>BSYR01000010.1:18018333-19467500 GCA_030270665.1 Hibiscus trionum
CTCATCACCACATGCCCTACGGATGGGATTCCACTCATCATCACGTATAATATAAACTTTTCGGTGGAATATTACATCACTGTACTCCTCCTTGATGGCTTAACGCCACCAAGGCCACGCGCGAATTTGACTCAACCGTGTGCACACTAATCCTAATGATCGATCATTTATACCAGGTAAGTTAACTAGTGCCAATCATACTATCAAAACCACATCATGTCCAACCAACATGCATATCACATATCCATCATTACACACATCAATGTATATTCATACATAAACGATCCATGTTTCACAAAATCACAATAGGTATAAACATTTAAAGCTTACAAACACACAAGAAGTTAAGCTACCAACTTAACTTCTACCTTGGAATGGCCTACCAAGAACATTCCAAAATCTCAACTACACACTTGAACCAATTTAAATAAGTTGAAAGTTTCACTCACCACCCTTCCTTAGCAACCCAAGCGAAAGCCTCTCAAGCCTCCGAAATTTCCGGAATCGATACCAAACCTTCTCCGATGCTTCCTCTTGCTTCTAACAAATCAAAAGACAAGGTATTACTCAACCAAATCAATGTCAAACTCAGCCACAATCTAAACCCACAAACACAAGCCAAAACCTAATAATTTCAACACATGCTAACCACCAAAAAACACATTTTCGTACACCCTTAATACCCAGCTGAAATCTACCATTTCCAACACCCAAATGACCTCTAAAGACTTCCAAAACACCTTCCTAAAAAACCCTATACCATCAGCCCTTCAACCCAACACAAAATCACACCAAAATTTCAAGTTTTGACACTTTCAAAATGCCCCCAAGACCCATTTCGGGATTTTTGTCAAAATCCCTCCATTTCAAAGTATGAGGTGTATTAAGGTAAGTTTAACCCAAAACTTAACTAAACAAACCAAAAACAAGTTGAAAACTCATTAAAGTTTCATACTTTCTTCAAACTTGAAAAACTTGAAAAACAAAAATGATTATGGTTTTGAAATCTAAAACCATGGAAATGATTGGGAGGAAAGGAGAATTCAAAAACGAAATTACCTTGAAAGGAGCCCTTGAAATGATGGAGAAAAGAGATGGAATAGTGATTTAGGTCTTTGGGAGGGTTTTCACGTTGGAAACAAAATGGGAAGAAGATGACTCTTTTTTTCATTTTGTTTCAAAAAGCTTGTCTTTCCTTATTTTCACTTATTTACAAAAATGACATTATTAGGATTTTGATCTCATTTAAAATAAAACCAAGGTCTAATTGAATTAAACCGATTTTGACGACTCGAACCCAACACACACACCAAACTCCCGACCCCAAAACACGGGTATTACAGGGATCGTATCGATACGCCCAGTCAGCATACCAATCCCATTTTAACAACCCCAACGGTCATATTTCCCAACGGTCTTTTAAATGTCATATCGTTCCGATACGCCCTCAAGCGTATCGATACGCCTAGGCTGGCAAGAGCCCAACGGCTAGTTTCTAATGAAGGTCGTACCGATACGGGTCCAAGCGTATCGATACGGAAGGCTGTAGAACATCATTAATAAAGGGAAATAAAGTCCTCAACGTCTCCAATTCATCCCCAACGGCTAGTAACGGTTACAAACTCATCAAGGCGTATAAAAGGGACCTCCAAGCATCAAGATATGGTTAACGCTTCAATTGTCAATCAACAAATGATCAAAAAGTGTCTTTGTACTAAAATTGTCAAATCTTGTATAGACAAACACTAGTGAGCCAAAATTGTCAAATTTGCTCAAGTGTTTTAGGTTTTGGGTGAGTGCATTATTGAGCAAACAAATACCTATTAGAGGGGCTTAAGTTTGCACCTTATCTTTTCTCTTTTGTAAAGAGGGTTTGATCAAGGCTTTGGGTAGAAAGCTTGATCGGTGTATAAGGGTTTCCTCCTAAGCCTAGAAAAGGGGACGAAACAATAGTGGATTGATTGGAAATCCTTAGTGGGAAGCTAAGGTAGTTGATGTAGACCTTGGTTAGAAGGTTGAACCACTCTAAAATCATTGTGTCATTTACATTTTAGCTTCCACACTAAATCCACCCAAAATTCCACCTCTCCACCACTTGGTGAACAAGATCGGTTGAAGGAATCGAGCACCCTGCAACTCAACAAATGCTTTTTTGATATATTTAGGCTCAATGCATGAAATAAATGCAACATGGTTCATTAGTTTGAGAGAGGATCTAGTAGTTACCCTCTTGGATGGATCACCCAAGATTTCACCTCTTTTGACATAGTTGAACTGCCTTGGGTATGTCACCTCTTTTTCCTCAAGAGCCAAGTCCTTCAAGGCTTCAAGAGGTGGATCTTGTGCATCTTCTTCTTTGGTTGAAATCTCATCCACCTTTTATGTTTGTCCTCCATCAATGGCTTCAATGATCCTTACATCATCATCATCACAAGATTCCTTCACCGGAAGGTGGTTATCATCAAAAACAACATGTATAGACTCTTTAACAACCAAAGTTATTTTATTAAATACACGGTAGGCTTTAGAGTTTAGAGAATAACCCAAAAATATTGCTTCATCACTTTTAGCATCAAATTTACCTAAGTTGTCTTTTCCATTATTTAAAACAAAATATTTACAACCAAAGGGATGGAAATAGCTAATGTTAGGCTTTTTGGATTTTAAAATCTCATAAGTTTTTTCTTTGAAATAGGTCTAATCATTACTCTATTAATAATAACAAGTCGTATTAGTGGCTTCCGCCCAAAAATACTTAGGTAAGTTGTTTTCACAAAGCATAGTCCTAACCATTTCAACTAAAGTTCTATTTTTTCTCTCAACTACCCCATTTTGTTAAAGAGTGCGGGGAGTCGAAAAATTATGGCTAATACCATTTTCATTACAAAAATCTTCAAAACACATATTTTAAAATTCGGTTCCATGATCACTTCTAATGTGTGAAATTTTATGATCAAGATCATTTTGGGTAATTTTTGTAAATGTAATAAAATTTTCTAAAGCCTCATCCTTAGTACTTAAGAATAGAACCCAAGTGTATCTAGAAAAGTCATCTACCAATACAAATACATATGACTTACCACCCAAGCTCATAGTTCTAATAGACCCAAATAAATCCATGTGGATTAGTTGCAATACACTACTAGTCGAAACATCATTAATGGGTTTAAATGAAATTCTCTTTTGTTTATCCTTAGCACAAGCATCACATATTTTATCTAATGAAAAATTTAGTTTAGGTAAACCTCTAACTAGATTTTGGGAAGCTAATTTTTCTAAAACACTTATTCTAGCATGCCCAAGTTTCCTATGCCACAACCATGCATCATTCTCATCATGTGCAACTAAACATGCATGGGATGAATGTATGTCATCTAAATTCACCATATAAATATTTCATATGCGATGACCAATGAGAATTATTTTATTTGTTTTAATGTTTACAATTTTACACCCATTTTTATCAAAATGAACATCAAAGTCTTTATCACAAAGTTGACTAATGCTCAAAAGATTATGTTTTATACCATTGACATATAACACATTTTCAATGAATGTAGATGAGAGATTACCAATGGAGCTTATGCCTTCAATGTGCCCTTTGGAGTTGTCACCAAATGTCACACATCCTCCACTTTTTGGTTTAAGCTCCAAGAATCTACTCTTGTCTCCAGTCATGTGTCTTGACCATCCACTATCAAGGTACCATGTGTTTTGACTTGAAACTTTGGCCTTGCAGCAATGCTCCCCCTACATACAAAGATTAGTTTCTTGATTTTGGTACCCAAATCATTTTGGGTCCATAAGTGTTAGCTCCTAAAAGCTTGGTTCCCTTAGGAATCCAAGAAGCAATATCATTTACATTATTAAAACAATGAGTTCCTTAAGAACAGATAAACTCCTAATTCTTTTTACTTTAGATTGCTTTTGAAAGTTTCATTGTTTGGGGTAAAATGAAATTCTCTTAACATATTGGGTTTTTGAAGAACTTCCTTTTTCAAAATCATTCTTCCCAATAGTAAAAGAAGTTTTAAGATTCTCTACCTCCTTGGTGTGATAATCTTGAAAATTGGAAAGAAGTTTTTCTAAATCAAGATTTTTCTTTTTGAGATCGTTTGAAAGATTAATCAAATACAAAACCTTCTTTTCTAATTCGGAATTGGTTTTTGAAAGAGACTCGTTTTGATTTTTCAAATCTGAAATATTTTTCTTATTTTTAAAAATAGACTCTTCGTATTTTTCAACCAACTCGTCATAAACATCTTGTAACTCATCATAGGCATCATATAATTCATTGTAAGTAAGAGATGATGAGTTAGGGTTTACCATTGGTTCCTCCTTCTTTACTTTCCAATTGAGGGCACTCGAATCAGATATGGCCGGTCTTCTTGCACTCATAACAAATGATTTGGCCATTCTCTTCTTCTTTACTCCTATTCTTGAAGTCCCCTTTTCTATTGAATTTTCTTCCTCTATTGGACTTCATGAATCGTGTGAATATTTTGGCCAACATGGACATCTCATCAACTTCCTCTTCACTAGAATCGCTATCATTGTATGAAGCTTTAAGTGCGATTTCAATCTTCTTCTTTTCAACCTCCTTCTTCTCAACCTTCTTCTCTTATTTCTTCTTCTCTTCTTCCCTCCCTTGTTTCATGATCTCATGAGTTAGTAGAGATCCAACAAAGGCATCAAGCTTGAGAGTCTTCAAATCTCTAGCTTCGATGGTGTCCTTTCTTTTTCCATCCCAAGATTTCGAAAGAGAATATAGGTGTTTCTGAACTAGCTTGTCTTTAAGAATGACTTCAATAAAGTCCTTTAATCCATTGATGATGACCGAGAACAGATCAAACATCTTGGAGACACTTTCATCGGGGTCCATCTTGAAATTTTCATAGCTTAAATTGAGCAGCCCGATCTTTATCTCTTTAACATTGCTAGTTCCCTCATATGTGGTCTCAAGAGTATCCCAAACTTCCTTGGCGTTTTCGATAGAAGACACCTTTGAATAGATATCGGGACCGAGAGCACAAAAGATCATATGCAAGGCTTTATCATTGACTTGCAATCGTCTTATCTTCGTCCGTCATCTCAGCTTTGATCTTTGGGACTAATCTTCCTTCACCATCTCTCTTCATAGGAATGCTTGGTCCGTCTTCTACAATGTCTCATAACATGTAGCTGTTGGATTTGATCAATCGATTGCAAATGGCCAAGAGGAGGTGAATTGGCGATTAAAATTTGAAAGGAGAAATTGGATGAATGAAAAATTTGACACAAGGCAATTTATAGTGGTTCAAGTTCCTAAATGAACTCGACCTCCACTACCTTAGCTCCCACTAAGGATTTTCAACCAATCCACTAATTGATTCTTCCCCATTTCTTAGATGAGAAGGAAACCTTACAAGATCGATTAAGCTTTCTACCCAAAGCTTAATCCAACACACTCTTTACAAAGAATGAATTTGGTAAACCTTACAATTACCTCTCAAAAGTTGATGTTTACCCAAATACAATTAATCACACCCCAAACTCTCAGTAAAAATTACAATAAAAGACTCAATTGAGTTGGGTACAAAGATATGACTCTAGAAAGGCTCAAGGTTTGGATTTGAATGCTTTGATGTTGCTTGAAGGCTCAATAGTCGTTGTGGTAGCATTTGAGACTTGTTTTTATACCCTTTGAAGAACTAATGTTTTGATATAATAATTGAAAAATAGTTTTGGACTAAATTGAAAAGATTTCAAAACTGCCTTTAAGTCCAAACAACTTAAAAATATGTTTGAGGATTGTTTTAAGAGGTTTGAAGTGTTTTCTAAAGCCAAAATTTACAAAACCACCCAGGTGTTTCGAAACACCCTTAGGCGTTTCGAAACAACCATTCACAGTTTCAAAACATTTCGATACATCTCTGTCTTTTTCGAAACGAGCTTTAATCTGGGTGAGGAGCTTTACATAGAGATTCGATACGGGCTTCACCGTTTTGATACTCCTATGTGGCAGAGACCTCAATGGTCAAATCCCCAACGGCTATATCCTAACGGCCTTTTAAATTGCAGGACGTTTCAATACGGGAATCAACGTTTTGATACGACCGTTTTGATACGGTCAAGGTTGTTTCGAAACGGGTGCAACATCAGACTGCAATGACTCTTTCTATTTCAGGGATGTTTCGAAACAGGGTCGAGTGTTTCGAAACGGAGAGTTGCAAAACTACATTTATGATGGGAAATAAAGTCTCCAACGGCTCCAATTCAACCCTAACGGCTACAAACTCAATTAGGAGTATAAAAGGGACCTCCAAGCATCAAGAAAAGACTAATGTTTCAATTGTTACAACACTATGATGACAAATTATGTCTAGAGCTTCAATTGTAAATTCCTTGCTTAGACAACACTAGTGAGCTTAACATTGTTATATTTGCTCAAGTGTTTAGGTTTTGGGTGAGAGCTTTATAGTGCAAACAAAAACCTATTAGAGGGATTTCAAGTTTGCTTAAGAATTTCTCTTGTAAGAGAGTGTTTAATTAAGCTAAGGGTAGTTAGCTTAATCGTTGTAATGGTTTCCTCCTAAGTCGAGAAAAGGGGACGAAATTCTAGAGTGAATTTGTTGAAATCCTTAGAAGGGAGCTAAGGTAGTGGATGTAGACCTTGGTTAGAAGGTTGAACCACTATAATTCCTTGTGTCTTATTGTCAATTTTCACCTCCCACTAAAACACCCAATTATCCAACTTCTCCACACTTGGTGAGCAAGAACAGTTGAAGGAAATTGAGCACGACAAAACCCAATAATTGGTATCAGAGTGGGGCTCAATTGAAGAGGATTAACATCCTATTGAGGCGATTCGACAAGCTCGATCAACATCTTAATCAACCGGCTCAATGGCACAATCCATCGACAAGCCTCCTTTTTTCGACGGGACAAATTATGCTTATTGGAAGACAAGGATGGTGTTCTTTGTCAAATCCAAAGACTACAAGCTTCGTGATATCATTGAAGATGGCTCGTTCGTACCAAAAGGAAGCAAAGCAGAGTGGAGTGCCGACGATCGTAAGAAGATGGAGCTAAATTGCAAGGCTTTGCACTTCATCTTTTGTGCACTTAGCCTCAATATCTACGAAAAGATGTCTTCTTGCGAGAGTGCCAAGGAAGTTTGGGACAAGCTTGAAGTTACATACGAGGGTACAAACGAAGTAAAGGAGACCAAGATCGGGCTCCTCAACCTAAAGTATGAAAACTTCAAGATGGAACCGGATGAGGACATTACGAAGATGTTCGATAGATTCTCCAACATCACCAATGAACTCAAAGGTTATGGAGAAGCCATTCCGAAATAGAAGCTTGTTTGAAAGCTCATCTACTCCCTTTTAGAGTCATAGGACTGAAAAAGGACAGCCATTATTGAAGCCAAGAATCTCAAGACTTTGAAGCTTAATGAGCTCATGGGGTCACTTCTCACTCACCAAATAATGAAGAAAAACAAAGAAAGGGAGAAGAAGAAGAAAGAGATTAGAGCTATGGGGGAGAAGAAGCTCAAAGGGCTAGGCATTAACACAAATGCCATTGCTCTCTAATCCTCCACATGCAACAATGTTGATACAAGTGAGGAGGAGGATGAAGAAGAGAGATAGTTCATCTCTTCAAGAAGTGTGCCCCTTTCATGAAGAAAGCCTTGAAAGAACTCGAACGATAATCCATAAAGAAGAAGAGGGCAAGCACTTCAAGCCATAAGAAGAAGGCACATGTGGCTACATGGAGTGATGAAGACTCCACCGATAATGAACAAGCCAACCTTTGCCTTATGGCCATCGAAGAAGATTCAGGGTAACTTTTAATTCATCTACTTCAAGTTCATATTCTTTTGATGAATTACAAGATGCCTATGAAATTTTGGTTTTAGAATTTAAAAATCACATTTTTAAAAACAAGAAAGTGATTTCAAATTTGAAAATTCAAAATGAGTTTATTTCTAAAACCAAAATTGAACTTGAAGCAAAACTCAATGAGTTTGAACAAAAATGTTTTGATTTACAAAATTTTCTTCATAAAGTTCAAGAAGAAAAAGATTTGATTTCCAAAGAGCTTGAAAAGAAAAATAATGTTGGAAAATCAAATTTTTATGTTAGACAATCTAATGCCCTTAGATTATAAATGGAAAATGTTTTAGAAGTGTTTAGGTCCCAAAAGAACTAACCACTTCAACTAAAAAGGATGAAATTGAAAAATGGATTCCTAAGGGAACTAAATTTTGTGCCACTAATGTCTATGGATCCAAAGCAATTTGGATACCAAAAATTACTTGATTGTCTTATGATAGGTGTGATAGAGATTGATCAACAAGTCAAATATTGAGGGGGAGCTCTATGCACATAAGGAAGAACACTTGAAGAAGAAAAGCTTCACATCCTCCCTTGAGTTCAAGTGTGGTAAAATCTAGATGTTTTATTTGTTTAATTTTGATTTATTCTCTTTTAATTCAACTAGATTATCATGTGTTGGACTAACATTCTTTGATGATTCTTTGAGTAAGGGGGAGCCAATTTTAAAACCAAAATTCTTATTTTTTGTCATTTTTTACCTCCTAAGTTATTTTGAACTTAAAGTTATTTAAAGTCTTTTTTTATATAACAAAAAGGGGGAGAAATGGTTTGAAAATTTGCATTTTCAAGAGAATAAGGGGGAGCTTTAACTTCTTTTAATTTTTGAAATCTCTTATTCAAATTTTTAAATACAAAGCGGGAGAATCCCAAACAGTTTTTCAAGATAGTTTTATTATATCAAAAAGGGGGAGATTGAAGAACTAATGTTTTGATATAATAATTGAAAATTAGTTTTGGACTAAATTGAAAAGATTTCAAAAGTGCCTTTAAGTCCAAACAACTTAAAAATATGTTTGAGGATTATTTTAAGAGGTTTGAAGTGTTTTCTAAAGCCAAACTTTACAAAACCACCCAGGTGTTTCGAAACACCCTTAGGCGTTTCAAAACAACCATTCACAGTTTCAAAACGTTTCGATACAGCTCTGTCTGTTTCGAAACGGGCTTTAATCTGGGTGAGGAGCTTTACATAGCGTTTTGATACGGGTTTCACCGTTTTGATACGCTTATGTGGCAGAGACCTCAACAGTCAAATCCCCAACGTCTATTTCCCAACGGCCTTTTAAATTGCAGGACGTTTCAATACATGAATCAATGTTTTGATACGACCGTTTCGATACGGTCAAGGTTGTTCCGAAATGGGTGTTGCATCAGACTGCAACGGCTCTTTCTATTTCAGGGATGTTTCGAAACAGGGTCGAGTGTTTCGAAACGAAGAGTTGCAGAACTACATTTATGGTGGGAAATAAAGTCTCCAACGGCTCCAATTCAACCCTAATGGCTACAAACTCAATTAGGAGTATAAAAGGGACCTCTAAGCATCAAGAAAAGACTAATGCTTCAATTGTTACAACACTATGATGACAAATTATGTCTAGAGCTTTAATTGTAAATTCCTTACTTAGACAACACTAGTGAGCTTAATATTGTTATATTTGCTCAAGTGTTTAGGTTTTGGGTGAGTGCTTTATAGTGCAAACAAATACCTATTAGAGGGATTTAAAATTTTCTTAAGAATTTCTCTTGTAAGAGAGTGTTTAGGTTTCCTCCTAAGCCGAGAAAAGGGGACGAAATTCTAGAGTGAATTTGTTGAAATCCTTAGTGGGGAGCTAAGGTAGTGGATGTAGACCTTGGTTAGAAGGTTGAACCACTATAATTCCTTGTGTCTTATTGTCGAATTTTCACCTCCCACTAAAACACTCAATTATCCAACTTCTCCACACTTGGTGAGCAAGAACAGTTGAAGGAAATCGAGCACGATAAAACACAACACCCTTGCATTGATTTCTAGCCGTTTGGGTGGTTGAGGTCATTAATCTAGCCGTTGGGCTGTAATTTCCCGCAATAAATGCTCCTCAACAACTTACCGTATCGAAACGGTTCGTGGGCGTATCGGCACTTGTCTTAAAGAAGAAAGAGCAATTGTGATTGAAAAACAGGGCGTATAGGTACGATATTAAGGGGCGTATCGATACGAAATGTTGTATCGATACAAATTTTGCTCATTGGAATCATAGATTTAGTTTTGCTAAAAAGCGTATCGGTACGCTACCTTAGCGTATCGATACAGTTCAACGATCATTTAAAATTTTGGATTCCAATAACTGACAAGTCAACGTTCGAATATTAAATGCCAAAGTTTTTTCAAAGGTCAGTATATCGTATCGATACCGTGACATATCGTATCGGTACGCTATAGCAAATTGTTGAGTTTTAGGGTGCTCGATTCTTTCAACCGTTCTTGCTCCCCAAGTGTGGAGAAGTGGAAATTTGGGTGAATGTGGTGTGGAAGCTAAAAAGATATGTGACACAATGATTTATAGTGGTTAAACCTTCTAACCAAGGTCTACATCCACTACCTTAGCTTCCCACTAAGGATTTCCAATCAATCCACTATTGATTCGTCCCCTTTTCTAGGTTTAGGAGGAAACTCTTATACACCGATCAAGTTTTCTACCTAAAGCCTTGATCAAACCCTCTTTACAAAGAGAAAAGATAAGCAAACTTAAATCCCTCTAATAGGTGATTGTTTGCTCAAATAAGCTCTCACCCAAAACCTAAAACACTTGAGCAAATTTGACAATTTTGGCTCACTAGTGTTTGTCTATACAAAGAAATGACAATTTAAGTACAAAGACAATTCTTGATCATTTGTTGATTGACAATTGAAGCATTAGCCATTACTTGATGCTTGGAGGTCCCTTTTATACATCTTAATGAGTTTGTAGTCGTTACTAGCCGTTGGGGATGAATTGGATCTGTTGAGGACTTTATTTCCCTTCATTAATGATGTTTTGCAGCCTTCCGTATCGATACGCATGGACTCGTATCGGTACGACCTTCATCAGAAACTAGTTGTTGGGCTCTTGCCAGCCTAGGCGTATCGATACGCTTGAGGGCATATTGGTACGGTATGACGTTTAAAAGACCGTTGGGAAATATGACCGTTGGGGTTGTTAAAATGGGATCGGTACGCTGACTAGGCGTATCGATACGTTTTCTCACCGTATCGAAACGGCCAAGCATGTTTCGATACGGGTTTTGGCAGTGACCAAACTGGGCAAAAAAGGTATCGATACGGGTTGGACCGTATCGGTACGGACACTTTGAAAACACAAGTTTGGTTGTTTAAAAGCATGAAAATCTTGCCAAAAACCTTTTAAAATACCTCAAACATAAATTCAAGTTGTTTGGACTTAGAACTTAGTTTTAAATTCTTTTCAAATTAGTCCAAAACATTTTCCAATTATTATATCAAAACACTAGTTCTACAATCTCCCCCTTTTTGATATAATAAAACCAACTTGAAAAATTGTTTGGGATTCCCCCCTTTAAGATTAAAATTGTTAATAAGAGATTAAGATTTGAAATCAATTAAAGCTCCCCCTTATTCATTTGAAAATTCAATTTTTCAAACCACTTATATCAAAAAGAATTTAAACACTTTTAAGTTCAAAATAACAATAGAGGGAAAAAATGACAAATAAGAATTTTTGGTTTTGAAATGGCTCCCCCTTTCTCAAAGTATCATAAGAATGTTAGTCCAACATATATGATCATCTAGTTGAATTAAAATGAAAAAAATAAACAAATAAAACAAAAAACAACTAGATATTACCACACTTGAACCCAAGGGAGGATGTGAAGCCTTCCTTCTTCAAGTGTTCTTCCTTGTGTGCATGGAGCTCCCCCTCAAAGTTTAACTTGATGATCAATCTCCATCCCACCTAGCAAAAGACAATCAAGTGATTTTTGGTATCCAAATTTCTTTGGATCCATAAACGTTAGTAGCACAAAATTTAGTCCCCTTAGGAATCCATTTTTCAATTTCATCCTTTTTAGTTGAAGTATTAAGTCCTTTTGGGACCCAAACACTTCTAAAACATTTACCTTTTACAAATCTAGGGGCACTAGATTGTCTTACATAAAAATTTGATTTTCCAAAATCATTTTTCTTTTGAAGTTCATTGGAAATCAAATCTTTTTCTTTTTGAACTTTAAGAAGAAAATTTTGTAAATCAAAACATTTTTGTTCAAAATCTTTCAATTTTGCTTCAAGTTCAAGATTTGTTTTGGAAAGCAAATCATTCTCAATTTTTATTTTTGAAATCAACTTTTTGTTCTTGGAAAATGATGCCTTGAATTCCAAAAGCAAATCATCATAGGCATCTTGCAACTCATCAAATGTATATGAATTTGAAATAGATGAGTTAGAAGTTACCTCCCACTCATTGAGGGCCATCAAGCTTTGGTGGGCTACTTCATCATTGGTGGAGTCTTCATCGCTCCATGTGGCCACATATGCTTGCTTTGAAGATGATCCTCTCTTGTTGGACTTGTGAGATTCCTTCATCTTCTTCCTCAATTCATGCTTGGATTTTTCCATTTCGCTCTTCATGAACCGGGTAAATTTGGTTAAGAGATAGGTCATCTCTTCATCTTCACTTTCCTCCTCACTAAAATCTACATGATGACAAGTGGAGGACTTGAGAGCAATGACATTTGTGTTGATGCCAAGCCCTTTGAGCTTCTTCTCCCCCATAGCTCTAATTTCTTCCCTCTTCTTCTCATCTTCTTTGTTCTTCTTCATGATTTGATGAGTAAGGAGTGACCCCATGAGTTCATCAAGCTTCAAGGTCTTCAAATTCTTGACTTCGATGATGGCAGTCCTCTTTGAGTCCCATGACTCGGGAAGTGAGTAGATGAGCTTTCGGACAAGTTTCTCCTCCGGAATGGCTTCTCCATAGCCCTTGAGACCATTGGTGATCGTGGAGAACCTATCAAAGATCTTCTCGATGTTCTCTTCCGGATCCATCTTGAAGTTCTCATACTCTAAAGTGAGGAGCCCAATCTTGGTCTCCTTAACTTCATCAGTTCCCTCGTATGTGACTTCAAGCTTGTCCCATACCTCCTTGGCACTCTCACAAGAAGACATCTTCTCATAGATGGTTAGGCCAAACGCACAAAAGAGGATGTGCAAGGCTTTGCAATTTAGCTTCATCTTCTTGCGATCGTCGGCACTCCACTCTGTTTTGCTTCGTTGAGGCACGAACGGACCATCTTCGACTATGTCCCATAGCTTGTAGTCTCTTGACATTATGAAGAACTTCATCTTGGTCTTCCAATGGGCATAGAGGGTTCCGTCGAAGAAGGGCGGTTTGTCGATGGATTGTGCCATTGAGCCGGTTGTGTGAAATGATGATCGAGCTTGTCGGATCTTCTCAATAGGATGTTAATTCTCTTCGATTGAGCCAAGCTCTAATACCAATTGTTGAGTTTTAGGGTGCTCGATTCTTTCAACCGTTCTTGCTGGCCAAGTGTGGAGAAGTGGAAATTTGGGTGAATGTGGTGTGGAAGCTAAAAAGATATGTGACACAATGATTTATAGTGGTTCAACCTTCTAACCAAGGTCTACATCCACTACCTTAGCTTCCCACTAAGGATTTCCAATCAATCCACTATTGATTCGTCCCATTTTCTAGGTTTAGGAGGAAACTCTTATACACCGATCAAGCTTTCTACCCAAAGCCTTGATCAAACCCTCTTTACAAAGAGAAAAGATAAGCAAACTTAAATCCCTCTAATAGGTGATTGTTTGTACAAATAAGCTATCACCCAAAACCTAAAACACTTGAGCAAATTTGACAATTTTGGCTCACTAGTGTTTTTCTATACAAAGAAATGACAATTTAAGTACAAAGACAATTCTTGATCATTTGTTGATTGACAATTGAAGCATTAACCATTACTTGATGCTTGGAGGTCCCTTTTATACTCCTTAATGAGTTTGTAGCCGTTACTAGCCGTGGGGGATGAATTGGAGCCGTTGAGGACTTCATTTCCCTTCATTAATGTTGTTCTGCAGCCTTCCGTATCGATACGCATAGACCCATATCAGTACGGCCTTCATCAGAAACTAGTCGTTGGGCTCTTGCCAGCCTAGGCGTATCGATACGCTTGAGGGCGTATCGATACGGTATGACGTTTAAAAGACCGTTGGGTTGTTAAATTCGGATCGGTACGCTGACTAGGCGTATCGATACGATCCCTCACCGTATCAAAACAGCCAAGCCTGTTTCGATACGGGTTTTGGCAATGACCAAACTGGGCAAAAAAAGGTATCGATACGGGTTGGACCGTATCGGTACGAACACTTTGAAAACACAAGTTTGGCTGTTTAAAAGCATGAAAAATCTTGCCAAAAACCTTTTAAATTACCTCAAACATAAATTCAAGTTGTTTGGACTTAAAACTAAGTTTTAAATTCTTTTCAAATTAGTCCAAAACATTTTTCAATTATTATATCAAAACACTAGTTCTACACAAAGAATATTTTTTATATGAAAACGGTATTGATACGGTCCTGATGCTTATCGATACGCTATAGCTTAATGTCTTGCCTAGATGAATATCGTATCAATACAGGGTTAAACCGTATCGGTATGCTGTGAACGATTAAAATTCTAGTGTTGAAAAACTGTATCTATACGCCTAAGGGTATCGATACGCCTGGGCATTTTGTTGCTTTTTGGCTTGAAAACACTTATAGAATTTGAACCCCTTTTAATGTGTTTTGACTTGAAATAGTATTTGGTTCAAAATGGCTTGTCAAATTGTGAGTCTTTGAAAATACTTAAAAATTTATTGTATTACAATTTAGTCTTTAAGGTAAATTGTTATATAAAAATCAATTTTAGTTTTACACTAATGCTCTCAAAGGGTTTCGAGTTCAAGCTCCATTGGTAAGCTCTGACTTCATCTTGTAGTGTTTGAAAACCTGATTTGAAAATTTCCCGACAACCACTTTGGAATTTAGTTTTCATGAATATTTGAAGATATCCAGATAGAGAATTTTTTACTTACTCTGAAAATTAGGATTCTAGATTTTGGGACTTTGATAGGGCTTACTATTCTGTACAATGGGAACAAACCTTTTTGAAGGCTTAATTAATTTGTCTCTTCAATTTTCATTGGGTTGTTTCTTTCCTCGGGGAAGCTATTGGTTTTGAGATCAAACACTTTTGAATCAATCTTTTATGGTGGGAGTTTTCTTTCACCTTCATTCCAAGTTTTGGGGTCTTTTTCCCTTCAACTTTTATGAAGATTTTACTTTATTTCTATTCGAAATAGAATGGGTTTTGCTCTCAGATTAGGCTGAATTTGATATTGTTCATGAACGTTTGTTGATAAAATAATACAACAATAACCCTTTAAGAAAATAAGTTATCATCTTATGTTATATAATTAGAGTTAGCCCAGTGGTTGGGGCTTTAGCCCTTTATTTTTTTTTCGCGTGGGATCAAATACCATTATGCATTTGTTTCTCATTTTACTTCTTTCATTTGATTATGGCCAGACACATGTTAACATCTAGTCGTTTGATTAAATTTATTAAACTAAATAAATTAGAATAAAAAAAAAAGATAGGACACGTGTCGTCATCTAGTTGGTTAGATAATTTTTTTAATTAAATTAAAATTAAGACCAAATTGATATAATAGGTAAATAACAGGGACCAAATGTATAATTTTACAAATTTTGGTTAATTGTCACGTCACCTCTCCTTCACTCATTCGTTAGTTTTTTAACAACGATGGTCAAAATAGGACCAATTTAGATGTTTGATGGTTTGATTGACGAATTGCATAGTTCGGTGGTCAAGACAGGTACGCCCAAATAGTTCGGTGGCCACCTGAGTAGCTTACCCTTAATTTTATACACTATCAAACTAAATGATGATATATAATAAAAATGAATTTAATTGTTTTACTGTCTTCTCGGTTCCTCAAGGTTTTGCCTTGATTAATTCATACCGACACGCGTTGCACACTTAATTTTGGTTGGTGAGTCCCCCAACGAAAATTTTCTACATACACAAGTTCTCAAACT
The DNA here is from genome assembly GCA_030270665.1 of Hibiscus trionum. Lineage (NCBI taxonomy): Eukaryota > Viridiplantae > Streptophyta > Magnoliopsida > Malvales > Malvaceae > Hibiscus > Hibiscus trionum. The sequence continues at coordinate 18,034,323 of BSYR01000010.1, forward strand.
AAAGACATACTTAAACAATATTAAATTACTTACCACTTGGATCAATCACGTTGGTAAAAATAAATTTAACTTTAATTTCTATTTAACTGATAATATATAAGATCTTATATCATCAATCTATCAAAGTATTAAGAGTACACTTATTTGTCTTGAGTCGGTAGTTGGTGGTGAGGTAAGTCTCTCTTAGGGTAATGATTTAACAAGTCAATGAGAGGAATTCGGAGAAATGTGTTTCTGAACCTGTTAAAAAGATACAAATATCACTCTTATAATTTAGGGGTATTTGAAAAAACATCTAAATATAAAAATAAAAAATTTTATTATCGATGCACATTTCAAAATTTGTTACAATAAGCAAGAGAATGGTGAAGTTTGAGACACAAACAGCACTGGCTTACAGTGCAGAGTGTGCAGTGCCAAAGTGCTGACGAGAAGAATAGTAATTATGGAAGATAAAACTCGACTAAAAAATAAATTATTAGACTCAACTCAATGGGAAAATATTCACTTGTCTTGCTTTCACTTGTAATTTTATAAATTCAACTTAAAAAAATTTAAATAAAACTTCAATTATAAATAACTCAACTTTTAAGTATTAGTAGACTAATTTTCAATTTTCAGGTTCTAGCGTAAGCTCTCAATTTTGTATTGTATAAAATTATAAAAGATGTATTGTATAAAATTATAAAATTCATTTAAATTTAAATTTGAACATAAACTCAACTCCAAAAGATTTAAATTTAGCTCCAAATTTTGAATGACCACATAACCCTTAATTGTAAGAGCTAGAAAAACAAAACAAGCATAAAAAGCCAAGAAGAAGAAAAGATTGAGAGAGACAGAAAGCAGGTGTACAGGCTGTAAAGCAAGACAAAAAATAAAAGGTCCCCACCGATTTTTCAGCTTCAAAGTAACAGAGGTTGAGGTTTAGAATCCCACCCGACCAAGTGGAATAATGAATCTCCTATGTTACCCCAACTCAAAATACGACAAAGCAAGTTTCCAAGTCTACATGCAAAATAGGCAAGATTCAGCATTGGTTAAATTTCAATCACAACCTATAAAATTACAATCACCATAAACTCAGTTCTAAAACAGAAACCATGTAGATAACATAAATTAACACAAATCCACAAAATCTACTACCTTCAGGGGAAGGTTAAACATCATACCAGAACCCAACACCTGTTCCTCAACATCAACAAACATGCTCTATTTGCTTCATACCACCACCTTAGGGAAACTACACAAGAAGTTAGTCTTGTTCATAGCATGGAATCGGTTCTTGCAGGCAACCTCCTGAAGAAATTGAGAGGCACTGAGGGAAGCTTATGACGAAACCTCGGATGTCTCAAGATGTAAAATCCGGCTACAAGTGCCACAACCTGGAAAGGTGTGACATACAAAACAATAGCAGCAACAAGACAGAAAATTACAAACAAAGCAGTGGCTCTTGGATCTCTCCAGCTTAAAAGAGATTGAAGCCTCTCACCCTGTGTAGCTAAATCACCGACCACAGTCTGAATCCTCCCAGCAATACTTCTCAATCGATCATATCTCATCCTGACAATATCAGATGGGCGAGAAGTTGGAAATGTGTCAAACTCTTCATCCAGTTCATCAGGATGCGCAGAATCTGCATGAGACAGGCGTGTGTCCATGTGAGGAGGATGCCTTGGCCGCCATCTATAGTACCATACTCCAATCAAGAACAGGTAGAGGAAAATTGTTGGCAAAATAAGCTCAGGATAGAGGACCAGTATGATAAACAAGATGTGAATCAATACTGTTGTAATCGGGTTTTTCCAATTACAGATCTGATCAAACCATTTTCCAACAGCAATTAACCCACCCAATACATTCATAATTCTAAAAAAATTGGCTTTGCTTCTTCTCATGCTCCACATGTGAGAGCCAACATCTAGCATATACTCCACCACCTCTTTTCTCAATGGTGGCTCAGCTCGTCCTAGCCTCATTGACACAATCTGTGTGGCCTGGTGCCTCAAGCTATCAAGCTGGCTAACTGTCAATGGATGAAGGTAATGCATTTTTGGCAAGAGAGGATGCGAGTACATATGCATCATATTAAGCAAGGAAGAACAAGAGAACCTCACAGCCAAGTGAATTTCACCCATCTTCTTGACCCCATTTGGATGTAGGACCAGAAGTGGATATGAGTGAGTGTAAACCCGATCAGTTTCAAGAGTGGAGAGTCGAATTCTCACCTTCCCAATCTTTGTATCCTTTGCTCCTCCAGCCTTATCTCCTCCATGCAAATGGCAATTATCAAACACCCCAATAGTTATGACAGTACAAGGATCAAAAACCTCCCATGTATACTGCTCATTCCACTTGGGTGCAAAGCTATCGATGATTGTCCTTGTCCGAACCCATTTTTGGCCATATTTTGCAACACAATAAGCATCAGTTGTCCCCCGTCCATCTTTTGTCTTCATTGGCATTAGGCCATGTGCATTAAGAATACCCAATTCCAGAACCCCAATACTAGATTTCCACAACTGCTTTGCCGTTGGCCTAAGATCACTACTGTAATGGGTTGACTCATCCAGAACGTGATAACCACCTTCCAAACAAATCCTCATATGAATTCTGCTGGCAAACTTGATTTCTTTCTTCTTCTCTCCTTCTATAATAATATGCTTCTCAAGATTATACCACCTACTATTCACAGGTTTATGATCAAGCCTTCTGTCTACATATTGTAAAGGAATCGCACACCTCCCCAAAACTTCATCCTTATTAGGAGCAACCCTGTCTTCTACACTCAAAATTAGAGGCTCTTCAAAAGGTTCTGCAGCCACAAACATTAGATCTTCATTCCACATTGGATTAATTCCCCTGGCCTGAGAAATCCTAGTCCTTAAAGCCTGATTTCCCAAGACAGCCTTCACATAAACTTCAGGATACCGACCCTTATCACCTGGTTGCAAGTCCTGAGCCTCAATCACATTGACCCTCAAATACCAAAGCTTTGGAGAGAGATATACTTTTGATCGCATATTTGCGAGACTGTCAGCACCACTAACAAAAGCTGCATCAGAATGCCATGCTTCAGGAAATGCCTCGTCAGCTTGAGTACCCATCCAAACAGCCAACATCAGCTCTCCCTTAACCTTATTTCCCTGCCTATCCTCCAACCTATACCACTGTGGTGCCAGTGGACTATCTGGTGGAACCCTTTTCGGGATCTCATTGAGATCAAAGAAAACCTTCCCAATGAAATCATCCTTCACAACATCCTTGTCTTTAACAGTAACCTCAAGCAATGAAGCCTGAAGCCTATCTTTCGAAAAAGCAAACACCTGATTCCACTCGGGATTCGACTTTTTCTCAAAAAAGCGAGTTTTACCCAAGTAGTTTCCAAGCTTAACCTCAACATAAGGATCACAACTACCTGTAACATCTTTCCCTGGCAAATCCTTCGCCTTGACAACCCGAACATACAAGTATTGCATCTGCTCTACCAAGTCATAAGTGCTTGTAAGCTTGTCGCCACTGACCTTCCCACCACCAAGGTGGGGTTTGGTCTCTTTGAGGGCGAAATCTTCGGGTGGGGGACGGGGCATCATCTTTGTAAACAAAGAAAGAGACCCAAGAAAAACCTGAAAAGAAAGATCAATAGTTAACTGCATATCCCAAAAAGTAAAAGAAAGAAAAATGTCCAACATTAACTATTGAAGTTAAATAAAATAATACGGAAAAATCAATTCAATAATTTTTTCCAAGACCCTAAAAGATCGAAACAAAACAGCTGTTAATAACAGGGGAAAAACTGAGTTTCCCTAAATGCTTGGGAAACGAAAAAAATAGGCAAAAAAAAAAGAAAGAGAATATACAGGAATATCAAATATTTAAAGCAACACCAAATATTATAAATGAAGTTACATTATAATAACTCAAAACGACAGTAGATTAAACATAAAACGCATAATCTAGTAACGGAAGAAAACCATGGTAGACAAGGACTGTTCATGAACCTTTTAAAGTGAGAATCGCAAACAGAGTCCCCTTCAAACTTTCAGATCTACCAACTTCGATTCCTGGGAAACAAAAACAAAACAAAAAAGGCGTGAGAAGAAAGCTTTTAGATCTAACTACCGTGAGATTTCAAAAAACAGAGTAACTACAACTAATCCCTGTTTGGTTACTGAGAAAAAGAAGAAAAAACCTGTAGATGCCTAACTTATTTTTTTCACTTTAACTAACAGGCTGAAAACAACAATCCTAAAACATGGATCTGGTCTTTCTTCCAAAACCAAATTGAATATACATATTTGTACCAAGACAACATAGTAATCATCAGTTACTACTTACATCCACCCTAGCGCAACCCATCAAGAGAAAACACACACGCAGCAAAAACAAAAACAAAAAAAAAAACCCAACAAAGTAAAAGAAAAAGAAACACCAACAAAAAAGGGAAATGTTTGGATTCTCGTTTTGAGGTTTTCTTAAAAAGATACAAACGGTGAAGAGAGAGCCTGGTGGGAGAGGGAAAGCATACTGAAAGTTACGGATGGTCCAAAGGTAGACGGCGGCCGGATTTTATGTTTCCGGCTTAAGTTGCAACTTTAGAAAAAATCTAGAGAAAAGGAACCCAGAAATGTGAAGATGTTTAAAACAAGGGGGAGTGAAAAGGGAGAAGGTTTGGCATTGTTAGGCGGAGACCGACGGTACAACGCGGTGGCTATCGGTAGTTAACAGCGGTGGGTTCGAGAATTCAGAGCTTTGATTATTTAAAAAAAATTGAGGTGTCCAGCGAAAGAAAGAGTTAGAGTTAGAGAGAGAGAAATATGAAACAACCAAAATCTATTGTGTTTTTATAGTTAGGTTCAAAAAAGAAAAAGAAAAAAAAAAGCAGCAAACCTACGGGCCAACCCGCAGCTACACGACCCGAGACCCAGATCCATATGCAAATAGAAGAAACAAGAAAGAAAAGGAGGATAAACGGAAAACATGCTTCAAAAACAATATTCTTCATGCGGTGTTTTTTTTTAAGCAACTCTCAAACGGTGTTTTTAAAATAAAACCTTGATTTTGTTATAAGATCATCACACGTTAAAATTAAGAAAACAATAATATTTTTTTAATAAAGTCATCGATAAACTGGTGTTGATTTCTATTGAACTTCATTAGTGCGAGGGATTAGAAGTAAATGTTTGAAAAGAAATGGTCACGGCTGCCTCGGAAGGGGAAGTAACATGAACTTTCATTCATGGCTGGCTCTCACATTCTTCTTGAACAACTTCAATAAATTGCTAAGTGATAACTTTGCAAGTTATTGGCATCTCCTTATATTTTGTAAGGAAAATTTGGATTCTCTTGTTGGTATTCAGTGTGTGTTAGAGAAGTTTTATGAATACTCTGGTCTTAGGTTGAATGCTGCAAAGTCTGAGCTTTTTACTGCAGGTGTTTCCCTTGACCAACAAAGTGAAATGGCTAGCTTGACTGGGTTTAAGGTGGGCCACTTACCTGTTAGGTACTTAGGCATCCCTTTAGTTACCAGAAAGCTTACTGAAAATGACTGTAATAGTCTGTTGGAGAGCATTAAGGCAAGACTGGGGCATTGGTCAAGCAGGTTGTTGAGCTTTGCTGGTAGGATGCAACTGATCAGAAGTGTTATTTTCAGTGTTGTAAACTACTGGTGTAGACAAGTGGTGCTCCCTAAGTGTGTGATTAAGAAGATTGAATCTCTGTGTCTGAGATTTTTTTGGAAGGGTAAAGATGTTGCTGCTGCAGGTGCCAGGATAAGTTGGAATTCTATCTGCAAGCCTAAGAGAGAAGGTGGCTTGGGCATGAGGAATTTGCATGAATGGAACACAGCATGCCTAGTGTTGTTGCTGAGGCAAATGTTAGCTGAGGAGGGCTCTCTTTGGGTTGCCTGGGTTAAAGAATATGTCCTCAAAGGTAATGAGGTGTGGGATGTTGAGGGGAAATCTCACCATAGTTGGTACTTGAGGAAGATGTTAAAGCTTAAGCCTGTTCTGTCTGCTTCACTTGCTACAGGATCGGATGATAAGATTAAAGCTGTCTGGGATTTGATTCGTGAGGGTCATCCTACAGTAATGTGGCATAGATTGATATGGTTTGGGGGTCATGTGCCAAAGCATTCAGTTAGAGCCTGGATGGTTATACTGGATAGGCTACCAACCCTGGATAGATTGAGGAGGATGGGGATTCTTCATGCTGATCAGAATGATTCTTGTGTTCTGTGTTGGGAGGTTCCTGAAACAAGGAACCATTTGTTTGCTGAGTGCTCTTTTTCGCGTGGAATCTGGAATACTGTCCTTGAAAGATGTGGATTGCAGCATAGGATGGTGACCTGGGAAGAGGAACTTGCCTGGTTGTGCTCTCGGTTGAAAGGCAAGTCCTTGCTTGTTTACATGCTGAAGCTAGCTTGGGGCTCTTTTGTATACTGTGTTTGGGAGGAACGAAATCGAAGAAGATTCAAAGGAGTAAATAGGGAGGTAGATTCTTTAATTGTTTGTATTCAATCAGTTTTGAGTGTAAAGATTCAACATAGACATGTTCATATTGATGATGTAAATAGGAACTTACTTGAGGCTTGGGGAATTCCTTGGTTGGATGCCTAAGTCCTAAGTCTTGTATGATGTATTCTTCTTGTCTTGGATAAATAAACACAACAATTATCCAAAAAAAAAGTTATTGGCATCTTATATTATTTTTGTTGAGAAATATTTTGATATAACAATTTTTGTGAAAAATGTTTTTGGACTTGTTTAAAGACTTCAAAAATAATTCAAAAGTCCTTAAAACGTGACAAAATGTTTTGAAAGAGTTCGACTTAATACCTATATCGAACTATACTTTTAAAAGTCGAAAAATGCCCGAAATACATGTTTTTAGATGAAAGTTTCGAAACCTCAAACAAAGGTATCGAAACTTATCTGGGCAGTAGCTGATTTTTTAGAAACCTAAGCAAAGGTTTCGAAACCTTCACAAGGTTTCGAAACCTTCACAAGGTTTCGAAACTTTGGCTCAAAGGTTTCGAAACCTTGTAAAGGTTTCGAAACTTTAGCCCTGTAACGGCTATAAAACGGCTAGTTTTTGTAAACCCCTCTTAAGGTTTCGAAACCTTTATAAGGTTTCGAAACTATAGTGCAGAAGAGCATTTAAAGCTCGACTTTAATGGCTTCCAACGGCTCCGAAACATCCCCAACGGCCATAAACGGCTACAAACTCAATTTGGAGTATAAAAGGGACCTCCAAGCATCAAGATTGAGTAAGAGCTTCAATTGTTACAACATTATGAGTGAAAAACTTGTCTAGAGCTTAAATCGTTCATTTCTTGCTTAGACAACACTTGTGAGCTTACATTGTTAAATTTGCTCAAGTGTTTTAGGTTTTGGGTGAGTGCTTCATTGTGCAAACAAAACACCTATTAGAGGGTTCAAGTTTGCTTCTTTGTTTATCTCTTTGTAAAAGAGGGTTTTGATCAAGGCTTTGGGTAGAAGCTTGATCGTTGTAAAGGGTTTCCTCCTAAGCCTAGAAAAGGGGACGAATCAATTAGTGAATTGGTTGTGAAATCCTTAGTGGGAAGCTAAGGTAGTGGATGTAGACCTGGTTAGAAGGTTGAACCACTATAAATCATTGTGTTTTTATTCTTTTAGCTTCCAAAACCCTTCCACCCAAAAATTCACCTCTCCACCACTTGGCGAGCATAATCGGTTGATCGATTCGAGCGTGCAAAAAACCCAACAATTTTAATTATATTTAAAGTATTTTTTTAAAAGTACAACAAAAACAGTTTATTAATAAAATATTAAATTAATTATTTAAAATAATATTATATGACAATATATTTTTGTTTTATAGAGACATAATTTTTTTACAAATAAACATACTACTCAGGGCATCTCTAACTTCACCAACACTATATTACTATTTTGGTGTCAACAATAATATAAAAAATTCTAAAAAGTGAAGAAGTGAAATTAGTGTAAAAAGATCAACTCTAACCTTTGTACTAAATGATGGAAATTAAGATATTTAATATTATTTTGGTGTAAAGAGACCAACTCCAACATTTGCACTATAGGGTATCTCCAATGTTCACCAACACTATAACATTATTTTGGTGTTAAAAATAATATAAAAAGTGAAATTAGTGTAAAGAGACCAACTTCGACCTTTGTACTAAAATGGTGCAAACTAAGATATTTAATATTATTTTGATGTAAAGAGATCAACTCCAACTTTTGCACTATAGGGCATTTCCAACCTTCACCAACACCATAACACTATTTTGGTGTCAAAAATAATATAAAAAATTGTGAAAAGTGAAAAAGTAAAATTAGTGTAAAGAGACCAACTCCGATCTTTGTACTAACATGGTGCAAAAATAAAATATCTAATATTATATTGGTGTAAAAAGACCAACTTCAACCTTTGTACTATAACACATTTGAACCATTTTAACCTTTTCTTTCAATTAAAAAGATTTGGTGTTGCTACAGTACCGCACCATATTTAGTGTGCTACTATAGACAACACTAAAATGGTGGTATAAGAATTTAAAATATGGTGTTGCGTTGGAGAATGAATAGTAAAAAAATATCATTTATGTGAAATGGTGTGAAAGTTGGAGATGCTCTAAACTAACACCTTTGCTTATTTTGATTTTTTCTTTCAATTATCGTACTAAATATTGTGTGATACTGTAGACAACACTAAAATAGTGGTATGAGAATTTAAAATATGATATTGGGGTGAAAAAAGAATAGTAAAAAAATATACCATCTTAATAAAATTGTGTGAAGGTTAGAGATGTTCTCATTCATATAAATAAACGAAACTCATAACAGAAGAATCAAATCAACAGGAAAAAAGGAAGCCCATTCAGTGGGATACGAGTTAAATCTCATTGCCTTAGTAACACAGTTGCTCTAGTACAATTTTTTATTAACAAAAGAAAAGCAACAGTTAAGAAACCGAGAAGAAATTTCAACAATATCATGCCCAATTGCAACACAATCCCATGAGGTAAAGGACTCGGAGCTAGTGGCGGTTCTAAAAATTCAAAAATGAAGGTTTAAAACATTTTTTTATTAAATAGATATGTAAAAATATAATTTTTCTTTACACACTAAACAAAATTACTTTTAAAAAAACACTAAATTAAACTTATTTTTAAAATATTAAAAAATAGGGATGCAGATGTACCCTACCGAGGCTGGGTGCATCCGCCACTGCTTGGAGAATAGCCTGGAGATAATTCCAGCATTATCAGATTCAACCATAACAAAACGAAAGTTTGTTTGAAAGGCGAAAATAGATTCAAGTCGAACAGCAGTGGTTTCTGCCATTTTTAGTGGATGAAGCTCGGTATATTTTTTGTTACGCTCCCAACAACGCAACTCATCTCGTCACGGAAAATAGCAATTGTCGAGGCAGTCTATGTCGTTGCTTCGAATGAAGTGTCACAATTGATTTTAGTAAAATCGGGAGGATGGGGAGTCTATTGATGGGGTTGGTAGGCCTATAAACGAACCGAACGAACACGAACGAGAGTATGTTCATGTTCATTCGTTTAATTTTAATTGAATAAATAAACGAACACGAACAGCTAAACGAATATAATTTCTTGTTCATGTTCGTTTGTTAAGTAATATAGCTTGTTCATGTTTGTTCCTTACAATGATAAACGAACGTAAACGAACACAAACGAACGAACATATGTGAATATATTTATTTAAAAAATATATATATTGTTGTTGTTATGAAAATAATAAATATGAATATACATATATATATATATTTATATATATGTGTGTGAATAAATTCAAAAGAACATAAATAAACAGACTATCGAACGTTTACAAATATAAATGAATAAGTGAGCCATTTATTCGTATGCACTTATTTAATTAAACAAACAAAAAAATATTATTTATATTTATTCGTTTAATAAATAAATGAATTCCTCTATAAACATTCCACAAACAATTCGCTTAACGTGTGCTTGTCTTGGAAACATGAGTCCGACGATGCACACGAGAAAACTCAGCAAAAGAGTATTCAACCTGCTATCATACATGAAGTGGGAAATCAACACCACGTGATAAAAATCGAATTATTTCTTAATTTCCATAAAGCCCAACATATGAAGGAATTAAGTTGCAAACCATCACCGAAATTGCCTTTTTTGAAGATGACTCACTTATCTTGGACCGCCATTTATAAACCCTAACCAAGAGATTATCATATAAACTCGGCTTACAACGCTATTTAAAGTTTCAGTAAATAAGATTTATTTATTTTATTTTAATTTTTATATAATTACCCTCATTTTATTGATATATATGAAAAGGTAAAAATTCACCTTGAAAAAATAAAAATGATAGACTTTATTGATTGAGACCACGGATGGCGTGTTGAACCGAATTCATCTAATATTTTTCCTAAATCACGACAAATTAGGATGATAAATAAAATCAAAAGTTCTTCGTACAGTTTGAACAAAGGACAGAAAAAAGAATAACAATGTGCATATATATATATATATATATATATATAATTGTTTAAGAAAATAGTTTTAGAAGAAAAAAAATATTTCTCTTACATAATTGTTTTCACCATTTTTGTCTAATTTAATTTTAACATGAGAGGAAACCATGAAGTGATGCGAGTAGCAAGAATTGACCCGACCTGAAAACTAAAATGAAACTTGCTCGAGTCAGAATTTGATTTAATATGAGGATACGATGACCCGAACTCGACTTGTAAACGACTGTTGTTGACTCGTGTTGGGTTATCCAATAATAATGGGCACATATGTATAATGTATGTTGCTATTATAAAGTTTAACACAAAAATTAAGAGACCAATTATGTTACATGTATTATAAGTATTAAATTGTCATGGAATTAAAAGTATAGATACCGTAAGTTATATTTATAACTCAATGAGAGGCAGAGTTGTAAATATTAATAAATTGATTTTAATTCAGTTTATATAAAGGGTAGTGGTCCCCGAGATCTAGGTTAACTTGCATATCTCTCCTTCCTCCCGCCAGAGAGTGGTGTGGCAAGAGGTAACCTATCATCTTGGAAGATCAAACCCTTTTTGGAAAATCTCCGTCAATGGATTCAGGTACGCTTCCGCAAATTTAGTCTTTGTTCTTAATGATTTGGTATGTATGGATCTTGGGTTAATATTCGTATGAATATATTTTTGGTTCTAACAAGTGGCATCGAGCCAAATTTTGTCGAATCATTAAGATATTTTTTTGTTATTTATCTTCCATGATCATTTGCCGATTTGAAATCTTATTTTTCTGTGTATTTATGGCAATTTAGGTTTTGTCGGCATGAATATTCTATGATTAGTAAATTAGGGTTCAATCTTATTACGTCTTGAAATTTCAATTGATTGGTATATTCTGTTTAATTTATTTGTTGATTCACCATGTGCGATAATTTCTTATTGTGTCAGGAAATGGGAATTGACAAATGATGTTTCTGTGAATTTCAAGCGTTTTTGAAAGTAAAGGCTATTATATTTCTCTGTTAATTCTATATTTTAGGTTATTAAGTTATTTCCAGATTACGATTATAGCCTTAAATATGTGTTGCTTTTGCTTATTGAATAATTGCATATTTGGTTTACTGTTATGGAATATATATATATTATTTAAAAATATATATACTTGATTTGGTTGGATCAAAATTTCAGTTTTGATCATTGGATATAAAAATAAATTTTTAGAAACATATAAATTCATGTTTTGGTTATGTCTAATATTTTAATGGGTTAATTGAAACACAATGTCACCAAAGTGGCCGCTTCTGCGTAGATTAACTTATTTAAAATATCAAGATGTTTGTGTTTTTGTAATTCATGCGTTTATTAATTAGCCCAAAGGAAAATTAATATTTGGCCGAATTTCAACGACACCTATGGTAATAAACGTGTGAAAATTATAAGGTATTTTATGTGTGCAATACATTAGTCCAAAGATTAATCTGTTGTTCGACATAATTTATTGTCAATGTTTGATTACTACAACAAGAGTACCGCTTACTGTTAATATTACTGTCCAAAGACTTGATATTAATGTTGTGTTTGGTATCTTGAGGGGAATTAGTCATTTCTTTGAATTTATTTGTTTACTTATGGAATATTGATGTGAGGCTGTTTATTTTTTATTTTGTTCTATATTCAGCTAGTTCTTCTGCTGCCACAATATCTGCTAATATCAGTTCTATACCCATGCTTAATGGGACAAATTTCAAGGAATGGAAAAGACATGTACTTATAGTACTTGGCTGTATGGACATAGACCTTGCATTAAGGCAAGAACAACCTGCACCTCTCACCGCGGATAGCACCCCTGATGCTAAAAGGGATTCAGTGCCCCTAAAGGCTTCCGAATGAGCTCATTTCTCATTGTGTTCAAGAGGAAGATAGGTTGAAGCGTGATAAAACTAAAAGTGCTCATTTGGCCAGTGCCTCTAAGGATAAGGGCAAGAAAAGAAAATATCAGAACGAAGCTGCTAAGGGTCCATCTCAAAAGAAACAAGAGCAAGTTCCAAATAATTGTTATTTTTTTGACAAGCCTGGACACTTGAAGAAAGATTGTACCAAGTATCACGCATGGCGTGCTAAGAAAGGTATGAATCTTACTTTGGTCTGTTCTGAGGTTAATTTAGTTTTAGTACCTAGAAACACTTGGTGGTTAGATTCTGGTGCTACTACTCACATAAGTGTTTCTATGCAGGGTTGCCTGAGCTACCGAAAGCCAAGTGATGGTGAAAGAAACATCTTTGTGGGCGATGGAAAATCGGTAGAAGTTGAAGCAATTGGGCATTTTAGGTTGTTATTAGGAACTGATTTTTATTTGGATTTGAAAGACACTTTTGTTGTTCCGTCTTTTAGGCGGAATTTAGTTTCAGTTTCTTTATTGGACAAATTTGGACATTCTTGTTCATTTGGAAACAATCAGTTTACTCTATCTTTAAATTCAAGTATTGTCGGAACTGGTTATTTAAATGCTTATGACAACTTTTATTTGTTAGATACAATTGCATCATATAATGAAACCTTGCACGTGGAATCACGTGGTACTAAACGCAAATTAAATAAGGAAAATTCGGCATCATTATGGCATAAGCGCTTAGGTCATATCTCAAAAGGTAGGATTGAGCGACTTATATCTAATGGTATTTTGGAGTCCCTTGACTTTTCAGACTTTAATGTTTGTGTTGACTGTATCAAGGGAAAACAGACCAAAATTAAGAGATTAGGTGCCAAAAAATTTACAGACATCTTAGAATTAATGCATACTGATATTTGTGGGTCATTCCCTACGACATCTTGGAATGGTCTACAATATTTCATAACATTCATAGACGATTACTCACGTTATGGGTACCAATATATCATTCATGAGAAATCTCAGTCTTTGGACGTGTTCAAATCTTATAAGGCTGAAGTTGAGAATCAACTCAACAAAAGAATTAAGAAAGTTAGATCTGATCGTGGTGGTGAGTACTACGATAGATATGATGGCTCAGGAGAACAACGTCCAGGACCATTTGCGAAATTCCTAGAGGAATGTGGTATTGTCCCACAGTACACCATGCCAGGATCACCTAGTATGAATGGTGTAGCTGAGAGACGTAATAGGACTCTTAAAGATATGGTAAGGAGTATGATTGCTCATTCTACCTTACCCGAGTCCCTCTGGGGAGAAGCATTAAAGACAACAGGGTACATTCTGAATAGAGTACCAACTAAAGGAGCTGAAAAGACACCTTATGAGCTTTGGATAGGTCAAAAACCTAGTCTAAAGCACTTTCACATTTGGGGATGTCCAGCTGAGGCAAGGCCTTATAGGCCACATGAAAAGAAATTGGACTCCAAAACTGTGAGCAACTACTTTATTGGATATTCTGAGCGATCTAGGGGCTATAAATTTTATGATCCCACTTAAGAATATTTTTGAGACGGGAACTGCAACATTTTTTGAGGATGTTGAATTTGGAGGGAGAAATAAGGTTAGAGACATTACTTTTGAGGAGGAATTGAGTTCCAACTCAATTCCTACTATCACTTTTGATAATGTTCAGGTTCTCATACCTGTCATTAATCAAAAAGTGAATTTTGAACCTCAACAAGATAATGTTGAACAACTTCCTCCTATTCAGGATGAGGTAATTGTTCTAAAAGAACAAATTCAACAACCTCAACAACAAGTGCCATTAAGGAGATCCACGAGAGAAAAAAGAAATGCAATTCCGGATGATTATATTGTATTTCTCCAAGAAAATAAGGATGATAATAGAATGATGGAAGATGACCCAATCAACTTTCATCAGGCTATGCAAAGTGTTAACTCTCAAAAGTGGATTGATGTCATGCAGGAAGAGTATAAATCCATGCAAGACAATAAAGTTTGGGAACTTGTCCCATTACCTGAAGGTGCAAAACCAATTGGCTGTAAATGGATATTTAAAACCAAGATGGATGCAAATGGTAATGTGGAGAGGTATAAGGCACGTCTTGTAGCTAAAGGATATACTAAAAAAGAAGGCATTGACTTTACAGAGACTTTCTCTCCGGTTTCATCGAAAGACTCTTTTAGGATAATCATGGCACTTGTAGCTCATTTTGATCTTGAGTTACATCAGATGGATGTTAAGACTGCGTTTCTCAATGGAGACATTGAAGAAATAATTTATATGGTGCAACCAGAAAACTATGAGTCGGGAGACCCAAAGCGTATAGTTTGCAAATTAACAAAATCCATCTATGGACTCAAGCAAGCTTCTCGTCAATGGTACCACAAGTTTCATCAAGTAATTGTCTCATTCAGTTTTGAGATGAATATCGTTGATGATTGTGTGTATCACAAGTTCAGTGGGAGTAAGTATATATTTTTGGTTTTATATGTCGATGATATTTTGCTTGCCACGAATGATATAGGCTTATTGCATGAAACCAAGAGATTTCTATCTAAGCATTTTGAAATGAAAGATCTTGGGGACGTTTCTTTTGTTTTAGGAATTCAGATACATCGAGATCGATCTCGAGGTATTCTTGGATTGTCACAAAAGAACTATATCGATAAAGTACTTAAAAGGTTCGGCATGCAAAATATTAAACCAATGGACACCCCTGTCGCTAAAGGAGACAAGTTTTGTCTTGCCCAATGCCCTAAAAGTAACCTTAAAATTCAAGAAATGCAGAAGATTCCCTATAGATCAGCTATTGGGAGTTTAATGTATTCTCAGGTTTGTACGCGTCCGGATATTGCGTACATTGTTGGGATGTTAGACAGATATTCAAGCAACCCTGGTATGGACCATTGGATAGCAACCAAGAGGGTTATGAGGTATCTTCAGAGAACAAAAGATTACATGCTCACTTATAGGAAATCAGATCATTTGGAGGTCGTAGGGTATTTGGATTCTGATTTCGCTGGGTGCCAAGATAGCAGAAAATCTACATCGAGCTATATTTATCTATTAGCTGGAGGAGCTATATCCTGGAAAAGTGCTAAACAAACTCTTGTAGCTTCTTCCACTATGGTAGTAGAGTTTGTAGCATGCTATGAGGCATCTAATCATGGAATATGGTTGAGGAATTTTGTCACTGGGCTGCGTATTTTGGAGAACATAGAAAGACCGCTTAAATTGTTTTGTGACAATAAGTCAGCAGTACTATATTCCAACAACAATAAGAGCTCGTCTAAGTCAAAGCACATAGACACAAAGTTCCTAGTTGTAAAAGAAAGAGTGCAAAGTGAACAAATATCCATAGAACACATTGGGACAAACTCAATGATAGCGGATTCGCTCACAAAAGGTTTACCACCCAAGGTCTTTCATGAGCACACTGCTCATATGAGTGTTGTATCATTTGAGGATATTATTGTTTGAGTGGGAGTTTGTTATTTGTTTTCTTTATGTTTAATTTTGGACATTTATGTATTCAATTATTTTTCTGATCAGAAATGAAGTATTCAGTTTATTCACTCTTTTCTTATTTTGATAAGGACCTCACTTAAGTTTAAAGAGGACCAGTTGGAAATAGGCATGTTCGGTTCACATTTACATGTAATTTCCATGCTACGCATCCATGATTGATCTATGTCATTTGATTGTGTTTGTATACTTGACCATTGATGGGTCCAGTCATGATTGATATGGCGAAGACCGCTTTGGTTCTATATAGATATAGTTGATGGACGAGATTGTTAAAGAATACCTATTGTATGATAGCAAATTTTGAGCTCATAAGGTTATACATTTGTCAGAAAACATATGTTGCCCAAGTGGGAGATTGTTGGGTTATCCAATAATAATGGGCACATATGTATAATGTATGTTGCTATTATAAAGTTTAACACAAAAATTAAGTGACCAATTATGTTACACGTGTTATAAGTATTAAATTGTCACGGAATTAAAAGTGTAGATACCGTAAGTTATATTTATAACTCAATGAGGGGCAGAGTTGTAAATATTAATAAACTGATTTTAATTCAGTTTATATAAAGGGTAGTGGTCCCCGAGATCTAGGTTAACTTGCATATCTCTCCTTCCCCGTCAGAGAGTTGTGTGGCAAGAGGTAACCTATCATCTTGGAAGATCAAACCCTATTTGGAAAATCTCCGTCAATAGATTCAGGTACGCTTCCGCAAATCTAGTCTTTGTTCTTAATGATTTGACATGTATGGATCTTGGGTTTATATTCGTATGAATATATTTTTGGTTCTAACAACTCGAACCCGAGTTGAACCTGTTACTGTAGTAACCGAACCCAACTTGCATCCGACTGATAATAACTCGAACCCGAATTGAACTTGTTACTGTGGACCTGAAATCCGACCTGCACCCAACTGAAATGAACCCGAGACGGACCTGACAGATAACCGATATTACCCGATTAAATCGACCCGAGATCCGATTTTACTCGACCTGTTTTGAACCCGACCTGTTAATTGACCCGACTTGTTTTGAACCCGACCTGTTGTTAACCTGAACTGATATTGACATGGCTTGATATTTACATGACATATAATTGAGGAAGTCTATGATTTGATGAATTTTTATATTATAATATGATAAACTAATTATCACCATTTAAATTATTAATTTGTGTATTGAAAATATTTTGTTAAATAATTCAGTTATTGACTATTAATTTACTAAATTATATATATAATCAATTTAAAGTGAATGTGTGGGAGGAAAAGAACATTTTTTTTTCAATTCCCACACACGCGCGCACACACGCGCGCACACACACATTTAATTAGTTATAACAATATATATATATATATATATATATATATATATATATATATCATAATATGATATATTGTATATACATGTTATACATACTAAAACTTACATATATACATATACATACTAAAATTGACCTATATTTATTTCATATATACATGTACATATACACATACACATACACATACATACACACACATATATACATATACATACTAAAACTGACCTATATTTATTTCATATATACATATACACATACACATACACATACACATGCATATACATATAAATATACACATACACATACATATACGCATACATACACAAATACACATACATACACATATACACATACATATACACACGCACGCACACACACGCGCACACACATTTAATTTTAATTTAGTCCAAATTGACCTCATTCTTTTTTTATAATTTAGTCCAATGTTTATAATTTTAATTTAATATTTTTGTTCATTGTAGTCCCTAAAACTTTATTTTTATTCCAAATTGACCCTTACTCATTTTTTGTAATTTAGTCCAGTGTTTTTAATACGATGATATTTTTATTTTCACCAAAATTTACCCTTTTTAATTTATAATTTTTGTAATTTACTCCAATATTTTAGATATGAATCATTTGATGATATTTTTGTTCATTTTAGTGCCTTATATTTATTTTTAATGTGATTCCGTGTTCGTGATTTGTTAAAGGCGTTAAATAATTAACTCTAAATGAATGACCAACCCAAAGTCTATAGACTATTTGTACCAAACTCAAACTTAATACGAATTCGAAACTCGAATTAACCCGACCTGAAATGAACTCGACCTAAAATGAACCCGACCTAAAACACATCCGACCTAAAATGAACCCGACCGTAAATGAACTTGACCTGAAATCTACCCAAGCCCGAATTAACCCGTCAATTATCTGATTAGGACTCGAACCGTTTTGACACGACCTGAAATGGACACGACCTAAAACTGACCCGCACCCGACCCAAATCGAGTCAAAATATCAAATCGATCTGAAATAATATGTATTCAATTTGACTGAATTTAACAGGACCTGATCTGAAACTCATCCGATTACCTGTTTTTATATCCCTAAAGAAACTAGCGGCAGACAGTTGCAATGAATTAGCGATGCGACTATAGCTGGTGCACATTGAAGAGAGAGAGAGAGAGAGAGAGAAGGCAACAAAAACAAAACCAAATCAAGTTTATAGGGTGTAAAGATGACATACATACGAGACAGAAAAGGAAAAGGTCCCCACTCCCCTTAAAATACACATTACGGGTAAGGGCATATCCAATACCCATTTCTCGACTTCCATTCCGTTCTACCGCTCTCGTTTTGCTGTTCAAAGTCAGACAGGCTCCGGTTTAGAAGCCACTTTAACCCTCCATCCTATTCTTCTTTCCTTCGTTTCTTGTCTCTTTTTTTTTCATCTTTATTCCTGAGATTCTCCATTCACCTATGTTGCATTCTTATTTCATTTACCATCACATAAACTAGTTTTTTTATATAAAAAATTTGTGGCCCTAATCCTAATCAAAATGACAGAATTAAAGTTCAGAGTTGAATAAGGTTAAATTTTTCCTCGTATGTCAAATTCCTCAAACATTATCTTCTTTTCACTAATTGTAAATTTGAGATCTTACGTAAACAACATCCAACGTTTTTTTTTTCATTTGATTCAATACCACCATTTTTAGGGTGTAGGGGTAGATGATTAGAGTTTAAAATTTAATTTATAAGCAATATATGCTCCACTAATTGGTTTAGTGGTCAAAGATATTTATATTGGGTAAAAATCCTCTACCCCTAACCATACCTCATTCTATATCCCACACTAAAATTTACTTATAAATTAAATTTTAAACTCTAATCCTAATTTCCACACCCTAAACCCTACACCCTAAAAATACCCCCTACTCCTAATTCTCTTAACCCTAATCATAACCCCTAACCTTAAACCTTGATCTATAAACCCTAAACCCAATATTTTAAACTAGAGGCATAAAAAGGGACATGATAAGGGGGCAGCCGATTTTCATCCATTTATATTGTCTCATTTTCTATAAGTTTGAATCTCGATTTGATAATATAAGACTCTATTTAATTAAAAAAATTGATCTAATATTGTGTATTTTAGATATATGAAATAAATAAAAAGAAAAAGAGATGAGTAGAGTAAAAGTCAAAAAAATAAATGTATATGTCATTGTCACTACTCATGGACCTCTAGAATCATACTAGCGGATAAATTAACTACTCTCATCAAGGCAAGAAGCGCCACGTGCCCCCAAAATTCACCGTCGCCAATTTCCGACGAGCCTCAGCTGTTTAGTTTTTCACCGCTCCAGCACAACTTGTGGCAGCTATCTTCTCAAGGCGTCATCCACGACAAGAGGGCTCCGCTGCGCCGGATTTTGAAGTGATCGACGTCGACTGATGGTTTGCTCCAAGATTTGCGGCGACAAGCTTTTTTCCTGGGTGTTGTTGGTCGTTTTTCTCTTCTGCTGTGCTGCTGGCTGGGCTGCTCTCATCCCCGGTGGTGAGATCTGTCTTTCTCTCCCGGCCGTTGGTTTTAGCTCTGGATTATTTTCTGGTTTTTATCAGTTTTCCGTTTTGTCTCCCTGTGATTTTTTGTTTGTCTGTCTGAGGCTTGCTGTTGAAGTGTTCGTTGACCCTCTCCGGTGGGTGTTCCTTGTCACCGTCGGCTGACGGAGTTTTCCAGTTAGGGAGCGTTAGGGAGCAGCGCCAGCAGATTTGGAGTGGGTGGGGTTTCATTGTGACGGGGCTTTCATTGTTGGGGGAGTGGTTTCTGAAGGCTTTCGTTGCTGGGGGAGTGGTTACCGCTTCCAAGGAATTTTCTGCATTGCTGGAATTCGCTGGGCTTATTCACTCCTAACAGTTTTGAGTGTCTATCTCGGAAGTGCGAAGGATGGGCGGACTTTTCGTTATGGTTACGACTCCCTACAAAGCTCGTCAGCCGGCTAGAAATCAGCCTCATGATTCCTCCTTGGAGTTGGCAAGGGCTGGATTATCTTTTCACTCTTGGCTAAGCCCTTTCTCACATGGATCCCCAGTTACCATTTATGGCCATTCCCTTTTCCATCTTAGCTTTTCCAGATTTTGTGGGATATGGTCCAAAGGTTTCCTCTTAAAGATAAACTTTCCCTTGATTTATATGATTTGGAATCAAGCCAGGATTTGGAGATCTGATGGCCTCTGGAAAGCAATAGCTATAAGATTTAGTTGGGATCCGGGCGGTTCGTTACCTTCTTTTAAGGTCCGGCCCTTTTTCTTAAGCTATCAAATCATAGTACCGATTGTGTCCTTGGATTTTCCTTGGTCTAGCTTTTATCGTTTTTTCTTCTTAGGCTCGTTTGGTAACAGTGTGTACGATAGACCTAAACTTGGAGGAGGCTCGGTGTACTCGTGCTCTCTTCATATCTGGGGTACAGTGGGTGATGCCTTGACAAGGACCGACGTTTTTGCGTTGGAAGCCTGCCTCTGGATAGAGCTCTCAGGCACGACTACTATTTTTCATCCCGAGAAGAGATTATGGTGTTCACGGTTTGGCTTTCTTCGTTATCGTTCAGGTTTTATCGGTTCTTAAAACACGATCCATGGTTTTACCGATGGAAATGTCTATCTGGGTGATCCAGTTTCTTCTTCGATTCGGTTTTGTTGGTTTTCAGTAGGGTCTGCTGTAGTCCGCAGTGTGCTTTTGTTGCTGATGTCCACGACGTTGGATAGTAGGAGTTTAATCGTGTTCTTTCAGTTTTTTTAGCCTTGCATGGCTCTTCGATTGTTTGTGACTTTTATTTGCATGTTTCCTACATTAATGGGGCCCTTGGTCTCTCCCGTTTGTACCTTTTCTTAGTTTAATGAAGTTATTTTATGAACAAAAAAATAGAATCATATTAGCGGATGGGAGGGAGATATACCATACATAAACAAATCGCTATCACCCTATTCTAAGCGGATAGAATTTCTCTGTTCTTTTTTAGTGTCTCTATTTATGTTCTACGCTCAAAATTAGGTTTAATGTTTATGGTTTAGGATTTTAGATTAGGGTTTATTGTTAAAGTTTAGAGAATTAGGGTAGGGTGTATTTTTTAGGGTATAAGGTGTAAAGTTTAGGATTTAGAATTTATGGTTAAGACTTAAAATTAATTTTGTAATGATTTTTAGTGTTGAGACATAAGCAGAAACACAGTAAAGAAATTGAAGATTTTTATCTATTCCAAGCAACCAATAACAACAAAGAAATAAGCAATGCATTTGATCTACCTTTGAACATCGTTCTGTAAAGAATTAGAATCGGAATCGAAGCATTCAAGAGAGGGGAAAAATGAGATCCGAACTCGATTACATTACATCAGTGAAAGCCGATGATTGAAAAAGGTATAAATGAAAAAATAGCCAGTAAACTATTTTTTATCAAAAAAAAATATTTAGACTATTATTTTTGGTCGCTTTAAGTCTTTAATTTATTTTTTGATCAAAATAAGTACCTAAACTATACCATTTTACTTTTAGTCTCTAAACTATGCCATTTTACTTTTAGTCCCTAAACTATATATTGATTAAAAAAATCTTTGTGACATGTAATATTTTATTAGTCAAAATAATTTTTTTGATTTGGATAACGACGAGACTTAAAGTGACAAGAAATAAAAATTTAAGTACTTATTTTGACCAAAATAGTTTAAGGGCTAAAAATAAATAAAGAATATACTTTAGGGTGATTTTTTATTTAAACTTTTTTTTCAATAAAAAAATCACTTAAATTTTTTGATAAACTACAAACGGAATGTACATTTAGAACCTTACCTATGATTGAGTGATTCAAGTGTAACTTTTAATAATTAGGTGACTTAAATATAACTTTACTTATAATTGAATGTCCTAAATGTACTTTTTAATAATTAAGTGACCAAAATATAATATCTCCTATAATAGAATGGTCTATATGGTAGTTTACCCTTTTGAAAAGATAAAAGAAGAAAGAAAAAGAGAGAGAGAGGGTGCAGTAAGTAATTGCATTTGCTTTATAGCTTTTGCTTTTGGTTGAGATCTAATGGATCTGGGACAAAATACTTATACGCCCTATTTTTTTCTCCCCTCTATCTTTTTAGGTACAGTGAGAAGTGAGTCCCACGTTGTTTTAGGTGAATTATCAGAATCAACCCCTTGTGGTTGTGGGGATGCGACTCGGACCAAACTGACGTCATTTCAAGCCCATTTTTTTCTTCTCTTCCCCTTCTTATTTTATCTCCTCGGATACTTTGATTCGTTTAGGGGTAATGATGGGACTTCATCAATTTTGTACTCTTTCCTCGTGTTTCTTCTCGAGAATGAAATGTTTGAAAGTGGTTGATTAAATTACGAGATAATCTCTTTATTATGCAACTTCATACAAATGTTTTGAAAAATAATATAAAATATTATGTTCTACGTGTGAAGAAAATAAAAGAGCAAAAAGTTTAAATAACTATCAGTGAACCTCTACCCAAATGGCTTCTAACTACTGTCACGATATTTCGGTCATTAAAATTATCTTTGAGAATAGAATTTTTAAATAATATATAAAATTAATTAGAAGTAAATTTTATCAAATTATCTTTATAATATATTTTTTAACATGTTAAATTTTCAATATTAAATTAAAAATAATTGTTTAAAATTTATAAAATTATACTTGTTGCATTGTTTAAAATTTACAAAAAATTATATTTATAATATTTATTTTATAATTAATATATTAAGTTTTTTGAGAACTATATTTATGTTTATATACCATTGTTCCCTTTTTTAAAATATTTTTTTGAATTGTCAAATGCTAAATATTTAACATGTTAAAATTTTTAACTTTTATTACTTGTGACAATATCAAGTAAATTAAAATAAATAATAAAAGCAATTTAAAAGTAGTAAAATGATGATAAAAATAAACGAATTTACTAAGATAAAATTTTTAAAAATGAGAAGCATCCTATAAATCAAAGCATAAAAATAATAACATAAAATCTTAACTCATTCACTCCTAAGCGGTATGCAATCTCATTTTTAATCCTAAAAACATCATAAATATAATATTAATAAAATATATTAATTATTACAATATTATTTAACTATATATAACATCAATTTAATATTAAACTAATATTTAATAAATTTACACAAAAAATAATTAGTTACTTAATTAAAAATGCAACAAAAAATTCATATGAGCATAATTCATTATCTCAAGGGTAATATTGTGCTGAGATATTTATTTTGATATACAAAATTAAAAGAAAAATATTTTTGAACTTAATATAATATAGGGTAAACTATATAAATGGTCCCCCGACTATGCTCCAATTATCTTTTGCGTCCTCTAACTATCAAAAGTTACAAATTGGTCCCTTGACTAATCGTTACATACAAACTGATCTCATTCCGTTAAAAAAATTGACGGACGCCTTAGCTGGACGTTAACCTGCTAAGTATGATACCAACGTGGCCTCCACATCAAAACGGTGTGTTTTGATTATACTTAAACAAACAACAACTCATTATCCATAATCAATTTTAATTATCCCTAAACTAAAAATTAGAAAAATTCTCTCAGAGAAAATGCTCTCTAGGGTGCAGAGAAATTGGGTTTTATTGATCATTGATTTAGGGTTTTTTGTTCATTGAATTATGGGTTTTTCGTGAGTTTTTCAGCATATTAAGGTTAAGGATGTATCATCGCAAACTTTGATCGAGAAGGCAAGGAGCTGTTCGCTATGGTATGATATTTATTCTTCCATTATTCAAGTTTTCTTTTCGTTCTTAATTTTTTCTCATAATTTGAGTTTTCATTGGGTGATTGGTTTAGGTTTAGATTTAATATTTTTTATTGGATTAAAATTTTCTTTTGTTCTTAATTCTTCGTTCTGTGTTTACTCTTTTGTTTTAGTTTTAGGTTTAACTATACTGAGTAAGTGACATGAATATTCTAATTTGGAAAGTGATATTGTATGTAAAGTCTAAAGGTGTTTTTGTTTTGTTGTGGTATTGCTCACTTTAATATGAAATTGACCTTGAATTGTGTGTGAATGATGGACATTTTTGATGTTAATTTGATTATTTTAATGTTTGTTTGAAATTTAATTATTATTTTAATGTGTAATGGTGTATCCAATTTGATATTTTAATAGTTTAATGTGCACTGGTTTTAAAGTTTGATTATTGTAATGTACTTATGGTATTTTTTGTCTATTTTATTTTCTTGATTGTTTTTCAGAAATACATGTAGAGTTATGCACAACAATTATGCATCATGAAGGGTTGTTTTGTTGAAGATTCTGTCTTTAGGTATATTAAAAAATTTGTTGCTCATTATGACTAGTGTAGAATTAATGGAATAAACATGCTGGAGTTTGCTGATATGGTATATATATTAAGATATAGGTCTTCAGTTAAGTTATACTAGAAAAAGAAAGAAGATAACCTAACTAGGAAAACAATCAGGAAGTTAAGTACTAACCAAGATGTCCTTAATTTGATAGATACTATGCTTAGGGACCAACTACCTAAATGTGTATGTAATTGAGGAATCAATTAAATATGAACCTGAAGTATGGCATAATGACTTTAATGAACCTTACTTAGGGTTAGGGCAGGACAATCTGAATGATGAACCTGAGTTAAGGCATAATGACTTGAATGATGAACCTGAGATTGTTGAGACTGAGATTGGTGAGGAACCTAATTTAGGACATGCTGAAAATGTAATTGTGGAGTCTGATAATGATTCTAACTCTATGTTTGAGGAGTCTGATGATTCTGATTCTGTGTCAAATGATTGTGTCAAATGATTCTGATTCTGTGTTGAGTCTGATAATAATATGGGTGATGTGAAAGAAGAGATATGTACTGAGAATGTGGCAAATGAAGTTAAAAAAGAATATTGTGGCATAGAATTATTCGATTTAGAAATTGAAACTAGAGTGGAGAGTGAGAGTAAAAAATCTAACTCACTAAATAGTGTGCATGAGTCAGACTCTGATGGTAAAAAATTCCTAAATTCAATAGTACTGTTGATATGATTAAACATAAATTTAAAATTAGCTTAGTGTTTGCTGATAAAAAAAGTTCTGAAAGAAGCCATTAGTCAATATGAAAGGATAAGTAAGTATAATGTCAAATACAAGAAAAATGATAAAAGAAGACTGATGGTAGCATGCAAACAAGGGTGTCCATGGACAGTAAAGGCTTCACCAAAGAATCCAAGTGACCTATTAGATACATCATGGTAGATTAAAACATTTTTTCCTCAGCTAGAGACCTTAAGAATAGGCATGTGACATCTAAATGGATTGCAAGAGAGTACTTTTATAAGTTTCTCGCATATTGCAACTATCCACCACATATTTAATGAAAAATATTTACAAGGACCACATTGTTATTGTGTCCCTCACTAAATGTCAAAGGGCTAGAGATTATGCCCTTGAGCAAATAATAGAAAGTCAAAAGCAACAATATGTGAAGATATATGACTATCTTGCTGAGCTAAGGTATACCAATCGAGGGACCGCTACTATCTGCTATTTAAATGAACGTCTCTTTTAGATGATGTATGTTTGTTGGAGTATGCCCAAAGACCAATCATATGATGATTGAATAGATATACAATTTTACTAGATTTATCAAGTAATGACATTGCCGTTATTATCATTTGGTATGTTTCTGTGCATCAAACTAACCATTGGATAATAATGTCCATACAATAATACGATTATTGTTAAATAGAATCCTTAGTCGAATATTATTACGGGTATGGACAATGATAATATATAACGACTAATATGTGATTGATTGATAACAAGTGTTGTTATTGACATAGAGATGTCAAAATCAACACATAAGTATTTGTTAGAGAACAACATACTGGATTGACCCGCTATGAGCATGTTTCTTGGGTAATTATGTGACAGTCACAACATTGCTCATGATAAACATATGTATGATCCTCAGACTTGAGATCAACATGATTTCAACATAAAGATTTACGTATTTTGACATAGTCAAACGTGTGTCGTAACTGACTAAATTATAAAGACTGATGATTGGATACGTGATGACCTATGTAGTGAAATATGGTTGATCAAGAAAGTATTTGTCCCTCCTACATAATAGGAGAAATATCTTCGGCCACTTGATTGAGTGAGATTAGAAAATGCATGGCCATGCTCGAATATTATGATATGAGATATTATAGAGATTCGTTTATAATAATCTACACAAGACATCAAGAAACACTAGATGGACAACGCAAGTGTGACTAACCCATGACTTGTGTTCATCTAAGATATAAAGGACAAAAGGATGAAATACATAAAGAAAGTTTATTCAGGAATTAGGAAAGTCAAACCATGACTTCATGCAACTTAGGTAGCAATGATGTATTGCTAGATGCCACTCATTATTTGTAAAATTAGAACAGTTCTAATTTTGCTGCTAACGTTGCATGAACCTGCAAGGGTCACACCTTCGAATGAAACGAACAAAAATTGGAAACCATACTCCCTATTTTAGGGAGGTTGCCGAAAATCCCCTGTAGGATAGGGGAAATCGGTAACTCCCTTAAATGGGAATAATATTGGATAAATATTGTATTTATCAAATATTATTTAGAGTATGAAAAATATTTAAAGACTTAAATATTATAGAATAAGATTCTAGAAATTTAAATATATATTTGGAATTTATATAATGTATATTTAATTCCAAGTTTATGTAGAATTAGATTCTACATAATTAAAAATATATATTTAAATATACTTAAATCCAAGTAAAGATAGAATGAGATTCTATATAATAAAAATATATATATATATTTGGATTAAATATAATGTATATTTAAATCTATGTTTTATGTAGAATAAGATTCTACATAATTAAATATATATATTTCATTTAATATTATTAAATATAATGTATATTTAATATAAACCAATTTCAAGTAGAATTAGATTCTATGAATTTTGGTTGAACTTGGATTTAAGGAATTCAAGTAGAATTAAGTCTCTGAATACTATTTAAAGGGACAAGGGCTAGCAACCAAATCATCCCTCTTCCTCCTCTTGAAGATTTCGACAACACCCATAGGGATTCCCCACTGGAATTCGACGTATCCCAGAAAGCTCTCTGAGAAGCTGTTCGATATTTTTCTGGTGTTCTACTTGCCCCATGGCAAATCCCTGAAGGTTCCCTTGCTCGATTGCAAGTCCAGGTTGAACTCCTGGTCGATTTCAGACTTCCTCAGGAATCCCTAGAGGGATTTCGACTTCTCTCTGGAAGGTGTTCAAACCTGTCGAAATTTATCCCTAAGTGTTAGGGAGGCGGAAACTTTGTTCGTTTTGTTCGGGTGGACTCCGTAATGGTTGTTGCGAACCTGTAACGATTCCGGTTTTACTTGACGTGGTTATTCTGACATACTGTCGGTTTTCCAGTTTCCAGAGTTTTAAAAGGTAACTCTTCATCTTTTCACCCCGGATTCGTTCCTGTACATGGATCCTGGTTGGATTACGTCGGATTAATTTTTCCGCTGCGCCACGGGGCGTGCCGACGTAACCCAACAATGGTATTAGAGCCACTTGTATCATACGAATTCAGACTTAAATTCTTGGGTGATGTTTATGTATGAGATGCATGTTGTTTGATTCGATTTAGATATTTATCGTTTATCGTATCACTCCTAATAAAGACTTATTTCGATTATCACTGAATGATTAAGAGTTAATCATAACTATGTTAGGTTGCTTCAATGTTAAATGTTAACATGTTGAGACTAATAGTTAGTCTAGAGAACAATTAGTTGTTCGTAGTTTCATAGATTTATGAAATCTCTGAAAGGGTTCTAATTTGATAAAAGTTATCAAACTATCTTTCACGGTGAATCCATAAGAGTTATGGTTAGACGTTATGAAAAATGCATGTCTAGGATTGGCATCATCAAAGACCCGGTACTTAAGTGTGCCTAGTGCACCACCTCTCTTTCATGTTGACCTACCTGGTGCATTTGTTCATTAACGCAAATGGTTTATGAAACCTCGTGATCCTTCTTTGGCCCATTAACCGCAACATAGGGATAATCAGTTTAAAACTTCGTAAACACATCGTTACTTTGTTCGCACGATGTTTGAAATGCATATTAGATTGCACGGTGTTTATTTTGCATGGTTATAGCCCATAGCCTTTATAGTTTTGGTTCTTATAAATACGGCCTGCGTGTCGTGCCTTTCTCTATCTTCTATTGTACTTCTCTTCTCATCTCACTCCCTCGGATGTAACGCGAGTTTCTGAAAATTGTAAATACTCATGGAGATAAAGCAAAGACCAAGGTAGCAGTGTGGTGGGCTTTCCCTGGTGGACCGGGTATTTCAGAAGCAGATTCTATCTTCAGTAGAATGGTCCTCCCATTGGCTTGGGACGGGTCGCCTTAGGTTGAGAAGGGCTATAATCATTGCATATTTATTTACCACTTATATTTACCTTGTATGTGATGCAATAGATGTTTTATAAGCATGATTAAACATAGTTCTATTGATAGGATCAATGTTAAAATGATGAGATAATTAAGTAAATCCCTCACTATAATTCTAAGTCTATTTTAACCATCCAATATTTACCCTCGTTAAAGCTTCGATCGATATAATGCGAGCTTTGCCAAAGCAATGTCACATTTATCTATCTTAGTTAAACGCAAAGAATAAGCTAGTGATATTCGCCGGTTGAGATATTGGTATTGACTTAGCTGGGTTGTTCCAATAGGATTAGAAAACCTAGTGGTTAAAAGTTTTGGTTAATCATAATATGATTTAAAGAACAAGAGTTTTTTGCCAAAAGATGAGGAATTACATGAGATGTAATTAGTAAGGTGTTACTTACCTAAATAACCATTTCCTAAAAGACTGGCCAAAGCTGATTTAGGAATGGTGAAATACGGATCCTCACTCACTAGAAAAACTATCGAAACGTTTTTCCGAAATTAAAACTAGAGGGTTTTTAATTTTGAAGAAAATAGTGGGAGTAAATTTATAGTAAAGACCTATCTATAAATTTTAAAATTTAGTAAAACTTATATAACATATTTTCTTTGTTGTAGAATTAATGGCAAATAATACTCTATCTCTGCGATCTATCCTTGAGAAGGATAAGCTCATTGGCATAAACTTCCTTGACTGGTTCCGCAATTTGAAAATTGTTCTCAAATAGGAAAAGAAGGAATATGTCATTGAAGAACCTGTTCCTGATGAACAGGTTGCCACTGCTTCCAGAGCTGACAAAGACAAGTTTAAGAAACACATGGACGACATGCTGGATGTCGGTTTTCTTATGCTTGCCTCCCTGACCCCTGAGCTTCAGAAACAACATGAGGACATGGTAGCTTATGATATGATTCAAAATCTCAAGGAGATTTATGAAGGGCAAGCTCGTCAAGAGAGATACGAGACCTCTAAAGCTCTGTTTCAATGCAAGATGAGTGAGGGATCTCCCGTAGGAGCTCACATCATCAAAATGATGGGCTACATCCAAACGTTGGAGAAGCTCGGCTTTCCGCTGAAAGACTAATTAGCTATTGATGTCATCCTACAATCGTTGCCGGATAGTTTCAATCAGTTCGTCCTTAATTTCAATATGAATGAAATTAACAAGACGCTGCCACAGTTGCTCGGCATGTTGAGAACTGCTGAAATCAACCTGAAGAAGGTAGGATCTAAACCTGTTCTGATGGTCCGCAAGGGCTAGAAGAAAGGTAAATCGGCAGCAAAGTCTAAAGGTGATGGTAAGACCAAAACCGATGGAAAGGAGGCATTGAAACCTAAGAAGGGAACCAAGAAGGATGGAAAATGTTTCCATTGCGGCAAGACCAGACATTGGAAGAGAAACTGCCCCACACACCAACAAGAAGTCAAGAAAGCAAAAACGAGTGAGGTATCAACCTCAGAGGCTTCTAAAGAGAAGGCATCAGAATAGACATGGACCTGCAAATGGAAATAAAGCAAGAGTTGCTACATCATCCATTAGGACATGTGTTTTTTCTTAAATAGATTTGTTTTAGTTTTTTAAGATTATTATTTTGTGCCTAAGTTTTAGTTATCTTGTAAGGACAAGATATTTTAATTTTGAGATTATTTAAATAAATGTTATTCTTTTAATCTCTTATGGCACAACGAATCAATGATCTTTAAACTAATCAAATCAATAATATTTATAAGATAAATAAAACAAATGACTAATCTCAAACTCGTAAAAGTATTAAGGTAATTTGATGAGATCAAATTCAAGAATACTTAAAGTTTGATGAACTTTCAAAGAATATGGGATTGTCCCATAATTAAATCCCACAAGTGGAACGAAAAGTCTTTGAAAGAGAATCAAATATGTTAGACATGTTTTGATTCAGAACAAGTCATTTTCGACTTCTTTACACACTAGAAAAACAACTCTCATACTTAATTGTTTTTTAAACTTGGTTCGAAACGTCATATAAGATATGGACTAAGAATTGTTCTAGAATACCTTTGAAGTTTTAAGGTTACTTACATGTTAAAATGTTTACAAAGTTCGAACCTTAAAAACTCCATTTGTTGTTTATCCTAACGAGAACAAAGCGTTTGTTGCCCAAACGATAGTTTATCTCGAAAGAGAATACTTATCACTAAGGGATTTCATTTTTCAACGAGAACAAAATGTTTGTTGCTCAAACGAGAGTTTCTCTCGAAAGAGATTACCTCTCACAAAAGGAAAAATGGAATTTGGAATGTGAAGAAATTTTAGACAACAAATTTATGAACCAAAGATTGAGAATGTTCCACAAATGATCAAGGAACATTGGAACAAAACACAACCATTGTGTTGATCCTTAAAAGAATATCATATACTTGAGAATTATGGATTTCTCACTATCCGTACATGGAAACACTCTTATTTTCGGATCAAGATATAGACTAGGTCTTATCAGAAAGCAATGGTGAGCCCAAAATTCGAGAAATGGCTAAGAGCCATGAGATATGAGATGGAATCCATGTTTAAAACCAAGTATAGACTTTGGTTACCTAAAAGGGTAAAACCTAAGAGGTATGGATGG
The DNA here is from genome assembly GCA_030270665.1 of Hibiscus trionum. Lineage (NCBI taxonomy): Eukaryota > Viridiplantae > Streptophyta > Magnoliopsida > Malvales > Malvaceae > Hibiscus > Hibiscus trionum. The sequence continues at coordinate 18,065,764 of BSYR01000010.1, forward strand.
GTTTTTCAAAAAGGAAAAACCGACATGGATGATAAAACATACAAAGGATGATTCGTCGCTAAAAGTTTTCGAAAAACTTCATAGTATAGACTATGATAAAGCATCTTCCTTGTAGCTATGTTTAATCAATCTTAATCTCACTTGCAAGTAGTTACATACCATGATTATGGAATCAAATAAAGGAATGTCAAAACCACTTTCCTAACGGAAAACTTGAAACATATGTGTACATGACACATTCAGAAGGTTTTGTCACTCCAGTAAACACTTGGAAGGTATGTAAGCTACAAGGGTCTATCCGTAGACTAAGGCAAGCTTCTCCAAGTTGGGATATTCGTTTCAGAAGATACAATCAAAATGTTTGGTTTATCTAGAAACAAAGGGGAGTCTTGTTTTTAAAAGAGCTAGTGGGAGCATTGTTACTCTCCTAAGTATTGTATGTAGATGACATACTCATCAAAAGGAACTAAAGATCGCAATCCGTTTTGCATTAATAAAAGATACTGCGAGTTAGCAACATGAGACAGTATCTAACTCTACAACATAGGCTGAATGTATTACAGTCGACATAGCAATAAAAAGTATGTTTGGATCTAAAGGGTTCACTTCTGAACTAAGGGTTGTTCCCAGCATATTAGATGCTACATAACTCTGTTATGATGGAACCTTTGCGTGAGCAAATAAAACCCAGATCTCATCAATAAATCCAAACATATTCTAAAGTGCTTACATCTTGGAGATGTGAAAGTATGCAACATACGCACAAAGTTGATAACTTTGTCAACTCCCTGACAAAGCTTTTGACACAACATAAGCATGTCAGTTACACTAAGCCATATCGTATTAGATACGAGAATGATTTGTCTTAGTGCTAGTGGGAGATTGTTGGAGTATGCCCAAAGACCAATCATATGATGATTGAATAGACATACTATTTTACTAGATTTATCAAGTAATGGCATTGCCGTTATTATCATTTGGTATGTTTCTGTGCATCAAACTAACCATTGGATAATAATGTCCATACAATAATACGATTATTGTTAAATATAATCCTTAGTCGAATATTATTACGGGTATAGACAGTGATAATATATAAAGACTAATATGTGATTGATTGATAACAAGTGTTGTTATTGACATAGAGATGTCAAAATCAACACATAAGTATTTGTTAGAGAACAACATACTGGATTGACCCGCTATGAGCATGTTTCTTGGGTAATTATGTGACAGTCACAACATTGCTCTTGATAAACATATGCATGATCCTCAGACTTGAGATCAACATGATTTCAACATAAAGATTTACGTATTTTGACATAGTCAAGCGTGTGTCGTAACTGACTACATTATAAAGACTGATGATTGGATACATGATGACCTATGTAGTGAAATATGGTTGATCAAGAAAGGATTTGTCCCTCCTACATAATGGGAGAAATATCTTCGGCCACTTGATTGAGTGAGATTAGAAAATGCATGGCCATGCTCGAATATTATGATATGAGATATCATAGAGATTCGTTTATAATAATCTACTCAAGACATCAAGAAACACTAGATGGACAACGCAAGTGTGACTAACCCATGACTTGTGTTCATCTAAGATATAAAGGAAAAAAAGGATGAAATACATAAAGGAAGTTTATTAAGGAATTAGGAAAGTCAAACCATGACTTCATGCAACTTAGGTAGCAATGATGTATTGCTAGATGCTACTCATTGTTTGTAAAATTATAACAGTTCTAATTTTGCTGCTAACGTTGCATGAACCTACAAGGGTCACACCCTTCGAATGAAACGAACAAAAATTGGAAACCATACTCCCTATTTTAGGGATGTTGCCGAAAATCCCCTATGGGATAGGGGAAATCGGTAACTCCCTTAAATGAGAATAATATTGGATAAGTATTGTATTTATCAAATATTATTTAGAGTATGGAAAATATTTAGAGACTTAAATATTATAGAATAAGATTCTAGAAATTTAAATATATATTTGGAATTTATATAATGTATATTTAATTCCAAGTTTATGTAGCATTAGATTCTACATAATTAAAAATATATATTTAAATATATTTAAATCCAAGTAAAGATAGAATGAGATTCTATATAATAAAAATATATATATTTGGATTAAATATAATGTATATTTAAATCTATGTTTTATGTAGAATCTTATTCTACATAATTAAATATATATATTTCATTAAATATTATTAAATATAATGTATATTTAATGTAAACCAATTTCAAGTAGAATTAGATTCTATGAATTTTGGTTGAACTTGGATTTAAGGAATTCAAGTAGAATTAAGTCTCTGAATACTATTTAAAGGGACAAGGGCTAGCAACAAAATCATCCCTCTTCCTTCTCTTGAAGATTTCGACAACACCCCTAGGGATTCCCCACTGGAATTCGACATATCCCAGAAAGCTCTCTGAGAAGCTGTTCGATATTTTTCTGGTGTTCTACTTGCCCCTTGGCAAATCCCTGAAGGTTCCCTTGCTCGATTGCAAGTCCCGGTTGAACTCTTGGTCGATTTCAGACTTCCTCAGGAATCCCTAGAGGGATTTCGACTTCTCTCTGGAAGGTGTTCAAACCTGTCGAAATTTATCCCAAAGTGTTAGGGAGGCGAAAAATTTGTTCGTTTTGTTCGGGTGGACTCCGTAGAGGTTGTTGCGAACATGTGACGATTCTGGTTTTACTTGACGTGGTTTTTCCGACATACCGTAAAGGTCACTCTTCATCTTTTCACCCCAGATTCGTTCCTGTACATGGATCATGGCTGAATTACGTCGGATTAATTTTTCCGCTGCGCCACGGGACGTGCCGACGTAACCCAACAATGTTGGTGGTTAACAATACCAAGTTGAATGTAGGTGCTGACCTAGAAATGTTGGTGGTTAACAATACCAAGTTGAATCTGGATATGGCAACCATCATTTTGTGAACATGCAAGAATTGACTTGTACATGTAGGAGATGAGAGTTAACTGGTATCCCATGTAATCATGTTGTGTTAGTGATGCTGATGACTGAAGTTAGGCTTGAATTACATGTTGACGAATGCTACAAGAAGACAACACAAGAAAGGATTTATTCAAACTTTATCAACACAATTAAAGGACCAAATCAATGGACTTCTCAAGAAGGGCGTTTACCTATATTACCTCCACCATTGAGAAGGCCACCTGAAAGACCTCATAAATCTAGAAGAAAGGAAACTGATGAACATGCCACTACTTCCACAAAACTGAGCCAAAAATATGTGAAACTGAAGTGTATTAAGTGTGGCAAACCTGGTCATAACATCAGGACTTGCAAGGGAGAAGTGGGTGGGAATAAAAGAAATGCTCAAAGGGTACTATAATTTGCAACTTATTAGTTAGGTTATGCATTATTTTATTTTCTTCATAACTGATCCATTATTGTTTTATAAGTTTGGACAATAAAGAAACAACCTCCATCTGCTCGACCTTCAATTGATCAACCTACAAGTCAACAATCTCAAACATCAACTCAACAACCTAGAACTAGACCTGTCCCACAACCATATCAACTAAGGCAGAAGCTACCTATAAAGAGAAATGAACCTGCAACCCAACAAGATTCAAGAAAAAATCAACTAAAACATTCAAATGTGTTCACTATTATATGGGTGCATACCAACACTCAAGATAGCACTAGTACAACCTCAGGCACAACCAGAAGCAATGTTACAAACACTAGGGTGGACTAGTGCCATAGAATTGTCTTTGAACTTTTTGTTACAAACACTAGGGTGGACTAGTGCCATGAAATTGGCTTTTAACTTTTTGTTTGCAGTAAATGCATATGGTGTTTAACTATGAAAAATTAAGTAAATGCTGGTGGCCAACTTATTCTTTTTATTGACACAAAACATATTTGTATTGGCAAATCTCATTTTGTATAAACATTAATACTTTACTACTTTGTACAAGCATTACATGGAAATGAAGTAGACCTTAATTTTAACTGGAATCCAGTTTCTTTTTTTTACTCGGCAACATGTATGTTTTATTATAAAATAGGAACATACATGACCTTCACGCCCATAAGCCTCGTTAAAAACCTCTCTAAATCCTATAGAGGAAAAGAGTACTCATGGATGTGTGGAACAAAAGAAACCATACACCAAACAAGGCCAAAAAAACTCGAGTTCGGGAACAAGACACCTATGCAAATTGTTTAAACCAAACAGGCCGATCCACACCACTCTTCGCCAATGCATCCGCAAGCCTATTCGCCTCCCGATAGACATGATGGAAACATACATCACTCAACGCTTCACACGCCTCATCAATTCTCTGAAACCAACGCCAAAATTTCCACGACCTTTTTTCCAAGTGCAAAACCCAGACAATGGCCGCTGTAGAATCCGATTCGATCACCAACGGGCACTGGCCACCTTTCGATTCTAACATGCACTCCAACACAAAGCATATTGCTTGGAGTTTCGCTTCATTTGAATCCACTATCCCAATCGGACCCGAGAACAAAGCCAATATATGCCCAAACTTGTCACGCAGAACACCTCCACACCCAGCTTTACCCGGTTTCCCCCTACCATACCCATCGACATTGAATTTAAGCACTCCCATGGGTGGTCGTTCCCACCTCACATTAACCCGTAACGATACGTCACGGGGCTGAAACTCACAGTGCCATGGACATTCCCACCAAGTCGACTCCAAAATAACACCTGAAGAACATCCCATCCGCACCCAATACATCGAGCGCATCTTTATCAATAAAAGAATTTCATCCGATGTCGCCTGTGTACCCTTAAACAAGCAGTTGTTCCTCGCCAAACACAATGACCATAACGTCGCTGCACACCCCGCCATCCACCATCCGCGCACCTGCCCGACAAACAAGCAATAAAACATAGTGCCAGCAACTCCATCACCCCACACGGCTGCACCATGGCAACTTGCCACCAACGAAAGAAACATAACCATACCTCCCATATGACCGGAATTCAGTTTCTATTGCATGTTCAGTTCTAAATTGTATCAAAATATAAATACAAAAATTATCATAAAACCAAACTAAAATTACATTACTTTAACAGTTCCATTACAACCCAAAACAATTACATTAAGTTTTCCCATAGGATTTTTGACTTCTGAAACCCTTAATTCCCATAAACATAGAAAATCCCAAAATTATAAAACCCTAAACAAAAAGATGAAGGCAAAATCTAGAAACCTAATCAAAACTACATGAAAAAAACATAATATTAGCATACACATAGTCAAACAAGCAATCCAAAACATTCGTTCTTTCTTTCTCCCTTCTTCCATTTTTTTTGATTTTCTTCAACAATCCAACAAGAACAATCCTTTCTCAATTTCCAATTTCTAGATCATACCACAAAAAATATTACAACTACGACCAACACCATACTTGGAGCAGCCAAAAAATATCCTACCCGGGTTACCTTTACTCCATGATGTTCTGAGATCAGTATCCACTCCACAATCACATTTCAGATTCTCGGTTCTTGAGTCCATCTTTAAGATTTTCTTTCTTCTCCCCTCCGAGAAATATGAAGAGAAAGTCTAGAAGAAGAAGAAAAAGAAGAAGAAGACGTGTTTGTGGCATTTGGTCCTCTAATTAGGGTTTTAAAGGGATTTTTTAGTTTTTATTTTATTTTATTAACCTTTAATGAAATGGAAATATAGTAGAACAAAAATATAGTATAATATAAACCGAGTCAATAGGTTAACGTCCAGCTAAGGCATCCGTAATTTTTTAACGGAATGGGACCATTTTGTATGTAACGATTAGTCAAGGGACCAATTTGTAACTTTTGATAGTTAGGGGATGCAAAAGATAATTGGAGCATAGTCCAGGGACCATTTATGTAGTTTACCTTATAATATACTAAATTTCTCAAAAAATATTTGAAGTTCAAACAAACTTGAACAATTTGTTTCGAATGTTTTCCAACTTAACCAAACCTTTTCAAAATTAATATGATCTGTTTGTGCACTTTTAAAAACTAGTTTCCAATCTTCAAGGCAAAAAGGATCGATCCCCTAGATCAAGGGATCGATTCCTTTATAGGATGAAACGTTTTAATTTTGCCTCCCAGTCTCCAAGTGCAAAAGGATCAATCCCTTAATTTAAGGGATCGATACCTTGGCTGTAATGATCATATATTTCTGTAGAAGGATCGATCCCTCGAGAAAAAGGATTGATCTCATTAGTTATAAAGCTGATTTTTTTGTAGGTAACGACTATTTTGCATCCCAATGGCTATAACTCATCTCCAACGGCTACAAACCTATTCCACACTATAAATACAAGCCAAGGACACTTCAAGAAGTGAGAGATGGACCTCCAAGCCTAAAGTTCAAGAGAGAAGAGTCTTAATGTGTTTATTTCTTTTAATCTCTTGTAAATACTTTAGAGTCCAATCTTAATGAGCTAAATTGTGTAAACACACACCTAGAGCGATAATTTGTTTACAATGTCAAGACCTCGTTATTGAGGGATAGGTTCTAGTTTAGCCTTAGAAAAACTAGGGAGGTTCTACCTTAGCCTTTGAAAAGATAGGGTTGCAAAGGTTATATCTTTGTCCTTGAAAAAGAAAGAATTCATTAGTGAAATGAGAAATCCTTAGAGTGGATGCTAAGGTAGTGGATGTAGACCTTGGTTGAGAAGGTTGAACCACTCTAAAATAGATTGTGCCAAATTGTCCATCATTCTTTTCAGTTTTTGCTTCCCAACTTTAAAAGAGATACTTAAACCTTTCATTGACAATATTCGGTTGAAGTATATCGAGCCTAACAATTAGTATTAGAGCGAGACTCAAATCGATGGTCCAACAACCTTTGAGGAGATCCTATAAGTGCTCAATCCATTTTTTTACATCAACCGATCTTGAAGAGCTAACAAATTCGATATCAAGCTCAAGGATTCTATGATGAACCATAATTCATCCCCTCAATTGCAAATGTGACATGCCCACACATTAAATATGGGTAACCTCTAAGTTTAATCGTTTTGATTATATATTCGATTGCTTATTTTTAATGATTTTTTTGAACGTTCATGCAAATTGCAAATTTAATTGTTAATTTTTTGTGCATAACATTCTTTGAGACTTTATGCATGTGTCTTTAACATGTTAGATCTCATTAATGCATAAAGTTTTCAAAAAGTCTTGGATTAATTGTATTTCATGTGATCTTAAACTTTTTCACCATATGTTGAAATTCAATAAGTTTTTTTTGAGTGTCAAAGTATTTTGAGCTAAAGTTTAAAATAAAATGCATTTATTAAGGGGAGCTTTTGTTTTCAAAAGAATTTACTTACTCTCCATTATTATTTTGAACCTTAAATGATTTGAATTGTTTTTGATATAACAAAAAGGGGAGAGATAAGTTTTAAAATTTAATTTCAGAAAAGAAAAAAGAGGGAGCTCGAATATTTTTCATAAAAGTTTCTCGTTTTGTAAAATCATTTTTAATATTTTTTATCATTGATTTTACAAATATGTTTTTTTAATCATTGATGTTACAAAATGTTTTTTAATTACGATTAAATGTTTTTTAATCATTGATGTTACAAAATGATCATTAAAATTTTGATTTTGTTATAAAATGAATGTGTCACGTTAGCTATAATTAAAAGATGGTGTTATATGTTAAAAGTAATGAGAATTATTTTATCTGACCAATAATTATAATTACAATAAATTACGCTAGTAGTCAATGAACTTTTAGTGTATTTGTAATATTATCACCAAAATCGAAAAAGTTTCATTAGTTATTATCGTTAAAAAAACTTTTATTTTGGTCAATGGGACGTTAAACTACTAATGGTAAATTGGGGAAAATACATATTAAGCCACTTAATGTTCCACGGTTTTCTAAAGTGGCACTAAACTTTTCAAATCTTGTACTTTTGACATCAGATTATTGAAACTAGGTAATTTAATCCTAATTTTGCTTGAATTCACAATTTAACTCTTGCACTTCGAGAATTTTCAAAAACTTCCATTTTAGTCTTAAAATTCTAAATTTTCTCAATTGAACCCCTAAATACCACATCTTTTGAAAAGTACTACTTTTCTAAAATTAAATTTCCATTCAAAACGACCATGAAGCAGTTGGGCATAAACCTAGAAACAATTCAAGGTTTAGGAGTGAAAAAAATAACAATTACATTGATTGAGATAATGGGATGCGTACTTCTACAAGCTGCACTTTTTCGTATACTGTAACCCCTTGACCCGGCCTAGGCGTTAGGCCGAATCGAGCAGGCTAAATTAGGTTTGCCGTAGCAAACTTGAACTGAATATCTCGAATTAGGTCCATTTTTTATCTTGTCTAGATGCATCCTTAGAACCTAGAGTGTACGAACTAGCAACAGTTAAATTCGCATCAGAGTCAGACATCGAATCGATGTCCAATTACGCAAACATGCATTCTAGGGACCAAATCGCAAATATATAAAATTACGAGAGCTTACTTGAATTTGTGGTTACCAATCCTTAATTAGTCAGGTTGCATGCATACATGTTCATTTTAAGCTAAAATGGAGCATTTGAACGCCTTCAATTAGCATACACACAAAACAAAGACTACAATGGATCTCAAACTACAACATCGCATCAACTGACATAACGAATTGAGTATCGGTACGCGGTATACCATACCGATACAAGGCTCTATAATCAAGGGCCGTACTGGTACCAAAAAACATGTACCAATACACATGCTATAATTCACAAGGCCTATATCGCTATGCTTGTCCATGCATCGGTACCCAGGCTTAAATGACCAAAATCTCAAATTCTAATAGCTAAAATCCGTACCGATACACTTGCTCGTGTATCAGTACCGAAGCCAAATTTTCAATTCCAAAGCCTGATTCAGGGCCCGAGTACTGATAAACTTGCTCGTGTATCGAAACTCGAAGATTTGTAATGCCCATTCTATCTAGTTTTTTACCTTTAAATCAATACAAACTTGCCCCAAACATCCTAGAATGCATACTAAATGCTGAGTGTGTAAAAGTTCTATTATTTACCCCCTATTTAACCCATATTTCTGCTGCATTCAAGCATAATTCAATGCATTTAGGTTAGATTTCAGTTATACATCACAAATATATTAAATGGCACGGTTTCTACTAAAATTGGTTGTTTTTGCAGGTTGTTGTTGTAGTAGATGGAGAAGCAGACGCTGGGCAGTGATGCAACAACGCTGGAACTGGATGTGCAGACGAGGAGGATGATGCTGCCATGGCTGCTGCCGTGGCAGCCAAGGACGACAGCGATAGTAAGGAGAAGAAGCAAAATGGGCCTCGATAGAAAGAGAAAATTATGCCCGTCTTTCGTGGAATACCATTATATTTTTCCAATCCCTAGATTAGAATGAAGGCCAAGCCCAAAGTTCAAGGAAGAAACTCCAACCAAGAAGGCATGTAATTCGACCTATATAAAGGCATGTAATTCGACCTAGGAGAGGACATCATCTATCTCTAGCCTTCTTCCCAAAACCCTAGCCGTTTTCCCCTTCTCAACAAGTTCTAAATTCCCCATAAGGCCACGGGTTGACTTGTAAAGTAGTTGCAAGGATTGCTTTTGTTTTAGGAATTTTCTGTTCAATAAAATAAACTTCAAGTTCTCTTATTCTGGTTGTTAACATCTTGCAAGAGTATCGGGAGAGCATTGTGAGGTTATCTATTCACTTAATATCGGGAGAGTTAAGTATACGAAAGGAATAAGTGCAAGTTCTCTAGTTTATAGTTGAGCTATCTTGGACCTAGGGATAGGACGAGGTTAAGTGGCTAAGGAAGAATTCAACAACATCGGTGTTCATCCTTCGATTCACGCCGGGAGGTATCATCAAAGACGTGTTCATCGACAGATTTGGACCTAGGGATAGGCCAAGGCACAACAGGGATTCTTGCCAAGCTTGAAGTACAGAGTTGTGTGATCGCTGCCGCGACTAACAACAGACCGCTGCTGCGACGGGTGCTGCCGTGACAGGGACGGCGACAGAACAGATATTCCTAGACTTTGCAACACCTACACTACTGAGCAATTCAATACCAGCCCATTCTCTCTATCTTGATTATTTCAATCTTATTTTCCAGTTCTCTTTATTATTTTCGTGACAACAATTTAAACTATTGTTTTTACCTTCGTGCAGTAATTCAAGGTGAAGCTATTAGCTCAGTCCCTGTGGAGACGATATCCGATACTTCCGTATCACTTTACTACTTGCGTCGTGTACACTTGCACTACATTGCGATAGACACTTTTACACGCAACAAGTTTTTGGCGCCGTTGCCGGGGACTGGCAACATAACTTTACCCTACCTTTTACTGCATTCTTTTTATTTTTCTGTTTTATTTTGGATTGTTCAACATGTGCTTTTCACAAGGTCTCTTGTTTATGCGCAGATCGAGACGAGGAAAGGAACCTGAGTATCCATTAGATCCTGAAATCGAACGTTCGTGCAATCTTAGGAACCGACTTCGCCACGTACTAGCCAGAAACGAATACCTTGAAGAACAGTTAGAGGCCATGAACAACCAAAGGAATCCCCAGGATAATAACAATCCTGCCGGAGATGGAAGGAACGTTCCACCTGGCGACCCTCCTGTCGCTGCCGCACGCCGGTCAAGCCGAGACTACATGCTCAATGATCTTGTAGAACTAGAAACCGCCCTGCCAGACGTAGATGTTGACAACTTTGATCTAGAACCTGTTATGTTCAGCATGATCAACAACGCTGGCCAATTTAGTGGTGCTGCTACAGAGGATGCTAGGGAGCATATGAAAACATTCCAGGAAATCTGTGGTTCGTTTAGACTACCAGGAGTTAATCCGGAGATACCGAGGCTTCGGTTATTTCCTCATTCATTGAGGGTCAGGGCAAAGACTTGGTTGAATAAACTAACGTCGGGTTCAATTAGAACTTGGGCAGATTTAAATCATGAATTTTTGTCTCGTTTTAATCCTTCACACTTATCTGAGCGATTACATAATGAAATTGCTACTTTTCAACAGGAAGACGACGAGCCAATGCACGAAGCCTGGGACAGATTTACCGCTCTTCTAAGGAACTACCCAATGCATGGATTCCCCGTTTGGAACCAGGTAACAAAATTCTATAATGCTGCCAATTTACAACCTCGTATTAGAATTGATTCAGCAGCAAACAGATTACTGCTGGACAAGGACCCAGATGAGGCAATGGCGGTATTGAAAAATCTGATACTTCCGTATACTTCCGTGCAGTAATTCAAGGTGAAGCTATTAGCTCAGTCCCTGTGGAGACGATATCCGATACTTCCGTATAACTTTACTACTTACGTCGTGTACACTTGCACTACATTGCGATATACACTTTTACACGCAACAAGTTTTTGGCGCCATTGCCGGGGACTGGCAACATAACTTTACCCTACCTTTTACTGCATTCTTTTTATTTTTCTGTTTTATTTTGGATTGTTCAACCTGTGCTTTTCACAAGGTCTCTTGTTTATGCGCAGATCGAGACGAGGAAAGGAACCTGAGTATCCATTAGATCCTGAAATCGAACGTTCATGCAATCTTAGGAACCGACTTTGCCACGTACTAGCCAGAAACGAATACCTTGAAGAACAGTTAGAGGCCATGAACAACCAAAGGAATCCCTAGGATAATGACAATCCTACCGGAGATGGAGGGAACGTTCCACATGCCGACCCTCCTGTCGCTGCCGCACGCCGGTCATGCCGAGACTACATGCTCAATGATCATATAGAACGAGAAACCACCCTGCCAGACGTAGATGTTGACAACTTTGAGCTAAAACCTGTTATGTTCAGCATGATCAACAATGCTGGCCAATTTAGTGGTGCTACTACAGAGGATGCTAGGGAGCATCTGAAAACGTTCCAGGAAATCTGTGGTTCGTTTAGACTACCAGGAGTTAATCCGGAGATACCGAGGCTTCGGTTATTTCCTCATTCATTGAGGGACAGGGCAAAGACTTGGTGGAATAAACTAACGCCGAGTTCAATTAGAACTTGGGCAGATTTAACTCGTGAATTTTTGTCTCGTTTTAATCCTTCACACTTATCTGAGCGATTACGTAACGAAATTGCTACTTTTCAACAGGAAGACGACGAGCCAATGCACGAATCCTGGGACAGATTTACCACTCTGCTAAGGAACTGCCCGATGCATGGATTCCCCATTTGGAACCAGGTAACAAAATTCTATAATGCTGCCAATTTACAAACTCGTATTAGAATTGATTCAGCAACAAACAGATTACTGCTGGACAAGGACCCAGATGAGGCAATGGCGGTATTGAAAAATCAGGCGAAGAATGAGGAACAGTTTCCTACAGCAAGAAGAGGGGGTAAGCGAGTTCTAGCTGTAAAAGACTATAAGGTCGACAGCTCATTAAAATCACATGTGGCATATCTCACTAAGGCAATGAAAAAGCTCTTGAAAGAAGATTCACAGCCTGTCTACTCTGCTAAAGAGGTATGCAAAACTTGCGATGGAAATCACAGTTCGGAAGAATGTCCACTACAGTTAGAAGAAGGGATGTATGTTGGAAACTACACTAAGCAGAATTATAACTCCAACAATTACAATCCCAACTGGAGAAAGGATCCCAAGTTCTCTTGGAGCAATCCTAATAATGCCCTGAATCCTCAAGCATAGAATAATCAGAACTAGGGAGGACCTAGATTGCTGACTCAACAGCAACCGTAGTAGCAGCAGCAACAGCCACTAGCTGCCACAAATAGTATACTGGAACAGACTCTTGCTACGTTTATGTCTCAAACAGGAACCTACATTGAGAACATGAATCACTTTGTCAAGAACATAAAAACATTCATGGATAAAACAGAGATGCGGATGACCAATCATGAAGCTACTCTGAAATCATTAGAGAAACATATGGGTCAGGTTTCCTAGCATATTAAACAAAGGGAGAATGGAGGATTTCCTAGCGATACCGAAAACGCTAGACAACCTACACATGAACAGTGCAAAGCCATCATTACTAGGAGTGGGAAAAAACTACCAGGGCCAGAAAAGGAAGCTGAATCAGTTAAGAAACCAGCCTTGGAGTCGACTGTCGAGGAAGCTGCCCCGACAGATAACAAACAGCTTGCTGCCGATGAGCCTGTCACGACAGCATAAGGGACAGATGAGAAAGATGATGAACCTAAACCTCATCAGATCCGTATGCAGTGGGAAGGACATATTGCTGATTATCGTCCCCCACCTCTTTTTCCTCAACGGTTACAGAAATTGAAACATGAATCACAGCTTAAGAAGATTTATGATATTTTTAAGCATTTTCATATCAACATTCCGCTGTTAGATGCCGTTAGGGAGATGCCCAGTTATGCCAAATTTCTCAAGGATGCCATGTCAAAGAAATCCAGACTTGGGGAATTTGAAACGATTAAGATGACAGAAGGATGCATGAGTATTCTGCACAAGCATCCACCCAGAAGAAGAAGGATCCTGGGAGCTTCATCATACCATGCGTAATCGGAGACAAATTTGTGGGTAAGGCACTTTGTGATCTTGGTGCTAGTATAAATTTAATGCCCAAATCTGTTTTTCAGAAATTAGGTATTGGAAAAGCTCGATCCACAACAGTAATTCTGCAGCTGGCAAACCGCTCTTACGTTCATCCAGAAGGAAAAATTGAAGATATTCTGGTAAGGGTGGATAAGTTTATTTTTCCTGCTGACTTTCTTGACTTAGATTGTGAAGCAGATGGAAAAGCACCAATCATCCTAGGGCGACCCTTCTTAGTCACGGGAAGATCACTGTTTGATGTGGAAAAAGGAGAACTCACTATGAGAGTAAACGATCAAGAAATCAAGTTGAATGTTCTCCAAGCAATGAAGCATGCTGATGCAGAAGAAGAATGCAAGGTTATCAATAAAGTTACCCTTGACCAACCTTGCATCAGGTCGGGCTGCCACGGCATAAAAATTGGCCACTGCCTCGGTAGCCACTTAGAAGACTGTCACGACAGCACTGACGACAGTAGCTCCTCAAAACTTGATACATCTGATACTGAAGACTGTCACGACAGCACCGACGATAGTAGCTCTTCTTCTTCTTCTTTTTCTTCTTCTTCTTTTTCTTCTTCTTCTTCTTCTTCTTCTTCTTATTCTTTGAGTCATGCTTGAATTCTTTGTAACACCAAAAAAACCGGTCTAGTCAAAATTATGCTCTGAATATTTAGTCTTTAATAGAGTTGTACTTTAATTTAAACTTGTATTCTTGCTATATTAGAAAACTTGAACCCAAGGCCTATATAAAGGCATGTAATTCGACCTAGGAGAGGACATCATCTATCTCTAGCCTTCTTCCCAAAACCCTAGCCGTTTTCCCCTTCTCAACATGTTCTAAATTCCCCCTAGGGCCACGGGTTGACTTGTAAAGTAGTTGCAAGGATTGCTTTTGTTTTAGGAATTTTCTGTTCAATAAAATAAACTTCAAGTTCGCTTATTCTGGTTGTTAACATCTTGCAAGAGTATTGGGAGAGCATTGTGAGGTTATCTATTCCCTTAATATCGGGAGAGTTAAGTATACGAAAGGAATAAGTGCAAGTTCTCTAGTTTATAGTTGAACTATCTCGGACCTAGGGATAGGACGAGGTTAAGTGGCTAAGGAAGAATTCAACAACATCGGTGTTCATCCTTCGATTCACGCCGGGAGGTATCATCAAAGACGTGTTCATCGACAGACTTGGACCTAGGGATAGGCCAAGGCACAGCAAGGATTCTTGCCAAGCTTGAAGTACAGAGTTGTGTGATCGCTGCTGCGACTAACAACAGACCGCTGCCGCGACGGGTGCTGCCGCGACAGGGACAAAGACAGAACAGATATTCCTAGACTTTGCAACACCTACACTACTGAGCAATTCAATCCCAGTCCATTCTCTCTATCTTGATTATTTTAATCTTATTTTCCAGTTCTCTTTATTATTTTCGTGACAACAATTTAAACTATTCTTTTTACCTCCTTGCAGTAATTCAAGGTGAAGCTATTAGCTCAGTCCCTGTGGAGACGATATCTGATACTTCCATATCACTTTACTACTTGCGTCGTGTACACTTGCACTACATTGCGATAGACACTTTTACACGCAACAAGTTTTTGGTGCCGTTGCCGGGGACAAGCAACATAACTTTACCCTACCTTTTACTGCATTCTTTTTATTTTTCTGTTTCATTTTGGATTGTTCAACCTGTGCTTTTAACAAGGTCTCTTGTTTATGCACAGATCGAGACGAGGAAAGGAACCTGAGTATCCATTAGATCCTGAAATCGAACGTTCGTGCAATCTTAGGAACCGACTTCGCCACGTACTAGCCAAATACGAATACCTTGAAGAACAGTTAGAGGCCATGAAAAACCAAAGGAATCCCCAGGATAATAACAATCCTGCCGGAGATGGAGGGAACGTTCCACCTGCCGACCCTCCTGTCGCTGCCGCATGCCGGTCATGCCGAGACTACATGCTCAATGATCATGTAGAACTAGAAACCACCCTGCCAGACGTAGATGTTGACAACTTTGGGCTAAAACCTGTTATGTTCAGCATGATCAACAACGTCGGCCAATTTAGTGGTGGTGCTACAGAGGATGCTAGGGAGCATTTGAAAACGTTCCAGGAAATCTGTGGTTCGTTTAGACTACCAGGAGTTAATCCGGAGATACCGAGGCTTCAGTTATTTCCTCATTCATTGAGGGGCAGGGAAAAGACTTGTTGGAATAAACTAACGCCGTGTTCAATTAGAACTTGGGTAGATTTAACTCGTGAATTTGTCTCGTTTTAATCCTTCACACTTATCTGAGCGATTACGTAACGAAATTGCTACTTTTCAACAGGAAGACGACGAGCCAATGCACAAAGCCTGGGACAGATTTACCACTCTGCTAAGGAACTGCTCGATGCATGGATTCCCTGTTTGGAACCATGTAACAAAATTCTATAATGTTTCCAATTTACAAACTCGTATTAGAATTGATTCAGCAGCAAACGGATTACTGCTGGACAGGGACCCAGATGAGGCAATGGCGGTATTGAAAAATCTGGCGAAGAATGAGGAACAGTTTCCTACAGCAAGAAGAGGGGGTAAACGAGTTCTAGCTGTGAAAGACTAAGAGGGGGTTATCACTAAAGTTACCCTTGACCAACACTGCATCAGGTTAGGCAGCCACGGCATCAAAATTCGTCACTGCCTCGGCAGCCACTTAGAAGACTGTCACGACAACACCTACGACAGTAGCTCCTCAGAACCTGATACATCTGATACTGAAGACTGTCACGACAGCACCGACGATAGTAGCTCTTCTTCTTCTTCTTCTTCTTCTTCTTCGATTCATGCTTGAATTCTTTGTAACACCCAAAAAACCGATCTAGTCAAAATTATGCTCTGAAGATTTAGTCTTTAATAGAGTTGTACTTTAATTTAAACTTGTATTCTTGCTATATTAGAAAACTTGAACCCAAGGCCTATATAAAGGCATGTAATTCGACCTAGGAGAGGACATCATCTATCTCTAGCCTTCTTCCCAAAACCCTAGCCGTTTTCCCCTTCTCAACATGTTCTAAATTCCCCCTAGGGCCACGGGTTGACTTGTAAAGTAGTTGCAAGGATTGCTTTTGTTTTAGGAATTTTCTATTCAATAAAATAAACTTCAAGTTCGCTTATTCTGGTTGTTAACATCTTGCAAGAGTATCGGGAGAGCATTGTGAGGTTATCTATTCACTTAATATCGGGAGAGATAAGTATACGAAAGGAATAAGTGCAAGTTCTCTAGTTTATAGTTGAACTATCTCGGACCTAGGGATAGGACGAGGTTAAGTGGCTAAGGAAGAATTCAACAACATCGGTGTTCATCCTTCGATTCACGCCGGGAGGTTTCATCAAAGACGTGTTCATCGACAGACTTGGACCTAGGGATAGGCCAAGGCACAGCAGGGATTCTTGCCAAGCTTGAAGTACCGAGTTGTATCATCGCTGCCGCGACTAACAATAGACCGCTGCCGCGACGGGTGCTGCCGTGACAGGGACGACGACAGAACATATATTCCTAGACTTGGCAACACCTACACTACTGAGAAATTCAATACCAGCCCATTCTCTCTATCTTGATTATTTTAATCTTATTTTCCAGTTCTCTTTATTATTTTCGTGACAACAATTTAAACTATTGTTTTTACCTTCGTGTAGTAATTCAAGGTGAAGCTATTAGCTCAGCCCCTGTGGAGACGATATCCGACACTTCCGTATCACTTTACTACTTGCATCGTGTACACTTGCACTACATTGCGATAGACACTTTTACATGCAACAAGTTTTTGGCGCCGTTGCCGGGGACAAGCAACATAACTTTACCCTACCTTTTACTGCATTCTTTTTATTTTTTTATTTTATTTTGGATTGTTCAACCTGTGCTTTTCACAAGGTCTCTTGTTTATGCACAGATCGAGACGAGGAAAGGAACCCGAGTTTCCATTAGATCCTGAAATCGAACGTTCGTGCAATCTTAAGAACCGACTTCGCCACGTACTAGCCAGAAACGAATACCTTGAAGAACAGTTAGAGGCCATGAACAACCAAAGGAATCCCCAGGATAACAACAATCCTGCCGGAGATGGAGGGAACGTTCCACCTGCCGACCCTCCTGTCGCTGCCGCACGCCGGTCATGCTGAGACTACATGCTCAATGATCATGTAGAACTAGAAACCACCCTGCCAGACGTAGATGTTGACAACTTTGAGCTAAAACCTGTTATGTTCAGCATGATCAACAACGCTGGCCAATTTAGTGGTGGTGCTACAGAGGATGCTAGGGAGCATTTGAAAACATTCCAGGAAATCTTTGGTTCGTTTAGACTACCAGGAGTTAATCCGGAGATACCGAGGCTTCGGTTATTTCCTCATTCATTGAGGGGCAGGGAAAAGACTTGGTGGAATAAACTAACGTCGGGTTCAATTTGAACTTGGGCAGATTTAACTCGTGAATTTTTGTCTCGTTTTAATCCTTCACACTTATCTGAGCGATTACGTAACGAAATTGCTACTTTTCAACAGGAAGACGAGGAGCCAATGCACGAAGCCTGGGACAGATTTACCACTCTGCTAATGAACTGCCCGATGCATGGATTCCCTGTTTGGAACCAGGTAACAAAATTCTATAATGCTGCCAATTTACAAACTCGTATTAGAATTGATTCAGCAGCAAACGGATTACTGCTTGACAAGGACCCAAATGAGGCAATGGCGGTATTGAAAAATCTGGCGAAGAATGAGGAACAATTTCCTACAGCAAGAAGAGGGGGTAAATGATTTCAAGCTGTAAAAGACTATGAGGCCGACAGCTCATTAAAATCACAGGTGGCATATCTCACTAAGGCAATGAAAAAGCTCTTGAAAGAAGATTCACAGCCTGTCTACTCTGCTGAAGAGGTATGCGAAACTTGCGATGGAAATCACAGTTCGGAAGAATGTCCATAACAGTTAGAAGAAGGGATGTATGTTGGAAACTACATTAAGCAGAATTATAACTCCAACAACTACAATCCCAACTGGAGAAAGGTTCCCATGTTCTCTTGGAGCAATCCTAATAATGCCCTGAATCCTCAAGTGCAGAATAATCAGAACCAGGGATGACCTAGATTGCTGACTCAGCAGCAACCGCAGCAGCAGCAGCAACAACCACCAGCTGCCACAAATAGTATACTGGAACAGACTTTGGATACGTTTATGTCTCAAACTGGAACCTACATTGAGAACATGAATCACTTTGTCAAGAACACAGAAACATTCATGGATAAAACAAAGATGCGGATGACCAATCATGAAGCTACTCTGAAATCATTAGAGAAACAGATGGGTCAAGTTTCCCAGCATATTAAACCAAGGGAGAATGGAGGATTTCCTAGCGATACTGAAAACGCTAGACAGCCCACACATGAGCAGTGCAAAGCCATCACTACTAGGAGTGGGAAGAAACTACCAGGGCCAGAAAAGGAAGCTGAATCAGTTAAGAAACCAGCCTTGGAGTCGACTGTCGGGGAAGCTGCCCCGATAGATAACAAACAGCCTGCTGCCGATGAGCCTGTCACGACAGCAGAAGGGACATAGGAGAAAGATGATGAACCTAAACCTTCTCAGATCCGTATGTAGTGGGAAGGACGTATTGCTGATTATCGTCCCCCACCTTTTTTTCCTCAATGGTTACAGAAATTGAAACAGGAATCACAACTTAAGAAGATTTATGATATTTTTAAGCAGGTTCATATCAACATTCCGCTGTTAGATGTCATTAGGGAAATGGCCGGTTATGCCAAATTTCTCAAGGATGCCATGTCAAAGAAATCCAGACTTGGGAAATTTGAAATGGTTAAGATGACAGAAGGATGCATGAGTATTCTGCACAAGCATCCACCCCAGAAGAAGAAGGATCCTGGGAGCTTAATCATACCATGCGTAATCGAAGACAAATTCGTGGGTAAGGCACTTTGTGATCTTGGTGCTAGTATAAATTTAATGCCCAAATCTGTTTTTTAGAAATTAGGTATTGGAAAAGCTCTGCCCACAACAGTAATTCTGTAGCTGGCAGACCGCTCTTACGTTCATCCAGAAGGAAAAATTGAAGATATTCTGGTAAGGGTGGATAAGTTTATTTTTCCTGCTGACTTTCTTCTCTTAGATTGTGAAGCAGATGAAAACGCACCAATCATCCTGGGGCGACCCTTCTTAGCCACGGAAAGATCACTGATTGATGTGGAAAAAGGAGAACTCACTATGAGAGTAAACGATCAAGAAATCAAGTTGAATGTTCTCCAAGCAATGAATCATGGTGATGCAGAAGAAGAATGCAAGGTTATCACTAAAGTTACCCTTGACCAACCCTGCATCAGGTCGGGCTGCCACGACATCAAAATTGGTCACTGCCTCGGCAGCCACTTAGAAGACTGTCACGACAGCACTGACGACAGTAGCTCCTCAGAACCTGATACATTTGATACTGAAGATCAAGAGGAGGTAAATTAGATAGGCAATCGTCCAGGTAAGTTGTTCGAGCCCTTAAATTACACCTCGGATAACCATGTAATTCAAAAGCCATCAACTGTTGAGCCCCCTGTTATAGATCTTAAGCCCCTGCCAGGGCAGCTAAAATATGTTTTCCTTGGTTTAAATGATATGTTGCCCGTAATCATCTCTTCCAAGTTGATGCAGGAACAGAAACAACAGTTAACAGGGATGCTGCAGCAGCACAAAAAGGCTATTGGATGGACGATAGCTGATATCCAAGGCATCAGTCCGGCATTATGCATGCATAAAATTCTTTTAGAGGATGATCATAAGCCGACCATTGATGCACAAAGACGTCTGAACCATGCTATGCAAGAAGTAGTGCTTAAAGAGATAATCAAATGGCTAGATGCTGGAATAATCTACGCCATCTCGGATAGCAAATGGGTGAGCCCGGTGCAGTGCGTTCCCAAGAAAGGAGGAATGACTGTGATAACCAATAAAGAAAACGAGCTAATCCCAACCAGGACTGTGACCGGTTGGAGGGTTTGTATGGACTACCGGAAGCTTAACAAAGCTACCCGGAATGACCACTTTCCTTTACCCTTTATTGATCAAATGCTTGATAGATTAGCGGGGAAACCTTACTATTGTTTTCTTGATGGTTACTCAGGTTACAATCAAATAGCCATCGCACCGGAAGATCAAGAAAAGACAACGTTCACATGCCCTTACGGAACTTATGCTTTTCGGAGAATGCCATTCAGACTTTGTAATGTACCAGCCACCTTTCAGAGGTACATGATGGCAATATTCTCCGGTATGGTGGAGGATTTCCTAGAAATCTTTATGGATGATTTTTAAGTCTTTGGAGACAACTTTGAAAGCTGCCTAGGCAACCTACAGAAGGTACTCGAAAGATGTGAAAAAGCAAACTTGGTATTGAACTGGGAAAAGTGTCACTTCATGGTGGATGAAGGGATAGTCCTTGGCCATAAAATTACCTGCCGTGGCATAGAAGTCGACATAGCTAAAATAGAAGTGATCGAAAAGCTGCCGCCACCCACCACAGTCAAGGGAATCAGAAGTTTCTTAGGACATGCTGGTTTTTATCGGAGGTTCATTGCGAACTTCTCAAAGATTACCAAACCCCTATGCCATCTTCTGGAGCAGAACCGTCCCTTCGACTTTAACACTGAATGTACTGAGGCATTCAAGGTTCTGAAAGAAAAGCTGGTAACAGCCCCAATAGTACATCCACCAGATTGGACACTGCCATTTGAGATCATGTGTGATGCTAGTGACTATGCTGTCGGGGTAGCACTTGGGCAGAGGAAATACAAACTTTTTCATGTCATATACTATGCCAACAAAACACTGAACGACGCCCAAGTGAACTACACCACCACAGAGAAGGAACTATTAGCTGTGGTATTCTCCATTGACAAGTTCCATTCTTACATACTTGGAACGAAGGTCATAGTCCACACAGACCACTCTGTATTGAAGTATCTGTTCACCAAAAAGGATGCAAAGCCTCGACTGATACGTTGGATTCTTCTATTGCAAGAGTTCGACCTTGAAATCAAAGACAAAAAGGGGACAGAGAATCAAGTTGCAGATCACTTGTCAAGGTTGGAGAAGGGAAAGAGTCTACCGGCAGACGAGACAAACATATTGGAGACCTTCCCTGATGAGCAGCTGTTTGCTGCCACAATCACTGTCGCGACAGCCATGGCGGCAGGTAAGTTTTCTGAACTCCCCTGGTATGCTGATTTCGTTAATTTCATAGTTAGTGAAATAACTCCTCCTGACCTTAATTATCAAGCTAGGAAGAGGTTCCAAAATGATGTTAAGCATTATTATTGGGACGAACCTCTTATTTTCAAAATTTGTGCAGATCAGGTTATAAGGAGATGTGTACCACAAGATGAACAGGAAGATATACATCATCACTGTCATGCTTCACAGTATGGAGGACACTTACGAGGTAACAAAATTGCTGCCAAGGTTTTGCAGTCGGGATTTTATTGGCCGTCACTGTACAAGGATGCCCAAATATTCTACAAGAACTGTGACAAGTGTCAACAGACTGGAAACATCTCAAGGAGACACGAGATGCCGCTGCAAAATATTCTTGAAGTCGAGATCTTCGACGTTTGGGGGATAGATTTTATGAGAACATTCCCAACTTCATGTGGGAACTTATACATCCTCCTGGCAGTGGACTACGTGTCCAAGTGGGTTGAAGCGATCGCCACTCAAAAAAATGATGCCAAGACGGTTCAAAGGTTTTTGCATAAAAACAATTTTTTCCAGATTCGGCATCTCTAAGGCGATCATCAGTGATGAAGAATGTAACACCCCAATTTTGGGCTTAGAGGTTTTGGGTTTGAATCGGACCGGTCGAATTTTGGTTCGAATATAAAAGGTTGTTTTTAGGGAAAGCCTAGTTCGGGATGCATTAAAAATATGGAAAAATATATTAAAATCCTCTTTTATTATGTATAAGAGAGTGGTGAAATCAATTTTACAAAATGAGGTTTCGAAATGTGACATTTCAAGTTAGTGACTAAAATGTAATTTTTGAAAAGTTGGTGACTGTTTTAAAAGGATTGAAACTTTGAATCTTTAAGGAGCTAATTTACCCAAGAAGAGTTTTCTCCAGATTTTTCTTAATATTAAACATTTATTAAATGATATTTAATAAAAGGAAAAAGGGGAAATAGATATTTTGAGTTCATAACTAACTTTTCTCAAAATTTTCCCTCTTCATTTTCTCTTCCTTTTCTCTCAGCCAAACACATTTTCCCCAGCCATTTTTCCTCTGATTTTAACACCTAAAGATGAGATTTCAATCTCCAATTGGTTTCTAATCATTCCTACATCAAATCATTACCATTTGCTTATTGAATTTTCAAGAATCTTGGCTTTAAACAAGGAGAAACTCACATTTAGAGGTATGAACGTCCTTCTCCTCTAAATACTCAGTTATTTACTGAAATTCCCAAGTTCTCAATCCTTGATTTGAGTTTTATTAAAGGTTTTAATGATGTGTTCTTGATTTTGGCTTAAAATGCAAGATTTGGATTTAATTTGGATTAAATTCGTACTAAGTGATTGGGCTATGTTTTGAGATGTCTTTTTGATGTTTAATGGATGTATAAATGATGTGTAATTGAGGTTTAATCAATGCAATCCCGGATAGGTTGATTTTCCTAAGTTTTTGATTGAGTTAATGGTGGTTTATGGGGTGATTTTGATGTTCTGCTATAGCTGGAGGTATAAGGACGTGATTAGATCCTTTTTGGATGTTAATTGATGTATAGGAATGTTTGGAATGGATGGATCTTGGCTGGGTAAGGTTGTAGAGGTGTTTGGATGTGATTTCGGTTGTGTTTGGTAGCCGAAATGTGAGTGTTGATGAGAGCAGTGGGTTTAGGTGTCTTGGTTGAAGATATTAATGCATGATGATGCATTAATCCACTGCTTTGATGTGTTTAAAACAGGGGAGACATCATCGGATCCTTGTGGTGTTGATCCGGAGGCTTGATCGGTGTTTCGGCAAGCTTGCGAAACGGAATCTGTGAGTGAAGTTTGGTTTTCAGCTTTGAAACCAATGTTGGAAGGTTTTGGGAGCTTAGTTTAAGTCTAAACAACTTAGCTAAGCTCAAGAGTAAGTTTTTCGAGAAACTCTCTTGTTGATGAACCATGAGATGGTTGAATGCAATGTGTTTTGTTTGTATGTTTAAATTCTGTTTTGGAAGCATATTTTAGCATGTTTGATGCTGGTTTTATGAGCCATGTGTTGAAGGATGCTCATGGTAAGGGATCCTTGTTTTGAACATTGATAAATGTGGTTTGATGCATTGTAATGCATGATGATTTAATGGCTTTGTTAAATGCTTTAAAACAGTGGATTAATGATGTTATATGATGCATATTGGCAAGTGATGTGTTGGTTTTAAAGTACTTGAATCGGATATAGTTAGCCGGCTATAGGATTGGGTGCACCGTGAATAAAGTCGCCTTGGATGTTGAGGGGTTGTGATTGTACCGTAACTCCATCCAAGTACACTAACGAGATGGTTAAGATCATCATGGTGGTTAAAAGTCCATGAGTGGATCTTGTGTTAAGATCACAATGGTGGTTAAAAGTCCATGTGTGGATCTTGTGTTGTATGTCCCGTGTTCTCGTTAGTGATGTTATACAACTACCAATGAGTGATGTTGAGGGGTTGTGATTGTACCATAGTCTCCATCACGGGTGTTGAGGGGTTGTGATTGTACCATGCTCCACCTTGATATTGGTAGTGTGTATGAAGCGTATGGGATAACACTTGTAATCCGCGTATCCGATTGTGTTTTGAGTTGTAAAATGTTATTGATTATCACTTGTAAGCCAATATGACATGATGATGATTTGAAGCATGAGATGCTTGGTTTGTATGCATAATTGCATGGTATATGTTGTTTTGAAACTAAAGGCCTTGAAAAGGTGTTTTTGCAAATGCATTATTGTGATGTTTTAATTGAGCATTTCCTCACTAAGCTATGTGCTTACGCTCTCTCTTTCTTAAACCAATAATGCAGAGCATTGAAGTGCATTAAGGGCAGCAAGGAGGTCAAGAATCCAAGTGGAAGATTAAGCTCATGTATGGTGAATGTTTTCCTAACACTATTAGCTTTTGGCATTTGCCAATGGGAACCTAGGTTGTGTTTTTGGGAGATGTTTTGGACTCCCTAAGTTTGGTTAATGCTTTTGATGATGTTGGAACATGTAAATGGCCTTTTGGTATTTGGTTTTGGTGAATTGATGGTTGCATGGTTTTCAACATAGGATGCATGCCTATAGAATTGGGATTTTCCTTGAATGATGCCATGATTGTGATTAGTTGATGCTAATATGTTCCTTAAGTGTTTGATGACATGTGTGTATGATAAGAGAGTCATATGGATGTGTTTGATGGGTTGAAAGTGTGTAAAACCAGATGAATTCTGCATTTTTGGGCAACTCGTTTCGGAACGGGTGCTACTGTTTCGGAACATGTGGCCTGAAATGGCCATGGCGTTTCGAAACAGGCAGAGCTATTCCGAAACAGATTTGCCACTGCCAAGCCCTGTTCCGCAACTTGTTTCGGAACGGTCCCGCGTTTCGGAACGGATCCTTCCCGTTTCGGAACACTCGACCGTTGGGCACTGAATTTGATGGTTATATGTTTTGAAACTCTTACGTTTTGGTCCCAAACTTTGTATATGCAATTGGTTGAGTTTGTGACGTCTGTTTGAGATGAAATTTGACAGAAAGGCATGGAATATGATTAATTTTATAGTGGTAACTTTAAAACATGTTAAGTCCTCTTAATTTCCAGAATTTACAATTTGGTCCCTAAATTTGTATGTTGTGCAATCGAGTCCCTAAATGTTTTCCGATTGCTGTGATTTTTGAGTATGTTCTTCTTAAGAGTTCACCTAGGAATAATATGCATTTAGAAAAGTTAAAAAAAATAAAAAAGGGTCGTTAACCAAGGTTGACTTTCGGGTTGACTTTGGTTTTCCCCGTGTAATCTTCGTAGTTCGGGTCGACCGTCTAGGCCGGGCTAAGGGGGTTACATTTGGTGGTATCAGAGCTGAGTTCTCGAGTAATTGGGAATGGTTATGTGGGTGATATGTTTATGATTGCTTTGTATGCATGATGAGTGAAAGTATGATGTATAAATTGTAAGTATGTTGCAATTGTGGTGTATGCTGTGGTGAAGCATGTTAGAGGGACCCATTTCCAAATCAAAGCTAATGAAATGATTTGTTTTTA
Organism: Hibiscus trionum; assembly: GCA_030270665.1. NCBI lineage: Eukaryota > Viridiplantae > Streptophyta > Magnoliopsida > Malvales > Malvaceae > Hibiscus > Hibiscus trionum. The sequence continues at coordinate 18,091,658 of BSYR01000010.1, forward strand.
ATTGGAAATGAGCTTGAGTACTTGGATTACTTACCTTGCTGAACCTGGCTTTGTTTATTGCATTGTGATTGCATTGTTTAGTGAATGGGACCTCGTAGAGAAACGAGGATTAATACGCGAGCTATGGCTCAAAATGAGAATGAGGAGAACGCTGAAAATGTAGTGGATTTACCTCCTCCACCTGGTGGTGGTGGTGCTGGGGGTGAAGAAGCTGGTGTTGCTACTGGTGCTGGGGTCGCTGGACCTGAAGTTGGGCAGGGGCAAGCTGCTCCTGACATGACAATGCTGATACAAGCTATTGCTGGAGCCTTTCGGGCGGCGGTAGCTGGAGCTCAAGGAGCTGGGCATCAGGGAGATGCTAATGTAGGACTACCTCTAGAACGTTTGCGCAGTCTGGGAGGGACTGAGTTCAGTGGATTGTCTACTGAAGGTTCTGAATCTTGGTTGGAAAGTACCAAGAGAATCTTGGGACAAATGAACTGCAATGATGTGTAGAAGTTGGGTTGTGTGATATCATTGTTGCATGACGATGCGTATACTTGGTGGACAACCACTATTTCCGGAATGGAGGAAGCTGATGTAACTTGGACGTTCTTTCTGAACGCGTTCAAGAGGAGGTATCTGGGTGTGCGATACCTGGATGAGAAGAAAAGGGAATTCATGTCTCTTACTCAAGGGAGTATGACAGTGGCTGAGTACGAGGTTCAGTTTGTCCGACTCAGTCAGTACGCACCTGAGCTTGTTCCTGATGAGCAGGAGAGGTGTGAACGTTTCCGTTATGGTCTGGTGACGGAAGTGAAGACTTATATGCTGGCTGCTGAGTACACTGATTTTGATGTGCTGGTTGGAAGGGCAAAGGACATTGAGTTGAATTTGAGTTTATCTTCTAGAGGAGCTGGTCCTAGTGTGGGCAAGCGAGCTGCTGAGTATAGTTCCGGTGGCGGACGAAACAAGAGAGGCCGTGATCGGAAGTATCAGTCTTCGGCTAGGCGAGGTGGTGGAGGGCAAGGTGCGCCTGTTCAGGGAGACAGGGCGAGAGCTGATCCGAACACATGTTGGACATGTGGATCGCGTGGACACCTGAGGCGTGATTGTCCTCGAGCAGCGAGGGAGGTTCAGGCTCCTGTTGTGGCGGCCGGTAACTCGTGCTGGAACTGTGGTTCGGCGGATCATATGAGGAGGGAGTGTCCTCTGTTAGCCGGTGGTGGCCAAGGACGTGCTCCTGGAGTTGTTGCACCACAGAGAGGTCGTGGGCGCGGCCGTGGTAACTTCCAGCGTAGAGAGGATGGTGGAAGAAATGTGGCTCATGTTGTAGCTGTTCAGCCTGAGGGTGGTGGCCAGGCTAGAGTGTATGCTCAGAGAGAGGGGATGAATGACACGGATGTGATCGCAGGTACTTTTACTTTGCAATCCTTGTCATTACTTTCCTTGATTGATTCTGGATCTACACACTCATACATATTGCGTGAGCATGCTCAATTGCTTGGTTTGCCTGTTGAGTCTTTGGATGTTGGTATGCGTGTAACTAGTTCCTTTGGTGAGACTGTTGTGACACGAAAGCTTTATAGAAGATGTCCCTTGGTTGTACAAGATCATGTTTTTCATGTTGACCTTATGGAATTGCCTTTCTATGGTTTTGATGTAATCCTTGGTATGGATTGTCTTGTTGAGCATCGCGCTGTTGTGGATTTTGAGAATAAGCGAGTTTCGTTGAAGTTTGCTGATGATTATGAGGTGGTGGTGGTTGGTGAGAATGTGAAGTTTCTTGCCAATGGGGTGTCTACATTGGAAGCGAGCCGGATGCTGAGGCAAGGCTGTGAAGCTTACCTAGCCTTTGTGATGAATCCTAGCTCTAAGGAGTTGCGTGTGCAAGATATCAGGACTGTGTGAGAGTTTCCTGGTGTGTTTCCGGAGGAGTTGCCTGGGTTACCTCCTAATCGAGAAGTGGAGTTTGGGATTGAGCTGTATGAAAACACAACTCCAGTGTCCATTACTCCCTATCGAATGGCACCTAAAGAGTTGAAAGAGTTGAAGACGCAACTTCAGGAGTTGCTTGATCGTGGTTTCATTCGGCCGAGTGTGTCACCTTGGGGTGCACCGGTCTTGTTTGTGAAGAAGAAGGATGGCACTATGAGAATGTGTATTGATTACCGTCAGCTTAACAAGTTGACTATCAAGAATCGGTATCCATTGCCGAGAATTGATGATCTTTTTGATCAATTTCGGGGAGCGGCTGTGTTCTCTAAAATTGACTTAAGGTCAGGGTATTACCAGTTGAAGGTGAAGGATGTGGATGTGCCAAAGACAGCTTTCAGAACGAGGTATGGGCATTATGAGTTCTTGGTGATGCCGTTTGGTTTGACGAATGCTCCTGCAGCTTTCATGGACATGATGAATAGAGTATTCCATGAATACTTGGATAAATTTGTCGTGGTGTTCATTGATGATATCCTCGTGTACTCTCGTACTGAGGAGGAGCATGAAGGGCATTTGAGAATTGTGTTACAAGCTTTGTTGGAGAATCAGCTCTATGCTAAGCTGAGCAAGTGTGAGTTTTGGCTTAAAGAAGTGGTGTTTCTTGGTCATGTGGTTTCTGCGGAGGGAATTCGTGTTGATCCTCAAAAGATTGAGGCGGTGATGAATTGGAAGCCTCCTAAGTCTGTTCATGAAGTACGTAGTTTCCTTGGTCTGGCAGGATACTATCGGAGGTTCGTGGAAGGGTTTTCCAAGATTGCTGCACCTTTGACAATGGCCTATGACAACACAAGAATCTACAAGGATAAAACCAAGAAGTGGCATGACAAGAAGTTGCTGCTACGACAGTTCTGCCCAGGGCAGCTTGTGTTGTTATTTAACTCTAGGTTGAAACTCTTCCCAGGGAAGCTGAAATCTAGATGGTCTGGCCCATTCCAAGTGGTTCAGGTTTTTCCCTATGGTGCCATCACGATCAGATCTTTAAAAGACGAGCACCAATTCAAAGTCAATGGATAACGATTGAAGCATTATCAGGGGACTGAAGCCCCAAGAATGCAGGAAGTGGTTACCTTAGGAGATGCCGTACCTGGCATCCCTAATTTAACCTAAATTTTAATTTTAATTTTTTATTATTTATTATTTATATATTAGGAAATTAGAATTATTTTATTTTTAGAAAATAACATCTTTATTTTTAGGAAATAAAGGAGACAAGAAGAAAAGGAGAAGTGAATTCAGCCCACCATCTTTCCATCAGCCTAAAAAGCCCAACTTTGGAACCTGTCATTACAACTACAGCGACAGACGCGGAAAATACAGCCTATCGACACGCTGTTGCGACAGACACGCAAACGCGCAGTAGACACGGAAATGTGTGACAGACGCGTCAGAAACCGCGTAACAACTGGCTCCGTTATTCGCGCCTGCCGTTACAGCTCCAACGGGCAGCAAACTCTCTCCTATATAAACCCCGTTTACTATTCATTTTTCAGTCACTTCTACTCTTCTTACTTGTTTTCTCTCGAATTTTCACTTGCTTTCATTTTTTTCTTACACAATCCTTGCAACCATGTCTTCTAGAAACACCCGCAGAAGTGCTGCTTCAGGCTCTACCCCGGCAGCATCCACCCCACGGTCCTTCCAGATTCGTGACATGTGGGAGGAGAAGGGCTTTATCTACACTTCCAAGGAGGGGAACCTGGGACTGCAGCCGTTCATCGCTAGGAAAATCAAAGCCCTGCAGTGGCAGATGTTCGCAGAACAACAAGAGGAGATGAATGTGTCTCTAGTCCGAGATTTTTATGTTGCCATCAGTAGCAGAAACGCGACAGCAGTCACAGTCAGAAGGAGAGAGGTGCCCTTTGAGCTAGAATATATCAACACTCTCTTTGGATTTTATGTGGGCAGCAACGAAGATTGCCACCAGCAATTTCTCGAGAGCTTAGAACCTGCTGCCTACGACGCTGTCATGGCAGAACTCATGGACGAAGGTACACAATGGAATACTGATCCGAAAAACCCAAGGACAGTGAAGAGAGTCCAACTCACCTCGGAGGCCAAACTGTGGAACGCCTTCATCAAAAAGCGAGTCATGCCATCCTCACACAACACCACCGTAGATCAACTCAGGTTAGCCCTCATTCATTCTATACTACATGAGAGGCCGATTAACGTTGGTAGATACATCCGGGAGAGTATTTTGGAATATGCACATCGGCCGACAGGACCATTTTTCTTCCCCTATCTTATCGTCGCACTCTGCCACAACCATCATGTACCAGAAGCTGCCACTGATCTACGAGTCCAAGGGAAAGGCTGGACTGAGCAAAATATACTCAGCTTAATGGAACTCACTGCTGCCACCCCGCTGTCGTCTTTCGACCCTACTACCACAGTAGCAGAGCCGACAGAACCAACCAACACTGAGCCTGCTGCCACAGAAGCTATACATCCTACAGCAGCAGCACCTCCGGCCGAAACCTCCTCCCAGATCCTTGCTGCCATACAAAAGATGGAGGAACGACAGCTCGGCCTCATGAGCTTCATCAGGGATTTCACCACAGCCATTGTATAATTTATTCAAACCTCTCTTAATTTCCCTGATGCTGTATTTCCTGCCTTCCCCAACCAATATTTTTCTGCCCCCACCCCTGCCCATACCCCTACACCTGCTGCCACGCCCAAGACGTCTTCTGCAGCGTCCACACCGATCCCTGCCACGACCGCTGTAGACAACAACCGTGCAACCGAAAACTGTGCCCGAGGAACCAAGAGAAGGATGCCTTCAGAAGAACTAGATGCTTACATAGCAGGCTTCTCCACTTCTTCGATTTGGGAGGAATCCGACGACGGACCCTCTGTCAAGAGGAATTTGTCCAAGGAGTTCACACCAGTGAAGCGGCATAAAACAATGGCAGACAAAAGCAAGAAGGATAGCGGGAGCGGCAGTAGCAGCGACAACAGTAGCAGCAGCAGTAGCTCCGAGGTACAGGTAGTGGAGAAACCTCCTCACATCTCCCCTACTCGCATTCAACCTCCAAGAGAGGCCAAAACGAAGAATACCTCTGCCTCCCCCATCCGCCAGCCGGCCAAGAAGGTTCCTGCCCGTCGGTAGATCCACCTCAGCAGCAGCAGCGGCAACGACAGCGCCTAAATTTTAAGTTTCTTACCTTATTTTGCTGTCTGCCCTTTTTATATATTTTGTGATGTACTTTTTATTTCCTTTTTACTGTCATTTGCATTGAGGGCAATGCAACCCTTGAGTTTGGGGGTGGCATCCCTCCATTAATGGAGTCTTATTTAGTTTAAAAAATTGTGTCTTTTACTTAGTTTATTTTTGCTATAAAAAATGAAAATTTTGGCTTAAGTCTTTGAACTGAACATACCTGCCGTGACAGTTCTATCGTGGCAGTACCTTTAGGATAGTTTTAGGAGCAGTTTAGAGCCTTACTATAGTTCTGAAACTTAAACACCAATTGTGACTTTTATACTGCCTAGAACTCTACTAGTAAACTAGAATAGGAAGCTTAGGACTTGAATAGCCCCTAGAGGTGCCTAACACTGGCTCTAGGAAAAGAAGTTAAGAAAAATAGACTCAATACACCTAGAGGTGCCCGAAACCGGCTCTAGGAAGTTATCTAGAGGTGCCCGAAACCGGCTCTAGTCAAACTTAAGCTTGAGAAAATAAAATCGAGTCTGAATAAAAACTAAAGGAGCCTAAGAATTGCCTCCAAAAAGATGAACTTTGGCATAAAAATTTAAGTTAGAAGCTGAAATATTCTAGTGAAACTAAGGGAGTCTTGGCATATAATTGTTCACAAGCATGCACACACTACACGAGGATTATAGCAAGGTTCCGGACGAATTCTAAATTATCCGACAAGGTGTTGCTCACAATAGGGAATGAATGGTGGGTAAGGGAAAGTTCATTGTTTTAAGCCAAACAAAAATATTTTATTTAGGTCTGAATTGCTTGAGGGCAAGCAAAAACTTGAGTTTGGGGGTGTGTTGAGTGTGTAAAAGTTCTATTATTTACCCCCTATTTAACCCATATTTCTGCTGCATTCAAGCATAATTCAATGCATTTAGGTTAGATTTAAGTTATACATCACAAATATATTAAATGGCACAGTTTCCACTGAAATTGGTTGTTTTTGCAGGTTGCTGTTGTAGCAGATGGAGAAGCAGACGCTGGGCAGATGCAGCAAAGCTGGAACTAGATGTGTAGACGAGGAGGATGATGCTGCCATGGCCGTTGCCGTGGCAGCCAAGGACGACAACGATAGTAAGGAGAAGAAGCAAAATGGGCCTCGGCAGAAAGAGAAAATTATGCCCGTCTGTCGTGGAATACCCTTATATTTTTCCAATCCCTAGATCAGAATGAAGGCCAAGACCAAAGTTCAAGGAAGAAACTCCAAGCAAGAAGGAAGGACGAATTAAAGACTTATGCTCTGAAGATTTAGTCTTTAATAAAGTTGTACTTTAATTTAAACTTGTATTCTTGCCATATTAGAAAACTTGAACCCAAGGCCTATATAAAGGCATGTAATTCGACCTAGGAGAGGACATCATCTATCTCTAGCCTTCTTCCCAAAACCCTAGCCGTTTTCCCCTTCTCAACATGTTCTAAATTCCCCCTAGGGCCACGGGTTAACTTGTAAAGTAGTTGCAAGGATTGCTTTTGTTTTAGGAATTTTCTGTTCAATAAAATAAACTTCAAGTTCGCTTATTCTGGTTGTTAACATCTTGTAAGAGTATCGAGAGAGCATTTTGAGCTTATCTATTTACTTAATATCGAGAGAGTTAAGTATACGAAAGGAATAAGTGCAAGTTCTCTAGTTTATAGTTGAACTATCTCGGACCTAGGGATATGACGAGGTTAAGTGGCTAAGGAAGAATTCAACAACATCGGTGTTCATCCTTTGATTCACGCCGGGAGGAATCATCAAAGACGTGTTCATCGACAAACTTGGACCTAGGGATAGACCAAGGCACAACAGGGATTCTTGCCAAGCTTGAAGTACAGAGTTGTGTGATCGCTGCCGCGACTAACAACAGACCGCTGTCGCGACGGGTGCTGCCGCGACAGGGACGACGACAGAACAGATATTCCTAGACTTTGCAACACCTACACTACTGAGCAATTGAATACCAGCCCATTCTCTCTATCTTGATTATTTTAATCTTATTTTCCAGTTCTCTTTATTATTTTCGTGACAACAATTTAAACTATTCTTTTTACCTTCGTGCAGTAATTCAAGGTGAAGCTATTAGCTCAGTCCATGTGGAGACGATATCCGATACTTCCGTATCACTTTACTACTTGCGTCGTGTACACTTGCACTACATTGTGATAGACACTTTTACACGCAACACTAAACACATTTAGCATAATAGGTATTCATCCATAATGTTCCAAACCATTAAATACACTTCCTCGGCACAAATGCATATGTTAGGCTCGATATCCTTCAACCGAATTGCTCGCCAAGTGTGGAGAAGATTGATTTTTTGGTGTTTTTGGTGGATGCAAAAAATAGACAAAATGGACAAAGGATTTATAGTGGTTCAAGCTTCTAACAAGCTATACATCCACTACCTTAGCTCCCACTAAGGATTTCAACCAATTCACTAAGAATTCTTCCCCTTTTCTTGGCTTAGGAGGCACCCAATTACAACCTAGACTCACTCACCAAGTCTAGCAACCAAAGCTCACAAACGAGCTTTGGAATCACTCTCTAACAAAAGAAAACTTTGCAAACTAGAAATACCTCAAAAGGTTGATGTTTGCACTCTTAAGCTCTCACCCAAGACCTAATACACTTGAGCATACATTGGCATTTAAGCTCACAAGTGTTGTCTATACAAAGAATGAGAAATTAAGCTCTAAGACAAATTTTCATCATAATGTTGTTGACTTGTGGATGATTAGTCTTGCATAGATGCTTGAAGTCCCCTTTTATACTTCCAAATGAGCTTCTAGCCGTTAGAGACCGTTATGGTTGAATTAGATTCGTTGAGGCCTTTATTTTTTCGTAATAAATGTTGTTATGGAGTTGTTCGTATCGATACGCGGGCAGCCGTATTGGTACACATTCTTCAGAAACTAGCCTTTGGAGTCTTTCTAGCTGATGCATATCAATACGCTTTTAGGGGTATCGATACTGCCTGCCATTCAAATAGCCGTTGAAAACCGTTAGGCGTATCAGTACATACACTAGTCATTGGGGGGGGGGGTTATAAAACAACAGTATCGAAATTCCACGTAGCGTATCGATACATGTCCTCTCTATATCGGTACGGCCAAGCTATACCGATATGAGTTTTGGCTATTAGAATTTTCCTATAGCTGAAACCCTAAATCATATCGATACGAGGTATACCGTATCGATACGATGGCTTGAAATAACAAAAGGTTTGACTACTTTAAAGACATTTTAAATCATTCCAAAGCCTTGTAAAATTCATCAAACATATTTTCAAGTTGTTTGAACTTATTAACATTTTGAAACCTTTTCAATTTAGTACAAAACAATCTTTCTATTATTATATCAAAACAAACATCTCAACAATCTCCCATTTTTTGATATAATAAAATCAACTTGAAAAATTGTTTGAGATTCTCCCCATTAATATTTAAAAATTTGAATAAGAGACTTTAAAAATGAAATGTAGTTAAATATCCCCCTTATTCACTTGAAAAATCAATTTTCAAACTATTTCTCCCCCTTTTGTTATATCAAAAAGAATTTTAATGATTTTAAGCTCAAAATAACAATGGAGGTTTAAAAAATTTTGACAAAAATTAGAGTTTTGATTTTACAATGGCTCCCCTTACTCAACGCATCATCAAAGGGTTCGTCCAAAAATTATGATAAACTAGTTGAATTAAAATAAATAAAACAAATTAAAATAAACAAATTAAAATAAACAAAATTCAACTAATTTTTACAACACTTGAATCAAAGGTAGGATATGAAGCCTTCCTTCTTCAAGTGATATTCTCTGTGTGTATGGAGCTCCCCCTCAATGTTGCACTTTATTGACTAATATCCATCACACCTAAAACAAGACAATCAAGTAATTTTTGGTACCCAAATTTCTTTGGATCCATAAGCGTTAGTAGCATATAATTTAGTCCCCTTAAGAATCCATTTTCCAATTTCATCATTTTTAGTTGAAGTAATTAGTCCTTTTGGGACACAAATACTTCTAAAACATTTACCATTTAAAAATCTATAGGCACTATATTGTCTTTATAAATATTTGATTTCCAAAATTGGTTTTCTTTTCAAGCTCTTTGGAAATCAAATATTTTTCCTCTTGAACTTTCTGAAGCAAATTTTGTAAATCAACATATTTTTGTTCAAACTCATTGAGTTTTGCTTCAAGTTCAATTTTGGTTTTAGAAATCAAATCATTTTGAATTTTCAAATTTGAAACCACTTTCTTGTTTTTCAAAATGTGATTTTTAAACTCTAAAACCAAGTCATCGTAGGCATATTGTAATTCATCAAAAGAATAAGAAGTTGAAGTAGATGAATTAGAAGTCACCCTTGAATCTTCTTGGATGGCCATAAGGCAACAGTTGGCTTGTTCATTATCGGTGGAGTTATCATCACTCCAAGTAGCCACATATGCCTTCTTCTTATGGCTTAAAGAGCTTGCCCTCTTCTTCTTCTTCTTCTTCTTCGATTCATGCTTGAATTCTTTGTAACACCCAAAAAACCGGTCTAGTCAAAATTAGGTTATGATGACCTAAAATCCTACACTGAAGAGCTTAAGTATTGCATTTACATTAAGTGTTATGATCTCTTTTATTGATAAGAGACCTTAGTGAGACCAAACTTTTTATTTGAAACCATTTTTAATGCTTAAAATGATGTTTTGAGCTAGGTGTTTCGATGCAGTAAGACCCATACCGAAACGGCCTAGGTAAGGCGTTTCAAAATGTTTATAGGGCATTCCGATACAGTTCCAACGATATTAACTAACTTTTGGACTTTTGCTTAGCCATTTCAATACAGCTTCATGCGTTTCGAAACGAGTCCCCTGATTCAAATATGTTTGAAGGGTAAAATTGAAAATAAATGAAGAGGTGATGACTTACCTGCTTATTGCTGCCCCTACCCACGTGGAACTAGTTTAAAAGGATGACTTGTAGTCATCTCTATAGTTGGTTTTGACAAGTGTAGAGTGTCCAGAAGTTCTATATTTTATGCACATCCCTACCCTTATTATTGATGTTCTTAAGCTTAGTTAGGCATAATTAGCTACATGTCATGCATTATAACAATATTTCTTCTTTTACCATGCTTTTATTGAATATCATATATTTGGTAGAGAAGAGGTACTGTTTTAGTTAGTTTTGTATTTCAAGTGCTGGTTTCTGATCAGAGGAAGAGAGGACAGGAAAGTAGGGAGCAAAAAAAGTTGTACTGAAGCAGTTTCAGTTGTCGCCAAAGACGCTACCGCTGCAGAATGCCGCCACCAAAGACGACAATATGCCAACATAGTCAAGATGGGTCTCGTTTAATAGATCGATAAACAAGGTGGCTTATACTTACTTGCTAAACAAGTAAACATCCAAGGGAGTCCATATTTAAGTTAGAATTGAATGAAACATTAAATGTAAAAGCTATTTTATCATCAATGAAGACTTCTACTCCAAGGAGGACTTAACCTTAGGCCAAGCCCTATATATACAAATGTATGTGAGGGTATAGGGTCGGAGAGATAGAGAAATGGAGTTGGCTATGTTCTAAACTCCTTAGGGTTTAAGTTTTTGCTTGTAAAGTAGTTGTTTGAAACAATTGTATTAGGTTAAGTTGTTTTGCAATAAATATTACAAGTTTGCTTAATCTATGCACTTCATTCTTTCAATTATTCTACACCAGTCAGTTGAGAGAATATATTGGCCGGGCACAAAGGGCAAGGCTCACGAAAGGGTTAAGTACGGTCACAACGTGCTGAGGCGCGACTAACTTGGTTCTACACCAACCCACAAGTTTCAGCGGCTAAAAGGGATCACCAACCGAATTGACTAGCCTGTGTTAGGTTTACGATGAGATTGCTAGGTATTGCCTACATCACGCTAGCTTTCGAGCATCCTTGCCTAGAAATAGGGAGGATCACTGTCGACTATCCCGCCGAACTTGGAATATCTGCCAGACTTGCCGCTAGGACTTATTTCCGTTCTACCTGCCGAGACAACAAAAGTTGCAGGGGCAATGACCCGCTACGGCCGTGTGACAGGGTCGTAGCTGCCGCCCGCTATACCCGCCGAGGCAACATATCGTGGTAGCGGAATCTAACCTTAACCTATGCAATGCAGTCTACACACTACTGAGTAGCAATTACCTGGCCCATTCTATCACTCTGATCTCCCCTACTTTAATTAATTGTGTTTTTAGTTTTATTCCTTTAAACAAACAAGAAATTAATTGTGCCTTTAAATTTCTTGTGCAGATATACTCTCGAAGGAACTATACCAATCCTCGTGGGATTCGACATCTTATATACTATAACTTGGCAGATGTGTGCACTTGCGCTCTCACAAAAAGGGAACACCTACACGCCCAACAATAAGATATTGAAAAGATAGAAAATAATATATATTTAGCAAACCCATGGTAGGAGGAAACCTTTTCATTGGCTAGGTGTGAGGTGAGCAATAATTAGATCTTGTTGTTCATAAATGAATAAAAAGAAAGACTCTTATCCCTTGTTTTAAGTTCCACGGAGACCAAAACTCATCTTTTGCTAAAGAAAATAAGCTCACACCTCCATTGTCATCTTCTCCACCAAGCTCAAGCATACACCTCCCTTGTTGAACTTCATAAGCTTAAGTTTCCCTTGATTCAAAAGCTTCAATCCATAACTATCGATTGGTCCAAGGTTTGGAGGAAGCTAGCCCACCATCTCCAAAACAAGCTAGGAATAAAGGAATCACCATCCGAGATCCTTAGAAGCTTCAGATTATTGAGGCGAGTGTAGTCGGAGTCTTGGCTTAGGCGATGAGCCTTTTCGATTTCATTATTGTTGATTTTGTTTGAGTAGCTAACATTGTATTAATATAAATTGCATCGAATCTCTTGGTTGACTCCATTGGTAAGCCGATGTAAGTCTCACATTGAGATTGTGTCCGAAGCATTGTTGTTGTTGTCATCGAAGTCATTGAAACATTGCTACATGAATCATTGAGCACCAAACATTTTATTGCATATTGGATATTGCATATTGCTATTGAGATATTGGTGTTGATGTATGCATATTGTCATCAAATTATTGACATTGAATTATTGTTATCGTTATCGATGTGAAGATATTGCAATTGATATTGTCATTGACAATGTTATCAACTTCGCTATTGACACTGTCATAGGCATTGGTTAAATATTATTGAGGAAAAGTCCATGGATACTTTGGCTTGGTACTTGGTATATTCATCGGGACTACGGTCCATGAGTCACGGCTCAAGGGTGATGACCCTAGGTGAGGCGGAGGTTCGGTTGGAGAGAGTATGGGCACCTAAAGCATTGAATCATTGATATTTTATTGAAACAAGCCATTGCTTTGCGCATTGAGCTTGTTTATTACCGATTATTGAACCAAAGTTACATATGTCCAAAAGCGTTCCAAGGCGAATGATGCTAAAAGACTAATAAAGACATCAATAAAACTATTAAAGAACTATTATTGAATAATGTGTGTAAATTTAATAGTAAATATGATCACTGCATTGTTATTACCATAATGATGTTATTGTCATAGTATTGTTATTTTCATAATGTTATTGATATTGCTTTGTCATGGTATTATGATATCGATATTGTTATTGATGATATAATGATTGATGTTATGCGTTTATATGAATAAGAAGTATGCCATGTTTATTTATATAAATAATATTATGATTGTCATCAAAGCATGATAAATAGCATACCATGTTCATATATTGTTATTGACTACCTCACTTAGACTATATAAGTAATGCATTCATTGTCCATACATTTTAGGTTAAAAGTTATCATTTCAAGATCGGAGCTAGTGGGTAAAGCGGCAAGTCACCTCGAACCTAAAGTAAAATATTTTGTCTCTATGAACTCCTAGAATGGTGACAAAGTAGTTAAACTAGTTGCTTTTGATGTTTTGTCTATGTGTATAAAGGCTATGTGTTATAAGTGGTTTAAGTGCCTTAAACGACTTGCTAATATTGCTTAAAATTGGCCTACTATGCATATTTGGCTTAAAAAGGTGAAAAGATAGTAATCGGATTCGTATGGTGATGAAATTTGGCATGTTTGTTGCTTACAGTATTGAAATATTGTGTGTAAAGTCTCATTGCATTTGGACATTTTTTGATAGGTCAATTCGATTAAAAACCAGCAAAAATCTATCATTACAAGTGAGGCACTATCTATACGGGTAATGGCATATCGATACAGATAAGCATAATTGAACCCAAGGAACATGGCGTATCGAAACAGTCTAGAGCCGTACCGAAACATTTTCTACTGGAATCCCTTGTTTCGATACTGGTCTAACATGTATCGAAACATGTCAAAGTCAAGGTCAAAGAAAGTCAACCCGTACCGATACAGGGCTTTCCCGTATCGATACAGTAGGAAGGGTAAGTCAACAAAGGTTGACCATAGTACACCCGTATCGAAACAAACTTAAGGTGTTTCAATACAGGGTTAGTTAAGTTGGTTGAAAGGCATAATCTGAAGGTTTACATTGTTCTTAGTTTGGTCACTGTATTTAGGATGATTAAATTGAATGAGTAAATGGACTTCAAATTGCATGAAATTTTACAGGCTAGTTAATATTGCACTGAATTACATTGTGGTATAGTCTATTTCATCAAAGGACCTCTAATTTAGTATATTTACAGAATAGTCCCTAAAACTTATAATAGTTAAATATTGGTCCTAATTGGTTAATTACTGCTTTCTAATGAGTGAATTGGAGTAGGACATATATCCGGTACTGTTTTGTTGTGTAATATTGATTAAGAAATGTGTAAAGTGTCCACAAGTTCTATATTTAATGCACATTCCATCTCATATTATTGCTGTTTTTGAGTACATCTTAGGCATAATTAGGACAATGCATTGCATTTTACAATATTTCTTTACTTTACCATGCTTTTCTAGAAACTAGCCATTGGAGTCTTTCCAGCTATTGCGTATCGATACGCTTATAGGCGTATCGGTACGACCTACAATTCAAATAAACGTTAGGAAAATGACCATTGTAAACCGCTAGGCGTATCGATACTCGATACAATCGTATCGGTACAGATACTAGCCGTTGGGGGGTTTGTAAAACAACCGCATCAAAATGCCACGTAGCGTATCGATAAGCGTCCTCTCCTATCGGTACGGCCAAGCCGTATCCGTACAAGTTTTGGCTACTGGAATTTTCCTGTAGCTGAAACCCTAAAGCGTATCGATACGGGGTATACCGTATCAGTACGATGGCTTGAAAAACAAAGGTTTGGCTACTTGAAAGGCATTTTTAAATCATTCCAAAGCCTTGTAAATTTTATCAAACATATTTTCAAGTTGTTTGGACTTATTAACATTTTGAAACCTTTTCAATTTACTCCAAAATAATTTCTCTATTATTATATCAAAACAAACATCTCAAAAGCATAAACTATAAGCATGCTCCCTATACGTGAAAATCAACAAACACAAAATGTAAACTAAAGATTGATTTAATCCCAACATGTCATCAACTATCTTGCTAGACTTCATCGATACTTGTTGAGCATTCACATCTGCATATGTAAGTTCACCACTAATGCTTGTTATGGCAAAGCAAGATATAAAACATAGCATCCAAAACATATATGCATAAACGTACTTCAAAAACCCAAGCGACAAAACAATAATCAACAAGAAATAATCCTTCGAAAGCCATATTAACAAAAATACAAATCGCCAAACTTTGGACAACACATTTCCTTATTACCAAAAGTTCAAAACCAAACCATACTCTATAGCAACAATGTCTTAGGATCTCAACGCTCTAAATGCTCCCTCGATCCTCAATTTTCTGCAAAGAAGAATGAGAGCGTAAGAAAACATATGCTTAATGGTGCGACTCTTCCACATTCAACAATGCATTAAAACATGAGTGTAAAAGTCAATACGTTCAAATACCTTTTCAAAACATGTCATGCATAACATCTATATGCAAAATATAGTTTTCCACTTGTTTCTCATATATTGGCAATTATAGTGACCTTTAGCTAAACCATTTTTTCTTTATGAAACCATATCGGATACATAGATTTCCTGGTAGAATCACCTCTACCAAACCATACCTTGACCCGAATAGGCTCTCGTCTATCCTACCTCAAGGTACACCATCAACTTGGGTAGCCTAGTTAAACTGCATAACACAAGAGATAACTCATCAGCTCGAGTAGCCTAGCTAAACTGCTTCCTCAAGGACCATGGTGCGATCGACTTAGGGATGGCCAAATAACCCGAACAGACCCAGTGTGCCCTGATCTGACCCGATCAGGTTTTTAGTCTTGAATTTTGGGGATCAGTATGGGGTGGGTTATTTATAGTGTTGAGTCGGGGCATATTTGGGTATATGCTAGAAATTCCCCGCCCAGCCTCGCCCATATATATATTTAAATAAATATATATATTTCTACTATATTTATAAAAATACCACTATATATAAACAATTTTATGGTTGTTAAGCTAATTTTTGTGTGCTAATCGTAATTTTTTTAGAGTTTGTTCAAGTTTTAACGTATCTGATTCTGACGGTCAATGGTTCAAGTTTATTTTTTAAATATGTAATTTTTCATGTGGCTAATTTAAAATTGGTTTTTATTTTATTTTTATATAGGTTTAAAGTCTTTTGAAGCTAAATTTTGTGGCCGTAATGGTGGATTGATCTGATCTAACTTTTATCTTCGTTAGAGATTAAGATATTTTTTTTTTAATTTTTTGGGTCGGGTCGGTTCGTTGTCCGGTTTAAGAGTTGGTATATCGAGGCAGGGCGGGTAAACTAATATTTTAATCTGAAGCGAGGTCGAGTTTAGGGGCATATAGATCGGGGCGAGGTTGGGGCGGAAAAAAAACTGGCCCTCCCCGCCTCGTGCCCATCCATAGAACGGCTTAAGATATTATAGTGCAATTTAAACCCTATGGCATGTCAACTAGATCCGATACTTTTCTTTGCTTGTCAGATAGCCAATATACACTTTTAAACATTTTTACTTACTATTTTTCGCATGCATTTAACAAATCATTTCTATATGCAAAAATCATATTGCCCAAGGTAACAACCACATCTAGGGATGGGCACGGGTCGGGTTTTTGGCCCACCCGGAACCGACCCGAAAATAAACACCTTAAACCCGCACCCGACCTGAAAATAAATATACTAAATCTGACCCGACCTGACCTATATAAAATAAATTAATTTTAGGGACCTAATTGTAAAAAAATAATTTTAAGGGACTTAATTGTAAAAAAATATAATTGAAAGGATTAAATTATAAATAAAAATTCAATTTCAAGGACTTAATTTTATATATATATATATATATATATATATATATATATATATATATAAAGAGGGGTATTATTATAAATATCCTTAAAAAATTTAAGGGAAAATTACACTATTAGTCCCAGGTCGAGTCAGATATTTTCCACCCTAAACCCGAACCTGACCTGACCCGAGTATACCTTTAACAAAAACTTGACCCGAACCCGATTTTTTCATTAAAAAATTCGACCCGATCGGGTCGGGTGAGGTCAGAACCCGTTGAGTCTAGGTAAAATGCCCATCCCCAACCACATCCCATTCAGGAAGCATTTCTCAATGCACTTAAGCATTCTCATATTAGATAAATCATTTCATATCTTTTAAATGATGCCTAAAACAGTAAGTAAACCAATCCATGCTTTTAAACCAAAACATGTAACTCAAGTCTCATATGAAACCGATATTCAAAGGCGAATTAGGGAAAATTATTTGCGACCTTAGTTAAGCTTGCTAGGCTTAATCTAAACTCCCAATCTTCACTCAAACCTTTAGGAGAGTCCGAAACACTTATAAACTCACTGATACACAACGCCTTACTTTTCGTTGCATTCCAAGCCTCCGAAACTATTCGATTCCCACGAAACGAGCTAGGCTTGATCCTCCCTTGTTTTGGAAACACAAAATCAGAGGCAAAATGCATTAAAATGCATTCTAACATCAACCTACAATCATCCCATGCAATCTCTACAAATTTGCATCAAAAAACTGTTCGAAAACATTGCAAACTACTCCAATCAACAACCAAACAATCTCCAGCCAAAACCCAACGCCTCTAGCATCATAACAACATCAAAGGACATCCAAAAATATATTCCAAACATCATTATACCTACAACAATCAATAATATACCATAATAGCCCCAAAATCACCCTTAAACTACCTTAGTAATTAACCAATTAAATAGTTCCGGGACTGATTATGAAAATCTCATTTCATATTATATTTAAACAACTAAAATGTGAATTAACCCAATAGAAATCTCCAGCAATCATCTTGTAAAACAAGTATTTAGGTAAAAACATCAAAACCATTAATTAATCTCACTTTCTTGAATTAAACTGCAAAATCATGTTATAATCCACAAAACACAAGCCAATTACTAGTGAATATCAATAAAGAACCTTAGTTTTAAGAGAGAGAAATAAATTTACCTTTGAAGAACCTTCCACCAAAATTGATGTATGTTTTTCTCTTGAAAACAACTTGGGAAATAGATGAGATATTTATGAAATCTCTATAAGGTTTTGTTAGGAATTAAATGAGGAATAAAATGATGAAATCTCCATTGAAAATCTAGAAATATTTTTTGGAAATTGAGATGGAAAATGAGAAGAGAAAATTGATAGAATAGCAAATATGATTTGAAAAATTAACAAACTGTCAAAGTCTTACTCAATTAACGGGGAAAACCTTTAATTAAAACATTTAGAAAAATAGCTCTCTAAGGATTCTTAGTATTGGCCCTATTTCATTTAGTCACTAAAAATAGTTTTACAATCTATACAAATTAGTAATTAAAAACCGAATTGTCACATTGATTAATTTAATTAACCTTAAAATTAATTACCAAAACACTTTTAACATAATTAAAATTTTTAGTGTGTCAAACAATTTTTATCCCATCAACTTCTATTTTTTATATTAATTTCCCAAAACTTAATTTACCGGTTAATCCGGTTCTACCGAGTCAAACCGACCTGACCAAACCCCTAAACTTCTAACCCTACTTTTGGGACGTTACATATACAGATTGAAGTAACAAGACAAAAACTATACCGAATTACATTTAATTAATAATGAAGAGCCCTAGTTCTCGATTTAAATCGATAAGGCTTCCTCGGTGTTCATTGAACTTCAAAATCATAGAAATCAGAACATTCAATTCTTCATACAACATGCCTTTTGTTACAAAATATCATGTGTGAGAAAAACTCACAGGAACAAGCGAATGCACTAACCTTAGTGCTACTTGCTGACCATCAATACTTTTTGTTTTTTCTTTGCTTGTTTATCTCTCAACTTTTTTTCTTTGTTTTTTTATAATAAAATAACTCTGCCTTTATGGCACGTTTTCCTCTACTTTTGTGTCATATTTTAGTTCTCCTTTTTCGGCTGTCTGATCGTCTTTTCGTTTTTTCAAGGTTAGGTTTCACGTCACATCGACTGATCAAGATGACACCGATTTGTTATTTAGCTGATATTTCTTGCTTTTGACCCTCGAATTGGACTTGGATACACGGTTCGTGTTCGTGGATAGCTTTCTCACTATGTCCAACTATGACTTATAAATTATATATATATATATTTATTATAATTTAGTTTAGAATATGTCATATATCATTATATTAATGAATTTAAATATAATTTAAATTAATATATTTTAGACTTTATAACATAATATCTAAACGAACATTTTACCTTTTTCAAATATGTTTTTTATAGCAATTCTAAAAAAATTAAATCTTAAATCAAAATTTTCCAAATATTTTTTTAAAATAATGCCAAATTAACCCAAAGTATTAAAGGTCAACAATCGGTTTACTTTCTAATTCTAATCAACATGGTGTCATGTTCCGTGAGTTCACAACTGAGACACATACGCAACGAGCTGCCCAATAGGTTCTTTGAAAAATCTTGGGCTTGCCTAGAAGACCACCTCACTCGGCTCAATTGTTGGAGACTAAGAGAAGGCCCAGTCACATTGAAGCTGCTAATTTTATAGATGGCTTCTTACCAGGGCGTATTCCAAGAGAAAGGAATATCAAAAAATGTGAACATCCATATAAACACGAACCTAAGGAAAGTATTCCAAGATGATAGACTTTCCATAATTAGCTAGGATGTAGTTGGTAGCTTTCGATCTGAGCTGCTGATGTAAATCGATCTCGGCCATTCATTGTACGAGGATTCAACTATAAATAGAGCCCCCACCTCATTTGTAAATCATCCATATCTTGAGTAAAAATGCATTTACTCTAAAGTCTCTCTTGTGTTCTTGAGCGTTCTTAGCGTTCTTCTTTTGTTCTTGAGTTACCTTCTCATTTGTTTGCTTCTGCTAGAACGATTCATCGTTCTTAGTGCCTAGGAAGAGTTTGATCTTCCGAAGAGAGTTTTAAGGCTGATTTAGTCTTTTGTCTCGAGAACATCGACTAAGGTCGCACAGTCTGCTAGGTCGAAAATCTAGCCCCGTGACAAGTGGTATCAGAGTGACCCTTTGACAACTCGATTTCATGCCAAGCGCCAATGAGTGGGGTAGGGACGGTGGATAACCGTGACAATGTCCCATCGTGAATGCGGTTATCTTGTGACGAGGGCACCACAAAGTTGAGTGGGAGAGAATGTCACGCCCGGGAAGAGGCGGGGACAATAATCCCACATCAGAAAGGAAAATGAAGGTCTTGGGATATATAAGCGGCGGCACTGCACATCCTATCAAAAATTTCTTTTAGGAATAGGGTAATGACCCCATGATAAGTGCTATCAAAGCAAGTGTTCAAGCAAGGAACTAATTGAGATGGCACGTGAAGAAGGAGACGTTGCAGCAAAGGGTGTGGAGACCACTGTTGGGCAAACCAAGAGAGCAAGTTCGAGGGATAATGTGGCTACGTTAGAGAAAAGAGTTGACAAACTCGACTAGATTGCTGATAGTGCAAATCAAAAGAGTGATGCGCTTGAAGCCGAGGTAAAGGCTTTAAAGTTGGGGATGGAAGAGATGAAGGCAGACCTATTTATGTTCAAGGTTGCCATGAATAATGGAGCAATGCCCACTATATCCAAGCCAAGGAAGGACATCCTAAAGCCAAAAGCATTCAAAGGGAACATATCGGCCCAAGATGTTGAGAACTTGATGTGGAGCATGGAGCAGTACCTTCGGGCCATGGGCATCAAGGATGATGCAGAAAAGGTAAACATTGCTTCTATATATTTGACTAACATCACTCTTTTGTGGTGGCGACGCAGATGCTCTGAGGAGAAGAGCATGGTCATTCCCGTTGAGACATGGAAATAGTTTCAAGTTAAGTCCAAGGAACAGTTCCACCTGGCGAACGCTCAATGCGATGCTCAAAAAAAGTTGCGGCAACTGAAACATGAGGGTTCCATCCCAGACTATATCAAATAGTTCATCGAGTTCAAGCTCCAAATTTCAGACTTGAGTGAAGCACAGGGCTTCTACTGCTTCATGGATGGACTTCAGATATGGGACCAAATGGAGTTAGAGTGGAGAGGAGTCGAAGAAATACAAAGCATTGACCATAATAGAATCCATAGCTCACTTTGAAGTTGGGAAGTCCAAGTCTTCCAAGCCCTGTGACAAGGGCAATGGTAGGGGAGACGAGGATGATCACTGTTCCAACGACAGTGACGACAAGCCCAACAAGTTCGTCAAATAATAAGAGAAGAAGGATCAAGGACTCGTATGGTACTACCATTGTGATGGTCCACACTTGGTGAAAGAATCCTCCCAGAAGAGCCACCTCGATGCCATCGTCGATGGGAACGACGAGCAAGAAGAAGGGGAATGTATACTTGGTATGATTGTGAGCTACAAAGCAATCGAGTTTAGGGTAGAAGGGAAGCAACTGAAGTGCTATCAATGTAAAGGGCCATATCTGTTGCGAGGTTGACCGGATTGAGTCAAGCCATCCACTAAAGAGGAGGACAAGCCCGAGTGCCAATATGTTTTGAAACTTGGTTCGATGTTGCTGAGTTCTGCCAAGGCGTGGAAGGGATAGAAGCAGAGAGGGTTGATTTTCATGGAAATCAACGTTGTGGGTCGGAGAAGAATCACTCTTGTGGATACTTGAGCTTCTCACTTGTTCATGTCCAAGAGAGCTACCGACAAACTTGGTTTAAGGGTTGAAGAGTAAACCAGGACGATCAAGACCGTCAATTCCAGAGGTGTTCCAACAGTTGGAATGGTACAAGGCGTGGAGTTGCAGATCGGAGATTGGAGGGCCAAGGAAAAATTCAGGGAATTCATTTGGATGACCATGACTTTGTGATTGGTTTGAGTTTCCTTGAAAGGATTAATGCGCTACTTATCCCTTTTGCCAAATGTGTTTGTATTTTGGACCCCCCGCAAACAATACATCATTCTGATACATCGAGACACGAGGGTAGATATCAAGGTGCTGAATGTTGTTCAGCTACCCAATTCGGGCAACTTGGTTGTTGCCACTGAGAAAGGACTATAGGAGCCAAAGCCTTCTCAAGACATGAGACCTACCGAGGCATGAGGGAGACTACCATCAATGGGTAAGGTGGAGGTGGCGTCGAACTTCGAGGAAGAAGGGTTGATGAGAAAATAGTTGCCAGAAGGCAACTGTGCATCAAGCTTCATGGGCGAAGGATTGATGCAAATTAGAGTGAATGTAATTGAGATTTAGTTGAGGGAGGTACATCTCAAATACAGTAGTTGCATTTTTCAATTTGATTTGCTTCCTTTATTGGGTGTAGGAAGCAGAAAACCTATCCCATCAAGGTGCGAAAGATCGAAGACTTGGAGAGGACACAAGAGACCTTTAAAAGTTCTGAGAGTTCACCCAGTGTTCAACATGGTGGCGTCGACGTCCAAGCCTTTGTTCGAAGATCATGAGGGTCCATACCGTAGCAAATCAAAACTTGTAAAAGCGAGTTCTTACGATGGAGATGTACGAAATGATGGTGAGCGAGATGATGTTACATGGTGGGAGAGACCAAGGCGAGCACTCCTTATAGGGGGAAAACCTAGCTCAATTTCGAGTTAGGAGAAAGCCAAGGATCTGAGGGAGATCTAACCAAGCCAAGTTTGTTTTGAGTTAGCGATGAGGGAATCGTTGGAATGGGTGGGGGAGAATGTTACGCCCCGCGAGTTCACAACTGAGATACATGCGCAACGAGCTGCCCAAGAGGTTCTTTGCAAAATCTTGGGCTTGTTACTAAACCAATTAACAATCTAAATTATATAGCAATTCAAGTTCTTATCAATTAATCAAATTACAAGTTATTATTGATTAATATTAATTTATATTATTATTAATTTTAAGTAATTAATATTTTTTTTATATTAATATAAATATAAAATTATATTAAATATATATTTCTATATTATTCTTATAATATTATATATTTTATTATTATATCTATTATTATATTATTCTTATCTTATATTATATCTTATTTATTATATTATTTAGAATTTCATTTTTATTTTATTTTCATTCATCATTCAAATTCTATTTATTTCATTAACCGTTGGAGACTAAGAGAAAGCCCGATCACATTGAAGCTGGTAATTTAATAAATGGCATCTTACCAGGGCATATTCTAAGGGAAAGGAATATCCAACGATGTGAACATCCATGTGAATGCGAACCTAAGGAAAGTATTCCAAGGTGATAGGCTTTCCATAGTTAGCTAGGATATAGTTGGTAGCTTTCGATCTAAGTCGTTGATGTAAATCAATCTCGGTCATTCATTGTACGTGGATTCAACTATAAATATAGGCTCCCCACCTCATTTGTAAATCTTCGATCTATTGAGTAAAAAGGCATCTACTCTAAACTCTCTCTCTTTCTCTTTTGTGTTCTTGGACATTCTTAGCCTTATTATTTTGTTCTTGAGTTACCTTCTCATTTGTTTGCTTCCGCTAGAATGATTCAGTGTTCTTAGTGCCTAGGAAGAGTTTGATCTTCCGAAGTGATTTTTAAGGCTAACTTAGTCAGTTGTCTTGAGAACATCGACTAAGGGCTCATGATTTGTTAGGTCGAAAAGCCCACCCCGTGACAATGGTTATTAGCTGAAGACGATCCAGGTTTTGGGACTCGATAATACCAAATGTAAGATTGGTCTATTCAAAATCTAATTCTACAAATCCTACATACAAAACAACAATTAGTTAATATTTTTGAGATTATCAAAAGGACTATTATCCCATACATAGGTGGTGATAACTTTTTGTTTTACAAATGCCTCAACTTTAGAGTTTAGGTTTCAGAGATTAAGAGTTTAGTGTATGGGTTTAGAATTTAGGGTTCACAGTTAGAATTTAAGGTATAATGTTAGAATTTAGGGTTAAGGTTTAGGTTCTAAGGTAATATGGTTATGGTTTAGGTTTTAACCTATAACCTTAAATTTTAACCATAAACCCAAAATTCTATCAACAACCCTTAAATTCAAAACTACTACACCTAAACCCCTAAATCCTAAACCCTAAACCTAAGTAGCTTGTGTAAACAAAGTTTCCACAAATGCTTTTACATGGAATAATTGCCCTTATCCAAATACAATATTTTTTTGGTACAATTGGTAATCGGGGAATGTATAGGGACAATTAGCATTTGGACCCAAGCCTCATACTGTAACATATAAGAATCTTTACCCCCCAAATTGTTGTTAATTAGCAGACAAACTAGAGTTCATCACAATCATATAGTTAATTAGCGAATGGAAAATAGCATATTCATATGATACCCAAATTCAAGTCCATTTTCTAGGACATATAAATGCACATGAACATATGCCAACTATAAATACATTCAAGTTAACATTTGCAATCTGACCTATGGCAACAAGATAATATGGAGACCAGGACCAACCACTTTCGAAATCACATGCAAAAAATAGTTTACACATTTGTGTGCACAATGTGTGGTCCACATTTATTTGTATTTGAATCCTTTAGCTTGCACCTTTGGTATTTTCGAATCTCCTGAAGAGCATTGGTTCCTGGTTTAAAACGATTGATGAAGATTCTTCGGTGTTCATTGAGATTCAAAATTAAAGAAATCATAACATTCAATCCTTGATACATGTTAATGCCGATTTTAGGCGACACCAAACAAAGAGGTGGAGATGGTAGTCGAAGGAAGATTTGGGTCGGAGCTTGGTGATTTACCCATCATAGGATGGGCTGAGAGCCACAGGAGACGGTGGTGGACTGTAGAATCAGGCGGTTCACCCCTGGTTGGATTGGGGCTGAGAGCCACGAACAATGTGGAGATGGTGGTCAGAATCATATGGTGACGAGAGAGAGGTTCAATGTAGAATGAGGGTTGTAGAGTCGTAGAATCATCCCCTTTGCCTTCAATCTTTGGGGTATTTATATCCTCTTGGAGCTGTAGATGGAGTGAGTTGATAAGACCGTATCAGACTTAGTGACAGCTATTGATGAGCTTGGCAGGTAGTAGCTCGGTTGTCAAACTATGAGATCAATTGGACTTGATGGGTGTCTTATTTCGGCGCATTGGCCGAGCATGAGAGTCTCCAAAGGCCGATGGGTCCTGAGATATGGGAGCGTTAGAGCTCCATAATGTTGGAGGTGGCACGTATACTATCTTTCTAGAGGCAAGGTTTTTTTGAAGAGTTTGCGTGGTGTACAACACTAGTCCCCCTTAGTCGAAGGAGTATCATAAAGTGGCGCTAACTGAGGCTGGAGATAAAAAGTCATGCCTAGGGCTGCTGCATTAAGTGCCTCTTTTTGCGGGGCCACCTTCCGAGGATATAAGCAATCATTTGCGGAGTGTGGGCGACACGAAAGGTCATGGGTTGTGGGTACCCAAAACGTCACCCTAAGTGAGTTATAAATTGCGGACAAAGTGTAATCCACTTTCCACTGATTTGTTATTGATTTTAAGGATATCAATTTCTTTCTCAAATTTTCTCATTCAGCTTGTTTAGCCAAAATGTTGAGAGGCGCAAAGGCTTTGGCGAGAAGGGTGGAGGTGAACAAAGCCATTGGTGTGGTTGGGCCTGAGGTCGAGTGCAACATAGTTGTGCATGAGGCGAGGAGGCTTCTGGAGTGCCCTGAGCTACAATGGTCAAACTTTGAGTTTATGTTCAAGGTTACAGTGTGAACGTTTTTCTTAAGTGTAAAACCTATATTTGATTTTGATATAACAAGGATTTTTAAGGACCAATTTCTAACATTGCATAAACTTTTTAGTATTCAAAAAGTCTCACAAATGACAAGGATTCGAACTTCAAATTATTTCAAAGTAAAAAACTAAAACCCCAAATATTTTCTAAGTGTTTTTGTACTCAAAATAGCTTGATTTGGTCCAGGCATATCGATACGCTCTTAGCCGTATCAATACTAATTTTAGCTACTGGAAATCATTTTAATACTTAATGGCTATTGGGTACCAATATGCGTGTATCCATATCGGTACGCCATTCAACTTGGGAACCAAGTTAGTGTTTGAGTATCAGTACGACTTTATGTTTAACGATACAATGTGTTAAGATTTTGTAATTCTTTTGCATTTATTATTCGACCATTGCCTTGTCAGTTTATTGGAATCACCATCTTTAAAATTTAGTTAATGCGTAACGATACCCTAAGAGGCGCGTCGATATAATTTTCCACTTGCTTTTTCTTTAGATTCCAGTGAGCAAAATTGGTACCGATACTATATAGCCCATATCGGTACGCCTTTGTAAAATACACTTCTCGTATTGATACAACATCCCGCGTATCGATACCCCTTTGCACAACGACTATTTTCTTCTTATGGTAAGTACCGATACCAGTGCTCATATAGCGATACCCTATACTGGCAGACTACATTTATTACGGGAAAATGGAGTCCAACGACTATAATTATAATCTCTGCTACCCAAACGGTTGGAAATCAATAAGGGGAGGGGGGTATATAAACAAGTCTCCAAAGCTACAACAAAAACAATTCATCAAGTCTTAAGCATTAAAGCACAAATCCAACAATTTTGAGCTATTAGAGTCAAATTCTTGTAACCCACTTGAGAGAGCTAAATTGTAATCTTTTGATTCAAGTTTTGGGTTTGAGTGAGCTTTGTATTTTAGGTAAACTTTTACCTTGGAGAGGATTTCTCAGTTTGCTATTTCTTTTATTGTAAAAGAGTTCTTTATCAAAGCTTTGAGGTAGAAGCTTTGGTTGTGTAAATGTTTCCTCTTGAGCCTAAAAAATGGAAGAAATTCTTTGTGAATTTCGGAAAATCCTTAGTGGGAAGCTACGCTAGTGGATATAAACCTTGTTAGAAGGTTGAACCACTATAAATATCTTGTGTCCAAATTTTCTATCTTTCCTATTTTCTTCCACTTACTTTTTAAATTTGCCAATTCACACCTCTTGGCCACTCACCATCGATTGATGTTGCGTGTGTAAAGTGCCCCGCAATTGTGCAAGTATACATGTCTCAAGTAATAAAGTGATGAGTATTGAGTATCGTCTCCACAAGGATTGGTGAAACCTTAAATGTTATCGTCTCGCACTGAAAAAAAATAAAAGTAAAGAACACAAGTGATTGATGGGGTTTTTAGAATAATCTAATAAGCAGAAAATAAAATAAGCTAGTAAACTAAAGAATAGAGTAATCAAGATGAGAGAATAGGCTAGATTATATTGTGTCGTAGTGTGGAAACAAATTGGACTGTCTCGGTTTTTGAATACAACGAACACAAGATTGCCTCGGTAGAGATCAAAGTCACTGCCGCGACAATGGGTTGAGTATCTGCCTCGGCAATCACTTGCTTGGACATCAATGAACATCGTCATGGTTTGACAAAACGTCCTTCAGTGACTCCTCCTTATTCCTAAGTTGAAATCGTGCTGATGTGCAGGCCTTGATAATACCTCCCACCATGAACCAAGTATGAACATCAACCAATCTTATGCTTCTTTTAGCCGTTGAAACTCAAACTTATCCCTAAGCTGAGTTAGTTTTCACCGATTGGGATGAAAACTGTGCTTATCCGTTTTGTGAGTCTAACTCTCTTGATATTGGACAAATATATTGTTAACGAGATCCTTTCCCAATTCACTCGTAAACAAGATAAAGAACCAAGAATAAGCAAACATTGAACTAAAATTGCATTAATAAAAACTTAAACAAAATCCAATCGTTTTCTCACAACTACTAAACAATACAATCTAAACCCTAAGAAGAAATTAGAATATAATGACAATGAAAGCTCGCCACAAATTCTCTCAAAGCTCGAATTCTGAGATAATCCCTCAATGGTCAGCTTTGGCTTGTTATTTATAGAAGTTGTTTAGGTCAAGTCCTTCTTGAGGAGGAAGTTAAGTTAGAATTAAACACATTAAAAGAAAATGTCTTCTTTTAAAGTATTATATCTTTCTTCCTTACAATCCTCCCTTTTGCGTGAAATCATCTATTGACCTTCCTTCGGCGTTTTCATGGTTTTCTCACAGTCCGATCTTTATGCAAAGTACATAGAAAAGTTCATCTTTTCATACTCTTCAAAGCGCGCTCCACTTTACATATTTTCTCCATTCTCGAGTGTGTCAGGTCATTGCTGCGACAGTGGCTTGGCTATTGCCTCGGCACTGTTATGTCTGTCTTTTCCACTCAGCAAGGCTTTATCCAAGGTTTAGCTTCCTTCAGTAGAAACTGACATCCACAACTAGCTTGATCTGGACCGTCATGAGAAGATTATGCACCACTCCTTTCTTTCCATCACTGCTGCGGTAGTGCTTGCCCTGACAGTGAGTAACAAAACCTGCATTCACACTAAGCACACACATAAGTACCATCTTTTTCATCAAATAAACTAAACATAAGGACCAGGCATAATAAAGATGAGATCAATGTAATTGATGCATGGAGGGCTATAATGTGATTCGAATGGATGTAGTTTTAGCAATAATTGACATAGCAAAAGGGTGAAATGATAGTACTTTTACACACTTAACACACCCCCAAACTCGAACTATTGCTTGTCCTCAAGCAATGCAACTAGTAGAAAAATAATTACTTGCCGAAGTCCTTAATCTTCATAGAGATTGCTTCAACTCCCCTTCTTCCTCTTCACCTAGCACTTGAAAATACATGATTTAATTTTTCGGACGACTAAAGGAGTTACCCGGAATCAAACTACAATGCTTGTGAGTGTGTACATGTTTTGTGAACAAGATACGGGTTATAAGTAAACACTTAAGCATTAACCTACTTAACTTGGGTAATTTTTTTGTTTTTTGTTTTTTTATAAGCAATCTAATCTACTAGAGCCAATCTCGAGCAGCTCTAGTGATTAGCCCAAGGCCGGTTTCGAGCACCTCTAGGGCATCCTTAAGCTAGAGCCGATGTTAGGCACATCTAACTTTTTACCCAAAATTTTCTTTCTAAGCAAGTATATGTCCAAAGTGTCCTAGAACTCCTTAAATCATACAAGTCACAAAAGTGTCTTTTCGTTTTTAGCCCCCATAGTATGATTCTAAGTGTTTCCTAATAGTCAACCTAACCTTTAAAGTGTATTTTAAGTGTTGAGGTAGTTTCATCACGAGAAGAGTTTTGCAAGTCTAGGTAATTCAAAGTCAAATTAAAGAACTAGGAAACTAATATACATTAAAGAAAAACTACATTGCTTTTAGATAATGAATTACCACGACAGTAGTTGCCTTGACAATAGCCAACACCCCCAAACTCAAATCAAGCATTGCCCTCAATGCATCAACACATATCACAAAATAATTATGCAAAATAAAAGGCAAGAGAAGAAAGAAAAACTATATTGCTGGGGACTCGGTGTTGTCACTAGATTTTCACCCCACCAATATTAAATAATCTGAAAAAATAATAAAAAAATCCCTTTTTCCCTTAAATTAATAAAAAGCCGACCCTTTCTAAAATAAATATAAAAAACAACAAAAAACTCATCTCAAAAACCTATTTTTGTAAAGCCCATTTCAAATGGTAAAAACCAAAGCCCATCTTGAAATATAAGCCCAAACTCAAAAGCTAGTATAAATACCCCTCTTTTCTCCATTGTTCAACACACCCAATTTCAAGAGAAAACACACTTGAAAAAGCAAAAAGCTTAGAAAAGAATTCTGAAAAATTCTTTAAAAATTCTCAAGAGTTGCTGAAAATTTTGGAGTTGAAGTTCGAGCTTAGGGGAAATTTTCAGGAAGCAATTGGGAGCGTTTCGAGAAGTTCATATTCGAGTTCATCGTTTCGGTAAATTTCTATCTTTCCTTTTAGTATTTTTTAGTAATTTTCATGCTTGTTATTGGTTGAATTTTTGTATTTGTGTTTGTGTTTTTTGTGGATTTTAGGTTGTGTTCTTGAAGTCAGAAAATCGTTTCGTGATTCCGGTAATGTTTTTGCTTTAAATTTTTGTTTAATTTTTGGTTTAATCTTTAAAAAATTGCATGCTTTAAAAATGTTGTTTAGGAGTGTTTTGATCTTTAGAAATAAAAAATGAATTTTCAAAACTGTTGCTATTAAAATGCAAGAATAAAATTGAGTTAATCTGGTTTTATTAAAAAAACTTAAAGTTAGGGATTTAATTAGAAGAAATAATAATTCTTGGGTGAAAATAATAAAAGGGGCTTGATTTATAAAAAATAATAAAAGGGTTTTTCTTGAAATTTACCCGGACGATAAGGCCGTTAAAATAGTTTGATATTTATTAAACGGACAAATAAAGTCGAACCTTCATGAACATGCAAATTCCAGTTTTGAAAACAATTTTCAAATCAATTAGGTACCAATTTTGGGCGTCGTGGGGGTGCTAACCCTTTGCCACGCGTAACAGACCCCGAACCTATTTTCTTGTTTTCGTAGACCAAAACCATTATTTTATTAAAACAAAACGTTTTATTAATATAACCCTATTTTAAAGTGATCCAATCACACTTTTTTTTTCAAAAATATTGTTGGTGACTCCGTGTTTTTTTATGTTTTCAAAAAGTCGAAACTCGAAAAAGTTGCGACAGCTTGGCGACTTCGCTGGGGATCTGTTTTTGTTTTTTAAAATAAAAACAAAGGAGGGTCAGACCACAAATTGATTTTAAATGGTTTTCAAAAAAAAGTTTTTATTTTTAAAATATGGAATTTGCAAGTTCACGATAGGTTCTATTTATTTGTCCGTTTAAATGAATAGAACTCTATTTTAGGCATTTAAGACTTAACTCCAAGCTCTATTCTCGAGCTTTGTCCCGTTCGTTTAAGTGGGGGGAACATGCTTTGCTCATGTAAGAAAATTGATTCTTCGTATGAGCCTAGCAAGTACCTTCGAGACTCATTCCCTTGTCTTCGTAAGGATATTGATTCTTCGAGAAGGCATCGGTGGTGAGTCCTCTTGAGTTGAACTTGATTCGTTTAGAGCCTGTAATGGGTGAGAATCGAGGGCTTTGCTACCCTTAGTAGGCGACAGCAAGGACATCTAGGGTACCTTTTTAGAACCAAACCAAGTTTGAGAATCTAGAGCTTACCCCTAATAGAGCCATGCAGAAAGCCTAGGTTGTTGAGTCCCATGAATAATCCGTGGAGACATGTCCTGAAATGTTGGAATGCTGACACAAAATTATCATGTATTTAATTTGTTTTTGATTATTTCATTTCCCTTTTCTTGCTTTATTAATCTATGTTCCCTATCTTGTTTGTTTTGTATGTGCATCATTCCATATTTAGAAGGGGTTGATTCTAGAAAATTGGTCAAATTATGAATGGAAAGCTCTTAAAGATTGAGGAGAACCAAGCATGTGACAACGTTTGCGACTGAAGCTGCAGCTCTTCGTTAGTACATCAAGCCCATTGGAGAAGTTGGACCAAGGCTCATGTGGCTAGTTGAGGAAATCAAGGAGTTAGGCGTTCAAGCTGAAAAATATTTGTAATTCGAAAAAATGTAATAAAAGCTTTCGTATTCAATAAAGAGTATCCTTTTATGAGCAGATTTTCAATGGAATTAATGGCCCTTCGACTACATTCATGCATTTGCACTATTTTGTTTGCTCTGTTGTTTTCTTTTGTGAATTCATTTGTGCATACATTCATTCATGTAAAAAACTAACTTAATATAAAAAACGACAGAATATCCAAAATTGCTAAGACAACTGATAAATATGGTACATGAGCCCAAACCCGAGCCATGAACTCTGAGGAAAGGTTGACAGCTTTGGAGGCAAACCAAAAGAGCACTCAAGATAAGTTGGAGAAAATAGAGATCGACTTGAAACAACAAATTGAGGTAGTTCATCAAAAGACAATCAATTCAATACCTGCCTTGCTAGGGTTCAAGGATCCAGATACGGTTGAAGAAGGAGGAAACACTACTGTCATTCCATGATTCCCCTGAAAGACCTTTAGGAAGAAGACTGCTGCTAAAGCCAAAACTCCCATCCATGTTGCTAAATCTTCCACTCATGTTCCAAATGGAGAGGCTAATAATTACGAGGTAACTGACCTCGACGAAAACACTGATAAGGTTCGAATTGAGAAGAAATGGGAGGATAAGTACGAAAAGTTAGAAGGAATGTGTTGCGTGTAAAAGTGTCTATCGCAATGTAGTGCAACTGTACACGACGCAAGTAGTAAAGTGATACGTAAGTATCGGATATCGTCTCCACAAGGATTGGGCTAATAGCTTCACCTTGGATTACTACACAAGAGAGAAAAGAAATAGTTTAAATTGTTGTCACGAGATAATAAAGAATACTTGATAATAAAAGAGTAAAGAATTCAGGATAGAGAGAATGGGCCGGTATTGAATTGCTCAGTAGTGTAGGTGTTGCAAAGTCTAGGAATATTTGTTCTGTCGTTGCGCCTGTCGCGGCAGCGGTCTGTTGTTAGTCGCGGTAGCGATCACACAACTCTGTACTTCAAGCTTGGCAAGAATCCCTGCTGTGCCTTGGCCTATCCCTAGGTCCAAGTCTGTCGAAGAAGACGTCTTTGATGATATCTCCCGGCATGAATCGAAGGATGAACACCGAAGTTGTTGAATTCTTCCTTAGCCACTTAACCTCGTCCTATCCCTAGGTCCGAGATAGTTCAACCATAAACTGGAGAACCCATACTTATTCCTTTCGTATACTTAACTCTCCCGATATTAAGTAAATGTGTAATCTCACAATGCTCTCCTGATACTCTTGCAAGATGTTGAAAATCAGAATAAGCAAACTTGAAGTCTATTTTATTGAACAGAAAAATTCCTAAAACAAATGCAATCCTTGCAACTACTTTACAAATCAACTCGTAGCCCTAGAGGAAGTTTAGAACATGATGAGGAAGGGAAAACGACTAGGGTTTAGAAGAGAAGGCTAGAGAGTAAGATATCCCCTCCTGGGTCGAATTACATGCCTTTATATAGGCCTCGGGTTCAAGTTTTCTAATAAGGCAAGAATACAAGTTTAAACTAAAGTACAACTCTATTAAAGACTAAATCTTCAAAGCATATATCTTTAATTCGTCCTTCCTTCTTGCTTGGAGTTTCTTCCTTGAACTTTGGGCTTGGCCTTCATTCAGATCTAGGGCTTGGAAAATTATAAGAGTGATCCACGACAGACCTGCTTAATTTTCTCTTTCTGTCGAGGCCCACTTTGCTTCTTCTCTTCATCACTACTGTCGTCCTTGGCTGCCACGGCAGCGGCCATGGTAGCATCGCTCTCCTCGTCTGCACATCCAGTTCCAGCTCTGCTTTTTTACTGCCCAGCGTCTACTTCTTCATTGTTCTCCATATGCTACAGTAGCTACCTGCAAAAGCAACCAATTTCAGTAGAAACTGTGCCATTTAATATATTTGTGATGTATAAATGAAATCTAACCTAAATGCAATGAATTATGCTTGAATGCAGCATAAATATGGGTTAAATAGGGGTAAATTATAGAAATTTTACACACTCAACACACCCCCAAACACACGTTTTTGCTTGCCCTCAAGCAATTCAGACCTAAAAAAGAAAAACCAAATTTTTTTTGGCTTAAAACAGTGAACATTTCCTTACCTACCATTCATTCCCTATTGTGAGCAGCACCTTGTTGGATAATTCAAGATTCATCCGGAACCCTGCTATAATTCTCGTGTAGTGTGTGCATGCTTGTGAACAATTATATGCCAAGACTCCCTTAGTTTACTAGAATAGTTAAGCTTCTAACTTGAATTTTTATGCAAATTTTCATCTTTTTGGAGGAAATTCTTAGGCTCTTTTAGTTTTTATGCAGACTCGATTCTATTTTCTCAAGCTTAAGTTTGACTAGAGCCGGTTTCGGGCACCTCTAGCTAACTTCCTAGAGCCGGTTTCGGGCACCTCTAGGTGTATTGAGCCTATTTTTCTTAACTTCTTTTCCTAGAGCCAGTGTTAGGCACCTCTAGGGGCAACTCAATTGTTAAACTTTCTATTCTAGTTTACTAGCAGAGTTTTAGGTAGTATAAAAGTCACAAATTGTGTTTGAGATTTAGAACTATAGTAAGGCTCTAAACTGCTCCTAAAACTATCATAAAGGCACTGCCACGACAGAGGCTGTCACAACAGGTAAGTTCAGTTCAAAGACTTAAGCCAAATTTTTATCATTTTTAAGCAAAAATAAACTAAGTAAAAGACACAATTTTTAAACTTAAAAAGACTCCATTAATGGAGGGATGACACCCCCAAACTCGAGGGTTGCATTGCCCTCAATGCAAATGACATAGATGAAAAAGAAAAATGAAAACAACATCACAAAATATAAAAGGCAGACAACAATATAAGATAAGAAACTTAAAATTTCAGGTGCTGTCGTCGCTGCTGCTGCTGCTGCTGAGTTGAATCTGCCGACGGGCAGTGACTTTCTTTGCTGGTGCTGCCAGACAGATGGGAGAGGCAGAATTGTTCTTGGGTTTGGCCTCTCGTGGAGGTTGGATGCGGGTAGAGGAGATATGGGGTGGTTTCTCCACTACCTGAACCTCGGAGCTGCTGCTGCTCTCGCTACCGCTGCTGCTGCTGCTACCGCTACTACTGCCGTCAGATTTTTCTTTATCTGCTGGATCGACGTCGAGGCCTGTTTTCTGCCGTTTTGCCGGGGTGAACTCCTTGGACAAGTTCCTCTTGACAGAAGGCTCGTCATCGGATGCCGCCCAAATTTCAGATGAAGAGAAACCTACAATATACCTGTCGAGGTCTGACATGGGCTCGTTTCTCTTGGCTCCCCTGGCAGATGTCTCAGCCGTGCGGCTGCCTCCCGCAGCTGTTGTGGCAGGGGTCGGAGTGGATGCGACATATGGCGTTTTTGGTGTGGCAGCAGAGGTAGGGGTATGGGCAGGGGTGGGGGCAGCAAAGTAATGATTGGGGAAAGTAGGGAACAATACATCGGGGAAATTAAGAGAAGTGTGGATGAAATGTACCGTGGCGGTGGTGAAGTCTCGGATGAAACCCGTGAGGTCGATCTGTCGTTCCTCCATTTTTGTATGGCAGCAAGTATTTGTGTGGAGGTGTCTGCTGGAGGAGCTGCTACGGTTGGCTGTCTGGGTTCTGTGGCAGCAGGCTCGGTGTCGGTGGGCTCTGTCGGCTCAGCTTTCGTGGCAGTAGGGTCGAAAGACGACAGAGGCGTGGCAGCTTTGAGTTCCATCAGGCTGAGTATATTTCTGTCTGTCCAGCCCTTTCCTCAGACTCTTAAATCCTCGGCAGCTTCCGGTACATTGTGGCCGCGGCAGAGGGCAGTGATGAGATAAGGGTAGAAGAGTGGTCCTGACGGCCGGTATGCACAATCCAGTATACCCTCCCGAACGTATCTGCCAACGTTAATTGGCCTCTCATTTAAAATAGAATGGATGAGGGCTAACCTTGGTTGGTCGACGGTTGTGTTGTGCGAGGAGGGCATAATCCGTTTCTTGATAAACACATTCCAAAGTTTTACCTCCGGGGTGAGCTGGACTCTTTTCACCGTCCTCGGATGTTTCGGATCGGTATTCCACTCGGTACCCTCGTCTATGAGTTATGCTATCACAGCATCGTAGTCGGCAGGCTCTAAACTCTCGAGAAATCTTTGGTGGCCATCTTCTTTTCTTCCCACATAAAACCCGTAGAGTGTGTTGATGTACTCAGGCTCGAAAGGTACGTCTTTCTCTCGGACTGTAACTGCTGTTGCGTCCCTGCTGCCGATGGCAACATAAAATTATCGGACGAGAGTCACGTTCATTTCCTCTGGCTGCTCAACGAATATCTGCCACTGCAGGGCTCTGATTTTGCGGGCTATGAACGGCTGCAGCCCCAGGTTCCCCATTCTGGAAGTGTAAATGAAACCTCTCTCCTCCCACATATCATAGATCTGGAAGGAGCTTGGAGTGGATGCTACTGGG
The DNA here is from genome assembly GCA_030270665.1 of Hibiscus trionum. Classification (NCBI taxonomy): domain Eukaryota; kingdom Viridiplantae; phylum Streptophyta; class Magnoliopsida; order Malvales; family Malvaceae; genus Hibiscus; species Hibiscus trionum. Next base: position 18,127,252 of record BSYR01000010.1, read on the forward strand.
GCAGATCCTGAGGCAGAGCTTCAACGGGTATTTCTAGTACTCATGTTGCAAGAACTATGGAAGAAAATGAAAGCAAGTAAAATTCTAGAGGAAACAAGTAGAGAGAGTTAAAGTGAGTGAAAAATGAATAGTAAAACGGGGTTTATATAGAGGGGGAGTTTACTGCCCGTTGGAGCTATAACGGCAGGCGCGAATAACGGGGCCAGCTATTACACGGTTTCTGACACGTCTATCATGCGCTTCCGTGTTTGCTGCGCGTCTGTTACGCGTTTGCGTGTCTGCCGCGACAGCGTGTTGACAGGCTGGATTTTCCGCGTCTGTCGCAGCAGCTGTAACGGCAGGCTCCAAAGTTGGGCTTTTTGGGCTGATGGAAAAATGGTGGGCTGAATTCTCTTTTCCTCTTCTCCTTGTCTCCTTTATTTCCTGAAAATAAAAATAAAAACTTTAGTTCCTAAAAATAAAATAATTCTAATTACCTAATATGTATAAATAATAAATAATAATCAAAATAAAAATTAGGTTAAATTAGGGATGCCAGGAGGGGCATCTCCTAAAGTAACCACTTCCTGCATTCTTGGGGCTTCAGTCCCCTGATAATGCTTCAATCTTTGTCCATTGACTTTAAATTGGTGCCCATCTTTTAGAGATCTGATTGTGATGGCACCATGGGGAAAACCTGCACCACTTGGAATGGGCCAAACCACCTAGATTTCAGCTTCCCTGGGAAGAGTTTCAACCTAGAGTTGAACAACAACACAAGCTGCCCTGGGTAGAACTGTCATGGCAGCAACTTCTTGTCATGCCACTTCTTTGTCTTGTCTTTATAGATTCTTGCGTTGTCATAGGCCATTGCTCGAATTTCTTCAATCTCATTCAGATCAAGCAGCCTTTTCTGTCCTGCTTTTTCCAAGTCCATATTTACTGCCTTGATGGCCCAGTATGCTCTGTGCTCAATCTCAACAGGTAAATGACATGTTTTCCCATAAATAAGCCAATAGGGTGACATTCCCAATGGAGTTTTGAATGTTATTATGTAGGCCCATAATGCATCATTGAGGAGTAGAGACCGGTCCTTCCGAGTTGGCTTAACCATATTTTCAAGGATATTCTTAACCTCTCTGTTGGATATTTCAGCCTGTCCATTGGTCTGAGGGAGGTATGCTGTTGCGATCCGATGTTTGACACCATACTTTTTCAAGGCAGCAACTATAACCCTATTATCGAAATGCCTCCCTTCATCACTGATGATCGCCTTGGGGATGCCAAATCTGTAAAAAATGTTTTTATGCAAAAACCTTTGAACCGTCTTGGCATCGTTTTTTGAGTAGCGATCGCTTCAACCCATTTGGACACATAGTCCACATCCAGGAGGATATATAAGTTTCCACATGAAGTTGGGAATGGTCCTATAAAATCTATCCCCCAAACGTCGAAGATCTCGACTTCAAGTATGTTTTGCAGTGGCATCTCATGTCTCCTTGAGATGTTTCCAGTCCGTTGAAACTTGTCACAACTTTTGTAGAATGTTTGGGCATCCTTGAATAGTGACGGCCAATAAAATCCTGACTGCAAAACCTTGGCAGCAGTTTTGTTACCTCCTAAGTGTTCTCCATACTGTGAAGCATGGCAGTGATGTAGTATAATTTCCTGTTCATCCTATGGTACACATCTCTTGATAACCTGATCTGCACAATTTTTGAAAAGAAGAGGTTCGTCCCAATAATAATGCTTAACACCATTTTGGAACCTCTTCCTAACTTGATAATTAAGGTCAGGAGGAGTTATTCCGCTAACTAAATAATTAACGAAATCAGCATACCATGGGAGTTCAGAAAACTTACCTGCCGCCATGGCTGTCGCGGTAGTGCTTGTGGCAGCGAACAACAGCTCGTCAGTGAAGGTCTCCAGTATGTGTGTCTCGTCTGCTGGAAGACTCTTTCCCATCTCTAACCTTGACAAGTGATCTGCAACTTGATTCTCTATCCCCTTTTGTCCTTAATCTCAAGGTCGAACTCTTGCAGTAGCAGAATCCAACGTATCAGTCTAGGCTTTGCATCCTTTTTGGTGAACAGATACTTCAATGCAGAGTGGTCTGTGTGGACTATGACCTTCGTTCCAAGTATATATGAACGAAACTTGTCAATAGAGAACACCACAGCTAACAATTCCTTCTCTGTTGTGGTGTAATTTACTTGGGCGTCATTCAATGTTTTACTGGCACAATATATAACATGAAAGAGCTTGTATTTCCTCTTCCCAAGAGTTGCCCCGACAACATAGTCACTAGTATCACACATAATCTCAAATGGCAGTTTCAAATCTGGTGGCTGTACTATTGGGGCTGCTACCAGCTTTTCTTTCAGAACCTTGAATGCCTCAGTACATTCAGTGTTGAAGTCGAAGGGACGGTTCTGCTCCAGAAGATGGCGTAAGGGTTTTGTGATCTTCGAAAAGTTCGTGATAAAACTATGATAAAAACCAGCATGCCCTAAGAAACTCATGATTCCCTTGACTGTGGTGGGTGGTGGTAGCTTTTCGATTACCTCGATCTTAGCTCTGTCGACTTCTATGTCGCGACAGCTTATTTTATGGCCTATGACTATCCCTTCATCCACAATGAAGTGACATTTCTCCCAGTTCAATACCAAGTTTGCTTTCTCACATCTTTCGAGCACCTTCTGTAGGTTGCCTAGGCAACTTTCAAAATTGTCTCAGAAGACATAAAAATCATCCATGAATATCTCCAAAAAATCCTCCACCATATCGGAGAATATTGCCATCATGCACCTTTGAAAGGTTGCTGGTGCATTACAAAGTCCAAATGGCATCCTCCGAAAAGCATAAGTACCGTATGGGCATGTGAACGTCATCTTTTCTTGATCTTCCAGTGCGATGGCTATTTGATTATAACCTGAGTATCCATCAAGAAAACAATAGTAAGGTTTTCCCGCTAATCTATCAAGCATTTTATCAATAAAGGACAGGGGAAAGTGGTCCTTCCGGGTAGCTTTGTTGAGCTTCCGGTAGTCCATACAAACCCTCCAACCGGTCACAGTCCTAGTTGGGATTAGCTCGTTTTCTTCGTTGGTTACAACGGTTATTCCTCCTTTCTTGGGAACGCACTGCACCGGGCTCCCCCACTTGCTATCCGAGATGGCATAGATTATTCCAGCATCTAGCCATTTTATGATCTCCTTACGAACCACCTCTCGCATAGCATCGTTCAGATGTCTCTGTGCGTCAATGGTCGACATATGATCATCCTCCAAGAGGATTTTATGCATGCATAGTGCCGGACTGATGCCTTGGATATCAGCTATCGTCCATCTAATAGCCTTTTTGTGCTGCTGCAGCATCCCTATCAGCTGATGTTACTGTTCCTGCATCAACTTGGAAGAGATGATTACGAACAACATATCATTTAAACCAAGGAAAACATATTTTAGCTGGCTTGGCAGGGGCTTAAGATCTAGAACAGGGGCTCTACAGTTGATGGCTTTTGGACTATATGTTCATCCGAGGTATAGTTTAAGGGCTCGAATAACTTACCTGGATGATTGCCTATCCAATTTACCTCCTCTTGATCTTCAGTATCAGATTCTGAGGAGCTGCTGTCGTCGTCGCTGTCCTGACAGTCTTCTAAATGGCTGCTGGGGCAGTGGCCAATTTTGATGTCGTGGCAGCCCGACCTGATGCAGGGTTGGTCAAGGATAACTTCAGTGATAGCCTTGCATTCTTCTTCTGCATCAGCATGTTTTATTGCCTGGAGAACATTCAGCTTGATCTCTTGATCGTTCACTCTCATAGTGAGTTCTCCTTTTTCCACATCAATCAGTGATCTTCCTGTGGCTAAGAAGGGTCGCCCCAGGATGATTGGGGCATTTTCATCTGCTTCACAATCTAAGACAAGAAAGTCAGCAGGAAAAATAAATTCATCCACCCTTACCAGAATATCTTCAATTTTTCCTCCAGGATGAACGTAAGAGAGGTCTGCCAGCTACAGTACTACTGTTGTGGGCCGAGCTTTTCCAATACCTAATTTGTGAAAAACAGATTTGGGCATTAAATTTATACTAGCACCAAGATCACAAAGTGCCTTACCCACAAATTTATCTCCGATTATGCACGGTATGATGAAGCTCCCATGATCCTTCTTCTTCTGGGGTGGATGCTTGTGCAGAATACTCATGCATCCCTCTGTCATTTTAACTATTTCAAATTCCCCAAGTCTGGATTTCTTCGACATGGCATCCTTGAGAAATTTGGCATAACCATGCATCTCCTTTATAGCATCTAACAGCAGAATATTGATATGGACCTGCTTAAAAATATCATAAATCTTCTTAAGCTGGGATTCCTGTTTCAATTTCTGTAACCGCTGTGGAAAAGGAGGTGGAGGACGATAATCAACAATACGTCCTTCCCACTGCATTCGAATCTGAGGAGGCTTAGGTTCATCATCTTTCTCCTCTGTCCCTTCTGCTGTCGTGACAGGCGCATCAGTAGCAGACTGTTTGTCGTCTACCGGGGCAGCGTTCTCGGTAGTTGACTCCAAGGCTGGTTCTTTAACCGGTTCAGCTTCCTTCTCTGGCCCTGGTAATTTCTTCCCACTCCTAGTAGTGATGTCTTTACACTGCTCATGTGTGGGTTGTCTAGCGTTTTCAGTATCGCTAGGAAATCCTCCATTCTGCCTCGGTTTAATATGCTGGGAAACCTGACCCATCTGTGTATCCAGTGATTTCAGAGTAGCTTCATGATTGGTCGTCTGCATCTCTGTTTTATCCATGAATGACTCAGTTTACTTGATAAAGTGATTCATGTTCTCAATGTAAGTTCTTGTTTGAGACATAAACTTAGCCAAGGTCTGCTCCAGTATACTAGGCGTGGCAACTGGTGGCTGTTGTTGTTGCTGCTGCGGTTGCTGCCTAGTCAATAATCTAGGTCCCCCTGATTCTGAGTGTTCTGTGCTTGAGGATTCAGGGCATTATTAGGGTTTCTCCAAGAGAACTTGGGATCCTTTCTCCAGTTGGGATTGTAGTTGTTGGAATTATAGTTTTATTTATTGTAGTTCCCAACATACATCCCTTCTTCTAACTGTAGCGGACAATCTTCCGAACTGTGATTCCCATCGCAAGTTTCGCATACCTCTTCAGCAGAGTAGGCAGGTTGTGAATCTTCTTTCAAGAGTTTTTTCATTGCCTTAGTGAGATATGCCACCTGTGATTTTAGAGAACTATCGGCCTCATAATCTTTTACAGCTAGTACTCTTTTACCTCCTCTTCTTGCTGTAGGAAACTGTTCCTCGTTCTTCGTCAGATTTTTCAATACTGCCATTGCGTCTTCTAGATCTTTGTCCAACATCAATCCATTTGCTGCTGAATCAATTCTCATACGAGTCTGTAAGTTAGGAGCATTATAAAATTTAGTTACCTGGTTTCAAACGGGGAATCCATGCAATAGGCAGTTCCTCAGAAGATTGGTAAATCTGTCCCAGGCCTCGTGCATTGGCTCATCATCTTCATGTTAAAAAGTAGCAATTTCGTTACGTAATCGCTCAGATAAATGTGAAGGATTAAAACGAGACAAAAATTCACGAGTTAAATCTGCCCAAGTTCGTATTGAACCCGTCGTTAGTGTATTCCACCAAGTTTTCGCCCTGTCCCTCAATGAATGAGGAAATAACCGAAGCCTCAGTATCTTCGAATTAACTCCTGGTAGTCTAAACGAACCACATATTTCCTGGAACGTTTTCAGATGCTCCCTAGCATCCTCTGTAGCAGCACCACTAAATTGGCCAACGTTGTTAATCATGCTGAACATAACAGGTTTCGGCTCAAAGTTGTCAACTTCTACGTCTGGCAGGGTTGTTTTTAGTTCCACATGATCATTGAGCATGTTGTCTCGGCATGACCGGCGTGAGGCAGCGACAGGAGGATCGGTAGGTGGACCGTTCCGTCCATCTCCAGCAGGATTTTCAGCATCCTGGGGATTCCCTTGGTTGTTCCTTCTTTCTTCGTGCCTTTCGTTCACCATTGCTTCTAATTGTTCCTCCATGAATTCGTTTCTTTCTACGAGGAGGCGGACTCTTTTCCTGAGATTGCACGTTCTTTCGATTTCAGGATCTAACTGGTGCCCTGGTTCTTTTCCTTGTTGAGATATGCGCATACGCAAACAAAAGACCTTGTGAAAGGTACAAGTTGAACAATCCAAGTAAAAACTGAAAAATAAAAGAAGTGCAGTAAAAGATAGGGTAAAGATATGTTGCCAGTCCCCGGCAACGGTGCCAAAAACTTGTTGCGTGTAAAAGTGTCTATCGTAATGTAGTGCAAGTGTACACGACGCAAGTAGTAAAGTGATACGTAAGTATCGGATATCGTCTTCACATGGACTGGGCTAATAGCTTCACCTTGGATTACTGCACAAGAGAGAAAAGAAATAGTTTAAATTGTTGTCACGAGATAATAAAGAATACTTGATAATAAAAGAGTACATAATTCATGATAGAGAGAATGGGTCGGTATTGAATTGCTCAGTAGTGTAGGTGTTGCAAAGTTTAGGAATATCTGTTCTGTCGTTGCGCCTATCGCGGCAGCACCTGTCACGGTAGCGGTCTGTTGTTAGTCGCGGTAGCGATCACACAACTGTGTACTTCAAGCTTGGCAAGAATCCCTACTGTGCCTTGGCCTATCCCTTGGTCCAAGTCTGTCGATGAACACGTCTTTGATGATACCTCCCGGCGTGAACCGAAGGATGAACACCGAAGTTGTTGAATTCTTCCTTAGCCACTTAACCTCGTCCTATCCCTAGGTCCGAGATAGTTCAACCATAAACTGGAGAACCCGTACTTATTCCTTTCATATACTTAACTCTCCCGATATTAAGTAAATGTGTAATCTCACAATGCTCTCTCGATACTCTTGCAAGATGTTGAAAACTAGAATAAGCAAACTTGAAGTCTATTTTATTGAACAGAAAAATTCCTAATACAAATGCAATCCTTGCAACTACTTTGCAAATCAACCCGTAGCCCTAGGGGAAGTTTAGAACATGATGAGGAAGGGAAAACGACTAGGGTTTAGAAGAGAAGGCTAGAGAGTAAGATATCCCCTCCTAGGTCGAATTACATGCCTTTATATAGGCCTTGGGTTCAAGTTTTCTAATAAGGTAATAATACAAGTTTAAACTAAAGTACAACTCTATTAAAGACTAAATCTTCAGAGCATATATCTTTAATTCTTCCTTCCTTCTTGCTTGGAGTTTCTTCCTTGAACTTTGGGCTTTGCCTTCATTCTGATCTAGGGCTTGGAAAATTATAAGAGTGCTCCACGACAGACCGGCTTAATTTTCTCTTTCTGTCGAGGCCCACTTTGCTTCTTCTCTTCATCACTGCTGTCGTCCTTGGTTGCCACGGTAGCGGCCATGGCAGTATTACCCTCCTCGTCTGCACATCCAGTTCCAGCTCTGCTTCTTTACTGCCCGTCGTCTGCTTCTTCACTGTCCTCCATCTGCTACATCAGCTACCTGCAAAAGCAACCAATTTCAGTAGAAACTGTGCCATTTAATATATTTGTGATGTATAAATGAAATCTAACCTAAATGCAATGAATTATGCTTGAATGCAGCAGAAATATGGGTTAAATAGGGGGTAAATTATAGAACTTTTACACACTCAACAGAATGATCAAATCTTTCCAGGATGGAGTTGCTCATGGTGGAATGTATGCCAAGGATCTGAGCTTGGTAACTGATTTAGTTGCGCCACCAAAATTCAAGATCCCAGACTTTGAGAAATATAATGAGACCACATGCCCATCGACACCTCTAACTATGTACTGTAGAAAGATGTCAATGTACCTCGACAATGAGAAGCTGCTCATTCATTGTTTCCAGGCCAACTTAGTAGGTTCCGCTGTACGTTGGTATTCACAACTAAGTTAGGTGAACATCAAATCATGGAAGGAGATGTCCAGAGCCTTCAGTGAGCAATACAAGCAAATTTCAGACATGGTTCCAACCTGTCTGGTCTTGAAAGGGATGGAACAAAAGCATTACGAGAGCTTCCGACAATATGCACAAAGGTGGAGAGATGTAGCGGCACAAGTGCAACCACCGTTGCTAGAAAATGAGATCACCTTGATGTTTGTGGAAACTCTAAAGGGTCCTTTTTACTATCGCATGCTCAACCATGCTACGAAGAACTTCATGAATGGTGAACTGATCCTAGCAGCCATGAAGAGCGGAAGGTTGGACAATGGGGAAACAAAGAAGACGTATAAGAAGAGAGATAATAATGAAGTCAATACAACGAGTGTCTACAACCCTAGTTATTCAACATGTGTGGTGTTCAACAAGCCCAACACCTTCAACAAACCCAACACCTCAGCTCCAATAGTTGGAAGTACCCCAAATGGAGAGCGAAGATATCAAGTAAATTCGAGACCCTACTTTCCTCCCATCCCAATGACATATGTGAAGTTGTTTGCCGAGTTGGTCAAATCACAGATGGTGGTGCCAAGACATGTTCCTCCATTCTCACCTCCTTATCCATCGTGGTATGATGAGAAAGCCCACTGCAAATACCATGCAGGAGTAAGGGGGCATACCATTGAGTCATGCACTGCATTCAAAAAGGCGGTGGATGATTTAAGGAAATCGAGCATGTTATCGTTTGAAACATCCGAGGAAAAAGGAAACCCTTTGCCAAACCACCAGAAAATATTGGTGAGTGTTGTGCTCGAGGAAGAAAGGAGAGTGATCAAGGAATATGTTGAAGAAATTAAGGCGCCCATTAATTGGGTATTGGGTCAATTAGTAGCGACTGGGATATTAAAAGAAAAGAACCCGAAGATGAAGGTTGATGAAAAATCATACTGCAAGTACCATGAAGTTGAAGGACATGAGATCCAGTGTTGCTTAGAGTTTAAACAGATGGTCCAAGCCAAATGGATAGCAAGGAACTTATGTTCTTCGAGAAGGGAGATAGTAAGCACGAAATGAATGTATCTGCGACGGAGGAAATTTCCTTTGGAAAGCAAGGAGAAGAAACTAAAGAAGGAAGTCAGGGAAAGCCTTATCCTGTGGTGATCCCAACAAAGAGGAACCGATTTGGTTTGGGCTTTAGGCCCAATAAATGGCAAAAGAGAGCTGAGACTAAGAGGCAGCAGGAAAGCCTGAAGATGAAGCAGAAGGAAGAAGAAATCAAGTGGGAGTCAATGATGTACCCACCCTTATGTGACACTTTCAGGGCTGGAGGGCTCCTAAACCCTAATGCCCGCTTTGATAAGGAGGAGAAAGGAAAGGATGAATTATGCGAGGTTTATGAGAATTTGAGCATTAAACCCAACAAAGACGCTGAGGGAGGAGAAAACAAATATCTGTCCAAGATTTTCCCCTGTGTTGAGCTGAAGAACTGGACTGCTGAAGTAGTTCCTGAAGTTTTTAAGGCATCCTCAGAGTAATTCTCAAAACCAACTCTTTTACCCTTAGGCCTTGGGTAATTAGAGATCTTATGTAAAAAGGGTCTATGTCAAAGCCATGATTCTGATTTCAATAAAGATGCACATTTCCCAATAATATTATGTGCCAAACTTTCTTTCATAATGCAAAACCAAAAAGAGATCATAAAAACCCAAGAGCAAAAAACAAACCCTTAAGAACATAACAAATCATATCATTTCATCCATTCTTTCTTTCTTGGAATATATATTTGTCTCTTTTATTTGCAGGGTTTTAGATGTCAATGGTCCAAACGACTTCGAGTTAGATTTCAAAGTCAGTTTTGAGTTACCACCATGTTTAGAGGAAGTTGGGAGTATTAATGATGAAGAAGAGTATGACTTGCCTGATGATCTGCTTAGAATGGTAGAAGGAGAGGAAAAGAAAATTCTACCCCACAAAGAAGAGTTAGAGGTTTTGAATCATGGAACCATAGAAGAGAAGCGTGAAGGAAAGATCGGTACCACCATCTCAGTTAAGACACGACAATGCTTGATTGAGCTTCTGTAAGAATATAAACATATTTTTGCCTAGTCTTATTAGGATATGGCTGGTCTTGATACAAATATTGTAATGTATATGCTTCCTATAAGAGAAGGATGGGAACCAGTAAAGCAAAAGCTTAGAAGAATGAAGGCTGATACGCTTTTTAAAATCATACATGAGGTTAAGAAGTAGTACAATGCATGATTCCTTGAGGTAGCTAAATATCCAAAATGGGTGGCAAACATTGTCCTAGTGCCTAAAAAGGATGGAAAAGTAAGATGTGCGTCGACTACATGGATCTTAATAGAGCAAGCCCCAAAGACAATTTTTCACTCCCACACGTTGACACCTTAGTAGACAATATAGTCGACCACTCCATTTTCTCATTCATGGATGGATTTTCCTGATATAATCAAATAAAGATGTGTCCAAAAGACATGGAAAAGACTACTTTTGTAACGCTTTGGGGAACCTTTTGTTATTAAGTAATGCATTTTGGATTGCAGAACGCAGGGGCAACGTATCTGAGAGCTATGATCACTCTTTTTCATGATATGATGCATAAGGAAATAGAAGTTTATATGGATGATATGATTGCCAAGTCCAGAACTGAGGAAGGCCATCTAGCGAACCTGAGTAAGCTTTTTTCAAAGATTGAGAAAATTTCAGTTAAAGCTTAATCGTGCCAAGTGCACATTTGAGGTTACTTCTGGGAAGTTGTTAGGTTTTGTAGTAAGCAGAAGAGGAATTGAAATTGATCCAGACAAGATAAAGGCCATACAAGAGCTTCCACCATCCCAAACACAAAAGCAAGTTCGAGGATTCTTGGAAGGTTGAATTACATAGCCTGTTTCATCTACCAATTAACGAATAAATGTTACCCACTATTCAAGTTCCTTAGAAAGAACAACCCGAGGATATGGAATGAAGAATGCCAAGCAACTTTAGAAAAGATCAAGGAGCAGTTAACTAATCCTCCAGTGTTAATGCCACCCGTTTCAGGGAAACCGTTAATACTTTATTTAACGGTGTTTGAAAATTCAACGGGCTGCTTATTAGGGCAACATGATGAAACCGTTAATACTTTATGAAGCAAGATATACTCCGATCGAAAAGGTATGTTGCGCTTTGGTATGGGCCACTAAAAGGCTTAGGCAGTATATGTTGTATCATACCACATGGTTGATTTCACAGTTAGATCCATTAAAGTTTATGATGGAAGTACCAGCCCTATAATGAAGAATAGCGCGATGGCAGATGTTGCTCTCAGAGTATGATATTCAGTATGTGAATAAGAAAGCTGTGAAAGGAAGCACCATAGCGAATTTTCTTGCAAGTCGTGCACAAGATGATTATGAGGAATTAGATTTCAGTTTCCCCGATGAGGATTTGATGTGTATTATGGAAGATCAAGAGTCACCAACAGAATCTTGGGTCATGCATTTCGATTGTGCTGTAAATGCTCTAGGACGAGGTATTGGAGCAATTTTGGCTTCACCGGAAGAAGATCATTATCCTTTCACTTGCCGTTTGAAATTCTTTTGAACTAATAATTTGGCGAAATATGAGGCATGCATATTGGGCCTAAGGGATTCTATTGAAAGAAAAATCTAAAATTTGAAAGTCTATGGGGATTCAACGTTGATCATCTACCAAATACGTGGCGAGTGAGAAACAAAAGATGCAAAATTAATAGAGTATCAAAAGTTGGTCTTTGAGTTAGCTAAAGATTTCGACATGATCACTTTTAAGCATCTACCAAGAGAAGATAATCAGATGGTTGATGCGTTACCTACTTTGGCTGCCATGTTTAAAGCAATCGAGGGTTCTGAGATGATGCCCATTAAGTTACAAATGATGGAGTCTCCAACACATTGTTACAATGTAGAAGAAGAGGTAGATGGTTTGTCGTGGTACCATGATATCTTGCAGTACATAAATCTTCAGCAATACCTAGCACGAGCTTCAGAAAATGATCATGAAGATGGCATCATGATACATTCTTGTTGGAGAGATCTTTTACAAACGATGTCGAGACCAGGTGCTACTAAGATGTGTGGATGCGAAAGAAGCGCATTTGATTTTGGAAGAGGTCCTTGATGGAGTTTGTGGAACTTACCCTAATGGTTTCATTATGGCAAGAAGAATTATGCGTTTTGGATATTACTGGTCAACGATGGAAGGGGATTGCATTAATTATTCCCGCAAATGTCACAAGTGCCTGGTTTTCGCTGACAAGGTTCATGCGCCTCCTCAGACTCTTCATGTCATGCCGTCTCCATGGCCATTTTCTATGTGGGGCATAGACGTGATTGGGCAGATTCATCTGAAAGCGTCAAATGGTCATTGCTTTATTCTGGTAGCTATCGATTACTTAAAAAAGTGGGTGGAAGTAGCCTCATATGCAAATGTAACTAGGTCCACTGTTTGCAATTTCTTAAAGAAGGAGATCATTTGTCGATATGGTCTACCAGAAAGCATAATCATCGGCAATGCCTCTAACTTGAACAACCAAATGATTGTCGGGGTTTGTGAGCAGTTTAACATTAAGCATCGCAACTCAGTAATATATTGCCCGAAGATGAACGGAGTAGTAGAGGCAACCAATAAGAATATTAAGAAGATAGTTGCAAAGACGACTGATACTTATAAAGATTGGCATGAAAAGTTACCATTTTCTCTGTATGCTTATCGAACAGCGGTACAAACATCTATTGGGGCAACTCTGTTCTCCTTAGTATTTGGAGTAGAAGCCGTACTACCAATCGAGGTTGAGATACCATCGTTGCATGTCTTGATGGAGACCAAGCTAGATGAAGCAGAATGGGTTAAGGAAAGGTATGACCAATTGAATTTAATTGAAGAAAAGAGACTGAAAGCCGTTTGTCATGGTCAAATGTACAAAAGGAGAATGATAAGGGCTTATGAAAAGATGGTTCGCCCTAGAGAGTTCCAAGAAGGTGATCTGGTATTAAAGAGGAAGCTGCCAATTCAAAGTGATCCCCGAGGAAAATGGGCGCCTAATTGGGATGGACCATATATTGTGACAAAGGTTCTTTCCGATGGAGCATTGATTTTAGTTGAGATGGATGGAAATGAGTTTCAAAACCCGGTGAACTCGGATACTGTTAAGAATTATTATGCTTGAAGAAAAGATGAAATGCCCATCATCGAAATATCTCCCTTTGGCTTAACCAAAGAGCTCGTATGAATTTTTAGTTTATAGTGCACTCTCATCCTATTGATCGATCAATTATATCCGGTAAGTTTCTCAACATCTTCGCCAATATAATGTGTCAAAATATCATATCACCTACTGTTTTTCATGCAATATAACTCAAAGGTTTTCTCACCACATTTCAAATCATAAATCATACTTTACTTTAAACCAAAAGCTCAAATCTATTCAATGCAACATGCCATCTCATGACATCTCTACAAGCATAATCTCATGCTCTAAAACATGCATAAAAACAGTAGGAATTTAACAATCTCAAACCATGAGCATGTAAAAGCATTTTAGGGGCAAACACAACTTTAGAGAGACCAAATCAATCCATACTTGCTTCTGGACTTAGGAAGGTGTTTCAAACCTCTCCTAAATCCCCAAACCTTGTATTTTTGTCCTCATGGACTTCAAACCCAATCGCACTCACCGATTTCGTTTCGCTTGCTTGCCGAAACGCCGATTAAGCTTCCGGATCAACACCAAAAGTGTCCGAAGATGTCTCCCCTGTTTTAGACACATCAAAGCAGAGGATTAATGCATCACCATGCATTGAAATCTTCAGCCAACCCTCATAAACTCACTGCTCTAAGCAAACACAACATTTTGGCTACCAAACACAAACGAAATCACCTCCAAACTCTTCCAAAACTTAACCTAGCCAAGATCCATCACTTCTAATCATTTCTAAACATAAATTAACATCAAAAACCGCTCTAAACTCGTCCTTATACCTCCAGCCAAGATGTCTCCCATGTTTTAAACACATCAAAGCAGAGGATTAATGCATCATCATGCATTGAAATCTTCAGCTAACACTCCTAAACTCGCTGCTCTACCTAAAATCAACATTTTGGCTACCAAACACAACCGAAATCACCTCTAAACTCTTCCAAAACTTTACCCAGCCAAGATCCATCACTTCTAATCATTCCTAAACATCAATCACAATAAAAAACAATCCTAAACTTGACCTTATACCTCCAGCTATAACAAAACACCAAGAACACCTCAAAAACCAGCATTTTCTTAAGCAAAAACTTAGGAAACACAACCTATTCGGGATTGGATTGATAAAACCTCATTTCTAACATCATTTAACATCCAAAATACATTAGAGAACTATCTCAAAACAGAGCCCAATCAATTACAACAAAAATCTTCAAGATCTCTTCCAAAATCTTGAGTTTAAGCCAAAATCTTGTTTCTAACATTAAAACCATTTATAAAACATTAATAAAGGATTGACAACTTGGGAATTTTAGTAAATAACTGAGTATTTAGAGGATAAGAACAATCTTACCTCTAAAAGATGATTTCTCCTTGATTTGGGCAAAATTCCATGAAAATACAATGTGGAAATCAAAAGGATTTGTTGCAAGATTGATTAGGAACCAATGAGTGATGGAAATCTCATCAATTGAAGTAAAAATCAATGTGAATTTTGCTGGAGAAAAGGTGTTTGGATGATAGGATTTTGAGAGAAAAAGGAATGAGAGAACTTTAGAGAAAGGTAGTTATGAAAGTCAAAAAGTAGTTTTTCACCTTTCTTTTATTTAATTAAATCATTAATTAAATCACCCAAAATTAAGGAAAAATCTGGAGAAAACATTTTGGGTAGATTAGCTCCTTAAAGATTCAAAGTTTCAATCCTTTACAAAACAGTCACTACTAAACTTTGCAAAAATCGCAATTTGGTCACTACACCGAAATGTAGTATTTCCAAACCTTATTTTGTAAAATTGATTTCACCACTCTCTTATATATATTAAGTGAGGATTTTTAGATATTTTTCTATATTTTTAAAGCATCCCGAACTAGGCGTTCCCTAAAACCTCCTTTTATATTCGAACCGTTTCTCAGACCGGTCCGGCTCAGACCCTAAACTTCCAAGCCCAAAATTGGGGTGTTACATTTTTCCTTTCGGGTAAAATTTCGAGGACAAAATTTCCTAAGTGGGGGAGAGTTGTAACGCCCTGGTTTTGGGCCTAGATGTTTTAGACATCGGATCGGACCAGTCAGAAACTGTTCTAATCGTATTAGGTGGTTTAGGAAAATCAAGGATCGGGAAAGGATAAAAATATGAAAAAAAATTGCTAAAATTCTCTAAAAGCATGTTTAAGGACAAAACAAGCTTTGGAATTGGTACATTTTGGGTAGTGACCAAAATGTAAAGTTTCAAACTATTGAAAAATGCAATTTCAAAAGAGGAGTAAAATATCTTAGAATCTTTAGGGAGATATGTTGCAATTACACCTTCCTTAAATTGACAAGTGTTTTAAAAGGATTTTTAGATGATTAAAATAAATATGATTTTATTTAATTAAAATGTTAAAATAGAATAATGGGAAGTTTTCACGTAACTAACTTTCATTATTCAGCAAAATCATTTTCCAAACACTTTCTCATAATTCTTTTCTCCCAAACATTCTCCCTTTGATTTCTAACTCATTTTCAAGAACTCTCTTCAAACTTTTTAAGCTTTGTGAAGGAAAAACTTGTAAATCGTTAAGGAAGGCAAGGATTGGAGGTAAATCCCGTTCTCAACCTTCAATATAGGTTCTTTATTGAAATTCCCAAGATCTTTGACTTTTAAATGTTGTTTTTGGCTGAGTTTTCATTATAGTTTTGATTTACAATCAAAATCTTGCAAAATTATAATTTAAATCTTGATTTTCGGAGTGTTGTTGATGAGCTCTGTTTTGGTTTGATTTTAATTGAGTTTTTTATTGATTATTATGTTGAAAAAGAGTTTTGCTAATATAGATCCCGAAATCCTTGAGATCCTTGAGTTTCTTCATGGTTTTAGTTGAGTTTTTTAGGTAGTTTGATGGTGTCATGCTTGCTGGAGGTATAAGGAAGGGTTTATGTTGTTTTTAGATGTGTTTTGATATTTAATAATGGTTGGAAGTGATGTATGTTGGTTGGGCTTTGTTTAGGAAGCAATCGATCGAGTTTTCGGTTGTTTCAGATGGGTAAATTGGTGTAGTTTTAATGAGCAACGAGTTTGTGTTTAGTTGCTGGTGTTAAAATGCATTTTAATGTCTTTTTTGATGCTCTAAAAATAGGGGATCTTGATCCGGAAGCAAACGAAGCATTGTTGGAGGCTTTAGACGGGTGATCTTCGCATCGGCGAGCGAGGTTTCGTGTATCGGTGAGTGGAAAAGAGTTTTCCAGCTTTGAAAAGTTTTGAAAGTGGTTTTGGGAGCTTAGTGTAAGTTTGAAACACTTAGCTAAGCTCAAGAGTAAGTAAATCAAAAGTCTCTCTCGGATTGTTCTATGTTTTGGTTTAAAACGCACTTGATTTAAATGTGTTTTGATTAGAGTTTTAAAGCATGTTTTGAGCAATGATGTTGCTGGTTTTAAATGCCATTTTGTTAAGGATGCACACAGTATGTGATCCTTGAGTTTATATGATTTATGCAATTGGTTTTAAGCATGCTAATGTTCGTGAAAGTGACATTGTGGTTTATGCTTGTAAAATAGTGAATTAATGAAGATTGATGATTATATTGGCAAGTGATGGTAAATGGTCTTGGTTATTATAATCGGATATAGTTAGCCGACTATAGGATTGGGTGCACCATGAATAAAGTCGACTTGGATGTCGAGGGGTTGTGATTGTACTGTAAACTCCATCCAAGTACCCTATCGATTAAGGAATTGGCGTCACCACGATGGAGGATGGCTCTCCTGGGTGGACTAGGTTAAGCTTCACAACAGTGGAGGATTTCTCCCATGTGTGAGCTTGGTTAAGGTGATTACAATGGTTGAGGCAGCTCCCTTGTGTAAGCCTTGTTTTGTGTCCTGACTCTCGTTAGTGGGTTATACTACTACCGATGAGTGACGTTGAGGGGTTGTGATTGTACTATTAAACTTCATCACAGGTGTTGAGGTGTTGTGATTATACAGTTAAACTCCACCATGGGTGTCACAACGGTTGATGGTCTAATCCCGTGTGTGATCCTTAAGTGTCTGGTAGGGTGTATGAAGCGTTTGTGATAACGCTTGTAATACATGTATCTGATTGTGTCGACCGTGTTGTGTTTTAAAATGGTTTTTATTATCGATCACTTGTGAGCCAATATATTGGTGATGATATAATGAATTAATGATGAATGCTTATTTTGAGAAAGCATGTGATGCTTGAGATTTATGCTAGAATGCATGTGATGCTTGGTTTAAGCATGAGAAAAGGTTTTTTCCATTGTAATTAATGATGCTATGAGCATGTGGATTTGAAAGAGGAAGTGTTGTTTTTAAGTGTATGTTTTAAAGGAAGGCATGTGTTTACAAAGAATGATGATTTGGTTTTAAAATGCATTGATGAATGTTTTGGTTTTATAGCGGTCCTCAAGTTTTATGCTTACGCTCATTTGTTTCATCAATGCAAAGAATTGTGCATTTTTGGCAGTAAGCATGCAAAGGACATCCAAGTGTTTTGGCTAAGTAAAGTATGTGGTTTACTTTAGTGTAATAAGAGGCAATGGGAGGGATTTCCACTCAATAGTTGCTTGGTGTTATGTGACACCTTGAACAAGTTTGGTTTATTGTTTGGGACTTGTAAATGGCCATTATGTGGTCTTTGGGTCCTCATTTTGCATTTTGGATATGCTATGGTTTATGTTTTAAAAGCATGCTTGAATAGTTAGTGACTCTCCATGAATTGCCATGCTTGTTGTTTATGTGGTGGACGTTTGTTGATACATAAGTGTTGGTATGTTTATTATTATATGTATGAATGATTAGGACATGATTAGATTTTGTTAAAAGTTTTTTGGGGGCTATTTCTTGAGCATTTCTGGTATGGGTATCGATATGCGGGCAAGTGTATCGATACCCTTAAGCTAAAATGGTGCAGGTGTATTGATGTGCAAACTTTGAAGGGTGTATCGATACACTTGGGAAGTGTATCGATACCCTTAAGCTATAATGGTGCAGGTGTATTGATTCGGGCATCAGGTGTATTGATCCACATGTGCAATTTTGTAGGGTGTATCGATACAAAGGGGAAGTGTATCGATACCCTTGCTCAACTTTGGCTACTGCCTCCCCGCGTATCGATACAGAGTAGTAGGCTATCGATACATGACCGTTAATTTAGTTAAATGGAGCCTTTACAAGTCTGAAATGTTGCATTTTGGTCCCTGAATGTTGTGTATGCAAATGAATGAGTTTGGATGATCCGTTTGAGCTGAAATTTGGCATGTTGGCATGCTACATGACTAATTGAAGATTGGTAACTTTAAAATCTTGAAATTTCATGTATTTTATGGAAATTATAGTTTAGTCACTAAAAGTCAAATGTATGCAATTAAACCCCTAATTGAACTTCGATCGCTATGCCGTTTTCGCCTAATCCCTTTGCTGAACATATAGGGTAATAATGTGCATCTAGAGAAGATAAAAGGGAAAAAAGGTCGTTAATCGAGGTTGACTTTAACGAGTCGTGTAACGCCCCGGTTTTGGGCTTAGAAGTTTTGGGCGTTGACCGGTTTGGTCAAAGTGTTGTTCGAATCTAAAGAGGTGAAATTAGGAAAGCCTAGTTCGGGTTGCATTAAAAATATGGAAAAATGTTCTAAAATCATCTTTTAATATAATTAAGTGAACTGTGAAATCAATTTTGAAAAATGGGTTTTGGAAGAGTGACATTTTGGCTAGTGATCAAAATGTAATTTTTGAAAGTTTTGTGACTGTTTTATAAAGAGTTGAAACTTTGAATCTTTAAGGAGCTATTATTCCAAAAGTAGTTTCTCCAGATTTTTCTAAGATATTTTGAGATTTATTCTGATTTTAAAATATATCAAAAGTGGAGGGAAAGGCCATTTGGCTATTTTCTTAACTAACTTTTCTATTTTCTTTCTCTCATTTTCTCTCAATCCAAACACTTGTTTTCCAGAGAGTTGTTTCTGATTTTCTCACCTAAAATCCTCCTTTCAACATTCTTTTGATTCCTAATCAACATATCTTCAAAACCTCATCATTTGCTAGTTGATTCAACAAGGTTTTTGATTCCAAGAAGTGGAGAAACACAAGTTTGGAGGTAAGAACGTCCTTCTCCTCTAAACTATCAGTTCTTTACTGAAATTCCCAAGTTCTCAACTCTTAATTGAAGTTTTATTAAAGGATTTTAAGTGGTGAAATGGATCTTGGCTTATAATGCAAGATTTGATGATTTTTGATGATTTTCGTTAGATATGATTAATCTGTGATTTGAGGTGTGTTTTTGATGTTATATGAACTCTAAATTGATAAGGAAATGAGTTTTGATTAATGCAATCCCGGATAGGTTGTGTTTCCTAAGTTTAGCTTGTGATTCTTGGATGTTTTTGTGGTGATCTTGTGGATCTGATGTTGCTGGAGGTATAAGGATGTTTATAGGTTGTTTTTAGATGTTAAATGGTGTTAATGGATGTTAGGTTTTGCTGGTTTATGGCTGGGCTTTGTTGAGAAGTGGTTTTGATGCAATTTCGGTTGTGTTTGGTGGCCGAAATTGGAGTGTGAATGAGAGCAGCGAGTTTGAGTGCTTTCATTGAAGCTTTTGATGCATGATGATGCATTAAATCTCTGCTTTAATGTGTTTAATCAGGGGAGGCATCTTTGGATCCAAGAGTTGTTGATCCGGAAGCTTGAATTGGTGCTTTGGCTTGAGGCGAAGTGGAACCGGTGAGTGAAATTGGGTTTTCGGCTTTGAAACCAATGTCTTGGGAGCTTAGTTTAAGTCTAAACAACTTTGCTAAGCTCGAGTGTAAGTTTTCGGAAATTCTCTCTAGTGGTGGCCATGACTATGTGTGATGCAAAGTGGTTTATTGCATGTTTTAATTACTGTTTTGAAAGCATGATTTAGCATGGTATTTGCTGTTGTTGTAAGCCATATGTTGAAGGAAACTCAAGGTAAGAGTTCCTTGATTTTGGGCATTGATTAAATGTGGTTAAATGCTTTTAAATGCATAATGAGTATGGCTTGGTTTAATGCTTTAAAACAGTGGATTAAATGATGTTAATGATGTATATTGACAAGTGATGTTTTGAAAAGGTTAAGGTCTGTAACGCCCCGGTTTTGGGCTTAGAAGTTTTGGGCGTTGACCGGTTTGGTCAAAGTCCTGTTCGAATCTTAAGAGGTTAAATTAGGAAAGCCTAGTTCGGGTTGCATTAAAAATATGGAAAAATGTTCTAAAATCATATTTTAATATAATTAAGTGAACTGTGAAATCAATTTTGGAAAATGAGTTTTGGAAGGTTGATATTTTGACTAGTGACCAAAATGTAATTTTCGCAAGTTTGGTGGCTGTTTTATAAAGAGTTGAAACTTTGAATCTTTAAGGAGCTATTAATCCAAAAGTGTTCTCTCCAGATTTTTCTAAGATATTTTGGGTTATAATCTGATTTTAAAACATATTAGAAGTGGAGGGAAAATTCATTTGGCATTTTCTCAACTAACTTCTCATTTTCTTTCTCTCTTTTTCTCTCAACCCAAACACTCCATTTCCAGAGTTTTGTTTCTGTTTTTCTCACCTAAATCCATCCATTCAACTCTCATTTGATTGCAAATCATTGTATCTTCAAAACCTCTTCAATTGCTACAAGTTTCATCAAGGATTTTCATTCCAAAAAGTGGAGAATCACAAGTTTGGAGGTAAGAACGTCCTTCTCCTCTAAACTATCAGTTCTTTACTGAAATTCCCAAGTTATCAACTCTTGATTGATGTTTAATTAAAGGCTTTTGAGTTTGGAATTGTATCTTGGCTTATAATGCAAGATTTGATGGTTTTTCATGATTTTCGTTAGATCTGATTGATCTGTGATTTAAGATGTGTTTTTGATGTTAAATGAACTCTAAATTGATAAGGGAATGAGTTTTGATTGATGCAATCCCGGATAGGTTGTGTTTCCTAAGTTTAGCTTAAGTTTCTTGGATGTTTTTGTGGAGATCTTGTGGATCTGTTGTTGCTGGAGGCATAAGGATGTTAATAGGTTGTTTTTAGATGTTATATGGTGATGATGGATGTTAGGTTTTGCTGGTTTATGGCTGGGCTTTGTTTAGAAGTGGTTTGGATGCATTTTCGGTTGTGTTTGGTGGCCGAAAATGGAGGTTGAGTGAGAGCAGCGAGTTTGAGTGCTTTCATTGAAGCTTTTGATGCTTGATGATGCATTAAACCTCTGCTTTAATGTGTTTAATCAGGGGAGGCATCTTTGGATCCAAGAGTTGTTGATCCGGAAGCTTGAATTCGTGCTTCGGCAAGTGGCGAAGTGGAATCGGTGAGTGAAAATGGGTTTTCAGCTTTGAAACCAATGTCTTGGGAGCTTAGTTTAAGTCTAAACAACTTTGCTAAGCTCGAGCGTAAGTTTTCGGAATTTCTCTCTAGTGGTGGCCATGATTTTGTTGTGATGCGAAATGATAATTTGCATGTTTTACATACTGTTTTGGAAGCATGTTTTAGCATGGTTTTTGCTGTTGATGTAAGCCATATGATGAAGGTAACTCTAGGTAGGGTTCCTTGTTTTTGTACATTGAAATGATGTGGTTTAATGCTTTGAAATGCATGATGAATATGGCTTGGTTTTATGCTTAAAAACAGTGATGTAAGTGATGAAAATGATGTATATTGGCAAGTGAGGTTTTAAAATGTAAGGTCACTAAGGTGGTTAAAAGTCCTTGAGTGAGCCTTGTTGCTTATGAACATCAAGGTGTTTAAAAGTCCTTGGATGGTTCATGTTGTGGACACTAAGGTGGTTAAAAGTCCTTAGGTGATCCTTTTCTATGGTGTTTAAAAGTCCATAGGCCAAGGTGTTTAAAAGTCCTTGGGATCAAGGTGTTTAAAAGTCCTTGATGTGATACTTCATGGTGTTTAAAAGTCCATGGCCAAGGTGTTTAAAAGTCCTTGGGATCAAGGTGGTTAAAAGTCCTTGATGTGATACTTCATGGTGTTTAAAAGTCCATGGCCAAGGTGTTTAAAAGTCCTTGGGAAGTTGATGAACTTGATTTAAGAAATGAAATGAATCACTTGAGCCAATATGACATGTTGAGTATATTACGAAGCATGAGATGCTTGTTTTTAATGTTTATATTGAAGCATGGATTTGCTTGTTTTAAGTAAGGTTTTGAGCATGCGCAAATGTGGATTTGAAGCATGTTTTGTAAATGTTTTAAGTTGCATTATTGAATGGTTTAAATGAGCATTCCTCACTAAGCTTTTGCTTACGCTCTCTTCGTTTTCTTAATTCAATAATGCAGAGCATTAGAGTACCTTGAGGGCAGCAAGAAAGGGCAAGCAATCAAGTTCAAGTGAAGCTCAATGTATGAAGGTTTTATAAGTACATTTTAGCTTCTGTGTGATTTGGCAATGGGGGACCAATGTGTATGTTTTGGGAGGTGTTGGAGACTCCCTAAGTATGTTAAATGTTGATGTGTTTGTTGGCTTTTGGATTGGAACCTTATATGCTTGTTTTGGAAGTTTGGTGTTGAATAGCTAGCTTGTGTAGGAAGCATGTCATTAGAATTGGGGCTTTTTTGCATATGATGATGTTTGGTTGAATTGTTAGTGCTTATCTGTTCCTTATATGTTGAATTGCATGTTGGCAAAGTTTGGTAGCATTTGGAGCATGATTGGTTGTGTAATTGCATGTTTAAAGTTGTGTTTTGGAGTAATCTGGGCAGGGTGTTTCGGAACAGCACCTACCGTTTCGGAACGGGTGCCTTAATCGTGCCCAGGCGTCCGAAACGGGAAGGGCCGTTCCGAAACGAAAAAGCCTCTGCCAGACCCCCGTTTCGAAACATGCTATGCCTGTTTCGGAATGGCCCCGCGTTTCGGAACGGGCTGTCTCCCGTTTCGGAACGGTCGACCGTTGGGGGCTGACATGGGCAGTTATGTGTTTTGAATTGTTTGCGTTTTGGTCCTGAAACTTGTTTGTGCAATTGTATGAGTTTGGGAGGTCCTTTTGAGCTGAAATTTCACAGAGAAGCATGAAACCTGATTAATTTCAAGTTGGTAACTTTAATTTGGATTAAGTCCTTTAATTTGTCAGAATTTACAATTTGGTCCCCAAAGTTGTAAATTATTCAATTGAGTCCCTATTTGATCTCTGAAGTTTGTGATCTTTTGGTATGATGTTTGTGTGATCACGATTAGGCTTAATGCGCATCTAGACAAGTTTAAAAAGAAAAAAAAAGGGTCGTTAATCAAGGTTGACTTTCGGGTTGACTTTGGTTTTCCCCGTGTGACTTTCTTAATTCGGGTCAACCGTCTAAGCCGGGTTAAGGGGGTTACATTTGGTGGTATCAGAGCTAAGTTCTCGAGTAATTGGGAATGTTTGTATGCATGATTGAAGTATGTATGCTATGAATGCTTGTTGTTTGAAAGCATGTTCAGTGGTCTGAAATGTTGATGCAGTTGAGTTGTATGCTTTGATGTTGCATGTCGAGGGTACCCATTGCCAAACAAAAGCTAAAGGAAAGATGTTGTTTTGAAATGAAATTGAGCTTGAATACTTGGATTGCTTACCTTGCTGGGCCTGATTTTGTTTTTATTTGTGTTGTGATTGCATGGTAAAAGTATGGCACCACGTAGAGAGTTAAGGAGTAACGTGAGAGCTACGGCTCCTAATGAGAATGAGAATGAGGAGAGTGCGGTTCTACCTCCTCCACCTGGTGGTGGTGGAGCTGAGGGAGGTGGAGCTGAAGCAGCGGCTGATGCTGGAGCTGCAGGACCTGAGGCTGGTCAGGGGCAAGCTATGCCTGACATGACGATGTTGGTACAAGCTATTGCGGGTGCTTTTCGAGCAGCAGTAGCTGGAGCTCAGGGAGCTGGGCATCAGGGAGATGCTGGAGTCAGATTGCCTTTGGAGCGTCTGCGCAGTCTTGGAGGGACTGAGTTTAGAGGTTTATCAGCTGAGAGTTCTGAGGCTTGGCTGGAAAGTACCAAGCGTATCTTGGGTCAGATGAGTTGCACGGATGTGCAAAAGCTGGGTTGTGTTGTGTCCTTGCTGCAGAACGATGCTTATCCATGGTGGACGACTACCATTGCTGGAATGGCTGAAGCTGATGTTACCTGGACATTCTTTCAGAATGTGTTTAAAAGGAGATATCTTGGAGTGAGATATCTGGATGAGAAAAAGCGGGAATTCATGTCTCTTACCCAAGGGAGCATGAGTGTAGCTGAGTACGAGGTACAGTTTGTACGGCTCAGTCAGTATGCACCGGAGCTGATACCTGATGAGAGGGCTAGGTGCGAGAGGTTTCGTTACGGTCTTATGACGGATGTCAAGATGTATTTTCTGGCCGCCGAGTATGTTGATTTTGATGTGTTGGTGGGCCGAGCAAAGGATGTTGAGATGAACCTGAGTTTGTCTGCTAAGGGTGCTGGCAAGCGAGCTGCTGAGTATAGTTCCGGAGGTGGACGGAACAAGAGGGGACGAGATCAGAAGTATCAGTCCTCAGCCAGGAGAGGTGGTGGTGTGCCTGCTAGAGGAGGCAATGCTAGAGCTGATCCCAGTGCTTGTTGGATCTGTGGTTCCCGTGGTCACTTGAAGCGTGACTGTCCTCGTGCTGAGAGGGTGGCACAAGCTCCTGTTGCGGCTGCTGGTAACGGGTGCTGGAATTGTGGTTCTGCAGACCACATCAGGCGAGATTGTCCGAGGTTGGCTGGTGAGCAGGTGCGTGCTTCTGTTGTTGCTGCACCGCAGAGAGGTCGTGGGCGCGGCCGTGGTAATTTCCAGAGGAGGGAGGAAGGTGGCCGAGGGGTAGCTCATGTTGTAGCTATTCAGCCTGAAGGTGGAGGCCAAGCGAGGGTGTATGCTCAGAGAGAGGGCATGAATGATGCAGATGTGATTGCAGGTACCTTTACTTTGCAGTCCTTGTCATTGCTTTCTTTGATTGATTCTGGATCTACGCATTCGTATATTCTTCGTGAGCATGCTGAATTGCTTGGTTTGCCTGTTGAGTCTTTGGATGTTGGTGTTCGGGTCACTAGTTCTTTTGGTGAGACTGTTGTGACTCGTAAGCTTTATAGAAGGTGCCCTTTGGTTGTTCAAGAGCATGTTTTTCATGTTGATCTTATGGAGTTGCCCTTCTATGGTTTCGATGTGATCCTTGGTATGGATTGGCTTGCTGAGCATCGTGCTGTTGTGGATTGTGAGAATAAGCGTGTTTCGCTTAAGCTTGCGGATGATTATGAAGTTGTGGTGGTTGGTGAGAATGTGAAGTTTCTTGCCAATGTTGTGTCTTCTTTGGAGGCGAGCAGGATGGTGAGGCAAGGTTGCGAAGCTTACCTAGCTTTTGTGATGAATCCTAGCTCTAAGGAGTTGAGGGTGCAAGATATCAGGGTTGTAAAGGAGTTTCCTGGTGTTTTTCCTGAGGAGTTGCCTGGTTTACCTCCTAATCGCGAGGTGGAGTTTGGAATTGAGCTGTATGAGAATACAACTCCTGTGTCCATTACTCCATATAAAATGGCACCTAAGGAGCTGAAGGAGCTGAAGACGCAGTTGCAAGAGTTGCTTGATCGTGGTTTTATCCGGCCGAGTGTGTCACCTTGGGGAGCACCGGTCTTGTTTGTGAAGAAGAAGGATGGCACTATGAGAATGTGCATTGATTACCGTCAGCTGAACAAGTTGACTATCAAGAATCGGTATCCTTTGCCGAGGATTGATGATCTCTTTGATCAATTTCGGGGAGCTGCTGTGTTCTCTAAGATTGACTTGAGGTCAGGGTATTATCAGTTGAAGGTGAAAGATGTGGATGTGCCTAAGACAGCTTTCAGGACAAGGTATGGGCATTATGAGTTTCTTGTGATGCCGTTTGGGTTGACAAATGCTCCTGCTGCTTTCATGGACATGATGAATCGTGTGTTTCATGAATACCTGGACAAGTTTGTTGTGGTGTTCATTGATGATATCCTCGTGTACTCGCGTACTGAGGAGGAGCATGATGAGCATTTGAGGATTGTTTTGCAAGCTTTGTTGGAGAATCAGCTTTATGCTAAGCTGAGCAAGTGTGAGTTCTGGTTAAGAGAGGTGGTTTTTCTTGGACATGTGGTTTCAGCTGAGGGGATTCGTGTTGATCCTCAGAAGATTGAGGCGGTGATGAGCTGGAAGGTTCCTAAGTCTGTTCATGAGGTCCGTAGTTTCCTTGGTTTGGCGGGATACTATCGAAGGTTTGTGGATGGGTTTTCCAAGATTGCTGCTCCTTTGACAAAGCTGTTGCAGAAGGATGTTAAGTATGAGTGGACAGAAGCGAGACAGCAGGCTTTTGAGAAGCTGAAGGCGGCTTTGACGCAAGCTCCTATCTTGATTCAGCCTGAATCAGGGAAAGAGTTTGTGGTTTACAGTAATGCATCTTATGTTGGTTTGGGGTGTGTGCTGATGCAGGAGGGTAAGGTGGTGGCTTATGCATCGCGGCAGTTGAAAGTGCATGAGCGCAATTACCCTACGCACGATATTGAGCTGGCTGCAGTGGTTTTTGCTCTGAAGATCTGGAGGCATTATCTGTATGGTGAGAAGTGTACTGTGTACACAGATCACAAGAGTTTGAGGTATCTGATGTCTCAGAAGGAGTTGAATCTTAGGCAGCGGCGTTGGTTGGAGTTGCTCAAGGATTATGATCTGACGATTGAGTACCATCCTGGAAAAGCTAATGTTGTTGCTGATGCCTTGAGTAGGAAGGTAGCTGTTGAGTTGAGAGCCATGTTTGCTAGCTTGAGCATATCGCGTGATGGTGGTCTTGTGGCTGAGTTACAAGTGAAGCCATCTTTGGTTCAGATGATCAAGGATAAGCAGTTGTTGGATGATTCCTTGGTGTCTCATGTTCAGGATATCGCGGAGGGTAGACCTTCGGATTTCTGTTTCAATGATGATGGTGTGCTGTGTTTTGGTAGTCGGATAGTTGTGCCCAATGATGCTGAGTTGAGGCGTGCTATTCTGACTGAAGGTCATAGTAGTCCTTTTACTATGCACCCTGGTAGTACTAAGATGTACCGTGATCTTCGTGATGAGTACTATTGGGTTGGTTTGAAGAAGGATGTTGCGGAGTTCGTGAGCAAGTGTTTGGTGTGTCAGCGAGTTAAGGCTGAGCATCAGTTTCCTTCTGGTTTGTTGCAACCGTTGAAAATCCCTAAATGGAAGTGGGAGAGGGTTACCATGGATTTTGTATCTGGTTTACCTTTGTCTCCATCGAAAAAGAATTCGGTCTGGGTGATTGTGGATCGCCTGACGAAGTGTGCACATTTCTTGCCTGTGCATACCACGTTTTCTTTGGATAAGCTGGCAGAGCTGTACATTGCTGAGATTGTGCGGCTGCATGGTGTGCCTAAGTCGATTGTGTCGGATAGAGATCCGAGGTTCACATCGCGTTTCTGGCAGTGTTTGCATCAAGCTCTGGGTACAAGGTTGCATTTCAGTACATCCTATCATCCTCAGTCGGATGGTCAGTCTGAGCGAGTTATCCAGATTTTGGAGGATATGTTGAGGTGCTGCGTGATTGAGTTCCAAGGTTCTTGGGAGAAGCATCTGCCTTTGGTTGAGTTTGCTTATAACAACAGTTATCAGGCGAGCATACAGATGGCACCTTATGAGGCTTTGTACGGGAGGAAGTGTAGGACTCCTCTTTGTTGGGCTGAAACTGGTCAAAAGTTGGTTTCGATGCCGGCTTTGTTGAAAGGGACCACAGAGAAGGTGAAGCTCATTTGTGAAAGGTTAAAGGCTGCTTCTGACCGGCAGAAGTCTTACGCGGATTTGAAGCGTAAGGAGATAGAATATGCGGTGGGTGACCGTGTGTTCTTGAAGGTTTCGCCTTGGAAGAAGGTGATGAGGTTTGGCCGGAAGGGCAAGTTGAGCCCTAGATACATTGGACCATATGAGGTGGTTGAGCGTGTGGGTCCTGTTGCGTATCGGTTGAGGTTACCTCAGGAGTTGGAGAAGATTCATGATGTGTTTCATGTTTCTATGCTCCGGAAGTATAGATCTGATCCTTCGCATGTGATGCCTGTGGAGGAAGTGGTTTTGAATCCGGATTTGACCTATGATGAGGAACCGGTGAAGGTTCTGGATTCGGATAGCAAGGTTCTTCGTGGCAAGACCATTGAGTTGGTGAAGGTGCTGTGGAAGCATCGCGGTGTTGAGGAAGCCACGTGGGAGCGGAAGGAAGACATGCTGAAGCAGTTTCCTTATCTCTTTCCTTCAGGTAAATTTCGAGGACGAAATTTCTTAAGGGGGGGAGAGTTGTAACGCCCCGGTTTTGGGCTTAGAAGTTTTGGGCGTTGACCGGTTTGGTCAAAGTCCTGTTCGAATCTTAAGAGGTTAAATTAGGAAAGCCTAGTTCGGGTTGCATTAAAAATATGGAAAAATGTTCTAAAATCATCTTTTAATATAATTAAGTGAACTGTGAAATCAATTTTGGAAAATGAGTTTTGGAAGGTTGATATTTTGACTAGTGACCAAAATGTAATTTTCGCAAGTTTGGTGGCTGTTTTATAAAGAGTTGAAACTTTGAATCTTTAAGGAGCTATTAATCCAAAAGTGTTCTCTCCAGATTTTTCTAAGATATTTTGGGTTATAATCTGATTTTAAAACATATTAGAAGTGGAGGGAAAATTCATTTGGCATTTTCTCAACTAACTTCTCATTTTCTTTCTCTCTTTTTCTCTCAACCCAAACACTCCATTTCCAGAGTTTTGTTTCTGTTTTTCTCACCTAAATCCCTCCATTCAACTCTCATTTGATTGCAAATCATTGTATCTTCAAAACCTCTTCAATTGCTACAAGTTTCATCAAGGATTTTCATTCCAAAAAGTGGAGAATCACAAGTTTGGAGGTAAGAACGTCCTTCTCCTCTAAACTATCAGTTCTTTACTGAAATTCCCAAGTTATCAACTCTTGATTGATGTTTAATTAAAGGCTTTTGAGTTTGGAATTGTATCTTGGCTTATAATGCAAGATTTGATGGTTTTTCATGATTTTCGTTAGATCTGATTGATCTGTGATTTAAGATGTGTTTTTGATGTTAAATGAACTCTAAATTGATAAGGGAATGAGTTTTGATTGATGCAATCCCGGATAGGTTGTGTTTCCTAAGTTTAGCTTAAGTTTCTTGGATGTTTTTGTGGAGATCTTGTGGATCTGTTGTTGCTGGAGGCATAAGGATGTTAATAGGTTGTTTTTAGATGTTATATGGTGATGATGGATGTTAGGTTTTGCTGGTTTATGGCTGGGCTTTGTTTAGAAGTGGTTTGGATGCATTTTCGGTTGTGTTTGGTGGCCGAAAATGGAGGTTGAGTGAGAGCAGCGAGTTTGAGTGCTTTCATTGAAGCTTTTGATGCTTGATGATGCATTAAACCTCTGCTTTAATGTGTTTAATCAGGGGAGGCATCTTTGGATCCAAGAGTTGTTGATCCGGAAGCTTGAATTCGTGCTTCGGCAAGTGGCGAAGTGGAATCGGTGAGTGAAAATGGGTTTTCAGCTTTGAAACCAATGTCTTGGGAGCTTAGTTTAAGTCTAAACAACTTTGCTAAGCTCGAGCGTAAGTTTTCGGAATTTCTCTCTAGTGGTGGCCATGATTTTGTTGTGATGCGAAATGATAATTTGCATGTTTTACATACTGTTTTGGAAGCATGTTTTAGCATGGTTTTTGCTGTTGATGTAAGCCATATGATGAAGGTAACTCTAGGTAGGGTTCCTTGTTTTTGTACATTGAAATGATGTGGTTTAATGCTTTGAAATGCATGATGAATATGGCTTGGTTTTATGCTTAAAAACAGTGATGTAAGTGATGAAAATGATGTATATTGGCAAGTGAGGTTTTAAAATGTTAAGGTCACTAAGGTGGTTAAAAGTCCTTGAGTGAGCCTTGTTGCTTATGAACATCAAGGTGTTTAAAAGTCCTTGGATGGTTCATGTTGTGGACACTAAGGTGGTTAAAAGTCCTTAGGTGATCCTTTTCTATGGTGTTTAAAAGTCCATAGGCCAAGGTGTTTAAAAGTCCTTGGGATCAAGGTGTTTAAAAGTCCTTGATGTGATACTTCATGGTGTTTAAAAGTCCATGGCCAAGGTGTTTAAAAGTCCTTGGGATCAAGGTGGTTAAAAGTCCTTGATGTGATACTTCATGGTGTTTAAAAGTCCATGGCCAAGGTGTTTAAAAGTCCTTGGGAAGTTGATGAACTTGATTTAAGAAATGAAATGAATCACTTGAGCCAATATGACATGTTGAGTATATTACGAAGCATGAGATGCTTGTTTTTAATGTTTATATTGAAGCATGGATTTGCTTGTTTTAAGTAAGGTTTTGAGCATGAGCAAATGTGGATTTGAAGCATGTTTTGTAAATGTTTTAAGTTGCATTATTGAATGGTTTAAATGAGCATTCCTCACTAAGCTTTTGCTTACGCTCTCTTCGTTTTCTTAATTCAATAATGCAGAGCATTAGAGTACCTTGAGGGCAGCAAGAAAGGGCAAGCAATCAAGTTCAAGTGAAGCTCAATGTATGAAGGTTTTATAAGTACATTTTAGCTTTTGTGTGATTTGGCAATGGGGGACCAATGTGTATGTTTTGGGAGGTGTTGGAGACTCCCTAAGTATGTTAAATGTTGATGTGTTTGTTGGCTTTTGGATTGGAACCTTATATGCTTGTTTTGGAAGTTTGGTGTTGAATAGCTAGCTTGTGTAGGAAGCATGTCATTAGAATTGGGGCTTTTTTGCATATGATGATGTTTGGTTGAATTGTTAGTGCTTATCTGTTCCTTATATGTTGAATTGCATGTTGGCAAAGTTTGGTAGCATTTGGAGCATGATTGGTTGTGTAATTGCATGTTTAAAGTTGTGTTTTGGAGTAATCTGGGCAGGGTGTTTCGTAACAGCACCTACCGTTTCGGAACGGGTGCCTTAATCGTGCCCAGGCGTCCGAAACGGGAAGGGCCGTTCCGAAACGAAAAAGCCTCTGCCAGACCCCCGTTTTGAAACATGCTATGCCTGTTTCGGAACGGCCCCGCGTTTCGGAACGGGCTGTCTCCCGTTTCGGAACGGTCGACCGTTGGGGGCTGACATGGGCAGTTATGTGTTTTGAATTGTTTGCGTTTTGGTCCTGAAACTTGTTTGTGCAATTGTATGAGTTTGGGAGGTCCTTTTGAGCTGAAATTTCACAGAGAAGCATGAAACCTGATTAATTTCAAGTTGGTAACTTTAATTTGGATTAAGTCCTTTAATTTGTCAGAATTTACAATTTGGTCCCCAAAGTTGTAAATTGTTCAATTGAGTCCCTATTTGATCTCTGAAGTTTGTGATCTTTTGGTATGATGTTTGTGTGATCACGATTAGGCTTAATGCGCATCTAGACAAGTTTAAAAAGAAAAAAAAAGGGTCGTTAATCAAGGTTGACTTTCGGGTTGACTTTGGTTTTCCCCGTGTGACTTTCTTAATTCGGGTCAACCGTCTAAGCCGGGTTAAGGGGGTTACAAGGTCACTAAGGTGGTTAAAAGTCCTTGAGTGAGCCTTGTTTACTTAAGAACATCAAGGTGTTTAAAAGTCCTTGGATGATTCTTACTACGGACACAAAGGTGTTTCAAAGTCCTTGTGTGATCCATTCCATGGTGTTTAAAAGTCCATGGGGCCAAGGTGTTTAAAAGTCCTTGGGGTGAAACTTGTTGTGGACACAAAGGTGGTTAAAAGTCCTTGTGTGGTCCTCTTTCATGGTGTTTAAAAGTCCATGGCCAAGGTGTTTAAAAGTCCTTGGGGCCGAGGTGTTTAAAAGTCCTTGGGGTGAAAGTTATGATGAACTTGTTAAAAGAAATGAAATTTATCACTTGTTGCCAATATGACATGTTATGACATGAAGCATGAGATGCTTGTTTTAAGTAAGCTTTTAAGCATGTACAATTGATGTTTTGAAGCATGATTTATAAATGTTTTGTTAATGCATTATTGAATGGTTTTACGAGCATTCCTCACTAAGCTTTTGCTTACGCTCTCTTCCGTTTTCTTAATTCAATAATGCAGAACATTAGAGTACTTGAGGGCAGCAAGGAGGGCAAGCATCCAAGTGGAAACAAAGCTCTAAGTATGGAAGGTTTTCTAAGTACATTTTAGCTTTTGGTAATTTGGCAATGGGGGACCAATGTATATGTTTTGGGATATGTTTAGTACTCCCTAAGTATGTTGTTTGATGTTGAGAAGATTGGTATTGGTGTTGGATCTTTACATGCTTGTTTTGGAAGTTTATGCTTGAATGACTTACTTGTGTAGGAAGCATGCCTATAGATTTGGGGCTTTTTGCTTATGATGTTATTTTGTTGAATTGAAGATGCTTATATGTCCCTTCTATGTTTAATTGCATGCTGGTAAAGTTTGGTGGCGTTTGGTGCATGATTAGATGTTTAATTGCATGTTTAATAATGCTTTTTGAGGCAATTTGTGCAGGGTGTTTCGGAACAGCACCTACCGTTTCGGAACGGGTGCCTTAATTGTGCCCAGGCGTCCGAAACGGGAGGGGCCGTTCCGAAACGGAAAGGCTACTGCCAGACCCCCGTTTCGGTACGCGTTGCGAAACGGCCCCGAGTTTCGAAACGGGCTATGCCTGTTTCGGAACGGGTGACCGTTGGGGGCTGACATTGGCAGTTATATGTTTTGGAATGTTTGCGTTTTGGTCCTGAAACTTGTTTGTGCAATTGTATGAGTTTGGGAAGTCCTTTTGAGCTGAAATTTTACAGAGAAGCATGAAACCTGATTAATTTCAAGTTGGTAACTTTAATTTGGATTAAGTCCTCATATTTATCAGAATTTACATTTTGGTCCCTAAAGTTGTAATTTGTTCAATTGAGTCCCTGTTTGATCTCTGATGTTTGTGATCTTTTGGTATGATGTTTGTGTGATCACAATTAGGTCTAAAGTGCATCTAGACAAGGTTAAAAAGAAAAAAAAAGGGTCGTTAATCAAGGTTGACTTTCGGGTTGACTTTGGTTTTCCCCATGTGACTTTCTTAATTCGGGTCAACCGTCTAGGCCGGGTTAAGGGGGTTACATTTGGTGGTATCAGAGCTGAGTTCTCGAGTAATTGGGAATGTATGTATGCATGATTGAAGTATGTATGCCTTGTATGCTTGTTGAGTGAAAGCATGTTTAATGGCTTGTGATTTTGATGCAATTGAAGTATGTGCTGTGATGTAGCATGTAGTGGGTACCCATTGCCAAATCAAAGCTAAAGGAAAGATGTTGTTTTGAAATGAAATTGAGCTTGAATACTTGGATTGCTTACCTTGCTGGGCCTGACTTGTTTTATTTGCATTGTTGTTGCATGGTAAAAGTATGGCACCACCACGTAGAGAGTTAAGGAGTAACGTGAGAGCTACGGCTCCTAATGAGAACGAGAATGAGGAAAGTGCGGTTTTACCTCCTCCACCTGGTGGTGGTGGAGCTGAGGGAGATGGAGCTGATGCAGCAGCTGATGCTGGAGCTGCAGGACCTGAGACTGGTCAGGGGCAAGCTATGCCTGACATGACGTTATTGGTACAAGCTATTGCGGGTGCTTTTCGAGTAGCAGTAGCTGGAGCTCAGGGAGCTGGGCATCAGGGTGATGCTGGTGTTAGACTACCTTTGGAGCGTCTGCGCAGTCTGGGTGGGACTGAGTTCAGGGGTATGTCTGCTGAGAGTTCGGAAGCTTGGTTGGAGAGTACCAAGCGTATCTTGGGTCAGATGAGCTGCACGGATGTGCAAAAGTTGGGTTCCGTTTGTGCGACTCAGTCAGTATGCACCGGAGCTGATCCCTGATGAGCGGGCAAGGTGCGAAAGGTTCCGTTATGGTCTTGTGACGGAAGTGAAGATGTATGTGCTGGCCACTGAATATGATGATTTTGATGTGTTGGTGGGTCGAGCCAAGGATATAGAGATGAACTTGGGTTTATCTGTGAGAGGTGCTAGAGCAAGTGCTGGGAAGCGATCAGCTGAGTTTAGTTCCGGAGGTGGACGGAACAAGAGGGGACGTGATCAGAAGTATCAGCCCTCAGCCAAGAGAGGTGGTGGTGCACCTGCTAGGGGTGGCAGTGCTAGAGTTGATCCTAGTGCTTGTTGGATCTGTGGTTCCCGTGGTCACCTGAAGCGTGACTGTTCTCGTGCTGAGAGAGTGGTGCAAGCTCCTGTTGCGGCTGCTGGTAACGGGTGCTGGAGTTGTGGTTCTGCAGACCACTTGAGGCGAGATTGTCCGAGGTTGGCTGGTGATCAGGTGCGTGCTCCTGTTGTTGCGGCACCGCAGAGAGGTCGTGGGCGCGGCCGTGGTAATTTCCAGAGGAGAGAGGAAGGTGGTCGTGGAGTGGCCCATGTTGTGGCTATTCAGCCTGAGGGTGGAGGCCAAGCGAGGGTGTATGCTCAGCGAGAGGGCAGGAATGATGCGGATGTGATTGCAGGTACCTTTACTTTGCAGTCCTTGTCATTGCTTTCATTGATTGATTCTGGATCTACGCATTCATACATTTTGCGTGAGCATGCTGAATTGCTTGGTTTGCCTGTTGAGTCTTTGGATGTTGGTGTTCGAGTCACTAGTTCTTTTGGTGAGACTGTTGTGACTAGGAAGCTTTATAGAAGGTGTCCCTTGGTTGTTCAAGAGCATGTTTTCCATGTTGATCTTATGGAGTTGCCCTTCTATGGTTTCGATGTGATCCTTGGTATGGATTGGCTTGCTGAGCATCGTGCTGTTGTGGATTGTGAGAACAAGCGGGTTTCGCTTAAGCTTGCGGATGATTATGAGGTTGTTGTGGTGGGCGAGAATGTGAAATTTCTTGCCAATGTGGTGTCTACCTTGGAGGCGAGTAGGATGCTGAGGCAAGGTTGCGAAGCTTATCTAGCCTTTGTGATGAATCCTAGCTCTAAGGAGTTGGGGGTGCAAGATATCTGTGTTGTGAAGGAGTTCCCTGGTGTTTTTCCTGAGGAGTTGCCTGGGTTACCTCCTAATCGCGAGGTGGAGTTTGGAATTGAGCTGTATGAGAATACAACTCCTGTGTCCATTACTCCCTATAGAATGGCACCTAAGGAGCTGAAGACGCAGTTGCAAGAGCTGCTTGATCATGGTTTCATCCGGCCGAGTGTGTCGCCTTGGGGAGCACCGGTCTTGTTTGTGAAGAAGAAGGATGGCACTATGAGGATGTGTATTGATTACCGTCAGCTGAACAAGTTGACTATCAAGAATCGGTATCCTTTGCCGAGGATTGATGATCTCTTTGATCAATTTCGGGGAGCAGCTGTGTTCTCTAAGATTGACTTGAGGTCAGGGTATTATCAGCTGAAGGTGAAAGATGTGGATGTGCCTAAGACAGCTTTCAGGACAAGGTATGGGCATTATGAGTTCCTTGTGATGCCGTTTGGTTTGACAAATGCTCCTGCTACTTTCATGGATATGATGAATCGTGTGTTTCATGAATACCTGGACAAGTTCGTTGTGGTGTTCATTGATGATATCCTCGTGTACTCGCGTACTGAGGAGGAGCATGAAGAGCATTTGAGGATTGTGCTGCAAGCTTTGTTGGAGAATCAGCTTTATGCTAAGCTGAGCAAGTGTGAGTTCTGGCTTAAGGAGGTGGTGTTTCTTGGACATGTGGTCTCAGCTGAGGGGATTCGTGTTGATCCTCAGAAGATTGAGGCGGTGATGAGCTGGAAGGTTCCTAAGTCGGTTCATGAGGTCCGTAGTTTCCTTGGTTTGGCGGGATACTACCGAAGGTTTGTGGATGGTTTTTCCAAGATTGCTGCTCCTTTGACAAAGCTGTTGCAGAAGGATGTTAAGTATGAGTGGACAGAAGCGAGACAACAGGCTTTTGAGAAGCTGAAGGTGGCTTTGACGCAAGCTCCTATCTTGATTCAGCCTGAATCAGGGAAAGAGTTTGTGGTCTATAGTGATGCATCCTATGTTGGTTTGGGATGTGTGCTGATGCAAGAGGGTAAGGTGGTGGCTTATGCATCGCGGCAGTTGAAGGTGCATGAGCGCAATTATCCTACGCATGATATTGAGCTGGCTGCAGTGGTTTTTGCTCTGAAGATCTGGAGGCATTATCTGTATGGTGAGAAGTGTACTGTGTACACAGATCACAAGAGTTTGAGGTATCTGATGTCTCAGAAGGAGTTGAATCTTAGGCAGCGGCGTTGGTTGGAGTTGCTCAAGGATTATGATCTGACGATTGAGTACCATCCTGGGAAGGCTAATGTTGTTGCGGATGCCTTGAGTAGGAAGGTAGTTGTTGAGCTGAGAGCCATGTTTGCTAGCTTGAGCATATCGCGAGATGGTGGTCTTGTGGCTGAGTTACAAGTGAAGCCGTCTATGGTTCAGTTGATCAAGGATAAGCAGTTGTTGGATGATTCCTTGGTGTCTCATGTTCAGGATATCGCGGAGGGTAGACCTTCGGATTTCTGTTTCAATGATGATGGTGTGCTGTGTTTTGGGAGTCGAATAGTAGTGCCCAATGATGCTGAGTTGAGGCGTGCTATTCTGACTGAAGGTCATAGTAGTCCTTTTGCTATGCACCCTGGTAGTACTAAGATGTATCGTGATCTTCGTGATGAGTACTATTGGGTGGGTTTGAAAAAGGATGTTGTGGAGTTTGTGAGCAAGTGTTTGGTGTGTCAGCGAGTTAAGGCTGAACATCAGGTTCCTTCAGGGTTGTTGCAACCGTTGAAAATCCCTGAATGGAAGTGGGAGAGGGTTACCATGGATTTTGTATCTGGTTTACCTTTGTCTCCATCGAAGAAGAATTCGGTCTGGGTGATTGTGGATCGCCTGACGAAGTGTGCGCATTTCTTGCCTGTGCATACTACGTTTTCTTTGGATAAGCTGGCAGAGCTGTACATTGCTGAGATTGTGCGGCTGCATGGTGTACCTAAGTCGATTGTGTCAGATAGGGATCCGAGGTTCACATCGCGTTTCTGGCAGTGTTTACATCAAGCTCTGGGTACAAGGTTGCATTTCAGTACATCCTATCATCCTCAGTCGGATGGTCAGTCTGAGCGAGTTATCCAGATTTTGGAGGATATGTTGAGGTGCTGCGTGATTGAGTTCCAAGGTTCTTGGGAGAAGCATCTGCCCTTGGTTGAGTTTGCCTATAACAATAGTTATCAGGCGAGTATACAGATGGCACCTTTTGAGGCTTTGTACGGGAGGAAGTGTAGGACTCCTCTTTGTTGGGCTGAAACTGGTCAAAAGTTGGTTTCGATGCCTGCTTTGTTGAAAGGGACCACTGAGAAGGTGAAGCTCATTTGTGAGCGGTTGAAGGCGGCCTCTGATCGGCAGAAGTCTTACGCGGATTTGAAGCGTAAGGAGATAGAGTATGCGGTGGGCGACCGTGTGTTCTTGAAGGTTTCGCCTTGGAAGAAGGTGATGTGGTTTGGTCGGAAGGGTAAGTTGAGCCCTAGGTACATTGGACCATATGAGGTGGTTGAGCGTGTGGGTCCTGTTGCGTATCGGTTGAGGTTACCTCAGGAGTTGGAGAAGATCCATGATGTGTTTCATGTTTCTATGCTCCGGAAGTATAGATCTGATCCTTCGCATGTGATGCCTGTGGAGGAAGTGGAACTGAATCCAGATTTGACCTATGATGAGGAACCGGTGAAGGTTCTGGATTCGGATAGCAAGGTTCTTCGTGGCAAGACCATTGAGTTGGTGAAGGTGCTGTGGAAGCATCGCGGTGTTGAGGAAGCCACGTGGGAGCGGAAGGAAGACATGCTGAAGCAATTTCCTTATCTCTTTCCTTCAGGTAAATTTCGAGGACGAAATTTCTTAAGGGGGGGAGAGTTGTAACGCCCCGGTTTTGGGCTTAGAAGTTTTGGGTGTTGACCGGTTTGGTCAAAGTGCTGTTCGAATCTAAAGAGGTGAAATTAGGAAAGCCTAGTTCGGGTTGCATTAAAAATATGGAAAAATGTTCTAAAATCATCTTTTAATATAATTAAGTGAACTGTGAAATCAATTTTGAAAAATGGGTTTTGGAAGAGTGACATTTTGGCTAGTGATCAAAATGTAATTTTTGAAAGTTTTGTGACTGTTTTATAAAGAGTTGAAACTTTGAATCTTTAAGGAGCTATTATTCCAAAAGTAGTTTCTCCAGATTTTTCTAAGATATTTTGAGATTTATTCTGATTTTAAAACATATCAAAAGTGGAGGGAAAGGCCATTTGGCTATTTTCTTAACTAACTTTTCTATTTTCTTTCTCTCATTTTCTCTCAATCCAAACACTTGTTTTCCAGAGAGTTGTTTCTGATTTTCTCACCTAAAATCCTTCTTTCAACATTCTTTTGATTCCTAATCAACATATCTTCAAAACCTCATCATTTGCTAGTTGATTCAACAAGGTTTTTGATTCCAAAAAGTGGAGAAACACAAGTTTGGAGGTAAGAACGTCCTTCTCCTCTAAACTATCAGTTCTTTACTGAAATTCCCAAGTTCTCAACTCTTAATTGAAGTTTTATTAAAGGATTTTAAGTGGTGAAATGGATCTTGGCTTATAATGCAAGATTTGGTGATTTTTGATGATTTTCGTTAGATATGATTAATCTGTGATTTGAGGTGTGTTTTTGATGTTAAATGAACTCTAAATTGATAAGGAAATGAGTTTTGATTAATGCAATCCCGGATAGGTTGTGTTTCCTAAGTTTAGCTTGTGATTCTTGGATGTTTTTGTGGTGATCTTGTGGATCTGATGTTGCTGGAGGTATAAGGATGTTTATAGGTTGTTTTTAGATGTTAAATGGTGTTAATGGATGTTAGGTTTTGCTGGTTTATGGCTGGGCTTTGTTGAGAAGTGGTTTTGATGCAATTTCGGTTGTGTTTGGTGGCCGAAATTGGAGTGTGAATGAGAGCAGCGAGTTTGAGTGCTTTCATTGAAGCTTTTGATGCATGATGATGCATTAAATCTCTGCTTTAATGTGTTTAATCAGGGGAGGCATCTTTGGATCCAAGAGTTGTTGATCCGAAAGCTTGAATTGGTGCTTTGGCTTGAGGCGAAGTGGAACCGGTGAGTGAAATTGGGTTTTCGGCTTTGAAACCAATGTCTTGGGAGCTTAGTTTAAGTCTAAACAACTTTGCTAAGCTCGAGTGTATGTTTTCGGAAATTCTCTCTAGTGGTGGCCATGACTATGTGTGATGCAAAGTGGTTTATTGCATGTTTTAATTACTGTTTTGAAAGCATGATTTAGCATGGTATTTGCTGTTGTTGTAAGCCATATGTTGAAGGAAACTCAAGGTAAGAGTTCCTTGATTTTGGGCATTGATTAAATGTGGTTAAATGCTTTTAAATGCATAATGAGTATGGCTTGGTTTAATGCTTTAAAACAGTGGATTAAATGATGTTAATGATGTATATTGGCAAGTGATGTTTTGAAAAGGTTAAGGTCACTAAGGTGGTTAAAAGTCCTTGAGTGAGCCTTGTTTACTTAAGAACATCAAGGTGTTTAAAAGTCCTTGGATGATTCTTACTACGGACACAAAGGTGTTTAAAAGTCCTTGTGTGATCCATTCCATGGTGTTTAAAAGTCCATGGGGCCAAGGTGTTTAAAAGTCCTTGGGGCCAAGGTGTTTAAAAGTCCTTGGGGTGAAACTTGTTGTGGACACAAAGGTGGTTAAAAGTCCTTGTGTGGTCCTCTTTCATGGTGTTTAAAAGTCCATGGCCAAGGTGTTTAAAAGTCCTTGGGGCCGAGGTGTTTAAAAGTCCTTGGGGTGAAAGTTATGATGAACTTGTTAAAAGAAATGAAATTTATCACTTGTTGCCAATATGACATGTTATGACATGAAGCATGAGATGCTTGTTTTAAGTAAGCTTTTAAGCATGTACAATTGATGTTTTGAAGCATGATTTATAAATGTTTTGTTAATGCATTATTGAATGGTTTTACGAGCATTCCTCACTAAGCTTTTGCTTACGCTCTCTTCCGTTTTCTTAATTCAATAATGCAGAACATTAGAGTACTTGAGGGCAGCAAGGAGGGCAAGCATCCAAGTGGAAACAAAGCTCTAAGTATGGAAGGTTTTCTAAGTACATTTTAGCTTTTGGTAATTTGGCAATGGGGGACCAATGTATATGTTTTGGGAGATGTTTAGTACTCCCTAAGTATGTTGTTTGATGTTGAGAAGGTTGGTTTTGGTGTTGGATCTTTACATGCTTGTTTTGGAAGTTTATGCTTGAATGGCTTACTTGTGTAGGAAGCATGCCTATAGATTTGGGGCTTTTTGCTTATGATGTTATTTTGTTGAATTGAAGATGCTTATATGTCCCTTCTATGTTTAATTGCATGCTGGTAAAGTTTGGTGGCGTTTGGTGCATGATTGGATGTTTAATTGCATGTTTAATAATGCTTTTTGAGGCAATTTGTGCAGGGTGTTTCGGAACAGCACCTACCGTTTCGGAACGGGTGCCTTAATTGTGCCCAGGCGTCCGAAACGGGAGGGGCCGTTCCGAAACGGAAAGGCTACTGCCAGACCCCCGTTTCGGTACGCGTTGTGGAACGGCCCCGAGTTTCGAAACGGGCTATGCCTGTTTCGGAACGGGTGACCGTTGGGGGCTGACATTGGCAGTTATATGTTTTGGAATGTTTGCGTTTTGGTCCTGAAACTTGTTTGTGCAATTGTATGAGTTTGGGAAGTCCTTTTGAGCTGAAATTTTACAGAGAAGCATGAAACCTGATTAATTTCAAGTTGGTAACTTTAATTTGGATTAAGTCCTCATATTTATCAGAATTTACATTTTGGTCCCTAAAGTTGTAATTTGTTCAATTGAGTCCCTGTTTGATCTCTGATGTTTGTGATCTTTTGGTATGATGTTTGTGTGATCACAATTAGGTCTAAAGTGCATCTAGACAAGGTTAAAAAGGAAAAAAAGGGTCGTTAATCAAGGTTGACTTTCGGGTTGACTTTGGTTTTCCCCGTGTGACTTTCTTAATTCGGGTCAACCGTCTAGGCCGGGTTAAGGGGGTTACAAGTCGACTTTGGTTTTCCCCGTGTAATCTTTTTAGTTTGGGTCGGGCATCTAGGCTGGGCTAAGGGGATTACACAATTAGTGCATTTGTACATGTCTCAAGTAATAAAGTGATAAGTATCAGTGTATCTTCTCTACAGGGATTGGGTTGCCCTCCTTCATTTTTCTTCTTACATTGAAATAGAAAAAGTAAAAGTAAAAACACAAGTAAAAGAGGTTTTGGATTTTAACTAAACTAAAGAACATAAACTAAAGCAAATAAGTAAAGATTGAGAAATCAAGATGATAGAATGGGCCAGATTAGATTGTGTCGTAGTGTGGAATCCAATTGACTTGTCTCGATTTTTAAATGCAATGATCACCAAAATTCCACGGTAGTGTCCTTCGTTCTTGCCACGGGAATAAGACGTGCTGCCTCGGCAATCTCTTGTTGGTCGGCAGTGATGCCAAGGTTCGGCAAAGCGTCATTCGATAGCTTCTCCTTATCTCTAAGGTCAAATCGTGCTCATAAATTGGCCTTGATAATACCTCTCGGTGTAAACCAAAGATAAACACCAACCAATCTCACGCTTCTTTTAGCCATTGAAACTCTAACTTATCTCTAAGCCGGGTTAGCTTCCACCGTTCGGGATGAAAACCATGCTTATTCGTTTCTTTAGTCTAACTCTCTCGATGCTAGACAAATAAATAACCTCACAACACTCTCTCTTGA
Source organism: Hibiscus trionum (assembly GCA_030270665.1). Lineage (NCBI taxonomy): Eukaryota > Viridiplantae > Streptophyta > Magnoliopsida > Malvales > Malvaceae > Hibiscus > Hibiscus trionum. The sequence continues at coordinate 18,169,085 of BSYR01000010.1, forward strand.
TGAGATTGCAAGAATGAATTCAATGCCAAGAATAAAAAACCTTGAACTAAATTGCATTAAAAACATAAAAAAGTACAATTGTTTTCTCACAACTACTAAGCAAAATAATCCAAACCCTAAGAAAGTTTTAAACATTATGGACATGGAGAACACACGACTAAACCCTAATCTCAAGCTCTCGACTCCTTATTGCCCTTAATGTGTGCGTCATGCCTTTCTTAAATAGGAAGAGGAGTAGGGCAAAGTCTTTCTTGGATTGGAAGTTAAGTTGGACTTGGACTTGTCTTCATTAAAGAGGCGAATCTTTTTAATTTTAATGACTTTATCCACTTTTTCCAAATTCCATCTTTAGCCTTCCTTCCATGATTTCGTCGTCTTCCAGTGCTCCGATTGTCATGCAAAGTACGTAGAAAAATCCAATGTTTTATGCTCTTCAAATCGACTATCACTGTAATCCCATCGACCCGGCCTGGCCAATAGACCGAACCAAACGGATCACACGAGGAATATTGAAGTAAACCGGGAAAGTTTACCTCAATAATCGACCATTTTTTTCGTTTTTATCTTGTCTAGATTTAACTTAGGTTCCTATGTGTACGTACACAAGCAGCGGATAAAACATCAACACAGTCGCCAATTAATTATAGCCAAATAAGGTTTAGGGATCATTTCGTAAATTTGGTAAATTATAAGGGCTTTAGCCAATTTCAAGTTACCATCCTTTAATTAGGTTCATTACATGCTTCTTAGTGAAATTTCAGCTCAAAATGACATTTAGAACTCATCCAATTGCATACAAGGCAAACAGGGACCAAAACGTAAGAAACAGAAACTCAGAACATTTCAAAAACTAGTCCAACAGTCAAACGTTTAAGAACAGAATGCTCAGTATTGGAACGGCCGTTTCGAAACACAACTGACCATTTCGATACACGGGTTCATTTCGAAACTCCTAAAGACACATTTCGGTACGATGGTTCATAGAGGCAAAATGTTCCGAAACAGGCCTCACTGTTCTGAAACACCAAGGCCATTTCAGGCCACCGTTTCAAAACAGGCAAGGGTTTTTCAAAACACATGGGCCTGTAATGTTCTAAAAAGATGGTTTAAATCACTTTATACCCTTCGAAACCATCTCGACACATGCCCTAACATATTGACAACTTAATTACACATCAAAGACCACATATACGAAGAATAAGCAACATCATAGCATCAGTTTCCTTCTGGGTTGTTACAACCTTCGAGAATACCGGAATGGAAATGGGAGAGGAATACAATAGATTTTGTGTCCGGTTTGCCTTTAACCCCGTCAAAGAAGAACTCCATTTGGGTGATTGTAGATCCCCTTACGAAGTGTGCGCATTTCTTAGCTGTGCATACTACGTATACGTTGGATAAGCTGGCAGAGTTGTACATCGTAAAGATAGTGCTTTTTCATGGTGTACCTAAATATATAGTGTTGGATAGAGATCTGAGGTTATAGCGAGGTTTTGGGAGTGTTTATATCAAGCATTGGGTACGCGTTTGAATTTCAGTACCTCGTATCAACCTCAGATGGACGGTCAGTTTGAGCGAGTTATCCAAGTGCTTGAGGATACGTTGAGGTGTTTTATTATAGATTTCCAAGGTTTTTAGGAAAAACAATTGTCTTTGGTGGAGTTTGCCTATAATAATAGTTTTCAGGTGAGCATACAAATGGCTCTATATGAAGCTTTGTATGGAAGAAAGTGTAGAACGCCTCTTTGTTGGGCGAAGGCAGGGCAAAAGTTGGTTTCCCTGCCGGACTTGCTTAAGGGAATGACTGAGAAAGTGAAACTTATTTGTGAACAATTGAAGGCTGCATTGGATAGTCGAAAGTCCTACGTAGATTTAAAGCGTAAGGATATTGAGTTTGCGGTTGGAGATCACATGTTCTTGAAGGTATCGCCTTGGAAGAAGGTGACGAGGTTTGGACGTAAGGGTAAGCTTAGTCCAAGGTTTATTGGACCTTACGAGATTGTAGAGCGTGTTGGTCCTGTTGCATATCAGTTGAGGTTGCCTCACGAGTTGGAGAAAATTCATGACGTGTGTCATGTTTCGATGTTGCGGAGGTATAAATCGGATCCATCTCATGTTATGCATGTTGCGGTGATTGAGTTGAATCCGAATTTGTCTTATGATAAGGAACCGATTGGGATTCTTGATTCTAGTAGCAAAGTTCTTCGTGGTAAGACGATTGAACTTGGGAAGGTGTTGTGGCGACACCGAGGAGTTGAGAAGGTCACGTGGGAAAGCAAGGCAGACACGTTGAGGCAATTTTTGCACCTTTTTCCTTCAGGTAAAATTTTGAGGAAAAAATTTCCTAAGTGGGGGAGAGTTGTAACGCCCTAGTTTTGGGCCTAGAGGTTTTAAAGGCGGTTTAGGGTCCGATGAATCTAGATTAGAGATTCGGAACAATTCGAAGTCAGTTCAGGGAAAACTTAGTTCGGAATGTGATAAAATCATATGAAAATTTTCCAAAATCGTATTTAAATATGTGTTGAGGGAAAATGAAGCCAATTTTGGAAAATAATTTTTGGAAAGTCGACATTTCGGTTTGGTGACAAAAATGTAAAAATTGAAAATTTTGTTTTAATGTCTAAATCGAAGAGAGCCAAAACTTAGAATCCTTAGAAAGCTATTACACCAAGTTGGTATAAGCTATTTCCCTTTATTTGGCGTTTTAAATGATTTAATTAAATGTTTTAATAAAATAGTTTTATTAAAGGAGATTTTAATTGACTAATCATTTTATCCTTTAACTATATTCTCCAAAACTTTTCTCTCAACATTTCCAGCAAACAAACTTTCTTTTCATAACTAAAATCTTTAGAGAATTGTCTTATCTCATTTATCATTTACTATTGATTCATAAATGATGCTCATGGATTTCTACTTCAACTAGTTAGAGTTTTCTTGAAGGATTTCACCAAAATCATTGCAAATCAAGGGTAAAGCTTGTGTTAGAGGTGATATTTCTTTTCTCTCCCCTAATCAATGTTCTTTATTGAAATTCCCAAGTCTTTGGCTCTCTAGTTTTGTTAAATAACAAGATTTTGTAATTGAATTGATGAAAATTGCTAAATTAAGCTTTTTAAGATGGATTTTCAAGATTTTCATTTGGTTACTATTTTGATTGATTTGAGAATGATTTTAAACTTTATTTGGACGTTAAATGTTGTGAGAATAATGGTTTTATAAAAACAATCCCGAAATAAGATGGATCTCTAATTGCTAGATTGTTATATTTTGGGTTTCTAAGGTGTTAGTGTGAAATCTGAGTTGCTGGAGGTATAAGGATGGAACTAGGATTATTTTGGATGTTGATTTATGGTTTAAATGAGATGGGATTGTTAGTTTAAGGCTAGACTGAGTTTAGAGAGAAATTGAAGTTGATTTCGGTTGTTTTGGATTGATATTTTGGATGTTTTGGCAGAGGAACGAGATTGTTTAAGTTGTTGGTGATTTTAATGAATTATGATGCATTAATCCTCTATTCTTGTTTGGTATAAACATGGGAGATTACATCAGAAGCAACTAGTGAAGTTCTGGGGGGCTTCGGACGCCTAATTTCACGTCGGTAAATCTTGGTTTCACGAGTCGGTGAGTGGGAATGAGTTTTCCAGCTTTGAAACACTTAAACGGTGGTTTTGGGAACTTAATGTAAGCTTGAAATGCTTCACTAAGTTCGGAAGTAAGTAAAGTGATTTTCTCCCTCAGAATGTGCTAATATGTGTTTGTTGAGGCACTTGATTTCTAATGTGTTTACCTACTATTTAAAGCATGATTTAAAGTAAGTTATATATTGTTTTTGATGTTATATTGATGAAGGATGCACATGGTAAGTGATCCTTGTATGTATATGCTTATGCATGTTCTATAAAGCATCATTTGATGCTTGGAAATGTGTCTATAGGATTGAGTGCACTATAAACAAGTCGCCTTGGATGTTGAGGGGTTGTGAGTGTACTAAATACTCAATCCAAGTCCCCTAACCATTGAGGAAAGTGTATAGTGTCCCGTCTCTCGTTAGTGGGGTTATACATCTACCGATGAGTGGTGTTGAGGGATTTATACGGTGTACCGAATACTCCACCACGGGCGTCAAAACGGTGGAGGGTAGCTCTCGTGTGTGAACCTTGAGATGCCGATGAGAATGTATGAAATGTTGGGACAACACTTGTGAATCCATGTATCCGATGTGGTTTTGAGAAATGAGTATGTTGATTATCACTTGTGAGCCAATATAATTGATAAAGTATTATGAATTACTAATGATGCATATTATGCAAATGCATGTTTTACTCTTTAAGCTTTGCTTATGGTAGCTATGCATGGGAATGCTTAAGTTGAGTGTTAGCAATGGAATTTTTGTTGAGTTCATGATACTTGTTGCATGGTGTTTAACATGTTGATTTGTTAAGGAAAGTGCATGGTTTTTAAAAAGGGCATGATGGTTTTCAAATGATGGAAAACGGTTTTAATGCATTGATGATGTTTTGTTTTGAGCACTCCTCGGTAAGCTTATTTACTTACGCTCTCTTTTTCCATCAATGCAGACAATTGAGTGCTTAGAGGAAGCAACTTGCAAGAGGATCCAAGGAGACTTCACTTTTGAATTTATGTCTCATTTATGGACTAGAGTAATAAGGGCAATGGGGGTTCCTTGGTTTATTTGGGTGATGTGTATGCACACCCTTTTTGAGCATGTTTGCTTTATGATTTTATTCTTGTAAAAGGCGTATATTTAAAGGACTGTGCATTGGTTTGTGTTTTGACTCTTGAGTGACTTATTTGCTAGGTTGCATGCCTATAGTTTATCTTTGATGCATTTTGCCATGATTTGATGTCCAATATGTCATGAATGCTTGAGGATTGATCTATAAATATGATGTATGCATGTTGGAAGCATTTTGGTTTGGTTTAGGGCAGATTCAAGTGTGAAAAACCAGCAAAAAGTGTCGTTACAGGCCCAAGTGTTTCGGTACACTCGAGCTAGTACCAAAAAAGTGAGCCTGAAATGGCATAAGGATTTTAAAATAGGGGAGGTCTGTTTCGGTATATTTTTCTACTGGAAACCACAGTTTCGAAACACCTCGAGGGTGTTTTGATACGGGCCTGTGTTCCGAGCCATGAGGACCTGTTCCGATACACCTATTTCGATACAGGGCTAGCCTGTGCCGAAACAACTGGCTGTTATGTTAGCTGCTGGAATGTTCTTAAATTCCGATTCTTTGTGTTTTAGTCCCTGAATGTTGTGGATGCAATTAAGTGAACTTGGATGATTATTTTGAGCAGAGTTTTGATAGAGATGCATGTAATGTGATTAATTTAAAGATGGTAATCTAAAATTGGAGGAATCCTTTGTAATTTGATAAGTTTTACAAAATGGTCCCGAGAATCGTATTTGAAAGTAATTAAGCCTTAATCGATGTTCAATTGATGTTGTGTATGTTCTGTTGCGATGATAAACACTTATAACTTTAATGAGATTAAGATAAGATAAAAAGAAAAAAATAGGGTTGTTTATTGAGGTAAACCTCCCTGGTTTACTTCAATATTCTCCGTGTGACCCGTTCGGTTCGGTCAATCGCCTAGGTCGGGTCGAGGGGATACATTATTCTCCAATCTATTTAAATCAGAGCTAATCTCTTGTATCGATTTAAACTAACTTCCTCCGATCTATAGAAAAATCTCCTTCCTTTTCTCTACCGTTTGGTTTCGGCTAAGAGATGAGGAAAGGAGATGTTGAATAGTAATTCCTCTACTTAGTTGATCTTCGTCACATGTCTTCCCCCAAGGATGACATGCGTGGAAGGCTCAAATTTTGTTGACATTTATGTGCTAGACAACCTATTTTCAAAGTCTACGTTTTGACCTTTCCCTATTAGCTAGCTTTCTTTTCAATCCTTCAATTTTAGTCCTTAAAAATTCCATTGTTTTCTACTTCATGGATATTTTTAAATTAATTAATACACACTTGAGTTAGTAACATACTTCCAAGATATGTTTTGGGGTATTACAATATAGGGATGTTGTTAGGTCGTTTTGGATGTATTTTGGTGGTAATTGATGGATTAAACCTTTAGGTTTTTGCTGGGTCAAGTTTGGAAGGTGTTTGATGTTGATTTCAATTGTTGTGGATTTATGTTGCTGAGTCTTTGAATGTATTTAGATGCATTGAACCCTCTATTTTTTGTGGTTAAATCAGGGGTGGTTGATCCTCAAGCTTGTGGCACCGTTTCAGAAGCATTAGAGGAGTAGTTCCCATCGACGAACGAGGTTTTGCGTAGTCGGTTAGTGAGAATGTGGAATTCAGCTTTGAAATGGTTTAACAGTTATTTTGGGTGTTTAAATTAAGCTTGAAACGCTGGTTTAAATTTGGAAGTAAGTGTGACGAAATTTATCCCTCGATTGTGTTTTGGCAAAATTGGTTTTATGCACTTGTTTTTGAATTACATGGTACTTCATGTTTAAGCATGTTTAAAGTATGATTTATACTAATTTTGATCATAAATTGATGATGGATGCATTACGTAAATGGTCCATGTAAGTATGAGGAATACTTGTAAATTCACAGTTTAATGCATTGGAAACAATTTTGAATGTTGTATGTAAAAATAGTGGAGGCACATGGTTAATAATAAATTATATTGGCAAGTCATGTGGTTTAAAATGTTATCGGATATAGTTGGCCGACCATAGGATTACTAGTGCACTATAATAAGTCACCTAGGGTATTGAGGGGTTTCTGTGTACCGAATACTCCACCACAAGTACCCTAACTATTGAGGGGTTAAATATTACCAAAATCTCCCGTTAGTGGATTATACATCTAATCGATGATTGGGTTGTGATGATGCCCGGTTGTGATAGTACCTTAATTCCAATTGAGATTGTATGAAGTGTTGAGAGGACACTTGTTGAATTTGTGTATTCGATGTAATGTTTTGTAAAGTGGGACTTGGTTTATGATCACTTGAAAGACTTGTTGAATTCCGTTTGTGATGGTACCCGGTGGATTATGTTGTATAATGTTGGTTTATACATGTTTACTCTTTAAGCCTTGCTTGTGGGTTGTTATGCATGGGGTAACTTAAATGGAGGGATTGCAAATGAGATTTAGCTGTTATTCCATGATACATGTCGCATATGGTTTAATATGCTTATTTTGGTAATGTTAAGTAAACAATTTTGTAAGGCATGATGTTTTGAAAGATATTTAAAATGAGATTTTTAAGTGGTAATGATAAATGGTTTTAATTGAATTGATGATGTACATGTTTATGGTTTGTTAAAGCATATTTGAATCCATGATTGTAAGAAAAACTAGCAAAATCTGACATTACAGGTCAGAGGGTAACGATACGCGGGGCTTCGTATCGATACGGGTAAGTTGGAAATAGGCCTGAGGTTCGGTACATGGGAGGTTGTAACGGTACGGGCTTAAGGTTTTTACAAAGGATACCGATACATGTCCAAACATATTGGTATAGGCTTTAGCTACTGGATTTCATGGTTTTGCAAATGGCGCTCGCGTACCAATACACCTAGGACTGTTCTGGTACAACCCTATTGGAATGAAGCCTCATATCGGTATGGGTGCCACGTACGAATACCAACTACCATTTATTCAGTTAAAGTGATTCTCGAGGTTTCTGATTCTTTCATTTTGGTCCTCGATATTTGTAATGCCCTGGTTTTGGGCCTAGATGTTTTAGATGTTGAATCGGGCCGGTCGGGAACGGTTCGAACCCTTGAGGTTGGTTTAGGGAATGCCTAGTTCAGGATGTTTTAAAAATATGGAAAAATATCTGAAAATCCTCATTTATTATGTAATTGATTATGGTGGAAACAATTTTACAAAATGAGATTTGGAAATATTACATTTTGGTATAGTGAACAAAATGCAGTTTTTGCAAAAGTTGAGTAATGACTGTTTTATAAAGAATTGAAACTTTGAATCTTTAAGGACCTAATTTTACCATTTGTTTTCATTACATTTCTCTTTAATATGAGAGCTTTTAATAATGATTTTATTAAAGAATTAAAAGAGAATTAAAAAGGAAATCAAAGTTGACATTTCATAACTAATTTCACGATAGTTTTCTCTTTTCCTTTTCTCTCAACTTCCAATCAGCCAAACAGCTTTCTCTCCTTTGATTTTCATCTTGTTTGATGGGATTTTATCTTCCAAAGAATTTCCTATCTTCGTTCCATCAAATCCTTTTTGATTCTAGCTTTGAATTTAAGGAAAAGTTGCCCAAATTGAAGAGAGATCAACCATTAGAGGTAAGCTTTGTCCTTCTTCTCTAATGATCAGTTCTTTACTGAAATTCTCAAGTTATCAATCCTTTGTTAATGGTTTTTGAGTTGTTTTAATGTTATAAACAAGAAATGGTTGCTAAATTCAAGATTCTTGATGAGATCTTGGTGATTTTCGTATTTCTAAGTTAAGCTCTGTTTTGAGGTTGATTTCTAATATATTTTGGATGATATTTGATGTTGAGAATGAGGTTTTAACAAAAAAATCCTGAATAGGTTTGGGTTCATTAGTTTGAGATGTTAGATTTGTGGTTTTTGAGGTGTTTTTGGTGATATGCTATTGGTGGAGGTATAAGGTCGTGTATATGTTGATTTTTGATGTTGGTTGAGGTTTAGAAAAGTGTAGAATTGATAGATATTGGCTGGCATTGATTTGAGAAAGTTTGGAGGTGACTTCGGTTATTTCGGATAACCGAAATGCTAGTTTTGAGTAGAGCAGCGAGTTAGAATGAGTGGCTGGTGATTTTAATGCATTATGATGCATTAATCCTCTGCTCTTATGTGTAATGAACATGGTAGACTTCATCGGACGCATTTGGTGTTGAATCCGGAAGTGCCAGAAGCCTATAAGTCGTTTCGACAAGCACATGAAACGTTATCGGTGAGTGCAATGGTTTTAGAAGTCCTTGGTAGACAAGGAAAAAAGTTTGGGGGATTTGGGATTGGTTTGAAATACCATCCTAAGTCCGGAAGTAAGTATGTTTAGATTTGCTCTCGAAAAGTGGTTGATGCCCCAAAATGCTTTTGACATGCTCTTGATTTGAGATAAACAAATTCCTACTATTTTATGCAAGATTTATAACATGAAATGATTTTAAATATTGATCTCATGAGATAGAATGAAATTGCAAAGAGTTTTGAGATTTTGATTAAATGCTATCCATGAATTGTGGTTTGGAAATGAGATGAGATTGATTTTAGAAATGTTGCACCAAAACAATAGGTGAGATAATGATTTTAATGTAATATATTGGCATAAATGATGAGAAGATTACCAAATATAATTGGTCGACCATTATGATGTAAAGTGTACTACAAACTAAAAATTTGTACGTACTATTTGGAGACGGGCAATGGGGGTAGTGCCATCCCGTTCCAAAGTCAGAGTCCGATGATGTGTGATGTCATCGGGGTAAGTCTTGGTGAAATATCCAAGCTTTGTGGCGAAGATAGATGTAATTCCCTGATTTTGGGTCTAGATGTTTTGGACATCGGATCTGGCCGGTCGGAAACGGTTCGAATCGCGTTAGGTGGTTTAAGGAAATCAAGGATCGAGATGGGATAAAAATATTTTAAAATTGCTAAAATCCTCTAAAATCATGTTTAAGAGGTTGGTCAAATCAATTTTACAAAAAGAGTTTCGGAAGTGGTACATTTTGGGTAGTGACCAAAATGTAAAGTTTCAAAACTGTGGAAAAAATTTAATTTTAAAAGAGGAGCCAAAATCTTAGAATCTTTAGGGTGCTTTATGGAAATTAAGCCTTTCCTTAATATGACATGTGTTTTAAAAGGGTTTTTAAGTGATTAAATAAAAGGGTTTTTATTTAATTAAAATTAATAAAATAAGAAAAGTGAGATTTCATTTGACGTAACTACCTTTCTCTTCTCATTTTCAGCCAAACACCATTTTAACTCATTTTCTTCAGAATTCTTTTCTCCCAAACACTCTCTCATTAATTTCCAAATCAATTTCAAGATTTCTCTTCAAGATTTTCAAGTGTTGAGAAGCTAAAACTTGTCATTCATTGAGGAAAGCAAGGATTACAGGTAATTCCTGTTCTCAACCTTCAATCTAGGTTCATTATTGAAATTCCCAATATCTTTCTCTTATAATTAATGTGTTTGGTTGCATTTTCATTATAGTTGTGATTTGAGATCAAAATATTACAAGAATATGATTAAAATCTTGATTTTCGGATTAGTTTTGATAGGCTATCTTTTGGATTGATTTTAATTGAGTTTTGTGTTGATTAATATGTTGAAAAGAGGTTTTTTTTATATAGATCTCGATATCCTTGAGATCCTTGAGTTTCTTGATGGTTTTAGTTGGGTTTTTGTGGTCAAATGATGTTGTAATGCTTGTTGGAGGTATAAGGGTGGGTTTAGGTTGTTTTTAGATGTGTTTTGATGTTTATGAATGGTTGAAAGTGATGTATGTTTGCTGGGCTTGGTTTTGGAAGCAATCGATTGAGTTTTCTGTTGTTTCGGATGGGTAAATCGGTGTAGTTTGGGTGAGCTACGAGTTTGTGTTTAGTTGCTGGTGTTGAAATGCATTTTAATGCATCTGGATCTCTGTTTTGGTGATAAAAAAAACAAGGTATCTTGATTCGGGAGCAAACGAGACGTTTTTGGAGGCTCCAGAAGGGTGATTTTCGTGTCGGCTAGCAATACTTCGCGTATCTGTGAGTGGGAATGGATTTTCTAGCTTTGTAACGCTTTGAGCGTGGTTTTGAGAGCTTAGTGTAAGTTTGAAACACTTAGCTAAGCTCAAGAGTAAGTGATTCGAAAGTCTCTCTCGAAATGTGCTATGTTTTTGTCGGAAAATGCACTTGATGTAAATGTGGTTTTATTTACTGTTTTAAAACATGTTTTGAGAATTGATAATGCTGGTGTTTAATGCCATGTTGTTAAGGATGCATTTGGTAGATGATCCCTGGATTTGTGAAATGTAGGTATTTGAGATTAAGCATGTTATGCATGTGAACATGGTATTTTGTTTATGTTTGTAAAACAGTGGAATATTGATGTAAATTGATTATATTGGCAAGTGAGGGTGTAACACCCCAATTTTGGGCTTAGAAGTTTAGGGTTTGGTCGGACCGGTCTGAGAAACAGTTCGAATATAAAAGGAGGTTTTTATGAAAGCCTAGTTCGGGATGCTTTAAAAATATAGAAAAATATCTAAAAATCCTCATTTAATATATATAAGAGAGTGGTGAAATCAATTTTACAAAATAAGGTTTGGAAATACTACATTTCGGTGTAGTGACCGAAATGCGATTTTTGCAAAGTTTAGTAGTGACTGTTTTGTAAAGGATTGAAACTTTGAATCTTTAAGGAGCTAATTACCCAAAATGTTTTTCTCCAGATATTTCCTTAATTAGGATGATTTAATTAATGTATTAATTAAATAAAAGAAAAGGAAAACTACCTTTTGATTTTCATAACTACATTTTCTCAAATTTTCTCTCATTCCTTTTTCTCTCAAAATCCAATCATCCAAACACTTTTTCTCCAGCAACTTTGACATAGATTTTCACTTCAATTGATGAGATTTCCATCATCAATTGGTTCCTAATCAATCTTGCATCAAATCCTTTTGATTTTCACATTGAATTTTCAAGGAATTTGGCCCAAATCAAGGAGAAATCATCATTTAGAGGTAAGATTGTTCTTCTCCTCTAAATACTCAGTTCTTTACTGAAATTTCCAAGTTGTCAATCCTTTATTAAAGTTTTATAAATGGTTTTAATGTTAGAAACATGGTTTTGGCTTAAAACTCAAGATTTTGGAAGAGATCTTGAAGAATTTTGTTGTGATATATTGGGCTCTGTTTTAAGGTGGTTCTTTAATGTATTTTGGATATTAAATGATGTTATAAATGAGGTTTTATCAATCCAATTTCGAATAGGTTGAGTTTCCTAAGTTTTTGCTTAAGAAAATGGTGGTTTTTGAGGTGTTCTTGGTGTTTTGTTATAGCTAGAGGTATAAGGTCGAGTTTAGGATTTTTTTAATGGTATTTGATGTTTAGGAATGATTAGAAGTGATGGATCTTGGCTGGGTAAAGTTTTGGAAGAGTTTGGAGGTGATTTCGGTTGTGTTTGGTAGCCAAAATGTTTGTTTTAGGTAGAGAAGCGAGTTTAGGAGTGTTGGCTGAAGATTTCAATGCATGATGATGCATTAATCCTCTGCTTTGATGTGTCTAAAAAAGGGGAGACATCTTCAGACACCTTTGGAGTTGATTTGGAAGCTTAATTGGCGTTTTTGCAAGCAAGCGAAACGTAATTGGTGAGTGGAGATGGTTTTCCAACTTTGAAATGATTATTTGGAGGTTTTGGGAGCTTAGTTTAAGTCTAAACAACTTAGCTAAGCTCAAGAGTAAGTTTTCGGAAAAACTTCCTCAGATGTGCCAAGATGTGGTTTGATGCATTAGTTATAAAATGCATGTTTAATTTATGTTTTGGAAGCATGATTAATGCTTGTTTTGAAAGCCATGTATTGAAGGATGCTCAACGTAAGAGATCCTTGGGTTGACATGTTTTTAACTTGGTAATGATGCATGGAGATGCATGATGTTAAATGGCTTGATTAATGCTTAAAACATTGAATTGATGATGGTATTTGATGTATATTGGCAAGTGATGAAATGGTTTTAAGTACTTGAATCGGATATAGTTAGCCGGCTATAGGATTGGGTGCACCGTAAGTAAAGTCGCCTTGGATGTTGAGGGGTTGTGATTGTACCGTAAATTCCATCCAAGTACCCTAACGATTGAGGTAAGATCACAACGGTGGTTGTAAATTCTGTGTGTGGATCTCGTGTTATGTGTCCCTTACTCTCGTTAGTGGAATTATACAACTACCGATGAGTGGTGTTGAGGGGTTGAGATTGTACTGTTATACTCCACCACAGGTGTCACATCAATGGAGGGATTGCTCTTGAGTGTGAACCTTGAGTAGTCCGGTAGTGTGTATGAAGCGTGTGGGACCACGCTTGTAATCCGCGTATCCGATTGTGTTTTGTGTTTAATGGTTATGAACTATCACTTGAAAGCCAATATAATGTATTTAAATGTAACGAAGCATGAGATGCTTGAAAATGATGCAAGGTAGCATGAGAAAGAGTTGAGCATGTGATTTTAAAGCTTTGTTGAAAGTGTTTTCTAAGAATGCATTGTTGTATTGGTTTTAGTTAGAGCTTGTCTCACTAAGCAATTGTGCTTACGCTCTCTTTTACCAATAATGTAGATAATTGAGGTGTTTAAAGGCATCAAGGAAGCTAACTGTGTCCAAGGGAATCCAAGCTCACGTATGGTGATGTTTTCATACACTATTAGTTTTGATAAATTGGCAATGGGAACCTAAATTTTTGTTGGGAGATGTATTAAACTCCCTAAGGTTGTGGCATGTGTGCCTTGGTTGATTTGAATTGTAAATGGCCTTTAATGCTTTATTTGAAGTTTGTTTGCCTACTTGGTTTTGATAATAGGAAGCATGCCTCTAGACATGTGAAATTTCATGTTTGATGCTATGAATGTGTTTAGGAGTTCTAAACATGCACCTTATATGTTTGATGACTTGTTGGAATGTTTGTGAAGTCATTAGGACGAGTTTGAACATGTTTATGTATGAAAAACCAGTAAAATCTGCAGTTTCTGGGCAAACCGTATCGAAACACTCTCAGGCGTTTCGAAACGAAGGCCTGTAATGGTCTTCGTGTTTCGAAACGGCTGGAGGCTGTTTCGAAACGATTTGGCTATTGGAAGGCCTCGTTTCGGAACTAGTCTCGAAACCAACCCGCGTATCGAAATGGTCAACGCCGTTCCGATCCTGTGTTTCGATACGGCAGGTGGGTGTTTCGAAACAGGTGACTGTTGGGCACTGATTTGAATGGTGATGAAGTTTGCAAGTTTTACATTTTAGTCCTAAATGTTAGAGTTGCAATTGCTTGAGTTTGATATGTCCATTTAAGTTGAACTTTGGCAAAGGAGCATGTAACTTGTCTAATTTCATATTGGTAACTTTAAAATCAATAAAGACCTTCTAATTTTCAGAAATTACGTTTTGGTCCCTAAATTTGTTTTTTGTGCAATTGAGTCCCTTTTTGAAATCCGATCGTTGTGTCTTTCTCTATCGTATCTCGTGAATACTCACTTAGGGTTACTGTGTATCTAGACAAGATTAAAAAGAAAAAAGGGTCGTAAATCAAGGTTGACTTTCGGGTTGACTTTGGTTTTCCCCGTGTAATCTTCGTAGTTCGGGTCAATCGTATAGGCCGGGCTAAGGGGGTTACATTTGGTTGTATCAGAGCCAGGTTCTCTTGAATGGTTATGTGGGTGATGTATGCGTATTCGCATGATATGCCTTTTGGGTGAAAGAATGTTGTATGAATAGTGATGCATGGTTTCAATTGTGATGATATGCTATGTTGGAATGTGTTAGGGGATCCCATTGCCATATCAAAACTAATGAAAGGACTTGTTTTCGAAAAAGAGCTTGAGTACTTGGATTACTTACCTTATTGAGCCTAATTGTGTTTATTGCATTTGTGTCAGTGCATTGTTTTCTTGTAAATGGGGCCGCGTAGAGAGATGATAATGAATACAAGAGTTATGGCTCAGAATGAGAATGATGAGAATGCTGAGAATGTTGTGGATTTACCTCCTCCCCTGGTGGTAGACCACCCGACGGTGGTGGTGCTGGAGGAGATAATGCTGGTGTTGGTGCTGGGGTCGCTGGACCTGAAGGTGTGCAGGGGCAAGCTGCTCCTGACATGACTGTGTTGATTCAGGCTATTGTTGGAGCCTTTCAGGCAGCAGTAGCTGGAGTTCATGGAGCTGCGCATCAGGATGATGCTAATGTGAGTTTGCCTTTGGAACGTCTTTGCAGTCTGGGAGGGACTGAGTTCAGACGTTTATCTCCGGAAGGATCTGAGTCTTGGTTGGAAAGCACCAAGAGGATTTTAAGGCAAATGAATTGCAATAATGTGCAGAAGTTGGGTTGTGTGGTGTCACTGCTGCGTGATGATGCTTATACGTGGTGGACGACCACTGTCTCTAGAATAGAGGACAATGTTGTGACTTGGACGTTCTTCTTGAATGCGTTCAAGCGAAAGTATATGGGTGTGCGATACCTAGATGAGAAGAAAAGAGAAGTTATGTCTCTTGTGCAAGGAAGCATGACGGTAGCTGAGTATGAGATCCAGTTTGTCCGCCTTAGTCAGTATGCACCTGAGCTAATCCCTAATGAGCGGGAGAGGTGTGAACGTTTCCATTATGGATTGGTAACGGATGTGAAGACTTTTATGCTTGCCGCTGAATATACAGATTTTGATGTGCTTGTATGTCGAGCGAAGGACATCGAGCAGAACTTGGGTTTTTCTTCCAGAGGCGTTAGTTCTAGCTCGAGAAAAAGAGCTGCTGATCATAGTTCTGGTGGTGGACGGAACAAGAGAGGACGAGATAGGAGGTATCAGTCTACTGCTAGGCGTGGTAATGGATGACATGGTACACCTGTTCAAGGAGATAGGATGAGGGCTGATCAGAACACGTGCTGGACGTGTGG
The DNA here is from genome assembly GCA_030270665.1 of Hibiscus trionum. Taxonomy (NCBI): domain Eukaryota; kingdom Viridiplantae; phylum Streptophyta; class Magnoliopsida; order Malvales; family Malvaceae; genus Hibiscus; species Hibiscus trionum. The sequence continues at coordinate 18,184,715 of BSYR01000010.1, forward strand.
ATCTCGTGGCCATTTGAGGCGAGATTGTCCTCGAGCAGCGAGGGAGGTTCAGGATCCTGTTGCAGTGACAGGTAACTCATGTTGGAATTGTGGTTCGGCAGACCACATGAGGAGGGAGTGTCCTTTGTTGGCCGGTGGTGGTCAGGGACCATCTCCTGGGGTAATTGCACCACAGAGAGGTCGTGGGCGCGGCCGTGGTAACTTTTAGCGCATAGATGATGGTGGGAGGAATGTGGCGCATGTTGTGGCTGTTCAACCTGAGGGTGGTGGCCAGGCTCGAGTGTATGCTCGGCGTGAGGGAAGGAATGATATGGATGTGATTGCAGGTACCTTTACTTTGCAATCCTTGTCATTACTTTCCTTGATTGATTCTGGATCTACACACTCGTACATATTGCGTGAACATGCTAAAATGCTTGGTTTACCTGTTGAGTCTTTGGATGTTGGTATGCGTGTGACTAGTTCCTTTGGTGAGACTGTCGTAACACGGAAGTTGTATTGAAGATGTCCCTTGAAAGTGCAAAACCATGTTTTTCTTGTTGATCTCATGGAATTGCCATTCTATGCTTTTGATGTAATCCTTGGTATGGATTGGCTTGTTGAACATCGAGCTGTAGTGGATTTTGAGAACAAGAAAGTTTCGTTGAAACTTGTGGATGATTATGAGGTAGTGGTGGTGGGTGAAAATGTAAAGTTTCTTAGTAATGTGGTGTCTACCTTGGAAGCAAGTCGAATGTTGCGGCAAGGTTGCAAGGCTTATCTGGCCTTTGTTATGAATCCAAGTTCGAAGGAGGTGCACGTTCAAGATATAAGAACTGTCCGTGAGTTCCCTGGGGTGTTTCCGGAGGAGTTACCTGGGTTGTCGCCTAGTCGAGAGGTGGAGTTTGGAATTGAGCTGTATGAAAACACAGCTCCAGTGTCCATTGCTCTCTATCGCATGGCACCTAAGGATTTGAAGACGCAACTTCAGGAGTTGCTTGACCATGGTTTCATTCGGCCAAGTGTGTCACCTTTGGGTGCACCGGTCTTGTTTGTGAAGAAGAAGGATGGCACTATGAGAATGTGCATCGATTATCGTCAGCTGAACAAGTTGACTATCAAGAATCGGTATCCTTTGCCGAGGATTGATGATCTTTTTTATCAATTTCGAGGAGCGACTGTGTTCTCCAAGATTGACTTAAGGTCAGTATACTACCAGCTTAAGGTGAAAGATGTGGATGTGCCAAAAACAACCTTTAGAACGAGGTATGGGCATTATGAATTCCTTGTAATTCCGTTTGGCTTGACGAATGCTCCTGCAGCTTTCATGGACATGATGAATAGAGTGTTCCATGAATACTTGGATAAGTTTGTTGTGGTGTTCATTGACGATATCCTTGTGTACTCTCGTACTGAGGAGGAGCATGAAGGACATTTGAGGGTTGTCTTGCAAGCACTTCTGGAAAATCAGCTTTATGCTAAGCTGAGCAAGTGCGAGTTTTGGCTAAGAGAAGTTGTGTTCCTTGTTCATGTGGTTTTGGCTGAGGGAATTCGTGTTGATCCTCAGAAGATCGAGGCGGTTATGAATTGGAAGCCTCCTAAGTCTGTTCATGAAGTCCGTAGTTTCCTTGGTTTAGCAGGATATTACCGGAGGTTTGTGGATGGATTTTCAAAGATTGTTGCACCTTTGACGAAGTTGTTGCAAAAGGATGTCAAGTATGAGTGGACAGAAGCAAGGCGGCAGACTTTTGAGAAGCTTAAGCAGCTTTGACGCAAGCTCCTATCTTGGTTCAACCTGAATCAGGAAAATAGTTTGTGGTGTACAGTGACACATCTTACGTTGGTTTGGGATGTGTGCTAATGCAGGAGGGTAAGGTGGTGGCTTATGCATCGCGACAGTTGAAGGTGCATGAGCGCAATTATCCTACGCATAATATTGAGTTAGTTGCGGTGGTTTTTACTTTGAAGATTTGGATACATTATCTATATGGTGAGAAGTGTACGGTGTACACGGATCACAAGAGCTTGAAGTATCTGATGTCTCAGAAAGAGTTGAATCTTAGGCAACGACGTTGGGTGGAGTTGCTTAAGGATTACGATTTGACAATCGAGTACCATCCGGGAAAAGCTAATGTTGAAGCGGATTCCTTGAGTAGGAAGGTGGCAGTGGAGTTAAGGGCTATGTTTGCCAGCTTGAGTATTTCACAAGATGGAGGTCTTGTGGCTGAATTGCAAGTGAAACCATCTTTGGTTCAGTTGATAAAGAGTAAGCAGTTGTTGGATGATTCTTTGGTGCCACATGTTCGAGATATTGCTGAGGATAGACCATCAGATTTCTGTTTTAATGATGATGGAGTTCTATGTTTTTGGAAGTCGGATAGTAGTGACGAATGATGCGGAGTTGAGGCGTACTATTTTGACTGAAGCTCATAGTAGTCCTTTTGCTATGCACCCTGGTAGTACAAAGATGTATCGTGACCTGAGGGATGAGTACTATTATTTGGGATTGAAGAAAGATGTTGCGGAGTACGTGAGTAAGTGCATGGTATGTCAGTGAGTTAAGGCTGAGCATCAGTTTCCTTCAGGGTTGTTGCAACCGTTGAGGATTCCTGAGTGGATGTGGGAAAGGATTACCATGGACTTCGTGTCTGGTTTGCCTTTGTCGCCATCGAAGAAGAATTCGGTGTGGGTGATTGTGGATCGCCTTACGAAGTGTGCGCATTTCTTATCTGTGCACACTACGTATATCTTGGACAAGCTTGCAGAGTTGTACATTTCCGAAATTGTGCGTTTGCATGGTGTACCAATATCTATAGTGTCAGATAGAGATCCAAGGTTTACATCGCGTTTTTGGGAGTGTTTGTACCAAGCTTTGGGTACGCGGTTGAATTTCAGTACTTCTTATCATCCACAATCGGATGGACAGTCTGAGCGTGTTATCCAAGTGCTTGAGGATATGTTGAGGTGCTGTGTGATTGAGTTCCAATGCTCTTAGGAGAAGCATTTGCCTTTGGTGAAGTTTGCTTATAACAATAGTTACCAGGCAAGTATTCAAATGGCACCTTATGAAGCCTTGTATGGAAGGAAGTGCATAACTCCTCTTTGCTGGGCTGAAACAGGTCAAAAGTTGGTCTCGATGCCAGCTTTGTTGAAAGGAACCACCGAGAAGGTGAAGCTCATTTGTGAGCGGTTGAAGGCAGCTTCTGATCGACATAAGTCTTACGCGGATTTGAAGCGTAAGGAGATTGAGTTTGCGGTGGGTGACCGTGTGTTTTTGAAGGTTTCACCTTGGAAGAAGGTGATGAGGTTTGGCCGGAAGGGTAAGTTGAGCCCTAGGTATATTGGACCATACGAGGTGATTGGACGTGCGGGTCCTGTTGCGTACAAGTTGAGGTTGTCGCAAGAGTTGGAAAAGATACATTATGTGTTTCATGTCTCTATGCATCGGAGGTATAGATCGGATTCTTCGCATGTTATGCCTGTGGAGGAAGTTGAGTTGAATCCAGACTTGACCTATGATGAAAGCCGGTTGAAATTCTGGATTCGGACAGTAAAGTTCTTTGGGGTAAGACCATTGAATTGGTTAAAGTGTTGTGGAGGCATCGTGGTGTTGAGGAAGCCACGTGGGAAAGAAAGGATGACATGAAGAAGCAGTTACCCTACCTTTTTCCTTCAGGTAAATTTCGGGGACAAAATTTCTTAAGAGGGGGAGAGTTGTAACACCCCAATTTTGGGCTTAGAAGTTTAGGGTTTGGTCGGATCGGTCTGAGAAACGGTTCGAATATAAAAGGAGTTTTAGGGAAAGCCTACTTCGGGAAGCTTTAAAAATATAGAAAAATATCTAAAAATCCTCATTTAATATATATAAGAGAGTGGGGAAATCAATTTTACAAAATAAGGTTTGGAAATACTACATTTCGGTGTAGTGACCAAAATGCGATTTTTGCAAAGTTTAGTAGTGACTGTTTTGTAAAGGATTGAAACTTTGAATCTTTGAGGAGCTAATTACCCAAAATGTTTTTCTACAGAGTTTTCCTTAATTTGGGTGATTTAATTAATGTATTAATTAAATAAAAGAAAAGGAAAACTACCTTTTGATTTTCATAACTACCTTTTCTCTAATTTTCTCTCATTCCTTTTTCTCTCAAAATCCCATCATTCAAACACATTTTTCCAGCAACTTTCACATAGATTTTCACTTCAATTGATGAGATTTCCATCATCTATTGATTCCTAATCAATCTTGCATCAAATCCTTTTGATTTCCATAATGAATTTTTAAGGAATTTGGCCCAAATCAAGGAGAAATCATCATTTAGAGGTAAGATTGTTCTTCTCCTCTAAATACTCAGTTCTTTACTGAAATTCCCAAGTTGTCAATCCTGTATTAAAGTTTTATAAATGGTCTTAATGTTAGAAACATGGTTTTGGCTTAAAACTCAAGATTTTGGAAGAGATCTTGAAGAATTTCGTTGTGATTGCTTGGGCTCTATTTTGAGGTGGTTCTTTAATGTATTTTGGATATTAAATGATGTTAGAAATGAGGTTTTATCAATCCAATCTCGAATAGGTTGAGTTTCCTAAGTTTTTGCTTAAGAAAATGGTGGTTTTTGAGGTGTTCTTGGTGTTTTGTTATATCTGGAGGTATAATGTCGAGTTTAGGATTTTTTTATGGTGATTGATGTTTAGGAATGATTAGAAGTGATGGATCTTGGCTGGGTAAAGTTTTGGAAGAGTTCGGAGGTTATTTCGGTTGTGTTTGGTAGCCGAAATGTTGGTTTTAGGTAGAGCAGCGAGTTTAGGAGTGTTAGCTGAAGATTTCAATGCATGATGATGCATTAATCCTCTGCTTTGATGTGTCTAAAAAAGGGGAGACATCTTTAGACACCTTTGGAGTTGATTTGGAAGCTTAATTGGCGTTTTTGCAAGCAAGAGAAACGTAATTGGTGAGTGGAGATGGTTTTCCAGCTTTGAAACGATTATTTGGAGGTTTTGGGAGCTTAGTTTAAGTCTAAACAACTTACCTAAGCTCAAGAGTAAGTTTTCGGAAAAACTCCCTCGGATGTGCTAAGATGTGGTTTGATGCATTAGTTATAAAATGCATGTTTAATTTCTGTTTTGGAAGCATGTTTTAGCATGATTAATGCTGGCTTTGAAAGCCATGTATTGAAGGATGCTCAAGGTAAGAGATCCTTGGATTGACATGTTTTTAACTTGGTAATGATGCATGGAGATGCATGATGTTAAATGGCTTGATTAATGCTTAAAACAATGAATTGATGATGGTATTTAATGTATACTGGCAAGTGATGAAATGGTTTTAAGTACTTTAATTGGATATAGTTAGCCGGCTATAAAACTGGGTGCACCGTAAGTAAAGTCGCCTTGGATGTTGAGGGGTTGTGATTGTACCGTAAAATCCATCCAAGTACCCTAACGATTGAGGTAAGATCACAATGGTGGTTGTAAATTCCATGTGTGGATCTTGTGTTATGTGTCCCTTACTCTCGTTAGTGGAATTATACAACTACTGATGAGTGGTGTTGAGGGGTTGAGATTGTACCGTTATACTCCACCACGGGTGTCACATCAATGGAGGGATTGCTCTTGAGTGTGAACCTTGAGTAGTTATGAACTATCACTTGAAAGCCAATATAATGTATTTAAATGTAACGAAGCATGAGATGCTTGAAAATGATGCTAGGTAGCATGAGAAAGAGTTGAGCATGTGATTTTAAAGCTTTGTTGAAAGTATTTTCTTAGAATGCATTGTTGTATTGGTTTTAGTTAGAGCTTGTCTCACTAAGCAATTGTGCTTACGCTCTCTTTCACCAATAATGCAGATAATTGAGGTGTTTAAGGGCATCAAGGAAGCTAACTGTGTCCAAGGGAATCCAAGCTCACGTATGGTGATGTTTTCATACACTATTAGTTTTGATAAATTGGCAATGGGAACCTAAATTTTTGTTGGGAGATGTATTAAACTCCCTAAGGTTGTGGCATGTGTGCCTTGGTTGATTTGAATTGTAAATGGCCTTTAATGCTTGATTTGAAGTTTGTTTGCCTACATGGTTTTGATAATAGGAAGCATGCCTCTAGACATGTGAAATTTCATGTTTGATGCTATGAATGTGTTTAGGAGTTCTGAACATGCACCTTATATGTTTGATGACTTGTTGGAATGTTTGCAAAGTCATTAGGACGAGTTTGAACGGGTTTATGTATGAAAAACCATTAAAATCTGCAGTTTCTGGGCAAACCGTATCGAAACATTCTCTGGCGTTTCGAAACGGGGTCCTGTAATGGCCTTCGTGTTTCGAAACGGCTGGAGGCTGTTTCGAAATGATTTGGCTACTTGAAGGCCTCGTTTCGGAACCAGTCTCTGAACAGGTGAGTGTTTCGAAACAGGTGACCGTTGGGCACTGATTTGAATGGTGCTGAAGTTTGCAAGTTTTACATTTTAGTCCCAAATGTTAGAGTTGCAATTGCTTGAGTTTGAGATGTCCATTTAAGTTGAACTTTGGCAAAGGAGCATGTAACTTGTCTAATTTCATATTGGTAACTTTAAAATCAGTAAAGACCTTCTAATTTTCAGAAATTATGTTTTGGTCACTAAATTTGTTTTTTGTGCAATTGAGTCCCTTTTTGAAATCCGATCGCTGTGTCTTTCTCTACTGTATCTCGTGAATACTCACTTAGGGTTAATGTGTATCTAGACAAGATTAAAAATAAAATAAGTGTTGTAAATCAAGGTTGACTTTGAGGTTGACATTGGTTTTCCCTGTGTAATCTTCGTAGTTCGGGTCAATCGTCTAGGCCGGGCTAAGGGGGTTACAGAGGGAAAAGGTTTTTGGTTACTTTAATCGGATATAGTTAGCCGGCTATAGGATTGGGTGCACCGTGAATAAAATCGCATTGGATGTCGAGGGGTTGTAATTGTACCGTAAACTCCATCCAAGTACCCTAACGATTGAGGCTAAGATCACAACGGTTGATGGTTTATTTCCGTGTGTGGATCTTGTGATATGTGTCTCGTACTCTCGTTAGGGGAATTATACAACTACCAATGAGTGGTGTTGAGGGGTTGTGATTGTACCATTATACTCCACGACGGGTGTCACAACGATAGAGGGTTGCTCTCGCATGTGAGCCTTGTGTAGTCCGATAGTGTGTGTGAAGCATGTGGGACAACCCTTGTAATCCACGTATCCGATTGTGTCATTTGTGTTTGTTTTGGTATGGTTTGTGAATTGATCACTTGCGAGCCAATATAATGTTGTTAATTAATGGTTTAAGCATGAGATGCTTGTGGTTAATGCTAGAATGCATGAGATGCTTGGTTTAAGCATGAGCAAAAGGTTATTTGCTGTTATTTTGTTGATGCTATGAGCATGTGGTTTAAAAAGTACATTGATGCTTGTAAAGAATGTTTTAAGGAAAGGCATGAAACGACAATTGATGATATTACCTAAAGAATGTGGTTATTTGCTGTTATTTTGTTGATGCTCTTTTGTTTCATCAATGCAGAGAATTAGGCTTTTGTGGCAGAAAGAAGGCAAATGGAATCCAATCTTTTTGACTAAATAAAGAATGTGATTTTACCTAAGTGTAATAAGAGGCAATGGGTGGGATTTCTACTCTTGGTTTTATTTGGTTATGTTGAACACCTTGAGCATGTTTTATTTGCTTATATTAGTTTGTAAGTGGCCTTTCAATGTTGATTTAAGCTTCAATGTGGTTTTTAGTCTTTCTATGGTTTTGACATCTAGGAAGCATGCCTATATTTCTTAAGTATGCAAGTTTGATTCTATGTGTTAGCTTGTGCTTTTATTGGTGATCTTTGATGTGTATTCATAGTGTATGTGTGATGTGGCGTGTATTGGGATGATTTCGGAAGTGAGTAGTTGGGTAAAACTAGCAATTTGGGAAATTGCAGGGCAAGGCGTTTCGGAACGCCCTTACCTGTTTCAGAACGATGGCCTGGAATGGTAATGGTGTTTCGGAACGGGTAGGCACGTTCCCGAACATTTCGCCACTGGAATGCATTGTTTCGAAACAGGTTTCAGAACGCACCCGCGTATCGAAACGGTCAACCTGGTTTCGAAACGGCCTTTCCGATACGGGGTCTTGTTTTTCGAAACACTTGACCGTTGGATGTTGAATTTGAATTGTTTCAGGTTTCAGTTTCTCGCGTTTTGGTCCTTGAATGTAGAATGTTTAATTAAATGAGTTTGGATGATCTATTTGAGATGAAACTTGACATTCTGGCATGTTGTATGACTAATTTTGGATTGGTAACTTTAAAATCTGAATAGACCTTATGATTTTGGAAATCTACAATTTAGTCCCTAAAAGACATTTTTATGCAATTGAATCCCTAATTGAGCTCTGTTCGCTGTGTCGCTTTCGCTAAACCAAATTGCTAATCATATAAGATAATAATGTGCATCTAGGAAAGATAAAATGAAAAAAGGGTCGTTAATCGAAGTTGACTTTAACGAGTTGACTCTTGTTTTCCCCGTGTAATCTTCATAGTTTGGGTCGGGCGTCTAGGCCGGGCTAAGGGGGTTACATTTGCCGGTATCATAGCCAGGTTACGAAAGAATTGGGGATGATGGTAAGTGAAATTGGTATGTTTTGATGGATGTTGATTGAAAAAACATGTTTTGATTGTATGTTAGGATTTATGTCATGCTTGATTGAAGTAAATCACATGCGAGATGAATATGATTGTATGTTGATGATGTGATATGGATATGTTATTGTATGCTATGAATATGATTGTATGCTGATTTTGGATGATGGAAAGCATGATGAGCATGATATGTTATTGTATGCTATGTTATGTCTCAGGGAAATCGGGGTGCCCATTGCCTTATTACACTGATTAAATGTTTTTATGAACTTGGATCTTTGCTTGAGGCTGGCCTAAATGGTTTGTTTTGTTTTATTGTTATGCCTTGTTAAAAATAGCACTATGGGTCCGAGGAGAGAGCTAAGGTCGAACACAGTAGTGTATGCGGCTGAGAAGGGCGACCAAGGTGAGGAAGGGGCTGATGTCCCTCTTGTTTGAAACTTACCTCCTCTGCCACCACCTGGAGGTGGGGAGCAGGAGCAACAAGGACACGCTGGTCTGGGTTTGGGTGATCTTACTCCGTTGGTTCAGGCGATCACCGGGGCGTTTTAGGTTGCAGTTGCTAGAGCGCATGTACAAGCCCCTGCAGCTAGGCATGCGTGTTTACCCTTAGAGAGGTTGAGGGGTCTAGAAGTTGTTGAGTTCTTTGGAATGACTCCTGAGGCGTCAGAAGCTTGGTTGGCAAGCACGATCTTGGTTGGCAAGCACGATCTGTATCATGGATCAAATGGGATGCAACGATGTGCGCAAACTGGGATGCAACAATGTGCGCAAACTGGGATGCGCAGTTTCCTTGCTTCAAGGCGACACATATAGTTGGTGGACAACTACCACTGCGGGAATGGAACCCAACGAAGTAGATTGGGGGTTTTTCAAGGGTACTTTTAAGAGGAAGTATCTGGGAGTGAGATACTTGGATGAGAAGAAGCACGAATTTTAGTCGCTTGTTTAGGGAAACCTTTCTGTGGCTGAGTACGAGGTCCAGTTCGTACGTTTGAGCCAGTATGCCCCTGAGCTGATACCTAGTGAGAGGCATCGTTGTGATCGCTTCCGGTACGGGCTGGTGCAGGAAGTCAAGACATACATGTTGGCTGCGGATTACACTGATTTCGATGTGCTTGTGTGTCTAGCCAAAGACATTGAACATAACATGGGTTTGGTATCCCGAGGAGTTGGTTCTAACTCTAGGAATAGAGCAGCTGAGTCTAGTTCCAATGGTGGATGGAACAAGAGAGGCCGAGATAAGAGATATCAACATGCTGTGAGGCGAGACAATGTTGAAAATGGTGCACCGGCTCAGGGAGATCAGATGAGAGTGGAACAGAACACATGTTGGACATGTGGATCTCGGGGTCATCTGAGGCGAGATTGTCCTTGAGCATCTAGAGAGGTTCAGGCTCCTGTGGTGGTAACAGGGAATTCATGCTGGAATTGTGGTTCAGCGGATCACATGATGCGAGAGTGTCCTTTGTTGGCTGGTGGAGGCCAAGGATGTTCACCTGCTTTGGCTGCACCTAAGAGAGGCCGTGGGCGCGGCCGAGGGAACTACCGGAGGAGAGATTAGGGGAATCGGGGTGTTGCTCATGTTGTAGCAGTTCTACCAGAGGGAGGCGGTCTTGCGAGGTTCTAAGCTAAGCGCGGGGAGTGTAATGATACCGATGTCATCGCAGGTACCGATGCTCTTCAGTCTTTATCATTGTTGGCTTTGATTGATTCTGGATCCACGCATTCTTATATCTTGAGTGAGCATGCGCATTTGCTTGATATACCCGTGGAGTTGCTCGAAGTAGGAATGCAAGTGACTAGTTCTTTTGGTGAAATTGTAGTCACTAGGAAGTTGTATAGGAGATGCCCTTTATCTGTGCAAGGTCATGTTTTTCTTGTGGATTTGATGGAGTTACCCTTCTACGGTTTTGATGTGATCATTAGTATGGATTGGTTGACTGAGCATAGAGCAGTGGTTGATTTTGATGTCAAGCGGGTCACCTGAAAGCTTGTCGATGATTATGAAGTGGTGATAGTAGGCAAGAATGTGATCTCGGCTTTGGAAGCAAACCGTATGCTGAGGTTGGGTTGTGAGGCTTACCTTGCCTATGTGATGAATCCATGATCAAAGGATGTTCGTGTGCAGGACATCAGAACCGTTTGGGATTTTCTGGGTGTCTTTCCGGAAGAATTGCCTAGGTTGCCACCAAACAGAGAAATTGAGTTTGGTATCGAGTTGTATGAGAATACGACTCCGGTGTCAATTGCTCCTTATCGCATGGCACCTAAAGAGCTGAAGGAGTTGAAAATGCAGCTTCAGGAGTTGTTGGATCGAGGGTGTGGACGTTAGGGTGCACCGGTTGAGTGTGTCACTTTAGGGTGCACCGGTCTTGTTTGTAAAGAAGAAAGATGGGACGATGCGGATGTGCTTAGATTATCGGCGACTGAACAAGTTGACGATCAAGAATATATATCCCTTGCCTAGGATTGATGATCTCTTTGATTAGTTTCGATGAGCCTCGGTGTTTTCTAAGATAGACTTGAGGTCAGGATATTATCAGCTGAAGGTGAAGGATGTGGATTTTCCTAAGACATATTTTCGGACAAGGTACGAGCATTACGAGTTCTTAGTGATGCCGTTTGGTTTGACCAACGCACCTGCCACTTTCATGGACATGATGAATCGTGTGTTCTACGAGTTCTTGGAGCAGTTTGTGGCGGTGTTCATCGATGATATCCTTGTGTATTCGTGTACCGAGGAGGATCATGATAGACACTTGAGAATAGTTTTGCAAGCATTGTTGGAGAATCAGTTGTATGCCAAGCTAAGTAAGTGTGAGTTTCGGCTTAAGGAGATGGTCTTTCTTGAGCATGTTGTATCAGCTGAGGGTATTCGTGTTGATCCGCACAAAGTAGAGGCTGTGATGAGTTAGAAGGTGCCTAAGTCGGTGATAGAAGTGCGAAGTTTCCTTGGTTTAGCTGGGTATTACCGTAGGTTTGTCGAGGGTTTCTCGAAGATTGTTGCACCTTTGACCAAGTTGTTGTAGAAGAATGTTCGCTTTGAGTGGACTGATGCGAGGGAGTTAGCTTTTGAGATGCTGAAGGAAGCTTTGACCCAAGTTCCTGTCCTGATTGAACCTGAGTCTGATAAGGAGTTTGTTGACTATATTGATGCGTCCATTGTTGGTTTAGGCTATGTATTGATGCAGGAGGGTAAGGTGGTAGCCTATGCATCTAGACAGTTGAAGGTGCATGAGCGTAACTACCCTACTCACGATCTTGAGCTTGCGACTGTTGTGTTTACCCTAAAGATCTAGAGGCATTACTTGTACGGCGAGAAGTGTGTTGTGTTCATGGATCATAAGAGCTTGAAGTATCTCATGTCTCAGAAGGAGTTGAATCTTGGGCAACATCGTTGGGTGGAGTTGCTTAAGGATTATGATCTGTCAATTGAGTATCACCCGGGCAAGCTAATGTTGTGGCTGATGCTTTGAGCAGGAAAGTGGTTGTGGAGTTGAGGGGGATGTTTGGTCGCTTGAGCATATCGTGTGATGGTGGTCTTATCGCTGAATTGCAGGTGAAACCATCTCTGTTTCAGTTGATCAAAGATAAGTAGTTGCTTGATGATTCCCTTGCTCCTTATGTTTAGGACATTGCGGAGGGTAAGCCTTCGGATTTCAGTTTTAACGATGACGGTGTTCTCTATTTTTGAAGTCGAATAGTGGTGCCATATGATGTTGAGTTGAGGCGCACTATTCTGACTGAAGCTCATAGTAGTCCCTTCGCTATGCATCCTGGTAGTACGAAGATGTATCATGATTTGAAGGATGAGTACTATTGGTTGGGGTTGAAAAAGGATGTTGCCGAGTTTGTTAGTAAATGCATGGTGTGTCAGCAAGTGAAAGCTGAACATCAGGTTCCTTCGGGGTTGTTGCAGCCGTTTAGAATCCTAGAATGGAAGTGGGAGAGATTTATTATGGATTTTGTGTCTGGTTTGCCATTGTCACCGTCGAAGAAGAATTAAGTTTGGGTGATTGTGGATCGCCTTACGAAGTGTGCAGATTTCTTGCATGTGCTTACTACGTATACATTGGATAAGTTGGCGAAGTAGTATATTGCTAAGATTGTGTTGTTGCATGGTGTGCCAAGGTCCATAGTGTCGGATAGGGATCTGAGGTTTACATCGTGATTTTTGGAATGTTTGCATCAAGCCTTGGGTACACGGTTGAATTTTAGTACTTCGTATCATCCTCAGACATATGGACAGTTGAAACGTGTGATCCAGGTGCTTGAGGACATGTTGAGGTGCTGCGTAATAGATTTCCAGGGTTCTTGGGAGAAGCACTTGTCGTTGGTTGAGTTTGCGTACAACGATAGTTACCAGGCGAGTATTCAAATGGCTCTATACGAGGCTTTGTATGAGAGAAGATGTAGAACCCCTCTTTGTTAGGCAGAAGCTGGGCAAAAGTTGATTTTGATGTCAGTATGTTGAAAGGAACCACCGAGAAGGTGAAGCTCGTTTGTGAGCCTTTGAAGGCAGCATCGGATCGGCAATAGTCTTACGCGGATCTGAAGCATAAGGAGATTGAGTTCGCGGTGGGCGAACGTGTGTTTTTGAAAGTATCGCCTTGGAAGAAGGTGATGAGATTTGGGCGTAAGGCTAAGCTTAGCCCAAGGTTTATTGGAATTTATGAGGTTTTGGAGCGTATTGGTCCTGTGGCATATCGGTTGAGTTGCCTTGGAAGAAGGTCATGTCTCGATGTTGCGGAGGTACAGATCGGATCCTTTGCATGTGATGTCTGTTGAGGAGATAGAGTTGAATCCGGATCTGTCATATGATGAGGAACCAATGAGGATTATGGATGTGAGCAGCAAAGTTCTTCGTGGCAAGACGATAGAACTTGTGAAAGTGTTGTGGCGACACCGAGGAGTTGAGGAGGCCACATGGGAAAGCAAGGCGGACATGCTGAAGCAGTTTCTGCACCTTTTTCCTTCAAGTAAAATTTCGAGGATGAAATTTCCTAAATGGGGGAGAGTTGTCACGCACTGATTTTAGGCCAAGATGTTTTGGACATCGGATCGAACTGGCCGGAAACGGCTCGAATCGCGTTAGGTGGTTTAAGGAAATAAAGGATCGAGATAGGATAAAAATATGGTAAAAATTGCTAAAATGAAAAGTTTAAGAGGTTGGTCAAATCAATTTTACAAAAAAAGAGTTTCGGAAGTGGTACATTTTGGGTAGTGACCAAAATGTAAAGTTTCAAAACTGTGGAAAAAATGTAATTTTAAAAGAGGAGCCAAATTCTTAGAATCTTTAGGGAGCTTTATGGCAATTTAACCTTTCCTTAATATGTCATGTGTTTTAAAAGGGTTTTTAAGTGATTAAATAAACAGGTTTTTATTTAATTAAAATTAATAAAAATAAGAAAAGTGAGATTTCATTTCAGGTAACTACCTTTCTCTTCTCATTTTCAGCCAAACACAATTTTAACTCATTTTCTCCAGAATTCTTTTCTCCCAAACACTCTCTCATTAATTTCCAAATCAATTTCAAGATTTCTCTTCAAGATTTTCAAGTTTTGAGAAGCTAAAACTTGTCATTCATTGAGGAAAGCAAGGATTGGAGGTAAATCTCGTTCTTAACCTTCAATCTAGGTTCTTTATTGAAATTCCCAAGATCTTTGGCTTCTAATTAATGTTTTTGGTTGAGTTTTCATTATAGTTGTGATTTGAGATCAAAATATTACAAAAATATGATTAAAATCTTGATTTTCGGATTTGTTTTTATAGGCTCTATTTTGGATTGGTTTTAATTGTGTTTTGTGTTGATTAATATGTTGAAAAGAGGTTTTGTTGATATAGATCCCGAAATCCTTGAGATCCTTGAGTTTCTTGATGGTTATAGATGGGTTTTGTGGTGAAATGATGTTGTAATGCTTGCTGGAGGTATAAGGATGGGTTTAGGTTCTTTTTAGATGTGTTTTGATGTTTATGAATGGTTGAAAGTGATGTATGTTAGCTGGGCTTGGTTTAGGAAGCAATCGGTAGAGTTTTCAGTTGTTTCAGATGGGTAAATTTGTGTAGTTTGGGTGAGAAACGAGTTTGTGTTTAGTTGCTGGTGTTGAAATGCATTTTAATGCATTTGGATCTCTGTTTTTGTGATAAAAAACAAGGTATCTTGATCCGGGAGCAAAGGAGACGTTTTTTGGAGGCTCCAGAAGGGTGATTTTCGTGTCGGCGAGCAAGGCTTCGCGTATCGGTGAGTGGGAATGGATTTTCTAGCTTTGTAACGCTTTGAGCGTTGTCTTGAGAGCTTAGTGTAAGTTTGAAACACTTAGCTAAGCTCAAGAGTAAGTGATTCGAAAGTCTCTCTCGAAATGTGCTATGTTTTTGTCGGAAAATGCACTTGATGTAAATGTGATTTTATTTTCTAATTTAAAACTTGTTTTGAGCATTAATAGTGGTGGTGTTTAATGCCATGTTGTTAAGGATGCATTTGGTAGATGATCCTTGGATTTGTGAAATGTAGGTATTTGAGATTAAGCATGTTATGCATCTGAACATGGTATTTTGTTTATGTTTGTAAAACAATGGAATATTAATGTAAATTGATTATATTGGCAAGTGAGGGAAAAGGTTTTTGGTTACTTTAATCGAATATAGTTAGCCGGCTATAGGATTGGGTGCACCGTGAATAAAGTCGCATTGGATGTCGAGGGGTTGTAATTGTACCGTAAACTCCATCCAAGTACCCTAACGGTTGAGGCTAAGATCACATCGGTTGATGGTTTATTTCTGTGTGTGGATCATGTGATATGTGTCCAGTACTCTCGTTAGGGGAATTATACAACTACCGATGAATGGTATTGAGGGGTTGTGATTGTACCATTATACTCCATCATGGGTGTCACAACGATAGAGGGTTGCTCTCGCGTGTGAGCCTTGTGTAGTCTGGTAGTGAGTATGAAGCGTGTGGGACAACACTTGTAATCCGCGTATGCGATTGTGTCATTTGTGTTGGTTTTGGTATGGTTTGTGAATTGATCACTTGCGAGCCAATATAATGTTGTTAATTAATGGTTTAAGCATGAGATGCTTGTGGTTAATGCTAGAATACATGAGATGCTTGGTTTAAGCATGAGCAAAAGGTTATTTGTTGTTATTTTGATGATGCTATGAGCATGTTGTTTAAAAAGTGCATTGATGCTTGTAAAGCATTGTTTAAGGAAAGACATGAAATGACAATTGATGATATTTTTGGTTTTATAAAATGCATTGATGAATGTTAGTTTAGCAATCCTCACTAAGCTTTATGCTTACGCTCTTTTGTTTCAACAATGTAGAGAATTAGGCTTTTGTGGCAGCAAGAAGGCAAGTGGAATCCAAGCTTTTTGACTAAACAAAGTAGGTGGTTTTACCTAAGTGTAATAAGAGGCAATGGGTGGGATTTCTACTCTTGGTTTTTTTGGTGATGTTGAACACCTTGACCATGTTTGATTTGCTTATATTGGTTTGTAAGTGGCCTTTGGATGTTGATTTAAGCTTGAATGTGGTTTTTAGTCTTTCTATGATTTTGACATCTAGGAAGCATGCCTATAGGTCTTAAGCTTGCAAGTTTGATGCTATGTTTTAGCTTGTGCTTTTTATTGGTGATCTTTGATGTGTATTCATATTGTATGTGTGATGTTTCGAAATGATGGCCTGGAATGGTCATGGTGTTTCGGAACGGGTAGGCACGTTCCGAAACATTTCGCCACTAGAATGCATTGTTTCGAAATAGGTTTCAGAACGCACCCGGGTATTGAAACGGTCAACCTGGTTTCGAAACGTCCGTTCTGATACGGGGTCTTGTGTTTCGAAACACTTGACCGTTGGATGTTGAATTTGAATTGTTTCAGGTTTTAGTTTCTAGCGTTTTGGTCCCTGAATATAGAATGTTTAATTAAATAAGTTTGGATGATCTGTTTGAGATGAAACTTGTCATGCTGGCATGTTATATGACTAATTTTGAATTGGTAACTTTAAAATCTAAATAGACCTTATAATTTTGGAAATTTAAAATTTAGTCCCTAAAAGACATTTGTTTGCAAATTGAACACCTAATTGAGCTCCGTTCTCTATGTCGCTTTCGCTAAACCAAATTGCTAATCATATAGGATAATAATGGGCATCTAGGAAAGATAAAATGAAAAAAAGGTCGTTAATCGAAGTTGACTTTAACGAGTTGACTTCGGTTTTCCCCGTTTAATCTTCATAGTTTGGGTCAGGCGTCTAGGCCGGGCTAAGGGGGTTACAATAGACACAGACATGAGATTTCAATGGTGAAATCCCATCGGGGTAGGACTTGACCTCGAGTCAAGCTATCCACATATCCATGTAAAGATAGAATATGAAATGCAAATATATGAGAATGAACTCGATTCACATGTACCAATGTTGAAATGATTTTATGCTATGAGAAATGCATATGAGATTTGATATTTATGAAATGCTTTTGAATATCAAGCATTAGTGTGGCTTTTCCATGTGATTTGCATTGGTTGAATGCATGAGATAGATAGATAGATGGTACATGTGATTTTCCAATGGTGATTTGCTTTGAAATGGTTTTCAAGCATGAGACAGAAAGAGCATGGTTTAGAAATGGTTTTCAAGATAGAGTTTTAAAAGCTTGCATTGTTGTGTTGGTGTTTTTAGAGCTTTCCTCACTAAGCTATCGTGCTTACGCTCTCTTTTACCAACAATGCAGATAATTGAGATATTTCAGGCAGCAAGGAGGCTTAAGAGGATCCAAGGAATAGATAAGCTCAAGTATGGTGTTTTACTTTTACTTTAGTAATGGTATATGGAATGGGATTTTAATGGTTTGTTTTGGGAGATGTGTTTTGGACTACCTGTTGTTGATGCAAGTGTTATATGATTTATTTGGTTTGTAGAAGGCCTTTATATTAGTTTTGATGCTTTATCTTACCTTTTGGTATGCTTTTGGTTTGTGGATTAAGCATGCTTCATTATATGCCTTGCTATGCTTGTGTTAATCAACCAAATGTTACCATGTGCTTGGAATTGCATGTTTATATGATTGAGTGGATTCCATAAACATGTGCATATGATTTGAGGATGATTTGTTGAACTTTGATACGGTTTTGGGGCTGTTTTGGGGACATGTCTAGTATGCATATCGATACTCGGGCTTGCGTAACGATATGCATAAGCCAAACTTGTGCCTTTTTGTATAGGGGTATCGGTACGAATGGAGAGTGTTTTGATACATGCTTAAAGGGTGGATCGATACACGGGAGAGCGTATCGATACACTTTCTGCGACTTTGGTCATTGCCTTCCCGCGTATGGATACGGTCCCTAGGCGTACCGATACGCGACCGTTAATTCTGTTAATGGCTGCTTTTAAAGTTTGAAAATGTTGCATTTTAGTCCCTACACCTCAAGAATGCAATTAGATGTGATTGGTTGGTTAGATTGTGATGAAAATTTCCAGAGAAGCATAGAACATGACTAATTGAATAAATGTCACTTTGAAATGAGAGAAGTCCTTGTAATTTGCAGAAATTACCTTTTGGTCCCTAAATGTCTAGTTTGTGCAATTAAACCCCTAAGTGTAATCCGATCGTTGTGTTGTTTCTTCCTATGCTCTTGGGTGATCGCATAGGACTTAAGTTGCATTCAGAAAAAATAAAAAGAAAAAAGGGTCATCAATCGGAGTCGGCTTTAACGAGTTGGCTACGGTTTTCCCCATGTACCAAACTCGGTTCAGGTCTACCGTCCAGACAGGGCTAAGGGGGTTACAATATTCGTGAAAGTAATTATATGATGTTCAATGATTAATTTGAGCAAAAATTTAGCAAGCATGTAATATGATTAATTGAGGATTAGTAACCAAAATTTTAACGAAGTCCTTGTAATTTTCCAAATTTATGTTTTAGTCTGTAAAGTGTGTTTCTGTATAAACTGTTGCCTTTTTGTTGTCAGTTCTTATGAGATTTCACCCGCTGCCAACATGTTCACCTTAGCCTAATAATGTTCATCTAGATAAGATAAAAAGGACCTAAACATCTATAATCGTTCTAGGGTTTGTTTCGAAAATCCAATGTAGCTCACTTGGTTCAGTCGGGCGTCTAGGCCGGGTCGAGGGGGTTACATTTGATGGTATCAGAGCTAGGTTTGCAATGATTAGGGTGAGATTATGAATGTTGGGATGTTGTTATTGATTATTCAATGTTGTTGCTATGCACGATGATTGTTTATATGTATGTTGATTGTTGACATGACTATTTTTTGTTTGATGTGATTATCATGCCTTAGATATATTAGTACAATATGAAATGTTTTTATTTGAAATGGAAGTCTTGGATCTCTGCATGAAGTTAACCTGACTATTTTTTTGTTTGATGTGATCATCATACCTTAGATATATTAGTACAATGCGATCGATGAGAGAATTGAGGTCTAGCACGGATGTTGCTACCGTTGGGTAGGGAAATCAGGAGAATGTTATACCTCATAGGGGGTTCCCACCCTATTCACCTATAGGAGTGGAGCAAGTACCACATGCGACAGCTGGGTCAATATTGGGTGATATGACCTTTTTGATTCAGGCGATGACCGGAGCATTTCAAGCTACTATTACTTGAGTGCATGCGCCTGCACCATCTGTTGGGCAGACATGGTTGCCGTTGGAGCACTTGCGTAGATTGACAGGAGTTGAGTTTAGAGGGTTTGCACTTGAGGAATCTAAGGAGTGGTTTGCCAGTAGCGATCAGATTTTGGAACAAATGGGGTGCAATGATGCTCGTAAGGTAGGATGTGTTGTATCTCTGTTACAAGGAGACTCTTTTAGTTGGTGGACTACCATGACTACAGGCATGGAACCCGGTGATGTGACTTGGGATTTCTTTCAAGTTGCCTTTAAAAAGAAGTATATGGGAGTTAGATAATTGGATTACAAGAAGCACGGATTCATGGCCTTATTTCAAGGTAGTATGTTCATAGAAGAGTATGAGGTACAATTTGTTCGATTGAGTCAGTATGCTCCTGACCTGGTACCGGATGAAAGGCGTCACTATGACCGATTCCTTTACAGATTGGTACATGATGTTAAGACATGTATGTTGCCTTCTGATTACACCGATTTTGACATGTTTGTTACATGGGCAAAGGAAATTGAGCAGAACTTGGGTTTATTAGCTCGTATGAGAGGTTCTGGTTTTGGCAAGTGGATCGTGGATTCTGGTTTTGGTGGTGGTTAGTTTAAGAAGTAGCGTGATAGAAGGTATTATCTTGATTTGATGCGAGGTGGAGGTAGTACTTCACGAGGATCGTAGAGTCAGGGTACCCAGGCTAGAGCAGAACATAATAGTTGTTGGGCTTGTGTATCACGAGATCATATGAAGTGAGATTGTCCATGTTTGGCTCATGAGGGACAGGCTCCTATGATTCTTGTTTCTAATTCTTGTTGGATTTGTGGATCGAACGATCATTTGAGACGTGATTGTCTAATCTTGGCGGGTAGAGGACATGCTAGGGCATCTGCAGTTGCACCGTAGAAAGGTTGTAGTTGAGGAAAGTTTCAGCGATGAATGAGGGTCAAAGGACGGTGGCCCATACTAATGTTATCCAGCTAGAGGGTGATGGTCCTACGAGGGTGTATGCACATCGCAAGTGACGCAATGACCCCGACGTGATTGCAGATACTTTTATATTACAATCTTTGTCATTGTTTTCTTTGGCTGATTCTAGTTTTATGCATTCATATATCATGTGTGAGCATGCACATTTGCTTAATATACCTATAGAAGTGTTAGATGTGGGTATATAAGTAACTAGTTCTTTCAGATAGACGATTGTTGCGAGAAGGTTTCATAGTAGATTCCCTTTAACGTTCAAGACTATGTGTTTGCGGTTGATTTGATGGAGTTGTCGTTTCATGGTTTAGATGTAATCTTGGGCATAGGCTGGTTGACCGAGCATAATGTTTTTGGTTCATTTTGAAACCAAAAGAGTTTCCTTGAAACTAGTAGATGATTATGAAGTGGTAGTTGTGGGTTATGTTCTTACCCAATGTTGTTTCAGCTTTGGAAGCGAGTCATGTAACGCCCCGGTTTTGGGCTTAGAAGTTTTGGGCGTTGACCGGTTTGGTCAAAGTGCTGTTCGAATCTAAGAGAGTGAATTTAGGAAAGCTTAGTTCGGGTTGCATTAAAAATATGGAAAAATGTTCTAAAATCATCTTTTAATATATTTAAGTGAACTGTGAAATCAATTTTGGAAAATGAGTTTCAGAAGGGTGACATTTTGGCTAGTGACCAAAATGTAATTTTTGAAAGTTTTGTGACTGTTTTAGAAAGGATTGAAACTTTGAATCTTTAAGGAGCTATTTACCCAAAGGGAGTTTCTCCAGATTTTTCTAAGATATTTTAATTATTAATTCTGATTTTCAAGCAAAAGAAAAGTGGAGGGAAAATCATTTTGGTTATTTTGTAACTAATTTCTCATATTTTCCAATTTCTCTTTTCTCTCATTTTCTCTCAACCCAAACACTTTCTCTCCAGAGATTTCCTTCTGATTTTGTCACTCATTTCTCTCCTTTCAACTCTCTTTTGATTCCTAATCATCATATCTACAAAACCTCTCAATTTGCTACTTGATTCATCAAGCTTTTTGGTTCCAAAAGAGGAGAAACTCAAGTTTGGAGGTAAGAACGTCCTTCTCCTCTGAACTTCAAGTTCTTTAATGAAATTCCTAAGTTCTCAATCCTTAATTGATGTTTTATAAATGGCTTTTAAGATTGTTTAATGGATCTTGGCTTAAAATGCAAGATTTGGTGTGTTTTTGATGAAATTTCGTTGGATCTGTTTAAGCAGTGTTTTAAGGTGTTAAAATGATGATTAATGAATGTTAATTTGATAAGGAATTGAGTTTTGATTAATGCAATCCCGGATAGGTTGAATTTCCTAAGTTTAGCTTATGATTCTTGGTTGTTTTTGAGGTGATCTTGTGGATCTGGTGTTGCTCGAGGTATAAGGATGTTGTTAGGTTCTTTTTGGATGTTAAATGATGTTAAAGGATGCTAGGTTTTAATGGTTAATGGTTGGGCTTAGTTGAGAAGTGGCTTGGATGCATTTTCGGTTGTGTTTGGTGGCCGAAAATGGAGTGTGGATGAGAGCAGCGAGTTTAGGTGCTTTCATTGAAGCTATTAATGCATGATGATGCATTAATCTACTGTTTTAGTGTGTTAAAACAGGGGAGTCATCTTTGGATCCAAGTGGTGGTGATCCGGAGGCTTGATTTGGTGCTTCGGCAAGAGGCGAAGTGGAATCGGTGAGTGAAATTGGGTTTTCGGCTTTGAAACCAATGTCTTGGGAGCTTAGTTTAAGTCTAAACAACTTTGCTAAGCTCGAGTGTAAGTTTTCGGAAATACTCTCTAGTGGTGGCCATGATTTGATTGTTGTGCAATGTGGTTTATTGCATGTTTTAAATTCTGTTTTGAAAGCATGATTTAGCATGATTAATGCTGTTTTTGTAAGCCATATGTTGAAGGAAGCTCAAGGTAAGAGCTCCTTGTTTTTGAACATTGATTAAATGTGGTTTGATGCTTTTAAATGCATGATGAATATGGCTTGGTTTAATGCTTTAGAACAGTGGATAAATTGATGATAATGATGTATATTGGCAAGTGATGTTTTGAAAAGGTTGAGGTCACTAAGGTGGTTAAAAGTCCTTGAGTGAGCCTTGTTACTTAAGAACATCAAGGTGGTTAAAAGTCCTTGGATGATTCTTGTTACGGACACAAAGGTGTTTAAAAGTCCTTGTGTGGTCCTTTCTATGGTGTTTAAAAGTCCATAGGCCAAGGTGTTTAAAAGTCCTTGGGGTCAAGGTGTTTAAAAGTCCTTGAGGTAATTTATATCATGGTGTTTAAAAGTCCATGGCCAAGGTGTTTAAAAGTCCTTGGGGTCCAAGGTGTTTAAAAGTCCTTGGGGTGAAAGTTGATGAACTTGTTTTCAAAGAAATGAAATGTATCACTTGTGGCCAATATGACATGTAAGGAAATGAAGCATGAGATGCTTGTTAAAGTATGCTTTTGAGCATGTGTAAATGATGATTTGAAGCATGATTTATAAAGTGTTTTATAAATGCATTATTGGATGGTTTTATTGAGCATTCCTCACTAAGCTTTTGCTTACGCTCTCTTTGTTTTCTCAAATCAATATTGCAGAGCATTAAAGTACTTTGAGGGCAGCAAGGAAGGCAAGCATTCAAGTGGTAGTAAAGCTCAAAGTATGGAAGGTTTTCTTAAGTATATTTAGCTTTTGGTAATTTGGCAATGGGGGACCTATGTGTATGTTTTGGGAGTTGTTTTGAACTCCCTAAGTATGTTGAATGTTGTTGAGAATGCTGGTTTTTGTGGTTGACCTTTATATGCTTGAATTAGAAGTTTATGCTTGAATGGTTGCTTGTGTAGGAAGCATGCCTATAGATTTGGGGCTTTTCATATATGTGGATGTTTTGATAAATTGTTGATGCAAGTATGTCTCATATATGTTGAATTGCATGTTGGCAAAGTTTGGTGGCATTTGGAGCATGATTGGTTGGTCAATTGCATGTTTAAGTATGCATTTTTGGGCAATCTGTGCAGGGTGTTTCGGAACAGCACCTACCGTTTCGGAACGGGTGCCTTAAACAAGCCCAGGCGTCCGAAACGGGAGGGACCGTTCCGAAACGGAAAGGCTACTACCCGACCCCCGTTTCGGTACGCGTTGCGGAACAGCCCCGTGTTTCGAAACGGGCTGTCTCCCGTTTCGGAACGGGTGACCGTTGGGGGCTGACATTGGCAG
The DNA here is from genome assembly GCA_030270665.1 of Hibiscus trionum. Taxonomy (NCBI): domain Eukaryota; kingdom Viridiplantae; phylum Streptophyta; class Magnoliopsida; order Malvales; family Malvaceae; genus Hibiscus; species Hibiscus trionum. Next base: position 18,208,162 of record BSYR01000010.1, read on the forward strand.
TTAAATGTTTTGAAATGTTTGCATTTTGGTCCTGAATCTTGTTTGTGCAATTGTATGAGTTTGGGAAGTCCTTTTGAGCTGAAATTTCACAGAGAAGCATGAAACATGATTAATTTCAAGTTGTTAACTTCAATTTGGGTTAAGTCCTTATAATTATCAGAATTTACAATTTGGTCCCTAAAGTTGTAAATTGTTCAATTGGGTCCCTGTTTGATCTCTGATGTTTATGATCTTTGAGTATGCTGTTGTATGATCATATCTAAGGCTTAATATGCATCTAGACAAGTTTTTAAAGAAAAAAAAGGGTCGTTAATCAAGGTTGACTTTGGTTTTCCCCGTCTGACTTTCTTAATTCGGGTCAACCGTCTAGGCCGGGTTAAGGGGGTTACAAGTCACATAATGGATTCTGGTTGTCAGTCATTCTTAGCATATGTCATGAATTCTAGATCAAATGATGTGCGTGTCCAGAACATCAGTATGGTATGTGAGTTTCTGGATCTCTTTCTAGAGGAGTTTTCAGGTTTGCCACCGAATAGGGAAGTATAGTTTGGCCTTGAGTTATATACAAATACAACTCCAATGTCTATTGCTCCTTATCGCATGGCACTGAAGGAGTTAAAGACGCAACTTCAAGAGTTGCTTGATCGAGGTTTTATTAGGCCTAGTGTTTAATCGTGGGGTGCGCCAGTGTTGTTTGTGAAAAAGAAGGATGGCACAATGCGTATGTGCATTGATTATCGGCAATTGAACAAGTTGATGATTAAGAATAAATATTCTTTGCAATGGATTGATGATTTGTTTGATCAATTTAGAGGTGCTTTTATGTTTTCTAAAGTAAAGGATGTGGATGTACTTAATACTTCTTTTCGTATGAGGTACGAGCATTACGAGTTCTTGGTGATTTCGTTTGGTTTGACTAATGCACTGGTGACATTCATGGATATGGTGAATCGAGTATTCCTTGAGCCTTTGGACCAGTTCCAAGTTGTGTTTATTGTTTATATTCTTATGTACTCTCGTACCGAGGAGGATAATGATAGAAACTTGCGGATTGTGCTTCATGCATTGTTGGATAATAATTTTTATTTCAAGTAAGCAAGTGTGAGTTTTGGCTTAGGGCGGTTGTCTTTCTTGGTCATATTGTGCCAACCGAAGGAATTGAGGTTAACCCACACAAGATTAAGGCGGTTATAGGTTGCAGGTTGCCTAAGTCTATGTCACTGGATTCATAGTTTTCTTGGGTTGGCTGGTTATTACCATCGGTTTGTTGATGGTTTTTCGAGGATTGCTGCACCTTTTACCAAGTTGTTGCAGAAGAATGTCTATTTTGAGTGGACAGAGGATAGAAAATAGGCTTTCGAAGAGTTTAAGAAGGCTTTAACGCGAGCTCCAATTTTGATTCAACCTGAGTCGGGTAAGGAGTTTGTTGTTATAGTGATGCATCGTATGTAGGCTCGAGTTTTGTGTTGATGCAATGAGGAAAAGTTGTGGCTTATGCATCTAGACAGTTGAAGGTGCACAAACGCAATTATCCTACGCATGATCTTTATCTTGTCGCGGTTGTGTTTGCATTGAAGATTTGGAAGCACTCTCTATGGTGAGAAGTGTGTTGTGTACATGGATCACAACAATTTGAAATACTTGGTGACTTAAAAGGATTTGAATCTTAGGCAACGTAGATGGTTGGAGTTGCTTAAGGATTATGATTTAACGATTGAGTATCTTCCGGGAAAGGCTAATGTTGTGGCTAATGCCTTGAGTAGGAAGGTTGCGATGGAGTTGAAAGCAATGTTTGTGCGGTTAAGTATGGCGTGGGATAGAGACTTGTTGGTGGAGTTACAAGTAAAGCCATCTTTGTCACATTTGATTAAGGACAAGCAACCTTTTGATGAGGCATTGGTACTGCATGGTAAGGATATCATGGATGAAAATCCGACGGATTTTCACTTTAATGATGATGGGGTGTTGTGTTTCAAATATCAAATGGTGGTACCTAATGATAATGAGTTGAGGTGTATCATTTTGACCGAAGCGCGTACAAGTCCTTTTGCTATGCATCTCGGTGGTACTAAGATGTATCGAGGCATGAAAGAGGAGTACTATTGGGTTTGTTTGAAGAAAGATGTGGCTAATTTTGTAGAAAGATGCATGGTATGCCAGCCTGTTAAGGCTGACCATCAGTTTCCTTCCAGGTTGTTACAACCGTTGGGGATACTGGAATGGAAGTGTGAGGGAATCACCATGGATTTTTTGTATGGGCTGCCGTTGACGCCATCAGAAGGATTCCATTTGGGTGATTGTTGATCAATTTACAACACGTGCACATTTTGTTCCATTGCATACGACATATATTTGGATAAGTTGACAGATCTATATTTTGTTGAGATTGTGTGTTTGAATGGTGTGCGCAGGTCCATAGTTTCGGATAGGGATCCACTGCTTACAGTGAGGTTTTGGGAGTGTTTGCAACAGGCTTTGGGTACGCGGCTAAATTTTAGTACTTCATATCATCCTCAAATGGATGGTCAGTTCAAACGTGTGATCCAGGTCTTGGAGAATATGTTGAGGTGTTGCATTGTTGAGTTCCAAGGAACCTAGGGGAAACAATTCCCTTTGGTGGAGTTCGCTTATAACAATAGGTATCAGGCTAGTATACAAATGGCGTCGTATGGGGCTTTATATGGTAGGAAGTGATGTATGCCTTTGTGTTAGGTTGAGGTTGGGGAAAAGTATGTTTCTATGCCGAATGTGTTAAAAGGTACGAATGGGAAAGTGAAGCTTATTTGTGATCGCTTGAAAGTGGACTCAGATCATCAGAAATCCTACGCAGATTTGAAGCTTAGGGAGATTGAGTATGTTCTTGGTGATCACATGTTCTTGAAGGTGTCACCTTGGAAGAAGTTGATGTGGTTCGAGCGTAAGGGGAAGCTCAGTCCGAGATTCATTGGACTGTATGAGGCTGTGGAGTGTAACACCCCAATTTTGGGCTTGGAAGTTTAGGGTCTAAACTGGACCGGTCTGATTTTCGGTTTGAATATAAAAGGTGGTTTTAGGGAAAGCCTAGTTAGGGTTGCATTAAAAATATGGAAAAATATCTAAAAATCCTCTTTTAATATATAAGAGAGTGGTGAAATAAATTTTACAAAATAAGGTTTGGAAGTGTGACATTTCGAATTAGTGACTAAAATGTAATTTTTGAAAAGTTCAGTGGTGACTGTTTTGTAAGGATTGAAACTTTGAATATTTAAGGAGCTAATTTACTCAAGATTGATTTCTCCAGATTTTTCTTAGATTTTAATGATGCATTTAATGTGTAATTAATTAAAGGAAAATGAGAAAAAACCAATTTTGAGATTTCATAACTAACTTTCTTTAAAATTTTCTCATCTCATTTTCTCTCAAAATTCTCTCAGCCAAACACATTTCTACATCAACTTTTCTTTTCATTTTTACACCAAATGATGAGATTACAATCCTCAAATGATTCATAATCCTTTCTACATCAAATCCTCTTCATTTGCTTATTGAATTTTCAAGGATTTTGGCTCTAATCAAGGAGAAATCTACATTTAGAGGTAAGGATGTTCTTCTCCTCTAAATACTCAGTTCTTTACTAAAATTCCCAAGTTCTCAATCCTTAAATTAAGTTTTATTAAAGGTTTTAATGTTGTGATCTTGATTTTGGCTTCAAACTCAAGATTTGGATTAAATCTTACAGAAATTCGAGGTGATTGTTTGGACTCTATTTTGAGATGGCTTTTTAATGTATTTTGGATGTTTAATGATGTGTAATTGAGGTTTAATCAATGCAATCCCGAATAGGTTGATTTTCCTAAGTTTTTGCTTATGAAAATGGTGGTTTTTGGGGTGATCTTGGTGTTCTGTTATACCTGGAGGTATAAGGACGAGTTTAGGTTCTTTTTGGATGTTAATTGATGTCTAAGAATGTTTAGAAGTGATGGATCTTGGCTGAGTAATTTTGTGGAAGAGTTTGGATGTGATTTCGGTTGTGTTTGGTAGCCGAAATGTTAGATTTGGTGAGAGCAGCGAGTTTAGGTGTAATGGCTGAAGATTTTAATGCATGATGATGCATTAATCCTCTTCTTTGATGTGTATAAAACAGGGGAGACATCCTCGGATCCTTGTGGTGTTGATCCGGAGTAAGTTCCTGAGTAAGTTTTCAGGGAAACTCTCTCTCTTGATTAAACCATGAAATGGTTGGATGCAATGTGTTTAATTTGCATGTTTAAATTCTGTTTTGAAAGCATGTTTTAGCATGATTAATGCTGGTTTTGAAAGCCATGTGTTGAAGGATGCTCAAGGTAAGAGATCCTTGGTTTGATATTGATAATTGTGGCTTGATGCATAGTGATGCATGATGGTTTAATGGCTTTGATTTGGATGCTTTAAAACAGAGGATTAATGCTGATAATTGATGTATATTGGCAAGTGATGTGTTGGATTTAAAGTACTTGAATCGGATATAGTTAGCCGGCTATAGGAATTGGTGCACCGTGAATAAAGTCGCCTTGGATGTTGAGGGGTTGTAATGGTACCGTAAACTCCATCCAAGTACACTAACGAGATGCTTAAGATCACAATGGTGGTGAAAAGACCATGTGTGGATCTTGTGTTGAATGTCCCGTGTTCTCGTTAGTGATGTTATACAACTACCAATGAGTGATATGGAGGGGTTGTGATTGTACCGTTAAACTCCATCACGGGTGTTGAGGGGTTGAGATTGTACCGGTAAACTCCACCTTGTGTGTTTGGTAGTGTGTATGAAGCGTATGGGACAACGCTTGTAATCCGCGTATCCGATTGTGTTTTATGTTGTAAAAGGTTGTGGTTTATCACTTGAAAGCCAATATGACATGATAATGATATTGAAGCATGAGATGCTTGTTGTGAATGCAATGTTGCATGAATGATGTTGATGTGTGTTAAAAGGCTTATTGGAAAGTGTTTTTATAAGTGCATTATTGTGTTGTTTCATTAGAGCATGCCTCACTAAGCATTTGTGCTTACGCTCTCTCTCTTGAACCAATAATGCAGATAATTGAGGTGTTTGAGGGCAGCAAGGAGGCTAAGAATCCAAGGGAAGGGCTAAGCTCATGTATGGTGACTATTTCACAACATTATTAGATTTTGATATATGGCAATGGGAACCTAGGTTGTGTTTTTGGGAGATGTTTATGGACTCCCTAGTTGTGGCATGATGCCTTAAATGTTTTGGATATGTAATTGGCCATTTTGGTGCTTGCTTTGATGATTTGATGATTGTTTGCCTTGGACAATAGGATGCATGCCTTTAGTCTTGTGAATTTTCCTAATTGATGCCATGATCGTATTTTGATGATGCAAACATGTACCTAATATGTATTATGACTTGTTGGCATGATTAGGTAGTCATTAGGATGTGTTTCAGTGATTAAATGTATGTTAAACGAGCAAAATCTGCACTTTCTGGGCAGTCCGTATCGGAACGGGCACTAACGTTTCGAAACGGGGGCCTGTAATGGCCTTCGTGTATCGAAACGGATAGGGTCGTTCCGAAACACTTTTGCCACTGCCAGTCCCTGTTTCGGAACTGGTCTCGAAACATACCCTCATTTCGGTACGGTCAACCCCCGTTCCGAAACACTAGACCGTTGGGCACTGATTTGAATGGTTTAAGGTTTGCAAGCTTTACGTTTTAGTCCTGAATTTTTGTATATGCAATTGTTTGAGTTTGAGATGTCCGTTTAAGGTGAAATTTGACAGGGAAGCATGTAATATGATTAATTTGATATTGGCAACCTTGAAATCGGTTAAGTCCCTCATCTTTCCAGAATTTACAATTTGGTCCCTATTTTTTGTATGTTGTGCAATCGAGTCCCTTGTTGCCTTCCGATCGCTGTGATTTTCAAGTATGTTTTTCTCAAGAGTTTGCTTAGGGTTAATGAGCATCTAGACAAGTTTAAAAAGGAAAAAAAGGGCCGTTAATCAAGGTTGACTTTCGGGTTGACTTTGGTTTTCCCCATGTAATCTTCGTAGTTCGGGTCAACCGTCTAGGCCGGGCTAAGGGGGTTACATTTGGTGGTATCAGAGCCGAGTTCTCGAGTAAACAGGAATGGTTATGTGGGTGATGTATGTATGATTGGATGATGTGTCTTTTGAATGAAAGTGTGATGTGTGAATTGTAAAGTATGTTACAATTGTGATGTATGCTGTGGTGAAGCATGTTAGAGGGACCCATTGCCATATCAAAACTAATGAAATGAGCTTGAGTACTTGGATTTCTTACCTTGCTGAGCCTGATTATGTTTATTGCATTTGTGTTAGTGCATTGTTTAGTGAATGGGACCTCGTAGAGAGACGAGAATTAATACGCGAGCTATGGCTCAGAATGAGAATGAGAATAATGCTGAAAATGATGTGGATATACCTCCTCCTCCTGGTGGTGGACCGCCCGGTGGTGGTGGTGCTGGAGGTGATGGAGCTGGTGTTGGTGCTGGTGCTGGGGTCGCTGGACCTGAAGCTGGGTAGGGGCAACCTGCTCCTGACATGACCGTGTTGATATAGGCTATTGCTGGAGCCTTTCAGGCGGCAGTAGCTGGAGCTCATGGAGCTGGGCATCAGGGTGATGCTAATGCGAGACTACCTTTGGAACGTTTGCGCAGTCTAGGAGGGACTGAGTTCAGAGGTTTGTCTGCTGAGGGATCCGAATCTTGGTTGGAAAGTACCAAGAGGATATTGGGACAGATGAACTGCAATGATGTGAAGAAGCTAGGATGTGTGCTATCGCTGTTGCATGATGATGCGTATACCTGGTGGACGACCACTGTCTCCGGAATGGAGGAAGCTGATGTGACTGGGACGTTCTTTCTGAACGCGTTCAAGCGAAAGTATCTGGGTGTGCGATACCTGGATGAAAAGAAAAGAGAGTTCATGTCTCTTACTCAAAGGAGCATGACGGTGGCTGAGTACAAGATCCAGTTTGTCCGACTTAGTCAATACGTACCTGAGCTTATTCATGATGAGCGGGAAAGGTGTGAGCGTTTCCGGTATGGTTTGGGGACGGATGTAAAGACCTTTATGCTTACCGCTGAGTACACCGATTTTGATGTGCTGGTTAGTAGGGCGAAGGATATTGAGCTGAATTTAGGTTTGTCCTCTAGGAGTGCCGGTTCTAGCATGGGCAAGAGAGCTGCTGAGTATAGTTCCGGTGGTGGACGGAACAAGAGAGGACGAGATAGGAGGTATCAGTCTTCTGCTAGGCATGGTGGTGGAGGGCATGGTGCGCCTGTTCAGGGGGACAGGGCGAGAGCTGAACAGAACACATGCTGGGCGTGTGGATCAAGTGGTCATTTGAGGCGTGATTGTCCTCGGGCAACGAGAGAGGTGCAGGCTCCTGTTGTAGTGACTGGTAATTCGTGCTAGAATTGTGGTTCGGCAGACCACATGAGGAGGGAGTGTCCTTTGTTGGCCAGTGGTGGTCAGGGACGTGCTCCTGGTGTTGTTGCACCACAGAGAGGTCGTGGGCACGGCCGTGATAACTTCCAGCACAGAGAGGATGGTGGAAGGAACGTGGCTCATGTGGTGGTTGTCCAACCTGAGGGTGGTGGCCAGGCTCGAGTGTATGCTCAGCGAGAGGGGAGGAATGACACAGATGTGATCGCATATACCTTCACTTTGCAATCTTTGTCATTACTTTCCTTGATTGATTCTGGATCTACACACTCATACATATTGCGTGAACATGCTCAATTGCTTGGTTTGCCTGTTGAGTCTTTGGATGTTGGTATGCGTGTAACTAGTTCCTTTGGTGAGACCGTTGTGACACGAAAGTTATATAGAAGATGTCCCTTGGTTGTTCAAAACCATGCTTTCATGTTGATCTCATGGAATTGCCTTTCTATGGTTTCGATGTAATCCTTGGTATGGATTGGCTTGTTGAACATCGAGCTGTGGTGGATTTTGAGAACAATCGAGTTTCATTGAAGCTTGCGGATGATTATGAGGTAGTGGTGGTTGGTGAGAATGTGAAGTTTCTTGCCAATGTGGTGTCGACATTGGAAGCAAGCCGAATGCTGAGGCAAGGTTGTGAAGCCTACCTAGCCTTTGTGATGAATCCTAGCTCTAAGAAATTGCGAGTGCAGGATATCCGGACTGTGCGAGAGTGTCCTGGTGTGTTTCCGAAGGAGTTGCCTGGGTTGTCTTCTAATCGTGAAGTGGAGTTTGGAATTGAGCCGTATGAAAACACAACTCCAGTGTCCATTACTCCTTATCGAATGGCACCTAAAGAGTTGAAGGAGCTGAAGACGCAACTTCAGGAGTTGTTTGATCGTGGTTTCATTCGGCCGAGTGTGTCACCTTGGGGTGCACCAGTCTTGTTTGTGAAGAAAAATGATGGCACTATGAGAATGTGCATCGATTACCGTCAGCTGAACAAGTTGACTATCAAGAATCGGTATCCATTGCAGAGGATTGATGATCTTTTTGATCAATTTCGGGGAGCGGCTGTGTTCTCTAAAATTGACTTAAGGTCAGGATATTACCAGTTGAAGGTGAAGGATGTGGATGTGCCAAAGACAACCTTCAGAACGAGGTATGGGCATTATGAGTTCCTTGTAATGCCGTTTGGTTTGACGAATGCTCCTGCAGCTTTTATGGACATGATGAATAGAGTGTTCCATGAATACTTGGACTAATTTGTTGTGGTGTTCATTGATGATATCCTCGTGTACTCTCGTACTGAGGAAGAGCATGAGGGGCATTTGAGGATTGTGTTGCAGGCTTTATTGGAGAATCAGCTTTATGCTAAGTTAAGCAAGTGTGAGTTTTGGCTTAGGGAAGTTGTGTTCCTTGGTCATGTGGTTTCTGCTGAGGGGATTCGTGTTGATCCTCAGAAGATTGAGGCAGTGATGAATTGGAAGCCTCCTAAGTCTGTTCATGAAGTCCGTAGTTTCCTTGGTTTGGCGGGATACTATCGGAGGTTCGTGGATGGATTTTCGAAGATTGCTGCACCTTTGACGAAGTTGTTGCAAAAGGATGTTAAGTATGAGTGGACGGAAGCGAGACAGCAGGCTTTTGAGAAGCTTAAGGCAGCTTTGACGCAAGCTCCTATCATGGTTCAGCCTGGATCAGGGAAAGAGTTTGTGGTGTATAGTGACGCATCCTACGTTGGTTTAGGGTGTGTGTTGATGCAAGAGGGTAAGGTGGTGGCTTTTGCTTTGAAAATTTGGTGCATGAGCGCAATTATCCTACGCATGACATTGAGCTAGCTGCGGTGGTTTTTGCTTTGAAAATTTGGAGACATTACCTGTATGGTGAGAAGTGTACTGTGTACACGGATCACAAAAGTTTGAAGTATCTGATGTCTCAGAAAGAGTTGAATCTTAGGCAACGACGTTGGGTGGAGTTGCTTAAAGATTACGATCTGACGATCGATTACCATCCGGGTAAAGCCAATGTTGTAGCGGATGCCTTGAGTAGGAAGGTGGCAGTGGAGTTGAGGGCTATGTTTGCTAGTTTGAGCATTTCACGAGATGGCGGTCTTGCGGCTGAATTGCAAGTGAAACCATTCTTGGTTCAGTTGATAAAGGATAAGCAGCTGTTGGATGATTCCTTGGTGCCAAATGTTTAGGATATTGCTGAGGATAGGCCATCGGATTTTTTGTTTTAATGATGATGGAGTTTTATGTTTTGGGAGTCGGATAGTAGTGCCCAATGATTCTGAGTTGAGGCGTGCTATTCTGACTGAAGCTCATAGTAGTCCTTTTGCTATGCACCCTGGTAGTACTAAGATATATCGTGATCTTCGAGATGAGTACTATTGGGTGGGTTTAAAGAAAGATGTTGCTGAGTATGTGAGTAAGTGCATGGTTTGTCAGCGAGTTAAGGCTAAGCATCAGTTTCCTTCTGGGTTGTTGCAACCGTTGAGGATTCCTGAGTGGAAGTGGGAAAGGATTACCATGGACTTTGTGTCTGGTTTGCCTTTGTCGCCATCGAAGAAGAATTCGGTGTGGGTGATTGTGGATCGCCTTGCGAAGTGTGCGCATTTCTTGCCTGTGCATACTACGTACACTTTGGACAAGCTTGCAGAGCTGTACATTGCTGAGATTGTGCGGCTGCATGGTGTGCGAAAGTCTATAGTGTCGGATCGAGATCCGAGGTTTACATCGTGTTTCTGGGAGTGTTTACATCAGGCTTTGGGTACACGGTTGAATTTCAGTACTTCTTATCATCCACAGTCGGATGGACAGTCTGAGCGTGTTATCCAAGTGCTGGAGGATATGCTGAGGTGCTGTGTGATTGAGTTTCAGGGTTCTTGGGATTAGCATTTGCCTTTGGTGGAGTTTGCTTATAACAATAGCTATCAGGCGAGTAATCAAATGGCACCTTATGAAGCCTTGTACGGGAGGAAGTGCAGAACTCCTCTTTAGTGGGCTGAAACAGGTCAGAAGTTGGTTTCGATGCCAGCTTTGTTGAAAGGGACCACCGAGAAGGTGAAGCTCATTTGTGAGCGATTGAAGGATGCTTCTGATCGACAGAAGTCTTACGCGGATTTGAAGCGTAAGAAGATTGAGTATGCGGTTGGTGACCGTGTGTTTTTGAAAGTTTCACCTTGGAAAAAGGTGATGAGGTTTGGCCGAAAGGTTAAGTTGAGCCCTAGGTACATTGGACCATATGAGGTGATTGAGCGTGTGGGTCCTGTTGCTTACAAGTTGAGGTTACCACAAGAGTTGGAAAATATTCATGATGTGTTTCATGTTTCTATGCTTCGGAGGTATAGATCGGATCCTTCGCATGTTATGCCTGTAGAGGAGGTGGAATTGAATCCAGACTTGACCTATGATGAGGAACCTGTGGAAATTCTGGATTCAGATTGTAAAGTTCTTCGAGGCAAGACCATTGATTTGGTAAAGGTGTTGTGGAAGCATCGTGGTGTTGAGGAAGCCACGTGGGAACGAAAGGATGACATGAAGAAGCAGTTTCCGTACCTTTTTCCTCCAGGTAAATTTCGAGGACGAAATTTCTTAAGGGGGAGAGTTGTAACACCCCAATATTGGGCTTGGAAGTTTAGGGTCTTAACCGGACCGGTCTGATTTTCGGTTCGAATATAAAAGGTGGTTTTAGGGAAAGCCTAGTTCGGGTTGCATTAAAAATATGGAAAAATATCTAAAAATCCTCTTTTAATATATATAAGAGAGTGGTGAAATCAGTTTTACAAAATAAGGTTTGGAAGTGTGACATTTCGAATTAGTGACTAAAATGTAATTTTTGAAAAGTTCAGTGGTGACTGTTTTGTAAGGATTGAAACTTTGAATCTTTAAGGAGCTAATTTACCCAAGATTGATTTCTCCAGATTTTTCTTAGATTTTAATGATGCATTTAATGTTTAATTAATTAAAGGAAAATGAGAAAAACCAATTTTGAGATTTCATAACTAACTTTCTTTAAAATTTTCTCATCTCATTTTCTCTCAAAATTCTCTCAGCCAAACACATTTATACAACAACTTTTCTTTTGATTTTCACACCAAATGATGAGATTTCAATCCTCAAATGATTCCTAACCCTTTCTACATCAAATCCTCTTCATTTGCTTATTGAATTTTCAAGGATTTTGGCTCTAATCAAGTAGAAATCTACATTTAGAGGTAAGGATGTTCTTCTCCTCTAAATACTATGTTCTTTACTGAAATTCCCAAGTTCTCAATCCTTAAATTAAGTTTTATTAAAGGTTTTAATGTTGTGATCTTGATTTTGGCTTAAAACTCAAGATTTGGATTAAATCTTAAAGAAATTCGTGGTGATTGTTTGGGCTCTGTTTTGAGATGGCTTTTTAATGTATTTTGGATGTTCAATGATGTGTAATTGAGGTTTAATCAATGCAATCCCGAATAGGTTGATTTTCCTAAGTTTTTGCTTATGAAAATGGTGGTTTTTGGGGCGATCTTGGTGTTCTATTATAGCTGGAGGTATAAGGACGAGTTTAGGTTCTTTTTGGATGTTAATTGATGTCTAAGAATGTTTAGAAGTGATGGATCTTGGCTGGGTAATGTTGTGGAAGAGTTTGGATGTGATTTCGGTTGTGTTTGGTAGCCGAAATGTTAGATTTGGTGAGAGCAGCGAGTTTAGGTGTAATGGCTGAAGATTTTAATGCATGATGATGCATTAATCCTCTTCTTTGATGTGTATAAAACAGGGGAGACATCCTCGGATCCTTGTGGTGTTGATCCGGAGGCTTGAACGGCGTTTCGGCAAGCTTGCGAAACGGAATTGGTGAGTGGAGTTGGATCTTCAGCTTTGTATTGAATGTTTGAAGGTTTTGGAGCTTAGTTTAAGTCTAAACAACTTAACTAAGCTCAAGAGTAAGTTTTCGGGGAAACTCTCTCTCTTGAATAAACCATTAAATGGTTGGATGCAATGTGTTTAATTTGCATGTTTAAATTCTGTTTTGAAACCATGTTTTAGCATGATTAAAGCTGGTTTTGAAAGCCATGTGTTGAAGGATGCTCAAGGTAAGTGATCCTTGGTTTGATATTGATAATTGTGGCTTGATGCATAGTGATGCATGCTGGTTTAATGGCTTTGATTTGGATGCTTTAAAATAGTGGATTAATGATGATAATTGATGTATATTGGCAAGTGATGTGTTGGTTTTAAAGTACTTGAATCGGATATACTTAGCCGGCTATAGGATTGGGTGCACCGTGAATAAAGTCGCCTTGGATGTTGAGGGGTTGTAATGGTACCGTAAACTCCATCCAAGTACACTAACGAGATGCTCAAGATCACAATGGTGGTTAAAAGTCCATGTGTGGATCTTGTGTTGAGTGTCATGTGTTCTCGTTAGTGATGTTATACAACTACCAATGAGTGATGTGGAGGGGTTGTGATTGTACCGTTAAACTCCATCACGGGTGTTGAGGGGTTGAGATTGTACCGGTAAACTCCACCTTGTGTGTTTGGTAGTGTGTATGAAGCGTATGGGGCAACGCTTGTAATCGGCGTATCCGATTGTGTTTTATGTTGTAAAAGGATGTGGTTTATCACTTGAAAGCCAATATGACATGTTAATGATATTGAAGCATGAGATGCTTGTTGTGAATGCAATGTTGCATGAATGATGTTGATGTGTGTTAAAAGGCTTATTGGAAAGTGTTTTTATAAGTGCATTATTGTGTTGTTTCATTAGAGCATGCCTCACTAAGCATTTGTGCTTACGCTCTCTCTCTTGAACCAATAATGCAGATAATTGAGGTGTTTGAGGGCAGCAAGGAGGCTAAGAATCCAAGGGAAGGGCTAAGCTCATGTATGGTGACTATTTCACAACATTATTAGATTTTGATATTTGGCAATGGGAACCTAGGTTGTGTTTTTGGGAGATGTTTATGGACTCCCTAGTTGTGGCATGATTCCTTAAATGTTTTGGATATGTAATTGGCCATTTTGGTCCTTGCTTTGATGATTTGATGATTGTTTGCCTTGGACAATAGGATGCATGCCTTTAGTCTTGTGAATTTTCCTAATTGATGCCATGATCGTGTTTTGATGATGCAAACATGTACCTAATATGTATGATGACTTGTTGGCATGATCAGGTAGTCATTAGGATGTCTTTGAGTAATTAAATGCATGTTAAACCAACAAAATCTGCACTTTCTGGGCAGTCCGTATCAGAACGGGCACTAACGTTTCGAAACGAGGGCCTGTAATGGCCTTCGTGTATCGAAACGGATAGGGCCGTTCCGAAACACTTTTGCCACTGCAAGGTCCTGTTTCGGAATTGGTCTCGAAACGAACCCGCGTTTCGGTACGGTCAACCCCCGTTTCGAAACACTAGACCGTTGGGCACTGATTTGAATGGTTTAAGGTTTGCAAGCTTTACGTTTTAGTCCTGAATTTTTGTATATGCAATTGTTTGAGTTTGAGATGTCCGTTTAAGGTGAAATTTGACAAGTAAGCATGTAATATGATTAATTTGATATTGGTAACCTTGAAATCGGTTAAGTCCCTCATCTTTTCAGAATTTACAATTTGGTCCCTATTTTTTTGTATGTTGTGCAATCGAGTCCCTTTTTGCCTTCCGATCGCTGTGATTTTCAAGTATCTTTTTCTCAAGAGTTCGCTTAGGGTTAATGAGCATCTAGACAAGTTTAAAAAGGAAAAAAAAGGGTCGTTAATCAAGGATGACTTTCGGGTTGACTTTGGTTTTCCCCGTGTAATCTTCGTAGTTCAGGTCAACCGTCTAGGTCGGGCTAAGGGGGTTACATGGAGCCTGTAAGACTTGTAGCTTATTGTTTGAGGTTGCCTCTTGAGTTGGAGAAGATCTATAAGGTGTTTCATGTGTCGATGTTGCGGAAATACTGGTCGGATCCATCACATGTTATGCCGGTGGAGGACATTGAGTTTCATCTAAATTTATCATATGATGAGGAACCTATAGAGATCCTTGATTCTAGGAGTAAGGTTCTTTGTGAAGAAATTTCCTATGTGGGGAGAGTTGTAACACCCCGATTTTGGGCCTAGGAGTTTGTAGGTTTATTAGACAGTTCGATGGACTGGATTAGAGATTTGAGTCAAATTCAGGATAAAAATAGGAATAAATATTTTTGTGTGAGAAAATATATGGGTAAATATTATAAAATCATTATTTAATATATGTATATTTTTGATAAAGTCAATTTTGAAAAGTGGAGTTTGGTAATTGGACATTTTTGCTAGTGACCAAGATGTAAAGAGTAAAAAACTGCTTTTAGTGATTGTTTTGAAAAACTGTCAAATCTTATAATCTTTAAGCAGCTAATTTACCAAATGTTTTAATCTGATTTTTCTCTCAATTTAGATAATTTGAAATGAGTTTTGATTAGTGAATTAAAGGGGATTTAATTAAAAAGGTAGCTATTTTCCTCAATCCATTTTGACGTAACTTTTTAAAAATTTCTTCAGCCAACACACTCTCTTATTATCAAAGATTTCAGGTAATGTTCTTGATTTCTTAAATTCTTGATTTATAATGGTTTATTCAATCTTATTTTTCCAAATTCTCATTGTTTTCCTTTGTTTTTCAAGAGTAAAACATCCAATTGAGAAGAAAGTTACTCATTAGAGGTAAGGTTCATTCGTCTTCTCTAATGAATGGTTCTTTACTGAAATTCTCAAGTATTTGATCCTTGTTTAATGTTTATAATGAGTTGTAATGATTTAATTATGGAAAATTGGTTAAGTCAAGGTTTATTTAATGAGATTAGGTGATTTTATTTTGGATCTGTTTTGTTGAGTTCTTGGTTGGATTAGAATATGATTTTAGTGTTTTATGATGCTAATAAGTTGGTTTTAACATTAGAATCGTGAAACTAAGTGAATCTCAAATTTTCTAGGTTGTTAGTTATTGGTTTTTGAGATGTTATGGATGCTATATGAATGTTGGAGTTATAGGGATGTTGCTAGGTTGTTTTTGGATGTATTTTGGTGGTAATTGATGGATTAAATCTTTAGACTTTTGTTGGGTTATGTTTGGAAGGTGTTTGATGGTAATTTCGGTTGTTGTGGGGGAGTTTTGGTTCGAGTTGCTGTGGATTTATGTTGCTGAGTCTTTTAATGAAATTAGATGCATTAAACCCAATGTTTTTGTGGTTATATCAGGGGTGGTTGATCCCCAAGCTTGTAGCACCGTTTAGAAGCTTTGGAGGAGTAGTTTGCATTGGCGGGCGAGGTTTTGCGTAGTCTGTGAGTGAGAACGTGAAGTTCAGCTTTGAAATTGATTAAAGGTTATTTTGAGAGTTTAAATTAAGCTTGAAATACTGGTTTAAACTCGAAGTAAGTGTGACGAGAGTTCTCCCTTGATTGTGTTTTGGCGAAATTAGTTTTATGCTTTTTTAATTACATTGTACCTACTGTTTAAGAATGTTTAAAGTGTGATTTATACTAATTTTGATTATATATTGATGATGGATACATTAGGTATATGGTCCATATAAGTATGAGGAATACTTGTAAATGCATTGTTTAATGCATTGCAAACAGTTTTGAATGTTGCATGTAAAAACAATGAGGTACATAGTTAATAATGAATTATATTGGCAAGTGATGTGGTTTAAAATGTTATCGGATATAGTTAGTTAGCCATATGAGTGATTGTGCACTACAAAAACTCGCATTGGGTGTTAAGGGGTTTATGTGTACCGAATACTCCACCATGAGTACCCTAACGATTAAAGGGTTATATGGTACCAAAAACTCTCGTTACCGGATTATACATCTAACCGATGGTTGGGTTGTGATGGTACCCGGTTGTGATCGTACCTTAATTCCGGTTGAGATTGTATGAAGTGTTGAGAGGACACTTGTTGAATCTGTGTATCTGATGTAATATTTTGTAAAGTGATACTTGATTTATGATCACTTGAAAGCCAATATAATTGATAATGTATCATTGTAACGCCCCGGTTTTGGGCCTAGCAGTGTATGGCTAGATTAGACGATCCGGTGGACCGGGTTTGAGATTCGAGTCGGATTCAGGATCAAATATTTTTATGAAAGAAAAAAAATATGGAAAATGGTTAAAATCCTTATTTAATATGTTAATGATTTTGGTGAAATCTATTTTGGAAAATGAGTTTTGGAAATTTGACATTTTGGGTCTAGTGACCAAAACGTGAAAGTGAAAAACTGTTTTAGTGAATGTTTTGTAAAATGGTCAAAACTTTGAATCTTTAAGGAGCTAATATACCTAAGTGTTTTATCATATTTTTATCTCAATTGGAATAGTTTTAAATATTTTAATTAAAGGATTAAAAGGAATTAATTAAATGAATGTAGTAATTTTCACAAAAACTAATTTGACGTGATTTTCTATTCTCCAAACTTTTCTCTCAAAGTCTTTTCAGTCAAACATCTATTTTCCAGTAAAGATTTGAGGTAACGGTCTTGTTTTCTTAAATTAAATATTCCTAATAGATTTCCTAACATTTTTCTACAAAATCTCATTGATTTCCTTTGCTTTTCAAGAAGAAAAACCATCCAATTGAGAGGGATTTCAATCATTGAAGGTGAGATTAGTTCTTCTCCTTTAATGAATGGTTCTTTACTGAAGTTCCCAAGTCCTTGATCCTTTATATATGTTTTCTAAGGGGTTTTGGTGATTTAATTTTGGAAATTTGGTTTAATTGGGATTTAATTGGTGGAATTTATTGAGATTTGTTTTGAATCTATTTTGATGGGTTCTTAATCAGATTAGAACATGATTATGATGTTTCATAATGTTAATAGCTTTGTTAGTTATGTGTTTTTGGGGAGTTATGGTGGTGTAATGGTTGCTAGAGGTGTAAGGATTTTATAAGATGGTTTTTGGATGTCAATTGATATTTGGAAGTTATAGCTTTTGGATGGGTTAAGTGTGGAGGTCAATCGATGTTTTTGGTTGTTTCAGATAGGCGATTAATAGCTTTTAGCAAGGTAATGTTGTGGAATTACTTGCTGAGATTTTGAATGCATTGAGATGCATTAATCCTATATTATTATGTGGTTAAAATAGTGGCGAAGGACCTGCTAGCAATCAGTGAAGCTTTGGAGGCTTCAGATGCTTAGTTTCGTGTCAGCGAATTGAGGTTTCATGTCGGGGAATCGAGGTTTCACGTCGATGAATCAAGGTTTCGCATGTCAGTGAGTGAGAACGTGGATTTCAACTTTGAAATGTTTTAAAATTGGTTTGGGAGCTTAGATTTGAGCTTGAAATGTTTGTCTAAGTTCAAAAGTAAGTATAAAGTGCTTTTCTTTCTCGGTCGTGCTATTATGAAATGGTTTTTATGCACTTGGTTTTGATTACATGTTACCTACTGGTAAAGCGTGTTTAAAGTATGCGATATAGTGTTTTTAATTATGAGATGATGAAGGACGCACATGGTAAGTGATCCTTATAAGTATATGTTTTATATTTGTGTTTAAATCAAGGTTTGTTTCTTTGGAAAATTATTTAATGTTGATGCTTTGAAAACAGTGAGGTACATGGTTAGATGTAAATTATATTGGAAAATGATGGTATGGATGTGGATTTCAAAATGCTATCGGATATAGTTAGCCGGCTATAGGATTGAGTGTACTATAAACAAGTTGCCTTGGATGTTGAGAGGTTTATACGGTGTACCAAATACTCCATCTAGGTACCCTAACGATCGAGGAAGTGTAGTGTCCCGTGTCTCGGTAGTGGGGTTATACATCTATCGATTAGTGGTGTTGAGGGGTTTATACAATGTACTGAATACTCCACCATGGGTGTCAAAGTGGTTGAGGGGTTAGTATTGTGTACCGAATACTCCTCTCTGTGAACCTTGAGATGCCGGTGAGAATGTATGAAGTGTTGAGACAACACTCGTGAAACCGTGTATCCAATGTTGTGATTTGGAAATGGAACTTGGTTTATGATCACTTGTAAGCCAATATAATTTTGAAGTATCTTGTGTTGTATAATGGTATGTTATGCATGGGATGACTTAAATTGAGGTTAGCAATGTGAGTTACGGTGGTTTTATAATATATGTTGCATATGGCTTAATATGTTTGTTTTTGAATGGTTAAAGTGCATGGTTTTATAGGCATAATGTTTCAAATGATGATTTAAGTAATTCAAATGAGATTTCAATGTGGTTTGAGAAAATGGTTTTAAATGCATTGATGGTGTTTTCTTTTTTAGCACTTCTCACTAAGCCTTGTTTTTTAGCACTTCGTTAGTTGAATGTATGTTATTGTTGGAGTATGCACAAAGACCAATCATGTGATGGCTGTAAAAGACATACTAATTTTATCTTGTTTATTAATATAAAGTCATTATTATTATTTTAGTCTTATTCTATGTATTTATAAATAAACTGAATTTTAATAAAGTTCTTAGAATAATATAGTTATCCTTGAATGTCCTTAGTCGAGTATTATTGTGGGCATGAACGACAATAATATATTAAGACTAATATGTAGTTTATTGATGACAAAGCATTGTCATTAACATGGAGATGTCAAAATCAATACATAAGTATGTGTTAGAAAAATACATACTCGAAAAAGACATACTCGACTAACTTGCTATGAGGATGTTTCTTGGATTATTATATGATAGTCACAACATCGATCATGGTGATAACTACATGTATGATCTTGAAACTTGAGATCATCATCGTTTCAACATCGTGATTGACATATTTTGATACGGTCAAACATGTGTCGTAACTAACTACACTATAAAGACTGACATTGGATATGTCACAATCTATGTACCGAATTATGGTTGATCAAGATAGGACTTGTCCCTCCTACATAATAGGAGTAATATCATAGGCCACTTGATTGAGTAAGACTAGAAAATGCATGGTCATGCTCGAATAAATTGATATGAGATATCATAATTATTCATTTATAATAGTCTACTCAAGATATCAAGAAACATTAGATGGACAATACAAGTGTGACTAATCCATGACTTCAATCTGATCTAGATATGAGGACAAAAGGATGTGATACATAAAAGAATTTAATCACGGAAAAAGGTAAAGTCGAACAACGACTTCATATAACTTAGGTAGCAATGATGTATTTCTAGATGCCACTCATTGCTTATATATTTTGAATTGTTCTAGATATTACTACTAGCGTTACATGAACCTACAAGGGTTACACCCTATGATTGAAAAGAACAAATATCGACTAAATAGCATGTGTACAATTTTTTTTGTACATGTAATAATTATTAAAACAAAATTATTATAATTATTGTAACTATAGATAATCTCGTTTATATATATATATATATATATATATATATTAATACTATATAATTATTGTAACTATCAACTACTATTAAAATATTTATATCTCGAAAGAAACCTAATTAAAGTAGAATCGAATTCTACATATTTAATTATATTCAGTTAAATATATTGTATATTTAATGAATCCAAATTTAATTAGAATTAGGTTTTTGAATGTTATATAAAGGCATAATGTCTAGCAGCCAAGATGTGCTTTTTGGAAAACCTCTCTAACAGTTAGAGTTGAGAAAAATATTGTTCATTTCGTTCGAATGGAGTGCGTAGATTTCGGAACGCGATTGTGACGACTTGGATTTGATTTGGATTCTCCTATATTCCTTGGGAATTTCCAGATTTTGTAAGGTAACGTTTCATCCTTTTCACCCCGAATTCGCTCCTCGTACATGGGTCTTTGGAAGTAATCGCTAGATAATTTTCTGCTACCCCATGGGGTGTACCGGCGTTTCCCGAAAGTTTTCGTATTAAACTATAAATAATAAGGGCAATGGGGAATCTGTTGTGTTGTTGGGAGGTATGTGTGAACTCCTTGTTTAAGCAAGGTTTTGTTGTTGTTTTGGACTTAAATATGGCCTTTGTTGTTTGGTTTATTGTTTGATATGGTTTTTGAACTATGCTTGTCTTGGTTTATGCAAAGCATGCCTATAGATTTCTATTTGAAACATGATGCCATGAGTTGATTTTGAATATGCAATGACTTTTTGAGGATTGATCCTTGAATATGTTGTGTATATGTTAGAAGCATGTTTAAGTGGTTTGTATTGCATCAATGTGTATTAAACCATCAAAATGGAGCATTTTGGGTCTAGGTGTATCGATAAGCGGACCACTATATCGAGATAGGTAAGCCAAATCAGGCTTGACATATCAGTACGTGGGGACTCGTATCGATACAATCCAAGAGGGAAAAGTGTGTTGTTTCGATACACGGGGAAGCATACCCGTATGGGTCTTGAGTTTAAAATCCTCAAAACTTACTGGACAAATCCGTACCGGTACGAGTCTTGGTGTATCGATACAATCAGCGGTTAAAGTAGTTATTGGGTATCTTTTAAGGTTTTGTTTTCTTACATTTTAGTCCTTGAACATTGTGGATGAAATTAAATGAGTTTTAATGATTGAATTGATTTGAGATTTGACACCGTGACATGAAATATGAATAATTAAAGGGTGGTGACTTTAAATTGGATAAAGTCCCAGTAATTTGTAAAAAAATATAATTTGGTCCAAGAAACATGCATGTTGTGAAACAAATGTCTAATCGATGTCCAATTGAGTTTATGTTTCTACCGCTACGAGTTCAAATCACATGGAATGATAATGTGCATCTAGATAAGATAAAAATAAAAAATAGGGTCATTTATTTAGGTAAACCTTCCTGGTTTACTTAAAATTTCCCCGTGTGACTCGCTCGGTCCGGTCTCGCTTTTAGACCAGGTCGAGGGGGTTACAATTGTAACGCCCTGGTTTTGGACCTAGGAGTCTTTAAGGTTGACTTGAAGTTAGTATGACCTAGACTAGAGGTTCGGGTTAGTTCGAGAGTGGTTCAGGGAAATCAAGGTTCAGGATATGATAAAATTATGGGAAAATTCCTAAAATTCTCTAAAAATATATATATAAAAAGGTTTGGTGAAGTCAATTTTGGAAAATGATTTTCGGAAGATTGACATTATGATTTGGTGACTAAATTGTAAAAAATTGCAAAATATGTTTTTAAGGATTATTTTGAAAGAGGGCCAAAACTTAGAATCTTTAGAGAGCTAATATATATTTAATGGGCTTTTTCCCTTAATTGACCATTTTAAATGTATTTTATTTAAAGAATAAAAGGAGATTTTATTAAAAAGGGGATTTTATTAATTACCTTTTCCAAAATCTATTTTGACGTAACTTCCTTTTCTCTCATTTTTCATCAACCAAACATTTCATTTTCTCTCAAACTTCCAAAGATTTTCATCTTTCAACTTCATTTTGATTTGCAAATGATTTCCTTGATGATCCTTCCATTTATCTCAAAGGGTTCTATAAGATTTTGAAACAAATCTTGTCAGTTGAAGGAATAGGCAAGAGTTAGAGGTAATTTTCGTTCAACTCCTCTAATCAAGGTTCTTTAATGAAATTCTCAAGTCTTTGGCACTCTAATTGTGTTTAATAACAAGGTTTTATAATCTATTTGATGAAAATGGTTAGACCAAGCTTTGAAAGATGATTTCTCAAGATTTTCGTAATGGTTCTATTTTGGTTAATTTGAGATTGGTTTTAATAATGATTTGGATGTTAAATGATGATTAAAATTGGATGGAAGTGTTAGGTTTTGGCTGGGATAAGTTTGCAGAGTAATCGAAGATGTTTTCAGTTGTTTTGGATAGACGTTTCGGTGTTTTTGGGCAGAGCGGCGTGATGGCTTTGGTTACTGGTGTATTTAATGCATTGAGATACATTAATACTCTGTTCTTGTGTGGTATAAACAGAAGGGAAAATATCAGAAGAAATCGGTGAAGTTCTAGGTACTTCAGAAGCTTGATTACGCTTTGGAAAAGCAAGCAAGGCGTTGTCGGTGAGTGGATGTAACGCCCCGGTTTTGAGTCTAGAGGTTTTAAGGCCGGTTTAGGGTCCGATGAATCTACACTAGAGATCCGAGTCAGTTCGGAGTCAGTTCAAAGAAATCTTTGTTCGGGATGTTGTAAAATTTTGCGAATTTTTTTAAAAAGCTATTTAAATATGTATTGAGGGAAAGTGAAACTAATTTGGAAAATAATTTTTGGAAATTCAACATTTCGATTTGGTGACTAAAATGTAAAAATTGAAAGTTTTGTTTTAATGGCTAAATCAAAGAGAGCCAAAACTTAGAATCCTTAGGGAGCTATTACACCAAGTTGGTATCATCTATTTCCCTTGATTTGGTGTTTTAAATAATTTAATTAAATGTTTTAATAAAAGAGTTTCATTAAAAGATATTTTAATAGCTTAAACATTTTCTTACGTAAATACTTTTCTCTCAACTTTCCCAGCAGCCAAACTCTCTTTCCATCACTAAAATCTTTAGAGAATTGCCTCATCTCATTTACTTTTGATTCCTAAATGATGTCCATGGATTTCTACAGCATTTAGCTAAAGTTTTCTTAAACGATTTCATCAAAATCGTTGCAAATCAAGGGGAAAACTTGTGTTAGAGGTGATCTTTCTTTTCTCTACTCTAATCAAAGTTCTTTATTGAAATTCCTAATTCTTTGGCTCTCTAGTTTTGTTTAATAACAAGAGTTTGTAATTGAATTGATGGAAATTGCTAAATTAAGCTTTGTAAGATGGATTTTGATAAGGGGTACGTTGCTTCAGAAACAACGTTCCTTGTCTATTAACGGATCTAGGATGGAAGCAAGCATAACTCTGCAATAAAACATAAAGGGGATGTTATTAGGCTTAGAATAGGCTAAAAATCAAGAAAAGAAACAGTGAAAAACGAAAGGAAAGAAGAGTGAATTTTCTGGCAGATTCGAATCAAGGTTGAAGATGAACTCGTGTAACTTCATTCATGACAGCCTTGAATACTCAAATACGGCAGAATGGACTTTGAATTTGTTTGAAAAATACTAACGCCTTTGAACTCGAAAGAACTCGAACAATATGATGAACAGACCCGAATTGAATATGTTTTTCGTTAACAGACTTGGACCCACTAGATAGCGATCTAAGAACCCAAAGTATCGAGAAGATGACACAATCAACCGAAGTCTGAAAATGAAAAGTAGTTCAATGAAGAACTGAAATTGAGAGTAAAACTCAGAAAGAAACTTTGCATAAAATTGTCTAACCTTTTTACAAGTCAAGTCGACCAATATATATAATACAAGGGCTGGCTGAAAATTACAAAGTATGTGGCTGTTATTAAGCCTTTCAAAATTTAAATTTGAAGGAAAAAACTTCTTAAGGGGCGGCAAAAATTCCCAGCAGTGTATTTAAGTTTTGTGCACCCAAATGGATTAATCACATGTTTAATGTGCTGTTCAATTGAATTTCAAAGGAAAATCACATGTTAAATGTGTACTCCTTTGTTCTTATCCGCCCAAGTAAGAGAAATCAAGGCTCGGATGCACCATGTGCCTTTGATGGCGGAAATGTGCATGACACGTGGAAGTGGTGCTGATCACGTACAACGCATGCACACACATGCTCACACACGTACACTTGGCTGCCCCACACACGTGTAGGACACTCTCCCACATGTAGGATGGCTTTCAGCTCGTCAGCTGGAGTTGAGCTAGTGGAGCTGAAGTTGAGCTGACTGGAGCTAGATTGAGTTGAATTCAGCTAGCTGGAAGTGAAGTGAGCTGAGCTAAGCTTCCCACACTCCTCTGAGCTCAAGATGAGCTGTGTACACTCTCGTGGGCTTCAACCGAGCTAGCATGAAGCCTTTGAGCTGCTGCCCAATAGTGTACCTTCACTAAAACACAACAAACATGCATAAACAACCTTGTAATCTTATTAACAACTTATAAACACACTTTAAGCTTAATGCAAACATACTTAGCATATTATAAACACACTATTATCATACTGCAAACATACTTAGCATATTATATACATACTTAACAGATCTAGTACGTAGTATAACCCAAGTATGTCACATATCAGCATGCAACACATTATAAAGCTTATGTTCTAAGGCATAAACATGATCGAACGAATCTAGAATGTTAGCACAAGTTCGGAATATAACTTCTTTGAATTGTTCAGCCCTGGATCGTGTGATAGGTCCCATTGGATGAACTTCCGGATCAACTTCCTTTGGTTGCAAAGACGTGCTCACATCATCCTCCCTTCTTGAAAAGGATTTGTCCTCAAATCTGTGGAATCATTAAAATGGGTTAAGTCAGAAACATTGAATGTAGCACTTACATTAAACTCTCTCGGTAAGTCCAACTTGTAGGCGTTGTCATTCACTTTCTCCAACACCTAAAAAGGACCATCTCCTCGCGGTTACAACATGGACCGATGTTGGACTGGAAATCGTTCCTTTCGGAAATGAACTCTAACGCAATCACCAACATTGAAGGTGACTTCCTTCCTTCCCTTGTTTGCGTGCTTCTCATATTGCTGAGTCCTTTGTTTCAGGTTCTCCTTAACCTATTAAATCAACTTCTTCACGTATTCTACCTTACGTTGATCGTCCCTGTTCATCACATGTTCTTATGGCAAAGGCAACAAATCTAGAGGCGTAATAGGGTTAAAACAATAAACAATCTCAAAATGTGACAATTTTGTAGCAAATTATACATCATGGTTATAAGCAAACTCAACATGTGGCAAACAATCTTCCCAAGTTTTAATGTTCTTTTTAATGATGGATCGAAGTAAAGTAGATAAAACTCTATTAACAACCTCAGTTTGTCCATCAGTCTGGTGATGGCAAGTAGTAGAAAACATAAGTTTCGTACCTAATTTGCTCCAAAGAGTCCTCCAGAAGTGACTAAAAAACTTTACATCCCTGTCAAAAACAATTGACCTAGGAATACCATGTAAACACACATCTTTAAAGAATAAGTTAGCCACGTTAACAACATCATCAGTCTTATGGCATGAAATTAAATTTGCCATCTTAAAGAACCTGTCAACCACAAAAAATATTATATCTCTACCCTTCCTAGTTCGAGGCAATCCCAAAACGAAATCCATAGAAATATCAGTACAAGGGGAATCAGGAATAGATAAAGGTAAGTACATACCATATGGTGAAACCTTCAATTTTTGCCTTTTTACAAGTCACACAACGTTCACAATACCTTTAAACATCTCTGTGCATCTTCGGCCAAAATAAATGCTCCTTCAAGGTATGTAACGTCTTGGTGACCCCAAAATGACCCATCAATCCACCTTCATGTGCCTCACGGATTAGTATATCATGCATCGAACCCTGTGGAATGCATATCATGTTTTCTTTGAAAAGATAACCATTAAGCCTGTAGAATTTTCCATCTACACCTTTCTCACAAGCATTATACTTATATCTAAAATAAGGATTAACAGGGTATAACTCACGAATGTATGCAAAACCAATCAAATGTGAATCAAGATAACTCAAAAGTTCATACCTACGTGATAATGCATCAACAACGACATTATCTTTCCCCTTTTTTGTATCGAATGACATAATGAAAAGATTCTAATAATTCAACCCATTTAGCATGACGTTTATTCAATTTATGCTGACCCGTGATATATCGCAAAGCCTCGTGGTCAGTGTGGATCACAAACTCCTTAGGCAACAAGTAATGCTGCACGTCTCCATTGCCCGAATCAGTGCATACATCTCTTTGTCATAAACTGGATAATTCAATGTCGCTCCACTCAATTTCTCACTGAAATATGCAACGAGCCTCTTTTCCTGTATTAAAATTGTGCCTATATCAACTCCAGAAGCATCACATTCAATTTCAAAAGTTTTATCAAAGTCAGGTAAGGCTAACACTGGTGCTCTAGTCAAACAATCCTTCATTTTCAGAAAAGCATATTCTTGTTCTTTAACCCATGAGAAGACTGAATTCTTCTTTATAATCCCAGTTAAGGGGGCGGTAATAGAACTGAAGTTAGGAACAAACCGTCGATAAAAACTCGCTAAACCATGAAATGATCTAACCTGAGTAATCAATGTTGGTCCTGGCAATTCCTAAATTGTTGTAATCTTCTCAGGATCAACTTCAACACCCAGTTCACTCACAATGTAACCAAGAAATGTAAGTTTGTTAGTACAAAACACACATTTCTCAATGTTACCAAATAGCTTTTCTTCTCTCAAAGTTTGCAAAACGACTCTCAAATGTTCTGCATGATCCTGCAAGGTCTTATTGTAAATTAAAATATCGTCAAAGTAAACAACACAAAATTTACCAATGAAGGATTACAAAACATGAATAATTAATCACATGAAAGTACTAGGTGCATTAGTTAAACCAAAAGGCATCACTAACCATTCAGACAAACCTAGCTTTGTTTTAAAGGTTGTCTTCCACCCATCGCCTTCTCGCATGCAAATATGGTGATATCCGCTCTTCAAGTCAATTTTGGAAACAATGACTGCTCCACAAAGCTCGTCCAACACATCATCAAGTCTGAGAACAGGATGATGATACTTAATTGTAATCTGGTTCACAGCTCTACAATCTACGCACATCCTCCAAGATTCATCATTCTTCGTCACTAACAGTACCAGAACAACAAACGAACTCAAACTCCCTCGAATGTAACCCTTGTCCATCAACTTTGTAACTTGCCTCTAAAGCTCGTTCGTCTCTTCGGGGTTAGTTCGATAAGCTAGTTGATTTGGAATAGTAGCACCTGGAATGAAATCAATCTGGTGCTCAATGCCATGAAGAGTTGGAAATCCCTTCGGTGTTTCATCTAAAAACACGTCCTCAAATTCCTACAAAAGAGATGAAATAGAAGTAGGCAGATCACAAGGAATCTCAAACAATAAACAATGATCTTTAAACAACAAAAAAAACAAAAATTGCTAAGTGGAAAGATATTTCTTGATTTCCTTGTTGTTGACATACACCTTCAACTTCTTCTTCCCACGAACTTCCTCAACATTCTTTTGCAATCTTGCTTGATCTTCTTGCACTTGACTTGGCGTCAATGGTGCCAAGGTTATCTTTTTTCCTGCATGCATAAAAGAATACGTGTTCGTAAAGCCATCATGTGTCGTCTTCTTGTCAAACTGCCAAGGATGGCCCAATAGCAAATGGCTTGCATCCATTGCAACGACCTCGCAAAGTACTTCATCCTCGTTCTTTCCAATGGCAAATGACACTAAAACTTGTTTCGTCACTCTAATCTCTCCACCGTCATTCAACCACTGTAATTTGTAAGGTTTGTGATGCTTTGTCGTCTTCAAACCTAATTTTTCAACCATCACAAAACTAGCAACATTAGTCCAACTACCACCATCGATAATCCCAACACATACCTTATTATTCATGAGAATCTGGTGTGAAAGATGTTCTCTTTTTGTTGTTCATCATCAATCGGTTGAGTATTCAAACTCCTTTTGACAAAAAGTGCTTCAACTGTGGCAAACTACTACACATTGTCATCATCTTCTTCCGCGTCTACAAGAGGGGGGGGGTCCTGCTCGTCTTCCTCATACTCGATCTCGTCACTTTCTAACATCAACATGGTCCTCCGATTGGGGCACTGACTGGCGATATGTCCTCGTCCTAGACATTTGAAAGATTGAATGTCCCTCGAACGTTCTTGTGTCACCACCTACTTGTCACACCTATTCTCAGTAATAGGAGTCTTCAACTTGCTTGATTCTACCTTTTCTCGAATCTGCAGTGGTGCTTGTGGTGCAGACTTCCTGAAATTGTTAGGGGCATTAAAATAATTGGAAAATGACTTAAACGGAGTATTACCTTGATTTGAAGATTTCTTGTGTTGTTGTCACTCAACTTTGATCGCCATATGCACCTTGTCATCCAACTCAACATAATGCTAAAATTCAACAACATTAGCAATTTCAAAATTCAAACCTGCAAGGAAACGTGCCATAGTCGCCTCTCGATCTTCCACAACGTTCACACACATCATGGACATCTCCATCTCCTTGAAGTAGTCTTTAACACTCCTACTCCCTGTTTCAAAGTTTGCAATTTCTGGAATAAATCACGATGATAGTGAGAGGGAACAAACCTCTTACGCATGATCCGTTTCATTTCTGCCAATGTTCTCACTAGACCCTCATCGGTGCGTCTCCGACTGATCAGCAATTGATCCCACCAGATCAATGCATAATCTATGAATTCCATCGCAACCAAACGAACCTTCTTTTACTCCGAGTAGTTGTAACACTCAAACACATGCTCAACCTTGCTTTCCCAAGCAAGATATGCAGCAGGATCTGTCCATCCCTTAAATGATGGAATAGCAACTTTAATGTTAGATAAATTATCATCAAGTTGCGCACAACCTTGTTGATTCTGTCGCGGAGACTAGCCGACTTCATTCTCGTCATTAATCTCATCATGGATAGAATGAGATCCACCCCTATCAATTTTATCCATTCGAGATTGTAAAGGCTCCAATTCTTGTCTTAAATTACGTTGAATTTCACGTGTAGTGGCCTGCATTTGCAAATTTGGTGGATGTCCAGCGGGATTACTATCATTAGAACCTGCCATTTAAAACACTAAAACAAACAAAAAAAGTTGTTATATGTTAGTAAAAATAAATAAAAAGGACCTCACAATAACACACTCAACAAAGTTCTCACAGATCACTCCAAAGAACATTACACTCAGAAATCATTGCTCGTGTTTCACTTGGGAGAATGCTTGAATGGCTTTTTTTGTCTCCCCTATTGTTCTCACATGCTCAATGCATTTTCCACTCAATCCCACATAAACAGTTCTCTAGGGAACTACCTTGGTCCTCCAAACTCGTTAAATATGTCAAACTTACAAGATATATATAAAGGTTAAAGTATTAAACGATTTGGAAAACAAATAGGGGTTGTTAGGTATGATATAAAGGCTGAAAAATAAAGAAAAAGAAGGCTGGAAAATTGGAGATGAAACAAAAGAAATAAAGGCTGATAAAATGAAGGAAAAAGAAACAACTTACTACAAAAGAAATGCTTACAACGATCCTATCACCGAACAAACAAGAACAAGTTGTTTCGGGTGATTTCAAAGCATTCTATTTCATTCTTGAACATCCTTTATCGTTTTCACGAACAAACTGCACTTTATATATGTAAAATACACCAAAAATCGAATCTAATTTTTTTTTTCGATTTTTTTACTTTGGCTTTTCTTGTTAAACTTTGACTTTGACTCTCTTTTTATTAGAATTTTGACTTTTTTGTTTCTTTATTTTTTGTTTTGTAGTGTAGAGCGTGCTAAAATCCAACCTAAGCTCTGATTACCATATGATAAGGGGTATGTTGCTTCAGAAACATTGTTCCTTGTCTGTTAACGGATTTAGGATTGAAGCATGCATAACTCTGCAATAAAACGTAAAGGGGATGTTATTAGGTTTAGAATAGGCTGAAAATTAAGAAAAGAAACAAAAAAATGAAAGGAAACAAGGGTGGGATTTTTGGCAGGTTCGAATCAAGGTAGAAGATGAACTCGTGTAACTTCATTCATGGCAGCCTTGAATACTCAAATATGGCAGAATGGACGTTGAATTTCTAGAGAAATACAAACGACGTTGAACTCGAACAATATGCTGAACGAACTCGAATCTAATATGTTCTTCGTCAACGGACTTGGACCAACTAGATAACGATCTAGGAACCCGAAGTATCAAGTCAAACGAAATCTAAAAAGGCCAAGTAGTTCAATGAAGAACCGAAATTGAGAGTAAAACTCACATAGAAAATTTTCATAAAATTTTCTAACCCTTTTACAAGTCAAGTCAGCCAATATATATAATACAAGGGGTGGCCGAAAATTACAAAATATGTGGCTGTTATTAAGCCTTTCAAAATTTAAATTTGAAGGAAAAAAATTCCTAAGGGGCGGCAACAATTTCCAGCCTTGTATTTGAGTTTTGTGCGCCCAAATGGATTAAGCACATGTTTAATGTGCTGTTCATTTGAATTTCAAAGGAAAAGCACATGTTAAATGCGTGCTCATTTTTTCTTATCTGCCCAAGCAAGAGAAACAAGGCTCGGCTGCACCATGTGCCTTTGATGGCCGAAATGTGCATGGCACATGCAAGTGGTGCTGATCACGTACAACGCATGCACACACATGCTCACACACGTACACTTGGCTGCCCCATACACGTGTAGGACACTCTCCCACATGTAGGATAGCTTTTAGCAGGTTTTGGACTCGTCAGCTGGAGTTGAGCTAGTGGAGCTGAAGTTGAGCGGACTGGAGCTAGAATGAGCTGAATTCGGCAAGCTGGAAGTGAAGTGAGCTGAGCTAAGCTGTCCACACTCCTCTGAGCTGAAGATGAGCTATGTACACTCTCGTGAGCTTCAACCAAGCTAGCATGAAGCCTTTGAGCTGCTTCCCAATAGTGTACCTTCACTAAAACACAAAAAACATGCATAAACAACCTTGTAATCTTATTATGAACTTGTAAACACACTATAAGCATAACGCAAACATACTTAGCTTATTATAAACACATTATAATCATAATGCAAACATACTTAGCATATTATATACATACTTAATATACCTAACGTAACGTCCTAATTTTGGGCCTAGATGTTTTAGAGTTTGAATCGGGCCGGTCGAGAACGGTTCGAATCTTTAAGGGAGATTTAGGGAACGCCTAGTTCGGGATATTTTAAAAATATGGAAAATATCTAAAAATCCTCGTTTATTATATAAATGATTATGGTGGAAACAATTTTACAAAATATGATTTGGAAATACTACATTTCGGTGTAGTGACCAAATCGCAGTTTTTGCAAAAGTTGAATAGTGACAGTTTTGTAAAGGATTGAAACTTTGAATCTTTAAGGATCTAATTTTACCAAAATGTTTTTTTATCAGATTTCTCTTTAATTTGGGAGTTTTTATTAATGTTTTAATTAAGGGAATAAAGGAGAATTAAAAAGAAAAATCTATTTTGACTTTTCATAACTACCTTACGTTGGTTTTTTTCTCATTTCATTTTCTCTTAACTTCCGCTCAGACAAACACATTTCCTTCATCAATTAACCTCTGATTTTCTTCCTTTTTGCTAAGATTTCATTCTCCTAAGGATTCCTAATCTTTCCCTCATCAAAACCTCTTGTTTTCACTTTGAATTTTCAAGAAATCTTGCCCAAATTGAGGAGAAATCAGCCATTAGAGTCAAGCTTCGTCCTTCTCCTCTAATGATCAGTTCTTTACTGAAATTCCCAAGTTATCAATCCTTTGTTAATGATTTTTTAGTCGCTTTAATGTTAGAAACATGAAATTGAGGTAAAACTCAAGATTCTTGGAGAGATCTTGATGATTTTCCTAACTATTGGTTAGGCTCTTTTTTGAGGTTGATTTCTAATGTATTTTGGATGGTAATTGATGCTATAAATGAGGTTTTATCAAACAAATCCCGAATAGGTTTGGATTCATTAGTTTTATATGCTAGATTGGTGGTTTTAGAGTGGTTTTGGTGTTCTGTTGTTGCCGGAGGTATAATGACGAGTTTATGGTGATTTTTGGTCTTGATTGATGTTTAGAAATGATTAGAATTGATAGGTATTGGCTGGGATTTGTTTTGGAAGAGTTTGGAGATGATTTTGGTTGTTTTTGGTAGCTGAAATGGTGTTTTTGAGTAAAGCAGCGTGTTTGTTTGAGTGGCTGGTGATTTCAATGCATGATGATGCATTAATCCTCTGCTCTTATGTGGAATGAATAGGGGAGACATCTTCAGACGCTCTTGGTGTTGATCCGGAAGTGCCAGCAGCTTAGATATCGTTTCAGCGAGCAAGCGAAACGTAATCGGTGAGTGCTAATGGTTTTAGAAGTCCTTGAGGGACAAAGATACAAGGTTTGGGGATTTAGGATTGGTTTGAAACACCATCCTATGTCCGGAAGTAAGTATGGCTAGTTTTGCTCTCAAATATGTGGTTGATGCCCCTAAATGCTTTTGCATGCTCTTGTTTTGAGATAGACAAATTCCTACTATTTTATGCATGATTTGTAACACGAGATGATGCTTTGTAGAGATTTCATGAGATAACATGATGTATTAAAGAGTTTTGAGATTTTGATTTAATGCAAAGCATGAGTTGCGGTTTTGAAATAAGATGTTGAAGATTTGAGAAATGTTGCATAAAAACAGTAGGTGAGATGATGTTTTTAACAAAATATATTGGCATAGAAGATGAGATAACTACCGGATATAATTGATCGATCAATAGGATGAGAGTGCACTATAAACTAAAAATTTGTACGTGCTCTTTGGAGTCGGGCAATGGGGGTAGTGCCATCCCGATCCAAAGTGAGAATCCGATGATGAGAGATACCATCGGGGTAGGACTTGGTGAAATACCCAAGTTTTGTGGCAATGAGAGATACCGCCATGAGAGTCCGGTGATGAGAGATTCCACCGGGGTAGAATTTGACCTAGAGTCAAGCTAATCAGCATATCCGAGTAAAGATGAAATGTGAAATGCCAATATAATTTATAAAAAATGTATTTGATTCACATGTACCAAATGTTGAGATAATTTATGCTATGAGAAATGCATAAGAGATTTGTATTTGAAATGGTTTAGTTTTCACAAGCATGTGTATGGCTTTGCCATGAGATTTGCATTGGTTTAAATGCATAAGATAGAAAGGTGGTACATGTGTTTTCAAATGGAGATTTGCTTTGAAATGGTTTTCAAGCATGAGATAGAAAGAGCTTGTTGTTGAAAATGGTTTTTGAGAAAGAGTTTTATAGATGCATTGTTGTGTTGGTTTTCCTTAGAGCTTGCCTCACTAAGCAAATATGCTTACGCTCTATTTTACCAACAATGCAGATAATTGAGAAGAGTGTGGGCGGCAAGAAGATTAAGGACATCCAAGGAAGGGAGAAGCTCATGTATGGTGATGTTTTCATACACTTTAGTATTGATATTTGGCAATGGGGATCCAAGGTTGTTGTTGGGAGATGTATTTTGAACTCCCTATGTTTGTGGCAAGTTGTTATGGCTTTTGAAGTTTGTAAATTGTCCTATTTGGTTTGGTTTGAGGATTGAGGTCTTTATTTGGTTTTGTGGTTAGGAAGCATGCCTATAGACTAAATCGTGTTCTATGATGTCTAATCGTGTTGCTGGTATGTTATGGTATGATTTGGGATATGTTTGAATGTGAAAAGATGTGAAAACCCAGAAAATTGTATGGTTGCAGGGCAGGGTGTATAGAAACACCATTATCTGTTCCGAAACAGGGGCCTGAAATGGCCATAATGTTTCGGAACGGGTAATGGTGTTTCGGAACACTTTAGCTACTTGAGAGGCCTGTTTCGATATTGGTCTCGAAACGCACCCGAGTACCGAAATGGTCTACTCCATTTCGATAAGACCGTTTCGATACCAAGGTCAGCGTTTCGAAACGAATGACTGTTAGTCTGCATTTTGAATGGTTTCAAGTTCATGTTTCTTACATTTTAGTCCTAGATGTTTGTGGATGCAATTGGTTGAGTTGGGAATGTCTAATTAAGCTGAAATTTGACAGAGATGCATGAAAAATGGCTAATTACATATTGGTAAGTTTAAAATCTACAAAGTTCACTCAATTTGCAAAGTTTACGTTTTG
Organism: Hibiscus trionum; assembly: GCA_030270665.1. NCBI lineage: Eukaryota > Viridiplantae > Streptophyta > Magnoliopsida > Malvales > Malvaceae > Hibiscus > Hibiscus trionum. Next base: position 18,242,221 of record BSYR01000010.1, read on the forward strand.
GTCCCTAAAAGTGTAATTCTTACATTTGAATCCCTAATGGAATTCTGATCGTTGTGCCTTTCTCTTCTATGATTCTTGAGTAATCACATAGGCTTAATGTGCATTTACAAAAGAAAAAAAAGAAAAAAAGGGGGTCGTTAATCAACGTTGACTTTGGTTTTCCCTGTGTAATCTTCGTAGTTTAGGTCAATCGTCTAGGTCGGGCTAACGGGGTTACATTTGTTAGTATCAGAGCAAGATTTGCGAATATTTGAGGCTTGGTAAGTGGTTAATGTGTGTGCTTATGAATGATTATGACTTTCAGTGAAAGTATGATGTATGATTGATGATTTTTGGTTCTATTCAAATGAATTTGTGATGCTATGTTGTGTTTGGGGTATAGTTAGGGATCCCATTGCCATATCATTACTATTGAGAAGAATTGTTTTAAAAAATGAGCTTGAGTATTTGGATTACTTGCCTTATTTTGCCTAATTGAAGTTATTGTATTTTGTCAGTTGTATTGTTTCCTATGGGGCCACGAAGAGAGCTTAAAATTAATACTCGTGCTACGGGTGAGAACGAGAATGCTGAGAATGCTGAGGATTTACCGCCTCCTCCTCCTGGTGGACCACCCAAAGGTGGTGGAGCTGGGGTTGGTGCTACGAGAGTTGGTACATGGGTTGCTGGACCCGAAGGAGTTCAGGAGCAAGCTGCTCCTGATATGTCTGTGTTGATATAAGCTATTGCTGGAGCTTTTCAGGCAGCAGTAGCTGGAGCTCATGTGGCTGCACCTCAGAATGGTGCTAATGTAAGGTTGTCGTTGAAGCGACTCCGCAGTCTGGGAGGAACTGAGTTCAGAGGGTTGACTCCGGAAGGTTCCGAGTCTTGGATAGAGAGTACCAAGAGGATTCTCGGGCAATTGAACTATAAATAATGTACAAAAGTTGGGATGTATTGTGTCCATGATGCATGGTGATGAATATACGTTGTGGACAACCACAATAGCGGTGATGGATGATGACGAGGTGACTTGGACATTCTTCTTGAATGCATTCAAGCGGAAGTATTTGGGAGTTCGCTACCTCGATGAGAAAAAGAGGGAATTCATGTCCCTTGTGCAAGGGAGTATGTTTGTGGCGGAGTATGAGGTGCAACTTGTACGCCTTGGCCAATATGCACCCGAGCTGATTCCTAGCGATCGGGAAAGGTGTGAACGATTCCGTTATGGGCTGGTGGCTGATGTGAAAACCTATATGCTCGTAACAGACTATACTGATCTCGATGTCTTGGTCACTAGAGCCAAGGACATTGAGTTGAATCTTGGTCTGGCAAGTCGAGCCACAGGATCTAGCTCCGAGAAACGAGCCGCAAAGCGTGATCTTGGAAGAGATTGGTACAAGAAGCATAAGGATAGAAGGTCACATGTCGATGCTAGATGTGGGGGTGGTAACCCTGGGAGAGGTTAGCTAGGACCAAATGCTTTCATGCGGACTCCTGAGTGCAATCGGTGTGGTAGGAGGCACACTGGTGAGTGTTGGGGCAATCTTGGTACATGCTGAAACTGTGGAAATCGTGGGCACATGAAGAAGGATTGTCCGCAGCCGTTGAGAGAAGGTCAGGCTCCAGTGAGAGCAGCTGAGCCACAGAGAGGTCATGGGCGCGGCCGTGGTAACTTCTAACGTAGAGATAAAGGTGGAAGGAATGTAGCACATGTGGTGGTTGTTCTATAACACCCTTAAATCGGGCTTAGAATAATTACTACTAAATAATTAAATCATGGCTCAATTAAATAGAATTAAGAAATTAATTGTAGTAATTAAAAGAAAACAAATGGAGGACTAAAATGAAAGATATGCAAATATAAGAGCTAAATCAAAAAGGACTAAATTGAACTATTAGGAAAATATGAGTATTGCATGATAAATTAACAAATGAAATTGAGCATTACACATGTCCCTCTCTTGGTGTTGGACGGCAAGATAATGGAGATGAATAATCAAATCCCACTATCCAAATTCATCATCTTCATCACTTTCCATCATCTCTTTCTTGCACTTTCAACCAAACCCTTAGAAAGCAAAGAGAGGGAGAGCTTAAGCACAAGAATTCTGGAAATTTATGGAACCAAAATGCATGCATGTCAATGGATTTAAGCTAGGGGAAACATAGGTTCTTACATCCACAAACAATTTATGTAAGTGTTCTAGCTAAAATTCTGCTCATGTTATTATTTAAATGTTCTTGATGAATTGATGTGTTTCTTGAATTTTTTGTGCTGTGAATTTGATTTGAGAATGATTATTGATGTGTTGATAGGTTGTATGTTACATTAGGTTGCTTAAAATGCTAGAAAATTAATATGTATGAAGCTTGAATAATGAATCTGCCCAAAATTGTTAGTTTTAGACACCTTTCGGAAATCTGGAAAATTGAGCATGTTAGAGTTGTTTCTGGAAAACGTGTCCTTGTCCAAAGCCTATTGAGAAAGAGGCAATAGAGGATACAAGGAGTGAACAATCAAGAAGGAGAGACAAGGGCATAGTGATAAAGGACAACAAGTAGCTTGGAGTATTGTGAGTGTAGTTTTGTTTAAAGTGTTAGGATTAGTATCCTAACCTTGTTATTTTTTATTACTAGATAACCTAATGAAGCATGAAATGAATTTAAATTAAGGAAGAAGGATTAAATACTTGACTTATGACCTAAGTTATTCTTACTTGCTAGATAAGCATGCTTAGTTCAAGTAATATGTTGCTATGAAATGTCGATTAGTTGAGATATGTAAAATAGAATTTTTGAATTATTTAGCTACTGTTTTATGATGGTTATATGCTTGAATTAATGATTAATGCTTGCTGGAAAATTGATTGAGCATGACTTGAATGATTCACCTTATATACATGATTGAAATGTTGTTACATGACTTGTAAAGTATTGAATAACAAACAAGTGAACTTGTTAGACATAAAAGATAAGATAAAGACTTTGGTTGATTAGTGTCTATAGGTAGAAGGGCATGCCTTAGAGTCATTGAGCTCCTCTGAACTCTGTTACAGAATGGTGGTTAGTCACCTATAAACCTGAAAAGGTGGTTAGTCACCTTGATAATTGAATGGTGGTAAGTCACCATTGATGCTTATGCATCCTCTGTTATATGTCGAAATGAGAAACTGATACTTGAGGTATCTAATGATACATGTTACAGGAAGACTTGATTACGTATTCCATTAATCATCCAAGGTAATATTGAAAAAGTTATATGACTTGAAAGATAAGTAACTCAATGATATGTACCAATGAAATGATGTTGGTATGCTTACTTGTCTTTAATATTCTCATGCTTTTAAATGATACTTTTTGTTGTAAATGCTAATGTTTTGATTGATGCTTGCTGTATAAATGAACATGAAAGTATGTTATTTGTGTTGCATCATTCGATTATTGAAATGGTTACAACATTAGCTAAGTCTACTTTTGTATGTTGGACTAGCTAGGTAAACCTTGTTTTAAGCCTATTTAGGTAACCTTGAAGATTAAATAATGTTTTAAAATATGGAAATTAGTAAAGCTAGGGCTACCTCACTAAGTACATACCTTGTACTTATCACTCTTCTGTTCCCTTCTTCCAAATATTTCAGGTACTAGTCCCGAAAGCTAGTTGATTGTCTTAGAGAGCTGGCCTTGAAGTCCAAGCACAAGTATGACTCTTTTGGTTATTATAGTTGGTGGCATAGATGTATATAAGTGTCACATGTATATGATATATGTATTTTGATAGTTTTGGTTTGTACATGTTTTAGACATAGTTCATGTTATGTAATGAATAATCATGTTGGTTTGATTTTGTGTAATGTATATATATGGTTAAGGTGATCAAGTCTTGATAAGGTATGGTGGATATGTATATATGGATTTGATGATATGAATGTGTTATGTTTGAGCTATTTAAGTTGATATTGAGCTTGAATATGTTTGTATGGTTCATGTATTTGTTGGATTTGAATGATTGAGTATGATTAAGTGTGATATCTATATTTGATTTACGCATTTGCATCTAGACTTTGCTATGGTTGTTACTATATTTCGGATAGTGCATAATGTAAGGAATTCATATAGGTTTTAGTAATTTGAACATAGGATATTAAAGCATCTAGTTGTTTGATTCGAATGAACAATTTCTGAGATTACCAAGAAGCATTCGAATGTTTTTGTTTGATTAATTGTTGGTGTATTTCAAATAGGTCCTTTTATGTAAGGTTGAGATTACATGAAGTGTATAACTAGAGATTGATGGAATATGTTAAGTTAGTATGTTAGGTTTCTATACTAGTGTATAACTAAAAATATAAGCATGTATACATATGTCTTGTTTATATGTTAGCCAAATGTGAATTTAAGTGATAGCATGTTGTGAACTTTATATGTTGATTCAAGTAAGTCCATACACTAGTTGGTAGCCGAATTCTTAATAAATTGATTAAGGTGTGTTTAGTTATATTATTTGTTAGTTTATAAGTTAGAATATATGTTAGAAAAGTTTTAAAATGGCCCACATATTTGTATATGTTTTGGTAATATGTTTCTAAGTTCATATGTTAATATGTTAAATTTGATAATATACAAGCTGCATGACTCTGATTGATATTGTTACACATTTTGTTTCGATTGTTTATTTGTTCTAAATCATGCGTTATAAGTTGTGACATCCCTCGCTCCTAACCCGGGCTAGGGGTGTTACATAAATTGGTATTAGAGCTTTAGGTTATAGATCCTAAAATTTGTCCGAACATGTCATGCATCATATAAGATTACACCATGCCACATAGGAGTCTTATATTGAATTATTTGTGACTTCGCTCTCTAATTCCGAACTTTCCTCTGAATTCCTTATAGAATGTCTGCTACCAACTTAGCTCGGGACGATGAGAGTCCCCGAGGATCTTCTACTAAGAATGGGGATAGCGTTGCTATGCGACCCCCGGTTGAACCTGAACAACCTCCAGAGCAACCTCGAGTACAAGCCCCTCCTCCTTTGGATAGTGCGACCATCGAAACTGTTCGTCGGGAATGTTTTATCAGTGTCAAAGAAATATTCGATCACTTTGCAACGGGTGTACGAGCAGCCCTGGTTGCTGTTGCACCATCTCAAGCCCCGATCGACAAACTCGCTTCACACAGAGCTACTCCTTTTAGTGGCCTTGATATCGAGAAATCGAAAAAAGGTGAGCAGTGGCTCGATAAAATTATCAAAATCTTGACTAAGCAACTCAAATGTTCCGATGAACATAAACTCGAGTGTGCAGTCTCCTTATTAACAGAAGACGCCTTAAGCTGGTGGGAAACCACGATCCTGACTACCCCTACTGAGTCAGTGACTTGGGACTTCTTCGTTGATGAGTTTAAGAAGAAGTTCATTAGCGAGCAATATCTGGCCGACTGCAGAAATAAATTCCTCTACTTGAAGCAGGCCAGTCGGCCGATTGAAAAATATGTTGCTAATTTCATCAAATACTGCAAATACGGAGCTGCTTACATTAAGACTGAAGAAGAGAAATATCATAAGTTCGTCGGTGGTATGAACGACGAGCTAAAACCGATGTTCACTGCCCTTGGTCTCACAAACTTTCAAACTCTTGTGAACCGAGCTATTTCTACTGAAGCTACGATGAGGGTCATAGAAAAGAGAAAGAGTAGTTATCGTCCGAACAAGGGTAAGAAAGGTGACAGTAAGTCCCGGTGGTCGAAGAGGCCGAAGCACCAGAATGAGTCCTTCTCTACTTATTCACCTGTCACTCAAAATGATTATCGACCTCCGCCCTCAAACAAGATGGCAATTCCGGTGGTTTCTGTTAACAACACTAGAAAATCAGAAAGGGCACCTACTTGCAAATTCTGTCAAAAACAGCACTTCGGCCAATGCCGATTTCAGTCTAATCTCTGTTTCGCCTGTGGAGGCAATGATCATTATATTCGTTACTGCCCGAAGAAGAATGACCAAACTTCTATTCGCCACTCTAATCCGAGCCTGGCACCTTCTGGTCGGAACAAAAATTTGAGGCAGGCTCAATCTAATAATCCGGGAAGAAGCAATGCTGCCCAATCTAGAGCTCCTACTCATTAGGAATCCCGAGCGCCAGCTCGTGTTTATCATATCCATGGCCGAGAGGAAGAAGAATCTCCTGATGTTATTGCGGGTACAATTGAGCTAAACCTTAAATTTGTTTATGCATTAATAGATTCGGGGTCAACCCATTTTTTTATCGCTTCCTACTTAATTAATTAATTTAAATTGCAACACGAACATGTTCAAACTGGTTTAATTGTTTCAAACCCTATAGGGGGTAGTATGCCTATAAATTTCATTTGTAAGGATTGTCAGATAACAATCCGAAATGTACCTTTTTCTTGTAACCTTTATGTGCAACCTAAATGTGAATTCGATTTAGTCCTAGGACTAGATTGGTTGGGAAAACATGAAGCCTGGATAGATTGCCAAAACTGTAGGCAATTACAAGATGATCTTGACTTCGGTTTACATAAAAGAGGTTTAGGAAAAGAATCCATTATGTTAATAGATAAGAAACCAATCTCCTTTTTTGCCTCTGTGGCATTACAAGATGATCTTGACTTCGGTTTACATAAAATGTCGATTGTATCTGAATTTTCTAATGTCTTTCCCGAGGAACTCCCTAGTCTTCCTCCAACTCGGGAAGTTGAATTCAAGATTGAAGTTCAACTCGGAACCAATCCTGTGTCCATTACGCCTTATTGTATGGCACTAGTTGAACTGAAAGAATTGAAGAAGCAAATCCAAGAACTCGAAGACAAATGATTCATTCGACCCAGTATGTCTCCCACGGGTGCTCCTGTTCTGTTCGTGAAGAAGAAGGATGGTACGATGCGACTCTGTATCGATTACCGACAACTTAACAAAGTAACCATCAAGAACAAGTATCCACTACCAAGGATCGAGGATCTGTTCGATCAACTTAAACATACAGCCGTATTCTCTAAAATTGATCTCCGGTCCGGTTATTATCAAATGAGGGTAAAAGAAGAGGATGTGCCCAAAACAGGCTTTAGAACTCGATACGGACATTGCAAATTCTTAGTAATATCGTTCGGTCTAACAAATGCCCCTGCTACATTCATGGATCTGATGAATCGGGTATTCAAGCCTTATATCAATAAGTTCGTTGTCGTATTTATCGATGACATCCTTGTTTACTCCCGGAACAAAGAAGAACATGTTGATCATCTTCGAATTGTACTTCAGACACTTCGAGAACACCAACTATTCAGACCTGAAGGTGGTGGCCAGGCTCGAGTGTATGCTCACCGAGAAGGGAGGAATGACACGAATGTGATCGCAGGTACCTTTACTTTGCAATCCTTGTCATTACTTTCTTTGATTGATTCTGGATCTACACACTCGTACATATTGTGTGAACATGCTCAAATACTTTGTTTGCCTGTTGAGTCTTTGGACGTGGGTATTCGTGTGACTAGTTCCTTTGGTAAGATGGTGGTAACAAGAAGATTGTATAGGAGATGCCCCTTGAAGGTGCAAGAGCATGTGTTTCAAGTTAATATTATGGAATTTCCATTCTATGGATTCGATGTAATTCTTGGCATGAATTGGCTTGTTGAGCATAGATCCGTTGTGAATTTTGAAAGCAAGCGAGTTTCGCTGAAACTTGCAGACGATTATGAGGCTGTGGTGGTGGGAGAAAATTTGAAGTTTCTATCTAATGTGGTGTCGAAGCTTGAAGCAAGCCTGATGTTGCGTCAAGGATGTGAGGCTCTAGAGGTTTTCCGGAGGAATTACCTGGTTTGCCGCCTAGTCGAGAGGTTGAATTCAGAATTGAGTTGTATGAGAACACAACTCCGGTGTCCATTGCTCCCTATCGCATGGCACCCAAGGAGTTGAAGACGAAACTTCAGGAGTTGCTTGACCGGGGCTTTATTCGGCCTAGTGCGTCACCTTGGGGTGCACCGGTCTTGTTTGTTAAAAAGAAAGATGGCACGATGAGGATGTGCAATGATTATCGTCAGTTGAATAAGTTGACCATCAAGAACAAGTATCCTTTGCCAAGGATTGATGATCTTTTTGATCAGTTCCGAGGAGCGGTTGTGTTTTGAAAGATAGATTTGAGGTCAAGATATTATGAGTTAAAGGTGAAGGATGTGGATGTGCCAAAAACAGCCTTTCGAACGAGGTATGGGTATTATGAATTTCTGGTGATGTCGTTCGGATTGACGAATGCTCATGCTGCTTTCATGGATATGATGAACAGGGTGTTCCATGAATTCCTAGATAAGTTCGTTGTGGTGTACATCGATGATATCCTTGGGTACTCTCGTACTGAGGAAGAGCATGAGGGACATTTGAGGATCGTTTTGCAAGCTCTATTAGAGAATCAACTTTATGCTAAGTTGAGCAAATGTGAGTTTTCGCTAAAGAAAGTTGTTTTTCTTGGCCATGTGGTTTCGGCAGAAGGGATTCGTGTTGATCCTGAGAAGATTGAGGCTGTGGTGAATTGGACGCCTCCTAGGTGTGTTCATGAATTTCGTAGTTTCCTTGGGTTGGTAGGTTACAACCGGAGGTTTGTGGATGGATTCTTTAAGATTGCTGCCCCTTTGATGAATTTTGAACAGATGGATGTTATGTATGAGTGGACGAAAGCGAGACAAAAATCGTTTGAGAAGCTAAAAGCAGCTTTGACGCAAGCTCCTATCTTGGTTCAACATGAATAAGAAAAAGAGTTTGTGATGTATAGTGATGCATCCTATATTGGTTTGGGGCGTTTGTTACTGCAAGAGGGTACGATAGTGGCTTATGCATCGCGACAGATGAAAGTGCATGAGTGCAATTACCCTACGCATGACATCGAGCTGGCAGTGGTAGTTTTTTCTTTAAAGATTTGAAGACATTATCTCTATAAGAGTTTGAAGTATATGATGTCTCAGAAGGAGTTAAATCTTAGGCAGCGACGTTGGGTTGAGTTTCTTAAGGATTACGATCTAACAATCAAGTATCATCCGGGGAAGGCCAATGTTATGGCTGATGCTTTGAGCAGGAAAATGGCGGTGGAATTAAGGGCGATGTTTGCTAGCTTGAGCATATCGCGAGATGGTGGTCTTGTTGCTGAATTGCAAGTGAAACCATCTCTAGTTCAGTTGATTAAGGATAAACAATTGTTGGATGATTCTTTGGTGCCACATGTTCAGGATATCGCAGAAGGTAGGTCATCGGATTTCTATTTCAATGATGATGGTGTTTTATGTTTTGGGAATTAGATAATGGTGTCGAATAATGTTGAGTTAAGGCGCACTTTTCTGTCTGAAGCTCATAGTAGTCCTTTTCCTATGCACCCTGGTAGTACAAAGATGTACCGTGATTTGAAGGATGAGTACAATTGGGTGGGATTGAAGAAAGATGTCGCTGAGTAAGTTAGCAAATGCATGGTGTGTCAGCGGGTTAAGCCTGAACATCAATTTCCTTCATGGTTGTTGCAGCCGTTAAGGATTCCTGAATGGAAGTGGGAGAGGATCACTATGGACTTTGTGTCTCGGTTTCCTTTATCGCCATATAAGAGGAATTCTGTTTGGATGATTGTGGATCGCCTTACGAAGTGTGCGCATTTCTTGTCTGTGCATACTATGTATACCTTGGATAAGCTTGCGGAGTTGTACATTGCTGATATTGTACGATTGCATGGAGTTCCAAAATCTATAGTGTCAGATAAAGATCCGCGGTTCACCGCAAGGTTTTGGGAGTGTTTGCATCAGTCATTAGGTACGCGGCTGAATTTCAGTACTTCTTATCATCCGCAGAGGGATGGACAATCGGAACGTGTTATCGAAGTGCTTAAGGATATGTTGAGGTTTTGTGCTATTGAATTTGAAGGCTCTTGGGAGAAGCACTTGCCTTTAATGGAGTTTTCTTATAATAACAGTTACCAGGCAAGTATTAAAATGGCACCTTATGAAGCATTACACAGGAGGAAGTGCATAGCTCCTCTTTGTTGGGCTGAAACGAGACAAAAGTTTGTCTCTATGCTGGCTTTATTAAAAGGATCCACCGAGAAGGTGGAGCTCATTTGTGAGCGTTTAAAGGCAACATCGGACCGGCAAAAGTCTTACGTGGATTTGAAGCGTAAGGAGAAAGAATTTGCTGTGGGTGAGCATGTGTTTTTGAAAGATTTACCTTGGAAGAAGGTGATGAGATTTGGCCGGAAGGGCAAATTGAGTCCAAGATTCATTGGACCATACGATGTGATAGAACGTGTGGGTCCTGTTTCTTACAAGTTGAGACTACCTCAAGAGTTAGAGAAGATACATAATGTGTTTCGTGTATCCATGCTTCGGAGGTATAGATCGAATCCGTCGCATGTTATGCATGTGGAAGAGGTTGAGCTGAACCCAAACTTGACGTATGATGAGGAAGCCACGTGGGAAAGGAAAGAAGACATGAAGAAGCAATTTCCTTACCTTTTTCCTCCAGGTAAATTTCGAGGATGACATTTCTTAAGAGGGGGAGAGTTGTAATGCCCTGATGTTGGGGATAGATGTTTTCAGGCCAGTCGAGAACGGTTCGAATCTTTAAGGGAGATATAGGGAACGCCTAGTTCGGGATATTTTAAAAATATGAAAAAATATATAAAAATCCTCATTTATTATATAAATGATTATGGTGGAAACAATTTTACAAAATATGATTTGGAAATACTACATTTCGGTGTAGTGACCAAATCACAGTTTTTTTAAAAGTTGACTAGTGATTGTTTTGTAAAGGATTGAAACTTTGAATCTTTAAGGAGCTAATTTTACCAAAATGTTTTTCATCATATTTCTATTTAATTTGGGAATTTTTATTAAAGTTTTAATTAAAGGAATAAAGGAGAATAAACTCCCAAATTAGTCTATAGTCATGCTTCCTAATCGTGTTGTTGGTATGTTATGGTATGATTTGGGATACATTTGAATGTGAAAAGATGTGAAAAACAAGAAAATTGTATGGTTGCAGGGCATGGTGTATCGAAACACCCTTATCTGTTTCGAAACAGGGGCCTGAAATGGCCATAGTGTTTCGGAACGAGTAATGGTGTTTCGGAACACTTTAGCTACTGGAGAGGCATGTTTCGATACTGGTCTCAGAACGCACCCGAGTACCAAAACGGTCAACTCTGTTTCGATACGATCATTCCGATACCAGGGTCAGCGTTTCGAAACGGTTGACCGTTGGTCTGCATTTTGAATGGTTTCAAGTTCATGTTTCTTACATTTTAGTCCTAGATGTTTGTGGATGCAATTGGTTGAGTTGGGAATGTCCAATTAAGCTGAAATTTGACAGAGATGCATGAAAAATGACTAATTACATATTGGTAAGTTTAAAATCTGTAAAATCTTCTCAATTTGCAAATTTTACGTTTTGGTCCCTAAAAGTGTAAATCATACATTTGAATCCCTAATGGAATTCCGATCGTTTTGCCTTTCTATCATATGATTCTTGAGTAATAACATAGGCTTAATGTGCATTTAGAAAAGAAAAAAAAAGGTTGTTAATCATGGTTGACTTTGGGTTTCCACGTGTAATCTTCGTAGTTCGGGTCAAGCGTCTATACCGGGCTAAGGGAGTTACACCTAATACGTAGTATAACCCAAGTATGTCACATATCAGCATGCAACACATTATAAATCTTATGTTCTAAGGCATAAACATAATCGAACGAATCTGGAATGTTAGCACAAGTTTGAAATAGAATTTCCCTGAATTGTTTAGCCCTATATTGTGTGATAGGTCCTGTTGGAAGAACTTCCGGATCCACTTCCTTTGGTGGCAACGATGTGCTCACATCATCCCCCCTTCTTGAAAAGGATTTGTCCTCAAATTTGTGGAATCATTAAATAGGGGTTAAGTCAGAAACATTGAATGTAGCACTTAAATTAAACTCTCCCGGTAAGTCCAACATGTAGGCGTTGTCATTCACTTTCTCCAACACCTGAAGGACCATCTCCTCGCGGTAACATCTTGGACCACCGTTGGGCTAGAAATCGTTCCTTTCGGAAATGAACCCAAACCCAATAACCAACATCGAAGGTGAGTTTTGGTGTTTTGGGCAGAGCAGCGAGATTGTTTAAGTTGCTGGTGATTTTAATGCATTATGATGCATTAATCCTTTGTTCTTGTGTGGTAAAAAGAGAGGCGGATACATTGGAAGCAATCAGTGATGTTCTGGGGGCTTCGGATGCTTAATTTCGTGTCGGGGAATATTGGTTTCGTGAGTCGGTGAGTTACAATGTGTTTTCCATCTTTGAAACACCTAAAAGGTGGTTTTAGGAGCTTAGTGTAAGCTTGAAACGTTTTACTAAGTTCGGATGTAAGTAAAAGGATTTTCTCCCTCGGATTGTGCTATTATGAATCTTTGATGCATGATTTAAAGCATGGCTTAAAGTAAGTAATTTATTGTTTTTGATGTTATCTTGATGAAGGATGCACATGGTATGTGATCCTTGTATGTATATGCTTATACATGTTTAATGAAGCATGGTTTTATGCTTGGATATGTGGCTTATTCGTAATGCTTTGAAAACAGTGAGGTTTGTGCTAAATGGGAATTATATTGGCAAGCGATGTTGTGAAAAATGGTTTATAAATGAAATCGAATATAGTTAGCTGGCTATAGGATTGAGTGCACTATAAACAAGTCGCCTTGGATGTTGAGGGGTTGTGAGTGTATCGAATACTCCATCCAAGTACCCCCTAACGATTGAGGAAAGTTTATATTGTCCTGTCTCTCGTTAGTGGGGTTATACATCTACAGATGAGGGGTATTGAGGGGTTGCAAGGTACCGAATACTCCATCACGAGTGTCACATCGGTGGAGGGTAGCTTTTGTGTGTGAAACTTTAGATGCCGGTGAGAATGTATGAAGTGTTGCGACAACACTTGTGAATCTGTGTAGCCGATATGGTTTTGAGAAATGAGTATGTTGATGATCACTTGTAAGCCAATATAATTGATAAAATGTTATGAAATGAATATGGATGCGTAATATGAAACTGCATGTTTTACTCTTTAAGCTTTGCATATGGTAGCTATGCATGGAAATGCTTAAGTTGAGTGTTAGCAAATGGATTTGCTTTTGAGTATTTAAAACTTGTTGCATGATATTTGACAAGCTGATTTTGTTAAGGAAGTGCATGGTTTTCAAAAAGGGCATGAGGGTTTTCAAATGATGGAAAATGGGTTTTTATGCATTGATGGTGTTTTGGTTTGGGCACTCCTCACTAAGCTTGTATGCTTACGCTCTCTTTGTCCATCAATGCAGATAATTGAGTGCTTGGAGGCAGCAACTTGCAAGGGGATCATAGGAGACTTTGCTTTGAATGTATGTTTCGGTTATGGACTAGAGTAATAAGGGCAATGGGGGTTCCATGGTTTATTTGGGTGATGTGTATGAAAACCCTTTTTGAGCATGTTTGCTTTATGGTTTCATACTTGTAAAAGGCCTATATTTGATGGTTTGTGCATTGGTTTGAGTTTTGACTCTTGAGTGGCTTATTTTCTAGGTTGCATGCCTATTGTTTACCTTTGATGCAATTTGCCACGACTTGGTGTTGAATATGTCATAAATGTTTGAGGATTGATGTTTAAATATGTTGGAAGCATGTTGGATTGGTTTAGGATGGATTTAACGGTGAAAAACTAGCAAAAAGTGCCATTACAGGCCCATGTGTTTCGGTACACTCGGGCCTGTACCAAAAAGTGAGCCTGAAATAGCCTTAGGGTTTCGAAATTGGGGAGGTCTATTCTAGTACGTTTTGCTGCTGGAAACCATAGTTTCGAAACACCTCAAGGCTGTTTCAATAGAGGACTGTGTTCTGAGCCGTGAGGACATGTTTTGATACATGGTTAGCCTGTACCGAAACTGCTGGTTGTTATGTTAGTTGATGGTATATTCTGAAGTTCTGATTCTTTGTGTTTTGGTCCCTAAATGTTGTGGTTGCAATTAAACGAGAATGAGTGATTGTTTCGAGCTGAGATTTGGCAGAGATGCATGTAACATGATTAATTTAGAGATGGTAATCTAAAATTGGAAGAAACCCTCATATTTTATTCAGTTTGCATAATGGTCCCTAAAATCGTATTTGTAAGCTATTGTGTTTTAATCGATGTCCGATTGATGTTGTGTATGTTCCTCTGCGTTGTTAAGCACTTACAATGCCAATGAGTATATAGATAAGATAAAATAAAAAATAGGGTTGTTTATTGAGAAAAAAACTTCCCAATTTACTTCAATATTCCTCGTGTGACACGTTCAGTTCGGACTATCGCCTAGGCTGGGTCGAGGGGGTTACACTAAATTGGTTTTAAAGCCTTTTGAAGACTTGAAAGCAAGGTTTTGGGGTTTAGATTGAGTTTTAAACACTAATTTAAGCCCATAAGTAAGTTTGAGATGTTTCGCTCTCGTTTCTCGATTTTTATTCCATTGATTATTATGATCATGTTCATGTTTTGAAGATAGAATTACACCTGTTGTTTTATGCATGTGTTGAGAAATGATATAATGATTTATATGATCCCATGAGATAGAATCATGATTTTGAAAAGATGGAACTTGATGAGAAAATGTTATGCATTGTTTATGCTTTTGAAATGGGATGAGATATTGAATATGTTTATGCAATGAAAAACAATAGGTAAATGATGTTAAAAATGAGTATATTGGAATGAGATGAGATTATTGTTACCGAATATAATTGGTCGACCAATAGGATGAGAAGTGCAGTATAATATACAACATTCGTATGTGTTCTTTGGTTTGGGCAATGTGGGTAGTGTCATCTCGTTCCAAAGTGAGAGTGTGGTGATGAAAGATTCAACCACGGTAGGTCTTGATGATGTGAGATTCCATCAAGTTGTGTGACAATGAGAGATACCGCCATGAGAGTTTGGTGATATGAGATTCCACCGAGAAAGGACTTGACGATGTGAGATTCCATCAATATATGAGATTCACATGTACCTTGTTTTTAAATGATTTAATGAAATGAGATTTGCATCTGATGTCATGTTTTGAGAAATTCTATATGAGAAACAAGCATGTAAGGCTTTGCCTTGAGACTTTGCATTTTGATTAATGCATGAGATAGATGGTACACGTGGTTTAAATGATGTGGTTTTTGCTTTGAAAATGGTTTCAAGCATGAGATAGAAAGAGAATGATGAGATAAAGATTTCTAAATGAGAAATGATTTTAAAATGCATTCCTGTTGTTTGTTTGTTTTGAGCATCCCTCACTAGGCATTATTGCTTATGCTCTCTTTTTCCAACAATGGAGAGAAATGGCATATTTTTGCAGCAAAGAAGCATGAATGATCTCAAGGAGTGAGACTTAGCTCAAGTATGGTTTTATGTTTACCTATTAGTAATAATAGTTGGCAATGCGAGGATGCCTTAATGTTTTGGGAGAGTGTATTGTGAAACTCCATGTTTTGTGGCAAGTTTGTTATGCCTTTGATGGCTTGTAAATGGCCTTTACTAGTTGGTATTTTCTTTGGCTTGTGTTTTGACTCTTGATTTGTTGTTTTGCATACGTAGCATGCCTATAGATTTTCTTAATGTTTATTGCCATGCTATGATGTTGAAATTGCCATATATGTTTGAGGTTTTATGATTAGATATGTTGTATGGATGTTGGAGTGTTTTCGATTTGGTTAAAGAGTGAAAACCTAGTAGAAAGTGTCATTACAGGCCCAGGTGTTTCGGTACACTCGAGCCTGTACCGAAACGATAAGCCCGAAATGGCTTAGGGGTTTCGAAACAGGAAGTGAGCATTTCGATACAATTTGATACTAGAATAGCCTGTTCCGAAACACCCTTGAGGGTGTTTCGATATGGTCTCGAGCTTCGAGATGCTCGAACCTATTCTTATACTGGCATTTCGATACATGGCAACTTGTACCGAAACATCCAACATTTAAGTTGGTTATTGGAATCTTCTGAAGTTTTGATTCTTTACATTTTGGTCTCTGAATGCTGTGGTTGCAATTAAATTAGCATGGATGATTGTTTTGAGCTGAGATTTGACATAGATGAATGTAATGTGATTAATTAAAGGTTGGTAACTTAATAAGTGTAGATGTCCCTGTAATTTGATAAAATTACAAAATGGTCCTTACAATGTATATGTATGAAATTTAGTCACTAAATGTTGTACGATCATGTTGCAAATCGTTCCGCTGCGACGTTTATTACATAGTCTCATAATGAGCATCTAAACAAGATATAATAAAATATAGGGTCGTTTATTGAGGTAAACTTCCCATTTTACTTTAGAACTCTCCGTGTGATCCATTTAGTTCAGTTTTTCGCCCAGACCGAATCTAGAGGATTACATTCGGTGGTATTAGAGCCAGGTTGCGAAAGAATTGGGAAGTAAGGTTGATGTAATATTATTGTTTGGTCGATTTCTTAACGAATGCTATGTACGGTGGCTGATTATGTTATGTTATGAGCATTGATTGATTTGTGTGAGATGCACAGTGTTTGATAATGAATTATGATTGTTATATGTTGTTGGGGAAGAGGTTAAGGGAACCCATTGTCATATTATTACTAATGTAAAGAGAATTTTGGTTTTGAAAAGTAAAACTTGAGGACCTTGGACTCTTGCTTTGACTAACATGATTGTTTTTATTGTTGAATTCTTTTTAGCTATACCGTTTTGATAATGGGACAAAGACGAGAGCTTAGAACCAATGTGTGTAATGTGGTTGTGAATGAGGCTACAGATGTTGAGAAATTGTCGCCTCCTCCTTTTCACGGTGGTGATGGAACTGGAGCGGGAGCTTGCGTTGGAGGTGTTTAACATTAGGCAGCGCAATGACAGGCTGTTGCTACTATGACATCGTTGATTCAGGCTGTAGTTGGGGCTTTTCAGGCAACGATAGCGGGTATGCATGTGGCTGCACCTCAGTCTGGTGCTAATACTGGTTTACCTTTGGAGCGTTTACGCAGTTTGGGTGGAACCGAGTTTCGAGGTCTATCTTCGGAGGGTTTTGAGGCTTGTTTTGAGAGCACCCAGAGGATTTTTGGTCAGATGAGTTGCAATGGTGTGCAAAAGTTGGGTTGTGTTGTATCCTTGCTTCACGAAGATTCTTATACGCGATGGATGGGCATCACTACGGGTATGGAACCTCCTAGTGTTACTTGGGAGTTCTTTGGAAATGCTTTCAAGAAGAAGTATCTGGGTGTTTGCTATCTTGATGAAAAGAAGAGAGAGTTTATGTCTTTGGTGCAAGGAAACATGATTGTTTTTGAATATGAGGTTCAATTTATTCGGTTTAGCCAGTATGCTTCTGAACCGGTTTCTAATGAACAAATGAGATGTGATCGGTTTCTCTATGGGCTTGTGAAGGATGTCAAGACAAACATGTTGGTGTCGGACTACACCGATTTTGATGTTTTAGTCACTCGGGCTAACGACATCGAGCAGAAATTGTGTTTGGTTGCTCGTTCAGATGGTTCTAGTTTTGGCAAGAGGACGACTGAGAATGATTCTAGTAGAGATCGTTAAAAGAAGCATAAGGATAAGAGGTATCAACCGGATCCAAGGCGTGGTGGTGGTAACCCTGGCCGTGGTCAACAAGGCTAAAATGCTTTTGTTCGTACTCCAGAGTGTAACCGGTGCAATAGCAGGCACACATGAGAGTGTTGGGGTAATCTTGGTACGTGTTGGAATTATGGATCACAAGGTCATATGAAAGCGTGATTGTCCACAACCGGTTAGCGATGAACAAGGTTCATTGCGAGCTATTGAGCCACAGAGAGGTCGTGGGCGCGGTCGTGGTAATTTTCAGCATAGGAATGATGGACAGAGGAATGTTGCTCATATTGTTGTTGTTCAGCCTGAGGGAGGTGGAAAGGCTAGGGTGTATGGACACTGACAAAGAAGGATTGACACAGATGTGATCGCAGGTACCTTTATTTTGCAATCCTTGTCATTACTTTCTTTGATTGCTTCTGGTTCTAATCATTCATGCATTTTGCGTTAGCATGCACAAGTGCTTTGTTTGCCTGTTGAGTTGTTAGATGTTGGTATGCGTGTAACTAGTTCTTTTGGTGACATGATTATTACGAAGTTGTATAGGAGATGTCCTTTGTCTGTTCAAGGTTATGTGTTTAAGGTTGATCTTATGGAGTTGTCTTTCTATGGTTTTAATGTAATTCTTGGTATGGATTGGATTGGTTATCTGAGTATAGGACTTTGGTTTATTTTGAGACCAAGTGAGTTTCTTTTAAACTTGTCGATGATTATGAGGTGATGGTCGTAGTTGAGAATGTGAAGTTCTTGTCCAATGTGGTTTCAGCTCTTGAAGCCAGTCGGTTGATGTGTTTGGGATGTAAACCTTTCTTGGCTTACGTGATGAATATGAGTACAAAGGAGGTGCGTGTTTAGGACATACGTACAATATGTGAGTTTCTGAATATATTTCCAGAAGAGTTGCCTGGTTTGCCACCGAACAGAGAAGTTAAGTTTGACATTGAGTTGTATGAAAATATGACTCCAGAGTCAATTGCTCCCTGTCAAATGGCTCCGAAAGAGTTGAAGACGCAACTTCAAGAGTTGCTTGATCGAGGTATCATTAGGCCTAGTGTTTAACCTTAGGGTGCAACGGTCTTGTTTGTGAAGAAGAAAGATGGCACGATGCGAATGCGTGTAGATTATTTTCAATTGAACAAGTTAACAATAAAGAACAAGTATCCTTTGCAAAGGATTGATGATCTTTTTTATCAGCTTCAATGTGCTTAGGTGTTTTCTAAGTTTTATCTGAGATCCGGATATTACCAGTTGAAGGTAAATGATATGGATATGCCTAAGATTGCTTTTCGCACAAGGTACGAGCATTATGAGTTTTTGGTGATGCCTTTTCGTTTGAATAATGTCCCTGTTGCGTTTATGGACATGATGAATCATGTGTTCCAAAAGTTTTTTTGATAGGTTTGTGGTTGTGTTTATCGATGATATTTTGGGGTACTCTCATATCGAGGAGAATCATGATAAGCTTTTGCAGATTGTGTTGCAAGTTTTATTGGAAAATTTGTTTTATTCCAAGTTGAGCAAGTGTGAGTTTTTGCTTAAGGAAATTGTTTTCCTTGGTCATGTAGTGTCGGCCGAAAGGATTCGGGTCAATCCCCAAAAAGTTGAAGTGGTGATTAATTGGAAGTCGCCTAAGTCGGTCCATGAGGTGTGTAGTTTCCTTGGTTTGGTAGGATACTACCGTAGATTCTTGGATGGTTTTTCAAGGATTGATGCTCCTTTGACAAAGTTGTTGCAAAGAGATGTTAAGTTTGAATGGACGGAGGTTAGACAACAAGCTTTCGAGAAGTTGATTGAAGCATTGACGCAAGCTCCTATCTTGATTCAACTCGAATCAGGTAAAGAGTTTGTGGTTTATAGCGATGCATCCTATGTTGGTTTGGGATGTGTGTTGATGCAAGAAGGTAGGGTGGTAACTTATGCCTTACGACAGTTGAAAGTGCATGAGCGTAATTACCCTATTCATGACATCAAGTTGGTCGCGGTGGTGTTTGCCTTGAAAATTTGGAGGCATTACCTTTTAAGGTGAAAAGTGTAAGGTGTACACAGACCATAAAAGTTTGAAGTACTTAATGTCACAAAAAGAGTTGAATCTTAGGCAACGAAGGTGGCTAGAGTTGCTTAAAGACTACGACTTGATGATCGAGTACCATCCGGGAAAGGCTAATTTTGTAACCAATGCCTTGAGTAGGAAGGTGGCTCTAAAGTTGAGTGCGATGTTTTCTCGGTTGAGTATATCGCGAGATGGTGGTTTAGTGGCCGAGTTATAAGTGAAACCTTCGTTGGTACCGTATGTTTAGGACATTGCGGAAGGAAATCCAAAGGACTTTTATTTCAATGATAATGGTGTTTTGCATTTTAAAAGTTGAATAGTTGTTCTAGAGGATGTTGGGCTGAGTTGCACTATCTTGATTGAGGCTCATAGTAATCCATTTTCTATGCATCCTGGTAGTACAAAGATGTATCTGGGTTGAAGGATGAGTACTATTGGGTTGGCTTAAAGAAGGCAGCGTTGTCGAGTGTGTAAAAGTTCTATTATTTACCCCCTATTTAACACATATTTCTGCTGCATTCAAGCATAATTCATTGCATTTGGGTAAGTTTACAGTTAGACATCATAAATATATTAAAAGGCACAGTTTCTACTGAAATTGGTTGCTTTTGCAGGTTGCAGTTGTAGCAGATGGAGAGGAAGGCGCTGGGCAGTGAAGCAGAAGAGCTGGAACTAGACGAGCGGTCAAGAAGGACGATGCTGCCATGGTTGCCGCCGTGACAGCAGAGGACGACAACAATTTTGAGAAGAAGAAGCAAAGTGGACCTCGACAGATAGAGAAAATTAAGCACGTCTGTCGTGGAAAACCAGTATATTTTTCCAAGACCTAGATCAGAAGGAATGCCAAGCCCAAAGTTCAAGGAGAGAAAATCCCAAGCTAGAAGGAGGACGAGTTAAAGCTATATTCTATGAAGATTTAGTCTTTATTAGAGTTGTACCTTAATTTAAATTTGTATTCTTGCTATACTAGAAAACTTGGACCTAAAGCCTATAAAAAGGCATGTAATTCGACCTAGGAGGACATCACCTATCTCTAGCCTTCTTCCCAAAACCCTAGCCGTTTTCATCCTCTCATCATGTTCTAAATTCCCCTTAGGGCCACGGGTTGTTTTGTAAAGTAGTTGCAAGGGTTGCTTTTGATTTAGGAATTTTCAGTTCAACAAAATAAACTTCAAGTTCTCTTATTCTGGTTATTAACATCTTGCAAGAGTATCAAGAGAGCATTGCGAGGTTATCTATTTACTTAACATCGGGAGAGTTAAGTATATGAAAGGAATAAGTGCGAGTTCTTGTAACCCCCTTAACCCGGCCTAGACGGTTTACCCGAATTAAGAAAGTCACACGGGGAAAACCAAAGTCAACCCGAAAGTCAACCTTGATTAACGACCCTTTTTTTTCTTTTTAACCTTGTCTAGATGCACTTTAGACCTAATTGTGATCACACAAACATCATACCAAAAGATCACAAACATCAGAGATCAAACAGGGACTTAATTGAACAATTTACAACTTTAGGGACCAAATTGTAAATTCTGATAATTATAAGGACTTAACCCAAATTGAAGTTACCATCTTGAAATTAATCATGTTTCATGCTTCTCTGTAAAATTTCAGCTCAAAAGGACTTCCCAAACTCATACAATTGCACAAACAAGTTTCAGGACCAAAACGCAAACATTCCAAAACATATAACTGCCAATGTCAGCCCCCAACGGTCACCCGTTCCGAAACAGGCATAGCCCGTTTCGAAACTCGGGGCCGTTCCGCAACGCGTACCGAAACGGGGGTCTGGCAGTGGCCTTTCCGTTTCGGAACGGCCCCTCCCGTTTCGGACGCCTGGGCACAAATAAGGCACCCGTTCCGAAACGGTAGGTGCTGTTCCGAAACACCCTGCACAGATTGCCTAAAAATGCATACTTAAACATGCAATTGACCAACCAATCATGCTCCAAAAGACACCAAACTTTGCCAACAT
The DNA here is from genome assembly GCA_030270665.1 of Hibiscus trionum. NCBI lineage: Eukaryota > Viridiplantae > Streptophyta > Magnoliopsida > Malvales > Malvaceae > Hibiscus > Hibiscus trionum. Next base: position 18,263,840 of record BSYR01000010.1, read on the forward strand.
GCAATTCAACATATATGAGACATACTTGCATCAACAATTCATCAAAACATCCACATATAAGAAAAGCCCCAAATCTATAGGCATGCTTCCTACACAAGTAAGCCATTCAAGCATAAACTTCCAATTCAAGCATATAAAGGCCAACCACAAAAACCAGCATTCTCAACAACATTCAACATACTTAGGGAGTTCAAAACATCTCCCAAAACATATACATTGGTCCCCCATTGCCAAATTACCAAAAGCTAAAATGTACTTAGAAAACCTTCCATACTTAGAGCTTTGTTTCCACTTGGATGCTTGCCCTCCTTGCTGCCCTCAAGTACTCTAATGCTCTGCATTATTGAATTAAGAAAACAAAGAGAGAGTAAGCAAAAGCTTAGTGAGGAATGCTCAATAAAACCATCCAATAATGCATTTATAAAACACTTATAAAACATGCTTCAAATCATCATTTACACATGCTCAAAAGCATACTTAAAACAAGCATCTCATGCTTCATTTCATTACATGTCATATTGGCCACAAGTGATACAATTCATTTCTTTGAAAACAAGTTCATCAACTTTCACCCCAAGGACTTTTAAACACCTTGGACCCCAAGGACTTTTAAACACCTTGGCCATGGACTTTTAAACACCATGAATTAGATCACCTCAAGGACTTTTAAACACCTTGACCCCAAGGACTTTTAAACACCTTGGCCATGGACTTTTAAACACCATGAATTAAATCACCTCAAGGACTTTTAAACACCTTGAGCCCAAGGACTTTTAAACACCTTGGCCTATGGACTTTTAAACACCATAGAAAGGACCACACAAGGACTTTTAAACACTTTTGTGTCCGTAACAAGAACCATCCAAGGACTTTTAACCACCTTGATGTTCTTAAGTAAACAAGGCTCACTCAAGGACTTTTAACCACCTTAGTGACCTTAACCTTTTCAAAACATCACTTGCCAATATACATCATTATCATCAATTTATCCACTGTTTTAAAGCATTAAACCAAGCCATATTCATCATGCATTCAAAAGCATCAAACCACATTTAATCAATGTTCAAAAACAAGGAACTCTTACCTTGAGCTTCCTTTAACATATGGCTTAACAAAACAGCAAATACCATGCTAAATCATGCTTTCAAAACAGTAATCAAAACATGCAAATAACCACATTGCATCACAACAAAATCATGGCCACCACTAGAGAGAATTTCCGAAAACTTACACTCGAGCTTAGCAAAGTTGTTTAGACTTAAACTAAGCTCCCAAGACATTGGTTTCAAAGCCGAAAACCCAATTTCACTCACCGATTCCACTTCGCCTCTTGCCAAAGCACCAATTCAAGCTTCCGGATCAACAACTCTTGGATCCAAAGATGCCTCCCCTGATTAAACACATTAAAGCAGAGATTTAATGCATCATCATGCATCAAAAGCTTCAATGAAAGCACTCAAACTCGCTGCTCTCATTCACACTCCAATTTCGGCCACCAAACACTACCGAAATGGCATCAAAACCACTTCTCAACAAAGCCCAGCCATAAACCAGCAAAACCTAACATCCATTAACACCATTTAACATCTAAAAACAACCTATAAACATCCTTATACCTCCAGCAACATCAGATCCACAAGATCACCACAAAAACATCCAAGAATCACAAGCTAAACTTAGGAAACACAACCTATCCGGGATTGCATTAATCAAAACTCATTTCCTTATCAAATTAACATTCATTAATCATCATTTTAGCACCTTAAAACACTGCTTAAACAGATCCAACGAAATTTCATCAAAAACACACCAAATCTTGCATTTTAAGCCAAGATCCACTAAACAATCTTAAAAGCCATTTATAAAACATCAATTAGGGATTGAGAACTCAGGAATTTCATTAAAGAACTTGAAGTTCAGAGGAGAAGGACGTTCTTACCTCCAAACTTGAGTTTCTCCTCTTTTAGAGCCAAAAAGCTTGATGAATCAAGTAGCAAATACAAAGGTTTTGATGAGAAGATGATTAGGAATCAAATGAGGATTGAAAAGAAGTATTTAGGTGATAAAAATCAGAGGAAAAGATCTGGAGAGAATGTGTTTGGTTTGAGAGAAAAGATGAGAGAAAATGGGAATGGAAAATTTAGAAAGTTAGTTAAAAATGACTAAAAATATCTTTCCCTCCTTTTTACTTTTATTTTAAACCATCATTAAATCATTTAATATTCTAGAAAATCTGGAGAAACTCCCCTTTGGGTAAATAGCTCCCTAAAGATTCAAAGTTTCAATCCTTTTTAAAACAGTCACAAAACTTTCAAAAATTACATTTTGGTCACTAGCCAAAATGTCGCTCTTCCACAACCCATTTTTCAAAATTGATTTCACAGTTCACTTAATTATATTAAAAGATGATTTTAGAACATTTTTCCATATTTTTAATGCAACCCGAACTAGGCTTTCCTAATTTCACCTCTTTAGATTCGAACAACACTTTGACCAAACCGGTCAACGCCCAAAACTTCTAAGCCCTAAACCGGGGCGTTACAACTCTCCCCCCTTAAGAAATTTCGTCCTCGAAATTTACCTGAAGGAAAGAGATAAGGAAACTGCTTCAGCATGTCTTCCTTCCGCTCCCACGTGGCTTCCTCAACACCGCGATGCTTCCACAGCACCTTCACCAACTCAATGGTCTTGCCACGAAGAACCTTGCTATCCGAATCCAGAACCTTCACCGGTTCCTCATCATAGGTCAAATCCGGATTCAAAACCACTTCCTCCACAGGCATCACATGCGAAGGATCAGATCTATACCTCCGGAGCATAGAGACATGGAACACATCATGAATCTTCTCCAACTCCTGAGGTAACCTCAACCGATACGCAACAGGACCCACACGCTCAACCACCTCATATGGTCCAATGTACCTAGGGCTCAACTTACCCTTTCGGCCAAACCGTATCACCTTCTTCCAAGGCGAAACCTTCAAGAACACACGGTCACCCACCGCATACTCTATCTCCTTACGCTTCAAATCCGCGTAAGACTTCTGCCGATCAGAAGCAGCCTTCAACCGCTCACAAATGAGCTTTACCTTCTCTGTGGTCCCTTTCAACAAAGCCGGCATTGAAACCAACTTTTGACCAGTCTCAGCCCAACAAAGAGGAGTCCTACACTTTCTCCCGTACAAAGCCTCATAAGGTGCCATCTGTATACTTGCCTGATAACTGTTGTTATAAGCAAACTCAACCAAAGGCAGATGCTTCTCCCAAGAACCTTGGAACTCAATCACGCAACACCTCAACATATCCTCCAAAATCTGGATAACTCGCTCAGACTGACCATCCGACTGAGGATGATAGGATGTACTGAAATGCAACCTTGTACCCAGAGCTTGATGCAAACACTGCCAGAACCGCGATGTGAACCTCGGATCCCTATCCGACACAATCGACTTAGGCACACCATGCAGCCGCACAATCTCAGCAATGTACAGCTCTGCCAACCTATCCAAAGAAAACGTGGTATGCACAGGCAAGAAATGCGCACACTTCGTCAGGCGATCCACAATCACCCAGACCGAATTCTTCTTCGATGGAGACAAAGGTAAACCAGATACAAAATCCATGGTAACCCTCTCCCACTTCCATTCAGGGATTTTCAACGGTTGCAACAACCCTGAAGGAAACTGATGCTCAGCCTTAACTCGCTGACACACCAAACACTTGCTCACAAACTCCGCAACATCCTTCTTCAAACCCACCCAATTGTACTCATCACGAAGATCACGGTACATCTTAGTACTACCAGGGTGCATAGCAAAAGGACTACTATGACCTTCAGTAAGAATAGCACGCCTCAACTCAGCATCAGCAGGCACTACTATCCGACTCCCAAAACACAGCACACCATCATCATTGAAACAGAAATCCGAAGGTCTACCCTCCGCGATATCCTGAACATGAGACACCAAGGAATCATCCAACAACTGCTTATCCTTGATCAACTGAGCCAAAGAGGGTTTCACTTGCAACTCAGCAACGAGACCACCATCTTGCGATATGCTCAAGCTAGCAAACATGGCTCTCAGCTCAACAGCTACCTTCCTACTCAAGGCATCCGCAACAACATTAGCTTTTCCAGGATGATATTCAATCGTCAGATCATAATCCTTGAGCAACTCCAACCAACACCGCTGCCTAAGATTCAACTCCTTCTGAGACATCAGATACCTCAAACTCTTGTGATCCGTGTACACAGTACACTTCTCACCATACAGATAATGTCTCCAGATCTTCAGAGCAAAAACCACTGCAGCCAGCTCAATATCATGCGTAGGGTAATTGCGCTCACGCACCTTCAACTGCCGTGATGCATAAGCCACCACCTTACCCTCCTGCATCAGCACACACCCCAAACCAACATAGGATGCATCACTGTAAACCACAAACTCTTTCCCTGATTCAGGATGAATCAATATAGGAGCTTGCATCAAAGCCGCCTTAAGCTTCTCAAAAGCCTGCTGTCTCGCTTCCGTCCACTCATACTTAACATCCTTTTGCAACAGCTTCGTCAAAGGAGCAGCAATCTTGGAAAAACCATCCACAAACCTTCTGTAGTATCCCGCCAAACCAGGAAACTACGGATCTCATGAACAGACTTAGGAACTTTCCAATTCATCACCGCCTCAATCTTCTGAGGATCAACACGAATCCCCTCAGCTGAAACCACATGCCCAAGAAACACCACCTCCCTTAACCAGAACTCACACTTACTCAGCTTAGCATAAAGCTGATTTTCCAACAAAGCTTGCAAAACAATCCTCAAATGCTCTTCATGCTCCTCCTCAGTTCGCGAGTACACGAGGATATCATCAATGAACACCACAACAAACTTGTCCAGGTATTCATGAAACACACGATTCATCATGTCCATGAAAGCAGCAGGAGCATTTGTCAACCCAAACGGCATCACAAGAAACTCATAATGCCCATATCTTGTCCTGAAAGCTGTCTTAGGCACATCCACATCCTTCACCTTTAACTGATAATACCCTGACCTCAAGTCAATCTTAGAGAACACAGCAGCTCCCCGAAATTGATCAAAAAGATCATCAATCCTCGGCAAAGGATACCGATTCTTGATAGTCAACTTGTTCAGCTGACGGTAATCAATGCACATTCTCATAGTGCCATCCTTCTTCTTCATAAACAAGACCGGTGCTCCCCAAGGTGACACACTCGGCCGGATGAAACCACGATCAAGCAACTCTTGCAACTGCGTCTTCAGCTCCTTCAGCTCTTTAGGTGCCATTCTATAGGGAGTAATGGACACAGGAGTTGTATTCTCATACAGCTCAATTCCAAACTCCACCTCGCGGTTAGGAGGTAAACCAGGCAACTCCTCAGGAAAAACACCAGGAAACTCCTTCACAACTCTGATATCTTGCACCCTCAACTCTTTAGAGCTAGGATTCATCACAAAAGCTAGATAGGCTTCACAACCTTGTCTCAGCATCCTGCTCGCCTCCAAGGTAGACACCACATTGGCAAGAAACTTCACATTCTCACCAACCACAACAACTTCATAATCATCCGCAAGCTTAAGCGAAACCCGCTTGTTTTCACAATCCACAACCGCACGATGCTCAGCAAGCCAATCCATACCAAGGATCACATCGAAACCATAGAAGGGCAACTCCATAAGATCAACATGGAAAACATGTTCTTGAACGACCAAGGGACACCTTCTATAAAGCTTCCTAGTCACAACAGTCTCACCAAAAGAACTAGTGACTCGAACACCAACATCCAAAGACTCAACAGGCAAACCAAGCAATTCAGCATGCTCACGCAAAATATATGAATGCGTAGATCCAGAGTCTATCAAAGAAAGCAATGACAAGGACTGCAAAGTAAAGGTACCTGCAATCACATCCGCATCATTCCTGCCCTCTCGCTGAGCATACACCCTCGCTTGGCCTCCACCCTCAGGCTGAATAGCCACAACATGGGCCACTCCACGACCACCTTCCTCTCTCCTCTGGAAATTACCACGGCCGCGCCCACGACCTCTCTGCGGTGCAGCAACAACAGGAGCACGCACCTGATCACCAGCCAACCTAGGACAATCACGCCTCAAATGGTCTGCGGATCCACAACTCCAGCACCCGTTACCAGCAGCCGCAACAGGAGCTTGCACCACTCTCTCGGCACGAGGACAGTCACGTTTCATGTGACCACGTGAACCACAGATCCAACAAACACTCGGATCAGTTCTAGCATTGCCTCCTCTAGCAGGTGCACCACCACCTCTCTTAGCTGAAGACTGATACTTCTGATCACGTACCCTCTTGTTCCGTCCACCTCCGGAACTAAACTCAGCTGATCGTTTCCCAGCACTTGCTCCAGCACCTCTCACAGATAAACCCAAGTTCATCTCAACATCCTTGGCTCGGCCCACCAATACATCAAAATCATCATACTCGGCGGCCAGCAAATACATCTTTACATCCGTCTCTAAACCATAACGGAACCTCTCGCACCTTGCCCGCTCATCAGGTACCAGCTCCGGTGCATACTGACTGAGTCGCACAAACTGCAACTCATACTCAGCCACACTCATGCTCCCTTGGGTAAGAGACATGAATTCACGCTTCTTCTCATCAAGATATCTCACACCAAGATATCTCCGCTTGAACACATTCTGAAAGAATGTCCAAGTCACATCAGCTTCTGCCATCCCAGCAACAGTGGTTGTCCACCACGTATACGCAGCCTTCTGCAGCAAGGACACAACACAACCCAGCTTTTGCACATCCGTGCAGCTCATCTGGCCCAAGATTCGCTTGGTACTCTCTAGCCAAGCTTCAGAACTCTCAGCAGACATACCCCTGAACTCAGTCCCACCAAGACTGCGCAAACGCTCCAAAGGTAGTCTGACACCAGCATCTTCCTGATGCCCCACTCCACGAGCCCCAGCTACTGCTGCTTGAAAAGCACCAGCAATAGCTTGCACTAACATCGTCATATCAGGCATAGCTTGCCCCTGACCAGCCCCAGGTCCAGCAGCTCCAGCGCCAGCTGCAGCTCCAGCTTCCTCAGCCCCAGCACCACCACCACCAGGTGGAGGAGGAGGTAACACCGCACTACCCGTGTTTTCCTCATTCTCGTTCTCATTAGGAGCCGTAGCTCGCACATTACCTCGTAACTCTCTACGTGGTGCCATAATTTTACCATGCAATCACAACACAAATAAAACAAAGTCAGGCCCAGCAAGGTAAGCAATCCAAGTATTCAAGCTCAATTTCATTTCAAAACAACATCTTTCCTTTAGCTTTGATTTGGCAATGGGTACCCACAACATGCTACATCACAGCACATACTTCAATTGCATCAAAATCACAAGCCATTAAACATGCTTTCACTCAACAAGCATACAAAGCATACATACTTCAATCATGCATACATACATTCCCAATTACTCGAGAACTCAGCTCTGATACCACCAAATGTAACCCCCTTAACCCGGCCTAGACGGTTGACCCGAATTAAGAAAGTCACACGGGGAAAACCAAAGTCAACCCGAAAGTCAACCTTGATTAACGACCCTTTTTTTTCTTTTTAACCTTGTCTAGATGCACTTTAGACCTAATTGTGATCACACAAACATCATACCAAAAGATCACAAACATTAGAGATCAAACAGGGACTTAATTGAACAATTTACAACTTTAGGGACCAAATTGTAAATTCTGATAATTATAAGGACTTAACCCAAATTGAAGTTACCATCTTGAAATTAATCATGTTTCATGCTTCTCTGTAAAATTTCAGCTCAAAAGGACTTCCCAAACTCATACAATTGCACAAACAAGTTTCAGGACCAAAACGCAAACATTCCAAAACATATAACTGCCAATGTCAGCCCCCAACGGTCACCCGTTCCGAAACAGGCATAGCCCGTTTCGAAACTCGGGGCCGTTCCGCAACGCGTACCGAAACGGGGGTCTGGCAGTGGCCTTTCCGTTTCGGAACGGCCCCTCCCGTTTCGGACGCCTAGGCACAAATAAGGCACCCGTTCCGAAACGGTAGGTGCTGTTCCGAAACACCCTGCACAGATTGCCTAAAAATGCATACTTAAACATGCAATTGACCAACCAATCATGCTCCAAAAGCCACCAAACTTTGCCAACATGCAATTCAACATATATGAGACATACTTGCATCAACAATTCATCAAAACATCCACATATAAGAAAAGCCCCAAATCTATAGGCATGCTTCCTACACAAGTAAGCCATTCAAGCATAAACTTCCAATTCAAGCATATAAAGGCCAACCACAAAAACCAGCATTCTCAACAACATTCAACATACTTAGGGAGTTCAAAACATCTCCCAAAACATATACATTGGTCCCCCATTGCCAAATTACCAAAAGCTAAAATGTACTTAGAAAACCTTCCATACTTAGAGCTTTGTTTCCACTTGGATGCTTGCCCTCCTTGCTGCCCTCAAGTACTCTAATGCTCTGCATTATTGAATTAAGAAAACAAAGAGAGTGTAAGCAAAAGCTTAGTGAGGAATGCTCAATAAAACCATCCAATAATGCATTTATAAAACACTTATAAAACATGCTTCAAATCATCATTTACACATGCTCAAAAGCATACTTAAAACAAGCATCTCATGCTTCATTTCATTACATGTCATATTGGCCACAAGTGATACAATTCATTTCTTTGAAAACAAGTTCATCAACTTTCACCCCAAGGACTTTTAAACACCTTGGACCCCAAGGACTTTTAAACACCTTGGTCATGGACTTTTAAACACCATGAATTAGATCACCTCAAGGACTTTTAAACACCTTGACCCCAAGGACTTTTAAACACCTTGGCCATGGACTTTTAAACACCATGAATTAAATCACCTCAAGGACTTTTAAACACCTTGAGCCCAAGGACTTTTAAACACCTTGGCCTATGGACTTTTAAACACCATAGAAAGGACCACACAAGGACTTTTAAACACCTTTGTGTCCGTAACAAGAACCATCCAAGGACTTTTAACCACCTTGATGTTCTTAAGTAAACAAGGCTCACTCAAGGACTTTTAACCACCTTAGTGACCTTAACCTTTTCAAAACATCACTTGCCAATATACATCATTATCATCAATTTATCCACTGTTTTAAAGCATTAAACCAAGCCATATTCATCATGCATTCAAAAGCATCAAACCACATTTAATCAATGTTCAAAAACAAGGAACTCTTACCTTGAGCTTCCTTTAACATATGGCTTAACAAAACAGCAAATACCATGCTAAATCATGCTTTCAAAACAGTAATCAAAACATGCAAATAACCACATTGTATCACAACAAAATCATGGCCACCACTAGAGAGAATTTCCGAAAACTTACACTCGAGCTTAGCAAAGTTGTTTAGACTTAAACTAAGCTCCCAAGACATTGGTTTCAAAGCCGAAATCCCAATTTCACTCACCGATTCCACTTCGCCTCTTGCCGAAGCACCAATTCAAGCTTCCGGATCAACAACTCTTGGATCCAAAGATGCCTCCCCTGATTAAACACATTAAAGCAGAGATTTAATGCATCATCATGCATCAAAAGCTTCAATGAAAGCACTCAAACTCGCTGCTCTCATTCACACTCCAATTTCGGCCACCAAACACTACCGAAATGGCATCAAAACCACTTCTCAACAAAGCCCAGCCATAAACCAGCAAAACCTAACATCCATTAACACCATTTAACATCTAAAAACAACCTATAAACATCCTTATACCTCCAGCAACATCAGATCCACAAGATCACCACAAAAACATCCAAGAATCACAAGCTAAACTTAGGAAACACAACCTATCCGGGATTGCATTAATCAAAACTCATTTCCTTATCAAATTAACATTCATTAATCATCATTTTAGCACCTTAAAACACTGCTTAAACAGATCCAACGAAATTTCATCAAAAACACACCAAATCTTGCATTTTAAGCCAAGATCCACTAAACAATCTTAAAAGCCATTTATAAAACATCAATTAGGGATTGAGAACTCAGGAATTTCATTAAAGAACTTGAAGTTCAGAGGAGAAGGACGTTCTTACCTCCAAACTTGAGTTTCTCCTCTTTTAGAGCCAAAAAGCTTGATGAATCAAGTAGCAAATACAAAGGTTTTGATGAGAAGATGATTAGGAATCAAATGAGGATTGAAAAGAAGTATTTAGGTGATAAAAATCAGAGGAAAAGATCTGGAGAGAATGCGTTTGGTTTGAGAGAAAAGATGAGAGAAAATGGGAATGGAAAATTTAGAAAGTTAGTTAAAAATGACTAAAAATATCTTTCCCTCCTTTTTACTTTTATTTTAAACCATCATTAAATCATTTAATATTCTAGAAAATCTGGAGAAACTCCCCTTTGGGTAAATAGCTCCCTAAAGATTCAAAGTTTCAATCCTTTTTAAAACAGTCACAAAACTTTCAAAAATTACATTTTGGTCACTAGCCAAAATGTCGCTCTTCCACAACCCATTTTTCAAAATTGATTTCACAGTTCACTTAATTATATTAAAAGATGATTTTAGAACATTTTTCCATATTTTTAATGCAACACTGAGCAATTCAATACCGACCAATTCTTTCTATATTGATTTCTCTACTCTTTTATTTAAGTTTCCTTTATTATTCTCGTGACAAACATCTTAAATATTTTCTTTACTCTCGTGCAGTAATTCAAGGTCAAGCTATTAGCCCAGTCCCTGTGGAGACGATATCTGATACTTCCGTATCACTTTACTACTTTCGTCGTGTACACTTGCACTACAATTGCGATAGACACTTTTACACGCAACAAGTTTTTAGCGCTGTTGCCGGGGACTTGCAACATAACTCTACCCTTTCTTTTACTGCACTTTTATTTTTATTTTTATTTTTATTTTTTTGTTTTATTTTGGTTTGTTCAAGTTTTTCTTTTCACAAGGTTTCTTGTGTATGCGCAGATCGAGACGAGGAGAAGAACCTGAGTATCCATTAGATCCTGAAATAGAACGTTCGTTTAATCTTAGGAATCGACTTCGTCACGTACTAGCCAGGAACAAGTACCTTGAAGAACAGTTAGAGATGATAAACAACGAAGGGAACCCCCAGGGTAATAACCCTCCTGTCGGAGATGGAGAGATTATACCTCCTGTCGGCGACCCGCCTGCCGCTGCCGCACGACGGTCCTGCCATGACTACATGCTGAATGATCATGTAGAACTAGAAACCACGCTGCCAGATATAGATGTTGTCAACTTCGAGCTGAAACCTGTTAAGTTTAGCATGATCAACAACGCCAGTCAATTTAGTGGTGCTGCTACAGAGGATGTAAGGGAGCATCTAAAAACGTTCCAGGAAATCTGTGGTTCGTTTAGACTACCAGGAGTTAATCTGGAGATACTGAGGCTTCGGTTATTTCCCCATTCATTGAGGGACAGAGCAAAGACTTGGTGGAATAAACTTACGCCGAGTTCAATTAGAACTTGGGCAGATTTGTCTCGTGAATTTTTATCTCGTTTTAATCCTTCACACTTATTTGAGCGATTACGTAATGAAGTTGCTACTTTTCAAATGGAAGATGACGAGCCAATGCACGAGGCCTGGGACAGATTTACCACTCTTCTACGGAACTGCCCAATGCATGGATTCCCCGTCTGGAACCAGGTAACCAAGTTTGTTAATGCTGCCAATTTACAAACTCGTATTCGAATTGATTCAGCAGCAAACGGATTACTACTGGACAAAGACCCAGATGAGGAAATGCAAGTATTGAAAAATCTAGCTAAGAATGAGGAGCAGTTTCCGACAGCAAGAAGAGGGGGTAAACGGGTCTTAGCTGTTAAGGATTATGAGGCCGACAGCACGATGAAATCACAGGTGGCATACCTCACTAAGGCAATGAAAAATCTTTTGAACGATGATTCGGAGCCGGTATTTGCGGTCGAAGAGGTATGTGAAATTTGTGAAGGAAATCACAGTTCGGATGAATGTCCTATACAGTTAGGAGAGGGAAAGTACGTTGGAAACTACAACAAGCAGAATTATAACTCCAACAATTACAATCTCAGCTAGAGAAAGGATCCCAAGTTCTCTTGGAGCAATCCTAATAATGCCCTGAATCCTCAAGCACACAATAATCAGAATAAGGGAGGACCTAGATTGCTGACTCGACAGCAATTGCAGCCGCAGCAGCAGCAGCAACAACCACCAACTGCCACAAACAGTATACTGGAACAGACTCTGGCTACGTTTATGTCTCAAATAGGAACTTAAATTGAGAACATGAATCAATTTGTCAAGAAGACGGAGACATTCATGGATAAAATAGAGATGCGGATGACAAATCATGAAGCTACTCTGAAATCGTTGGAGACACATATGGGTCAGGTTTCCAAGCATATCAACCCAAGGCAGACTGGCGAATTTCCTTGCAATACTAAAAATGCTAGACAGCCCACACATGAGCATTGTAAAGCCATTACTACTAGGAGTGGGAAGAAACTACCAGGGCCAGAAAAGGAAGCTGAAACAGTGAAGAGACCAACCTTGGACATACCTGCCGAGGAAGCTGCCCCGACAGGTAACAAACAGCCTGCTGCCGATGAGCCTGTCACGACAACAGAAGCGATAAAAGAGAAAGATGATGAACCCAAACCTACTCCAATTCGTATGCAGTGGGAAGGACGTATTGCTGATTATCGTCCCCCACCTCCTTTTCCTCAACGGTTACAGAAACTGAAGCAAGAATCACAACTTAAAAAGATTTATGATATTTTTAAGCAAGTTCATATAAACATTCCACTGTTAGATGCCGTTATGGGGATCCCCGGTTACGCCAAATTTCTCAAGGATGCCATGTCGAAGAAATCTATACTTGGGGAATTTGAAACGGTTAAGATGACAGAAGGATGCATGAGTATTCTGCACAAGCATCCACCCCAGAAAAAGAAGGATCCGGGGAGCTTCATCATACCTTGTGTAATCGGAGATAAATATGTGGGTAAGGCACTTTGGGATCTTGGTGCTAGTATAAATTTAATGTTAAAATCTATTTTTCCAGAAATTAGGTATTGGAAAAGCTCGACCCACAACAGTAATTCTGCAGTTGGCAGACCGCTCTTACGTTAATCCGGAAGGAAAAATCAAAGATATTCTGGTAAGAGTGGATAAGTTTCTATTTCCTGTTGACTTTCTTGTTTTAGATTGTGAAGCAGATGAAAACGCACCAATCATCCTTGGGCGACCCTTCTTAGCCACGGGAAGATCACTGATTGATGTGGAAAAAAGGAGAACTCACCATGAGAGTGAACGATCAAGAAATAAAGTTGAATGTTCTCCAAGCTATGAAGCACGCTGATGCAGAAGAAGAATGCAAGGTTATCACTAAAGTTACCCTTGACCAACCCTGCATCAGGTCGGGCTGTCACGACATCAACATTGGTCACTGCCTCGGCAGCCACTTACAGGACTGTCATGACAGCACCGACGACAGCAACTCCTCAGAATCCGATACATCAGATACCGAAGATCAGGAGGAGGTAAACTGGATAGGCAGTCGTCCAGGTAAGTTATTCGAGCCTTTAAATTATTCCTCGGATAACCATGCAATCCAAAAGCCATCAACTGTTGAGCCCCCTGTTTTAGAACTTAAGCCCCTACCAGGGCAGTTAAAATATGCTTTTCTTGGTTTAAATGATACGTTGCCCGTAATCATCTCTTCTAAGTTGATGCATGAACAGGAACAACAGTTAATAGGAATGCTGCAGCAGCACAAAAAGGCTATTGGATGGACGATAGATGATATTCAAGGCATTAGTCCGGCCTTATGTATGCATAAAATCCTTTTAGAGGATGATCATAAGCCGACTATAGATGCTCAAAGGCGGCTAAACCATGCGATGATAGATGTGGTGCGAAAAGAGATAATCAAATGGCTTGATGCTGGAATAATCTACGCCATCTCGGACAGCAAATGGGTGAGCCCGGTGCAATGTGTTCCTAAGAAAGGAGGAATAACCGTGGTAACCAACGAAAACAATGAGCTAATCCCAACTAGGACTGTGACCGGTTGGAGGGTTTGTATGGACTATCGGAAGCTTAACAAAGCTACCCGAAAGGACCACTTTCCTTTACCCTTTATTGATCAAATGCTTGATAGACTAGCGGGTAAACCTTACTATTGTTTTCTTGATGGTTATTCAGGTTACAATCAAATAGCTATCGCACCGAAAGATCAAGAAAAGACGACATTCACATGCCCGTACGACACGTATGCTTTTAGAAGGATGCCATTTGGACTATCTAATGCACCAGCCACCTTCCAAAGGTGCATGATGGCCATATTCTTCGATATGGTGGAGGACTTCCTAGAGATTTTTATGGATGACTTTTCAGTCTTTGGAGACGATTTTGAAAGCTGCCTAGGCAACCTACAAAAGGTACTCGAAAGATGTGAAAAAGCAAACTTAGTTTTAAACTGGGAAAATGCCACTTCATGGTGAATGAAGGGATAGTCCTTGGCCATAAGAATAGATGCCGTGACATAAAAGTTGACAGAGCCAAGATTGAAGTGATCGAAAAGCTGCCGCCACCCACTACAGTCAAGGGAATCAGAAGTTTCTTAGGACATGCTGGTTTTTATCGGAGGTTCATTGCGAATTTTTCACAAATCACCAAGCCCTTATGCCATATTCTGGAGCAGAACCGACCCTTCGACTTTAACGATGAATGTACTGAAGCATTCAAGGTTCTGAAGGAAAAACTGGTAACAACCCCAATAGTACAGCCACCAGACTGGACACAACCATTTGAGAAGATGTGTGATGCTAGTGACTATGATGTCGGGGCAGCACTTGTGCAGCGGAGAGACAAACTTTTTCATGTCATATACTATGCCAGCAAAACTCTGAATGATGCCCAAGTGAACTATACCACCACAGAGAAGGAGTTACTAGTTGTGGTATTCTTCATTGACAAGTTTCGTTCTTACATACTTGGAACGAAGGTCATAGTGCACACAAACCACTATGCGTTGAAGTATCTGTTCGCGAAAAAGGATGCAAAGCCTCGATTGATACGTTGAATCCTGCTATTGCAAGAATTCGACCTTGAAATCAAGGACAAAAAGGGGACAGAAAATCAAGTGGTAGATCACTTGTCAAGGTTGGAGAAGGGAAAGAGTCTACCGACAGATGAGACAAACATATTAGAGACCTTCCCAGATGAGCAGCTCTTTGTTGCCACAGTCACTATCGCGACAGCCATGGCGGCAGGTAAGTCTTCTGAACTCCCCTGGTATGCTGATTTCGTTAATTTCTTAGTAAGCGGAATAATTCCCCCTGACCTTAATTATCAAGCCAGGAAGAGGTTCCAAAATGATGTTAAGCATTATTATTGGGACGAACCTCTTCTTTTCAAAATCTGTGCAGATCAAGTTATAAGGAGATGCGTACCACAGGATAAACAAGAAGACATACTTCATCACTGCCATGCTTCACAGTATGGAGGACACTTAGGAGGCAACAAAACTGCTGCCAAGGTTCTGCAGTCAGGATTTTATTGGCCGTCACTGTATAAAGATGCTCAAATCTTCTACAAGAGTTGTGACAAGTGCCAACGGACAGGAAACATCTCAAGGAGACACGAGATGCCGCTGCAGAACATTCTTGAAGTCGAGATCTTCGACGTTTGGGGGATTGATTTTATGGGACCATTCCCATCTTCATGTGGGAATCTATACATCCTCCTGGGAGTAGATTATGTATCTAAGTGGGTTGAAGCTATCGCCATTCAAAAGAATGATGCCAAGACAGTTCAAAGGTTTTTACACAAAAACATCTTTTCTAGATTTGGCATCCCTAAGGCGATCATCAGTGATGAAGGGAGGCATTTCGACAACAGGGTTATTGTTGCTGCCTTAAAGAAGTATGGTGTCAAGCATCGCATCGCAACAGCATATCACCCACAGACCAATGGACAAGCTGAAATCTCCAACAGGGAAGTCAAGAACATTCTTGAGAAT
The DNA here is from genome assembly GCA_030270665.1 of Hibiscus trionum. Classification (NCBI taxonomy): domain Eukaryota; kingdom Viridiplantae; phylum Streptophyta; class Magnoliopsida; order Malvales; family Malvaceae; genus Hibiscus; species Hibiscus trionum. The sequence continues at coordinate 18,279,920 of BSYR01000010.1, forward strand.
ATGGTTAAGCCAACTAGGAAAGATTGGTCTTTACACCTGAATGATTCGTTGTGGGCTTATAGGACAGCTTTCAAAACTCCATTGGGAATGTCTCCTTACCGATTGATTTATGGGAAAACATGCCATTTACCTGTCGAGATAGAGCACAGAGCATACTGGGTAATCAAGGCAGTAAATATGGACTTGGAAAAGGCAAGGCATAAAAGGCTACTGGATCTGAACGAAATTGAAGAAATTCGGACAATTGCCTATGACAATGCAAGAATCTACAAGGATAAAACTAAGGAGTGGCATGATAAAAAGTTGGTGCCACGACAGTTCTGCCCAGGGTAGCTTGTATTGCTATTCAACTCTAGATTGAAACTCTTCCCAGGGAAGCTGAAATCTAGATGGTCTGGCCCGTTCCAAGTTGTACAAGTTTTTCCCCATGGTGCCATCACAATCAGATCGTTAAAAGACGGGCACCAATTCAAAGTCAATAGACAACGCTTGAAGCATTATCAGGGGACTGAAGCCCCAGGAATGCAGGAAGTGGTTACCCTAGGAGATGCCCCACCTGGCATCCCTAATTTAACCTAATTTTTAGTTTTCGTTTTATTATTACTTATTATTTATTAGGAAATAAGATTTATTTTATTTAAATAATGATTTTATTTTAATTGTTTTTAGGAAATAAATGAGTCAAGAAGAAAAGGAGAAGTGAACTCAGCCCACCATCCATCCACCAGCCCACAAAGCCCAAATTTTGCAGCCTGTTGTTACAGCTGCCGCGACAGACGTAGAAAATATAGGCTGTCAACACGCTGTCGCGACAAACACGAAAACACGTAACAGACGCGCAGCAGATATGGAAACGCGTGACAGACGCGTCAGACACGCTACCGCGTAACAGCTGGCCCCGTTATTCGCGCCTGCCGTTACAGCTCCAACGGGCAGCAAATCCTTCTCTATATCAACCCCGTTTCGTTTTTTCATTTTCACTCACTTCTACTCTTCTTACTTACTCCTCTAGATTTTTTTGCTTTCATTTTCATAACCCTTGCAACAATGTCTTCCAGGAATACCCGTATGAATGCTGCCTCCAGCTCCACCCCGACAGCAACCACCCCACGCTCCTTTCAGATCAGAGATATGTGGGGAGAAAGGGGATTCATTTACACTTCAAAGGAGGGAAATTTGGGCCTAAAGCCGTTCATTGCCCGAAAAATTCGAGCTCTACAATGGCAGATCTTTGCCGAACAGCCTGAGGAGATGAACGTCTCTTTGGTGCGTGATTTCTTTGCTACCATCAACAGCAGGACGGCGACAACAGTGACCGTACGAGGAAGGGAAGTGTTGTTCGAAGCTAAATACGTCAACACCCTTTATGGATTTTACGTAGGCAGCAACGACGACGGCCACCAACAGTTCCTAAATAGCCTTGATCCTGCTGCCTACGATGCTGTCATGGCAGAGCTGACTGATGAGGGAACTCAGTGGAATACCAACCGTAAGAACCCAAGGACGGTAAAGAGGACTCAACTCCTGCCAGAAGCCAAGTTATGGAACGCGTTTATCAAAAAGTGCATCATGTCGTCGTCACACATTACCACTATTGATCAGCCAAGGTTAGCCTTAATTCACTCTATTTTACATGAGAGGCCCATTAACGTGGGCAGATATATCCGCGGGAGCATCCTGGAGTGCGCACACCAACCGACGGGACCGCTTTATCTGTCGTACCTCATCACATCCCTCTGCCGCGACCATTGGGTACCTGAAGCTGCCACAGATATTAGAGTCCAAGGGAAAGGATGGACGGACAAGAACATACTCAGCTTAATGGAGCTGATTGTTGCCACCCCTCTGTCATCATTTGATCCAGCTGCCATGACAGCAGACACGAAGAGCAGCCGGAGACTGAACCTGCTGCTACAAAAGCCAGTCAGCAACCAGCAGCAGCAGCCCCAACTGACTCCTCCTCCCAGATTCTTGCTGCTATCTAGAAGATGGAGGAACGGCAGCTCGGTTTGATGAGCTTCATCATGGATTTAACTGCATCTACGGTACATTTTATCCAAAACTCTTTAAATTTCCATGATGTCGTGTTTCCCACCTTCCCTGCACATTACTTTGTTGTACCAACCCTTGTCCACACCCCAACACCTGCTGCCACACCACAGACACCATCTGCAGCATCAACACCGACACCTGCCCCGACAGCCGCTGGCAGCAACCGTGCTGAGACTTCTACCCGTGGAACGAAACACATAATGCCATCGAAAGAGCTTGACGCCTTCATTGCCAGTTTTTCTTCCTCCTCCATTTGGGCCGCAAGCGACAACGAACCCTCTATTAAGAGGAATCTCTCAAAGGAGTTTACACCAGTCAAGCGGCAGAAAAGAATGGCAGATAAAAACAACATGAAAGGCAGCGGTAGCAGCAGCAGCGGCAGCAGCAGTGGTGAGGACAGCAGCAGCAGCTCAGAAGTCCATGTTGTGGAGAAACCCCCTCATATCTCCCCAACCAGGATTCAACCACCAAGGAAGGCCAAAACGAAGAACACATCTGCCTCCCCCATCCGCCAGCCAGTTCAGAAAGCTCGTGCCCGCCGCCAGATCAGAGTCAGTAGCAGCAGTGACGACATCGCTTAAAAATTTGACTTTCTTAACTTATTTTGATGTCTGCTTATATATTTTGTGATGTACTGCTTTTATTTTTTACTTGTCATTTGCATTGAGGGCAATGCAACCCTCGAGTTTAGGGGTGGCATCCCTCCATTAATGGAGTACATTTTAGTTTTAAAAATTGTGTCTTTTACTTAGTTTATTTTTGGTAAAAAACATGAAAATATGAAAATTTTGACTTAAGTCTGTGAACTGAACTTACCTGCTGTGACAGCTCTGTCGTGGCAGTGCCTTTAGGATAGTTTTAGGAGCAGTTTAGAGCCTTTCTATAGTTCTGAAAACTTAAACCCTATTTGTGACTGTCATACTGCTTAGAACTCTTTTAGTCAACTAGAATAGGAAGCTTAGCACTTGAATAGCCCCTAGAGGTGCCTAACACTGGCTCTAGGAAAGAAGTTTAGCAAAAGAGACTCAACAGCCCTAGAGGTGCCCGAAACCGGCTCTAGGAAGTTAGCTAGAGGTGCCCAAAACTAGCTCTAGTGAAACTTTAGCTTAAAAATAAATGAAATCGAGTCAAAACAAAAAAATCAAAGGAGCATAAGAAATGCCTTCAAAAGATATACTTTGGCATAAAAATTCAAGATAGAGGCTGAAATATTCTAGTGAAACTAAGAGAGTCTTGGCATATAACTGTTCACAAGCATGCACACACTTCACGAGGACTATAGTGAGACTCCGGACAAATCCTAAGTTATCCGACAGGGTGCTGCCGTCACAGAGAACGAATGGAGGGTAAGGGAAAGTTCACTGTTTTAAGCCAAAACAAATAAAAGATATTTTTCTTTAGGTCTGAATTGCTTGAGGGCAAGCAAAAACTTGAGTTTGGGGGTGTGTTGAGTGTGTAAAAGTTCTATTATTTACCCCTATTTAACCCATATTTCTGATGCATTCAAGCATATTTCATTGCATTTAGGTTAGTTTACAATTAGACATCACAAATATATTAAAAGGCACAGTTTCTACTGAAATTGGTTGCTTTTGCAGGTTGCTGCTGTAGCAGATGGAGAGGCAGGCGCTGGGCAGTGAAGCAGAAGAGCTGGAACTAGACGAGCAGTCAAGAAGGACGATGATGTCATGGTTGTCGCCGTGACAGCAGAGGACGACAACAGTTTTGAGGAGAAGAAGCAAAGTGGACCTCGATAGATAGAGAAAATTAAGCCCGTCTGTCGTGGAAAACCAGTATATTTTTCCAAGCCCTAGATCAGAAGTAATGCCAAGCCCAAAGTTCAAGGAGAGAAAATCCCAAGCAAGAAGGAGGACGAGTTAAAGCTATATTCTCTCAAGATTTAGTCTTTATTAGAGTTGTACTTTAATTTAAATTTGTATTCTTGCTATATTAGAAAACTTGGACCCAAAGCCTATGTAAAGGCATGTAATTCGACCTAGGAGGACATCACCTATCTCTAGCCTTCTTCCCAAAACCCTAGTCGTTTTCATCCTCTCATCATGTTCTAAATTCCCCTTAGGGCCACGAGTTTTTTTGTAAAGTAGTTGCAAGGGTTGCTTTTGTTTTAGGAATTTTCAGTTCAATAAAATAAACTTCAAGTTCTCTTATTCTGGTTATTAACATCTGGCAAGAATATCGGGAGAGCATTGCGAGGTTATCTATTTACTTAACATCGGGAGAGTTAGGTATACGAAAGGAATAACTGCGAGTTCTCTAGTTTATAGTTGAACTATCTCGAACCTAGGGATATGACGAGGTTAAGTGGCTAAAGAAGAATTCAACAACATCGGTGTTCATCCTTCGATTCACGCCGGGAGGTATCATCAAAGACGTGATCATCGACAGACTTGAACCTAGGGATAGGCCAAGACACAGCAGAGATTCTTGCCAAACTTGAAGTACAGAGTTGAGTGTTCGCTGCCACGACAAGCAACAGACTGCCGCCGCGACAGGTGCAGCCGCGACGGGGACGGCGACAGAACTGATTCTCCTAGACTTAGCAATACCTGCAATACTGAGCAATTCAATACCGGCCCATTCTCTCTATCTTGATTTCTCTACTCTTTTATTTAAGTATCCTTTATTATTCTCGTGACAAACATCTTAAATATTTTCTTTACTCTCGTGCCGTAATTCAAGGTGAAGCTATTAGCCCAGTCTCTGTGGAGACGATATCCAATACTTCCGTATCACTTTACTACTTGCGTCATGTACACTTGCACTACAATTGCGATAGACACTTTTACACGCAACAAGCGTGTTAAAGCTGAACATCAATTTTCTTATTGATTGTTGCAACCACTGAAGATTCTAGAATGGACATGGGAGAGAATCACCTTGGATTTCGTGACCGGTTTTCCTTTGACACCGTCAAAGAAGAATTCCATTTGGGTGATTGTTGATTGTTTTACGAAGTGTGCTTATTTTCTGGCGGTGCATACCATATATACGTTAGACATGTTGGCAGATTTGTACATCTCAAAGATTGTGAGGTTGTACGGGGTACCTAAGTTCATTGTTCTGGTTCGAGATCTGCATTTCACAGTGAGGTTTTGGGAGTGTCTTCATCAAGCGTTGGGTACACATTTGAATTTCAATACTTCGTATCATCCGCAGATGGATAGACAGTCTGAACGACTTATCCAAGTGTTGGAGGATATGTTTAGATGTTGCATCATTGATTTCCAAGGTTCTTTGGAGAAATCGTTACATTTTGTGGAGTTTGCTTACAATAATAGTTATCAGGGGAGCATTCAAATGGCTCCTTATGAGACCTTGTATGGAATGAAGTGTAGAATGCCTCTTTGTTGGGCGTAAGTTGGTCTCTTTTCCTAATGTGCTAAAGGGCACTACGGAAAATGTGAAGCTTATTACGGAGAGGTAGAAAGCTGCTTCGGATCAGCAAAAGTCTTACGCGGATTGAAGTGTAAGGAGGGTGAGTATTATGTAGGTGATAAGGTGTTTTTGAAGGTCTCACCTTGGAAAAAGGTGATGAGATTTGGCCGGAAAGGCAAGTTGAGCCAGAGGTTTATTGAACCGTATGAGGTGCTTGACGGTCTTGGACTTGTTGCTTATAGGTTGAGGTTACCTTCCGAGTTGGAGAAGATACATGATGTTTTCCATGTATCCATGCTTCGGAGATATAGATCGAATATGTCTCATGTTATGCATTTTGAGGAGATTGAGATGAATCTGAATTTGTCCTATGATGAAGAGCCGTTTGACATCTTAGATTCAGACATCAAAGTTCTTCATAGTAAGACCATTCAGTTGGTCAAGGTCTTGTGGCAACATCATGTTGTTGAGGAAACCACGTGGGAGAGGAATGATGACATGAAGAAATAGTTTCCTTATCTTTTTCCATCAGGTACAATTTCAAGGACGAAATTTCTTAAGTGGGGGAGAGTTGTAACACCCCGATTTTGGACTTAGGAGTCTTTAAGGTTGACTCGAGGTTCGTAGGACCTAGACTAGATATTCGGGTTAGTTCGGGAGTGGTTTAGAGAAATAAAGGTTCAGGATATGTTAAAATTATGGGAAATTTTCCTAAAATCTTCTAAAATATATAAAAAGGTTCGGTGAAGTAAATTTGTGAAAATGACTTTTGGACGATTGACATTTTGATTTGGTGACTAAATTTTAAAAAGTGCAAAATTTATTTTTAAGGACTGTTTTGAAATAGGGACAAAACTAATGTAACCCACTCGACCCGCTCTAGGTGAAAGACCGAACGAAACGGATCACACGGGGTATATTAAAGTAAACCGGGACGTTTACCTCAATAAATGACTCAATTTTTTCATTCTATCTTGTCTATATACTCATTATGGTCCTAAATGATAAACATCGCAGCGGAACAATTTACAGCTCGATCAGACAACAATTTGGGACTCAATTGCATACAAACACATTTTAGGGACCATTTTGTTATTTACCAAATTATAGGAACGTCTTCACTTTTAAGGTTACCAACCTTTAATTAATCACATTACTTGCATCTCTGTCAAATCTCATCTGAAAATGACATCCATGCTTATTTAATTGCATCCATAACATTCAGAGACCAAAACATAAAGAATCAGAACATTAGAAGATTCCAATAACTAGCTTAACAACTTGTCGTTCCGGTACATGTTGCCCTGTATTGAAACAACCGTATTGAAACAGGGTCAAGCGACTCGAAGCTTAGGCCCATATCGAAACAACCCCAAGGGTGTTTTGAAACATGAATTTCTAGTAGCAAAACGTACTGAAACAACCCTTCCCCGTTTGGATACACTTAAGCCATTTCAAGCTCACCGTTTCGGTACAGTCTCGAGTGTATCGAAACACATGGGCCTGTAATGACACTTTTGTTGGTTTTCACACATTAATCCTTCCAAAACAATTCTAGCACGCTTCTAACGTGCATACAACATATTTAATCATACTACAATCATACATGGCAGAATCAACATCATAACATATCGATATGAAACAAAACAAGGAGTTTCAAAACACAAACCAAGGCATAAACCAACAAGTAAAGGCCATTTACAAGTCGTTAAAGGCATAACAAACTTGCCACAAAATAGGGAGTTTCAAAACACATCTCCCAACATAAAGGCATCCTCCAATTGCCAACCATTATTACTAATAGGTAAATGTAAAATCACACTTGAGCTTAATTCCACTCCTTGGAATCCTTCTTGCTTCCTTACTGCCCAAATATGCTAATTCTTTGCATTACTGGAAAAATAGAGCATAAGAAATAATGCCTAGTGAGAGATGCTCAAAACAAACCCACAACAACAATGCATTTTAAAACCATTTCTCATCTAGATATCTCTATCTCATCATGCTCTTTCTGTCTCATGCTTGCAATCATTTTCAAAGCCAAAACCACAACATTTAAACCACATGTACCATCTATCTCATGCATTCATCAAAATGCAAAATCTCAAGGCAGCGCCTTACATGCTTAAATCTCATAAAACATATCTCAAAACATAATCTCATATGCAATCTCATTTCTTTAAATCATTTATAAACAAGGTACATGTGGGTCTTATATATTGGCATTTTAGCAACATTACTCGGATATGCAGATAGCTTGACAGAATCTCACATCATCAAGTCCTACCCCGGTGGAATATCACATCATCGGACTCTCATGGCGGCATCTCTCATCGCCACAAAGCTTGATGGATTCATCAAGACCTACCATGGTGGAATCTTTCATCACCACACTCTCACTTTGGAACGGGATAGCACTACCTATTTGCCTGAACCAAAGAGCACGTACGAATTTTGTATATTATAGTGCACTTCTCATCCTATTGGTTGACAAATTATATTTGGTAACAATAATCTCATCCCATGCCAATATACTCATTTTAAACATCATAACCTACTTTTTTCAATGCATCAATATAAACCATTCTCATCCCATTGTAAAAGCATAAGTAATGCATAGCATTTCTCAAATAGTTCTATCTATTTCAAATAACAAATCTATCTCATGGGATCATGAAAATCATCACATAATTTCTCAAAACATGTATAAAACAGTAGGTGTAATTCTATCTTCAAAATATGAGATGATCATAAAACCAATGGGATAAAAACCGAGAAACGAGAGCGAAACACCTCAAACTTACTTCCGGATTTAGGTTAGTGTTTCAAACTCAACCTAAACCTTACTTTCAAGTCTTTGAATGGCTCTTAAAACCAATTCCACAAACCAACAACGCCACACTCGCTTTGCCGAAGCGTAATCATGCTTCCGAAGCTTCCAGAACTTCACTGTTTGTTTTCCATATGATCCCCATGTTTATAACACACAAAAACATAGCATTAATGCATCTCAATGCATCAAAACTACCATCAATCAAATCCATCAAGCTGCTCTGCCCAAAAACACCAAAATACCTAACCAAAACAACCGAAAACACATTCGATTACTCTATAAACTCAACTCAGCCAAAACCTAACACTTCCATCCAATTTTAATCATCAATTAACATCCAAAAACAATCTAATTTCATCCAAAAACACTAGAACCACATTATCATCACAAATACCCCAAATCTAACAATTAGAGATCCAACTCATTTCGGAATTACTATTATAAAACCTTTATTTCAACATCATTTAACATACAAATTATGATTAAAATCAACCTCAAATTAATCAAAACAATGCCATTACGTAAATCTTGAGAAATCATATTTTAAAGCTAGATTTAACCATTTTCATCAAATGGATTATAAAACCTTGTTATTAAACACAATTAGAGAGCCAAAGACTTGAGAATTTCAATAAAGAACCTTGATTGGAGGAGATAAAAGAAAGATCACCTCTAACACATGCTTTTCCCCTGATTGCAATGATTTAGAAGAAATCCTTCAAGAAATCCATAGCTAGTTGATGTAGAAATCCATGAGAATCGTTTAGAAACCAAAAGTGGATGAAAAGAGATAAATCTTTGGAGATTTTAGTGATAGAAAGATAGTTTGTCTGATGCGAAAGTTGAGAGAAAAGTTTAGGAGAAAAGTAGTTACGTAAGAAAATGTTTAGCCTTTTTAAAATTCTTTTTATCAAATCTCATTTAATAAATAAATTAATTAAATCTTTTAAAAACACAAAATCAAGAAAAAGGCTGATAACACCTTGGTGTAGCTCCCTAAGGATTCTAAGTTTTGGTCCTCTTCAATTTAGACATGAAAACGTATTTTGCAATTTTTACAAATTAGTCATTGTTTTCAAAATACAAATTAAATCAGTTAAATTTTATCAAATTGAACTCTCCAAAACCTTCAAAACATTATTTTTTACATTATAAAATATTTTCCCATACTTTATCTCCGTCGAAAAACATTTATTTTAAATTAATCCTGAAACTTGCATAACTCGCCTAAACCGGTTCACTCGAACACGGCTAACCCTAAGCCCAAAACTGGGGTGTTACAACTAAGAATCTTTAGGGATCTAATACATATTTAATGGGCCTTTTCCTATAATTGACCATTTTAAATGTATTTTATTTAAAAGAATAAAAGGAGATTTCATTAAAAAGTGGATTTTATTAATTAGTCTTTTCCAAATTCTATTTTGACGCAACTTCCTTTTCTCTCAATTTTCATCATCCAAACATTTCATTTTCTCTCAAACTTCTTGAGATTTTCATCTTTCCACTTCACTTTTATTTGCAAATAATTTCCTTTATGATACTTCCATTTATTTGAAAGAATTCATGAAGATTTTGCAACAAATCTTCTACATTGAAGGAATAGGAAAGGGTTAGAGGTAATTTTTGTTCAACTCCTCTAATCAAGGCTCTTTAATGAAATTCTCAAGTCTTTGTCTCTCTAATTGTGTTTAATAACAAGGTTTTATAATCTATTTGATGAAAATGGTTAGATCAAGCTTTGAAAGATGATTTCTCAAGATTTTGCAATGGTTCTATTTTGGTTAATTTGAGATCGATTTTAAACATGATTTAGATGTTAAATAATGTTGAAATAAAGGTTTTATCATAGTAATCCCCAAACGGATTGGGTCTCCAGTTGCTAGGTTTTTAGATTTTGGGTTTTTTATGGTGATAATGTTGTTTTGGTGTTGCTAGAGGTATAAGGACGCAAATAGATTGTTTCTGGATGTTAATTAATGATTAAAATTGGATGGAAGTGTTAGATTTTGTTGGGTTAAGTTTGTAGAGTAATCGAAGGTGTTTTCGGTTGTTTCGAATATGTGTTTTGGTGTTTTGGGGCAAAGCAGTGTGTTGGCCTTGGTTGCTGGTGTTTTTAATGCATTGAGATGCATTAATCTTATGTTCTTCTGTGGTATAAACATAGGAGAACATATCAGAAGCAATTGATGAAGTTCCAGGAACTTCAGAAGCTTGATTACTCTTCGGCAAAGCAAGTGAGGCGTTGTCAGTAAGTGGAATTGATTTTAAAGCCTTTCAAAGACTTAAAAGCAAGGTTTGGGGGTTATTTGAGTTTGAAACACTAATCTAAGCCCGAAAGTTAGTTCGAGATGTTTCGCTCTCGTTTCTCGGTTTTTATTCTATTGATTTTTAAAATCATGCTCATGATTTGAAGATAGAATTACACCTATTGTTTTATGCATGTTTTGAGAAACGATATGATGATTTATATGATCCCATGAGATAGAATTATCATTTTGAAAAGATGGAACTTGATTAGAAAATGCTAGGCATTGTTTATACTTTTGAAATGGGATGAGATATTGTATATGTTTATGCATTGAAAACATTAGCTAAATGATGTTTAAAATGAGTATATTGGCTTGAGATCAGATTATTGTTACCAGATATAATTGGTCGACCAATAGGATGAGAAGTGCACGACAATATACAAAATTCGTATGTACTCTTTGGTTCGGGCAATGGGGGTAGTGCCATCCCGTTCCAAACTGAGAGTGTGGTGATGAGAGATTCCAGCACGGTAGGTCATGATGATGTGAGATTCCATCAAGCTTTATGGTGATGAGAGATACCACCATGAGAGTTCGGTGATGTAAGATTCCACTGAGGTAGGACTTGACGATGTGAGATTTCGTCAAGCTATCTACATATTCGAGTAATGTTGCCTAAATTCCAATATATGATATTCACATATACCTTGTTAGTAAATGATTTAATGAAATGAGATTTGCATATGAGATCATGTTTTGAGAAATTTTATATGAGAAACAAGCATGTAACTTTTTTGCCGTGAGACTTTGCATTTTGATTGATGCATGAGATAGATGGTACATGTGGTTTAAATGATGTGGTTTTTGCTTTGAAAATGGTTTCAAGCATGAGATAGAAAGAGCATGATGAGTTAGAGATCTCTAAATGAGATATAGTTTTAAAACACATTGTTGTTGTTGGTTTGGTTTGAGTATCCCTTACTAGGCATTATTGCTTATGCTTTCTTTTTCCAACAATACAGGGAAATAACATATTTGGGCAACAAAGAAGCAAGAATGATCTTAAGGAGTGAGACTTAGCTCAAGTATGGTTTTATGTTTACGTATTAGTAATAATAGTTGGCAATAGGTGTAACCCCCTTAGCCCGGCCTAGACGATTGACCCGAACAACGAAGATTACACGGGGAAAACCAGAGTCAACCTAAAAGTCAACCTTGATTAACGACCCTTTTTTTCTTTTTAATCTTGTCTAGATGCACGTTCACACTAAGCGAACGCTTGAGAAACATATACGAATTAAGCACATCGACCGGATTTAAATAAGGGACTAAATTGCACAAAATACAAATATTAGGGACCAAAATGTCAATTTTAGAAAATAAAAGGACTTCCAAGATTTTAGTTTTACCAAACCTCAATTAAACATATTACAAGCCTCTCTGCCAAATTTCAGCTTAAAAAGACATCTCAAGCTCAAGTAATTGCATTTACAACTATCAGGACTAAAATGTAAAGCATGCAGAAACTGTCCAATGGTCACCCGTTTCGAAACACTGACACCCGTATAGAAACACTTGTGTCATACGCCGGTATCAAACCGGTGTTGACCGTTTCGAAACGCGGGTATGTTCCGAAACCAGTTCAGAAATGGACCCTTCCAGTAGCAAAAGTGTTTCGAAACACTTTTAGTCGTTCTGAAACTCCCAAGCCATTTCAAGCACCCGGTTCGAAACAGCCAAGGGTGTTTCGATACACCCTGCCCATAAACAGCAGAAAACTCTGGTTTTTCACTTTAAAACACCCTCAAACACACTTCAAATCAGTCCAAAACATATCACCAGCATGATAAGCATTATAACTATCAAATCACATCAAAGACTAGATACATTACAAACATTAAGCACACCTACTCATTCACCGCATCAAACGCGTGATCTTGCTTTTAAACAAAGAGCATAGCATATCAACTTATGAAGATGAAGATTCAAATATTGCAAACCGATCATCAACAAGATTCAAACCATAAACCGAACATGGTCAACATACACAATCACAAAACATAACAACATAAGAGACTCTCCCCCCATTGCCTTTATTATCTATAGCTATAAACCAAGACATACTTCTCAAGTGGAGCTCTTCTTGAATCCCTTGCTTCTTGCTGTCCCAACATCATATATCTGCATTGATGGACAAAAAGGATCGTAAGCACATAATGCTTAGTGAGGAATGCTCAAAACCAAAACACCATCAATGCAGCGAAACATAAAACCTTCTTTAAATGTAGATACAATTCAATAAACCAAAGCATTGTTTGGAAACCTCCTTTGAAACAACATTGCTTTAAATCATGCATTGCTCAACATGAAAACCAACCTTTAACTTTGAAAAGCTAAACAACTCACCCCAAACCACATTCTTGCAAATACTACCATTTAAACCTTTTCAAGCATGAACACTTCATGCAAAGTTTAACTCAATTTCCTTGGAAATTACTTCCTCTTCACAACATACTATTCTCATGCTTGATGATCATTTCAAAGCAAAATGCCTTTTGAAAACCAAATGCTCCTTCTCTCAATCTCAAACATTCAACAAATGTAAAACACATGAACCACAAAAGCAACATTTACATTACATGCCTTTTTAAAAACAAGCCTTCTCAAGACTTCAATGCACTTATGAGATTCTATGCACATATCCACCATTCACAATAAAAGATATACATTTGCTCATGCTTAACTAGTAACACATGCATTCTTGCATCATTTACATATTTCCAATGCAGCCTTGCATCATTTTCAAGCGTCTCTCGCTTCATTACATTCGAATACATTATATTGGCTTTCAAGTGATAATTCATAAACCATTTCAACACAAGACACAATCGGATATGCGGATTACAAGCGTTGTCCCACACGCTTTATACACACTATCGAACAACACAAGGTGGAGTTTATCGGTACAATCACAACCCCTCAACACCCGTTATGGAGTTTAACGGTACAATCACAACCCCTCAACATCACTTATCGGTAGTTGCATAATTCCACTAACGAGAGCAAGGGACACATAACACAAGATCCACACACGGACTTTTAACCACCGTTGTGATCTTACCTCACTCGTTAGGGTACTTGGATGGAGTTTACGGTACAATTACAACTCCTCGGCATCCAAGGCGACTTTATTCACGGTGCACCCAATCCTATATCCGGCTAACTATATCCGATTAAAGTAACCAAAAACCACTTACATCACTTGCCAATATACATCAAATACCATAATCAATTCACTATTTAAAGCATTAATCAAAGCCACTTATCATCATGCATCTCCGTGCAACATAATCATATTAATAACATGTTAAACCAAGGATCTCTTACCTTGAGCATCCTTCAATACATGACTTTCAAAACCAGCATTAATCATGCTAAAACATGCTTTAAAAACCATGCTCAAACAACAAATTAAACCACATTGACAAATCAAACACATCAAAGCCATTTCTCTGCAATAAAACACAATAATGGACGTTTTTAGATAGTTAAAATAACAAAGAAAAAAAAAACAAAAAAAGGACAGAATAAAGGTGTAGGAATTTCTAGACAGATTTGGACTCGAACAAGATGAAGGCTTCAATGGGCTTTCATGGCTGTTACGAAGACCAAAATATAGCAGAAACGTTGCTGGAAAATCAGCGAAAATTTGGTAACATTAAACTCGAAAGAACTCGAACAATCTGTTGAACGAACCCGAATCGAATCTGTCTAACGTCAAAGACGGAAAGCTCGAAAGAACCTACACAATCTACTGAGCAAACCCGAATCGAATATGCTTCACGTCGGAGGACTTGGACCCACTAGATAGCGATCTAGGAACCCGAAGTATCAAATAAATTTGACACAACAAACAACGTCTGGAATGCCAAAGAAAGTTCGGTGAAAAACCGAAATTGAGAGAATAATCTCACAAAATTATTATTAATCAAATGTCTTGCCAAATTACATTGTTTAAACACATATATATAGGTACAAGGGCTGCCAAATTCGTTTAAGTTGTGTGGCTGATACTAAGAGGAGTTTAAAAATTGAATTTGAGTGAAAATAACTCCTTCTAGGCGGACTCAATTGGCAGCCACAAGTTTAGGCGCCCAAAACACATGAAAATCACATTTAACATGTGATTTTTATGTTTGAAATTCAAACATAACCACTCGGGCTTATCCTTTCTTGCAAATGGCGCATAATGAAGGAGAAAACGAGCTGATTCGGCTGCACATTCACACACATGTGTCAAGCTGCCACGTGGATGCTGGAGATGACCAGATGCCACCTAGGCTGCCACATGTGAACTAGCACACTCCTCGATATGCAAGACGCTTTTCAGCTACTTATGGACTTGTCAGCTGAGGTTGAGCTAGTGGAGCTAAAGTTGAGCTGACTGGAAATGAGCTGAGCTGAAACGAACTAGCTGAAAGTGTGATGAGCTGAAAATGAGCTGGTTGCACTCTCCTTAGCTGGATTTGAGCTTCATATGCTCACTTGAGCTGGAGTGGAGCTGCATATACTCACTTGAGCTAGTGTCCTCCTACGTACCTATGTCAAAAGGCAACAAACTTCCATTAAAGCATTGTAAACTTAATGGAAACAATAATACAAATCGTAAACAAGTGCACAATTATTTATTAACACACAAACAATTATAAACGCACCATAAGTTATATCAAACTTATTCAAAACACACCAAACATACTATATACATGGTAAACACACTGATATAAATAATATAAGTATAAGAAATGTTACACATCAGTATGTAACAAATGAAAAAGCAAACTTCCCTGAAAGTTTGAAGTTGCATCGTTGGGTGGCATAAACGTGCTCACATCACCATGTGTCCATCACCAAGGGATGAACCGGCCATGTGTGTAAGGATAACACATGTGGTCATCCATCATTTTGCTTTCATCTTCATTTTTCCTTTACTCAAACGAACCAAAGAGAGAGCTGTGAGAGAAGAGAGAAATCTGGAGAAAATATTGAAAGGAAACTCATGCATGTGCTGGAAATTAAGCTAGGATTATCATAGGGTTCATGCATGTTCATAGGATTCATGTAAGTGTTCTTATTATACTCGATTATGCTTTGAGATTTTAATGTTGTTTTAATGTTTTCTGGGTTCATTGTTGCTGGAAATGTGTTTAAAATTGAGTTAATAAGTTGTTTGATAGCTGGGTTTAAGAAAATAGAGATGAATTTCTGGAAATTTAATATGAACATGAACTTAGGTTGAATCTGCCCAGATTAGGGTTCATCCACTGTCCTGTTTTGTATTGAAAATTCTAATAGGTTAGAGTTTGAATTAGGAAAACTTTTGTGAATAAAAGTTGTAGATCTGAATGAGTACTATAAGAAAATGGTCTCTTGAGTATGAAAACGACATAGGAAGTGGCTAGAAATTGAATTACAAAAAGACAGCTCGGAATTGAATGAATCTGGAAACTGCTTAGGTTAAATTGTAATTTTGAAAATGTTTAGGAGTTTAATTGATGCCAATAAATTCTGGAAAAATTGTTAGAAACAGGGGAGTTATTTTAGGAATGAAAAATAAATGATTTATATTGAATTATATATCAATTTATAGTTTAAATATCATTAGTACACATAGAAGATCAAAATGGACTAGTTTGTAAGGATTGATAATTTGAGGACTTATATGCCCTGTTTTCATGGTTTCTGGAACAAAATTATTATGTTAATATGTGTAGTTAAATGTGGTTAAAAGCTCAAGAATAATGGTGTAGTGAAACATAGGTTATAAATGCACTAAATTCACAAATTAAGTATAGGCAGATTAGGTTTCTAAAAATGCCTTATGTTCAAGTAATAAACTGTATTGATAGGGAAATGATAAAATTATGTGCCATACATGGTTTTAAAGATGTGTTTATAAGCTTTCTATAATGGTAAAGAACTCCTTATTTTGGAGTTGTGAGTAAAAAGATATGGTCAGTTTAGTAGAGGTTACTCAAACTGCGAGTTTAGGGGGCAGATTCACTTGTCTAGGTGATTATGCTTAAGTAACTGAATTTATATGTTTGAATTAATTACTAATGGATACTGTATATGATATTTTATGTTTTAAGATCACATTGGTGAAGAATTTCAAGAAGATTCAAGGAGTGATCAAGCAAAGAGAAGGGGGAAATGAATCATCATCAAGGATAACAACTAAGCTTGGAAGTATTTGTGAGTGTAGCTAGTTTAGGGTTGAGATTAGTGTCTCAACCACTGTGTTTATGTTTCTTGGATGATTTAAAATGAAGCATGTAATGAACTTAATAATGTATTGGTAAATTTAAATGTTAAGGAAGAATGACTAAAGGAATGAACTATGAACTAGGTGTATGATGCTATCTAGATATGCTAGTTGATGTCTATATGGGTTGCTTTGTGACATGAGTTGTTTGAGCCACTTGAATTGAATTAATGGATGATTTAGCTACTGTTTGAAGATATTTATATGATTGAAATGATGCTAAATGCTTGCTGGAAATTTGATTGAGCATGGCTTGAATGTGAACAATGTAAACATGATTGAATGTGTACATGACTTTGTGACATGTGTTTGATAAACAAGTAAAATGCTATTGTTAATAAAGAAAGATAAGTAAAGTCCTTGGTTTGATTAGTGCCTATAGGTAGAAGGGCATGCCTTAGAGTCATTGAGCTCCTCTGATCTTTGTTACAGGATGGTGGTTAGTCACCTATACACCTGATAAGGTGGTTAGTCACCTTGATAATTGAATGGTGGTAAGTCACCATTGATGCCTATGCATCCTCTGTTATAAGTTGAAATGAGAAATTGATACTTTGAGTATCTAAAGTTACATGATACATGAAGACTTGATTACCTATTTCATTAATCATCCAAGGCAAAACATGAATAAATCAATGATATTGTGTAAATGAATAAGTTGAGTACCCTAAAGAATTGACATGAATCATGTGCATTGTTTGTTGCCAATATGATTTGAATTATATGTGTTACTTGCTGCCAAGATGAAAATGTTTATATGAGTTGCTTATTGCCAAGTTTAGTATGGTTTACATGTGTTGGTTGATGACCAATTTTATATGACTATGAACATTGCTTGCTGCCCAATTTGACATGAATTGTATAAGTTGCTTGCTGCCCAAATTAGAGTGAATTATGTGATTTGATTGCGGCCAAATTGATATGTTTCATATGAATGCTTGCTTCCCTGTCTATTAGCTTATGAAACTAGTTAAGTTAACTTGATTTTGATGGACTAGCTAGGAGAACATATATATCCTAAGCTTAGCTAAGTAACCTTAAAGATGGAATAAGACTTTAAAAGATTGAAACTAGTAAAGTTCAGGGCTGCCTCACTAAGTACATTATGTGTACTTATCACTCTCTTTGTTTCCTTCTTCCAAAATAACAGGTCTGTTGATATCCGAAAGCCATCCGTTTTGTTCCGAGAGCTTCGCAAGCCAAGAACAAGTATGATATAATCTTGCTTAGTCTCCTAGTTGGTGGCATAGTCTAAGTTAGTTTGTCATGCATTATGGAACATGTAATTGGTAAGTTTGGTTTGTATAAAACTGAGACATGTTATATAACGTAATGACTTGATCAATGTTTATGTAAATATGAATATGATGATATGAATGAACTATGTTTGAAGTTAACTAAGCTTGATTTGAATTTGAGTATCATTTATAATGTTCATGCCCTTGATGGATTTGAATGGTTGAGTATGTATAAGTATGATATCTTTATTTGAATTAGGAAGGTTGCATCTAGAATTGTTGTTGGATGACTTGTATAGTTCGAATGGTAATAGAATATTAGAATAAGATGAATGTTGATTTCGAATACTATTGTATATCATTTAGGTTGTTTGAAAGTTTTGATATATATATGTATGATTGTGTTGTAACATGAACTAAGATATGTATATAGATAATGTTTGACTATCTTATGTATTCAAATAAGAAGCATTGGTATACTTGAATCAAACGTTCATGAGTTTGATTGAATACATGTTTGCTATGTCTTATACATATGTTAGATGATCATGTGTAAGGATTAGGCTAATAACATGTTTGATATCTTGTAGACCAAATGTATATAAGCTTATATTAAATTAGTTTGATTTGAAATTAGATCACATGTATGTTAGTTAGGCTTGTTAATATGCATTTGCAACATGTATATAGGATTCATGTTAGAAAAGTTTTAAATTGGTTCACCTATTTGTGTTTATTATCTTGTGATTGGATAAATGATTGTATGATTGTTTGCTTTGATGCTTGTTAAGTATGAATTGAATCTCATATAATTGTATGTTGACATGTATGAATCTGTCCATCACCCGAATCATAACATCGCTTGCTCGTAACTGGGCGAGGGGTGTTACAATGATGGTGGGAAAAGTTTAAGCAAAAGAGCTGTGGGTACTGACCTCGAGAGTGGTCAGCGTAAGAGGCTACGTGACAGAAGGGTTTGCTTGAATCGAAATCTGGGTGGTAGTGCTGATGTGGGTCAAGTGCTACATGACCAAGGAGTGGGAGCTCGGTTGCCGATGTGTAACCATTGTGGAAGGCGTCGTATTGGAGTTTGTTGGAATTGTGGTTCTATGGAGCATGTGAAACAGAATTGTCCTCAAGTGATGGGATCAGCTTCAGTGGGTGCAAAAGGGTCTCAGAAGGGTCGTGAGCGCGGCCGAGACAGAGTTCGGAGGTGGCAAGAAAGGCAGAAAGGCGGGAGGTGTTTGGGGATGGATCTTGTCGGAATTGTGGGTCTGTTGGACATTTGAGACGAAATTGTTGGGAGTTAGTTTGGGGTAGTCAGGGTTCTTTACCGCAGGGAGACGGTGATGACCCTAAAGTGTTGGTTGATGCTGCGGCGGTGCGGCCAGAGAATGATGGTTCTGCGAGTAAGAGAGTTTGTCTGTTGGAGCTCCGGGGCAATGAGGTGATTACAGGTAACCTTGTAAAGTAATCTTTGCCCAAGTTATCTTTGTTTGTTTTCGGTTTGGATTCCCTTGTGTAGTGGGTAAGGTCTTATAGCTAGCAAGTTGGGGTAGCAGCTGGTGTTGTTTTGGAAACAACTTTAGTGTGAAGAGGGTAATAGTGGTGTATTTTGTAGCTAGCAGATTGTTAGAATGGTAGAGCTGGAAAAGTTAGAAGTGAGGTAAGAGGTTGTTCTTAGGCGGATTCAGAAGATGTTATTGGTAAGTGTGAACCGACATACACGCACAGTTAAAACCATTTGTTATATACTATACTTATATGTTGGTACATGCATACATGCGACATGACATTAAAGGTTTTGCATACATGTACACAGGCATTGATAGGGCATATTGGTGACCATGCATACAAACGTTCACACTTGCTAATAGCTAGTTGGGTCCGTTAGTGTTGTGGTGGGATTAGGTTGGATGGTGGGTTTTAAGCGTTGTTTTGATGCTAGAAGTAGTGGAAGGTAGTAAGCAAGTTGTCAGTAATAGTATGTGTGATCTAGCATGTTGGCAGAAGGAAGGTGTTTTGGTGTTTAAAAAGTTTAGTGGTGTGGTGGTGAGGAGGTTACCGGTTGAAGATAGAATCGGTCGAGGTGTTTGTGAATAGCTAATAGGTGTGGTAGTTTCTTTGTGTTAGATGGTGTTGTAGGCTAGTGGATGTGTTTCCGGAGTGTTGAGTCGTCTTGGCGTTGATGTTTGCAATAGAAGGGTTCTTATGTAGGTGATGGTTCGTAGCGACCTTAGAGAAGTTGGGAGGAGGTTGTGTTGAGAGATGTGGATAATGTTTGGCTTGGAATGAGTAGAGGTTTCGTAATCTTAATATGTTTGTATGGAATGGGTGGTATCCAGGTAAGGCTAGTGTTATGGTCAAACTTGAAGTGGAAAGACAATGTAAGTTCAAGGGCCATTGTTGGTTGGCCGGGTTCTTGAGAAAAGTGGTTTGTTAGTTGATATAAGTAAATCTTTTCTAAGTCAGCTAGGGGTGAGTGGAACAGCTGGTGGAGTTAAGGTTGGAGTCTTGTGGCATGGGTTTTGAATGTTGTGCGAGTAGCTTTGGTGAGTTGTTATGGTAGTAATAGTGGCGGATGTGAAGGAATGTTATCAATACATTGAGAAGTTTGAGTAAGCAGTTGTTGCTTAAGAAATTTTTTCTTGCTATGGTAATCTTTGAAAGGAGTTGAGCGGTTCTGCAAGGGGTTTTAGGAGCAACGAAGGTGGTGGGTTGCATGGTGGCTGAAACTGGATGGGTTGTTGTCACCGTGTGTGCAAGTTTTGTTGAGGGAGTTATGAGATAAGGTGGAGTATGTTGTAAAGATTTGAGAGTTCTTCGGGTTGTTGGGGTTGTGCATAGTTCGAAAGTGTGAAAAGTTAAGCTGAGGTTAATAACCGAGTGTTCTGGAAGTCTTGAACCGTAAGTAGTGGTGTTGGATTTGGGTATAGTGTGAGTTTGATTTGAGGATGTGTTGGTTTTGTGGTGTTTTGGGTTGAGGATGTTTCAGGGGTGATTAAGTCTCTTGTGTTACTTTGTGTGTTGCTTTGGGAAGTCTGGTATCGTGCTCTTTTCGCAGGTTGAAATTTCGAGGACAAAATTTCCTAAGAGGGGGAGAGTTGTAACACCCCAAATTTGGGCTTAGAAGTTTAGGGTCTGAACCGGACCGGTCTGAGAAACGGTTCGAATATAAAAGGAGGTTTTAGGGAACACCTAGTTCGGGATGCTTTAAAAATATAGAAAAATATCTAAAAATCCTCATTTAATATATAAAAGAGAATGGTGAAATCAATTTTACAAAATGAAGTTTGGAAATATTACATTTCTGTGTAGTGACCAGATCGCAGCTTTTGCAAAAGTGAAATAGTGACTGTTTTGTAAAGGATTGAAACTTTGAATCTTTAAGGAGCTAATTTACCTAAAATGTTTTTCTCCAGATTTTTCCTTAATTTGGGTAATTTTATTAATGTTTTAATTAAAGGAAATGAGGTTTAATTAAATGAGAAACTAACTTTGACTATTCATAACTACTTTTCACAAATTTTCCCTCTCTTCATTTTCTCTCAAATTCCTTTCAACCAAACACATTTCTCCAGCAAATTTACTTTGATTTTACACTTCATTTGATGAGATTTCAATTCCTCTTTGATTCCTAATTAATCTTTCATCCAATCTATTTGTTTTCTACATAAAATTTTCATGGAAATTGGCTCAAATCGAGGAGAAATCACCATTTAGAGGTAAGATTGTTCTTCTCCTATAAATACTCAGTTCTTTACTGAAATTCCCAAGTGGTCAATCCTTAATTTAAGTTTTATAAATGGTTTTAATGTTAGAAACTTGATTTTGGCTTAAAACTCAAGATTTGGAAGGAATCTTGAAGAATTTCGTCGTGATTGTTTGGGCTCTGTTTTAAGATGATTCTTTAATGTATTTTGGATGTCTAATGATGTGGAAATGAGGTTTTATTAATGCAATCCCAAATAGGTTGTATTTCCTAAGTTTTTGCTTATGAAAATGGTGGTTTTTGAGGTGATCTTGGTGTTCTGTTATAACTGGAGGTATAAGGACGAGTTTAGGTTTATTTTGGATGTTAGTTGATGTTTAGAAATGGTTAGATGTGATGGATCTTGGCTAGGTTAAGTTTTGGAAGAGTTTGGAGGTGATTTCGGTTGTGTTTGGTAGCCGAAATGTTGGTTTTAAGTAGAGTAGCGAGTTTAAGTGTGTTGGCTGAAGATTTTAATGTATGATGATGCATTAATCCTCTATTTTTATGTGTTTAAAACATGGGAGAATGATCCGGAAGCAATAGAGGTGGCGTTGGGAGTTTCGGATGCTTGGAAGGCTTGTCGGCTAGCATAGTTTTGTGTATCGGTGAGTGAGATCATTTTTTTCCAGCTTTGGAATGGTTTTGAAAAGAGGTTTGGGAACTTAAATTTAGGCTTGAAACGCAGGTTTAAGTTCGGAAGTAAGTAATGTGGAATTCTCTCTCAATTGTGCTATTATTGTTTTGGAAACTATCAAAATGGGCTTTGATGTGTTTGATTTGTCAATGTGGTTTAATTTGTTGTTTGAGCATGGTTTTTAAAGCATGTTTTAGCATGATTAATGCTGGTTTTGAAAGTCATGTATTGAAGGATTGATGTGAGCACGTTTATGCCACCCAACGATGCAACTTCAAACTTTCAGGGAAGTTTGCTTTTTCATTTGTTACATACTAATGTGTAACATTTCTTATACTTATATTATTTATATCAGTGTGTTTACCATGTATATAGTATGTTTGGTGTGTTTTGAATAAGTTTGATATAACTTATGGTGTGTTTATATTTGTTTGCGTGTTAATAAATAATTGTGCACTTGTTTACGATTTGTATTATTGTTTCCATTAAGTTTACAATTCTTTAATGGAAGTTTGTTGCCTCTTAACATAGGTACGTAGGAGGACACTAGCTCAAGTGAGTATATGCAGCTCCACTCCAGCTCAAGTGAGCATATGTAGCTCAAATCCAGCTCAGGAGAGTGCAACCAGCTCATTTTCAGCTCATCACACTTTCAGCTAGTTCGTTTCAGCTCAGCTCATTTCCAGTCAGCTCAACTTTAGCTCCACTAGCTCAACTTTCAGCTGACAAGTCCATAAGTAGCTGAAGAGCGTCTTGCATATCGGGGAGTGTGCTAGTGCACATGTGGCAGCCTAGGTGGCATCCGGTCATCTCCAGCATCCACGTGGCAGCTTGACACATGTGTGTGAATGTGCAACCGAATCAGCCCGTTTTCTTCTTCATTATACGCCATTTGCAAGAAAGGATAAGCTCGAGTGGTTATGTTTGAATTTCAAACATAAAAATCACATGTTAAATGTGATTTTCATGTGTTTTGGGCGCCAATTGAGTCCGCCCAAAAGGAGTTATTTTCACTCAAATTCAATTTTTAAACTCCTTTTAATATCAGCCACACAACTTAAACGAATTTGGCAGCCCTTGTACCTATACATATGTGTTTAAACAATTTAATTTGGCAAGACATTTGATTAATAAAAATTTTGTGAGATTATTCTCTCAATTTCGGTTTTTCACCGAACTTTCTTTGGCATTTCAGACGTTGTTTGTTGTGTAAAATTTATTTGATACTTCGGGTTCCTAGATCGCTATCTAGTGGGTCCAAGTCCTCCAACGTGAAGCATATTCGATTCGGGTTTGCTCAGTAGATTGTGCAGGTTCTTTCGAGCTTTCCGTCTTTGACGTTAGACAGGTTCGATTCGAGTTCGTTCAGCAGATTGTTCGAGTTCTTTCGAGTTTAACGTTACCAAATTTTCGCTGATTTTCCAGCAGCGTTTCTGCTATATTTTGGTCTCCGTAACAGCCATGAAAGCCCGTTGAAGCCTTCATCTTGTTCGGGTCCAAATCTGTCCAGAAATTCCTACACCTTTATTCTGTCCTTTTTTTGTTTGTTTTTTTTTTGTTTGTTATTTTAACTATCTAAAAACGTCCATTATTGTGTTTTATTGCAGAGAAATGGTTGCTACGATCCTAGATCCGTTTACGAACAAGGAGCGTTGTTTATGAAGCAACGTACCCTTTATCATATGGTAATCAGAGCTTTGGTCGGATTATAGCATTTTCTGCACTACAAGAAATATAAAAATACAAAAGTTAAAAAAAAATCGAAATTCTGGAAAAAAAGTCAAAGTCAAAGTCAACAAAAAATTTGAAAAAAAAATCAAAAAAAATCAGAATCGAATATTTGGTGTATTTTTACGTTCATATGTGTTGTTAGTTCGTGAAAATGATGAAGGATGATCAAATTTGCCTTGGAATGCTTCGAAATCACCCGAAACAACTTCTTCTTGTTTGTTCGGTGATAGGGTCGCTGCAAGCATTCCTATTGCAGTAAGTTCTTTGTTTTCGTTCCTTCATTTCATTTTCAGCCTTGTTCTTCGTTTCATCACCAAAATTCCAGCCACCTTTCTTTTATTTTCTAACCTTTTATTTTTATTTTAACAGCCCCTAAATTATTCCTAACCTTTGTTTTCTTCACCTCTTTAAGTTTTCTTGAAAGTTGACACAGTTAACAAGTCTGAAGGATCGAGTTAGTTCTTTAAAGAACTGATTGCGAGAGATTGAGTGGAAAAGGCAATTGAGCGTGTGAGAACAGAAGGGGAGACAAAAAGAGCCATTCAAGTATTCTCCCGAGTGAAACACGAGTGCATGAGTGCAATTGTTGAGCGATCTTTCCTTGGAGCGATCTGTGAGATTTTGTTGAGTGTGCAGTGAGGTCCATTTTTTTTATTTCACTAACTTATATATATATATATATATATATATATATATATATTGTGTGTGTGTGTTTTGTTTTTGTTTTGGTTATTCAACATGGCAGGTTGTGATGATAATTCAGGTGAACAACAACCATTGAATCTCCAGATGCAAGCCTTAGAGCGGATGATGCAATAAGTGATTGCTAATGCATTGAAACCTATACATTTTCAATTGGATAGATTAGATGGGGGTGGTTCCCATTCTGTCCATGAAGAGATAAATGATGACAATGTGCAGACATTGGCTACCAATGAAGTACTTGTTGACAAGAGAAGTCTGAATGATCAACCATCACAGGATGAACTGCAACGAAACAACCTCTTCCATACTAGATGCAACGTGAACGGCAAGGTATGTATTGTGATTATTGATAGTGGTAGTTGTGCTAACGTTGCTAGTACTCTCATGGTTGACAAGTTAGGACTGAAGACGACCACACATCCCAATCCGTACAAGTTACAAGGGTTGAATGATGGTGTTGAAATCAAAGTTACCGGACAAGTTGTTATACCATTTTTCATTGGTAAATACAAGGATGAGGTAACTTGTGATGTTTGTTCTATGGATACTTGTCATTTGTTGTTAGGAAGACCGTGGCAGTATGATAAGAGAGTTTTGCACGATTGTTACACCAATCGATACTCTTTTACTCATTAGGGCAAAAAGGTAACTTTGGCTCCTATGACTCCAAGTGAAGTAATGAAGACGAAGTTCGTTTGAAAGTAAGTACTGTAGCTTGGAAAGCTAGCAAAGAGAAGAATGACTATGACAAAAAAGAAGTGAACTCAAAGGTTTTGTCTGATTCTACGTTTTCCTCTATTTCTTCTTCTAACTTGCAGGTTCATAAGGTGATGCCATGTGAAGTTCCCAAGGTTGCTACTGTTGGTATGTCTAGTGCATCTATGTCCTTTTCAAAAATGCAGCAACATTCTTTACCACGGTTTGACGTTCCTTTCCAATGTACTATTGATTTTTCATTTTCATATGCTAATTTCTTGGGTTGTACATTGGATTTTGAAGAACCTTGTGTTGTGATTCTGGATGATAATCGAGATTCTTGTTGTTCTTTGGAGTTGCCTTTGTATGTCATTTTTTTCAGGTTTAAGGATGCACGACGAGCATTGTCAGACTTTATGTTGTGCATTATTCGAAAAGGTACAAGAAAGAAGGCATTTCCATGTGTGTTCTTTGTAAAAGAACTTGGTTCGAGAGGATGGCATATGTGCCGAGCAAGACGACTGAAGAAGTTCCCTGCCAAACGAAAGTCGAAATTGTTCCCTTTTGTAATGAGGGTCGATTTGAGGACAAATCGCATTAAAGAAGGGGGGATGATGTGAGCACGTTTATGCCACCCAACGATGCAACTTCAAACTTTCAGGGAAGTTTTCTTTTTCATTTGTTACATACTGATGTGTAACATTTCTTATACTTATATAATTTATATCAGTGTGTTTACCATGTATATAGTATGTTTGGTGTGTTTTGAATAAGTTTGATATAAATTATGGTGTGTTTATATTTGTTTGTGTGTTAATAAATAATTGTGCACTTGTTTACGATTTGTATTATTGTTTCCATTAAGTTTACAATGCTTTAATGGAAGTTTGTTGCCTTTTGACATAGGTACGTAGGAGGACACTAGCTCAAGTGAGTATATGCAGCTCCACTCAAGCTCAAGTGAGCATATGCAGCTCAAATCCAGCTCAGGAGAGTGCAACCAGCTCATTTTCAGCTCATCACATTTTCAGCTAGTTCGTTTCAGCTCAGCTCAACTTTAGCTCCACTAGCTCAACTTCAGCTGACAAGTCCATAAGTAGCTGAAAAGCGTCTTGTATATCGGGGAGTGTGCTAGTGCACATGTGGCAGCCTAGGTGGCATCCGGTCATCTCCAGCATCGACGTGGCAGCTTGACACATGTGTGTGAATGTGCAGCCGAATCAGCCCGTTTTCTCCTTCATTATGCGCCATTTGCAAGAAAGGATAAGCCCGAGTGGTTATGTTTGAATTTCGAACATAAAAATCACATGTTAAATGTGATTTTCATGTGTTTTGGTCGCCTAAACTTGTGGCTGCCAATTGAGTCCGCCCAAAAGGAGTTATTTTCACTCAAATTCAATTTTTAAACTCCTTTTAATATCATCCACACATCTTAAACGAATTTGGCAGCCCTTGTACCTGTATATATGTGTTTAAACAATGTAATTTTGCAAGACATTTGATTAATAAAAATTTTGTGAGATTATTCTCTCAATTTCGGTTTTTCACCGAACTTTCTTTGGCATTTCAGACGTTGTTTGTTGTGTCAAATTTATTTGATACTTCGGGTTCCTAGATCGTTATCTAGTGGGTCCAAGTCCTCCGACGTGAAGCATATTCGATTCGGGTTTGCTCAGTAGATTGTGCAGGTTCTTTCGAGCTTTCCGTCTTTGACGTTAGACAGATTCGATTCGGGTTCGTTCAGCAGATTGTTCGAGTTCTTTCAAGTTTAACGTTACCAAATTTTCGCTGATTTTCCAGCAACGTTTCTGCTATATTTTGGTCTCCGTAACAGCCATGAAAGCCCGTTGAAGCCTTCATCTTGTTCGAGTCCAAATATGTCCAGAAATTCCTACACCTTTATTCTGTCCTTTTTTTTGTTTGTTTTTTTTTGTTATTTTAACTATCTAAAAACATCCATTATTGTGTTTTATTGCAGAGAAATGGTTGCTACGATCCTAGATCCGTTTACGAACAAGGAGCGTTGTTTCTGAAGCAACGTACCCTTTATCACATGGAATGGCTGTTAGCCAAGTATTTCCACCTAAAGTCTACTAACTATAAATTATTAGTGATATATTTATCATATTAATTATCTTTATTATATATTATCTATAATATCATATATATATATATATATATATATATATATATATATATATATGGTTAGTTCTCTTAATTCTATCGTTGGTTACTTAAATATGTATATTATCGTTGGTTATTTTAACTAACATATCACTTATAATTTACGTTCTTTCACTTTAATTCTAATAATCACATAATCAAATTAGGTGTGGAAAATTGTTTGCACTTTCCTTGTCATTTTCTATAATTCAAACTAGGGTACATTGTAGGGTGTTACAGTCATAACCTGAAGCCACACCCCCATGCTGCTTGACCCCTGAGAACTTCTCTCCAAGGTATCTTCCATTAAAGGTAGACACAAAGAACTCCCAATCTATATCATGGATATTCCTTGCCACCGCCACAGATGTCCACCAAGCACAATCATCCTCCAACATTAACAAGACAACACTTCCCAGCTTACAGGCGTTGTCACACCTTTCCTGATCCAAAATCGGAATTATTCTGGCTAACCAAGCCTCGAACGCCTCAGGTGTCGAACCATGATACTCCACAGCTCCCAAATCATATAAACGTTGTTTTGACAAACTCACATGTCCGACAATCGGCACGCACACATGCCTCACCTTTACCACGGCTTGAGACGTTCCCGACTTCTCCTGAACTACAGATGATGAACCCTTTGTCACAGAACTAGCTTTCCCATTCTGCCTTACTTCCTCAACTCCAGGCACTGTCGACCGAAGCGGTACACTCCCACCAAAAAGTGAATTCCACCCCTTAACAACCTGCTCTAAGGCAGCAACCATCGTACCCAACTGTCATTCTCTCATCGATCCCATTGTGCTATTATTAACAAAGCAATGATAACAAAACATACAAAACGATTAGGCCAGCTTCAAGCAAGGATTCAAGATTCCAACTCCAACATAACACAATAGCTATAATAATAAGGCAATGGGTATCCCGAACTCTCCCCTTTTATATGACAGAACAATCAATAAAAACATAGATACCACAGCATCGAGCATATCAATAAGCAAATTTCAATCATGCTCTCATCAAACAACATTCACCCTCAACAGCATAATATCAACATATCATACCCATCACATTTTCATTACTCAGAAAATCGACTCACAACACCAGCATATCACCATCACATGTTCACATTAGCTCACAGAAGATTCATAACCAAAAAGCATGATAAAAACATCAACAATTCACTCAGAAACGTACTTTTCAACAAACATTCAACCACACATCAGAATAAACATCCAACACTTACTATAACAACTTACCACAACTTACCATCGCCCCAAATATTCACAACTTAGCTCTGATACCAACAAATGTAACCCCCTTAGCCCGGCCTAGACGATTGACCCGAACTACGAAGATTACACGGAGAAAACCAAAGTCAACCCGAAAGTCAACCTTGATTAACAACCCTTTTTTTTGTTTTTAATCTTTTCTAGATGCAC
Organism: Hibiscus trionum; assembly: GCA_030270665.1. NCBI lineage: Eukaryota > Viridiplantae > Streptophyta > Magnoliopsida > Malvales > Malvaceae > Hibiscus > Hibiscus trionum. The sequence continues at coordinate 18,309,141 of BSYR01000010.1, forward strand.
GTTAACCCTAAGCGAACGCTTGAGAAACATATACGAATTAAGCACAGAAATCGGATTCAAATAAGGGACTCAATTGCACAATATAAAAATATTAGAGACCAAAATGTAAATTTTAGAAAATAAAAGGACTTACAAGATTTTAGTTTTAGCAAACCTCAATTAAACATATTACAAGCCTCTCTGCCAAATTTCAGCTTAAAAAGACATCTCAAGCTCAAGTAATTGCATTTACAACTTTCAGGACTAAAATGTAAAGCATGCAGAATTCATTTACACAATATCATTGATTTATTCATGTTTTTCCTTGGATGATTAATGAAATAGGTAATCAAGTCTTCATGTATCATGTAACTTTAGATACTCAAAGTATCAATTTCTCATTTCAACTTATAACAGAGGATGCATAGGCATCAATGGTGACTTACCACCATTCAATTATCAAGGAGACTAACCACCTTATCAGGTGTATATGTGACTAACCACCATCCTGTAACAAAGATCAGAGGAGCTCAATGACTCTAAGGCATGCCCTTCTACCTATAGACACTAATCAAACCAAGGACTTTACTTATCTTTCTTTATTAACAATAGCATTTTACTTGTTTATCAAACACATATCACAAAGTCATGTACACATTCAATCATGTTTACATTGTGCACATTCAAGCCATGCTCAATCAAATTTCCAGCAAGCATTTAGCATCATTTCAATCATATAACTATCTTCAAACAGTAGCTAAATCATCCATTAATTCAATTCAAGTGGCTCAAACAACTCATGTCACAAAGCAACCCATATAGACATCAACTAGCATATCTAGATAGCATCATACACCTAGTTCATAGTTCATTCCTTTAGTCCTTCTTCCTTAACATTTAAATTTACCAATACATTATTAAGTTCATTACATGCTTCATTTTAAATCACCCAAGAAACTTAAACACAGTGGTTGAGACACTAATCTCAACCCTAAACTAGCTACACTTACAAATACTTCCAAGCTTAGTTGTTATCCTTGATGATGATTCCTTTCCCCCTTCTCTTTGCCTGATCACTCCTTGAATCTTCTTGAAATTCTTCACCAATATGATATTAAAACATAAAATATCATATACAATATCCATTAGTAATTAATTCAAATATATAAATTCATTTACTTAAGCATAATCACCTAGACAAGTGAATCTGCCCCCTAAACTGGCAGTTTGAGTAACCTCTACTAAACTGGCCATATCTTTTTACTCACAACTACAAATAAGGAGTTCTTTACCATTCTAGAAATCTTATAAACACACCTTTACAACCATGTATGGAACATAATTTTATCATTTCTCTATCAATACAGTTTATTACTTGAACATAAGGCATTTTTAGAAACCTAATATGCCTATACTTAATTTGTGACTTTAGTGCATTTATAACCTATGTTTCACTACACCATTAATCTTGAACTTTTAACCAAATTTAACTACACATATTAACATAATAATGTTGTTCCAGCAACCATGAAAACAGGGCATATAAGTCCTCAAATTATCAATCCTTACAAACTAGTCCATTTTGATCTTCTATGTGTACTAATGATATTTAAACTATCAATTGATATATAATTCAATATAAATCATTTATTTTTCATTCCTAAAATACCTCCCCTGTTTCTAACAAATTTTCCAGAATTTATTGGCATCAATTAAACTCCAAAACATTTTCAAAATTACAATTAAACCTAAGCAGTTTCCATATTCATTCAATTCCGAGCAGTCTTTTTGTAATTCAAATTCTAGCCACTTCCTATGTCGTTTTCATATTCAAGAGACCATTTTCTTATAGTACTCATTCAGCTCTACAACTTTTATTTACAAAAGTTTTCCTAATTTGATCTCTAACCTATTCGAATTTTCAAAACAAAACAGGGCAGTGGATGAACCCTAATCTGGGCAGATTCAACCTAAGTTCATGTTCATATTAAATTTTCAGAAATTCATCTCTATTTTCTTAAACCCAGCTATCAAACAACTTATTAACTCAATTTTAAAAACATTTCCAGCAACAATGAACCCAAAAAACATTAAAACAACATTAAAATCTCAAAGCATAATCGGGTATAATAAGAACACTTAAATGAATCCTATGAACATGCATGAACCCTACGATAATCCTAGCTTAATTTCCAGCACATGCATGAGTTTCCTTTCAATATTTTCTCCAGATTTCTCTCTTCTCTCACAGCTCTCTCTTTGGTTCGTTTGAGTAAAGGAAAGATGAAGATGAAAGCAAAATGATGGATGACCACATGTGTTATCCTTACACACATGGCCGGTTCATCCCTTGGTGATGGACACATGGAATGGCTGTTAGCCAAGTATTCCCACCTAAAGTCTACTAACTATAAATTATTAGTTATATATTTATCATATTAATTATCTTTATTATATATTATCTATAATATCATATATATATGTTTAGTTCTCTTAATTCTATCGTTGGTTACTTAAATATGTATATACATTTCATATGCATTTCATTACATAATTCAATTCCAATAAGTGTTTATATATACATTTTACATTTCTATTTCTTTCTAACATATATATACACCTTATGTTATTTTAACTAACATATCACTTATAATTTACGTTCTTTCACTTTAATTCTAATTATCACATAATCAAATTAGGTGTGGAAAATTGTTTGCACTTTCCTTGTCATTTTCTATAATTCAAACTAGGGTACATTGTAGGGTGTTACAATCATAACCTGAAGCCACACCCCCATGCTGCTTGACCCCTGAGAACTTCTCTCCCAGGTATCTTCCATTAAAGGTAGACACAAAGAACTCCCAATCTATATCATGGATATTCCTTGCCACCGCCACAGATGTCCACCAAGCACAATCATCCTCCAACATTAACAAGACAACACTTCCCAGCTTACAGGCGTTGTCACACCCTTCCTGATCCAAAATCGGAATTATTCTGGCTAACCAAGCCTCGAACGCCTCAGGTGTCGAACCATGATACTCCACAGCTCCCAAATCATATAAACGTTGTTTTGACAAACTCACATGTCCGACAATCGGCACGCACACATGCCTCACCTTTACCACGGCTTGAGAAGTTCCCGACATCTCCTGAACTACAGATGATGAATCCTTTGTCACAGAACTAGCTTTCCCATTCTGCCTTACTTCCTCAACTCCAGGCACTGTCGACCGAAGCGGTACACTCCCACCAAAAAGTGAATTTCATCCCTTAACAACCTGCTCTAAGGCAGCAACCATCGTACCCAACTGTCATTCTCTCATCGATCCCATTGTGCTATTATTAACAAAGAAATGATAACAAAACATACAAAACGATCAGGCCAGCTTCAAGCAAGGATTCAAGATTCCAGCTCCAACATAACACAATAGCTATAATAATAAGGCAATGGGTATCCCGAACTCTCCCCTTTTATATGACAGAACAATCAATAAAAACATGGATACCACAACATCGAGCATATCAATAAGCAAATTTCAATCATGCTCTCATCAAACAACATTCACCCTCAACAGCATAATATCAACATATCATACCCATCACATTTTCATTACTCAGAAAATCAACTCACAACACCAGCATATCACCATCACATGTTCACATTAGCTCACAGAAGATTCATATCCAAAAAGCATGATAAAAACATCAACAATTCACTCAGAAACGTACTTTTCAACAAACATTCAACCACACATCAGAATAAACATCCAACACTTACTATAACAACTTACCACAACTTACCATCGCCCCAAATATTCACAACTTAGCTCTGATACCAACAAATGTAACCCCCTTAGCCCGGCCTAGACGATTGACCCGAACTACGAAGATTACACGGGGAAAACCAAAGTCAACCCGAAAGTCAACCTTGATTAACGACCCTTTTTTTCTTTTTAATCTTGTCTAGATGCACGTTAACCCTAAGCGAACGCTTGAGAAACATGTACGAATTAAGCACAGCGATCGGATTCAAATAAGGGACTCAATTGCACAATATAAAAATATTAGAGACCAAAATGTAAATTTTAGAAAATAAAAGGACTTACAAGATTTTAGTTTTAGCAAACCTCAATTAAACATATTACAAGCCTCTCTGCCAAATTTCATCTTAAAAAGACATCTCAAGCTCAAGTAATTGCATTTACAACTTTTAGGACTAAAATGTAAAGCATGCAGAAACTATCCAACGGTCACCCGTTTCGAAACACTGGCACCAATATAGAAACACCCGTGTCGTACGCCCGTATCGAAACGGTGTTGACCGTTTCGATACGCGGGTATGTTCTGAAACCAGTTCAGAAACGGACCCTTCCAGTAGCAAAAGTGTTTCGAAACACTTCTAGTCGTTCCGAAACGCCAAGCCATTTCAAGCACCCGTTTCGAAACAGCCAAGGGTGTTTCGATACACCCTGCCCAGAAACAGCAAAAAAACTCTTGTTTTTCACTTTAAAACACCCTCAAACACACTTCAAATCAGTCCAAAACATATCATCAACATGATAAGCATTATAACTATCAAATCACATGAAAGACTAGATACATTACAAACATTAAGCACACCTACACATTCACCGCATCAAACACATGATCTTGCTTTTAAACAAAGAGCATAGCATATCAACTTATGAAGATGAAGATTCAAATATTGAAAACCGATCATCAACAAGATTCAAACCATAAACCGAACATGGTCAACATATACAATCACAAAACACAACAACATAAGAGACTCTCCCCCCATTGCCTTTATTATCTATAGCTATAAACCAAGACATACTTCTCAAGTGGAGCTCTTCTTGAATCCCTTGCTTCTTGCTGTCCCAACTTCATATATCTGCATTGATGGACAAAAAGGAGCGTAAGCACATAATGCTTAGTGAGGAATGCTCAAAACCAAAACATCATCAATGCAGCGAAACATAAAACCTTCTTTAAATGTAGATACAATTCAATAAACGAAAGCATTGTTTGGAAACCTCGTTTGAAACAACATCGCTTTAAATCATGCATTTCTCAACATGAAAACCAACCTTTAACTTTGAAAAGCTAAACAACTCACCCCCAAACCACATTCTTGCAAATACTACCATTTAAACCTTTTCAAGCATGAACACTTCATGCAAAGTTTAACTCAATTTCCTTGGAAATTACTTCCACTTCACAAAATACTATTCTATTGCTTGATGATCATTTCAAAGAAAAATGCCTTTTGAAAACCAAATGCTCCTTCTATCAATCTCATACATTCAACAAATGCAAAACACATGAACCACAAAAGCAACATTTACATTACATGCCTTTTTAAAAACAAGCCTTCTCAAGACTTCAATGCACTTATGAGATTCTATGCACATATGCACCATTCACAATAAAAGATATACATTTGCTCATGCTTAACAAGTAACACATGCATTCTTGCATCATTTACATATTTCCCATGCAACCTTGCATCATTTTCAAGCATCTCTCGCTTCATTACATTCGAATACATTATATTGGCTTTCAAGTGATAATTCACAAACCATTTCAACACAAGACACAATCGGATAAGCGGATTACAAGCGTTGTCCCACACGCTTAATACACACTACCGAACAACACAAGGTGCAGTTTATCGGTACAATCACAACCCCACAACACCCGTGATGGAGTTTAACGGTACAATCACAACACCTCAACATCACTCATCGGTAGTTGTATAATTCCACTAACGAGAGCAAGGGACACATAACACAAGATCCACACACGGACTTTTAACCACCGTTGTGATCTTAGATCCACACACTGACTTTTAATCACCGTTGTGATCTTACCTCACTCGTTAGGGTACTTGGATGGAGTTTACGGTACAAATACAACCCCTCGATATCCAAGGCGACTTTATTCACGGTGCACCCAATCCTATAGCCGGCTAACTATATCCGATTAAAGTAACCAAAAACTACTTACATCACTTGCCAATATACATCAAATACCATCATCAATTCACTATTTAAAGCATTAATCAAAGCCACTTATCATCATGCATCTCTGTGCAACATAATCATATTAATAACATGTTAAACCAAGGATCTCTTACCTTGAGCATCCTTCAATACATGACTTTCAAAACTAGCATTAATCATGCTAAAACATGCTTTAAAAACCATGCTCAAACAACAAATTAAACCACATTGACAAATCAAACACATCAAAGCCCATTTTGATAGTTTCCAAAACAATAATAGCACACTTGAGAGAGAATTCCACATTACTTACTTCCGAACTTAAACTGTTGTTTCAAGCCTAAATTTAAGTTCCCAAACCTCTTTTCTAAACAATTCTAAAGCTGGAAAACATGATCTCACTCACCGATACACAAAACTATGCTAGCCGACAAGCCTTCCAAGCATCCGAAACTCCCAACGCCACCTCTATTGCTTCCGGATCATTCTCCCCTGGTTCAACCACATAACAACAGAGGATTAATGCATCATCATGCATTCAAATCTTCAGCCAACACACTTAAACTCGCTGCTCTACTTAAAACCAACATTTCGGCTACCAAACACAACCGAAATCACCTCCAAACTCTTTCAAAACTTAATCCAGCCAAGATCCATCACTTCTAACTATTTCTAAACATCAATTAACATCCAAATTAAACCTAAACTCGTCCTTATACCTCCAGCTATAACAGAACACCAAGATCACCTCAAAAACCACCATTTTCATAAGATAAACTTAGGAAATACAACCTATTCGGGATTGCATTAATAAAACCTCATTTCCACATCATTAGACATCCAAAATACATTAAAGAATCATCTTAAAACAAAGCCCAAACAATCACAACGAAATTCTTCAAGATTCCTTCCAAATCTTGAGTTTTAAGCCAAAATCAAGTTTCTAACATTAAAACCATTTATAAAACTTAAATTAAGGATTGACAGCTTAGGAATTTCAATAAAGAACTGAGTATTTATATGAGAAGAACAATCTTACCTCTAAATGGTGATTTCTCCTTGATTTGAGCCAATTTCCATGAAAAGTCAATGTAGGAAACAAATAGATTGGATGAAAGATTAATTAGGAATCAAAGAGGAATTGAAATCTCATCAAATGAAGTGTAAAATCAAAGTAAATTTTCTGGAGAAATGTGTTTGGTTGAAAGGAATTTGAGAGAAAATGAAGAGAGAGAAAATTTGTGAAAAGTAGTTATAAATAGTCAAAGTTAGTTTCTCATTTAATTAAACCTCATTTCCTTTAATTAAAACATTAATAAAATTACCCAAATTAAGGAAAAATCTGGAGAAAAACATTTTAGGTAAATTAGCTCCTTAAAGATTCAAAGTTTCAATCCTTTACAAAACAATCACTATTTCACTTTTGCAAAAACTACGATTTGGTCACTACACCGAAATGTAATATTTCCAAACTTCATTTTGTAAAATTGATTTCACCATTCTCTTTTATATATTAAATGAGGATTTTTAGATATTTTTCTATATTTTTAAAGCATCCCGAACTAGGCGTTCCCTAAAACCTTCTTTTATATTCGAATTGTTTCTCAGCCCGGTCCGATTCAGACCCTAAACTTCTAAGCCCAAATTTGGGGTGTTACAATAGGAGGATGCCTTAATTTTTTGGGAGAGTTTATTGTGAAACTCCCTATTTTGTGGCAAGTTTGTTATGCCTTTGATGACTTGTACATGACCTTTACTTGTTGGTATTTTCTTTGCCTTGTGTTTTGGCTCCTGAGTGGTTGTTTTGCATAGGTAGCATGCCTATATACTTCCTTAATGCTTATTGCCATGGTATGATGTTGAAATTGCCATATAAGGTTGAGGTTTGATGATTCGATATGTTGTATGCATGTTGGAAGCATGTGGGAATGTTTTTTATTGGGTTAAAGTGTGAAAAACCTGAAAAAAGTGTCATTACAAGCCCAGGTGTTTTGGTACACTCAAGCCTGTACCTAAACGGTGAGCCTGAAATGGCTTAGGGGTTTCGAAACATGAAGGGATCGTTACGATACACTTTGCTACTGGAATAGCCTATTCCAAAATACCCTTGAGGGTTTTTGGATACGGTCCAGAGCTTTGAGACACTCGAACCTATTCTGATACGGGCGTTTCGATACAGAGCAACTTGTACCGAAACACCCAACAGTTAAGTTGGTTATTGGAATCTTCTAAAGTTATGATTCTTTATGTTTTGGTCTCTAAATGTTGTGGACATAATTAAATGAGCATGAATGATTATTTTAAGCTGTGGTTTGACAGAGATGCATGTTATGTGATTAATTAAAAGTAGGTAACTAAATAAGTAGAGAAGTCCCTATAATTTGATAAAATTACAAAATGGTCCTTAAAATGTGTTTGTATTGAATTGAGTACTAAACGTTGTCTGATTATGTTGCAAATCGTTCCACTACGATGTTTATCACGTAGGATCGTAATGAGCATCTATACAAGATAAAATAAAAAATAGGGTCGTTTATTGAGGTAAACTTTCCAATTTACTTCAATATTCCCCATGTGATCCGTTCGGTTTGGTCTTTCGCCCAGATCGGGTCGAGGGGTTACAACAATCATGTTGGTGGATTATATTGTATAATGTTGATTTATACATGTTTACACTTTAAGCCTTGCATGTGGGTTGTTATGCATGAGGAAGCTTAAATGGAGGGAGTGCAAATGTGATTTTGTTGTTATTCCATGATACATGTCGCATATGATTTAATATGCTTGTTTTGGTAATGTTAAGTACACGGTTTTGTAAGGCATGATGTTTTAAAAGATATTTAAAATGAGATTTTCAAAGTGGTCTTGATAATCGGTTTTAATTTTGTTGACGATGTTTTGTTTTTGAGCATTCCTCACTAACCCTAGCATGCTTCTGCTCTCTTTGTCAATCAATGAAGAGAACTAAGAGTTGGAAGCAGAGAGCAAGCGAAGGGAAATCCAAGGAATTGAACTATTTGAATGTATGGTTTTTGAACTATTCTAGTAGTAATAAAGGCAATGGGGTTCATTGTTTTTTGGGAGGCTATTTGCTAAACTTATGATATGTACAAATTTTTATTGTTGTTATGTAGTTGTGTGAGGCTTTATATGTTCATTTTTATTGTTGTTATGGAGTTGTGTGAGGCTTTATATGTTCATTTTTTATGTGGGTTTACGTTTCGTGCATTAGATGGAATGGGTTTTAGGAAGCATGCCTCTAGACCTATGCTTGAAGTATGTTGCCATGGTTTGATCACGATTCTTTGATATTATTGCATGATTTAATGTTTAGTTTGGTACTGTACATGTTTATGGTTTGTTAAAGCATTTTTGAAATCATGATTGTATAAAAAACAACCAAAATTGGACACTACAGGTCAGAGGGTACTGATATGCGAGACCTCGTATCGGTACAAGTATGTTGGAAATAAGCCTAGGGTTCGATACAAGAGAGGTTGTATTAGTACGGGCTTATGCTTTTTACAAAGGGTACCGATACGTACCCGAACGTATTGGTACAAGCTTTAGCTACTAGATAGAATTCATGGCTTTGCAAATGGTGCATGCGTACCGATACACCTAGGATTGTACCAGTATAACCGTATTGGATTAAAGCCTCGTATCGGTACGGGTGTCCGCATACCGATATCAACTATCGTTTATGCAATTAAAGTGATTCTCGAGGTTATTGATTCTTTCGTTTTTGTCTCGGATATTCGTGAATGCAATTGTATGATGTTGAATGATTTGTAACCCTAATTTTAACTAAGTCCTTGTAATTTCCCAAATTTATGTTTTTGTTCCTAAAGTGCGTATTTGTATAAACGGTTGCCTTTATGTTGTCTGTTCCTTTGAGATTTCACCTTCTACCAGCATGTTTACCTTAGGCTAATAATGTGCAACTAGATAAGATAAAAAAGATCTAAACTTCCGTAATTGTTACCGGGTTTGTTTTGTCAAACCCAACATAGCTCACTCGGTTCGATCAGGTGTCTTGACCGGGTTGAAGGAGTTACAAATGTTAATTCAAATGAAGTGATTGTTATGATAAACTTTGGGGTCATTCTGGTTAAAGATGATGATGCAAAGATTGAAGTTGCGCAGGCATGGTGAGAATGAGCAAGTATATTTGGAATTATAATTATACTTGCAAGGTTAGATTATTTAGACTTGTTGCCTGTTAATTCATGCTTTTTATAGATACATGAATTAGATTAAATAAGCCTTGTTAAGATAGCCTTTAAAACTTATTTGATATATTATGTACTGAGATAAAGCACTATTAAAAGGACTAAGACTAAGGTTAAGGTAATAATGAGCCCAAAATATGTATTCTTAATAAGATATTGTTGTGAGTGAAAGTATCAAGAATAATTCTTTAAAAGGCTTTAAGAAAGAGAAAAATTCATAAATGATTTATTAGAAAGTAGTTTTATAAGTATGAAAGAGCATGTCGAGGATTGATTCTATGAAGACCCGGTATTTAAGCGTGCCTAGTGCACCACCTCAGTTTCTTATAATCCTACCTGATGCATTGTTCATTATTTGCTCACTATTCCAAATTATAAAATACTATGACGAGTTAATATCTCTTTAAACTTAGTGTATAAGTTAAAATAGAAGAGATTAATTTGGTTGAACAGAATACCAAATTCAGTCATAGTAAATAAAATATGTGATTATATCTTTCGGGCCAATATATTGAATAATATGAGTGAGAATATGGCTGAATAATATGGGTGAGAATATGATAGAATACCAGATTCAGTCATAGTAAATAAAATATGTGATTATCTCTTTGAGTTATTTTCATAAGTAGAGGAAAGAAAACAGATGGTCTATCTCATGAGTTGTGTTCAAATCTCTTGTAATAAATTTGAGATGATTTTCTTGTTGTTAGGAAAAGTTGAAAATTGCTCATAAATATTTGTATAATATTATGAAACATTTTTTATGAAGAATTAGGAAAACTGAAATTCCTTTTGAATGAGAAGAAGTCATGAATTACCACTGATGAGTTATAAGGAATTTCATACTCATTTGAGATTATGCATACTAATCAAAATGATTAGTAACTTCTCAAAACTTTGAAAATATAGTCATGTGTAAACAAGATTTGAGTTTGTTAAAGCATAGTTTTATGGTTAAAACTCATAGCAAACTTTACTCTAGTTTGATTGAGTATTTTTTTACACGATATGCAAGACACTTATGGATTTTTTTTCTATCTTAATAATGTTAGAAATGTTGGGTGTCTTAAAATTATGATTAAAGTCAGAGAGGAACATAGTTGATCAAGTTACCAAAGGTTAAAGTCCGAAGTTGGTTCTAGATTCATCGAGTGGGATGGATCTAAAGCCCATTGATTGAAAAATTCATGGTGGATACCCAAACTAGTTATCTAAGTTCAATATGGTCAAACAAAACCACAGTGTACATTTATACCTACCTACTATCCCTATGACGAATAATGTACATGCATGGATGAGCTTTATTGCTCTTAATAAATTCATAGATCAAGCTTTGGGTGGTCTTAGTGAGAAAGACTTTATGATTTTACCGGTTTTGGATGAATACCTACTCTTAATAAGTTCATAATCTAGTGTTCAGTGGGTGATCCTATCACGAATGACTAGATGAACTTGTCGCTAGAGAGGATGAGTTTCATTAAAATCTTAATAAATTCAATCCCAAGATTTTGGGTAATCCTATTTGAGAAGGACTCATTAAATTCACCGGTTAAAGATGTTGAGTATTTATTCTTAATGATTTCTTGTCCCGAAGTTTGGGTAGATCAATTAAGATGAACTTGAGGAAATCCACCTTTTTTATTGTGAAGACGAGCTGTTGTAAAAGCTCTTAATTATTTCACAACCCAAATTTGGGTTGTTTATGTTGAGATAAACATGATGAAATAAACAATGTAAGTGAGAAGGACTACCCACCTTCTATGAAAAACGTTGGGTCATTTTTCTAGTACACTTACTAGAATCCTGAGAAAAGAGGGCTATATATATATATATTCATATATATTCTTTGTAGGCACATCAAAGACTTTAGTGGACGGAGGGGTTAGTTTTGTGTTATGAGTTCACCCTAATCTTAGAAACTTCAATATTTGTTCACTTACCTAAGAGAAGAATTACTCATCATCATTATTTTATAGTTTCAGATACGTTCACTAGTGCTTAAGAAACTAATCTCGCTCTTTCTCTTCTAATGTTTTAACTTCAATGCTCTGATTTTTACGAAGGTTATTCTTTTCTATTAGCGAGGGAATATTGTTAGTGCTCAATTGTAACTCTTCTTTTAAGGCCATTGAATTCCATTATAAATAGAATTGTTGTGCTTTGGAAATAGTGGGCAATTTTACTCATTTGGATATATCCTTAAGCAAATATTTGCTTTAGAAGCACTCTCTTTGGTTTTCATAAACCTTCCATGAGTGTTGTTTTGAGTTGAGAGAAGAGCAGTACCACCAGAGTCCACTCTATCTTTCGGGTGTACAAAATTTGGAGAGTCGTGCTACCCTCAGAGGGTCATTCGTCCATTGTAATTGTAACCCCCTCGACCCGGCCTAGCCAATAGACCAAACCTAACGGGTCACACGAGAAATATTAAAGTAAACCAGGAAGGTTTACCTCAATAAATGACCCTAATTTTTTCTTTTATCTGGTCTAGATGCAACTTAGGCTCCTATGTGTGTACACAAGCAGTGGATAAAACAACAAAACAAACGCTCACTGATTAAAGCCACTTTCAAGTTTAGGGACCATTTCATAAATTTGTCAAGTTGTAAGGGTAATTACCAAATTTAGGTTGTCAACCTTTAATTAAGTTCATTACAAACTTCTCTGTGAAAATATCAGCTCAAAACGACCACTAGAACTCATCCAATTGAAAACAAGACAAACAGGGACCAAATTGTAAGAGAACAGAAACTCAGTATATTCCATAAACTACATTAACTTCCAACCATTTCGGAATAGTGAGCCCTGTATCAGAATGGTCGTATCGAAACACAACTGACCGTTTCGAAACACGGGTTCGTTTCTAAACTGTTTAAGACCCGTTTTTGAACAGGGTTTCACACAGGCAAAATGTTTTGAAACATGCCTCCCTGTTTCAAAACCCCAAGTCAAATTCAAGCCCCCATTTTGAACAGGAAATGGTGTTTCGAAACACTTGGGTCTGCAAGGTCTGAAAATGTAACGCCCTGGTTTTGGGCCTAGATGGTTTAGAGGTTGGATCAGGCCGGTCGAGAACGATTCGAATCTTTAAGTGAGGTTTAGGGAACACCTAGTTCGGGATGCTTTAAAAATATGGAAAAATATCTAAAAATCCTCATTTATTATATAAATAGTTATGGCGAAAACAATTTTACAAAATGTGATTTGGAAATACTACATTTCGGTGTAGTGACAAAATTGCAGTTTTTGCAAAAGTTGAATAGTGGTTGTTTTGTAAAGGATTGAAACTTTGAATCTTTAAGGAGCTAAATTTACCAAATTGTTTTCATTAGATTTCTCTTTAATTTGGGAGTTTTTAATAATGTTTTAATTAAGGAATAAAGGAGAATTAAAAAGAAACTCTAAGTTGACTTTTTCATAACTACCTTATGTTAGTTTTCTCTCATTTCATTTTCTCCCAACTTCCACTCAACCAAACAAATTTCCTTCACCAAATAACCTTTGATTTTCATCTCTTTTGTTGAGATTTCATTCTCCTAAGGATTCCTAATCTTTATCTCATCAAATCCTTTTGTTTTTACTTTGGATTTTCATGAAATCTTGCCCAAATTGAGGAGAAATCAACCATTACAGGTAAGCTTCATCCTTCTTCTCTAATGATCAGTTCTTTACTAAAATTCCCAAGTTATCAATCCTTTGTTAATGATTTTTGAGTTGCTTTAATATTAGAAACCTGAAATTGTGGTAAAACTCAAGATTCTTGGTGAGATCTTGATGATTTTCGTAACTCTTGGTTAGGCTCTCTGTTTTGAGGTTGATTTCAAATGTATTTTGAATGATAATTGATGTTATAAATGAGGTTTTATCAAACAAATCCCGAATAGGTTTGGATTCCTAAGTTTTACATGCTAGAATTGTGGTTTTTAGAGTGTACTTGGTGTTCTGTTGTTGCTGGGGATATAAGGACGTGTTTATGGTGATTTTTGGTGTTGATTGAGAGTTAGAAATGATTAGAATTGATAGATCTTGGTTGGGCTTAGTTTTGGAAAAGTTTGGAGATGATTTCGGTTATTTTGGGTACCCGAAATGGTGTTTTTGAGTAGTGCAGTGAGTTTGTTTGAGTGGCTGGTGATTTCAATGCATGATGATGCATTAATCCTCTGCTCTTATGTGTAATATACATGAGAGACATCTTCGGACGATTTTGGAGTTGATCCGGAAGTGCCGGAAGCTTAGATATCGTTTCGGCAAGCAAGCGAAACGTAATCGGTGAGTGCGAATGGTTTTGGAAGTCCTTGAGGGACAAAGAAACAAGGTTTGGGGATTTAGGATTGGTTTGAAACACCATCCTAAGTCTGGAAGTAAGTATGGCTATATTTTCTCTCAAGACGTGGTTGATGTCCCTAAATGTTTTTAATATGCTCTTGTTTTGAGATAGACAAAATCCTATTGTTTTATGCATGATTTGATTTCATGAGATAGCATGTGGTATTGAAGAGTTTTGAGATTTTGATTTAATGAAAAGCATGAGATATGGTTTTGAAATGAGATGAGAAAGATTTGAGAAATGTTGCATCAAAACAGTAGGTGAGATGATGATTTTAATATAATATAATGGCATAAATGATGAGATAATTACCGGATATAATTGGTCGACCAATAGGATGAGAGTGCACTGTAAACTAAAACTTCGTACGTGCTCTTTGGAGTCGGGCAATAGGGGAAGTGCCATCCCGATCCAAAGTGAAAATCCGATGATGAGAGATACCATCGGGGTAGGACTTGGTGAAATACTCAAGCTTTGTGGCGAAGAGAGATACCGCCATGAGAATCCGGTGATGTGAGATTCCACCGGGGTAGGACTTGACTTCAAGTCAAGCTAATCCGCATATCCGAGTAAGATGTAATATGAAATGCCAATATATAAAATTGTATTTGATTCACATGTACCAAATGTTGAGATGTTTTATTCTTTAGAAAATGCATATGAGATTATGGTTTATGAAATGCTTGTTTTGTTAAGCATGAGTATGTCTTTGCCATGAGATTTGCATTGGTCTAATGCATGTGCTAGAATAAAGGTACATGTGTTTTCAAATGGAGATTTGCTTTGAAGTGATTTCCAAGCATGAGATAGAAAGAGCATGTTGTGGAAAATGGTTTTTGAGATAGAGTTTTAAAGATGCATTGTTGTGTTGGTTTTCTTAGAGCTTGCCTCACTAAGAAAATGTGCTTACGCTCTCTTTTACCAACAATGTAGATAATTGAGACGTTTTTGGACAGCAAGGAGGATAAGGACATCCAAGGAAGTGAAAAGCTCATGTATGGTGATGTTTTCATATGCTTTAGTAGTGATATTTGGCAATGGGGACCTATGGTTGGTTTTGGGAGATGTGTTTTGAACTCCCTATGGTTGTTGCAAGTTTAATATGGTTTTTGAGGATTGTAATTGTCCTAATTGGTTTGGTTTGAGGCTTGAGGCTTTTATATGGTTTATATGACTAGGGAGAATGCCTATAGACTCAATGATCATATGCTTGATGCCATGCTTTAGCTTAAACCTCATAATAGTGATCTCTGATGTTTACTCCTGTTGTTAGTGTGATATGGTATGATTTGGGATGTGTTTGAATGTGTAAAGACGTGAAAAACCAGAAAATTATATAATTGCAAGGTAGGGTGTATCGAAACACCCTTATCTCTTTCGGAACAGGGGCCTGAAATGGCCATAGTGTTTCAGAACACTTTAGCTACTGGGAGCCATGTTCCAATATAATTCTCGGAACGCACTCGAGTACAGAAACGGTCAACTCCGTTTTGATACGGCCGTTTCAGTTCAAGGGTCAGTGTTTCAAAACACCCGACCGTTGGATTGCATTTTAAATTGTTTCAAGTTTTTGCTTCTTACATTTTAGTCCTTGATGATTGTGGATACAATTGGTTGAGTTTGGAATGTCTAATTAAGTTTCTATTTGACAGAGACGCATGAAACATGACTAATTACATATTGGTAAACTTAAAATCTGCAAGGTCCTCGTATTTTGCAAAATTTACATTTTGGTCCCTAAATGTCTAAGTTGTGAAATTAAACCCCTAATTGTTTTCTGATTGTTGTGCCTTACCTTCCCATGATCTTGAGTGATCACATAGGTATAATAAAGCATTTAGAAAAGATAAAAAAGGTCGTAAATCAAGGTTGACTTTCAAGTTGACTTTGGTTTTTCCCGTGTAATTTTCGTAGTTCGGATCAAGCGTCTAGGCCGGGCTAAGAGGGTTACAGAAAATGCTGATTTAACTTAATTTAAAACATCTCAAACCATTCAGACATATACCCAAACATGTTGGCAACTAATGTATACATCAACAACCAGCTATACGAAGTAAAGGCATCATCATAGCAGCTTAAACAATGACAAAGACACTAAAGGCGTTCTTCCTAAGAGAAATATTCACCAAAAGGTCAAATTGCAATTCCAAGCATAAACCAAAGCTTAAAGGCATTTACACAACCAACTATGCAAAATCAACTTGCACCAAAACGGAAAATACCAAACCAATAACATTCATAGCATCAGACACCCCCATTGCCTTTATAACACTAGTCCAAAACCAAAACTTACCTTCAATCAAAGTCTTCCACCGATCCCTTGCAAGTGCTGCCTCCAAAGCTTAAATTGACTGCATTGATGAACAAAGAGAGCATAAGCATACAAGCTTAGTAAGGATTGCTCAAACCAAAATCATCATCAATGCACAAAACAATTTTTCACTCTTTTCAAGACCATCATGCCTCCATTGAATAGGCATGCACTTTAACATTAAAATCGGCATGCTAAACACTGGTAACATAAATCACATAATTTCCAGCAATTAAATCATTGCTACACAACCATCAAGCCATCCACGCATAAACACCATTATACTAAGCTTATGGTACAACATGCATATTTCACAATATGCATCAACAACATTTCCATATCATTATAATCCATTATATTGGCTTTCAAGTGATTATTAACCATCTAATTTCTCAAAAACATATCAGATACACGGATTACCAAGGGTTGTCCGAAACCCTTCATACACCCTACCAACATCTCAAGGTTCACACAAGGGAGCAACCCTCCACCGTTGTGACACCTGTGGTGGAGTATTTGGTACAATCACAACCCCTAAACACCACTCATCGGTAGTTGTATAGCCCACTAACGAGAGACGAGACACACACAAGGTGCGCACCCGGGTGCTACCTTCAACCATTGCAACCTTAAACAATCCTCAATCGTTAAGGTACTTGGATGGAGTTTTCGGTACAATCACAACCTCTCAACATCAAATGCGAATTGTTTATAGTGCACTCAATTCTATAGCCGACTAACTATATCCGATTTCATTTACAAAACACTTTACACAACATCACTTGCTAATATAATCAATATTTTATGCACACCTCACTATTTTTCCAAAGCATTCATAATAAGCCATATCACAAGCATTAAACCATGCTTCAAAACTCATGCATCAACACAAGCATACAAGGATCACTTACCTAGTGCATCCTTAAACCATATGGCATCATCAACCACACTTTATAAACTTAAAACATGCTTTAAACAGTAGGTTAACACAATTAAAACAAGAGCAATCAAAATCTCAGAATAGCACAATCCGAGAGAGAAATTCACTTTACTTACTTCAAAACTTAGTAAAGCATTTCAAGCTCTTACTAAGTTTCCAAAACCTGTTTTATGAAGTTTCAAAGCTGGGAATCTCATTTCCACTCACCGACTTACGAAACCACACTCGCCGAGGAAACTATAGATCGTTCGAAGGTGCCAAAATCACTTTGTTTGATTCCGAATTATTATCCCCTATTTTCAACACATTAAAACATATGCTCGATGCATTAAAATGCATCCAAAACACCAACACTCAAAAGAAAACCCGCAGCCCTTCTCTAAAGCAGCAATTCACCCATCCGAATCAACCAAAAACTCAATCAATTGACTTCTAACCTCAGCCCATTCATTACCCAACACATCCAACACATTTTAGGCATCAATCAACATCAAAAAACAACCTAAAACCATCCACATTTTTATCCCATCCTGAACATTAATTTCCCTAAACCACCTTTTTACGGTTCGAACAATCGATATCGGTTCTACAAGCCCAAAACTGGGGTATTACAACTCTCTCCCACTTAGGAAATTTCGTCCTCGAAATTTTGCCTGAAGGAAAAAGATGCAGAAACTGTCTCAATATGTCTACCATGCTTTCCCACGTGACCTCCTCAACTCCTCGGTGTCGCCACAACACCTTCACAAACTCAATCGCCTTCCCACGAAGAACTTTGCTACACGAATCAAGAATTCTCATCGGTTCCTCATCATAGGATAAATCTGGATTCAACTCGATTTCCTCAACTGGCATAACATGTGAAGGATCCGATCTATACCTCCGCAACATCGATACATGAAATACATCATGGATCTTTTCCAACTCGGGAGGCAACCTCAACTGATAAGCCATAAGACCAACTCAACCAAAACTGTATACTTTCCAACATCGATACATGAAATACATCATGGATCTTTTCCAACATCGATACATCGATACATGAAATACACCTTTGTATACTTTCTTGAAAACTGTTATTATAGGCAAACTCAACCAAAAGCATATGCTTTTCCCAAGAACCTTGGAAATCAATCACATTGTATCGTAACATATCCTCCAGTATCTGGATAACCCACTCTAACTTTCCATTTGTTTGAGGATGATATGAAGTGCTAAAATTCAACCGCGTACCCAATGCTTGACGTAAACATTCCCAAAACCTCGCTGTGAACCTCGGATCCCTATCCGACCCTATAGACTTGGGCACACCATGCAAACGCACAATCTTAGGAATATACAACTCAGCCAACTTATCTAACGTATACGTAGAATGCATTGCTAAGAAATGTGCACACTCCGTAAGACGATCCACAATCACCCATACGGAGTTCTTCATAGATGGTGTCAAAGGCAGACCTGACACAAAATCCATCGTAATCCTTTCCCATTTCCATTAGCTATGTCCTGAACATGAGGCACCAACGACTCATCAAGAAACTGCTTCTCCTTGATAAACTGGATCAAGGAAGGTTTCACTTGCAACTCGGCTATCAAGCCAGCATAACGCGATATACTCAACCGAACAAACATAGCTCTCAGCTCAACAGCTACCTTCCTACTCAAAGTATCGGCCACAACATTGTCCTTTCCAGGATGATACTCAATGGTCAGATAATAATCCTTAAGCAACTCCAACCATCTTCGTTACCTAAGATTCAACTCCTTCTGCGACATAAGATGCTTCAAACTTTTATGATCGGTGTAAACCACACACCTTTCACCATAAAGGTAGTATCACCAAATCTTCAAAGCAAACACCACCGCAGCGAGCTCTAGATCATACGTAGGGTTGTTGCGCTCATGCACCTTCAACTGTCTAGATGCATAAGCCACAACCTTTCCATCTTGCATCAATACGAAACTCAAACCAACATATGATGCATCACTATAGAATACAAAGTCCTCACCCGATTACAGTTGAATCAAGACATGAGCTTTCGTCAAATCTTCCTTCAACTTCTCGAAAGCTTGTTGCCTAACTTCCGTCCACTCAAAGCGAACATTCTTTTGCAACAACTTGGTCAAAGGTGCAGCAATCTCAGAAAAACTCTCGACGAACCTTCGATAATATCTAGCCAACCCAAGGAAACTTCGTACTTTTGTCACTGATTTAAGGGTTTTCCAACTCATCATCGCCCCAACCTTATGTGGATCAACCCGAATACCTTCGGCTGACACCACACGTCCAAGAAAACCACCTTCTTAAGCCAAAATTCACAGTTGCTCAACTTAGCATAAACTGATTCTTCAACAGCACTTGTAACACAATTCTTAAATTCTTATCATGATCCTCCTCGGTACTTGAGTACATGAGAATATCATCAATAAACACTACCACGAACTGATCTAGAAACTCATGGAACACCCTATTCATCATATCCATAAATACAGCTGATACATTTGTCAACCCAAACGGCATCACCAAGAACTCATAATGAACATACATATTCTGAAATGTTATCTTGTGCACATCCACATCCTTAACCTTTAGCTGATAGTACCCATACCTCATATCTATCTTTGAAAACACCGAAGCACCACGAAACTGGTCAAACAAATCATCGATCCTCGGCATAGGGTACTTGTTTTTAGGGTAAACTATATAAATAGTCCCCCGACTATGCTGCAATTATCTTTTGCGTCCCCTGACTATCAGAAGTTACAAAATGGTCCCTCGACTTAAAAAAAGTAACAAATTGGTCCAACGCCGTTAAAAATCTAACGGCCGATGACGTGTCAGTTAATATAAATTGATATAATTACATATTTATCCCTCAAGTTCTACACTTATTTTAATTTGACCCTAATTCTAAAAAATTAAGTCATATAATTTTAATAATCTATCAATTTAGTCAATTTTTTTATTTCTCATCTCCTTTAATTCCTCAATTCATTTAGTCCATATTTTCGATTTCTCATCTCCTTTAATTGATATAATTGCATTAGAATTTCACAATTTTAGCTGAATCCTTAAACTTCTTTTCATTTTCATTGAAATCCCCCTTTCTAATAAGAAAAACCCAATCTTTCAAGCAGCCCAAAGAGGAAAAACAATGGCTTCAGTGAATCTGGGTTCTTTGGTTCAACCTTATTCCATTTTCAATCAAGCTTCCAGATCCAAGTCATCTCCTTTACCCATATACTTCCTTTTCAATCCCTCCAAGAATCTTTCGTTTTTTTAAACAATAATTGAACAATTATATTGCTATCATGCAATTCAAAATCAAATGGAACCCAACCACAAGAACTGCGACTCATTATTTTTACACTTGTATCTTATACATATCCAAATATAGGAATGATCTTATACATGAATGATCCTCTAATGACTCCCTAAACTCATGGAATCTGAGTGAAATCAAATGCTTTCATGTTGGGCACATATCAGTGTCCAAGTAAGCAATAATACGCGGTTTGCTTGCGCCAACCGTCCCTAATTTAGCATCTTACATTAGCAGTTTAGCAAAAAAATAAACTTGACATAAATGGCAAGATGGAAAAGCATAAGTTTACATGTCAGGCTCTGACTCGAATCAATTAGTTTTCCATCATCTTCAACCCCCAAAAAATGATGCTTTACTTCTCTTCCTTCGATTTCATCAGTCATTACCAAAGAAGACACTATCGAGGAAGAAGAACAAAGCCCTCAAGCACCAATTTTTTATTTCAAATCATACATGTTTCACAGGGCCAACTCGATTAACCAAGCCATAGAGTCACCTGTTTCACTTCGTGACCCTGTTAAAATCCATGAAGTAATGCGCTACTCTCTTTTAGCCGGCGGCAAAAGGGTTCGTCGTCTTGTTCTTTGTTTAAGGATTTTGTGGTGAAAATGAATTGAAGAATTAAAGGAAATGAGAAATAGAAAAGAAGATGGACTAAATTGATAGATTATAAAAATTATGTGGTTTAATTTTTTAAAATTAGGGTCAAACTAAAATAAGTGTAGAACTTGATGGCTAATTATGTAATTATATCAATTTACATTAACTAACATGTCATCAGTCGTTAGATTTTTAACGGCGTTGGACCAGTTTGTTACTTTTTTTAAGTCGAGGGACCATTTTGTAACTTCTGATAGTTAGGGGACGCAAAAGATAATTACAGCATAGTCGGGGGACTATTTATGTAGTTTACCCTTGTTTTTAATCGTCAGCTTGTTCAATTGCTGATAATCAATGCATATACGCATTGTACCATCCTTGTTTTTCACGAACAAGACCGGAGCACCCCAAGGTGAAATACTCGGCCTTATGAACCCTCGGTCAAGCAACTCCTGAAGTTGCGTCTTCAACTCTTTAAGCTCCTTAGGTGCCATCCGATAAGTAGCAATGAACACTGGAGTCGTATTCTCGTACAACTCTATACCAAACTCAACCTCTCGGTTTTGTGACAACCCAGGCAACTCCTCCAGAAAAACACCCGGAAACTCACATACCATTCTTATGTTCTGCACCCGTACTTCCTTCGTACCATGATTCATCACGTACGCCAAGAAAGCTTCGCAACCCAACTCCATCCTCTGACTCACTTCAAGAGCTAAAATTGCATTAGACAAGAACTTCACGTTCTCGCCTACGATTACTACCTCGTAATCATCCGCAACCTTCAAGGTGACTCGCTTAACATCAAAATCCACCACAACTCGATGCTCAACCAACAAGTCCATTCCAAGAATCACATCAAAACCATAAAAAGTTAATTCCATCAAATCAACTAAAAATACATGGCCCTGAACACATAATGGACATCTCTCATTACAATTTTCTTGTAACAACAATTTCACCAAAGAAACTACTCACACTCCCACATCTAACACTTCCGAAATGAACATTCAAGCCACAACTTCCAAAGCAAATTGCAACAACAGGCGCAAAAGCTATTCCCCACCGATCAAACGTGGACAAGCTCGCCTCACATGGTCATACGATCCACCTACTTAATAGGTATCAAAGGCTACTCAAGCCTTGATGCACTGACCCCACAATCCTTGTCAAGCATTACTACAACCTCGCCTCAACCCAGGCGGTACCCTTTAAGCATGACCATTCATACACCAGCTACCACTAAACTAGAGTTCACAACTCACTTCCTAGCGCTAGAACCTCTCGCACGGATTATTAAACCCATGTTCTGCTCAAATACTTCGCCCGTGTTACCAACACGTCGGAACCAATGTAGCCAATAAATCAATAGATATGGCTTACCATCAAGTACCAATCCATAGAAGTGCCAACACATCGATGTCTCACATCCACTTCCAATCCAAGAGTAGAGGTGTGCAAAACCGGGTTCGGTTAACCATTAGCAAATTATTTCGGTTAACCGATAAGTTCGGGTCACTAAATTCTCGACCATAAACCGTATCCATTCAACCGGTTAACTGTTTAGTCGGTTAACCGAAAAATTCGGTTCGGTTCGGTTCGGGTAACGATTTTATTTTGTTTATTAAAAATATAAATTTTAATTATATGTTAGAAAAAAATACATACTTTTTAAAATCGACACATGATATTATTATCTTTTCTAATACTAGCAAGTTAAACACTTAAACTTGATAAAATAAAATTATGGTTTTACTTTTGGGGAATGAGAAAATAAAATAAAATTTAATTTTTTTAATATAAAATAATTAAATAACATATAATAATATAATATATATTATATAATCGGTCGGTTCGGTTACCCGGTTTATCCCAAAACTATAAACCGTAACCGAACCGGTTTCTTTTTAAAAAATAAAAACCCGAACCGAAACCGAATTTTTCGATTCGGTTAACCAATTTTTCGGTTCGGTTTTTTCGGGTTTCGGAATCGGTTTCGGTTTTTCGGTTTTTTTTGCACACCCCTATCCAAGAGTACACATGCTCAACTAAACAATTTGTACCTTAACTCAAGTATAACTTACAATTTCGAACCCAAACCACAAATTCACATTTCTCGTCATTCAAGTATCTAACCACCTAGATACTTCTCTTTTAAAACAGTTCAGAAGAACTCTCATAACACAACATCAGGTTCTATGCCTACAACAATTGTTTTCCACCAACTATACACATCTCTATATAACCAAGATACAACTCATCTTTACGCTATGGGCATCACTACACTCTATTTATTCCATAATCTCATTCATACAAGTTATCCACTCCATGGATACCTTCAGTGACAACCCTCGAGTTCATCTTCTACTCAAATTACGTAAGCGCTAACCGCAGCTCACAAACATCCCCCCCGGCTAGTGCAGTCACATGCACTTCAGCATTAACATCTTCACAAGCTCTAAACATCGCCTATATTCCAGGCACCATGCCAACCAACACTTACCCAGCCGACTCAGGTTGTAACTAGATCGAGGCACATCGAGGCGTTTAGCCCCCCCAAGAGACTTTACACACTCCATTATTCCTTGCCCAAAGGCAACAACAATCATTCCAGATCGCTACTCTCTCCTCGGTTTATTGTACTATTATTATTAAGGGCATGATAACAACTAACAAAACAAACAAAACAAATAGCTCATGCCAGCTCCAAGAAAGGATCCAAGACTTTGATTTCAACTTAAAACATTCCACTAGGTATTAAGGCAATGGGCAATCTAATTTCCCCTCAGCATAGCACAAAGCATACGACATGTATGTCACAACCATCATGCATTGCAAGCATTAAAATCCAGCCCAATCTATCATCATACAACAACTCACATTCATATCACAATCACCATTTATAACTTGAACATCACCTACTCAACATTCACATGCTCAAAACATTTATCGAACTAAGCAAAAATCACCAAAAAATACATATGCACATCAAAATCACTTAGCAACAACTTACCATTAGCCAAACCTTTCGTAACCTGGCTCTGATACCACCAAATGTAACCCCCTCGACCCAGCCTAGCCGATAGATTGAACCGGACGGGTCACACGAAGAATATTAAAGTAAACCGAGAAGGTTTACCTCAATAAACAACCCTATTTTTTTTCTTTTATCTTGTCTAAATGCAACTTACGCTCCTATGTTTGTACACAAGCAGCGGATAAAACAACGCCACAAACGCTCACTGATTAAAGCCACTTTCAAGTTTAGGGACCATTTCATAAATTTGTCAAGTTATAAGGGCAATTACGAAATTTAGGTGACCAACCTTTAATTAAGTTCATTACAAACTTCTCTGTGAAATCTCAGCTCAAAACGATCACTAGAACTCATCGAATTGCATACAACATAGATAAGGACTAAAATGTAAGAGAACATAAACTAAGAATATTACATAAACGGAATTAACTTCCAACCGTTTTGGAACAGTGAGACCTATATCAGAACGGTCGTATCGAAACACAGCTGACCGTTTCGAAACGTGGGCTCATTTCGAAATCGTTTAAGACTCGTTTTGGAATAGGGTTTTAGAGAGGCAAAATGTTTCAAAACAGGCCTCACCTTTTCGAAACCCCAAGGCAAATTCAAGCACCCATTTTGAAACAGGCAAGGGTGTTTCGAAACACCTGGGCTTGCAAGGTTTGAAAATGCTGATTTAACTCAAATTAAAACATCCAAAACCATCCCGACATATGCCAAACATGTTGCCAATTGAAGTATACATCAAAAACCAGCTATACAAAGTAAAGGCATCATCATAGCAACATAAACAACGACAAAGAAACTAAAGGCATGCTTCCTAGGAGAAATATTCACCAAAAGGTTAAATTGCAATTCCAAGAATAAACCAAAGCTTAAAGGCCATTTACACAACCAAATATGCAAAATCAACTTGCACCAAAACGGAAAATACCAAACCAATAACATTAATATCATCGGACACCCCCATTGCCTTTATTACACTAGTCCAAAACTAAAACTTACCTTCAATCAAAGTCTTCCACCGATCCCTTGCAAGTAATGCCTCCAAAACTTAAATTGACTGTGTTGATGAACAAAGAGAGCATAAGCATACAAGCTTAGTGAGGATTGCTCAAACCAAAATCATCATCAATGCACAAAACTGTTTTTCACTCTTTTCAAAACCATCATGCCTCCTTTGAATAGCCATGCACTTTAACATTAAAATCGGCATGCTAAACACCATGCAACATAAATCACATAATTTCCAGCAATAAAACCATTGCTACAAAACCATCAAGCCTTCCAAGCATAAACACCATTATGCTAAGCTTATGGTACAACATGCAGTTTTCACAATATCCATCAACAACATTTCCATAGCATTATAATCCATTATATTGGCTTTCAAGTGATATTAACCATATCATTTCTCAAAAACATATCAGATACACGAATTACCAAGGGTTGTCCCAAACCCTTCATACACCCTACCGGTATCTCAAGGTTCACACACGGGAGCAACCCTCCACCGATTGTGACACTCGTTACTGAGTATTCGATACAATCACAACCCCTTAACACCACTCATTGGTAGTTTTATAGCTCACTAACGAGAGACAGGACACACAAAAGGTTCGCTCCCGGGAGCTACCCTCAACCGTTGCAACCTTAAACAATCCTCAATCGTTGGGGTACTTGGATGGAGTTTTTGGTACAATCACAACCCCTCAACATCCAAGGCGACTTGTTTATAGTGCACTCAATCCTATAGCCGGCTAACTATATCTGATTTCTTTTACAAAACACTTTACAAAACATCATTTGCCAATATAATCCATATTTCATGCATACCTCACTGTTTTTCCAAAGCATTCATAATAAGCCACACACAAGCATTAAACCATGCTTCAAAACTCATACATCAACACATGCATACAAGGATCACTTACCTAGTGCATCCTTAAACCATATGGCATCATCAACCACACTTTATAAACTTAAAACATGCTTTAAAATAGTAGGTTAACACAATTAAAACAAGAGCATTCAAAATCTCAGAATAGCACAATCCGAGAGAGAAATTCACTTTACTTACCTTCGAACTTAGTAAAGCTTTTTAAGCTCTTACTAAGTTCCCAAAACCACTTTTATGAAGTTTCAAAGATGGGAATCTCATTTCCACTCACCGACTTGCGAAACCACACTCGTCGACGAAACTATTGATCGTCTGAAGCCGCTAAAGTCTCTTCGTTTGATTCCAAATTACTATCCCCCTGTTTTCAACACATTAAAACATAGGCTCAATGCATTAAAATGCATCCAAAACACCAGCACTCAAAAAGAAAACCCGCAGCCATGCTCTAAAGCATCAAATCACACATTTGACACAGCCGAAAACTCAACCAATTGACCTCTAACCTTAGACCAGCCATTACCCTACATATCCAACACATTTTAGGCATCTATCACCATCCGAAACAACCAAAAACTATCCTTATACCTCCAGCAATTCGGATTCCACAAAAACACCACAAAATCCTAACAAAAAACACTTCAAAAACCAAGAATCTTAAGGATTTTGGGATCTCTATGATTAAGACTCTATTCCAACACCAAAAACTTTTCAAAACTCATTTAGAAATCATCTCAAACCAGTCAAATCATTATAACTCCGAAAATCACATTTAAAATCACTTTTTCTACCAAGATTTCAATATTTTATCAAACTAATAACAAAACCTCAATTAAAAACAATAATAAAGAGTCCAATCTCTTTGTAATTTCATTAAAGAACCTTGATTAGAAGGTTAGCTCGAAATTTACCCCCAATCCTTGCTTCTTCTCTAATTTGGCAAGATTAACTTGAAAGAGCTTGAAGGAAAATGAGAGAAATCACCAAGGAAAAGTTTGAAATCAAGAGAGAATTTGAGAATGAAGAAAATCTTGAACTTGAGAGAAAATGAAGAGTGTTTGGCTGAAGTGAAGAAGAGAAATGAAAAGATTGTCATCTTTTTGTTAACTAATTAACTACCTTTCTAATTAAATCAATTAAAAGCCTTTTAAATTTTTAATAAAACATTTAAAACACATGCCAAATTAGATAAAATGCTTAATTGCCGATGAGCTCCCTAAAGATTCTATGATTTTGACTCTTTTTTGAAAAAAACACAATTTTATGCAGTTTTAAAACTTTACATTTTGGTCACTACCCAAAATGTATGCTTTCCAAAAACCCATTTTGCAAAATTTATTTAATCATCCTTTTAAATATAATTTTAGAGGATTTTAGGAATTTTTATCATATTTTTATCTCATCCCAAACCTTGATTTCCCTAAACCACCTTTTTACAGCTCGAACAATTGATAGTGGTTCTACCGGCCTAACCCGACTCGCAAAACACCTAAGCCCGAAACCGGAACGTTACAATAGCGATTACACATTAGGACAAATTCTCTTCTAAGATAGTGGCTAATATCATGACACGATTATTATTTTCCAATTAGTGCTAACCCCTAGTTTTGCAACAGTCAATTTTCCAACTTTCACTATAACATCAATTAAGAAATCCTGAAAGTTCGCCGCAATGGGGATACTTTGACCTTCGTCGCAGCGGATAATTTTTGTTGTTGCCATGAACTGATAAATTTGGCTTGGGATCAATCTTGATTATTGATGTTTAATTTGATACTATGTTGTTATTAACTCGTTGAATTGGATTAATGATTTGCTCAATTATTCTTCATGCAATCTGTTATGTTTTTGGAAATTTCTTAATAGAATATTAATCTAAATTTAATATTGGAATGGTTTTCTATAGCAAGATCATGGTTAAGCAATATAAGTTAGGTTTTTGATTAAATACCTTAGCAAAATCTTAAAAATATTACTTTGCCTTATGCGAGTTAGAAGGATGAGTGCTCAGTAGCTTGATTTCAACATGTTAACTTAGATCTAACAATCGTAAGGGGTTAAATCTGATCATGAGTCCACTTGTGGGTTAGTTTGATTTCAGCATTGCCAATAGCAATAAACATCAGTAAGAACCAAGCATTAAGGTAGATCCCAACCTCTCTGATTCATTGTTCAACTTCTTTTCTAGAGCAATTCGGTGTACAACCCCGTCATGTATCCTTTTTTTATATCCATCTAATTAGTTCAATATTCAAAGCCTCTGCAGTTCCAAATCAATCAATGTGGGAACGCTACTATACTTATCATTTTATTACTTGAATGACATGTATGCTTTCACATTTTCATAGTATTTTAAACGCATTAGTTGTCACCAAATGTTATCACTTCACTTTTCGACATTAGTTTCATGAAAAAATTTCTTGTCACTTGTCATGTTTTCTAGCATATATCATCAAGGTACCATGAGTTTCGTCTTAAAATTTATGTCTAATAGTGATGATCCTCCTATAAATATATAATTAAGTTTTAATTTTTTATTCCCAAATTATTTTGGGTCCATAAGCATTAGTTTTCAATAATATAGTCCCATTTGGAATATAATTTATTATGATATTGTTGTCCTTAGTAGTTCGGGTCCTTTATTCTAACAATTTTTCTATTAGAGGTTAACGGGGACCTCTATGTTTTTTTAAACTAAAGCTATTTTTAATATAGTTGGATCTTGAAGTTTCTCTTTTTTTTTTAATTTTTTGTTCCAACTTTGTTAAAAGAAATTTTACGACCACCAAATTTCTTTTGATGATCATCATGGACCTTTGAAAATATGTTGTACGATGTTTTTTTTGTGTTTTGAAATCATGACCTTAAATTCTAAAATTAGTTAATTATAAGTATTTTTAATTGATCAAATGCATAATCAATTAAATTCGATGAATTAGAAGTTATTTTTGAATCTTCATCACTCCATTAAGTCACATGAGCATTGTGCTCTTTTTCCTAAATATCTTATTCTTCAATTGAGGACACTCAAATTTATTGTGTCCCGATTTTTTGCACTATTTGAAAATAATGAGATCACTCTTTAAATCCATTCTTGAAACTTTTCTTGCTTTGGAATATTTTCCCTTGTTTGACATTGCGAAACTTTTAAATTCTTTGTCAAGCGTAGCCATTTCTTTCTTTTGCTCTTGCTTTTTTTCTTCCTCTTCAGTTGGGTCACTTTATTGTTAGGTGGATTTAGGAGCTACTCTAACTTTCTTCTTTTTCTACCTCATTCTTCCTCCTCCTTTAACATCATCTCATATATAAGTAATAAATTGATGAGCTCATTGCGTGCCTTGAGGTCCTTTGCATAAAAATTTACTACATCTTTGATTTTCAACGCTTTAATTATCTTCCTTATAAGTTTCTCGGTTGGAATTGTTTCACCATATACCTTGAGAGTATTCACAATGTGTAACCCCCTCGTCCCGGTCTAGACGCTTGACTGATCCGAGTGGGATACACGGGGATAACCGAGATGAAACTCGTTAAGGCTCTACTTTGATTACCGACCCAAGGAAAAACTTTTCATTTATCATCTTGTCTAGATGCGTTAATTTACCCTATACGTGAAACGACAGCGGAAACAAGGCTAACGAGAAGCCTAACAACAAACAGGCCCTAAGCCCAAACCTTGAGACCCTTTAGTGATGTCAAAAAGCCCATTTACAGGCCTGTGTTTCGAAACAGACATAGCCCATTTCGAAACATGGGCTCCAATTTAGAAAGCCAAACACCCGTACCGAAACGCATCCACCCCGTTTCGGAACAGGGTCCCATTTTGCCTAAGCGTTCTGATACACGTTTTGGAACATGCAATTCCAGTAGCCAAACTGTTTCGAAACTTGTTTCGAAATAGGGGCTCACAGTAGACAAAACGTACGGAATCGCGTTTCGGTACGGGGGCCCTGGAACCACACTTGTTTCGAAACAACACAACCCATTTCGAAACACCTGCAATCTGAGAATTTCCAAAATCAGTTTTAAACACCTCTAAATGATCCCAAACGCCCTTAACGACCCCAAAGAGCATACTCAACATACAAACACACTCTAGAGGCATGCACCCTATAGCAAACATACTCGATACACATAAGGATAAAAGATAGGGGCATCCAAAAGCCAAAACAACATAACATTTAAAGGAGTCTAACATGCTCCTAAACAACCAACACCAACATACTTCAAAGGCTCAAACAACATATACACGTCCCATTGCTTGACCATTACATCATATAATATAAAATCCATACTTGAAAGATTCAAAAGCCCAACTAGCACACTCGGAGGCCCCTTCTTGCACTAGCAAACCCACGAACTACAGATCTGTATTGTCGAACAAAAGAGAGCGTAAGGGTAAAGCTTAGTGAGGGTAAGCTCATTAAAAACAAACCTCGACAATGCAGGGTCCAAGCACGAGCACTACCAAGGTAGAATGCATGATCTTACCTTCAATCCATATGAGCCAAAATGTACATGATGCATGAACATATATTCAATATTATGTCATGCTCAACAAGCTCAAATCCACATCATATGTAAACACATATAATAACCCATATAGGAATCACATTTCATATCATATTGGCGCCTAGCTATGACTAAATACGCGGATAAACACGTTGGAACTCACATCCAACACAACCATTACCTTACGGTGGGATTACACTCATCACCTTTCACGCAGAGGGGATTCCACTTATCCTCACGCCCCGTCGATGGGATTACACTCATCATCGACTAATATATATAAGAAGGTTTTTTGGGCGAACTCGTACTCCATCTTGATGACTACCATCGTCAAGACCACGCGTGCATTTGACTCACGTGTGCACACTAACATCCTAATGATCGATCATTTATACCACAAGCATACTAGTGCCAATACTAAATGTAACACCCCAATTTTGGGCTTAGAAGTTTTGGGTTTTGGACCGGACCGGTCGGGTTGCGGTTCGAATATAAAAGGTGATTTTTAGGAAAGCCTAGTTCGGGTTGCATTAAAAATATGGAAAATGTCTTAAAATCCTCTTTTATTATATATAAGAGTTTGGTGAAATCAATTTTGTAAAATGAGGTTTGGAAGAGTGACATTTTGGGTTAGTGACCAAAATGTAATTTTTGAAAACTGTGTGACTGTTTTAAAAAGGATTGAAACTTTGAATCTTTAAGGAGCTATTTACCCAATGGGAGTTTCTCCAGATTTTTCTAAAATATTAAAGGTTTAATTAATGTATTTTAAATAAGGGAAAAGAGAGGGAAGATATTTTCCTAAGTTTCTAACTAACTTTTCCACATTTTCCATTTTCATTTTCTCTCATCTTTTCTCTCAAACCAAACATAATTCTCCAGAGTTTTTTCCCTCTGATTTTTTCACCTAAATAACTCATTTCAATTCTCTTTTGATCTTCAATCATCTCTTCAACAAAACCTTTGCATTTGCTAAGTGGATTTTCAAGAATTTGGTTCCAAAAAAGGAGAAACTCAAGTTTGGAGGTAAGAACGTCCTTCTCCTCTAAACTCTCAGTTCTTTACTGAAATTCCCAAGTTCTCAATCCTTGATTTGTGATTTATTAAAGGTTTTACAATTTTAATCTTGATCTTGGCTTTAAATGCAAGATTTGATTGATTTTTGGTAAAATTTCGTATGATCTGTTTGAGCAGTGATTTGAGGTGTCTTTTTGATGTTGAATGAATGTATAATTGATGAGAAATTGAGGTTTTATCAATGCAATCCCGAATAGGTTAATTTTCCTAAGTTTTGCTTGAGTTTTTGGTTGTTTTTGGAGTGATCTTGGTGATCTGTTATAGCTGGAGGTATAAGGACGTGGTTAGATCCTTTTTGGATGTTAATTGATGTTTAAAAATGGTTAGAAGTGATGTATCTTGGCTGGGTTAAGTTTTGGAAGTGTTTGGAGGTGATTTCGGTTGTGTTTGGTAGCCGAAATGTTGGATTTGTGTAGAGCAGCGAGTTGAGTTGTGTGGCTGGTGTTTTTAATGCATATTGATGCATTAATCCTCTGTTGTTGTGTGCTTGAAACAGGGGAGATTGATCCGTGAGCATTAGAGGTGGTGTGGAAGGTTTCGGATGCTTGGAAGGCTTGTTGGCTAGCCTTGTTTTGTGTATCGGTGAGTGAAGTTGGGTTTTCAGCTTTTAAACCAAGGTTTGAAGGTTTTGGGAGCTTAGTTTAAGTCTAAACAACTTTGCTAAGCTCAAGAGTAAGTAAATGGATTTTCCCTCTTGGTTGTGTTGTGAATTGGTTTTAAAGCATTTGTGATTGTTTGATGCAAAGCATGTGATTTGCATGTTTTAAATTCTGTTTTGAAAGCATATTTTAGCATGGTTTAATGCTGGTTTTGAAAGTCATGTGTGAAGGATGCTCAAGGTAAGAGATCCTTGGTTTTGTACATTGGAGTTGTGGAATTGATGCATAGTGTTGCATGTTGTTTAATGGCTTTGTGTAATGCTTCAAAAACAGTGGATTAATGAGGGTAAATGGTGGTTTTTGCATTTTGGTTATGCTTGTAAATCAATGGATTAATGTGGTAAGATGGTTATATTGGCAAGTGATGTAAGTGGTTCTTGGTTACTTAAATCGGATATAGTTAGCCAGCTATAGGATTGGGTGCACCGTGAATAAAGTCGCCTTGGATGTGGAGTGGTTGTGAGTGAACCGGTAACTCCATCCAAGTACACTAACGAGATGGTTAAGAGCACCATGGTGGTTAAAATTCCATGGGTGGGTCTTGTGTTAAGGTCATAATGGTGGTTGAAATTCCATTCGAGGACCTTGGGTAAGCAAAGGCTATAATGGTGGTTAAAATTCCATTTGAGGACCTTGTGCTTGTTAAGATCACAATGGTGGTGTAAAGTCCATGTGTGGATCTTGTGGAGTATGTCCCGGATCTCGTTAGTGATGTTATACAACTACCAATGGATAATGTTAAGGTTATATGGTGGTTAAAATTCCATATGGGAACCTTGTGAATGTTAAGGTTATATGGTGGTTAAAATTCCATATGGGAACCTTGTGAATGTTAAGGTCATATGGTGGTTAAAATTCCATATGAGGACCTTGTGTATGGTAAGGTCAAATGGTGGTTAAAATTCCATTTGGGGACCTTGGGATTGGTAGTGTGTATGAAGCGTGGGGACAACGCTTGTGATCCGCGTATCCGATTGGATGTTGTGTTGAAAAGTGGATTTGGTTATCACTTGGAAGCCTATATAATGTTCTTGAATATAATGAAGCATGAGATGCTTGAAGTGATGCATGGTTGCATGAGAAGTGTGTAATGTATTATGAATGCATGTTTGCTTGTTAGTCTATCAAATGTTGATTATCTATTGAGAATGGTGCATGTGTACATGAAATCTCTTTAGTGCATTGAAGTCTTGCGAAGACTTGTTTTTAAAGGCTTGTGATGCAAATATTGATGATGTGGTTCATATGTTGCATTTGTTTAATGCACGTATTAGATAGAATGAGTAAATGGTTTTAAAGGTTTCTTGCTTTAAAATGATATTCAAGTATGAGAAGGGTATGATGTGAAGTGGAAGTGTTTTCCAAGGATTTGAATTTAGCTTTGCATATGATGTTCATGCATGGAATGGTTAAATTGATGGTTTTACAAGTTTGTGCTTTGAAAAGGTGTATTTAGCTTTTCTAAGCTAAGGGTTGGGTTTTCATGTTTGAGCAATGCATGATTTAAAGCATGATGTTGAAAAGGGTTTTCAAACTTTGCTTTGGTTTATCGAATCGAGTTTGCTTTTAAAAGTGGTTTTATGACTCGCTGCATTGATGGTGTTTTGGTTTTGAGCATTCCTCACTAAGCATTATGTGCTTACGCTCCTTTTTGTCCATCAATGCATATATTTGAAGTTGGAACAGCGAGAAGCAAGGGATTCAAGGAGAACTCCACTTGAGATGTATGTCTCGGTTAATAGCTATAGATAATAAAGGCAATGGGGGAAGAATCTCTTATGTTGATGTTTAATGAGGTTGTGTATGTTGGACAAGTTTGGTTTATGATTTTGAATCATGTGGATTAATGTTGCAATGTTTGAATCTCCTTGTGCTTAAGTTGTTATGTTATGCTTCTTGTTTAAAAGCATGTTTGAGTGTTGGATATTTTGAATGAGTTGGTGCACCTAGGGATGGTCTTGTATCTAGATTTTGTTGCAATTATGTCCATTGTATGTTGAATGACTTGCTGATGTGATTTGGTTGCCTTTGGAGCATGTTTGATGGGTCAAATGTGTGTTAAACCAGCAATTATTCTGCAATCTGGGCAGCCTATTTCGGAACAGGTGCTACCGTATCGGAACGGAGGCCTGAAATGGCCTGGGCGTTCCGAAACGGAAGGAACTGTTCCGGAACGGTTTGGCTACTGCCAGGTCCTGTTTCGGTACCAGTTTCGGAACGGTCACGCGTTTCGGAACAGGTCCTCCCTGTTTCGGAACACTCGACCGTTGGGCACTGAAATTGTTGGTTTAATGTTTTGAAAACCTTGCGTTTTGGTCCTGAACTTTGTTTATGCAATTGGATGAGTTCGAGATGTCCATTTGAGCTGAAATTTGGCAGTGAAGCATGAAACATGACTAATTTCATACTGGTAACTTTTAATTGGGTTAAGTCCTTGTAATTCTCAGAATTTACAATTTGGTTCCTAATTCCTTAATTCGTGCATTTGAGTCCCTGAATGTTCTCTGATTGGTATGATCTTGGTGTATGCTGTTCTTGTGAACATATCTAGGGTTAATAAGTATCTAGACAAGATTAAAAAGAAAAAAAAGGGTCGATAATCAAGGTTGACTTCCGGGTTGACTTTGGTTTTCCCCGTGTAAACTTCTTAATTCGGTTCAACCGTCTGGGCTGGGCTAAGGGGTTTACATTTGGTGGTATCAGAGCTGAGTTGCGAATGCTTGGGGAAAACAGTAAATTGTTTTAATATGTGTTTGATGTATATCCTAATGTGTGGATGAAAGCCGATTGAAACACGTGTTTCTGAGCGAATTGTTGATGTTTTTAACATGCTTTCTGGTTATGAATCTTCGCTGAGCTAATGTGGAGTTGTGCTGATGTTATGCTGGTGATGTGAGCTGATTTTTTTTTTATGAATGATGAAAGTGTAATGGGTATGATATGTTGATATTATGCTGTTGCGAGTGGATGTTGTTTGATGAAAGCATGATCGAATATGTTGTTTGATAGGCTTGATGTGGTGATATTTATGTTTTTGTTGACTGTTATGTCATGTAAAAGGGGAGAATTCGGGATACCCATTGCCTTATTATTATAGCTATTGTGTTATTTTGGAGTTGGAGTTTGAATCCTTGCTTAAAGCTGGTCTAATTGATTTGTTTGTTTTGTTGTGATTGTTTGTTGTTAATAGCATGGTGAAATCGATGAAAGAATGGCAGTTAGGTGAGATGGTTGCTGCTTTAGAGCAGGTTGTTAAGGCGTGGAATTCACCTTTTAATGGAGGTGTTTCATTTCAGCCTTCTGTGCCTGGAGTTGAGGTAGTAAGGCAGGAGGAAGAAGTTGGTTCTGTGATGAAGAGTTCATCACCTGTTGTTCAAGAGGTGTTGGGAACATCTCAGGCTGTGGCAAAAGTAAAATCTGTAGACGTGCTGGCGGTGGGATGTGTGGGTTTGTCGAAACAGCGTTTGCATGATTTGGGAGCTGTGGAGTATCATGGTTCGTCACCTGAGACGTTTGAGGCCTGGTTGGCCAGTGTAATTCTGATTTTGGATCAGGAAGGTTGTGACTATGCCTGTAAGCTGGGGAGTGTTGTCTCACTGATGCTGGAGGACGCATGTGCCTGGTGGACATCTGTGGCGGTGGCATCACACATCCACGATATAGATTGGGACTTCTTTGTGTCTGCCTTTTATGAAAGGTATCTTGGAGAGAAATTCCCAAGGGTTAAGCAATGTGAGGGTGTGGTTTCAGTTGGTGAAGGTGAGAAAAGTTTAAGTAAGAGAGTTGCGGGTATTGACTTCGGGAGCGGTCAGCGTAAAAGGCGACGTGATAGGAAGTTTTGCTGGGATCAAAGCTTGGATGGTAGTGCAAATCTGGGGCAAGTGTTGCTTGATCAAGGAGTGGAAGCTCAGCTACCGGTGTGTGACCGTTGTGGGAGGCGCCATGTTGGAGGTTGTTGGGGCACAGGTGCCTGTTGGAACTGTGGTTCTAAAGAGCATATGAAGCGAGATTGTCCTCATGTGGTGAGATCAGCTTCAGTGGTAGCAAAAGGGTCTCTGAAGGGTCGTGGGCACGGCCGAGACAAAGTTCGAAGGTGGCAGGAAGAGCAGAAAGTTGTGAAGAGTTTGGGAAATGGGATCTGCTGGAATTGTGGGTCTGTTGGGCATATGAGACGTAATTGTTTGAAGTTGGCTCGGGATAGCCAGGGAGCTTTGCCGCAAGGAGATGGTGGTGACCTTAGTGTGTTAGCTGATGCTACAGTGGTGCGGCTGGAGAATGATGGTTCTACGAGGAAGAGAGCTCGACTGTTGAAGCTCCGGGGCAGTGAGGTATTTTCAGGTAACCTTGTTAAGTAACCTTTGCCTAGTTATCTTAGTTTGGTTTTGGTTTGGTTTCCCTTGCGTTGCGGGCATGGTCTTGTTGCTAGCGTGTTGGGGTAGTAGTTGTTGTTGTTTTGAAAACAACTTTAGCGTGAAGAGGGCTTTAGTGAGTATCTTGTGGATAATGGTTGCTAGAATGATGGAGTTAGACAAGTTAGAAGTGAGTTAGGAGGTTGTTCTTAGACAGATTCTGAGGATGTTATTGGTGGGTGTGAACTGACATACATGCACAGTTAAATCATTTGTTATATGCTATATTATATATGTGCTGGTCCATGCATACATGTGACATGACATTAGAGGTTTTGCATACATGTACATCAGGCATTGATAGGGCATATTAGTGACCATGCATACGAACGTTCACACTCACTAATAGCTAATCGAGTCCGTTAGTGTTGTGATAGGGTTAGGTTGGATGATGGGTTTTAGAGGTTGTTTTGGTGCTAGGGGAATGTTAGAAGTAATGGAGGGTATTAAGCAAGCTGTTGGTAGTAGTGGGTGCGGTATAGCATGTTGGTAGAAGGAAAGTGTTTGGCGCTTTATGAGTATAGCCAGTAGTAGTGGTGGTTCCTTGGTGTTAAGTGATGTTGCAGGTTAGTGGATGTGTTCTCAGAGTGCTGAGGTAACTTGGCATTGATATTGTAGTAGAAAGGTTGTTTTTATAGGTGATGGTTTTTAGCAACCTTTGAGGAGTTGAGAAGAGGGTTTTTGTTGTGGGTTGTAGAAAAGGGTTAGCCTGGGAGAATAGAAGTTTCGTAATCTAGAGATGTATGTATAGGTTGGGCGATGTTCTAGTAGGGTAAGTGTTGTGGTCAAAGCTTGATGTGGAAAGGCAATGTAAGATCGAAGGCCATTGTTGGTTGGACGGGTTCTTGTGAGAAGTGGTTGGCTGGTTGTGAATAAGTAAATTCCTTCTGAAGTCAGCTGGTGGTGTATGGAACGGCTGGCGGAGTCAAGATTGGGGTTTTGTGATGTGATTTTTGGATATTGGATGAGTAGTCCTGGTGAGTCGTTATGGTAATGATAGCGGCGAATGTGAAGGAATGTCAACATTACGTTGAGAGGGTTGGGTAAGCAGTTGATGCTTAAGAATTTTTGCTTGTTGGGAAAATCTTTGAAGGAGGTTGGGGAGTCTGCAAAGAGTTTTAGAAGCAGTGAAGGTTGTGGGTACATAGTGGCAGAACTGGATTGGTTGGTGTCACTGTGTGAACAAGTTTTGGGAGTTGTGTGTTAAGGTGGAGTATGCTGTAAAAGTTTGAGGTTCTTCAGGTTGTTGTTGGGGCTATGTGCGGTTCGGAAGTGTGAAAGGTTAAGTTGTGGTTAACTTTGAGTGTTTTGGAATTCGGGAGCAGTATGTGGTGGTGTTGAGTTTGGGTGGAGTTTTGTGAGGAGAGTGTTCAGTGGTGGTTAAGTCTCCTGTGTTGCCTTGTGTGTTGCTTTGAGAAGTTTGGTTGTGCTCTTTTCGCCAGTTGAAATTTCGAGGACGAAATTTCCTAAGAGGGGGAGAGTTGTAACACCCCAATTTTGGGCTTAGAAGTTTTGGGTTTTGGACCGGACCGGTCGGGTTGCGGTTCGAATATAAAAGGTGATTTTTAGGAAAGCCTAGTTCGGGTTGCATTAAAAATATGGAAAAATGTCTTAAAATCCTCTTTTATTATATATAAGAGTTTGGTGAAATCAATTTTGTAAAATGAGGTTTGGAAGAGTGACATTTTGGGTTAGTGACCAAAATGTAATTTTTGAAAACTGTGTGACTGTTTTAAAAAGGATTGAAACTTTGAATCTTTAAGGAGCTATTTACCCAATGGGAGTTTCTCCAGATTTTTCTAAAATATTAAAGGTTTAATTAATGTATTTTAAATAAGGGAAAAGAGAGGGGAGATATTTTCCTAAGTTTCTAACTAACTTTTCCACATTTTCCATTTTCATTTTCTCTTATCTTTTCTCTCAAACCAAACATAATTCTCCAGAGTTTTTTCCCTCTGATTTTTTCACCTAAATAACTCTTTTCAATTCTCTTTTGATCTTCAATCATCTCTTCAACAAAACCTTTGCATTTGCTAAGTGGATTTTCAAGAATTTGGTTCCAAAAAGGGAGAAACTCAAGTTTGGAGGTAAGAACGTCCTTCTCCTCTAAACTCTCAGTTCTTTACTGAAATTCCCAAGTTCTCAATCCTTGATTTGTGATTTATTAAAGGTTTTACAATTTTAATCTTGATCTTGGCTTTAAATGCAAGATTTGATTGATTTTTGGTAAAATTTCGTATGATCTGTTTGAGCAGTGATTTGAGGTGTCTTTTTGATGTTGAATGAATGTATAATTGATGAGAAATTGAGGTTTTATCAATGCAATCCCGAATAGGTTAATTTTCCTAAGTTTTGCTTGAGTTTTTGGTTATTTTTGGAGTGATCTTGGTGATCTGTTATAGCTGGAGGTATAAGGACGTGGTTAGATCCTTTTTAGATGTTAATTGATGTTTAAAAATGGTTAGAAGTGATGGATCTTGGCTGGGTTAAGTTTTGGAAGTGTTTGGAGGTGATTTCGGTTGTGTTTGGTAGCCGAAATGTTGGATTTGTGTAGAGCAGCGAGTTGAGTTGTGTGGCTGGTGTTTTTAATGCATATTGATGCATTAATCCTCTGTTGTTGTGTGCTTGAAACAGAGGAGATTGATCCGTGAGCATTAGAGGTGGTGTGGAAGGTTTCGGATGCTTGGAAGGCTTGTTGGCTAGCCTTGTTTTGTGTATCGGTGAGTGAAGTTGGGTTTTCAGCTTTTAAACCAAGGTTTGAAGGTTTTGGGAGCTTAGTTTAAGTCTAAACAACTTTTCTAAGCTCAAGAGTAAGTAAATGGATTTTCCCTCTTGGTTGTGTTGTGAATTGGTTTTAAAGCATTTGTGATTGTTTGATGCAAAGCATGTGATTTGCATGTTTTAAATTCTGTTTTGAAAGCATATTTTAGCATGGTTTAATGCTGGTTTTGAAAGTCATGTGTGAAGGATGCTCAAGGTAAGAGATCCTTGGTTTTGTACATTGGAGTTGTGGAATTGATGCATAGTGTTGCATGTTGTTTAATGGCTTTGTGTAATGCTTCAAAAACAGTGGATTAATGAGGGTAAATGGTGGTTTTTGCATTTTGGTTATGCTTGTAAATCAATGGATTAATGTGCTAAGATGGTTATATTGGCAAGTGATGTAAGTGGTTCTTGGTTACTTAAATCGGATATAGTTAGCCGGCTATAGGATTGGGTGCATCGTGAATAAAGTCGCCTTGGATGTGGAGTGGTTGTGAGTGAACCGGTAACTCCATCCAAGTACACTAACGAGATGGTTAAGAGCACCATGGTGGTTAAAATTCCATGGGTGGGTCTTGTGTTAAGGTCATAATGGTGGTTGAAATTCCATTCGAGGAC
Source organism: Hibiscus trionum (assembly GCA_030270665.1). Classification (NCBI taxonomy): domain Eukaryota; kingdom Viridiplantae; phylum Streptophyta; class Magnoliopsida; order Malvales; family Malvaceae; genus Hibiscus; species Hibiscus trionum. The sequence goes on from BSYR01000010.1 coordinate 18,349,836, forward strand.
CTTGGGTAAGCAAAGGTTATAATGGTGGTTAAAATTCCATTTGAGGACCTTGTGCTTGTTAAGATCACAATGGTGGTGTAAAGTTCATGTGTGGATCTTGTGGAGTATGTCCCGGATCTCGTTAGTGATGTTATAAAACTACCAATGGATAATGTTAAGGTTATATGCTGGTTAAAATTCCATATGGGAACCTTGTGAATGTTAAGGTTATATGGTGGTTAAAATTCCATATGGGAACCTTGTGAATGTTAAGGTCATATGGTGGTTAAAATTCCATATGAGGACCTTGTGTATGGTAAGGTCAAATGGTGGTTAAAATTCCATTTGGGGACCTTAGGATTGGTAGTGTGTATGAAGCGTGGGGACAACGCTTGTGATCCGCCTATCCGATTGGATGTTGTGTTGAAAAGTGGATTTGGTTATCACTTGGAAGCCTATATAATGTTCTTGAATATAATGAAGCATGAGATGCTTGAAGTGATGCATGGTTGCATGAGAAGTGTGTAATGTATTATGAATGCATGTTTGCTTGTTAGTCTATCAAATGTTTATTATCTATTGAGAATGGTGCATGTGTACATGAAATCTCTTTAGTGCATTGAAGTCTTGCGAAGACTTGTTTTTAAAGGCTTGTGATGCAAATATTGATGATGTGGTTCATATGTTGCATTTGTTTAATGCACGTATTAGATAGAATGAGTAAATGGTTTTAAAGGTTTCTTGCTTTAAAATGATATTCAAGTATGAGAAGGGTATGAGGTGAAGTGGAAGTGTTTTCCAAGGATTTGAATTTAGCTTTGCATATGATGTTCATGCATGGAATGGTTAAATTGATGGTTTTACAAGTTTGTGCTTTGAAAAGGTGTTTTAGATTTTCTAAGCTAAGGGTTGGGTTTTAATGTTTGAGCAATGCATGATTTAAAGCATGATGTTGAAAAGGGTTTTCAAACTTTGCTTTGGTTTATCGAATCGAGTTTGCTTTTAAAAGTGGTTTTATGACTCGATGCATTGATGGTGTTTTGGTTTTGAGCATTCCTCACTAAGCATTATGTGCTTACACTCCTTTTTGTCCATCAATGCAGATATTTGAAGTTGGAACAGCGAGAAGCAAGGGATTCAAGGAGAACTCCACTTGAGATGTATGTCTCAGTTAATAGCTATAGATAATAAAGGCAATGGGGGAAGAATCTCTTATGTTGATGTTTAATGAGGTTGTGTATGTTGGACAAGTTTGGTTTATGATTTTGAATCATGTGGATTAATGTTGCAACGTTTGAATCTCCTTGTGCTTAAGTTGTTATGTTATGCTTCTTGTTTAAAAGCATGTTTGAGTGTTGGATATTTTGAATGAGTTGGTGCACCTAGGGATGGTCTTGTATCTATAATTTGATGCAATTATGTCCCTTGTATGTTGAATGACTTGCTGATGTGATTTGGTTGCCTTTGGAGCATGTTTGATGGGTCAAATGTGTGTTAAACCAGCAATTATTCTGCAATCTGGGCAGCCTGTTTTGGAACAGGTGCTACCGTATCGGAACGGAGGCCTGAAATGGCCTGGGCGTTCCGAAACGGAAGGAACTGTTCCGGAACGGTTTGGCTACTGCCAGGTCCTGTTTCGGTACCAGTTTCGGAACGGTCCCGCGTTTCGGAACATGTCCTCCCTGTTTCGGAACACTCGACCGTTGGGCACTGAAATTGTTGGTTAAATGTTTTGAAAACCTTGCGTTTTGGTCCTGAACTTTGTTTATGCAATTGGATGAGTTCGAGATGTCCATTTGAGCTGAAATTTGGCAGTGAAGCATGAAACATGACTAATTTCATACTGGTAACTTTTAATTGGGTTAAGTCCTTGTAATTCTCAGAATTTACAATTTGGTTCCTAATTCCTTAATTCGTGCATTTGAGTCCCTGAATATTCTCTGATTGGTATGATCTTGGTGTATGCTGTTCTTGTGAACATATCTAGGGTTAATAAGCATCTAGACAAGATTAAAAAGAAAAAAAAGGGTCGATAATCAAGGTTGACTTCCGGGTTGACTTTGGTTTTCCCCGTGTAAACTTCTTAATTCGGTTCAACCGTCTGGGCCGGGCTAAGGGGGTTACACTAAACACAATCCACAATATCAATTCACAACCATTTACGTGCTTAGCACGTACTCACAATGATTAACATCATGCACAATCCACATGCATATATCAATGCATCAATCCAACCTCAATACACATGTATAACATCATATACATAGCCAACACAGTCACAACTAAACATGAGGCATAAACACATTCGACGATCAACCGTAGTCTCTAACTATAGCTTGGGATTAGGCTACCACTCTAATTCCAACTCTTGGTGGGTCTACCAAGCCCAACCTAGTCCACATGCTTGAACCAAATACACAAAACCATTGTAAAATCATTTAACCACTCACATTCACTTCCAAGCTCAACAACCAAGCAACCAAGACCTTCAAGCTTCCGGATTCACTCCCGATGATTCACCAACACAATCTCTTTCTTTTAATCAACTCAACGCATTCAAAACAGCCTCAAATCAGTCCATACATCAATGTAGCAAACCCGGAACACTACTCAAGCTTCAAACACAAGATTTCAAGCTATGAACAACCCCCAAAACATCAAACCCGAGCAGCCCTTAAACCCAATCCAAAACTCTTAATTTCAACCTCTTTAACACTCTTAAATGATTCCAAAACAACCCTCAACTATCATACTAACCTAAGCCCTCAATTTCCAACATTAAACACACCCAAAACTCATCCTAAAACACTTCAAAAACCCCCCAACAAAACCCAATTCCGGGAAACTTAATAAAACACTTTAAAAATCATATAAGTTGGACCTCATGGTTCATAAACAACTCATATATCATTAACAAATCAAAATCTTTAGTTAAAAACAATAAAGGTAGCATTTTTAAATCAAAACTCCCAAAAACTCAAATTCTAAAAACTTGGACAATGATGAAAACGAATGGTACTTTCAAAGAGAGCAAGATGAGAGCAAGATGGGGATGTAATTACCTTTCAAAACCGAGCCAAAATGAAGGAGAAAGAAGATGGAATAGTAACTTGAAAGGGAGGGGTTTTCACGTTGAAATGGAGAATGGGTGAGGGAAGAAGATGACTTAAAAGTGGTCTTTTAAGTAAAAAGGGGTTTTTTTTTCAAAGGCTTGTAATTACAATAATGCCATTAATGAGGATGGCATTCTCATTAACAATTAAAATCCATGGAATGTGATCCCCAAATCAATTTGAGTCCAACATATAACGTTTGTTTTGAAAATATGAATACCAAAATAATATTTTATTATTTTAATTATAAAATCGAAACTCGAATATTATTTAAATATTATTTTTACCCGACCCCTAAACGCAGGTGTTACAACTCTCCCCCACTTAAGGAATTTCGTCCCCGTAATTACCTGACGGAAACAAGTAAGGAAAATGCTCAAGCATATCTGCTTTCCTCCCCCACGTGGCTTCTTCCACACCTCTATGTCTCCACAACACCTTGGACAACTCAATGGTCTTGCCACGCAACACCTTGCTATCAGAAGCAAGTATCTCAACAGGTTCTTCATTGTAAGACAAATTCGGATTCAGCTCTATTTCCTCAATAGGCATACCATGAGAACGATCTGATCTATATCTCCTAAGCATCGACACATGAAAGACATCATGGATCTTCTCTAACTCAAAAGGCAATCTCAAACGGTAAGCTACAGGCCCAATCCGCTCAACTATCTCATATGGACCAATGAACCTCAGACTCAACTTGCCTTTCCGGCCAAATCTCTTCACCTTCTTCCACGGAGATACTTTCAGAAACACTTTCTCACCCACAGAGAACTCAATCTCTTTTCTCTTCAAATCTGCATAAGACTTCTGACGATCGGAAGCTGCTTTCAAATGGTCGCAAATTAACTTCACTTTTTCTATAGTTCCCTTGAGCAAATCCGGCATAGGTAACAACTTCTGACCTATTTCAGCCCAACAAATCAGAGTCCTACATCGTCTACCATACAAAGCCTCATAGGGAGCCATCTGTATACTAGCCTGGTAACTGTTGTTGTAAGAAAACTCAACTAGGGGCAAGTGCTTCTCCCAACAACCCTGGAAGTCAATCACACAACAACGGAGCATATCCTCTAAAATCTGTATCACTCGCTCTGACTGTCCATCGGACTGCGGATGATAAGAAGTACTGAAATGCAAACGGCTACCTAGAGCACTATGCATACAACCCCAGAACCTCGAAGTGAATCTAGGATCTCTATTTGAAACAATAGACTTCGGAACTCCATGAAGTCTGACAATCTCACGGATGTACAAGTTCGCCAACTTGTCTAGAGAATCTGTAGTGTTCACTGCTAAGAAATGAGCACACTTAGTGAATCTATCAACTATTACCCAAACAGAATTCTTCTCCGAAGGAGACAATAGTAACCCCGACACAAAAGTCATAGTGATCCTCTCCTATTTCCATTCCGGAATCTTCAAAGGTTGTAATAAACCTGAAGGAACCTGATGTTCTGCCTTTACTCTTTGACAAACCATACAACGGCTCACATACTCGGCTGCATCCTTCTTCAAACCAATCCAGAAGTAATCATTCTTCAAATCACGGTACATCTTGGTACTCCCCGGATGCATAGAAAAAGGACTCGAATGTGCTTCACTCAGAATCAGACGCCTCAACTCAACATCTTCCGGTACTACAACTCTATCTCTGAAACATAACACATTCTCACCAATGAAGCTATACTCGGCCGGTCTACCTTCGGCTATGTCCTGCACATGCGGAACTAGTGACACATCTTGCAACTGCTTCTCTCTAATCAACTGAATCAAAAAAGGCTTCACTTGCAACTATGTGATCAAATCACCATCACCGGATACACTCAATCTAGCAAACATAACTCTCAACTCAACCGCAACTTTTCTACTCAAAGCATCGACTACCACATTTGCCTTACTCGGATGGTACTCAATGGTTAAATCATAGTCTTTCAACAATTCAAGCCATTTTCTATGTCTCAAGTTCGATTCTCTCTGTGTCATCAGATACTTCAAGCTCTTGTGATTGGTGTAAACTATACACTTCTCACCATACAAGTAATGACGCCAAATCTTCAACGCAAACACAACTATGGCTAACTCTATATCATGAGTAGGATAGTTCTTCTCATGAACCTTCAACTATCTCGAAGCATAGGCAACAACTCTTCTTTCATGCATCAAAACACAACCTAAACCTATGTAGGAAGCATCACTATAGATCACAAATTCTTTACCTGAAACTGGTTGCACTAACACTGTAGCATTTGTCAAAGCTTCTTTTAATTTCTCAAACGCCTTCTGTCTTGCATCTGATCACTCAAACTTAACTCCTTTTTGCAACAATTTAGTCAAAGGAGCAGCTACTCTAGAGAAACCATCAACAAATCTCCTATAGTAACCGGCTAATCCTAGGAAACTCCTAATCTCAGTCACGGACTTAGGTTGTTTCCACTCAACAATAGCCTCAATCTTCGACGGATCAACACGGATACCCTCGGCTGAAACAATATGGCCAAGAAATACAACCTCTCGAATCCATAACTCACATTTACTAAGCTTCGCATACAACTGATTCTTCATCAATCTCTGTAAAATAAATCTCAAGGGCTCATCATGCTCTTCTTCTGACTTCGAGTACACAAGAATATCATTTATGAAAACAACTACAAAACGGTCTAGAGAGTCTCTAAAAATTTTGTTCATCATATCCATGAATGCTGCAGGTGCATTCGTGAGCCCAAACGGCATCACAAGGAACTCATAGTGACCATATCTAGTCTTAAAAGATGTCTTCGGAACATCACACTCTTTTACTTTCAACTGATAGTACCCTGATCTCAAATCTATCCTCGAGAACACTGAAGCACCTCTCAACTGATCAAACAAATCATTTATACGAGGCAACAGATACTTGTTCTTCACAATCAACTGATTCAACTGCCTGTAGTCAATACACATACGCATACTGCCATCTTTCTTCTTTACAAACAACACGGGAGCACCCCAAGGAGAACTACCAGGCCTAATGAAACCACGGTCTAATAACTCTTGCAGCTGACTCTTTAATTCTTTCAACTCTTTCGGAGCCATACGATACGGAGCTATAGAAACTGGAGTAGACCTTGAAACAGTCTCAATCACAAACTCAACATCTCTGTCAGGAGGCAACCCTGACAACTCTTCAGGAAACACATCCGGAAAATCACAAACTGTTCTAATATCTTTCGGTCTAGGCTCACTCATATTCAGATTCATAACATATGCTAAGTAAGCCCCACATCCGGAATCCATCAACCTATGAGCCTCTAAAGCTGACACAACATTAGACATGAACTTAATGTTCTCGCCCACTACTACTACCTCGTAGTCATCAGAAAGTTTCAAAGAAATCCTCTTCGTCTCAAAATCCACACTAGCTCGGTGCTCAACTAACCAGTCCATACCCAAAATAATATCAAAACCATAAAATGGAAGCTCCATCATATCAACGGAAAACACATGACCTTAAATCTTCAGAAGACACCTCATATACATTCGTCTAACCACAACCGTCTCACAAAAAGAACTAGTCACATGCATACCTACATCTAAGATCTCAACAGGTATATCTAACTTCCGTGCATGCTCACTCAAACTGTAGGAATGCGTAGAACCCGAATCAACCAAAGAAAGCAAAGACATAGACTATAACTCAAAATTACCTGCTATCACATCAGTGTCGTTCCCGGCCTCTCTCTGAGCATAGACTCTCGATGGTCCTCCTGCCTCTGGCTATACTGCCACAACATGAGCAAGGTTCCTCTAAGCATCTACGCTTGGTGCATCAGCCCTAGGCTGGAAGTAGCCACGACCGCGCCCACGGCCTCTCTGAAAATCAGTCGCTCTCGCAGGAGCCTGAGCTATGTTTGGTGCCTGTGCCGCCTGATGCGGACACTCTCTCCTAAAGTGGTCCTTCGAACCACAGTTCCAACAAGCATGAAAGTTACCCCAACACTCTCCAGTATGTTGTCTCCCGCAACGGGTACACTCGGGCACTCGCCCTCCAGCTCTATGGCCCTGGTGGCCTCTACCATGGTGGCCACCACCACGCCTATGGTCAAACTATTGTCTGCCACCCCAATGCCTCTTGGCGTCACCATGATCAAAGTTGTTATGTCTCTTACCAGAACTAGATCCTCCAGAACGCTTGGTGAGCCCCAAGCAATGCTCAATGTCGTTGGCGCTAGCAACCAAGACATCAAAATCTGAATAATCTGAAGCTAAGGTGTACCTCTTAACTTCCTCATGAAGCCCATATCTAAAACGGTTACAACGGTCCCTCTCAGTAGGAACTAACTCTAGAGCATACTGACTCAAAAGAACAAAGCGGATCTTGTAGTCAGTCACAGAAGCATCTCCCTGAACAAGAGCCAGAAACTCTTGCTTCTTCTCATCAAGATATCTCGGCCCCAAGTATCTCTTCCGGGAAGCAGACTCAAAGAAATCCCATCCTATCTCAGCCTCAGGAACCCCAGTAGTAATGGTGACCCACCAGGTGTAAGCATCACCCTAAAGCAAAGAAATCACACAACCCAATATGTGAGCACAAACACAACCAATCTGAGCTAAGATGCGGACTGTCTTCTCTAACCACAACTCAGACCTCTCCGGTGTAGATCCTCTGAACTCCTCTGCCCCTAGGCTATGGAGCCTCTCTAACGGTAAACTAGCATCATCACCTCTAGGCTGAGCTGCAGCCTGAGCTCTGGAAACTGTGGCCTGAAATGCTCCTGTTATAGCTTGCACAAGCGGAGCCATGTCTATTCCGGCAGGACCTTGGCCACCCTGAGGTCCCTCTCCCTGAGCTCCATCCTCGCCTCCAACTCCAAGCTGAGGAGGAAGTGGTGGTGGAGGAGCTCCAATTCCAGCAGCAGGCTCTACTACATGAGCCTCAACTCCAACCATGGACTCATTAACAGTAGCTGCACCACGTGGTTCCTGACGAACCACTCTCGGTCTACCCCTCGGCCTCGACATCGCGCGCACAAACAACAACTACAACAACAATAAGAAAACACAAAAGATAGGGTTAGCAAGGCAAGGGCTCCAAGTGGCTCAAGTATGTTCCCTCACTTTAAAAATCCTTTTTTCCGATGTAATAGTAGCAATGGGACTCTAAACAGCATGCTTCAAACAAAACAACAAGCATACTTGATAAACAAGCAAACATACGTCAAGCATACTTGACAAGCAAGCAACCACCGTGCATTCTCAACATAAAAACACAACTTACCTCACTTACCTGCACAAGGTCTCGGAAACCTTAGGCTCTGACACCAACAAGTGTAACCCCCTCGTCCCGGTCCGGACGCTTGACTGATCCCAGTGTGCTACACGGGGATAACCGAGATGAAACCTGTAGAACTAATGTTTTGATATAATAATTGAAAAATGTTTTGGACTAATTTGAAAAGAATTTAAAACTTGTTTTTAAGTCCAAACAACTTGAAATTATGTTTGAGGTATTTTAAGAGGTTTTTGACAAAGATTTTTCATGTTTTAATAAGCCAAACTCGTGATTTCAAAGCACCAGTATCGATACGGTTGTACCAGTATCGATACCTTTTTGCCCAAGTTTGGCCACTGTCAAAACCCGTATCGATACGAGGGTTTAGTGTATCGATACGGAGGGGGTCGTTTCGATACGCCATGTCAGCGTACCGATCCCAATTTAACTACCCCAACGGCTATTTCCCAACGGCCATTTAAATGTCAAAGGGTACCGATACGCCCTCAAGCGTATCGATACGCCCAGGCTGGCAAGAGCCCAACGGCTAGTTCAGATGAAGGTCGTATCGATACCGTTCCACGCGTATCGATACCGTTAGCTGCAGAACAGCATTTATGAAGGGAAATAAAGTCCTCAACGGCTCCAATTCATCCCCAACGGCTAGTAACAGCTACAAACTCATTTGGGAGTATAAAAGGGACCTCCAAGCATCAAGAGAAGACTAATGCTCATATTGTAAAACATCAAATGATCAAGAAATTGTCTTAGTGCTTAATTTGTCATTTCTTGTATAGACAAACACTAGAGAGCCAAAATTGTCAAATTTGCTCAAGTGTTTTAGGTTTTTGGGTGAGTGCTTCATTGTGCAAACAAACACCTATTAGAGGGTTTAAGTTTGCTTTCTTAATCTCTTTGTAAAGAGGGTTTTGATCAAGGCTTTGGGTAGAAGCTTGATTGGTTGTAAGGGTTTCCTTCTAATCCAAGAAAAGGGGACGAATCAATTAGTGGATTGATTGAGAAATCCTTAGTGGGAAGCTAAGGTAGTGGATGTAGGTGCTTGTTAGAAGGCCGAACCACTATAAATCATTGTTTCCTTATTCTTTCTAGCTTCCTAAACCCTTCCACCTAAAAATCCACCTCTCCACCACTTGGTGAGCATAATCGGTTGAACGAATCGAGCACCCTAAAACCCAACAATTGGTATCAGAGCTTGGCTCAATCGGTGAGGATTAACATCCTATTGAGAAGATCCGGCAAGCTCGATCACTAGTTCATCAACCGGCTCAAATGGCACAATCAATCGACAAACCGCCTTTCTTTGACGGAGACCACTACGCCCATTGGAAGACAAAGATGAAATTCTTCATCAAATCAAGAGATTACAAGCTATGGGATGTAGTTGAAGATGGTCCGTTCGTGCCTCAAAGAAGTAAAGCGGAGTGGAGTGCCGACGATCGCAAGAAGATGGAACTAAATTGCAAAGCCTTGCACATTCTATTTTGTGCATTTGGTCCATCCATCTATGAGAAGATGTCTTCTTGTGAGAGTGCCATGGAGGTATGGGACAAGCTTGAAGTCACATACGAAGGGACAAACGAAGTCAAGGAGACCAAGATTGGGCTCCTAACCTTGGAGTATGAGAACTTCAAAATGGATCCGGAAGAGAACATCGAGAAGATGTTTGATAGGTTCTCCACCATCACCAATGGTCTCAAAGGCTATGGAGAAGCCATCCCGGAGGAGAAGCTTGTTCGAAAGCTCATCTACTCACTTCCCGAGTCTTGGGACTCAAAGAGTACCGCCATCATCGAAGCCAAAAATTTGAAAACTTTGAAGCTTGATGAACTCATGGGGTCACTCCTTACTCATCAAATCATGAAGAAGAATAAAGAGGATGAGAAGAAGAGGGAAGAAATTCGAGCTATGGGAGAGAAGAAAATCAAAGGGCTTGGCATCAATGCTAGTGCCATGGCTCTCAAATCCTCCACTTGCCATCATGTCTACTCAAGTGAAGAGGAGGATGAAGAAGAAGAGATAGTTCATCTCTTCAAGAAGTGTGCCCCGTTCATGAAGAAAGCCTTGAGAGAGCTTGAACGAGAACCTAAGAGGAAGGAGAGGGCAAGCACTTCAAGCCATAAGAAGAAGGCACATTTGGCTACTTGGAGTGATGAAGACTCCACCGACGATGAACAAGCCAACCTTTGCCTTATGGCCATCAAAGAAGATTCAAGGGTAACTTCTGATTCATCTACTTCATGTTCTTATTCCTTTGATGAATTACAAGATGCCTATGATGATTTGGTTTTAGATTTTAAAAGCCACATTTTGAAAAACAAAAAATTGGTTTCAAAGTTAACAATTCAAAATGTTTTTCTTTTCTAAAACCAAACTTGAACTTGAAGCAAAACTTGAAGAGTTTGAATTAAAATGTTTTGATTTACAAAAATTGCTTCAAAAAGTTCAAGAAGAAAAATATTTGATTTCCAAAGAGCTTGAAAAGAAAAACAATCTTGGAAAATCAAATTTTTATGTTAGACAATCTAGTTCCCCTAGATTTGTGAATGGAAAATGTTTTAGAAGTGTTTGGGTCCCAAAAGGACTAACCACTTCAACTAAAAAGGATGAAATTGAAAAATGGATTCCTAAGGGGACTAAATTTTGTGCAACTAACGTTTATGGATCCAAAGCAATTTGGATACCAAAAGTTACTTGATTGTCTATTGTAGGTGTGATGGAGATGTTCAACAAGTCAAACATTAAGGGGGAGCTCCATGCACACAAGGAAGAACACTTGAAGAAGGAAGGCTTCACATCCTACCTTGAGTTCAAGTGTGGTAAAATTCTAGTTGTTTTTGATTTCTTTTGTTCTATTTTTATTTTCATTCAACTAGATGATCATATATGATGGACTAACAATTTCTATGATGCTTTGAGTAAGGGGGAGCCAATTTTAAACCAAAAATTTTTAAGTGTGTCAAAATGTTTTCGCCTCCTATGTTATCTTGAACTTAAATGTCTTTTAAATTCTTTTTGATATAACAAAAAGGGGGAGAAATGGTTTGAAAAATTGAATTTTCAAAATGAATAAGGGGGATCTTAATTTGATTTCATATCTTTAATCTCTTATTCACATTTTTAAAGTTAAAGGGGGAAAATCCCAAACAATTTTTCAAGTTAGTTTTATTATATCAAAAAGGGGGAGATTGTAGAAATAATGTTTTGATATAATAATTGAAAAAATGTTTTGGACTAATTTGAAAAGAATTTAAAACTTGTTTTTAAGTCCAAACAACTTGAAATTATGTTTGAGGTATTTTAAGAGGTTTTTGACAAAGATTTTTCATGTTTTAATAAGCCAAACTCGTGATTTCAAAGCACCAGTATCGATACGGTTGTACCAGTATCGATACCTTTTTGCCCAAGTTTGGCCACTATCAAAACCCGTATCGATACGAGGGTTTAGTGTATCGATACGGAGGGGGTCGTTTCGATACGCCACGTCAGCGTACCGATCCCAATTTAACTACTCCAACGGCTATTTCCCAACGGCCATTTAAATGTCAAAGGGTACCGATACGCCCTCAAGCGTATCGATACGCCCAGGCTGGCAAGAGCCCAACGGCTAGTTCAGATGAAGGCCGTATCGATACCGTTCCACGCGTATCGATACTGTTAGCTGCAGAACAGCATTTATGAAGGGAAATAAAGTCCTCAACGGCTCCAATTCATCCCCAACGGCTAGTAACGGCTACAAACTCATTTGGGAGTATAAAAGGGACCTCTAAGCATCAAGAGAAGACTAATGCTCATATTGTAAAAAATCAAATGATCAAGAAATTGTCTTAGTGCTTAATTTGTCATTTCTTGTATAGACAAACACTAGTGAGCCAAAATTGTCAAATTTGCTCAAGTGTTTTAGGTTTTTTGGTGAGTGCTTCATTGTGCAAACAAACACCTATTAGAGGGTTTAAGTTTGCTTTCTTAATCTCTTTGTAAAGAGGATTTTGATCAAGGCTTTGGGTAGAAGCTTGATCGGTTGTAAGGGTTTCCTCCTAATCCAAGAAAAGGGGACGAATCAATTAGTGGATTGATTGAGAAATCCTTAGTGGGAAGCTAAGGTAGTGGATGTAGGTGCTTGTTAGAAGGCCGAACCACTATAAATCATTGTGTCCTTATTCTTTCTAGCTTCCTAAACCCTTCCACCTAAAAATCCACCTCTCCACCACTTGGTGAGCATAATCGGTTGAACGAATCGAGCACCCTAAAACCCAACAAAACCTGTTAAGGCTCCACTTCGGTTACCGACCCAAGGAAAAACTTTTCATTTATCATCTTGTCTAGATGCGTTAATTTACCCTATGCGTGAAACGACTGCGGAAACAAGGCTCACGAGAAGCATAACAACAAACAGGGCCTAAGCCCAAACCTTGAGACCCTTTAGAGATATCAAAAAGCCCATTTACATGCCTGTGTTTCGAAACAGACATACCTGTTTCGAAACACGGGCTCCAGTTTAAAAAGCCAGACACCCATACCGAAACGCATCCACCCCGTTTTAGAACAGGGTCCCATTTTGCCTAAGCGTTCCGATACCCATTTTGGAACAGGCAATTCTAGTAGCCAAAGTATTTCAAAACTTGTTTCGAAACAGGGGCTCACAGTAGACAAAACGTACCGAAACGTCTTTCGATACGGGGGCCCTGGAACCACACAACCGTTTCGAAAGAACACAACCCGTTTCGAAACACCTGCAATCTGAGAATTCCCAAAATCAATTTTAAAAACCTCTAAATGATCCCAAACGCCCTTAACGACCCCAAAGAGCATACACAACATACAAACACGCTCTAGAGGCATGCACCCTATAGCAAACATACTCGATACACATAAGGATAAAAGATAGGGGCATCCAAAAGCCAAAACAACATAACATTTAAAGGAGTCTAACATGCTCCTAAACAACCAACACCAACATACTTCAAAGGCTCAAACAACATACACACGTCCCATTGCTTGACCATTACATCACATAATATAAAATCCATACTTGAAAGATTCAAAAGCCCAACTAGCACACTTGGAGGCCCCTTCTTGTACTACCAAACCCACGAACTACGGATCTGCATTGTCGAACAAAAGAGAGCGTAAGCGTAAAGCTTAGTGAGGGTAAGCTCATTAAAAATAAACCTCGACAATGCAGGGTCCAAGCACGAGCACTACCAAGGTAGAATACATGATCTTACCTTCAATCCACATGAGCCAAAATGTACATGATGCATGAACATATATTCAATATTATGCCATGCTCAACAAGCTCAAATCCACATCATATGTAAACACATATAATAATCCATATAGGAATCACATTTCATATCATATTGGCACCTAACTATGACTCGAATACGCGGATAAACACGTTGGAACTCACATCCAACACAACCATTACCTTACGGTGGGATTACACTCATCACCGTTCACGCGGAGGGGATTCCACTCATCCTCACGCCCCATCGATAGGATTACACTCATCATCGACTAATATATATAAGAAGGTTTTCTGGGCGAACCCGCACTCCATCTTGATGACTACCATCATCTAGACCACATGTGCATTTGACTAACGTGTGCACACTAACATCCTAATGATCGATCATTTGTACCCAAACATTCTAGTGTCAATATTAAACACAATCCACAATATCAATTCACAACCATTTCCGTGCTTAGCACGTACTCACCATGATTAACATCATACACAATCCACATGCATATATCAATGCATCAATCCAACCTCAATACACATGTATAACATCATATACATAGCCAACACAGTCACAACTAAACATGAGGCATAAACAAATTCAAAGATCAACCATAGTCTCTAACTATAACTTGGGATTAGGCTACCACTCTAATCCCAACTCTAGGTGGGTCTACCAAGCCCAACCTAGTCCACATGCTTGAACCAAATACACAAAACCATTTTAAAATCATTTAACCACTCACATTCACTTCCAAGCTCAACAACCAAGCAACCAAGACCTTCAAGCTTCTGGATTCACTCCCGATGCTTCACCAACACAATCTCTTGCTTCTAATCAACTAAACACAATCAAAACAACCTCAAATCAGTCCATACATCAATGTAGCAAACCCAGAACACTACTCAAGCATCAAACACAAGATTTCAAGCTATGAACAACCCCCAAATCATCAAACCCGAGCAGCCCTTAAACCCAATCCAAAACTCTTGATTTCAATCTCTTTAACACTCTTAAATGATTCCAAAACAACCCCCAACTATCATACTAACCTCAGCCCTCAATTTCCAACATTAAACACACCCAAAACTCATCTTAAAACCATTCAAAAACCCCCAACAAAACCAATTCCAGGAAACTTAATAAAACACTTTAAAAATCATATATGTTGGACCTCATGGTTCTTAAACAACTCATATATCATTAACAAATCAAAATCTTTAGTTAAGAACAATAAAGGTAGCATTTTTAAATTAAAACTCCCAAAAACTAAAATTCCAAAAACATGGGCAATGATGAAAACTAATGGTACTTTCAACGAGAGGAAGATGAGAGCAAGATGGGGATGTAATTACCTTTCAAAACCGAGCCAAAATGAAGGAGAAAGAAGATGGAATAGTACCTTAAAAGGGAGGGGTTTTTCACGTTGAAATGGAAGAAGATGGCTTAAAAGTGGTCTTTTAAGTAAAAAGAGGTTTATTTTTCAAAGGCTTGTAATTATAATAATGACATTAATGAGGATGGCAATCTCATTAACAATTAAAATCCATGGAATTTGATCCCCAAATCAATTTAAGTCCAACATATAATGTTTTTTTTTGAAAATATGAATACCAAAATAATACTTTATTATTTTAATTATAGAATCGAAACTCGAATATTATTTAAATTTTTTTCACCCGACCCCTAAACCCGGGTGTTACACAATGAGAGTGAACTGATTAGACATTGCCTTTACGTCGTCATCTAGTTCATCTTAAAGTTTTCATAGCTAAGATTAAAAATACCATTTTTCGTTTCTTTTATCTTATTAGTTCTCTCATGAGTGTCTTGAAACTTGTCTCAAATCTCTTTGGCATTTAAAAAAGAAGATTATGCATGTCCTTATCATTGAGTTTGAACTTTTTCTTCTCATCTTAATTCTAAGTATCTATCCTTTTTGTTGGAATGGAATGAATTTCATCATTATGTCTCAAACTTCTTGATCATCACCTTGAATAAAAAGTTCCATTACATTCTTCCAATATGCATAGTTGGCTCCACTAAAATATGGAGGTTTCTTGATGGGTTGAGAATTACCAACGAGTCAAAAGTTGATGTAGAGATTAAAGTTTTTTTATCGATTGAACTTTCTTTAGATTTTCTCAGGAGGTTGTTAGACCTTCCAATGAACTAAGCTTTGATATCAATTGTTGTGACATTTGATCATCCAAAATAGCAAAGAGTAGTGAACTGGCATTTAAAAATTTGGTGGAAGCTTTGAAAGAAAATATAAGAATCAACACAAGTATTTATAGTAGTTCAAATTCTTCAATGAAGTCTACCTCTACTATTTTATCTAATTACAATAAAGATTTTATAGATTCACTAATTTGTATAAACATTTAACCAAAATGTGTAACCTTACAAACCCCCTAAGATTTATACTCAAAATATTAAGTTTAGACACTCTCCTAAAGAGAAAATAACAAATTTGTAAATTAAAAAATCCTCATAAAGTAAATGTTTGCATAATCTCAATTAACACCCAAGAACACTTTAACCAACGAGCACAATAATAAACAAGAATAGTGTTCAGGTAAGAATGAATGGAAAAAACTGAGTACAAATAAGAACTTTGTTCAATAAATGTTAGAATATGAATTATTTTTCTTCTACAATAGTTTGCAGTGCCCTTTTATATTCTCAGAAAGTTTGAAGTCGCTGGAAGCCATTATAATTAAGCAATTAATGCTCACTCGCACATAGGTATTGAAACTCAAACATGAATTTTGAAACGCATAAGATGGGAAATACAAAAAAGTAGTTGTTATATAATAATGGTATCAAAACTACTCTTGTGTGTACCAAAACCCACGACCCAATTTCGGTACTTATGGATGGGTATCTAAACCTGATAGGTTACTAATTTTTTTTTTAAGTTTACTATATAAGGGTATTAAAAACGTGTTTCGATTTTGAAACCGAAACATAGAAAACTTCAAGTTATGCTTGTTTTTTATGACATTTTAAAGACATTTCTAGTATGTGTATTGAAATACAATATGTAGAAAGATTTAAAAAACGTCTTTAGTAAACATAGTTTAAAAAGTAGTTTGACAAACTTTATATATATATATATATATATATATATATATATATATATATATATATATATATATATATAGGGATAGGATCTAGTTACACATTGTAAAATAATTTAAGTTTTACATGTATTTTGGATGGTTCGATGAGTGAAACGGATGAATGAAATTAACAATAGAATATATGAAGATTATCACTTAGGAAAAAAAGTAAGGAGTTAATCTCAGTCATCCATTTTTCCATCCAACAATCCAAAAAAAAAAACTGTAAAACTTAAAGAGTTTTACACAATGTAAGAATATATATATATATATATATATATATATATATATATTAATAATTTTATTTCTTTCAAAATTTTACAACTTAATTTTGTTCAATTTAACAAAGTAAATTATATCAAAATCAATAAAGTTAATATGACCTATTTTTATTCGAGAGAAACCTATTTTCAAGGCTAACCAAATTAATCAAACAGACCACTAATGTCATGTATAGCATTTTCATAATTTGGTTTTAATCGAAATAATTGAACGAATTAATTTTACAGTTAAATAGTCGACCATTAAATTAATTTGGTTGATATTGATTAAAAGTTTTTGAAAATTTAAGTTATCGCTTCTTTTGTGTCTAAACTGATTAACTAATCGAAATTGACGATGATAAATACTAATTATATTATATTAATGTAAATCCAAGACCATATTATATGTGTCTTTAGTAATTTTTCTTCCATTTTTATTTTCTAATGTTATTATAATTTTTAGTGTCGTTTTTACTAAGATAATATTATAAATTAGATATGTTAGTATATTTAAAAAATTATTATTTAGAGTAAAATACACCATTAGTCATGGAGCTATTGCATCTTTCCTATTTTGATCAACAAACTAATATTTTTAGTAAAATCGTCACTAATGTAATGTTTCGTTATCATTTTGGTCACCGACCATTAAAAAAATTGACGGTGATGCTAATGTTAAATTTTTTATTTATTTTTCATATCATTTTCTCTAGCTTTATCATCATCCCACGTGCCATTTTATAATTATTTCATTTGACCAATACGGTGGTGACACGTGACATAGGCCAACTAAAACAAGAGAAATAAAATAAATTTTAGGCTTCGGGCAGGTGATTCAAACCCCCAACCACTAAGTTAGGATGCATCTTGTTGAAAATATTCTAGAACTTTTATGAAATGTATATTATCTCGTAACCTTGAAATTATATTAATTGCAAACGAAGCTGGTTGACCTTAAAATCTCTCTAAAATGTATTGAATATTTAACTAATAAATCAAATAATAAAATTGGAATATTTTTAACCAAACTAAATTTTAGTTTCCATGCTTTATTCTTTCAAAAAACATCATATGCACTCATTTAGATATTAAATGTCGGTCTTGGAGAGGAAACTGATATTCATGTTGAGAGAATGCATAATCTAAACAGACCCTAAATGTTAGTCGAGTTTCGTTTTAAAATTAGTCGACTCATGAGTTCATTGTTAACAGCATGTTTTGATTTTTGATTCGATGGTTAGAAAGCGGCAAGTCTAGCACATGCACAACAAGTCAACACCGTACCTACATAAAGCTAGTTACTAACATAGTATGCATGAAACAAACAAGCGTATCAAAATGGGCATTAGAATAAAAAAACGAGTTTAAATTTATGTGAATGCCTATCAAAATGACTAGATCATAAAATTGCAGGATTATGCACTCTCTTCCGATAACTACTGGAAAAGTTGGGTGGCAGCCACCTATAAGAGGTGTTATACAAGTGGAGTGTGGAAAATAATACTAAATTAAAACTTTTTTTTAAATGGGGTTGTGGATGCTCCTGTAACGCCTTAGTTTTGGGTCTAGATGGTTTAGACATCGGATCGGACCGGTCAAGAACGGTTCGAATCGCGTAAGGTGATCTAAGGAAATCAAATATCGGGATAGGATAAAATTGTGATAAAAATTGCTAAAATCCTCTAAAAATATGTTTAAGAGGTTGGGGTTAAGTCAATTTCACAAAATGGATTTCGGAAATGGGACATTTTGAGTAGTGACCAAATTGTAAAGTTTCAAAACTGGAAAAATGTGATTTTTAATGTGGAGGCCAAAATCTTAGAATCTTTAGGGGGCTTTAAGTCAATTTGATCATTTCTCAATTTGACATGTGTTTTAAAAGGCTTTTAATTACATGGATTTAATTAGGTTTATATTAATTAATTAATATAGTTAGTTAAAGTGAGATTTTCAATTACGTAACTACCAACTCTTTCTCATTTTCAGCCAAACACTAATTCTCTCATCTTTTCTCAGAATTCTTTCTTCCAAAATTTCTCTCAACATTTTCTAAACCATTTTCAAGAGATCTTTCCTAATTCTTCAAGGTTTTGCTAAGGAAAACTTGTCAATCATTGAGAGAAGCAAGGATTGGAGGTAAATCCCGTTCTCAACCTCTAATCTAAGTTCTTTATTGAAATTCTCAAGATATTTGTCTTCTAAATACTATTTTTGGTTGAGTTTTCATTATAGTTTTGATTGGAGGTCAAAATCTTGTAAAAATATGGTTGAAATCTTAATTTTCGGACTTGATGAGTTAAGGTCCGTTTGAGTTGATTTTAATTGAGTTTAAAGTTGATTAATATGTTAAAATGATGTGTTGATAACATAGATCCCAAAATCCTTGAGATCTTTGAGTTTCTTGGTTGTTTTAAGTGGGTTTTTGAGGTGAAATGGTGGAATCTTTCTTGCTGGAGGTATAAGGTTGGGTTAGGTTGTTTGTTAGATGTGTTTTGATGTTTATAATGCTTTGAAAGTGATGTATGTTGGCTGGGCTTGGTTTAGGAAGCAATCGATTGAGTTTTCAGTTGTTTTGGATGGGTATTTCGGTGTAATTTGGGTGAGCAACGAGTTTGTGAATTGTTGTTGGTGTTAGAATACATTTTAATGCATTTAGATCTCTGTTTTGATGATGTGAAAACAGGGGATCTTGATCCGGAAGCAAACAGGGTGTTGTTGGAGGCTATAGAAGGGTAATTTCGTGTCGGCGAGCAAGTCTTCGCGTATCGGTGAGTGGAAATGCAATTTCCTACTTTGTAACGCTTTGAGCATGGTCTGGGGAGCTTAGTGTAAGTTTTACACACTTAGCTAAGCTCAAGAGTAAGTGATTCGGAAATCCCTCTCTTGGAAATGTGCTATGTTTGATTAAATTGAACTTGAGTTGACTATGGATTTGTTTACTGTTTTTAAGCATGTTTAAGCATGGTTTAATGCTTGATTTTAATGTCATTATGTTAAGGAGGCACTAGGTAAGTGATCCTTGGTTTGCATGTGTTGAATGCATATGATATTAAGCATGTTATGCTTGTGGAAATGGCATTGTGGTTATGCTTGTAAAACATTGGATTAATGTGGTTAAATGAATATATTGGCAATTGATGAAAATGGTTTTTGGTTACATTAATCGGATATAGTTAGACGGCTATAGGATTGGGTGCACCGTGAATGAAGTCACCTTGGATGTCGAGGGCTTGTGATTGTGCCGTAATCTCCATCCAAGTACCGTAACGATTGAGGTTAAGATCACAATGGTGAATGGTTAGTTCCATGTGTGAGTCTTGTGTATGTGTCCCACACTCTCGTTAGTGGAATTATACAACTACTGATGAGTGATGTTGAGGGGTTGTGATTGTGCCATTAAACTCCATCACGGGTGTTGAGGGGTTGTGATTGTGGCATTGATCTCCACCTTGTGTAGTCCGGTAGTATGTATGAAGCGTGAGGGACAACGCTTGTAATCCGCGTATCCGATTGTGTCTTGTGTTGAAATGGTTTATGGATTATCACTTGTGAGCCAATATAATGTAAATGAATAATGTGAAGCATGAGATGCTTGTAAATGATGCAAGAATGCATTAGATGCTTGGTAAAGCATGAGCAATGGTTTAATTGCTGTTTTAAGTTGTTGCATATGAGCATGTGTTTATAAAATGCATTGATGTCTTGTGAAGACATGTTTTATGAAAAGACATGTGATGAAAGTGGTGGGTTTTCAAGCCATGTGAAATGCATTGATGAAAGTTGTTAGCGATCCTCACTAAGCTATATGCTTACGCTCTTTTGATTCATCAATGTAGAGAATTGAACGTTTCAAGGCAGCCCAAGAGCAAGAGGATTCCAAGGCTTTGTTTAAGAGATGTATGTGGTTCAACTTTAGTGTAATAAGCGGCAATGGGTGGGACTTCTACTTCTTGATTTTGGTTGGAGATGTTTGTTGTTTCAAGCATGTTTAGTTTCTGATTGTGGACTTGTATTTGGCCCTTATATGACTCTATGGTTTGTTTGTGGTGTTTTACCTTTTCTATAGCCTGATATCTTAAGCATGCTAGAATAGCTATATGTCATCATGTTATGAAGCAGTTGATGAGTATGATTTGATGTTTGATGGTGTAGAACTAGTGTTTTGATATAATAATTGAAAAATGTTTTGGACTAATTTGAAAAGAATTTAAAACTTGATTTTAAGTCCAAACAACTTGGAATTATGTTTGAGTTATTTTAAGAGGTTTTTGGCAAGATTTTTCATGTTTTTAATAGCCAAACTTGTGTTTTCAAAGTACCCGTATCGATACGGTTGTACCCGTACCGATACCTTTTTGCCTCAGTTTAGTCACTGCCAAAGCCCGTATCGAAACAGGCTTGGCCGTTTCGATACGGATCGGGATCGTTTCGATACGTCTGGTAAGCGTATCGATCCCCTTTCAACCACCCCAACGGCTATTTCCCAACGGCCTTTTAAAAGTGAACCCGTACCGATACGCCCTCAAACGTATCGATACGCCCATGCTGACAAGAGCCTAACGGCTAGTTTCTGATGAAGGCCGTACCGATACGGTTCCATGCGTATCGATATGGATAGCTGCAGAACAGCATTAATGAAGGGAAATAAAGTCCTCAACGGCTCCAATTCATCCCCAACGGCTAGTAATGGCTACAAACTCAATTGGGAGTATAAAAGGGACCTCCAAGCATCTTGTAATGGTTAATGCTTCAATTGTTACAACATTATGATGTCAAAATTTGTCTAGAGCTTAAATTGTTTATTTCTTGCTTAGACAACACTTGTGAGCTTACATTGTTAAATTTGCTCAAGTGTTTAGGTTTTGGTTGAGTGCTTAGAATTGCAAACAAACACCTTTTAGAGGAATTTCTAGTTTGCTAAGCCTTTCTTTGTAAAGAGAGTGTTCCTTCAAGCTTTGGGTAGAAAGCTTTGAGGGTTGTAACGGTTTCCTCCTTATCCGAGAAAAGGGGACGAAATTCTTAGTGAATTTGTTGGAAATACTTAGTGGGGAGCTAAGGTAGTGGATGTAAACCTTGGTTAGAAGGTTGAACCACTATAAATCCTTGTGTCAAATTGCCAAATTTTCACCTCCCATTAAAACACCCAATTATCCAACTTCTCCACACTTGGCGAGCAAGAATGGTTGATCGAATCGAGCCCCTCAGATCTCAACAGATGGTGATAAAGAGTCTATTAGATATATTATACCTTGTATTCATATTTTGAGCCAGATCGGATGTGTTTTTTTATGTTTAACTGAAGTTGAATGAAGCCAATTTGGTACGCGTATCGATACATGGGAAAGCGTATCGATACGCTAAGGCAAAATGACGCATTTCTGTACAGGGGTATCGAAACGGATTGCCCGCGTATCGATACGCCTAGGCCAAGTTTGAAGGTCGTACCAATACGCGAGGAAGCGTTTCGATACGCTCAACCCTTCTTTAGCTATTGTCTTCCCGCGCATCGATACATGGCCAAGTGTATCAATACGGGTAGTTAAATATCAGTTAAAGGTATCTTTTAAGGTTTGGAAATGTTGCATTTTGGTGCCTGAATTTTGTTAGTGCAATTGAATGAGTTTGGTTGATCCGTTTGAGATAAATTTTGGTATGTTGGCATGTTACATGACTAATTGAAGATTGGTAACATTAAAATCCTGAAAGTCTCTGTATTTTATGGAATTTTTAGTTTAGTCCCTAAAAGTCAAATTCATGCAATTGAACCCCTAATTGAACTTTGATCGCTGTGATGTTTTCACCTAATCGCTTTGCTGAACTTATATGTTAATAATATGCATCTAGAGAAGATAAAAAGAAAAAAAAGATCGTTAATCGAGGTTGACTTTAATGAGTTGGCTTCGGTTTTCCCCGTGTAATATTCTTAGTTCGGGTTAGGCGCCTAGGTCGGGCTAAGGGGGTTACATTTGTTGGTATCAGAGCGAGGTTACAAAAGAATTGAGAATGTTGGTATGTGAAATTGATATGCATCGTTGTATGTTGTTTCAAAAGCATGCAACTGGTTGAATTTTAAAACTTGTTCCATGCTTGATTTATGTGAATTGCATGTAGGGATGTAAAAACAGGTAATCGGACAGGTTTCAGGTTGAGTTCTGTCAGGTCGGGTAAAATCAGATACAAGTCATTTCAAGTAAAAAAAAATTTTTGACTCGACTCGGGTCGGGTGCAGGTCCATTGCAGTCGGGTCCATTTCAGGTCGGGTCAATTTTCTGGTCGGGTCCATTTCAGGTCAAACTCGTTGCAGATCAGGTAAAAACAGGTCGGGTAAAATCAGTTAATTGGCAGGTAAATTGCAGGTCGGGTTCATTTCAGTTCGGGTTCATTTCAGGTCGGGTTCATTTCAGGTCGGGTAATTTCAGGTCGTCGGGTTCATTTCAGTTCGGGTTAATTCAGGTTCACCAGAAATGAACAATTATAAATAAAAACAAAGTTTTATGGACTATAGTGAAAAAATAATAATAAATAAGAGCTAATTTGGACTAAAATAAAGTTTTATGGACTATAATAGGCTCAATTTTTAATAAAAACAAAGTTTTATAGACTATAGTGAAAAAATATAATAAATAAGAGTTAATTTGAAGTAAAAATAAAGTTTTAAGGACTCAATTGAATTGAATTAAAACTTAAAGGACTTGAATAAAAAACTTGTATAGGAAAAATCCATACACGGTGAAGAGGGGGCAGCTGCTGCCGGAGGCAAAACTATGGAATGCCTTCATCAAAAAGAGGATCATGTCGTCGTCACACCATACAACCGACCAGAAAAGGTTAGCCTTAATACACTCTATTTTAAATGAACGACCCATTAATGTGGGTAGTTATATTCGAGAGAGTATTTTGGAAAGTGCACATCGATCGACGGGCCTCCTTTTCCTCCCCTACCTCATCACATCACTCTGCCGCGGCCAAAATGTGTTAGAAGCCGACACCGATTTCATAGTGAAAGGATGGGGTTGGACGGAAAAGAATATCCTCGGCCTCATGGAGCTGACTGTGGCCACCCCTCTATCATCATTCAACCCCGCTGCCGCCACAGCTGAAACATCAGAGCAGCCAAACCCTGCACCTGCCGCCGCAGCAGCTGCTCCGACAAACTCCTCCAATCAGATCCTAGCTGCCATTCAAAAGATGGAGGAAAGACAGTTGGGCCTCATGACATTCATCAGGGACTTTGCCGCATCCACGGTAAATTTTATTCAAAATACTTTAACTTTCCCTGATGCTGTTTTCCCCACTTTCCCTGCCCATTACTTCACTGTCACCACCCCTGTCCACACACCTACACATGCTGCTACCCCACAAACAACATATGCCGCCTCCATACCATTGCCTGCCCCGACAGCAGCCGACAGCACTCATGCCGAACCATCTGCTCGAGGAACAAAGCGACCAGTATCATCGGATGACCTCGCTGCCTTTGTTGCTGGGTTCTCTTCCTCTTCTGTTTGGGCAGACAGTGACGATGAACCCTCTATTAAGAGGAATCTGTCAAAGGACTTTTCACCGGTAAAGAGGCAGAAACAAATGGCAGATAAGAACAAAATGCCAAAGGCCAGCAGCAGCAGCATAGGCTCTGATATTCAGGTTGTACAGCAACCACCCCAGCCCGCCCCGAGCGCTAGAATCCGCCGCCAAATCCGCCGCCAAATCCGCCTCAACAGCAGCAGCGAAGACAGTGATTAAAATTTAAGTTTCTTATCTTATTCTTGCTGCCTGCCATATATATTTTGTGATGTACTGCCTTCATATGTTTTCATTTTTATTTTGTCATTTGCATTGAGGGCAATGCAACCCTCGAGTTTGGGGGTGGTAACCCTCCATATTAATGGAGTACATCTTAGTTAAATTTTGTGTCTTTTACTTAGTTATAAAAAAAGATGAAAATATTGAAAATTTTGGCTGAAAATTGTGAACTGAACTTACCTGTCGTGACAGCTCTGTCGCGGCAGTGACTTTAGGATAGTTTTTATGAGAAGTTTAGAGCCTTTCTATAGTTCTGAAAACTTAAACACCATTGTGACTGTTATACTGCTTAGACTTCTTTTAGCCAAACTAGAATAGGAAGCTTAGCACTTGAATAGCCCCTAGAGGTGCCTAACACTGGCTCTAGGAAAGAAGTTTAGCAAAATAGACTCAACAGCCCTAGAGGTGCCCGAAACCGGCTCTAGGAAGTTAGCTAGAGGTGCCCGAAACCGGCTCTAGTGAAACTTTAGCTTAAAAAATGAAATCGAGTCAAAACAAAAAAAAATCAAAGGAGCATAAGAAGTGCCTTCAAAAAGATAAACTTGGCATAGAAATTCGAGTTAAGAGCGGTAATATTCTAGTGAAACTAAGAGAGTCTTGGCATATAACTGTTCACAAGCATGCACACACTGTACGAGGACTATAGTGAGATTCCGGACAGATCCTAGATTATCCGACAGGGTGCTGCCGTCACAGGGAACGAACGACGGGTAAGGGAAAGTTCACTGTTTGAAAGCCAAAACAAAAATATTTCATTTTTCTTTTAGGTCTTAGTTGCTTGAGGGCAAGCAAAAACGTGAGTTTGGGGGTGTGTTGAGTGTATAAATGTTCTATTATTTACACCTCTTTTAACCCATATTTCTACTGCATTCATGCATTATTTATCGCATTTAGGTCAATTTACAGCAAAACATCACAAATACATTAAAAGGCACAGTTTCTACTAAAAATGGCTGTTTTTGCAGGTTGCTGCCGTAGCAGACGGAAAGGGCAGGCGCTAGGCAGTGAAGCAGAAGAGCTGAACTGGACAAGCAGACAAAGAGGACGATGCTGCCATGGTTGCTGCCGTGACAGCAGAGGACGACAACAGTTTTGAGGAGAAGAAGCAAAGTGGACCTCGACAGATAGAGAAAATTCAGCCCGTCTGTCGTGTGAAAACCCTATATTTTTCCAAGCCCCAGATCAAAAGATATGTCAAGCCCAAATTTCAAGGAGAGAAAATCCCAAGAAACAAGAAGGACGGCTGGAAAGTAGATTCCTTGAAGATTTAGTCTTTATAGAATCACACTTTTAATTAAAGTTGTAATCCTTGTTAAATTAGATAACTTGAGCCCAAAGCTTATATAAAGGCATGTATTTTAACCTAGAGGGCATATCCCATAACCGATTATCCTAGCCTTCTCTCTCAACCTCTAGTCGTTTTCCTTCCCACACCATGTTCTAAATTCCCCCTAGGGCCACGGGTTGATTTGTAATGTAGTTGCAAGGGTTGTTTTGTTTTAGGAATTTTCAGTTCAATAAAATAAACTTCAAGTTCTCTTATTTTGGTTATTAATATCTTGCAAGAGCATCGGGAGAGCATTGTGAGGTTATCTATTTACTTAGCATCGGGAGAGTTAAGTATACGAAAGAAATAAGAGCAAGTTCTCTAGTTTATACTTGAACTATCTCGGGCCTAGGGATATGACGAGGTTAAGTGGCTAAAGAAGAATTCATCCACATCGGTGTTCATCCTTCGATTCACGCCGGGAGGTATCATCAAAGACGTGATCATCGACAGACTTGGACCTAGGGATAGGCCAAGGCACATATGGGATTCTTGCCAAACTTGAAGTACGGAGTTGAGTGTTTGCTACCGCGACAATCAACGGGCTGCTGCCGCGACGGGCGCGACGACAGAACTGGATTCCCTAAACTCTACAATACCTGCACTACTGAGCAATTCAATACCAGCCCATTCTCTCTATCTTGATATCTCTACTCTTTTATTTACGTTTACTTTATTATTCTCGTGACAACTTTCTCAAACATCTTGTTTACTTTCGTGTAGTGAACTAAGGTGAAGCTATTAGCCCAATCCCTGTGGAGACGAAATCCGATACTTCGTATCACTTTACTACTTGCGTCGTGTATACTTGCACTACAATTGCGATAGACTCTTTTACACGCAACAAAATGGTCCCTAAACCTTAATTTGCTTTAATTAATAGGCAATTGTGTTGATGTTTTATCCGCTGCTTGTGTGTGTACACGTAGGAACCTAAGTTGCATCTAGACAAGATAAAACGAAAAAAAGGTCATCAATTGAGGTAAACCTTCCCGGTTTACTTCAATATTTCCCATGTGATCCGTTCGGTTCGGTCTATCGGTCAGGTCGGGTCTAGGGGGTTACATTGTCTAACGATTATTCTGCAATTTCAAGGTTATCATCATTTTGCCCAATAAATGAGTAAGCTCGATGTTTAGTTAACTTAGCAATAGGGGCTCGGGTACTCGAAATAGCAATAGTAGGAGTTTGAGAAGTTTGGTCAACTTTCATCGATATCTTGAATACTTTGAACATATCAGCCATGTTCCTAAAGCATTCAATTTGAGCCGAATGTACTTCAAGCTCAGGATTTCACACTAGAGGGTTTTGCAGATTCAAAGGATTTTCCCCTCTAACTTCCTGACCATGAGTTGAGGAATCAATACTATGATCACCTATTTGAGCTTGATTGGAACTAGACATCTATAAATAAAAGATCGGATTAGCCGGCAAGTCACAATATACATCAAAATAATTCCTAGGTGGCAAAGTAACAAAATAAACAATACAACATGTATAGGTTTAGTCCAGAACCGACTAAACTCTAGCTCTGATACCACAAATGCAACATCCTCTCCCTAGCCTGGTCGAGAACCGGGTCGGAGTGTGCTACCAGTGAACAATAAGTAATCGGTGCAACAAAATTTAATTCTAATTTCAATAACTTAGAAAATATTACACAACAAAACTTTACCAGATGTATATCTTAGTCCACTTCACTCATTTAAAAACAGTAATTAATCAATTAGGACCAATTTATAACTTTTACAAGTTTTAAGGACTATTTTGTAAATCTTACAACTTAGAGGTCATTCGATGCAATAGACAATGCCACAATGAAATTTAGTACAATATTAGCATATATGTAAATTTTCATGCAAAACGTTGTTCATTTACTAATTCAATTTAATCATCCAAAACACAGTAACCAAACTGTAAACAATGCAAACGTTCAGATTATGCCTTTTTAATCATATTAACTAACCATGTATCGAAACGCTCAAGTCTGCTTCGATACGGGTAGACGATGGTTAACCCATGTTGACTTTTCCTCTTTGATTGTTTCGATACGAGCAAGCCCTATATCGGTATGGGTTGACTTCCTTTGACTTTGACCCATAACAAAACGAGGGATTCTAGTGACAAAATGTTTTGGTATGGCCCTAATCCGTTTCGTTACGCCCTATTTTCTTAGGTTCAATTATGCTTACCCGTATCGAAACGTCGTTACCCATTTCGGACTTTATACACAATAATCCAATGATATCCAAATAAAATCTTTGACTTTGACTTGCTGGTTTTTATTCGATTTAACCTACCAAATGATGTCCAAATAAAATGGAACTTTATACAGAATAATCCAATGATATAAACTATTGTCATGCCAATTTTCATCATCATTCGAATATGTTTACTACGTTTTCACCTTTTTAAGCCAAATATGCATTTTAAGTCATTTTCAAGCAAACATAACAAGTCATTTAGGACACTTTTTCCACGTATAATACATAACCTGTATACACATAAACAAAACATCATCCTCAACTACTTAAACTACTTTTCCACCATTCTAGGCGTTCAAAGGGACAAAAGTACTTTACATTAAGCCTGTGGTGACTTGCCAAACTTCCAGATAATCGCGATCTTGATCTGATACTTTCCTTAACCTGAAATGTATAGAGAATGAATGCATTAGACTTACATAGTCTAAGTGAGGTACCGATATCAATCAATGTACTTGATGTACTATCATGCTTTAATGCAATCATAACATCAACTATACAATGATCATGTCATATTCTTTAATCATGTTGAAGCATAGTATCAATAATCAAATCACCAATAAGAATATCTCAGGATCATGATAATGCAATATCAATAATCATATCATCAATGGCCATATCAATAATCAACATTCTTCCTTGGATCGATTCCAACCGTTTTGGATACACGAATTCCACCACTACACCAACGATGGACATTATGGTCCAATATCCTCTACTACACCATTTTGACCAACAAAAATCACATCCCTCTGCTACACCGTATAATCTCTGTACCACTGAGCTCACGAATTCTATGGCATGCCAATTGTATCCAATACTTCGATCCCAATGTCTGATAACAATAGCTCAATATCAATGGTTCAATGACAATAACTCAATATCAATGATTCAATGACAATAGTTTGATATCAATGATTCAATTGCAATATCTCATCAATAACATGGTCATAGCATTAGGCAAAAGCAATAAACACATATCAATGATTTTTACATGATAATGCTTCAATTATTTCCATAACAATAGTAGCAATGCTATGGACGATGAATCGATGAACACTTACCAAACTTACCATTTTGGTTTTCAACGATGCTTTATACAAAACCCCTTTAATTCAATGGTTAGTAAATCATACGAAACCAATAATGATAAATACGGAAAGGCTCCTCGCCTAATTCCGAGATTTCGAGTACACTCACCTCGACAATCTGAAGCTCCTAAGGCTCTCGGATGGTGATTCCTTTATTCTTAACTTTCGATGGAGACGATGGATTAGTCCTTTCCACTTCTTGAACTAGGAAGATCGACAATGGATTATTAGAATCGATATGACAATATCGATACTTGAATAGCTATTTGACAAAGCACATCTTAAAGCTTGAAATTGGTCATTCAATGATAAAAAGAATCGATGATTGACTTGGGGCTTCCACTTACCCGATCGATAGCAATGAATTGATGATCTTAATTCAAGGAAATCCTAAGCTTAAAGTTCACAAATGGAGCGGTGTATGCTTAGGAGCTCAAGGTTGAAGACAATGGTGGTGCGTGCTTGTTCATTCAACGCTAAAAGATGGAAATGGATCTCAGTGAAACAATACAAAGGTGAGAGCTTATAACCTTAATCATTACCCACCTCCCATATAGCAAATAAAAAGGTTTCCCACATCTAAGGGTAAACTATAAAACAATATTTTATATCTTTTCTTTATCCTTTTCAATATTAACCATATTGTTGAGATGTGTGGGGCTCGATTCGTTCAACCGATTATGCTCACCAAGTGGTGGAGAGATGGATTTTTGGGTGGAAGGGTTTAGGAAGCTAAAATGAAAATTGACACAATGATTTATAGTGGTTCAACCTTCTAACCAAGGTCTACATCCACTACCTTAGCTCCCCACTAAGGATTTCACAACCAATTCCTCTAATTGATTCGTCCCCTTTTCTAGGCTTAGGAGGAAACCCTTACAACCGATCAAGCTTCTACCCAAAGCCTTGATCAAAACCCTCTTTTACAAAGAGACAAGAAAGCAAACACAAATCCCTCTAATAGGTGTTTGTTTGCACAAATAAGCACTCACCCAAAACCTAAAACACTTGAGCAAATTTGACAATTTTGGCTCACTAGTGTTTGTCTATACAATAATTGACACTTTAGGCTCTAAGACAATTCTTGATCATTTATTGATTGACAATTGAAGCATTAGCCTTCTCTTGATGCTTGGAGGTCCCTTTTATACTCCCAATTGAGTTTGTAGCCGTTGCTAGCCGTTGGGATCAAATTGGAGCCGTTGAGGACTTTAATTCCCACCATAAATGCATTCTGCAGCTCCCCGTTTCGAAACGCTCGATTCCATTTCGAAACACTCTCAATGTAGAAAGAGCCGTTGCAGTCTGTCAGGGCATCCGTTTCGGAACGCCTCTTGGCCGTTTCGGAACGCCTCATGTCCGTTTCGGAACGCCTCCTGGCCGTTTCGAAACCCGTATCGAAACGCTATAGAACCGTATCGAAACACCTGCATTTAAAAGTTGGTTGGGAAAATAGCCGTTGGGGTTTATGACCGTTGGGGTCATTGCCACGTGGGCGTATCGAAACGGCCTAGCCCGTTTCGAAACGCTGGGAAAAAATCAAGTCCACGGAAGCCCTGTTTCGAAACACGTTTCGAAACGAAATTGCTACTGGAATCCCCTGTTTCGAAACGCCCTGAGGTGTTTCGAAACACCTGGACAGGTTTGTATAATTTGGCCTTTGAAAACATGAAAAACCCATTTAGAAACATCCCTAAACATAGTTTCAAAATATTTGGACTTTGGAAATTGTTTTAAATACTTTTTAAATCAGTCTAAAACATTTTTCAATTATTATAACAAAACATTAGTTCTACAATCTCCTCCTTTTTGATATAATAAAACTCTCTTGAAAAATTGTTTGGGATTCTCCCCCTTTAACTTTAAAAATGTGAATAAGAGACTAAAGATATGAAATCAAATAAAGCTCCCCCTTATTCATTTGAAAATTCAATTTTTAAAACCATTTCTCCCCCTTTTTGTTATATCAAAAAGAATTTAAAACATTAAGTTCAAAAATAACAATAGAGGTAAAAGTTTCACAAAAGTAAGAATTTGGTTTTAAAATGGCTCACCCTTACTCAAAGCATCATTAAAAATGTTAGTCCAACATTTATGATCATCTAGTTGAATAAACTAAAAATAAAACAATTAAATGCTAAAACAACTAGATTTTTACCAACACTTGAACTCAAGGTAGGATGTGAAGCCTTCCTTCTTCAAGTGTTCTTCCTTGTGTGCATGGAGCTCCCCCTCAATGTTTGACTTGTTGAACATCTCCATCACACCTAGCAAAAGACAATCAAGTAACTTTTGGTATCCAAATTGCTTTGGATCCATGAACGTTAGTAGCACAAATTTTTGACCCCTTTGGAATCCATTTTTCAATGTCATCCTTTTTAATTGAAGTGGTTAGTCCTTTTGGGACCCAAACACTTCTAAAACATTTACCATTTTTAAATCTAGGGGCACTAGATTGTCTAACATAAAAATTTGATTTTCTTTTCAAGCTCTTTGGAAATGAAATCTTTTTCTTCTTGAACATTTTGAAGCAATTTTTGTAAATCAAAACATTTTAATTCAAACTCTTCAAGTTTTGCTTCAAGTTCAAGTTTGGTTTTAGAAAGCAAATCATTTTGAATTTTCAACTTTGAAATCAATTTTTTGTTTTTCAAAATGTGGCTTTTAAAATCTAAAACCAAATCATCATAGGCATCTTGTAATTCATCAAAAGAGTAAGAACATGAAGTAGATGAATTAGAAGTTACCCTTGAATCTTCTTCGATGGCCATAAGGCAAAGGTTGGCTTGTTCATCGTCGGTGGAGTCTTCATCACTTCAAGTAGCCAAATGTGCCTTCTTCTTATGGCTTGAAGTGCTTGCCCTCTCCTTTCTTTTAGGTTCTCGTTCAAGCTCTCTCAAGGCTTTCTTCATGAACGGGGCACACTTCTTGAAGAGGTGAACTATCTCTTCATCTTCATCCTCCTCTTCACTTGTGTAGACATGATGGCAAGTGGAGGATTTGAGAGCCATGACACTAGCATTGATGCCAAGCCCTTTGATTTTCTTCTCTCCCATAGCTCTAATTTCTTCCCTCTTCTTCTCATCCTCTTTGTTCTTCTTCATGATTTGATGAGTAAGGAGTGACCCCATGAGTTCATCAAGCTTCAAGGTCTTCAAATTCTTGGCTTCGATGATGGCGGTCCTCTTTGAGTCCCATGACTCGGGAAGTGAGTAGATGAGCTTTCGGACAAGCTTCTCTTCCGGGATGGCTTCTCCATAACCTTTAAGACCGTTGGTGATGGTGGAGAACCTATCAAACATCTTCTCGATGTTCTCTTCCGGATCCATCTTGAAGTTCTCATACTCTAAGGTTAGGAGCCCAATCTTGGTCTCCTTGACTTCATCGGTCCCCTCGTATGTGACTTCAAGCTTGTCCCATACCTCCTTGGCACTCTCACAAGAAGACATTTTCTCATAGATGGATGGGCCAAAAGCACAAAACAAGATGTGCAAGGCCTTGCAATTTAGCTCCATCTTCTTGCGATCGTCGGCACTCCACTCCGCTTTGCTTCGTTGAGGCACGAACGGACCATCTTCAACTATGTCCCATAGCTTGTAATCTCTAGACTTGATGAAGAACTTCATCTTTATCTTCCAATGGACATAGAAAGTTCCGTCGAAGAAAGGCGGTTTGTCTATGGATTGCGCCATTTAGAGCCGATTGATGAACTAGTGATCGAGCTTGCCGGATCTTCTCAATAGGATGTTAATCCTCTTCGATTGAGCCAAGCTCTGATACCAATTGTTGAGATGTGTGGGGCTTGATTCGTTCAACCAATTATGCTCACCAAGTGGTGGAGAGATGGATTTTTGGGTGGAAGGGTTTAGGAAGCTGAAATGAAAATTGACACAATGATTTATAGTGGTTCAACCTTCTAACCAAGGTCTACATCCACTACCTTAGCTCCCCACTAAGGATTTCACAACCAATTCCTCTAATTGATTCGTCCCCTTTTCTAGGCTTAGGAGGAAACCCTTACAACTGATCAAGCTTCTACCCAAAGCCTTGATCAAAACCCTCTTTTACAAAGAGACAAGAAAGCAAACACAAATCCCTCTAATAGGTGTTTGTTTGCACAAATAAGCACTCACCCAAAACCTAAAACACTTGAGCAAATTTGACAATTTTGGCTCACTAGTGTTTGTCTATACAATAATTGACACTTTAGGCTCTAAGCCAATTCTTGATCATTTGTTGATTAACAATTGAAGCATTAGCCTTCTCTTGATGCTTGGAGGTCCCTTTTATACTCCCAATTGAGTTTGTAGCCGTTGCTAGCCGTTGGGATCAAATTGGAGCCGTTGAGGACTTTAATTCCCACCGTAAATGCATTATGCAGCTCCCCGTTTCGAAACGCTCGATGCCGTTTTGAAACACTCTCAATGTAGAAAGAGTCGTTGCAGTCTGTCAGGGCATCCGTTTCGGAACGCCTCCTGGCCTTTCGGAACGCCTCCTGGCCGTTTCGGAACGCCTCCTGGCCGTTTCGAAACCCGTATCAAAACGCTATAGAACCGTATCGAAACGCCTGCATTTAAAAGTTGGTTGGGAAAATAGCCGTTGGGGTTTATGACCGTTGGGGTCATTGCCACGTGGGTGTATCGAAACGGCCTAGCCCGTTTCGAAACGCTGGGCAAAAATCAAGTCTAGGGAAGGCCCGTTTCGAAACGTGTTTTGAAACGAAAATGCTACTGGAATCCCCTGTTTCGAAACGCCCTGAGGTGTTTCGAAACACATGGACAGGTTTGTATAATTTGGCCTTTGAAAACATGAAAAACCCATTTAGAAACATCCCTAAACATAGTTTCAGAATATTTGGACTTTGGAAATTGTTTTAAATACTTTTTAAATCAGTCCAAAACATTTTTCAATTATTATATCAAAACATTAGTTCTACACATATAGATGACCTCTAATCATCCATTCTGACCAAAATCACGTGAAGGGTGGCAAGGAACTAGGTGGGTCATCATCTCATCATTTTCTTTTAATTTTATCCTTCAAATAAATTCAAAAAAGAGGACTCATTTCGAAGTGAGTGAAACCATATCGAAACGGTTGGGCAAAAGTCTAAAAGTTAGTTAATACAATTATACCGTATCGAAACGCCCTATACCCGTTTTGAAACGTCTCACCTAGGACGTTTTTATACGAGTCTAACCCTTTCGAAACGTCTCACCTAGGATGTTTGATACGAGTCTAACTGTATCGAAACGCCCAGCTCAAAACATCATATTAGGCATTTTCAAGGCAATCTCAACTAAAGACTTGGTTCAATTAGGGTCCTTTAACAATATAATCTATCTTTGGATAGAGAAGATGCAATATTTGAATACCTTAACATCAATACTCCGATCATCGAAATCAAATCCCAACTAGACCGGTTTTCGGGGTGTTACTGTAACCCCCTTAGCCGCCCTAGACACTTGACCCGAACTAAGAAAATTACACGGGGAAAACTGAAGTCAACTCGTGAAAGTCAACCTCGATTAGTGACCCTTTTTTCTATTTTTATCTTCTTTAGATGCATAATTTTATCCTATGAGGTTAATAAAGCGATTAGGTGAAAACGACTCTGCGATCGAAGTTAAATTATGGGTTCAATTGCATGCTTTTGACTTTTAGGGACCAAATTGTAAATTTCCAGATTTACAAGGACCAACCAGGTTTTAAAGTTACCAATCCAAAATTAATCATATAACATACCAGCATGATAAATTCCAACTCAAACGGATCATCGAAACACAACATATTAAACTTACAACATTCAAGGACCAAAATGTAAGCAACAAAAACCTGGAACAATTAAAAAACAACATCCAACTGTCAAGTGTTTCGGAACACAAGACCATGTATCGGAACGCTTGTTACGAAACCACGTTGATTATTTCGATACGCGGGTGCGTTCCGAGACCCCAAGTGACCCGTTTCGATACGGTGATTTATAGTAGCGAAATGTTCCAGAACGTGCCTACCCGTTCCGAAACACCATGGCCATTATAGTCCATCGTTCCGAAACAGATAAGGGCGTTCCGAAATGCCTGGGCCTGCAATTCTCCAGATTGCTGGTTTTACACAATTTTCCACCTCCGAAACCACTCCAACACATTCCACAACTACCATACAACATGAATACATATGAAAGACCATCCATACGTAATACGAACTAGACCATGGCATCAATCAAGCATACTATAAGACTATAGGCATGCTTCCTAGTTAACAAAACCACCAGAAGACTAAAAACCACATTCAAGCTTAAACCAATCTCCAAAGGCCATTTACAATACTAAATCAACGAATCAAACAGGCTCGTGGTGTTTAACATCACCAAATAAAACCAATTGTAGAAATCCCACCCATTGCCTCTTATTACACCAAGGTAAAACCTATACATCGTTTAGTCGAGACACTTGGAATCCACTTGCTTTCTCGATGCCCAAATGCTTAATTCTCTGTATTGATGAAACAAATGACCGTAAGCATAAGCTTAGTGAGGTTCGCTAAAATCAACATTCATCAATACATTTCACAAAATCGGTATATCACCATTTGCCAAATCATGCCTTTACTTAAAACATGCCCTCTCATGGCATCAATGCACGTTTAAATCCACATGCTCATAGCATCATTAAAATAACAGAAAATAATCTTTTGCTCATGCTTAAACTAAGCATCACATGCATTCTAGCATAATTCAGGAGCATCACATGCTTAAATCAGTTATCAACAACATTATATTGGCTCACAAGTGATCAATTCCCAATCCATACCAAAACCAACACAAAGACACAATCGAATACGCGCATTACAAGCAATGTCCCACACGCTTCAGACACACTACCAGACTACACAAGGTGGAGATAAAAGGCACAATCACAACCCCTCAACACCTGTGATGGAGATTAATGGTACAATCACAACCCCTCAACATCACTCATCGGTAGTTGTATTATTCCACTAACGAGAGTACGAGACACATATCTCAAGACTCACACACGTGATTTAACCATCCACCGTTGTGATCTTAGCCTCAATCGTTAGGGTACTTGGATGGAGATTACGGCACAATCACAACCCCTAGAAATCCAAGGCGACTTTATTCACAGTGTACCCAATCCTATAGCCGGCTAACTATATCCGATTAAAGTAACCAAAAACCAATTCCATCACTTGCCAATATAATCATTTAACAGCATTATTCCACTGTTTTACAAGCATAAGTCACAATGCCATTTTCATAAGCATAAACATGCTTAAACTTAAATGTATAAATTTCAAAAATCCAAGGATCAACTACCAAGTGCATCCTTAACAAAATGGCATTAAAAACCAGCATCAACAATGCTTAAAACATGCTTTAAAATAGTAATTAAAAACACATTCAATTCAAGTGCATTTTCCACAGAAACAAAGCACATTCCGAAGGAGACTTTCGAATCACTTACTCTTGAGCTTAGCTAAGTGTTTCAAACTTACACTAAGATCCCAAGACTACGCTCAAAGTGTTACAAAGCTGGAAATCCATTTCCACTCACCGATACATGAAACCTTGATCGCCGACACAAAAATACCCTTCCGAAGCCTCAAAAAATGTCTCGTTTGCTCTTGGATCAAAACCCCCTGCTTTTGATCACCAAAATAGATATCCAAATGCATTTCAACACCAGCAACGAAACAAAAACTCGTTGCTGACTCAAACTACACCAATTTACCCATTCAAAAAAACCAAAAACTCAATCGATTGCTTCCTAAACCAAGTCCAGCCAACATAAAAAACTTTCAACCATTTATAAACATCAAAACTCATCTAAAAACAACCTAAACCCATCCTTATACCCCTAGCATGCATAACACCATCATTTCACCTCAAAAACCCAACTAAAACCATCAAGAAACTCAAGGATCTCAAGGATTTCGGGATCTATATTATCAAAACCCTTTTCCAACATAATAATCAATCATAACTCAATTAAAACC
Organism: Hibiscus trionum; assembly: GCA_030270665.1. Classification (NCBI taxonomy): domain Eukaryota; kingdom Viridiplantae; phylum Streptophyta; class Magnoliopsida; order Malvales; family Malvaceae; genus Hibiscus; species Hibiscus trionum. Next base: position 18,387,338 of record BSYR01000010.1, read on the forward strand.
AATCCAAAATAGAGCTTATAAAATCCAATCCGAAAATCTAGATTTTAATCACATTTTGTAAGATTTTGATCTCAAATCGAAACTATAACAAAAACTCATCGAAAAGCATCGAAGTCTACCACAACTCTATGCTCAGACGGCCAATCCATACAAAGGATTACATCAAAATCGTAAAAGGGTAACTCCATCAAATCCACAAGGAAAACATGACCCTGAACATACAAGGGACACCTCCGATACAACTTCCTAGTGACTACAGTCTCACCAAAGGAATTATTCACTTGCATTCCTACTTCAAGCAACTCAACATGTATATCAAGAAACTGCACATGCTCACTCAAGATATAAGAATGCGTGGATCCCGAATAAATCAAAGCCAACAATGATAAAGACTGAAGAACGAAGGCACCTGCGATAACATAAGTATCATTGCGCTCCTCGCGCTGAGCATAGACCCTCGCAGGACCGGCTCCCTCAGGCCGAACTGCTACAACATGAGCAATGCCTCGCTGCCCCTCATCTCTTTTCTAGAAATTCCCTTGGTCGCGCCCACGGCCTCTCTGAGGTGCAGCCACAACCGGTGCACGTCTCTAGCCTCCACTGGCCAACAGAGGACACTAACGTCTCATATGGTCCGTTGAACCACAGTTCCAGCAAGAATTCTCGGTTACCACAACAGGAGCCTGAACCTCTCTAGTTCCACGTGGGCAATCTTGCCTCAGATGGTCTTTCGATCCACATGTCCAGCACGTGTGCTGCTCAGACCTCACTCGGCCTCCCATCGCCTATCCACCCAGTCTTGGAAAACCTCGCCTCACATCAGGCTGATGTCTCCTATCACGACCTCTTTTGTTCCGTCCACCTCCGGAACTATACTCAACTGCTCTCTTCCTAGAGCTAGAACCAATGCCACAGAATGCCAGCCCCAAGTTCTGTTCGATGTCCTTAGCACGATATACGAGCACATCGAAATCTGTATAATCCGTTGTCAACATATACGTCTTGACTTCCTACATCAGCCCGTATCGGAAACGATCACAATGATGCCTCTCACTCGGCATCAACTCTGGGGTGTACTGGCTCAGACGTACGAACTGGACCTCGTACTCAGCCACAGAAAGGTTTCCCTGGATAAGCGATATGAATTCGCGCTTCTTCTCATCCAAGTATCTCAATCCCAAATACTTTCTCTTAAAAGCACCTCTGAAAAACTCCCAATCTACTTCATTGGGTTCTATACCAGCGGTGATGGTCGTCCACCAGCTATACGCATCACCCTAGAGAAGAGAAATAGCGCATTCCAGCTTGCGCACATCATTGTAGCCCATCTGTTCCATGATAAGTATTGTGGTAGCCAACCAGGCTTCTGACGCCTCATGAGACATACCATAAAACTCAATAACTCCTAAACTCCTCATCCTCTCCAAAGGCAAACCCACCTACCCAGCTGAAGGGGCCTGAACATGCACTCCGGTGATCGCCTGAACCAATGGCGTTAGATCACCCAATCCCGGACCAGTGTGTCCTTATTTCTCCTACTCCCAACCTCCAGGTGGTGGCGGAGGAGGTAAGTTTCCACCAGGAGGAACATCAGCCCATGGGTTACCCTGGTCACCCTACTCAGCCGCAGGCACTACCGTGTTCTATCTAAGCTCTCTCCTCGGACCCATAGTGCTATTCTTAACAAGGCATAACAAATAAACAAAACAAATCATTATTTAGGCCAGCCTCAAGCAAGGATCCAAGTTCACAAAAACATTCAACTAGTGTAATAAAGCAATGGGTACCCCGATTTCCCTCTAGCATATCATAGTTATCATGCTTCACACCATCAAAAATTAGGACATAACCTCATCACATCACTATCATACCATCATATCTAACTCACATATGATTCTCAGCAATCAAGCATTGCATAAACTCCAACATTCAATCAAAACATGCCTTTTCGAACAATCATGCAAAAAACATACCAATTTCACTTACCATCCTCCCCAAATCTTTTGTAACCTGGCTCTGATACCAATAAATGTAACCCCCTTAGCCCGGCCTAGATGCCTGACCCAAACAAAGAAAAATACACAGGGAAAACTGAAGTTAACTCGTGAAAGTTAACCTCGATTAGCGACCCTTTTTTATCTTCTCTAGATGCATAAATTTATCCTATGTGATTAATAAAGCGATTAGGTGAAAACGACACAGCGATCAGAGTTCAATTAAGGGTTCAATTACATGCTTTTGACTTTTAGGGACTAAATTGTAAATTTCCTGGTTTACAAGGACCAAACAGGTTTTAAAGTTACCAATCCAAAATTAATCATATAACATACCAGCATGATAAATTCCAACTCAAACAAATCATCCAAACTCAACCAATTAAACTTACAACATTCAAGGACCAAAATATAAGAAATAGAAACCTGGAACAATTCAAAAACAACATCCAACTGTCAAGTTTTTCGGAAGACATGACCATGTATCGAAACGGTCGTTTCGAAACCACGTTGACCGTTTTGATACGCGGGTGCATTCCGAGACCACAAGTGACCCGTTTTGATACGATGATTTACAGTAGCAAAATGTTCCGGAACGTGCCTACATATTCTGAAACACCATGGCCATTACAGGCCATCATTCCGAAATAGATAAGGGCGTTCTGAAACGCCTGGGCCTGCAATTCTCCAAATTTCTGGTTTTACACAATTTTCCACCTCCGAAACCACTCCAACACATGCCACAACTACCATACAACATGAATACATATCAAAGACCATCCATACGCAATACAAACTAGACCATGGCATCAATCAAGCATACTATAAGACTATAGGCATGCTTCCAAGTTAAAAAAAACCACAAAAGACTAAAAACCACATTCAAGCTTAAACCAATCTCCAAAGGCCATTTACAATACTAAATCTACGAATCAAACATGCTCAAGGTGTTTAACATCTCCAAATAAAACCAAGGGTAGAAATCCCACCCATTGCCTCTTATTACACCAACGCAAAACCACATACATCGTTTAGTCAAGATACTTGGAATCCACTTGCTTTCTCACTGGCCAAAGTGCCCAAAATCCTAGATTTTGACCCCTTTTACATGGCAATTATCACTCAACCTACACCAATTTGAGCTACATTATAGCCTTTCATGCATAGATTTCATCAGTTATGCCTTTGAGTTTTATATTCTGTTTATTATATGAAAAAGGTACTATTTGATGCATGATTGGTATTCTTACAGGATGATCACTGCTGAAGCAGTAGGATGACGCTGCAGCACAGAAAGCAGGAGGGAAGATGAGGCGGAGTTACAGGCAATAAACGCTGATCGAGCCAAGCCACGTGACAACTTCTATTGAGGGAAGCTGAGGAAGCCTTGATGAGTAGAGCATACCGACGCCAAGGCAACAAAAGCCAGGCCGCGATAGCGTTTCGCTAGAGGGAAAAATGAGCAAAGTTGTAGCCAATTTGTAGAGCCTTTAACTCTGGATTTTTCTACACACTTTGTGTGGCAGCCAGAGCTCGAGAAGTGGAGGAAAACATGGAAGGAAGTATAAAGTTGGACTCTTGGATAAAAGTGTATATTGTAATAAATTAAAGTTATTTACTCCTTTAATAAAGTCTAGTTCAAGTCCAACTTATTTCCTCTCCAAGAAGGATTCATGCCTACACCTTCCCTTATATAATGGCTTGCTGCCATGAAGACAAATATCGAAGAGAGGAGAGGAGAGAGATTGAGCTTAGGATTAGTTTCATTATGTTCTAATTTCCTTAGAGTTAGGATTAGTTTGTTTAGTAGTTGTGTGAAAACTCTTGTACTTAGTCTTTGTTCTTAATGCAATAAAAGTTAAGGTTTGCTCATTTTGGCTTTTAATTATTTTTCCATTCTACTCAAGAGAAGGTTTTTGAGATCATCCATTTGTTCAATATCGGGAGAGTTGAGCTCACGAAAGAATAAGTACGGTTTTCGCCCCACGTGGTGTTAATTAACTCGACCTAGGGATAGGTTAGAGTTCCAGCGGCTAAAAGAAGTGTATGAATAGTTGGTGTTTGCCTTTGATTCGCGTCGGGAGGTATCATCAGAGTTTATTCATCAACCAGCGTTCCGTGCTCAGGGATAAGGCGGAACCATCCAAGAACGCTTTGTCCAACCTTAACTACTTCTGCCCATGAGCAAGGTATTGTCGTGACAGGAATTTAGCCACTGCGGCCGCGGTAGGATTTATATCACTGCCACAGCAGTAGTCTGTAGCTACATTCAAGACATAAACGAAGTCAAGAGGATTCCACAATATGACACATTCTAATCCGGCCCATCTTCTTATCTTGATCACTCCTTTAAATTATTTACTAGATTCTCTTAGCTTAGTTATTATTAGATTATCTCGAATCACCCAACTAAATTGTGTTTTTTACTTTATTTATTTTGCAGTGCAAGGGAGTAGAACTAAAGGTTGAGTACCAATCCCTGTGGAGACGATACTCTAATACTTATCCTTATATTACTTGCGTCATGTATACTTGCACAATTTGCCGAGAACTATTTACACGTAACAAGTTTTTGGCGCCGTTGCTAGGGATTGGCAACTTTTGTTTTTAGTTTCTTGCACTCCTTCTGTTATTTACTTTTTTTTTATTATTTACTTTATTATTAATAAAATTTGGTCTTGTTTCAGTGCATGACCAGAGCTAACTCTGGAAGCCCATTGCGAGATCCAGATTCGAAAGTCGAACACACTTACCGAAGGCTTTGACGAGAGAACGAAGCCGCAATGAAGAACCTTGAGAACCTTGAGGACCCAACTCATAACTAAGATATGAGTTAGAGTTTACCATTGTTTCCTCCTCAAATGCAATGAGACAAACGTTGGCCACTTCCTCCTCCTCTTCGGATGACTCATCGTCACTCCAAGTTGTCACTTGAGCTTTGAGTTTGTTCTTCTTCCCAAAGCTTTTCTTTCTCAATTGAGGGCACTCGAATCAGATATGGCCGATCTTATTTGTAACCCCTTAGCCCGGCCTAGACGCTAGACCCGAACTACGAAGATCACACGGGGAAAACCAAAGTTAACCCGAAAGTCAACCTTGATTAACGACCAATTATATTTATCTTTTCTAGATGCACATTAGACCTATGTGGATATTCAAGAACCATGGGAGAGATAAGCACAGCGATCGGAAAACATTTAAGGACTCAAATGTAAGTAATACACTTTTAGGGACCAAAATGTAAATTTTGGAGAACATAAGGACTTTGTAGATTTTAGTTTTACCAAACCTCAATTAATCGTTTTACAAGCCTCTCTGCCAAATTTCAGCTTTAAAAGACATTCCAAGCTCAAACAATTGCAATCACAACATCCAGGACTAAAATGTAAGACTTGCAAACTTGAACAATTCAAATACCCAACCCAACGGTCAACCATTCCGGAACACTAACACCCGTACCGAAATGCCCATATCGAAACAGTGTTGACCGTTTTGGTACTCGAGTATGTTCCAAGACCTGTATCGGAACGGACCCTTCCAGTAGCCAAAGTGTTCCGAAACACCTCCCGCCGTTCCGAAACGCCCTGGCCATTTCAGGCACCCGTTTCGAAACAGTTAAGGGTGTTTCGATACACCCTGTCCTGTGACAGCAGAAATTGCTGGTTTAACACCTTTTAGCCCACTCAAACATGCTTCAAACATTTCACAACATAAACGCAACATGTTTAAACCTCAAAGCTATCAAATTACATCGAAAGCAAGACACATTACGAGCATTAGGCATATCATCTCATTAAACTCATTCAATCCACCGAACATGCTCTCAATGTAACGCCCCGGTTTTGGGCTTAGAAGTTTTGGGCGTTGACCGGTTTGGTCAAAGTGCTGTTCGAATCTTAAGAGGTGAAATTAGGAAAGCCTAGTTCGGGTTGCATTAAAAATATGGAAAAATGTTCTAAAATCATCTTTTAATATAATTAGGTGAACTGTGAAATCAATTTTGAAAAATGGGTTTTGGAAGTATGACATTTTGGTTAGTGACCAAAATGTAAATTTCGAAAGTTTGGTGACTGTTTTATAAAGAGTTGAAACTTTGAATCTTTAAGGAGCTATTAATCCAAAGATGATTTCTCCAGATTTTTCTAAGATATTTTAAGTCTAAAATCTGATTTTAAAGGTTATTAAAATTGGAGGGAAGCCATTTTGGCTATTTTTGGATTTTGTAACCAACTTTGCTAAACTTTCTTTCTCTCATTTTCTCTCAAACCAAACACTACTTTTCCAGAGAATTGGATCTGATTTCTTCACCTAAATCCCTCCATTCAACTCTCATTTGATTCCAAATCATTGTATCTTCAAAACCTCTTCAATTGCTTCTTGATTCTTCAAGGATTTTCATTCCAAAAAGTGGAGAATCACAAGTTTGGAGGTAAGAACGTCCTTCTCCTCTAAACTATCAGTTCTTTACTGAAATTCCCAAGTTATCAACTCTTGATTGATGTTTAATTAAAGGCTTTTGAGTTTGGAATTGGATCTTGGCTTATAATGCAAGATTTGATGATTTTTTTATGATTTTCGTTAGATCTGATTAACCTGTGATTTGAGATGTGTTTTTGATGTTAAATGAACTCTAAATTGATAAGGAAATGAGTTTTGGTTAATGCAATCCCGGATAGGTTGAGTTTCCTAAGTTTAGCTTAAGTTTCTTGGATGTTTTTGTGGTGATCTTGTGGATCTGTTGTTGCTGGAGGTATAAGGATGTTTGTAGGTTGTTTTTAGATGTTTTATGGTGATGATGGATGTTAGGTTTTGCTGGTTTAAGGCTGGGCTTTGTTGAGAAGTGGTTTTGATGCAATTTCGGTTGTGTTTGGTGGCCGAAATTGGTGTGGGAATGAGAGCAGCGAGTTTGAGTGCTTTCATTGAAGCTTTTGATGCTTGATGATGCATTAAACCTCTGCTTTAATGTGTTTAATCAGGGGAGGCATCTTTGGATCCAAGAGTTGTTGATCCGGAAGCTTGAATTCGTGCTTCGGCAAGTGGCGAAGTGGAATCGGTGAGTGAAAATGGGTTTTCGGCTTTGAAACCAATGTCTTGGGAGCTTAGTTTAAGTCTAAACAACTTTGCTAAGCTCGAGCGTAAGTTTTCGGAATTTCTCTCTAGTGGTGGCCATGATTTTGTTGTGATGCAAAATGATTATTTGCATGTTTTACATACTGTTTTGGAAGCATGTTTTAGCATGGTTTTTGCTGATGATGTAAGCCATATGTTGAAAGTAACTCTAGGTAGGAGTTCCTTGCTTTTGTACATTGAAATGATGTGGTTTAATGCTTTTAAATGCATGATGAACATGGCTTGGTTTTATGCTTTAAAACAGTGATGTAAGTGATGAAAATGATGTATATTGGCAAGTGATGTTTTCAAAATGTTAAGGTCACTAAGGTGGTTAAAAGTCCTTGAGTGAGCCTTGTTACTTATGAACATCAAGGTGGTTAAAAGTCCTTGGATGGTTCATGTTTTGGACACTAAGGTGGTTAAAAGTCCTTAGGTGATCCTTTTCTATGGTGTTTAAAAGTCCATAGGCCAAGGTGTTTAAAAGTCCTTGGGATCAAGGTGTTTAAAAGTCCTTGATGAGTTACGTTTCATGGTGTTTAAAAGTCCATGGCCAAGGTGTTTAAAAGTCCTTGGGATCAAGGTGTTTAAAAGTCCTTGATGTGTTATATTCTATGGTGTTTAAAAGTCCATAGGCCAAGGTGTTTAAAAGTCCTTGGGGCCAAGGTGTTTAAAAGTCCTTGGCGTGAAAGTTGATGAACTTGTGTTTAAAGAAATGGAATTTATCACTTGTAGCCAATATGACATGTTATGATTTGATGCATGAGATGCATGTTTAAGTATGCTTTTGAGCATGTGTAAATGATGGTTTGAAGCATGTTTTATAAAGTGTTTTACAAATGCATTATTGGATGGTTTTTAAGAGCATTCCTCACTAAGCTTTGCTTACGCTCTCTTCGTTTTTCTTAATTCAATAATGCAAAGCATTAGAGACCTTTGAGGGCAGCAAGAAGGGCAAGAATTCAAGTGCAAGTAAAGCTCAATGTATGGAAGGTTTTTGTTAAACATTTTAGCTTTTGGGTGATTTGGCAATGGGGGACCAATGTGTATGTTTTGGGAGATGTTTTGTACTCCCTAAGTATGTTGAATGTTGTTGAGAATGCTGGTTTTCTGGTTGGCCTTCTATGCTTGTTTTGTAAGTTTGGTGCTTGAGTATCTAGCTTGTGTAGGAAGCATGCCTATAGAAATTGGGGCTTTTTGCATATGATGATGTTTGGTTGAATTGTTAGTGCTAATATGTTCCTTATATGTTGAATTGCATGTTAGCAAAGTTTGGTGACATTTGGAGCATGATTGGTTGTGTAATTGCATGTTTAAAGTGGAGTTTTGGAGCAATCTGGGCAGGGTGTTTCGGAACAGCACCTATCGTTTCGGAACGGGTGCCTTAATTGTGCCCAGGCGTCCGAAACGGGAGGGGCCGTTCCGAAACGGAAAGGCTTCTGCCAGACCCCCGTTTCGAAACGGGCTATGCCTGTTTCGGAACGGCCCCGCGTTTCGGAACGGGCTGTCTCCCGTTTCGGAACGGTCGACCGTTGGGGGCTGACATTGGCAGTTATATGTTTTGAATTGTTTGCGTTTTGGTCCTGAAACTTGTTTGTGCAATTGTATGAGTTTGGGAAGTCCTTTTGAGCCAAAATTTCACAGAGAAGCATGAAACCTGATTAATTTCAAGTTGGTAACTTCAATTTGGGTTAAGTCCTTATAATTATCAGAATTTACAATTTGGTCCCTAAAGTTGTAAATTGTTCAATTGAATCCCTGTTTGATCTTTGATGTTTGTGATCTTTTGGTATGATGTTTGTGTGATCACAATTAGGCTTAATGCGCATCTAGACAAGTTTAAAAAGAAAAAAAAGGGTCGTTAATCAAGGTTGACTTTCGGGTTGACTTTGGTTTTCCCCGTGTGACTTTCTTAATTCGGGTCAACCGTCTAGGCCGGGTTAAGGGGTTACATTTGGTGGTATCAGAGCCGAGTTCTCGAGTAATTGGGAATGTTTGTATGCATGATTGAAGTATGTATGCTGTGAATGCTTGTTGTTTGAAAGCATGTTCAGTAGTTTGAAATGTTGATGCAGTTGAGTTGTATGCTCTGAAGTTGCATGTTGAGGGTACCCATTGCCAAACAAAAGCTAAAGGAAAGATGTTGTTTTGAAATGAAATTGAGCTTGAATACTTGGATTGCTTACCTTGCTGGGCCTGACTTTGTTTTATTTGTGTTATGATTGCATGGTAAAAGTATGGCACCACGTAGAGAGTTAAGAGGTAATGCGAGAGCTACGGCTCCTAACGAGAATGAGAATGAAGAGCACACTGGTAGTGCTGTGTTACCCCCTCCTCCGCCTGGTGGTGGTGCTGGAGGTGCGAGAGCTGAAGCTGCAGCTGATGCTGGTGCTGGAGCTGCTGGACCAGAGGTTGGTCAGGGGCAAGCTATGCCTGATATGTCTGCTTTGGTACAAGCTATTGCGGGTGCTTTTCGAGCAGCAGTAGCTGGAGCTCAGGGAGCTGGGCATCAGGGAGATGCTGGAGTCAGATTGCCTTTGGAGCGTCTGCGCAGTCTTGGAGGGACTGAGTTTAGAGGTTTGTCAGCTGAGAGTTCTGAGGCTTGGCTGGAAAGTACCAAGCGTATCTTGGGTCAGATGAGTTGCACGGAAGTGCAAAAGCTGGGCTGTGTTGTGTCCTTGCTGCAGGACGATGCTTATACATGGTGGACGACTACCATTTCTGGAATGGCTGAAGCTGATGTTACCTGGACATTCTTTCAGAATGTGTTTAAAAGAAGATATCTGGGAGTGAGATATCTGGATGAGAAAAAGCGAGAATTCATGTCTCTTACCCAAGGGAGCATGAGTGTAGCTGAGTACGAGGTACAGTTTGTACGGCTCAGTCAGTATGCACCGGAGCTGATACCTGATGAGAGGGCTAGGTGCGAGAGGTTTCGTTACGGTCTTGTGACGGATGTCAAGATGTATTTGCTGGCCGCCGAGTATGTTGATTTTGATGTGTTGGTGGGCCGAGCTAAGGACGTTGAGATGAACCTGAGTTTGTCTGCTAAGGGTGCTGGCAAGCGAGCTGCTGAGTATAGTTCCGGAGGTGGACGGAACAAGAGGGGACGAGATCAGAAGTATCAGTCCTCAGCCAGGAGAGGCGGTGGTGTGCCTGCTAGGGGTGGCGGTGCTAGAGCTGATCCGAGTGCTTGTTGGATCTGTGGTTCCCGTGGTCACTTGAAGCGTGACTGTCCTCGTGCTGAGAGAGTGGCACAAGCTCCTGTTGCGGCTGCTGGTAACGGGTGCTGGAATTGTGGTTCTGCAGACCACATCAGGCGAGATTGTCCGAGGATGGCTGGTGAGCAGGTGCGTGCTCCTGTTGTTGCTGCACCACAGAGAGGTCGTGGGCGCGGCCGTGGTAATTTCCAGAGGAGAGAGGAAGGTGGCCGAGGGGTAGCTCATGTTGTAGCTATTCAGCCTGAAGGTGGAGGCCAAGCGAGGGTGTATGCTCAGAGAGAGGGCAGGAATGATGCAGATGTGATTGCAGGTACCTTTACTTTGCAGTCCTTGTCATTGCTTTCTTTGATTGATTCTGGATCTACGCATTCATATATTCTTCGTGAGCATGCTGAATTGCTTGGTTTGCCTGTTGAGTCTTTGGATGTTGGTGTTCGGGTCACTAGTTCTTTTGGTGAGACTGTTGTGACTCGAAAGTTGTATAGAAGGTGCCCTTTGGTTGTTCAAGAGCATGTCTTTCATGTTGATCTTATGGAGTTGCCCTTCTATGGTTTCGATGTGATCCTTGGTATGGATTGGCTTGCTGAGCATCGTGCTGTTGTGGATTGTGAGAATAAGCGTGTTTCGCTTAAGCTTGCGGATGATTATGAAGTTGTGGTGGTTGGTGAGAATGTGAAGTTTCTTGCCAATGTGGTATCTTCTTTGGAGGCGAGCAAGATGCTGAGGCAAGGTTGTGAAGCCTATCTAGCTTTTGTGATGAATCCTAGCTCTAAGGAGTTGAGGGTGCGAGATATCAGGGTTGTACAGGAGTTTCCTGGTGTTTTTCCTGAGGAGTTGCCTGGTTTACCTCCTAACCGCGAGGTGGAGTTTGGAATTGAGCTGTATGAGAATACAACTCCTGTGTCCATTACTCCCTATAGAATGGCACCTAAGGAGCTGAAGGAGCTGAAGACGCAGTTGCAAGAGTTGCTTGATCGTGGGTTCATCCGGCCGAGTGTGCCACCTTGGGGTGCTCCTGTCTTGTTTGTGAAGAAGAAGGATGGCACTATGAGAATGTGCATTGATTACCGTCAGCTGAACAAGTTGACTATCAAGAATCGGTATCCTTTGCCGAGGATTGATGATCTCTTTGATCAATTTCGGGGAGCTGCTGTGTTCTCTAAGATTGACTTGAGGTCAGGGTATTATCAGTTGAAGGTGAAGGATGTGGATGTGCCTAAGACAGCTTTCAGGACAAGGTATGGGCATTATGAGTTTCTTGTGATGCCGTTTGGGTTGACAAATGCTCCTGCTGCTTTCATGGACATGATGAATCGTGTGTTTCATGAATACCTGGACAAGTTTGTTGTGGTGTTCATTGATGATATCCTCGTGTACTCGCGTACTGAGGAGGAGCATGAAGAGCATTTGAGGATTGTTTTGCAAGCTTTGTTGGAGAATCAGCTTTATGCTAAGCTGAGCAAGTGTGAGTTCTGGTTAAGGGAGGTGGTTTTTCTTGGGCATGTGGTCTCAGCTGAGGGGATTCGTGTTGATCCTCAGAAGATTGAGGCGGTGATGAGCTGGAAGGTTCCTAAGTCTGTTCATGAGGTCTGTAGTTTCCTTGGTTTGGCGGGATACTACCGAAGGTTTGTGGATGGGTTTTCCAAGATTGGTGCTCCTTTGACAAAGCTGTTGCAGAAGGATGTTAAGTATGAGTGGTCAGAAGCGAGACAGCAGGCTTTTGAGAAGCTGAAGGCGGCTTTGACGCAAGCTCCTATCTTGATTCAGCCTGAATCAGGGAAAGAGTTTGTGGTTTACAGTGATGCATCCTATGTTGGTTTGGGGTGTGTGCTAATGCAGGAGGGTAAGGTGGTGGCTTATGCATCGCGGCAGTTGAAAGTGCATGAGCGCAATTACCCTACGCACGATATTGAGCTGGCTGTAGTGGTTTTTGCTCTGAAGATCTGGAGGCATTATCTGTATGGTGAGAAGTGTACTGTGTATACAGATCACAAGAGTTTGAGGTATCTGATGTCTCAGAAGGAGTTGAATCTTAGGCAGCGGCGTTGGTTGGAGTTGCTCAAGGATTATGATCTGACGATTGAGTATCATCCTGGAAAAGCTAATGTTGTTGCTGATGCCTTGAGTAAGAAGGTAGCTGTTGAGTTGAGAGCCATGTTTGCTAGCTTGAGCATATCGCGTGATGGTGGTCTCGTTGCTGAGTTGCAAGTAAAACCCTCTGTGGTTCAGTTGATCAAGGATAAGCAGTTGTTGGATGATTCCTTGGTGTCTCATGTTCAGGATATCGCGGAGGGTAGACCTTCGGATTTCTGTTTCAATGATGATGGTGTGCTGTGTTTTGGGAGTCGGATAGTAGTGCCCAATGATGCTGAGTTGAGGCGTGCTATTCTGACTGAAGGTCATAGTAGTCCTTTTGCTATGCACCCTGGTAGTACTAAGATGTATCGTGATCTTCGTGATGAGTACTATTGGGTGGGTTTGAAGAAGGATGTTGCGGAGTTCGTGAGCAAGTGTTTGGTGTGTCAGCGAGTTAAGGCTGAGCATCAGTTTCCTTCTGGTTTGTTGCAACCGTTGAAAATCCCTGAATGGAAGTGGGAGAGGGTTACCATGGATTTTGTATCTGGTTTACCTTTGTCTCCATCGAAAAAGAATTCGGTCTGGGTGATTGTGGATCGCCTGACGAAGTGTGCACATTTCTTGCCTGTGCATACTACGTTTTCTTTGGATAAGCTGGCAGAGCTGTTCATTGCTGAGATTGTGAGGCTGCATGGTGTGCCTAAGTCAATTGTGTCGGATAGGGATCCGAGGTTCACATCGCGGTTCTGGCAGTGTTTAAATCAAGCTCTGGGTACAAGGTTGCATTTCAGTACATCCTATCATCCTCAGTCGGATGGTCAGTCTGAGCGAGTTATCCAGATTTTGGAGGATATGTTGAGGTGCTGCGTGATTGAGTTCCAAGGTTCTTGGGAGAAGCATCTGCCTTTGGTTGAGTTTGCTTATAACAACAGTTATCAGGCGAGCATACAGATGGCACCTTATGAGGCTTTGTACGGGAGGAAGTGTAGGACTCCTCTTTGTTGGGCTGAAACTGGTCAAAAGTTGGTTTCGATGCCGGCTTTGTTGAAAGGGACCACGAAGAAGGTGAAGCTCATTTGTGAGCGGTTAAAGGCTGCTTCTGATTGGCAGAAGTCTTACGCGGATTTGAAGCGTAAGGAGATAGAGTATGCGGTAGGTGACCGTGTGTTCTTGAAGGTTTCGCCTTGGAAAAAGGTGATGCGGTTTGGCCGGAAGGGCAAGTTGAGCCCTAGATACATTGGACCATATGAGGTGGTTGAGCGTGTGGGTCCTGTTGCGTATCGGTTGAGGTTACCTCAGGAGTTGGAGAAGATTCATGATGTGTTTCATGTTTCTATGCTCCGGAAGTATAGATCTGATCCTTCGCATGTGATGCCTGTGGAGGAAGTGGTTTTGAATCCGGATTTGACCTATGATGAGGAACCGGTGAAGGTTCTGGATTCGGATAGCAAGGTTCTTCGTGGCAAGACCATTGAGTTGGTGAAGGTGCTGTGGAAGCATCGCGGTGTTGAGGAAGCCACGTGGGAGCGGAAGGAAGACATGCTGAAGCAGTTTCCTTATCTCTTTCCTTCAGGTAAATTTCGAGGACGAATTTCTTAAGGGGGGAGAGTTGTAACGCCCCGGTTTTGGGCTTAGAAGTTTTGGGCGTTGACCGGTTTGGTCAAAGTGCTGTTCGAATCTTTAGAGGTGAAATTAGGAAAGCCTAGTTCGGGTTGCATTAAAAATATGGAAAAATGTTCTAAAATCATCTTTTAATATAATTAGGTGAACTGTGAAATCAATTTTGAAAAATGGGTTTTGGAAGTATGACATTTTGGTTAGTGACCAAAATGTAAATTTCGAAAGTTTGGTGACTGTTTTATAAAGAGTTGAAACTTTGAATCTTTAAGGAGCTATTAATCCAAAGATGATTTCTCCAGATTTTTCTAAGATATTTTAAGTCTAAAATCTGATTTTAAAGGTTATTAAAATTGGAGGGAAGCCATTTTGGCTATTTTTGGATTTTGTAACCAACTTTGCTAAACTTTCTTTCTCTCATTTTCTCTCAAACCAAACACTACTTTTCCAGAGAATTGGATCTGATTTCTTCACCTAAATCCCTCCATTCAACTCTCATTTGATTCCAAATCATTGTATCTTCAAAACCTCTTCAATTGCTTCTTGATTCTTCAAGGATTTTCATTCCAAAAAGTGGAGAATCACAAGTTTGGAGGTAAGAACGTCCTTCTCCTCTAAACTATCAGTTCTTTACTGAAATTCTCAAGTTATCAACTCTTGATTGATGTTTAATTAAAGGCTTTTGAGTTTGGAATTGGATCTTGGCTTATAATGCAAGATTTGATGATTTTTTCATGATTTTCGTTAGATCTGATTAACCTGTGATTTGAGATGTGTTTTTGATGTTAAATGAACTCTAAATTGATAAGGAAATGAGTTTTGGTTAATGCAATCCCGGATAGGTTGAGTTTCCTAAGTTTAGCTTAAGTTTCTTGGATGTTTTTGTGGTGATCTTGTGGATCTGTTGTTGCTGGAGGTATAAGGATGTTTGTAGGTTGTTTTTAGATGTTTTATGGTGATGATGGATGTTAGGTTTTGCTGGTTTATGGCTGGGCTTTGTTGAGAAGTGGTTTTGATGCAATTTCGGTTGTGTTTGGTGGCCGAAATTGGTGTGGGAATGAGAGCAGCGAGTTTGAGTGCTTTCATTGAAGCTTTTGATGCTTGATGATGCATTAAACCTCTGCTTTAATGTGTTTAATCAAGGGAGGCATCTTTGGATCCAAGAGTTGTTGATCCGGAAGCTTGAATTCGTGCTTCGGCAAGTGGCGAAGTGGAATCGGTGAGTGAAAATGGGTTTTCGGCTTTGAAACCAATGTCTTGGGAGCTTAGTTTAAGTCTAAACAACTTTGCTAAGCTCGAGCGTAAGTTTTCGGAATTTCTCTCTAGTGGTGGCCATGATTTTGTTGTGATGCAAAATGATTATTTGCATGTTTTACATACTGTTTTGGAAGCATGTTTTAGCATGGTTTTTGCTGATGATGTAAGCCATATGTTGAAAGTAACTCTAGGTAGGAGTTCCTTGCTTTTGTACATTGAAATGATGTGGTTTAATGCTTTTAAATGCATGATGAACATGACTTGGTTTTATGCTTTAAAACAGTGATGTAAGTGATGAAAATGATGTATATTGGCAAGTGATGTTTTCAAAATGTTAAGGTCACTAAGGTGGTTAAAAGTCCTTGAGTGAGCCTTGTTACTTATGAACATCAAGGTGGTTAAAAGTCCTTGGATGGTTCATGTTGTGGACACTAAGGTGGTTAAAAGTCCTTAGGTGATCCTTTTCTATGGTGTTTAAAAGTCCATAGGCCAAGGTGTTTAAAAGTCCTTGGGATCAAGGTGTTTAAAAGTCCTTGATGAGTTACGTTTCATGGTGTTTAAAAGTCCATGGCCAAGGTGTTTAAAAGTCCTTGGGATCAAGGTGTTTAAAAGTCCTTGATGTGTTATATTCTATGGTGTTTAAAAGTCCATAGGCCAAGGTGTTTAAAAGTCCTTGGGGCCAAGGTGTTTAAAAGTCCTTGGGGTGAAAGTTGATGAACTTGTGTTTAAAGAAATGGAATTTATCACTTGTAGCCAATATGACATGTTATGATTTGATGCATGAGATGCATGTTTAAGTATGCTTTTGAGCATGTGTAAATGATGGTTTGAAGCATGTTTTATAAAGTGTTTTACAAATGCATTATTGGATGGTTTTTAAGAGCATTCCTCACTAAGCTTTGCTTACGCTCTCTTCGTTTTTCTTAATTCAATAATGAAAGCATTAGAGACCTTTGAGGGCAGCAAGAAGGCCAAGAATTCAAGTGCAAGTAAAGCTCAATGTATGGAAGGTTTTTGTTAAACATTTTAGCTTTTGGGTGATTTGGCAATGGGGGACCAATGTGTATGTTTTGGGAGATGTTTTGTACTCCCTAAGTATGTTGAATGTTGTTGAGAATGCTGGTTTTCTGGTTGGCCTTCTATGCTTGTTTTGTAAGTTTGGTGCTTGAGTATCTAGCTTGTGTAGGAAGCATGCCTATAGAAATTGGGGCTTTTTGCATATGATGATGTTTGGTTGAATTGTTAGTGCTAATATGTTCCTTATATGTTGAATTGCATGTTAGCAAAGTTTGGTGACATTTGGAGCATGATTGGTTGTGTAATTGCATGTTTAAAGTGGAGTTTTGGAGCAATCTGGGCAGGGTGTTTCGGAACAGCACCTACCGTTTCGGAACGGGTGCCTTAATTGTGCCCAGGCGTCCGAAACGGGAGGGGCCGTTCCGAAACGGAAAGGCTTCTGCCAGACCCCCGTTTCGAAACGGGCTATGCCTGTTTCGGAACGGCCCCGCGTTTCGGAACGGGCTGTCTCCCGTTTCGGAACGGTCGACCGTTGGGGGCTGACATTGGCAGTTATATGTTTTGAATTGTTTGCGTTTTGGTCCTGAAACTTGTTTGTGCAATTGTATGAGTTTGGGAAGTCCTTTTGAGCTGAAATTTCACAGAGAAGCATGAAACCTGATTAATTTCAAGTTGGTAACTTCAATTTGGGTTAAGCCCTTATAATTATCAGAATTTACAATTTGGTCCCTAAAGTTGTAAATTGTTCAATTGAATCCCTGTTTGATCTCTGATGTTTGTGATCTTTTGGTATGATGTTTGTGTGATCACAATTAGGCTTAATGCGCATCTAGACAAGTTTAAAAAGAAAAAAAAAGGTCGTTAATCAAGGTTGACTTTCGGGTTGACTTTGGTTTTCCCCGTGTGACTTTCTTAATTCGGGTCAACCGTCTAGGCCGGGTTAAGGGGGTTACACTCAACCATAAGACATACAATATCAAGGTACAAGAAGAAGATCAAAATATTGCAAATTGATCATTAACAAGTATTAAACCATAAATCGAACTTGCTCCAGGTAAACAATCTCGTTACACAACAACGTAAAAGATTCCCCCCCTCCATTGCCTTTATTATCTATAGCTATAAACCCAAACATACTTCTCAAGTGGAGCTTTTCTTGAATCCCTTGCTTCTTGCTGTCCCAAATTCATTTATCTGCAATGATGGACAAAAGGGAGCGTAAGCACATAATGCTTAGTGAGGAATGCTCAAAACCAAAACACCATCAATGCAGCAAACCATAATACCAACATTAAACTCAAATGCATTAAGCAACTCAACTCCAAACAACATTCTTGCAATAACTTCCATTTAAACCTTTTCATGCATAAATGCTTCATGCAAAGTTTAAACCAATTTCCTTGGAAACCATTTCCACTCCACACTCTTCCTTTCTCATGCTTGAAAACCATTTCAAAGCAAGACACCATTTGAAACCTCATGTATCAAATATCTATCTCATGCATTCTACCAATGCAAAACTCATTACAAAGCCACACATGCTTGTAGCTCAAAAGCATTTCATAACTCAAAACCTCCTTTGCTTAAGCAAATCTCCATTTGAAAACCACATGTACCATCTAGCTATCTCATGCATACAACCTATGCAAAACTCATTGCAAAGCCACTTATGCTTGTTACACAAAAGCATTTCATAATCTCATTATCTCATATGCAATTCTCATAGCATAAAACATTTTAAGCATTGGTACATGTGACACACATTTCATTCTCATATATTGGTATTTACATACTCTATTGTACACGGATATGCGGACAACTCACTAGACACTTCCGGTGGCATATACCATCACCGTACTCACTCGTCTAGATCATAATTTCCGGTGGCTTCTACCAACACCGTACTCACATGGCGGTTTCTACCTTCGCCAAATGCTTGAGTATTTCATCAAGTCCTACCCCGATGGTATGCCCCTCATTGGTCTCATGGCAATAACCTTTGTTGCCAAAAAGCTTGGATATTTCACCAAGTCCTACTCCGATGGAATGCCCATCATCGGTCTCTCTCTTTGGGACGAATCCCAAGAGCACGTACGAATTTTAGTTTATAGTGCACTCTACATCCTATTAATCGATCAATATATCTGGTAATCTTTACATCACCTATGCCAATATATCATGTTAAAATCATCAACACACTCGATGTTTTTAAAACATGCAACACCTTCAAAGCCAAAATACTAAACAATGTCTTTAAGACACAAATTAACAACACATACTCTCAAGGAATATCAATTTCATGCTTCCTTCATCTAACCAAGTTTGATAACCAACTCACATGCTTAAAAACCATGATCAATCAACAAATTAAACCATATTTCCAAATCAATCTCATCAAAATCCATTTTGATATTTTTCAAAACAATAATAACACAATTCGAGGGAGAAATCTACTTCACTTACTTCCGAACATAAACAGACGTTTCAAGCCTAAATTTAAGTTCCCAAACCTCTTTTCAAAATCATTCCAAAGTTGGAAAACAAGATCTCACTCGCCGATACACAACACTATGCTAGTCGACGAGCCAACCAAACGTATGAAACCTCCAACGCTACCTCAATCGCTTCCGGATCACTCTCCCCTATTTTTAACACATAAGAGCAGAGGATTAATGCATCACCATGCATTAAAATCACCAGCCATACAACCCAAACTTGCTGCTCTACTCAAGGACCTCATTTCAGCTACCAAAAACAACCGAAATAATATCCAAACTTTTCCAAAACAAAGCCCAGCCAAGATCTATCACTTCTAACCATTTCTAAACATCAATTAACATCAAAAAGCAACATAAACATGACCTTATACCTTCAGCAACAACAGAACGTCAAAACCACCCAAAAAACCACCATTCTAGCATGCAAAACTTAGGAATCCAAACCTATTCGGGATTTTTTTGATTAAACCTAATCTATAACATCAATTACCATCCAAAATACATTAGAAAACAATCTCAAAATAGAGCCTAACCAAGAACTACGAAAATCATCAAGATCTCTCCAAGAATCTTGAGTTTTAATACAATTCCATGTTTATAACATTAAAGCAACTCAAAAATCATTAACAAAGGATTGATAACTTGGGAATTTTAGTAAAGAACTTATCATTAGAGGAGAAGGACGAAGCTTACCTCTAATGGATGATTTCTCCTTGATTTGGGCAAGTTTTCTTGAAAATTCAATGTAGAAATCAAGAGGATTTAATGAGGAATTGATTAAGAATCAAAAGAAGATTGAAATCTCTTCAAATGAAGTGAAAATCAAAGTATAATTTCTGGAGAAAATGTGTTTGGCTGAAACGAATTTGAGGGAAAATGAAATGAGAGAAAATTTGTGAAAAGTAGTTATGAATAGTCAAAGGTTGTTTCTCATTTAATTAATCTTCATTTCCTTTAATTAAAACATTAATAAAATCACCCAAATTAAGGAAAAATCTGATGAAAACATTTTGGTAAAATTAGCTCCTTAAAGATTCAAAGTTTCAATCATTTACAAAACAATCACTAATTCACTTTTGCAAAAACTGCGATTTGGTCACTACATCGAAATGTAGTATTTACAAACCTTATTTTGTAAAATTTATTTCATCATAATCATTCATACATTAAATGAGGATTTTTAAGTATTTTCCATATTTTTAAAGCATCCCGAACTAGGTGTTCCCTAAATCTCCCTTAAAGATTCGAACCGTTCTCAATCGGTCTGTTTCAACCTCTATACTTGTCGGCCCAAAACCGGGGTGTTACATTATTGCACTCATAGCATGCAATTTGGTCATTCTCTTCTTCTTTACTCCTATTCTTGAAGTCCCCTTTTCTATTGAATTTTCTTCCTCGATTGGACTTCATGAATCGTGTGAATCTTTTGGCCAACATTGTCATCTCCTCATCTTTTTCTTCACTCGAATCGCTATCGTTGTATGAAGCTTTAAGTGAGATTCCAATCTTCTTCTTCTCAACCTTCTTCATCTCAACTTTCTTCTCTTCTTTCTTCTTCTCTTGTTCCCTTCTTTGTTTAATGATGTCATGAGTGAGTAGAGATCCAACAAGGGCATCAAGCTTGAGAGTCTTTAAATCTCTAGATTCGATGATGGCCGTTCTTGTATCCCAAAATTCCGGAAGAGAACATAGGAGTTTTTGAACTAGCTTGTCTTCGGGAATGACTTCACCGAAACCCTTTAAGCCATCGACGATGACCGAGAACTGATCAAACATCTTGGAGACGCTTTCATCGGGGTCCATCTTGAAATTTTCATAGCTTAAATTGAGAAGCTCGATCTTCGTCTCTTTAACATCGCTAGATCCCTCATATATCGTCTCGAGGGTATCCCAAACGTCCTTGGCGCTTTCGATGGAAGAACTTTTGAATAGATATCGGGACCAAGAGCACAAAAGATCATATGCAAGGTTTTGTCATTGACTTGCAATCGTCTTCTATCTTCATTGGTCAGCTCAGCTTTGATCTTTGGGACTAATCCTCCTTCACCATCTCTCTTCATAGGAATGTTTGGTCCGTCTTCTACAACGTCCCATACCATGTAGTTATTGGATTTGATGAAGAGACACGTCTGATTCTTCTAATATGGGTAGTTATCCCCATTGAAGAATTGTGGTTTGGTGTGGATTGAGACTCATAGAGGTTGAGGCCGGAGGTGGATGTCATTGCTTCAATTTGTAGTTGATCAAACTCTCCTAGAATCGACTCAAGAGGGTTGTAATCGTTCCAATGAGTGTAGCTCCTATACCAATTGTTGAGTTAATAAATCGATTTCAAATGGCCAAGAGGGGGTGAATTGTCGATTAAAATTTAAAAGGAGAAATTGGATGAATGAAAAGTTTGACACAAGGCAATTTATAGTGGTTCAAGTTCCTAAATGACCTCTACATCCACTACCTTAGCTCCCACTAAGGATTTTCAACCAATCCACTAATTGATTCTTCCCATTTTCTGTGATGAGGAGGAAACCTTACAAGATCGATTAAGCTTTCTACCCAAAGCTTAATCCAACACACTCTTTACAAAGAAAGAATTTTGTAAACCTTACAAATACCTCGCAAAGGATAAAGTTCACCCAAATACAATCAATCACACCCTAAACTCTCAATAAAAATTACAATGAAAAACTCAATTGAGTTGGGTACAAAGATTTGACTATAAATATCAAGGTTTGGATTTGAATGCTTTGATGTTGCTTTAAGGCTCAATAGTTGTTGTTGTAGCATTTGAGACTTGTTTTTATACCCATGCATTGATTTCTAGCCTTTTGGGTGGTTGAGGTCATTAATCTATTCCTTGGGCTGCAATTTCTCGTAGTAAATACTCCTCAACAACCTACCGTATCGATACGGTTCGTAGGCATATCGATACCTGTATCAAAGAAGAAAGAGTCGTTGTGACTAAAAAACAAGGTGTATCGGTACGATATTAAGGGGCATATCGATACGGAATGTCGTATAGATACGGATTTTGCTCACAGGAATCTTGAATTGAGTTTTGCGAAAAAATGCATCGGTACACTACCTTAGTGTATTGATACCGTCCAACGGTCTTTTAAAATTTTGGATTCCAATAATTGACTAGCCAACGTTCGAATATTAAATGCAAAAGATTTTTGCAAATGTCAGCATATCGTATCGATAGGGTGACATATTGTATCGATACGCTATAACAAAGAATATTTTTATATGAAAATTGTATCGATACAGTCCTGATGGGTATCGATATGCTATAGCTTAAAGTCTTGCGCAAATGAATATTGTATCGATACTGGGTTAGACCGTATCGGTACGCTATGAACGATTAAAATTGCAGTGTTGAAAAATAGTATCGATACACATAAGGGTATCGATACGCTTGGGCATTTTGTTTCTCTTTGGCTTGAAAACACTTAGAAAATTTGAACCCTTTTAATGTGTTTTGACTTTCAATAGTATTTAGTTCAAAATGACTTGTCAAATTGTGAGTCTTTGAAAATACTTAAAAAATTACTGTTTTACAATTTAATCCTTAAGGTAAATTGTTATATCAAAATCAATTTTGGTTTTACAAAAAATAATTGATAAAACAAATGAAAGGAAAAACAAGTAAACAAATGGAGGGGAAAATCCCACCCATTTTATTAGGGATTAATTCCACATTAGGTCATTGTTAGTTTAGGAGTTTTACACTTAGGTATTTTTTAAATTTTTTAGTTTTACTTTAATTCAGTTTAATCCAATTTTTAGTTTTGTTTCCTTAGACCTTTAGGTTTAGGTTCTTTTTTAATTAGATCTTCCTTCATAAAATTATTTAATAATTAAATATTTTAAATTGCCAACTTATTTCAGTTGTACCCAATCCAAAAAAATGAACGATGGAGACTCCAAACTTTTGGCAGGCTTTTGAAGGTCGAATTTATTTCGGCCTAAAAAAGATTTAGGGGTAATTATATCATGTTGAGTGTTTGGGTTATGGGGTTAGTTTAGAGATTAGAAGATTATGCATGCACTTTAATTATTAGTTTAGGGACTCGATTTGCACTTTAAGTCTTTAACTATTAGTGATTGTAAGATTTAAGGGTTCATATTTGGGGTTTATGAGTAAATGTGTCAAGTTGATTGTTAGGGTTTATGGGTAAAAGCGTTTAAGTTGACTGCTGGTTGGGGTTATGAGATTAGTTTAGGAATTTGGCTTGTACTTTAATTATTAGTGATTGTAAGATTTAGGGTTCATGTTTGGGGTTTATGGCTAAATGTGTCAAGTTTATTGTTAGGGGTAAATGTCTTTAAGTTGAATGGTAGGCTGGGGTTATGAGATCAGTTTAGGGATTCAGTTTTCACTTTAATTATTAGTCATTGTAAGATTTAGGGGTTGAGGTTTGGGGTTTAGGGATTCAAAATCACCATTATTTATTTTAAAATTTTCTAATCTAGTCCAATATTTTTAATATTGTGATATTTTGTTCATTATAATCCATAAAACTTTATTTTTAGTCTAAATTGACCCTTATTCATTTTTTTGTAATTTAGTCCAATATTTTAATTTTAATTTAATATTTTTGTTCATTATAGACCATAAAACTTTTTTTTTTATTCCAAATTGACCCCTATTCATTTTTTTTAATTTAGTCTAGTGTTTTTAATATGATGATATTTTTATTCAGGTTTATCGTTAAAATTTTATTTTTCACTGTAATTTACCTTATTAATTTCTAATTTTTGTAATTTACTCCAATATTTTAGATATGACTCATTTGATGATAGTTTTAACCATTCTAGTGTATAATATTTATTTTTAATGTGATTCGTGTTCCTGAAAGGCGTTAAATAATTCACTCAAAAGGACCCAACATAAAGTCTATCGACTATTTGTACCAAACTCAAACTTAATATGAATTCGAAACCTGAATCAATCCAACCTAAAATGAAATAGACCAGAAATGAACTTGACCTGAAGTCTAACCGAACCCGAATTAACCCATAATTAACTGATTCAGACCTGAACCATTTTGACTCGACTTGAAACTGACCCGTACTCGATCCGAATCCAGTTGAAACATCAAATCGACCTGAAATGACATGTGTTGAGTGTGTAAAAGTTCTATTATTTACCCCCTATTTAACCCATATTTCTGCTGCATTCAAGCATAATTCATTGCATTTAGGCTAGTTTACAGTAAGACATCACAAATATATTAAAAAGCACAAATTCTACTGAATTTGGTTGTTTTTACAGGTTGCTGCTGTAGCAGAGGGAGAAGCAGGTGCTGGGCAGTGAAACAACAGAGCTGGAACTGGATGAGCAGTCAAGGAGGACGATGATGCAATGGTTGCCGCCGTGGCAGCCAAGGACGATAGCAGTTTTGAGGAGAAGAATCAAAGTGGACCTCGACAGAAAGAGAAAATTAAGCTCGTCTGTCGTGGAATACCATTAAATTTTTCCAAGCCCTAGATCAGAATGAAGGCCAAGCCCAAGGTTCAAAGAGAGAAAGTCCAAGCAAGAAGGAAGGACGAGTTAAAGCTATATTCTTTGAAGATTTAGTCTTTATTAGAATTGTACTTTAATTTAAACTTTGTATTCTTGCTATATTAGAAAACTTGGACCCAAAGCCTATGAAAAGACATGTAATTCGACCTAGGAGAGGACATCACCTATCTCTAGCCTTCTTCCCAAAACCCTAGCCGTTTTCCCCTTCTCAACATGTTCTAAATTCCCCTTAGGGCCACAGGTTGATTTGTAAAGTAGTTGCAAGGGTTGCTTTTGTTTTAGGAATTTTCAATTCAATAAAATAAACTTCAAGTTCTCTTATTCTGGTTATTAACATCTTGGTAGAGTATCGGGAGAGCATTGCGAGGTTATCTATTTACTTAATATCGGGAGAGTTAAGTATACAAAAGGAATAAGTGCGAGTTCTCTAGTTTATAGTTGAACTATCTCGGACCTAGGGATAGGACGAGGTTAAGTGGCTAAAGAAGAATTCAACAACATCGGTGTTCATCCTTCGATTCACGCCGGGAGGTATCATCAAAGACGTGTTCATCGACAGACTTGGACCTAGGGATAGGCCAAGGAACAGCAGGGATTCTTGCCAAACTTGAAGTACATAGTTGTGTGTTCGCTGCCGCGACAAGCAACAGACTGCCGCCGCGATAGGTGCTGCCGCGACGGGGACATCGACAAAGCAGATTTTCCTAAACTTAGCAATATCTACACTACTAAGCAATTCAATACCAGCCCATTCTCTCTATCTTGATTTCTTTAATCTTATTTTCCAGTACTCTTTATTATTCTCGTGACAACATCTTAAATATTCTTTTTACTTCTGTGCAGTAATTCAAGGTGAAGCTATTAGCCAGTCCTTGTGGAGACGATATCCGATACTTCCATATCCCTTTACTACTTGTGTCGTGTACACTTGCACTACAATTGCGATAGATACTTTTACACGCAACATGTTTTTGGCGCCGTTGCCGGGGACTGGCAACATAACTCTACCCTATCTTTTACTGCATTGTTTTTATTTTTCTGTTTTATTCTGGTTTGTTCAACTTGTGCTTTTCACAAGTTTTCTTGTTTATGCATAGATCGAGATGAGGAGAAGAATCTGAGTATCCATTAGATCCTGAAATAGAACGTTCGTTCAATCTTAGGAACCGACTTCGTCACGTACTAGCCAGAAACGAATACCTTGAAGAACATTTAGAGGCAATGAACAACCAAGGGAATCTCCAGGATAATAACAATCATGTCGGGGATGGAGAGATCATTCCTCCTATCGTTGACCCTCCTTCCGCTACTGCACGACGGCCATGCCGAGACTACATGCTGAATGATCATGTAGAACTAGAAACCACCCTGCCGGATGTAGATGTTGACAACTTTGAGCTGAAACCTGTTATGTTCAGCATGATCAACAACGCCGATCAATTTAGTGGTGCTGCTACAGAGGATGCTAGGGAGCATCTGAAAACGTTCCAGGAAAACTATGGTTCGTTTAGACTACCAGGAGTTAATCTGGAGATACTGAGGCTTCGATTATTTCCTCATTCGTTGAGGGACAGGGCAAAGACTTGGTGGAATAAACTTACACCGGGTTCAATTAGAACTTGGGCAGATTTAACTCGTGAATTCTTATCTCGTTTTAATCCATCACACTTATCTGAGCGATTAGGTAACGAAATTGCTACTTTTCAATAGGAAGATGACGAGCCAATACACGAGGCCTGGGACAGATTTACCACTCTTCTAAAGAACTGCCCAATGCATGGATTCCCCGTTTTGAACCAGGTAACAAAGTTTTATAATGCTGCCAATTTACAAACTCGTATTCGAATTGATTTAGCAGCAAACGGATTACTGCTGGACAAAGACCCAGATGAGGCGATGACAGTATTGAAAAATCTGGCTAAGAATGAGGAGCAGTTTTCGACAGCAAGAAGAGGGGGTAAAAGGGTCCTAGCTGTTAAGGATTATGAGGCCGACAACACAATGAAATCACATGTGGCATATCTCACTAAGGCAATGAAAAAGCTCTTGAACGATGATTCACAGCCTGTATACGCTGCCGAAGAGGTATGTGAAATTTGTGAAGGAAATCACAGTTCGGATGAATGTCCTATACAATTAGAAGAGGGAAAGTATGTTGGAAACTACAATAAGTAGAATTATAAGTCCAACAACTACAATCCCAGCTGGAGAAAGGATCCCAAGTTCTCTTGGAGTAATCCTAATAATGCCCTGAATCATCAAGCACAGAATAATCAGAATCAAGGAGGACCTAGATTGCTGACTCGGTAGCAACCGCAGCAGCAGCAACAACAGCCACCAGCTCCCACAAATAGGATACTGGAACATACTCTGATTACGTTTATGTCTCAAAAAAGGAACTTACATTGAGAACATGAATCACTTTGTCAAGAAGACGGAGACATTCATGGATAAAACAGAGATGCGGATGACAAATCGTGAAGCTACTCTGAAATCGTTGGAGACACGGATGGGTCAGGTTTCCCAGCATATCAAACCAAGGCAGAATGGCGGATTCCCTAGCGATACTGAAAACGCTAGACAACCCACACATGAGCAGTGTAAAGCTATTACAACTAGGAGTGGGAAGAAAATACCAAGGCCAGAGAAGGAAGATGAATTAGTTAGGAAACCAGCCTTGGATATACCTGCCGAGGAAGCTGCCCCGACAAGTAACAGACAGCCTACTGCCGATGAGCCTGTCACGACAGCAGAAGGGACAAAGGAGAAAGATGATGAACCCAAACCTCCTCAGATCCGTATGCAGTGGGAAGGACGTATTGCTGATTATCGTCCCCCACCTCCTTTTCCTCAACGGTTACAGAAATTGAAACAAGAATCACAGCTTAAAAAGATTTATGATATTTTTAAGCAGGTTCACATCAACATTCCGCTGTTAGATGCTATTAGGGAGATGCCCGGTTATGCCAAATTTCTCAAGGATGTCATGTCGAAGAAATCTAGACTTGGGGAATTTGAAACGGTTAAGATGATAGAAGGATGTATGAGTATTCTGCACAAGCATCCACCCCAGAAGAAGAAGGATCCTGGGAGCTTCATCATACAATGTGTAATCGGAGATAAATATGTGGGTAAGGCACTTTGTGATCTTGGTGCTAGTATAAATTTAATGCCCAAATCTGTTTTTCAGAAATTAGGTATTGGAAAAGCTCGGCACACAACAGTAATTCTGCAGCTGGCAGACCGCTCTTACGTTCATCTAGAAGGAAAAATTGAAGATATTCTGGTAAGGATGGATAATTTTATTTTTCCTGTTGACTTTCTTGTCTTAGATTGTGAAGCAGATGAAAACGCACCAATCATCCTGGGGCGACCCTTCTTTAGCCACGGGAAGATCACTGATTGATGTGGAAAAAGGAAAACTCACCATGAGAGTGAACGATCAAGAAATAAAGTTGAATGTTCTCCAAGAAATGAAGCATGCTGATGTAGAAGAAGAATGCAAGGTTATCACGGAAGTTACCCTTGACTAACCCTGCATCAGGTCGGGCTGCCATGACATCAAAATTGGTCACTGCCTCAGCAGCCACTTAGAAGACTGTCACGATAGCACCGACGAGAGCAACTCCTCAGAATCTGATACATCTGATACTGAAGATCAGGAGGAGGTAAACTGGATATGCAATCGTCCAAGTAAGTTATTCGAGCCTTTAAATTATACCTCGGATAGCCATGTAATTCAAAAGCCATCAACTGTTGAGCCCCCTATTTTAGATCTTAAGCCCCTACCAGGGCAGCTAAAATATGCTTTTCTTGGTTTAAATGATACATTGCCCGTAATCATCTCTTCCAAGTTGATGCAGGAACAAGAACATCAGTTAATAGGGATACTGCAGCAGCACAAAAAGGCTATTGGATGGACGATATCTGATATTCAAGGCATTAGTCCGGCATTATGTAAGCATAAAATTCTTCTAAAGGATGATCATAAGCCGACTATTGATGCACAAAGGCGTCTGAACTATGCTATGAAAGAGGTGGTGCGAAAAGAGATAATCAAATGGCTAGATGCTGGAATAATCTACGCCATCTCGGACAGCAAATGGGTGAGCCCGGTGCAATGTTTTCCCAAGAAAGGAGGAATGACTTTGACCGGTTGGAGGGTTTGTATGGACTATCGGAAGCTTAACAAAGCTACCCGAAAGGATCACTTTCCTTTACCCTTTATTGATCAAATGCTTGATAGATTAGCGGGTAAACCTTACTATTGTTTTCTTGATGGTTATTCAGGTTACAATCAAATAGCTATCGCACCGGAAGATCAAGAAAAGACGACATTCACATGCCCTTATGGAACTTACGCTTTTAGGAGAATGCCTTTTGGACTATGCAATGCACCAGCCACCTTTCAAAGGTGCATGATGGCTATATTCTCCGATATGGTGGAGGATTTCCTAGAGATCTTTATGGATGATTTTTCAGTCTTTGGAGACAACTTTGAAAGCTGCATAGGCAACCTACAGAAGGTGCTCGGGAGATGTGAAAAAGCAAACTTGGTTTTGAACTGGGAAAAATGTCACTTCATGGTGGATGAAGGGATAGTCCTTGGCCATAAGATTAGCTACCATGGTGTAGAAGTCGACAGAGCTAAGATAGAAGTGATCGAAAAGCTGCCGTCGCCCACCACATTCAAGGGAATCAGAAGTTTCTTAGGACATGCTGGTTTTTATCGGAGGTTCATTGCGAACTTTTCAAAAATCACCAAGCCCCTATGCCATCTTCTAGAGCAGAACTGACCCTTCGACTTTAACGCTGAATGTACTGAAGCATTCAAGGTTCTGAAAGAAAAGCTGATAACAGCCCCAATAGTACAGCCACCAGATTGGACACTGCCGTTTGAGATCATGTGTGACGCTAGTGACTATCCTGTCGGGGCAGCACTTGGGCAGCGGAGAGACAAACTCTTTCACGTCATATATTATGCCAGCAAAACACTGAACGACGCCCAAGTGAACTACACCACCACAGAGAAGGAATTATTAGCTGTGGTATTCTCCATTGACAAGTTTCACTCTTATATACTTGGAACAAAGGTCATAGTGCACACAGACCACTCTGCATTGAAATATTTGTTCACAAAAAAGGATGCAAAGCCTCGACTGATACGTTGGATCCTGCTATTGCAAGAATTCGACCTTAAAATCAAGGACAAAAAGGGGACAGAAAATCAAGTGGCAGATCACTTGTCAAGGTTGGAGAAGGGAAGGAGTCAACTGATAGATGAGAGAAACATAATGGAGACATTCCCTGATGAGCATCTATTTGCTGCCACAGTCACTGCCGCGACAGCCATGGCGGCAGGTAAGTCTTCTGAACTCCTCTGGTATGCTGATTTCGTTAATTTTTTATTTAGCGGAATAATTCCTTCTGACCTTAATTATCAAGCCAGGAAGAGGTTCCAAAATGATGTTAAGCATTATTATTGGGACGAACCTCTTCTTTTCAAAATCTGTGCAGATCAGGTTATAAGGAGATGCGTACCACAGGATGAGCAGGAAGATATACTTCATCACTGTCATGCTTCACAGTATGGAGGACACTTAGGAGGCAACAAAACTACTGCCAAGGTTCTGCAGTCAGGATTTTATTGGTCGTCATTGTATAAAGATGCTCAAATTTTCTACAAGAGCTGTGAAAAGTGCCAACGGACAGGAAACATCTCAAGGAGACACGAGATGCCGCTGCAGAACATTCTTGAAGTCGAAATCTTCGACGTTTGGGGGATCGATTTTATGGGACCATTCCCATCTTCATGTGGTAATTTGTACATCCTCCTGGCAGTAGATTATGTGTCCAACTGGGTTGAAGCTATCGCCACTCAAAAGAATGATGCCAAGACAGTTCAAAGGTTTTTACATAAAAACATCTTTTCCAGATTCGGCATCCCTAAGGTGATCATCAGTGATGAAGGGAGGCATTTCGACAACAGGGTTATAGCTGCCGCCTTGAAAAAGTATGGTGTCAAGCATCGAATGGAAACATCATATCACCCTCAGACCAATGGACAAGCTGAAATATCCAACAGGGAACTCAAGAACATTCTTGAAAAGATGGTTAAGCCAACTCGGAAAGATTGGTCTTTACACCTTAATGATGGGTTATGGGCTTATAGGACAACTTTCAAAACTCCATTGGGAATGTCTCCTTATCGACTGATTTACGGGAAAACATGCCATTTACCTGTCGAGATAGAGCATAAAGCATACTGGTAATCAAGGCAGTCAATATGGACTTGGAAAAGGCAGGGCAGAAAAGGCTACTTGACCTAAATGAAATTGAAGAAATTCGGACAATGGCCTATGACAACGCAAAAATCTACAAGGATAAAACTAAGCAGTGGCATGACAAGAAGTTGCTGCCACGACAGTTTTGCCCAGGGCAGCTTGTGTTGCTTTTTAACTCTAGGTTGAAACTCTTCCCAGGGAAGCTGAAATCTAGATGGTCTGGCCCATTCCAAGTGGTGCAGGTTTTCCCCATGGTGCTATCACGATCAGATCTCTAAAAGACGGGCACCAGTTCAAATTCAATGGACAACGCTTGAAGCATTATCAGGGGACTAAAGCCCCAAGAATGCAGGAAGTGGTTACCTTAGGAGATGCCCCACCTGGCATCCCTAATTTAACCTAATTTTTAATTTTTTAATTTTATTATTATTTATTATTTATTAGGAAATTAGATTTATTTTATTTTTTAAGAAATAATGTTTTTATTTTTATTTTTTTAGGAAATAAAGGAGACAAGAAGAAAAGGAGAAGTGAATTCAGCCCAACATAATTCCATCAGCCCAAAAAGCCCAAATTTTGGAGCCTGTCGTTACAGCTGCCGCGACAGACACGGAAAATACAGGCTGTCGACACGCTATCGCGACAGACACGCAAACACGTAATAGACGCGCAGCAGACACGGAAACGCGTGACAGACGCATCAGACACGTAACCGCGTAACAGCTGGCCCCGTTATTCGCGCCTGCCGTTACAGCTCCAACGGGCAGCAAACTCTTCTCTATATAAAACCCATTTCACTATTCATTTTTCACTCACTTCTACTCTTCTTATTTTCTTCCTCTAAAATTTTATTTGCTATCATTTTTATTCTCTCAACCCTTGCAACCATGTCTTCCAGAAATACCCGCAGGAGTGCTGCCTCAGGCTCCACCCCGACAGCATCAACCCCACGATCTTTCCAGATCAGAGACATGTGGGAGGAAAGGGGATTTATCTACACTTCAAAGAAGGAGAATTTGGTCCTACAGCCGTTCATTGCTCGAAAAATAAAGGCTCTGCAATGGCAGATCTTTGCAAAACAACCAGACGAGATGAATATATCTCTGGTTCGAGATTTCTACGCTTCCATCAACAGCAGAACGGCGACAGCAGTTACCGTACGAGGGAGGGAGGTGCCCTTCGAAGTAGAATACATCAACACCTTGTACGGATTTTACGTGGGCAGCAACGACGATGGTCACCAGCAATTCCTTAACAGCCTAGACCCTGTTGCCTACGATGCAGTCATGGCAGAGCTAACAGATGACGGTACTCAGTGGAATACAAACCCAAAGAACCCGAGGACGGTTAAGAGATTTCAACTCTTGCCGGAAGCTAAATTGTGGAACGCTTTTCTCAAAAAGTGTAACACCCCAATTTTGGGCTTAGAAGTTTTGGGTTTGAACGGGACCGGTCGGATTTTCGGTTCGAATATAAAAGGTGGTTTTAAGGAAAGCCTAGTTCGGGATGCATTAAAAATATGGAAAATATCTAAAAATCCTCTTTTAATATATAAGAGGGTGGTGAAATCAATTTTACAAAATGAGGTTTGGAAATATGACATTTTGAGATAGTGACTAAAATGTAATTTTTGAAAAGTTCGTGACTGTTTTAAAAGGATTGAAACTTTGGATCTTTAAGGAGCTAATTTGCGCAATGGAGGATTTCTCCAGATTTTTCTTGATTTTTAAGACTCATTTAATGTTTAATTAATAAAAAGAAAAGAGGGAAAAGATATTTTTAGTTTCATAACTAACTTTTACCAAAATTTTCCCATTTCATTTTCTCTCAAAATTCCCTCAGCCAAACACATTTCCACAGCAACTTTTCCTTTGATTTTCACACCTAAAGTTGAGATTTCAATTCCTAAATGATTCCTAATCATTTCTACATCAAATCTTCACCATTTGCTTAATGAATTTTCAAGGATTTTGGCTCTAAACAAGGAGAAATCTACATTTAGAGGTATGAACGTACTTCTCCTCTAAATACTCAGTTCTTTACTGAAATTCTCAAGTTATCAATCCTTAAATTGAGTTTTATTAAAGGTTTTAATGTTGTGATCTTGATTTTGGCTTAAAATGCAAGATTTGGATTTAATTTTGAAGAAATTCGTAATAGATGATTGGGCTCTGTTTTGAGATGTCTTTTTGATGTATTTTGGATTTCTAAATGATGTGAAATGGAGGTTTAATCAATGCAATCCCGAATAGGTTGATTTTCCTAATTTTTTACTTGTGAAAGTGGTAGTTTTTGGGGGTGATCTTGGTGTTCTGTTAATGCTGGAGATATAAGGACGAGTTTGGGTTCATTTTGGATGTTAATTGATGTTTAAAAATGGTTAGAAGTGATGGATCTTGACTGGGTTAAGTTTTGGAAGAGTTTGGAGGTGTTTTCGGTTGTGTTTGGTAGCCGAAATGTTGGATTTATGTAGAGCAGCGAGTTGAGTTGTGTTGCTGGTGTTTTTAATGCATGATGATGCATTAATCCTCTGTTGTTATGTGTTTAAAACAGGGGAGAATGATCCGGAAGCAATAGAGGTAGCGTTGGAGGGTTTCGGATGCTTGGAAGGCTTAACGGCTAGCGTAGTTTTGTGTATCGGTGAGTGAAGTTGGGCTTTTCAGCTTTAAAACCAATGTTTGAAGGTTTTGGGAGCTTAGTTTAAGTCTAAGCAACTTAGCTAAGCTCAAGAGTAAGTAAATGGAATTTATCTCTTGGTTTGTGTTATGAATTGGTTTTTAGTGCACTTGAGATGGTTGGATGCAATGTATGTGATTTGCATGTTTAAATTCTGTTTTGAAAGCATGTTTTAGCATGGTTTAATGCTGGTTTTGAAAGTCATGTGTTGAAGGATGCTCAAGGTAAGAGATCCTCGGTTTTGTACATTGGAATTGTGGAATTGATGCATAGTGTTGCATGTTGTTTAATGGATTTGTTTAATGCTTTAAAACAGTGAATTGATGATTGTAATTGATGGTATTGGCAAGTGATGTAAGTGGTTGCTGGTTACTTTAATCGAATATAGTTAGCCGGCTATAGGATTGGGTGCACTGTGAATTGAGTCACCTTGGATGTCGAGGGGTTGTAATGGTACCGTAAACTCCATCCAAGAATCCTAGCTATTGAGATAGATGGTGTCACCACGATGGAGGATGGCTCTCGTGGGTGGGCTTTGTTAAGTGCCACCACGATGGAGGATGGCTCTCGTGGGTGGGCTTGGTTAAGTGCCACCACGATGGAGGATGGCTCTCGTGGGTGAACCTTGTTAAACGTCACCACGATGGAGGATGGCTCTCGTGGGTGGACTTTGTTAAGTGTCACAACGGTGGAGGGTTGCTCCCGTGTGTGAGCTTGGTTAAGGTGATTACAATGGTTGTGGTAGCTTCCATGTGTAAGCCTTGTGATGTGTCCCGGCTCTCGCTAGTGTGTTATACAACTTCCGATGAGTGATGTTGAGGGGTTGTGATTGTACCATTAAACTCCATCACGGGTGTTGAGGGGGTTGTGATTGTACCGGTAAACTCCACCTTGTGTTGTTCGGTTGTGTGTATGAAGCGTGTGGGACAACGCTTGTAATTCGCGTATCCAATTGTGTATTGTGTTGTGATGGTTTGTGAATTATCACTTGGAAGCCAATATAATGTTCTTGGATGTAATGAAGCATGAGATGCTTGAAATGATGCAAGGTTGCATGGGAAGTGTGTGATGTTCTAAGAATGCATGTATTACTTGTTAAGCTTGAACAAGTGTTTATCTTCTTTTATGAATGGTGTTTATGTGCAAGGGATCTCTTAAATGCATTGAAGTCTTGTGAAGATCTGTTTAGAAAGGCATGAAATGTTAATGTTGCTTTGGTAGATCATGTGTTGTGCATTTGTTGAATACATGAGATAGTTAGAGGGAACAAATGGTTTTCCAAAGATTTTGCTTGAATGGATCATTAAGCATGAGAAAAGCATGTTATGAAGAGGAAATGTTTTTCAAGGTATTTGAGTATAACTTTGCATAAGGTGTTCATGCTTGGAAAGGTTTTAATTGATGGTTTTGCGAGAATGTGCTTTGAAGTGAGTTTTTAGCTTTTCTAAGCTAAGGGTTGGTTTTCATGATTGAGCAATGCATGATTTAAAGCATGTTGTTTAAAAAGGAGTTTTAAAACAATGCTTTGGTTTATCGAATTGTATCTACTTTTTAAGAAGGTTTTGTTATTCGCTGCATTGATGGTGTTTTGGTTTTGAACATTCCTCACTAAGCATTATGTGCTTACGCTCTTTTTTGTCCATCAATGCAGATAATTGAAGTTGGGACAGCAAGAAGCAAGGGATTCAAGGAGAGCTCCACTTGAGAAGTATGTCTCGGTTAATAGCTATAGATAATAAAGGCAATGGGGGGAGAGTCTTTTATATTGATGTGTAGTGAGATTGTGTATGTTGGGCAAGTTTGGTTTATGATTTGAACTATGTGGTTTAACGCTTGCAACGTTTGAATCTTCTTATTCATAAGTCGTTATGCTATGCTTCTTGTTTTAAAAGCATGATTAAGTGTTGGATGTGTTGAAAGAGTTGGTGCACCTAGGGGTTGTTTTGTATCTAGATTTTAATGCAATTTGGTAGTTATGATGCTTGGCATGTTGTTGATTTGTTGAGGATTGATTTAGAGTATGTTCGATGGTGTTTAGACGAGTTAAAACAGGCTTTTCTGTTGTTTCTAGGTAGGGTGTTTCGAAACACCCTTGTCTGTTTCGAAACAGGTGCTGGATTTGGCCTGGGTGTTTCGAAACGGGTAGAGGTGTTTCGAAACACTTTGGCTACTGCCAAGCCCCTTTTCTGAACGGTCCATTCTCGTTTCGAAACATTTGACCGTAGGGCACTGATTTGAATGGTTTTGAAGTTTGCAAGCTTTACGTTTTAGTCCTGATTTTTGTATATGCAATTGCTTGAGTTCGAGATGTCCGTTTAAGGTGAAATTTTGGCAGAGAGGCATGAAACATGATTAATTTCATAATGGTAACTCAAAAATTGGTAAAGTCCTCTTAATTTCCAGAATTTACAAATTGGTCGCTAAATTCGTTTGTTGTGCAATTGAGTCCCTTATTGTTTTCCGATTGCTGTGATTTTTGAGTATGCTTACCTCAAGAGTACACCTAGGGTTAATGTGCATCTAGAAAAGCTTAAAAAGAAAAAAAAGGGTCGTTAATCAAGGTTAACTTTCGGGTTGACTTTGGTTTTCCCAATGTAATCTTCGTAGTTCGGGTCAACCGTCTAGGCCGGGCTAAGGGGGTTACATTTGGTGGTATCAGAGCTGAGTTGCGAATGCTTGGGGAAATGGTAAATTGTTGTAATAAGTGTTTGATGTTTATTCTGATGTGTGGTTGAAAGTCGGTTGAAATGTGTGTCTTTGAGCGAATTGTTGATGTTTTTATCATGCTTTTTGGTTGTGAATCTTCATTGAGCTAATGTAGATTTGTGCTGATGATATGCTTGGTGATGTGAGCTGATTTTATGAATGATGAAAGTGTGATGGGTATGATATGTTGATGTTATGCTGTTGCGTGTGAATGTTGTTTGATGAGAGCATGATCGAAGTATGTTGATTGATACGCTCGATGTTGTGATAATCATGTTTTTATTGATTGTTATGTTGTGTAAAAGGGGAGAATTCGGGATACCCATTGCCTTATTATTATAGCTATTGTGTTATGTTGGAGTTGGAGTTTTGAATCCTTGCTTGAAGCTGGCCTGATCGTTTTGTTTGTTTTCTTATGATTGTTTGTTGTTAATAGCATGGTGAAATCGATGAGAGAATGGTAGTTGGGTGAGATGGTTGCTGCTTTAGAGCAGGTTGTTAGGGCGTGGAATTCACCTTTTAGTTGAGGTAGTGAGGCAGGAGGAAGAAGCTGGTTTTGTGATGAAGGGTTCATCACCTATAGTTCAAGAGGTGTCGGGAACATCTCAGGCTGTGGCGGAAGTGAGGCCTGTAGACGTGCTGACTGTGGGACGTGCGAGTTTGTCGAAACAACGTTTACATGATTTGGGAGCTGTGGAGTATCATGGTTCGACACCTGAGACGTTCGAGGCCTGGTTGGCCAGTGTAATTCTAATTTTGGATCAGGAAGGTTGTGACTACGCCTGTAAGCTAGGAAGTGTTGTCTCATTGATGTTGGAGGATGCTTGTGCTTGGTGGACATCTGTGGCGGTGGCATCGCATATCCACGATATAGATTGGGACTTCTTTGTGTCTGCCTTTTATGAAAGGTACATTTGAGAGAAATTTCCAAGGGTTAAGCAGCGTGGGGGTGTGGCTTCAGATTATGAAGGTGAGAAAAGTTTAAGCACGAGAGTTGTGGGTACTGACCTCGGGAGCTGTCAGCGTAAGAGGCTACGTGATAGAAGGTTTTGCTTGAATCGAAGTCTGGGTGGTGGTGCAGACGTGGGTCAAGTGCGGTATGATCAAGGAGTGGTAGTTCGGTTGCCGAAGTGTGACCGTTGTGGAAGGTGTCATGTTGGAGGTTGTCGGGGCGCGAGAGTTTGTTGGAACTGTGGTTCTAAGGAGCATGTAAAGAGAAATTGTCCTCAAGTGGTGAGATTAGCTTCAGTGGTAGCAAAAGGGTCTCAGAAGGGTCATGGGCATGGCCGAGACAAGGTTCGAAGGTGGCAAGAAGGGCAGAAAGGTGTGAGGAGCTTGGGGAATGAAACTTGTTGGAATTGTGGGTCTGTTGGACATTTGAGACGTAATTGTTTGAAGTTGGCTCGGGGTAGTCAGGGTTCTTTACCGCAGGGAGATGGTGATGATCTTAAGGTGTTGGCTGATGCTGCGGTGGTGCTGCTAGAGAATGATGGTTCTGCAAAGAAGAGAGTTTGTCTGTTGAAGCCCCAAGGCAGTGAGATGTTTACAGGTAACCTTGTAAGTAACCTTTACCCTAGTTATCTTAGTTTGGTTTCGGTTTGGTTTTCCCTTCCGTAGTGGTTTGGTCTTATAGCTAGCAAGTTTGGGGTAGTAGTTGGTGTTGTTTTGAAAACAACTTTAGTGTGAAGAGGGCATTAGTGGGTATTTTGTGGTTAGTGGGTTGTTAGAATGGTAGGGTTGGAAAAGTTGGAAGTGAGATAGGAGGTTGTTCTTAGGCGGATCCTGAGGATGTTATTGGTGGGTGTGAACTGACATACATCTACAGTTAAAACCATTTGTTATATACTATATTATATATATGTGTTGGTACATGCATACATGTGACATGACATTAGAGGTTTTGCATACATGTACACAGGAATTGATAGGGCATATTGGTGACCATGCATACGAACGTTCACACTTGCTAATAGCTTGTTGGGTCCATTAGTGTTGGGATAGGGTTAGGTTCGATGATGGGTTTTAAAAGTTGTTTTAGTGTTGGGAGAATGTTAGAAGTAATGGAGGGTATTAAGTGAGCTGTCAGTAATAGTGAGTGCGATATAGCATGTTGGCAGAAGGAAAGTGTTTTGGTTCTTAAAGAGTTTAGCGGTGTGGTGGTCAGAAGATTACCGGTTGAAGTTAGAATCGGTCAGAGTGGTTGTGAATAGCTGGTAGAAGTGGTAGTTTCTTGGTGTTAAGTGATGTAGTAAGTTAGTGGATGTGTTCCAGAGTGCTGAGGTAACTTGGCATTGATGTTGTAATAGAAGGGTTGTTTTTGTAGGTGATGGTTCGTAGCAACCTTCGAAGAGTTGAGAAGAGGTTGTGTTGAGGGCTGTAGAAAAGGGTTGGCCTGGGGTGAATAGAAGTTTCGTAATCTTAATATGTATGTATAGAATGGGCGGTGTCCTGGTAAGGCTATTGATGTAGTCAAAGCTTGAGGTGGAAAGGCAATGTAAGTTCAAGGGCCATTGTTGGTTGGACGGGTTCTTGTGAGAAGTGTTTGGCTAGTCGCGTATAAGTAAATCCCTTATGTAGTCAGCTAGTGGTATGTGGAACAGCTGGCGGAGCCAAGGTTGGGGTGTTGTGACGTGAATTTCGGATGTTGGGTGAGTAGTCCTGGTGAGTCGTTATGGTAATGATAGTGGCGGATGTGAAGGAATGTCACCAATACGTTGAGAAGTTTGAGTAAGCAGTTGATGCGTAAGAATTTTTGCTTAATGTGGTAACCTTTGGAGGAAGTTGAGCAGTTTTTGCAAGGGGTTTTAGAAGCAGTGAAGGTTGTGGGTCACATGGTGGCTGAAACTGGATGGGTTAGTGTCACTGTGTGTACGAGTTTTTGGAGTTATGAGTTAAGGTGGTGTATGCTGTAAAAGTTTGGAGGTTCTTCGGGTTGTTGGGGCTATGTGCAGTTCGGAAGTGTGAAAGGTTAAGCTGTGGTTAACATCTGAGTGTTCTGGAAATTGTGAACAGTATGCGGTGGTGTTGGGTTTGGTTATAGTGTAAGTTGATTTGTGGAGAAGTTGGTTTGGTGGAGTTTTGTGTGGAGAGTGTTCTGTGGTGGTTAAGTCTTCTGTGTTGCTTTGTGGGTTGCTTTGAGAAGTTTGGTTGTGCTCTTTTCGCCGGTTGAAATTTCGAGGACGAAATTTCCTAAGAGGGGGAGAGTTGTAACACCCCAATTTTGGGCTTAGAAGTTTTGGGTTTGAACCGGACCGGTCGGATTTTCGGTTCGAATATAAAAGGTGGTTTTAAGGAAAGCCTAGTTCGGGATGCATTAAAAATATGGAAAAATATCTAAAAATCCTCTTTTAATATATATAAGAAGGTGGTGAAATCAATTTTACAAAATGAGGTTTGGAAATATGACATTTTGAGTTAGTGACTAAAATGTAATTTTTGAAAAGTTCGTGACTGTTTTAAAAGGATTGAAACTTTGAATCTTTAAGGAGCTAATTTACCCAAGGGAGGATTTCTCTAGATTTTTCTTGATTTTTAAGACTCATTTAATGTTTAATTAATAAAAAGAAAAGAGGGAAAAAGATATTTTTAGTTTCATAACTAACTTTTACCAAAATTTTCCCATTTCAGTTTCTCTCAAAATTCCCTCAGCCAAACACATTTCCACAACAACTTTTCCTTTGATTTTCACACCTAAAGTTGAGATTTCAATTCCTAAATGATTCCTAATCATTTCTACATCAAATCCTCACCATTTGCTTAATGAATTTTCAAGGATTTTGGCTCTAAACAAGGAGAAATCCACATTTAGAGGTATGAACGTCCTTCTCCTCTAAATACTCAGTTCTTTACTGAAATTCCCAAGTTCTTAATCCTTAAATTGAGGTTTATTAAAGGTTTTAATGTTGTGATTGATTTTGGCTTAAAATGCAAGATTTGGATTTAATTTTGAAGAAATTCGTAATAGATGATTGGGCTCTGTTTTGAGATGTCTTTTTGATGTACTTTGGATGT
Organism: Hibiscus trionum; assembly: GCA_030270665.1. Classification (NCBI taxonomy): domain Eukaryota; kingdom Viridiplantae; phylum Streptophyta; class Magnoliopsida; order Malvales; family Malvaceae; genus Hibiscus; species Hibiscus trionum. The sequence continues at coordinate 18,427,331 of BSYR01000010.1, forward strand.
CTAAATGATGTGAAATGGAGGTTTAATCAATGCAATCCCGAATAGGTTGATTTTCCTAAGTTTTTACTTGTGAAAGTGGTAGTTTTTGGGGTGATCTTGGTGTTCTGTTAATGCTGGAGATATAAGGACGAGTTTGGGTTCATTTTGGATGTTAATTGATGTTTAAAAATGGTTAGAAGTGATGGATCTTGACTGGGTTAAGTTTTGGAAGAGTTTGGAGGTGTTTTCGGTTGTGTTTGGTAGCCGAAATGTTGGATTTATGTAGAGCATCGAGTTGAGTTGTGTTGCTGGTGTTTTTAATGCATGATGATGCATTAATCCTCTGCTGTTATGTGTTTAAAACAGGGGAGAATGATCCGGAAGCAATAGAGGTAGCGTTGGAGAGTTTCGGATGCTTGGAAGGCTTAACGGCTAGCGTAGTTTTGTGTATCGGTGAGTGAAGTTGGGCTTTTCAGCTTTAAAACCAATGTTTGAAGGTTTTGGGAGCTTAGTTTAAGTCTAAGAAACTTAGCTAAGCTCAAGAGTAAGTAAATGGAATTTCTCTCTTGGTTTGTGTTATGAATTGGTTTTTAATGCACTTGAGATGGTTGGATGCAATGTATGTGACTTGCATGTTTAAATTCTGTTTTGAAAGCATGTTTTAGCATGGTTTAATGCTGGTTTTGAAAGTCATGTGTTGAAGGATGCTCAAGGTAAGAGATCCTTGGTTTTGTACATTGGAATTGTGGAATTGATGCATAGTGTTGCATGTTGTTTAATGGCTTTGTTTGATGCTTTAAAATAGTGAATTGATGATTTTGCGAGAATGGGTCATTAAGCATGAGAAAAACATGTTATGAAGAGGAAATGTTTTTCATGGTATTTGAGTTTAACATTGCATAAGGTGTTCATGCTTGGAAAGGTTTTAATTGATGGTTTTGCGAGAATGTGCTTTGAAATGAGTTTTTAGCTTTTCTAAGCAAAGGGTTGGTTTTCATGATTGAGCAATGCATGATTTAAAGCATGTTGTTTAAAAAGGAGTTTTCAAACAATGCTTTGGTTTATCGAATTGTATCTACTTTTTAAGAAGGTTTTGTGATTCGCTACATTGATGGTGTTTTGGTTTTGAGCATTCCTCACTAAGCATTATGTGCTTACGCTCCTTTTTGTCCATCAATACAGATAATTGAAGTTGGGACAGCAAGAAGCAAGGGATTCAAGGAGAGCTCCACTTGAGAAGTATGTCTCGGTTAATAGCTATAGATAATAAAGGCAATGGGGGGAGAGTCTTTTATATTGATGTGTAGTGAGATTGTGTATGTTGGGCAAGTTTGGTTTATGATTTGAACTATGTGGTTTAACGCTTGCAACGTTTGAATCTTCTTATTCATAAGTCGTTATGCTATGCTTCTTGTTTTAAAAGCATGATTAAGTGTTGGATGTGTTGAAAGAGTTGGTGCACCTAGGGGTTGTTTTGTATCTAGATTTTAATGCAATTTGGTAGTTATGATGCTTGGCATGTTGTTGATTTGTTGAGGATTGATTTAGAGTATGTTTGATGGTGTTTAGACGAGTTAAAACAGGCTTTTCTGCTGTTTCTGGGCAGGGTGTTTCGAAACACCCTTGCCTGTTTCGAAACAGGTGCTGGATTTGGCCTAGGTGTTTCGAAACGGGTAGAGGTGTTTCGAAACACTTTGGCTACTGCCAAGCCTCGTTTCTGAACGGTCTATTCCCGTTTCGAAACACTTGACCGTTGGGCACTGATTTGAATGGTTTTGAAGTTTGCAAGCTTTACGTTTTAGTCCTGATTTTTGTATGTGCAATTGCTTGAGTTCGAGATGTCCGTTTAAGGTGAAATTTTGGCAGAGAGGCATGAAACATGATTAATTTCATAATGGTAACTCAAAAATTGGTAAAGTCCTCTTAATTTCTAGAATTTACAAATTGGTCCCTAAATTCGTTTGTTGTGCAATTGAGTCCCTTATTGTTTTCCGATTGCTGTGATTTTTGAGTATGCTTACCTCAAGAGTACACCTAGGGTTAATGTGCATCTAGACAAGCTTAAAAAGAAAAAAATGGTCGTTAATCAAGGTTGACTTTCGGGTTGACTTTGGTTTTCCCCGTGTAATCTTCGTAGTTCGGGTCAACCGTCTAGGCCGGGCTAAGGGGTTACAAAAAGCGAATCATGCCATCCTCGCACAACACCACTGTCGACCAACCCAGGTTAGCCCTCATTCACTCTATTTTGCATGAGAGGCCTATCAATGTGGGCAGTTTCATCCGGGAGAGCATTTTGGAGTGTGCACACAGGCCGACGGGACCACTCTACCTTCCTTACCTCATCACAGCCCTCTACCGCGGCCATGGTGTACCTGAAGCTGCCACCAATTTACGAGTCCAAGGGAAGGGATGGACCGACAAGAATATACTCAGATTGATGAAGCTGACTGCTGCCACCCCGCTGTCATCTTTTGATCCCACTACCAAGGCAGCAGACACGACAGAGCCGACGGATACTGAACCTGCTGCCACGGAACTTAGGCAGCAAACCGCAGCAGCAGCACCGACCGACTCCTCCTCCCAGATCCTTGCTGCTATACAGAAGATGGAGGAACGACATCTCGGTCTTATGAGCTTTATCAGGGATTTCACCGCAGCTACGGTACAATTCATCCAAACTTCATTAAATTTCCCTGATGTTGTATTTCCTGCTTTCCCTTCCCATTATTTTGCTGTACCCACCCCTGACCATACCCCTACACCTGCTGCCACACCAAAAACACCGTCCGCAGTATCAACACCAACCCCTGCCATGATAGCCGCCGGCAGCACTCGTGCAGCTGAAACTTCTGCCCGGGGAACCAAGAGAAGAATGCCCTCGGAAGAACTTGATGCATTCATCGCTGGTTTCTCTTCTTCCTCAATCTAGGAGGAAAGCGATAACGAACCCTCTGTTAAGAGGAATCTAGCCAAAGAATTCACACCAGTGAAACCTCAGAAGAGAATGGCATACAAAAACAAGCCGGATAGCGGCAGCGGCAGCAGCAGTGAGGACAGCAGCAGCTCGGAGGTACAGGTTGTGGAGAAACCCCTTCACATCTCTCCTACCATAATTCAACCTCCGAGGGAGGCCAAAACGAAGAACACGTCTGCCTCCCCCATCCGCCAGCCAGTTACGAAGGCCCGTGTCCGCCGACAGATCAGAGCCAGCAGCAGCAGTGACGACAACGCATAAAATTTGAGTTTTTTAACTTATTTTGTTGTCTGCTTCTATATATTTTGTGGTGTACTTTTTGTTATCTTTTATTTTTTCATTTGCATTGAGGGCAATGCAACCCTTGAGTTTTGGGTGGTATCCTTCCATTAATAGAGTCTAATTTAGTTTTAAATTGTGTCTTTTACTTAGTTTATTTTTGGTTAAAAAAATATATTGAAAATTTTGGCTTAAGTCTTTGAACTGAACTTACCTGTTGTGACATCTCTGTCGTGGCAGTGCCTTTAGGATAGTTTTAGGAACAATTTAGAGCCTTTCTATAGTTCTGAAACTTAAACAATATTTTGTGATTGTTATATTGCCTAGAACTCTTCTAGTTAACTAGAATAGGAAGCTTAGCACTTGAATAGCCCTAGAGGTGCCTAACACTGGCTCTAGGAAAGAAGTTTAGCATAATAGACTCAATAGCCCTAGAGGTGCCCGAAACCGGCTCTAGGAAGTTAGCTAGAGGTGCCCGAAACCGGCTATAGTGAAACTTTAGCTTAAAATAATAATAAAGTCGAGTCAAAACAAAAAATAAAAGGAGCCTTAGAAATTCCTTCAAAAAGATAAACTTTGGCATAAAAATTCAAGTTAGAGGCTGAAATATTCTAGTGAAACTAAGGGAGTCTTTGCATATAATTGTTCACAAGCCTGCACACACTGCACAAGGACTATAGCAAGATTCCGGACGAATCATAAGTTATCCGACAGGGTGCTGCCGTCGACAGAGAATGAATTTAGGGTAAGGGAAAGTTCACTGTTTTAAGCCAAAACAAAAAATATATATATTTTTCTTTTAGGTTTGAGTTGCTTGAGGGCAAGCAAAAACTTGAGTTTGGGGGTGTGTTGAGTGTGTAAAAGTTCTATTTTTTACCCCCTATTTAACCCATATTTCTGCTGCATTCAAGCATAATTCATTTCATTTCGGCTAGTTTACAGTAAGACATCACAAATATATTAAAAAGCACAGATTCTACTGAATTTGGTTGTTTTTACAGGTTGTTGCTGTAGCAGAGGGAGAAGCAGGCGCTGGGCAGTGAAATAGCAGAGCTGGAACTGGATGAGCAGTCAAGGAGGACGATGCTGCCATGGTTGCCGCCGTGGCAGCCAAGGACGATAGCAGTTTTGAGGAGAAGAAGCAAAGTGGACCTCGACAGAAAGAGAAAATTAAGCCCGTCTGTCGTGGAATACCATTATATTTTTCCAAGCCCTAGATCAGAATGAAGGCTAAGCCCAAGGTTCAAGGAGAGAAAGTCCAAGCAAGAAGGAAGGACGAGTTAAAGCTATATTCTCTGAAGATTTAGTCTTTATTAGAATTGTACTTTAATTTAAACTTGTAGTCTTGCTATATTAGAAAACTTGGACCCAAAGCCTATATAAATGCATGTAATTCGACCTAGGAGAGGACATCACCTATCTCTAGCCTTTTTCCCAAAACCCTAGCCGTTTTTCCCCTTCTCAACATGTTCTAAATTCCCCTTAGGGCCACGGGTTGATTTGTAAAGTAGTTGCAAGGGTTGCTTTTGTTTTAGGAATTTTCAGTTTAATAAAATAAACTTCAAGTTCTCTTATTCTGGTTATTAACATCTTGCAAGAGTATCGGGAGAGCATTGCGAGGTTATCTATTTACTGAATATCATGAGAGTTAAGTATACAAAAGGAATAAGTGCGAGTTCTCTAGTTTATAGTTGAACTATCTCGGACCTAGGGATAGGACGAGGTTAAGTGGCTAAAGAAGAATTTAACAACATCGGTGTTCATCCTTCGATTCACGCCGGGAGGTATCATCAAAGATGTGTTCATCAACAGACTTGGACCTAGGGATAGGCCGAGGCACAGCAGGGATTCTTGCCAAACTTGAAGTACAGAGTTGTGTGTTCGCTGCCACGACAAGCAACAGACTGCCTCCGCGGCAGGTGCTGCCGCGACGGGGACATCGACTCAGCAGATTTTCCTAAACCTAGCAATACCTACACTACTGAGCAATTCAATACCAGCCTATTCTCTCTATCTTGATTTCTTTAATCTTATTTTCCAATACTCTTTATTATTCTCGTGACAACATCTTAAATATTCTTTTTACTTCCGTGTAGTAATTCAAGGTGAAGCTATAAGCCCAGTCCCTGTGGAGACGATATCCGAAACTTCCGTATCACTTTACTACTTGTGTCGTGTACACTTGCACTACAATTGCGATAGATACTTTTACACGCAACAACAGGTATCTAATTTAATCCGACCTGACAGGACCCAACCTAAAACTCATCAGATTACCAGTTATTACATCCTAATATTTATAATTAAAGATGGAACTTTTTATTCAATTTCATAATTAGGCGCACACTAGTTACACAACCGCTTGGCGCTAGAGCCTTTTTTTTTCTTCAATTTCATGTGCCTTTTAAAATTACATGTCATGACACTAATTATTTTCTTTGAAAATCTTCAATTCAAAATAGACGGTGTTTAGAGGACACATAAATTTATAACATAGGATAACAAATAAGTAGTTGAGATGAAATTACATTGTGTTTAGAGAACACGAGAGAACTTAGAGTGTTTTGAGAACACGAGTTTATTCCATGTTTTTATGACGTCGTGGGTTTAAACCTCAATTAATATTATATTGATATCCTTTTTAAGAACTCTCAATGAAAACCACAATAATTGAGTGAGATCGTGTTGATGACGTGTTGTAAAGGAAGTAAAGAAGAACAAGAATAAGAACAAAGATATGTGAGAAAGAAGAAGATTTATATTTATTCTCAATAATGAAGTTGTATATAATGCCTTATTCAAATCATCTATTTCTGAGCATAAAAAGTACATAACACATAATATTTTAAATGATAAAGTAAATCAAATCTTGTATATAAAGTTCTTATCATGATAAACATTGACATAGATAAATATTCATAACAAATATTAATTTAATTATCTATTTTTTTTTATTACTTTTTCTCCATTGTTTGTTCAAGAGAATGGCACAACTAGCCTTTAACTAAACAATTGTCACTCATATATATTTGTTGGGAAAATGTGATAAAATAGAAACTTTGAGTTATATTTTTTGTGGGTAAAAGTAGAGATTCGAATATGAATTTATTGGTTCATATCCTATCTTGGAAAATTGTGAGGAATTGACAATTTTGAGCCATAATTTGAGATGGTAAAGGTGGAGATTCGAATACGAATTTTATTGGGTCCTATTCTAATCCATGAGACCTTTACAATGATATCTTATATGCTCAAAATGGTTGAGTGATGAATGAGAAATTGATGCTCAAAGTAAGGTAGCTGTAAATTGAGTAAGGAAGATAAAACCCCTTATCCCACATGGATGAAATAAATGGCATAGGAAGTGTTTATATACACTTACCAACTTTATAATCATTGAATGATTTGATTAAAAATTGTGATTTGCTCGTAGGGTGTGTAAATGAATTTCATTTGGTTTAGTACTCACTTGCACAACTTGTGTGATGCAAATGTTTGAACCAATTGGGTAATTTGTGGGCCTGTAGATATTTTACCCACTTTTGCTTTTCTTAAATTTGAATAGTAAAAATGATAATACTTGCAATTCACGAAATATATCCGAGTAAATATGATATTGATTGTTTGTTTCCGAATTAAATAAGAAAATAATTAATAACAATTAAAGTTGGAATATTTTATTTCCACGGTTTAACCTAATCACTCTCCTATATAAACCTCAACTCTAGTCACTTTAAAGTACAACTCGAAATATTTTCTAGTCTCGAAAATTGCATTGTGTTTTTTTTTTGTGATAGTCAGAGACAAGGGTTCTGTTTGTGATCTCTTCAGAAGTGCTTTGTCGAAGATCATCCGTTGTTGTATCCCATGAGACTGATGACCAAACAACTCAAGCACAAAGGAGCGGCTGAAATATGTCTTAAGAAAAGTGCGTTTGTGCAGGCCTCAACAATATGTTTTCAGTTTATTTCGAATCTGTTCAATTCCATTAAATTCGTTTTATTATTTTCTTGTTTATATCTATTTTTTTCGAATTAACCTTACTTTTTCAACATCCTACTCCATGAGAACTTTACACCAATATCTAATATGCTTAAAATGGTTGAGTGATAAATGAGAAATTCATACTCAAAGTAGGGTACTTGCGAATTGTGCAAGAAAAATAGAAAACACATATCTGACATTGGTAGGATAACAAGCATAGGAAGTGTTTATATACACCAACCCACTTGCCAACCATTGAATGACTTGGTTACGACCGTGCCTCGCACGTATGTGCAAGGAAAATTGCAAATCAAAGCTCTCCAAAACCATCGCGATTGTGGTTAAGCTAGTACGATGTGGACGACGCGAATGTCTAGACTAGTTCAGCCCTCTGGGGCTTGCTTATATTTTTCCCACTGCAAATTAAAATTTTCCTTTAAAAAAGTCATATCTTTTTTAATATTTCGAATTAAAAGGATATTAGTTGGTTTCCTGAATTTCAGTTATTAAAGTTGATAACGTCTTGTAGTTCACATTTATATATTCAATTAAATATGATTGTAATAGCGTATTTTAAAACTTATTCGGTTATAACATTAATGACCTTAATTTTGAAATATATTATTTCTAATAATACTCCCTCGTGAAACTCCTATAAATAGCGTGTAAACCTTCTAGGTTTAAGGGAACTCAAAAAAAAAAAAATTTCTCCTATAATTTTTAGTGATAGACAAAGACAATGGTATAATAGTTCATAATCTTTGCAATTGTGCTATTGTAGCTTATTATCTAGTTGTTATATCAAGGGAGACTGACGGTCGAAGATCTCAAAACACCAAGGAGTGGCCGAAAATCCGTCTTGAATAAACTATATAGTTATAGGCCTTAAATCGTTTCCAACCAGTTTGTTTTTGATATTTTGTATCAAATTTTTTGTTTTGTTCAGTTTAATATTTTAATACAATATTCGTATTTTATTGATTATTTTAATTCTTTGATTAATATTTTTCTAACAATCTTAAGATAAATTTTAAGTTTTAACCCAAAAAGAATAGGTAATCGTGTATAATGCAATGGTTCATACCACATTGAATTTCAGCGCCATCCTGTCCAACTCTCCGATCATAGCAGTATCCAAGTGCGTAGCTCATGTCCGGTCCCTTCACCAACCCCATGCGTTTTGCACATATGTATTGTGCCATTTAAAAAACTCCCTTGGGTTACCCACGTGAATTCTAACCAAAAAGGAAAACTCCCATTAGTGAAAACGTTATGCATAACATAAACTATTTCCTAACGTTGTTTTCTTCTTGTCATAATTGGTATGGTTGTATGATGAGCAACCACTTATTTCCGGGTGAGAGCAAATTTACTTCATGTACTACTAAGGTAAATCCTTAAATCACGAGATTATTAAGACAATAAAATATGTCATGAATAAGAAATATATTGTGTCCTAATTTTGCCCTTAATAATTATTATTAAATGTGATAATAATTATTGTTTGTGTTTGTGGAAACATTGAGAATTTTATTTTTGTACTAATAATTTCCTTTTAGAAATTTTATAGAGACAAACAAGATATTCAGACGAAATCTTGATCTATTTTGAAAATTAAGATCTTATAAATAATTCATTTTAGGATTTAATTCATGTCGTTTTAACGGGTTCACTTGATCTTCATTTCCAAACAAGAATCGATGAAATTAATATCGAAAGATTTTTCCTTTTGATTTTTGTTTGTTAAATAGAATCGGGCTGCCTTGATATCTCTGTTTGGGCTTTAGTTCTACTAATATCATTGATTAATAGAAGATATAACAAGAACAAAGGAGATAAATCACTAAATTTTTTTCTCCTTGAGAATCTTATGTGATTCTATTTTGTTATAGGAATAAATCCTTGAATTTATTTCATTATAATTTCGTATAATTCTATCTTATAAAAGGAAATAAATAATTAAGTTTATTTTCTTTGAATACTTTATAATTCTATCTCATAAAAGAAAATAAATTATTGAATTTATTTATTGAGAATCTTGTTTTGTTTGCGAATTGAGTTCTTGTAAACATTATTTTTTCGGAAATTTAATTTCTATCGTTTTAACGTGTTTACTTGATCTCCTTTCAATTAAAGTTGACAAATTTGTTTTAACAAAAAATTATTAGAAGTAACATTGGTTACAAATTATGTTCAACAAAATCTAAAACGTTATTCAGACCGAGGTCTTGAATCAAAGTATGGACGAACTTTGTTTTTCTATGTCAAAACTACATTCTCAAAGCCTTTTCTGATGCACGCTATGAAGTCCATAGTGTTTAAAAATGGCTAAAGAATTATGATGTTCATTAGACCATAAATAAAAAATGAACGATGTTAGTGTTAAGAAATTCTTAGTTACCAAATTCTTAATTTTGTAATGATTAATTCAAAATTGCTGCGAATTAAAGGCAGTGAATTTATCTAATAACTCACGATATTCTCGCAAAAGGAATGTTTATAAGTGAATCCGTTCAAGTGTTATTTAATTGAAAAATTAACCCCTACTTGGAATAGCTTCGAGAATTACCTTTAAGAGAACGAAATCCATAGACGGATGATTGAAAGACAATATGAAACTACATGTCCAGGATTTTTTTTAAAGACATGGTATCTAAGCGTGCATAGTGCACCGCCTTTGTTTCATAAGTTACCTATTTGATGCACTGTTCGATATTATCTTTCTATTAGACTATATGAACTTTTGTATCAGGTTTAAGTTTCCTAAACTCCTGTCGTCTAACAAAAATTGAAAATTGCATGTTTCTAGTTTTAGTTTCGAACTAAATTCATGATGATTAACAAGTTCGTAATTTTCTATTTCTAATTTGTGACTTTGAGCCACAATGAAAACGAATGAATTTCATTGTAGAGAATTTCAAAACCTGACTACAAAAGATATTGTTGAACTTGATTAAATATGTGAAAGATGATCGTTCTATTATTAGACATGATAAGGTAAATGTTTCTAAGAAAAATATTGCTAGGGCAAACGCAAATAAGGTCTTATGTAGGACCAAAAGGCGGTCTGCTCAAGAAGCAAGATTTTATTGGAAATGCTCCAATTGCCATAAGATGAGGAACAAGTCTTTAGACTATAGACTTCTAAAGAAAGTCAGAACAAACGAGGTCATTGTTATAACAAAACATTGTCGTAATAATTAAACATGACAAATTAATGTTTGAAGGAATAAATTTATTGCATTCATTAATTATATGACAAACTAAAGTTATTTGTTTAAAAGCAAAGATGAAGCTTTATAGAATTATTCTCTATAAGCATGAAGCTGAAACCGAAACTTAATAAAATGATTAAGATCGGGTTGAAGCTCCAAATGAGTAATAATGATACTCTAATTTTGAAGATGACTTCTGAAAAGTACTAAAACTTCAAATATGTGACTAACATGTGGGGGAAACAGTTCTATCAGCTAATTACCTTTCAAATCAGGTTTCCCACAATAAAAGAGACAAGACACCATATGAGTTATGGAAGAGTATAAAACCTTACTAAAATTACTTGAAATGTGGGTTGTCTTACAAAGGTAATGTCCCCATTACCAAGCTAAATGGAAATAAGTCTAACGGTGAACTATATTTTCATTGGCTATGTAGAACATATATATATATATATATCATTTTCTTGAGTACAAATCAAAGAAACGTGAGATTCCCAAGAATATGGAATCAAACAATACTTCAATCTTTGAAAATATAACCCCTTTTATAACTAGGGTAATTGATTCAAGTTCAACAAAATGAATTTAGAGACTATTAATAGATATAGTCAAAACATTCAACAAACGGTTGAAACAAAGATGTCGTCATGATGACAAATTAGTTTGACAAACGTGTGTATGTCAAAACTACCGAAAGTAGGATGTATGTCAAAACTACCGAAAGTAGGATGTATGATCCTTTGTTGATGACATACCCAAATTCAAGATTGACATGAAAAATATGGAAAATATGAGATTAACTGATTTGATTTTGAACATCCAAATCTAATGATTGTCTAATTGTCTCATATTGATGCAGTCACACTATGTCGACTAAAGAAGCTTGGCAGGGATGTTTCTAGCATAGCCAAAACTCCAATGAATACCCGACAACAAATGTGCAAAACCAAAAGGTTAAAAGGTTAACCAAATGGAATATGCAAAGGTCAGTGACAATCTAATTGAACTGTACTAGAACTAATATTGATTTCACTATAAATAGTTAAAGTAGATTCAAAATCAATCCAAGATCAAACCTCTAGAAAGCGATTGTGAGTGTACTGAGATATACTCAAGACAAAGAACTACATTATTCTAGAGATCCTACTATTTAGAAGGATTCTCCGATGCCAATTGGATATTTCATATTAAAGATATCAAAGGCACAAGAGAATATGTTTCACATTGAAATGAGGATCAATGTCATGGAATTCCACTAGAAAAACGTTTAGAACTAGATCCAAAATGGAATATGAGTTTGTAACTCTAGACCAATCTAGAGAATAAGCCACATTGTTTCAAAATTTCTTGGAGGATATTTCTAAATGGCCAAAGCATGTGCCCACAATATTCATAAATTGGTATAGCACGAAGCTTTATGTATAATGGTAAGTCGAGACATATGCGTCGTCAATACAATACCATTAAACAACTAGTCTCAAATGATTTTATATCTATTGATTTTCTAAGATCAAAAGATAACTTTGTAGATCTGTTGACCAAAGGGTTAAATCGAGGTCGAGTTGAGAAACATCGAAAGAAATGTGACTACAGCCCAAGAAAATTGAAGGCACTATGTGAAAGAAAAACATACCTATTTGATTGGAGATCTCAAGATCTAGGTTCAAAGGGACGACCTAATTGCATAGACAATGTGTAGTCATTGTGGGGGGTACTTATCCCCAAGTTTGTTCATATGTTGTAAATAATGGTCAGAGTGGATGATAGCTCTTTAAAGAGCATATATTTTCCCTAAATTTATAGATTTAATCATCCCCACATCAATGTTTGTTTCATCAAATTTTTTTTGCATTTTTCATGTCTATTTCTTGCATTTTATCTAACTTCGTCTTAGTTGCTCTTATTTCACATATTTTTGCTTATTTTTCCTTGTTGTCGTTGCATTTATAATTTCCCTACAAAGGAAGTTTCAACTGCAGCCAGCTCAACAATGCAACTACCAGTTGTCATATATACTAAAAGATAAGGACGACTCTGTAGTTGCATTATTTGTTATATCATATTTTGTACGGCCTTGGGTCACACAAAACACCTGAAGGACAAGTTTTCTTTCTTGGGCAGCCTATAAAAGAGCGAACCCGAGAGGAGAGAGAGAGATAGAGAGATAGAGAGAGAGAGAGAGAGACGCTTTCTATTTTCATATCATCTTCAACCACCGAGCTTATTCTATCCTTCCATGGCGGCTTAAGCTTATTTCTGGCGATCCAATGTGAAGCGAGGCAGAAATATTCGAGGAGAAGAGGATTCAAGTGCAATATCAAAGAGAATATTTTGTTCTCATCTTAAACTTTCGTTTGATTAGATGTTTTGATGCAAAAATTAGTACTACACCTAAGAGAGACTCGATAGAAATTTTACAAGGCCCAATCACTCGGGCAAGGACTAAACAATTCAAGAAGGCTCTCGCAATGTTAATCAAGCGAGTTTGGGGTGTTAGGTTTCAAAGGGGCGTTGGAATTGATGGAAATGGGCGTGAAGAGCCATGCAAGCCATGCACTTTGTTGCATTTAGTTTAATTTTACACATCCTTGTTTGTTTAATTTTTGGACACATAGTTATTTATTTTGTGCCTAGTTTTCTCTTTAAATTTCCAGAATTTTATATAGTGAGTCATGTAGTTTGTTTTATATGTTTTAAAACCATATTTTATAATTTAATTTCAGCATTTATATGTCAAACGTTAATGCTTTTATTTTGGTCATATAGGTGTACAAGTGGCATGACAACTTCGAGCTTGGAGTGTAAGCATTGTCCAAGACATTTGGACAGGATTGGACAACATGAGATGGAAGAAGGAAAGCTAAGAGACACCTCTATTTGACTCTTCAATGGATGGAAATAATAAGGAGCTGATCCAAAAATTCCTTTTCATGTGATGGCAATTCATATTCAATTAAAGAAGACGCATTGGGGGCAGATTCATCACCAAAAACGTCACTCCGATTGTTTGCCATTTTGAGTAGGATCCAAGCATAACTGCGTTGTGAAGTCTGCATGAATCTTAATCTCTTATCTCTTATCTTTCCAACGCATTTTGAATCGCATCAATCCGATATCAAAAGCTCGAGATATTTTTAAATTACTGAAGGTATTGCAGGCTGGAGCATCATACGAGATTTGCAACCATTTACTTTCAAAAGCCATGTCCATTCATATTTCAACACTAATGAACAGGCTTTATGCATCATCTTGAATGAAGGAAGGACTTTTGGCCTTTCATATTCACTGTAAGCATATAAATAGAAGGCTTTTGGTAATTTTAAAACACAACTTAGAATTTGAATATACTTGTGAGATTGTTCTCCTCATTGTTCTTCATTGAACTTCTTCACTTCCAAGCTTGTTCTTGTGATTGTCAACCTCTACCTTTCATCATCATATAACGTTGGTTCCTAGTTGCATATAACTAGTGGGTCGCGTTACACCATCTAGCTTTCCATCTAATTATAACGTTGGTTCATGTATCTCAATATCTAGCGTGTCACATTCCATCCAAACTATCATTTAATCTATCCAAACGTCCACCCCATTCCACCCAATCATCCATGCCATCCATAATCTTTACTATCTTCATCTTCTTTGTTTCAAAACACCGAACCCTTTTGCTAGCCTTCAACAACGATTTTAAATACACCTTGATTTACAATCGGGAACAAATATGTCTCAACTTCAACCGCCGGAGGCGAGCACGTATCATTTGGCATTAGACCTATTTTAAATCAAGGTACTCGGTTCTTCTTTCTTCTAGATTGTGAAACAAATTAAAAAAAGAAAAATAAAAAAAAGGAGAAGAGAAGAGAAGAAATAAAAAATATAAATAGTTGAATATAAGCTCTCTATTAGATTTATTCTTCCCTATATTATTTTTAGTTACCCTAGCCTTTGTTTCTAAGCCTACCCTATTTACCTATTCATCTTCCTACCCTACATCATTCACAAGACGACTCCACAAAGAACATTGGGAAAAATCAAGGATAGTTCTTTTAAGAACATCAAGATAGAAAAAAACACGAGTGGAAAAGTGCAAGAGTGGTGAGATCATCAGTGAATCCTAAAAGCCATCTATAATAGCAAACACGTGTGTGAGTGATTCATTTCTTCGCATTTTTTGTTTCTTTTTGAGGTGAAGTTTCTTGTTTTATTTTTGCAAGGTATGATGAGCAATACAACCATCAACAATAATGGTGGCAACAATGGTAATAATATCAACGGAGATCTACTTCAGGCAGTAGAAAATTAATGAGGCCAATGGAAGAATGTTTACAACGACGTATCGAGGAGGCAGTGGCCTGAACCGAACAAGGTATTCCCAACAACGCGGAGAGAAGGTCACAAGTCTTAATCGGAGGAAATGACTATTGTAGTCAAAGTGAGGGGATAAACACTCTCCGAGGATCTAATAATGTAGAGAGACCTCGACCACGTAGGCAAAGTCGACCAAGGAATCAAGATCAAGACAATGATAACCTTAGCAACATTCAAATGGTCATTCTACCTTTCTAAGGAAAATCTGATCAAGAGGCATATCTAGAATGGGAAAAGAAGGTGGAACTTGTCTCCGAGTGCAAAAGTAATTCCAAAGCCAAGAAGGTAAGACTCACCGCTCTTGAATTTTCCGATTATGCCATTATTTGGTGGGACAATTTAATCTCTATTAGGAGACAAAATGGCGAGCCTCCAATTGAGACTTGGAACGAAATGTAGGCCACACTATGCGAATGAGATTTATCCCGGAACATTACCACTACGACTTGTTCCGGAGACTCCATAATCATAAACAACGCAATCGAAGTGTCAAAGACTATCATAAAGAAATGGAGATTGCCATGATCCAAGCCGACGTAAACGAATATCGTGAATCTACTATGGTTAAACGAAGGGGGATAAATTAAAGTTACCAACATAGCCCTCATCCCCATTTCCGTTGGTAAGTACCAAGATGAGGTACTTTGTGATGTTGTTCTAATGCAAGCCAGCCATTTATTGTTAGGTAGACTATGTCAATATGATTGAAGAGCAAACCACGATGGCTACACCAACAAATATTCTCTTCAACATAAAGGAAAGAAAATTATTTTGGTACTTCTCACACCAAGGCAAATCCATGAAGATAAAATGTGGTTAAAAGAAAATTTTTAGAATTTTCAAAAGAAGAGAATGAGAAAAAAAGAGAGCAAAAAAGAAGAAGAGAGTGGAGAGCAAATAAAAGTGATTAAGAGAAAAACATGAGATGAGAAAATGAGTTGGAAAAACTTGTTTTTTGGCAAAAGAAATCAAAATGATAAAATTATTGCTTTCAAAGCAATATTTACTTGTACTAATGTACAAGGAGAGTATGCTAACCGCGAACGAACTTGACAATTCCTTGCCTTCTCCTATTGTCTCTTTGATTCAAGAATTTGAAGACATATTTCCTGAGGATATTTCGAGTGGTTTGCCACCCATTTTGTGCATAGAGCATCAAATAGACTTTATTCCTAGTGCAACCATTCCAAACTAGCCAGCCTACCGAAGCAATCCCGAAGAGACTAAAGAGTTGCAACGTTAAATTGAAGAATTGATGGAAGCAAGATTTGTTCAAGAAAGTATTAGCCCTTGTGCCAATCCAGTTTTACTAGTGCCAAAAAAGACGATCCGTGGCAAATGTGCATCGATTGTCGAACGGTCAACAAGATTACCATCAAATACCGACATCCAATTCCGTGCCTAGACGACATGTTGGACAAACTCAACGGTGCATGCATCTTCTCCATAATTAGTTTGAAAAGTGGAAATCATCAAATAAGGATGCGAGAAGGAGAGGAGTGGAAAACCGCCTTCAAAACCAAGCACAATTTGTATGAGTAGATGGTTATGCCTTTTGGCTTAACTAATGCTCCGAGTACTTTTATACTTTTAATGAATCACATCTTTTGCTCCTTTCTTGTTAAGTTTTGTGTGGTGTATTTTGACGACATCCTTATCTACAGAAAATGTTTAGAGGATCATGTTCAACATTTAAGATCAGTATTGGAAGTGCTAAAGAAAGAGACATTGTTTGCAAATCTTAAAAATTGTTCTTTTTGCACTAACAAAGTTGTCTTTCTAGCTTTCATGGTCAGCTCGGAAGGACTCGAAGTAGATCAAGAAAAGTTGAAAGCAATTCAAGAATGGTCGCGACTAATGAGCATAAGTCAAGTAAGGATTTTTCATTGGTTAGCTAGTTTCTATCGAAGGTTTGTTCCTAACTTTCGTACTTTAGCTGCACCCTCAACATGAATCATAAAAAAGAATGTTAATTTTCATTGGGGTGAGGAACAAGAATATGCCTTTGTTTTGATTAAAGAATGCTCGACCCATGCACCTTTGCTAGCACTCTAAGATTTTACTAAATTTTGAGATTCATTGTGATGTATCATGTTTAGGAATTGGAGCTGTTCTCACTAAAGATGGATGCCCAATTGCTTATTTTAGCGAGAAGTTGAACGGTGCAACTTTCAATTATCCGACATACATCAAAGAGATGTATGCATTAATTCGAGCATTAGAAACATGGCAGCGTTACCTTTGGCCTAAGGACTTTATAATCCATTCCGATCATGAAGCCTCAAAGCATCTCAAGGGACAACACAAGTTGAACAAAAGGCATGCCAAGTTGGTGGAGTTTCTAGAGACATTCTCGTACGTGATCAAGTACAAAACGGTAAGGAAAATATTGTTACCGATGCTTTGTCAATGAGGTATTTAATTTTCAACACCTTGGATTCTATGTTACTTGGATTTGCTTACATAAAGGAACTTTATGAAAATGACCATGACATTGGTGACATTTATAAAGCTTGTGCAAAGGGAATTTTTGATAGGTTCTACCAACATGATGGATACCTCTTTCATGAAGGGAAGTTATGCATTCCTTAAGGATCTATTCGGAACATTTTAGTGAATGAAGCACATGGTGGAGGACTCATCTGTCACTTTGGCGTGACTAAGACTTTAGAAGCACTTCGACAACATCTCTTTTGGCCTAAAACGAGACGAGATGTCGAGAGGATATGCGATAGATGCATTAAATGCAAGAAGGCCAAAACACGACTTAAGCCTCATGGCTTATACACGCCACTTCCTATTCCCGAATCACCTTGGGTGGACATTTGCATGGATTTTTTAGGGCTTCCAAGGAGAAAAAGTGGAAAAGACTCATTTTTATGGTTGTTGATAGGTTTTAAAAAATGGCATATTTTATTCCTTGTAATAAGACCAATGACACTACAAATATTGCTATTTTGCTTTTTTAGGAAATTAATTCGACTACATGGAATGCCAATGAAAATTGTGTCATACAGAGATGCCAAATTCCTTTGTCATTTTTGTAGAATTTCGTGGAATCGATTGGGCGCCAAGTTATTATTTTCTATGACTTGGCATCATCAAATGGAAGGGCAGACTGGGGCAGTCAATAGGGTGCTATCAACCATGATCCGTACCATCATTCAAAAGAATTTAAAATCGTGGAAGAATTTAAAATCGTGGCATCCTCAAATGGAAGGGCAGACTGGGGTAGCCACTAAACATTCTCTGTTTGAAGTGGCTTATGGGTTTAATCCCTTAACCCCTCTTGATTTGATTCCTTTACCTAATGATAAATTTGTTGATGTAGATGGCAAAAAGAAAGCCAAATTTAAGTAAGATCTATAGAGGAAGGTGAAGGAAAATATTGAAAAAGGACAGAACAATACGCCAGCAAAGCCAACAAAGGACGTAAGTCGGTCATTTCTGAGCCCGAGGAATGGGTTTGGGTGCACATACGAAATGAGCGATTTCTTGCTCAACGAAGGTCCAAACTCTTACCCCGAGGAGACGATACTTTCCAAGTCCTTGAAAGGATCAATGACAACACTTACAAGTTAGATCTACATGGTGAGTATAGCATTAGTGCGTGTTTAAATGTTTCTGATTTGTCTTCTTTTGATGTAGGTGATGATTTGGGGACAAATCACATAAAAGAAGGAGGATGATGCGAACATCAATACTACACATAAGAGAGACCCGATAGAAGTTCCTCAAGGCCCAATCACTCGGACAAGGGCTAAACAATTCAAGGACGCTTTCACAATGTTAATCAAGCAAGTTTGGGATATTGGGTTTCAAAAGCGTGTTGGACTTGATGGGTATGGGCATGAAAAGCGCGTTGGACACATCATTTTTTGTCTAATTTTTAGACACAATGTTATTTGTTTTATGCCTAATTTTCTCTTTAAATGTCTAGCATTTTATTTAGTGAGTAATGCAGGTTGTTTTATATATTTTAAAACCATATTTTATAATTTAATTTCAGAATTTATATGTCACACAATAATGTGTTTAATTTAACCATATAGTTGTACATGTGGCACGCCAACTTGGAGCTTGAAGGGGAAGCATTGTCCAAGTCATTTGTGGAGGATTGGGACACCAAGATAAGGAACAAGGAAAGCCAAAAGACACCTCTATTTGACTCTTCAATAGATAAAAATGATAATGAGCATAATCCAAAAATGTCTTTTCATATTATGGCCATTCATATTCAATGAAAGAGGATGCATTGGGGCAGATTCATCACCAAAAACGTCACTCATAGTTTTTTCCATTTGCGAGCATGATCCAAGCATAACTAGGTTGTGAAGTCTGCATGAAACATAATCTACTATCTCTTAGCTTTCCAACACATTTTGAACCACATCTATCTGATATCGAGAGCTTGAGATATGTCCAGATTACTGAAGGTAGTGCAGGCTAAAAAGTCATACGAGATTTGCAACCATTCACCTTCTAAAAGGCATGTCCATTCATATTTCAGCTGTAACACCCCCTAACCTGGCTTAGGAGATAGATCAGATTAGAATGTGTTACTAAAGAAATACCGAAAGAACTTAAAGACTTACACATGAAATAATCAAAGTTTCTAGAAATTTGAGTAAATTAAAACCTTCATTCTAATTCAATAGCATCAAAGCTTAGACACGACTCGAAAATGAACAATCTCACATGTACTTGTATTACGTGTATAATTAACAAATCTTATTAGGCTCTTTGATATATCACAAGACTTAGTGTTATACATACTCATAGTCGACCCATATTATATTCCACCTATGAGCAATAAATTTGTGATCATATAAACATGGTGAACATGAACTTACAAAGTAAGTTAAACAAGGTAGGATGTTTTTACAGGATATGTAATAAGCATACAAGACGATCAAAATAGGGTCAAGATTATTTAGTCGTGCAAGCAACAATGTCAAGAACTATAACAACAAATTGAAATTTAAGCCTTTACAAAAAGGATTCCTCCCTTAATGCTTTAAGTCTTGATTAGTCACCTAACAAATCAATGCCATTAATCCAATCATGAATATTTGGGATCATATTCCAATCGGTTATCCATTAGAATCTAGTCTTTATACTTTAACCATTTTATTTTAGGGTGATTCTAACAATTGATCATCAATTGTTAAGACATACATGTAAGCATGCTACAAACTATCTTTCTTAAGCTATTCCACTTAATATACCGCTAAATTCATATCATGATATTAACCACTATGATTAACCACAAGAAAGCAAACGTAGAAAGGATTAAACGACCATTTACAAACCACACACACAAACACATACACACACACACACACACACACACACACACACACACATATGCATGCATGAATCACGAGATTCCCTAATTTCAAACGTACAAATCATCTATGTGCCACAACTAGGAGTCCCCAAGAGGTTACGAACATAATCCTTATTTCTAGAGATCTAGTCCAAGACTGAGACGTACCCAAAGCCACTCTACCTGAAATGTAATCGAAAGAGCAAACATAATGTCACGGGGCTAGAGTCTGACTAGCTGGTCCGTGCGGCCTTATTCATCGAGCTAAATCGATGACTAAGTCAGCCTTCGAATTTTCTAAGCAAGAGTGATTAGAAATTAGATCGGCGGAAGCTTTGAAACAAGGCAACAAGGAAAAACACGTGGAAGATCGTTAAGAGAAAATTATGAACTCTTTATTCTCAAACTCAAAGAAAGATGGGAAATGAAATGTGAATTACAAAGGTGAGGGGAGGGCTCTATTTATAGCCTCACCTCCTACGATCTAACGGTCTAGGAAGATTCGATCCAACGGCTAAGAATCAATCTTCAAGATACAATTCCCTAATCATGGCAAGACTATCACTCAAATACAAAATTGCCTAGAATACAAAGGCTATGACATCACCAATGTGTTGGCAATGGATACTTTTCTCAATTATGGCTCCAATGGTGATATCTTTCCATGTGTTTTGGTCAATTGATGAAAACTCACTATGGGTCTTGGTCGCTTGGGCGGATTGATAATTGATAAGCCTGGTTGGCTCGCCCAAAACCCCCTCGATGGCATGCTAGATGCTGAATCGGCCCCTAGGCATGTGGACAACTCAGATGGGGCATGTCTCGGCCCCTTGGGGTGCACGTCGGGTGCTAACTGGGGCTCCAAGGCTTGGGCGGCATGGAGGGTGCTCGGCTTGGCCCCTTTGGATTCGTGTAAGGTGCTCCCTCGGGTCCCTCTCTCTCGAGCAGCCCATGAGGTGCTTGTCTCGGCCCCATGGTGCGCGTGGCGTGTGCTAGCTCGGCTCCATCGGTTGTGTACGCCCCATGGGGTGTTGGGATTGGCCCCATGGTGTGAGATGTTGGTGTAGACTCGGGTCTCTTGGTCGGGTGAAGCATGTGGTGTGCTAAGGCAAGCCCCTTGGTGTGCGTCTTGCTCGGTCATAGAGTGGCGGGCTGTGACATTCTCCCCCACTCGATCTAGCGACGCCTTCGTTGCTAGGAGATGATGAGTCTTGGTTGTCTGATCCTCGAACGGTCTCGGTTCCTTGGCAAGGCTTTGGTCGGACTTGGCTTTGGGTTGTATCGTCCAAAGCTCAAGGCCTCTGTGACTTATTCCTCGCTCGGTCTCGATGGTTGGTGCCTCCTCGTAGTAGGAGAACTCCACTCCTCGTGGTGCAAGGCTCCGCTCGCCCCACTCTTGGCCATCGGCATCCTCTTCCAACGGCTTGGGCATGTCAATGCGGTCTATATACCCTCTCAGTGGCAACTCCACCTCGTAGGCCTCCTCACCTAGTTTCTTCATGGCTTGACTCAGTCCCTCGCTTGGCCCCGTAAGTGACCTGTGGACAGAACCACAGTAATTTAGACCCAATTCTTCAAAAGTTGGATTGCTTACCTCAAACACAATGTCCTCGTCAGATTTCTCCACTATGCCTTGTCGATACTCAAGGCAAGTGATGATGGTGGGGTCATGGTATAGGCCCCCTTCGGTGCTCTTTAGCACTTCTCCCTCGGCTTGGTAGATGGTTGGAGAATCTTGACTCGTTCCATCCACCTTGTCACTCAGTTCCTCATCATCATTGTCGTACGACTTCACTAGGATAGTTGGGGTGAGGTGATCCCTAGGCTTCGATGGCTTTTCCCATCCAAATGCATTCTTGCCTACTCGCCCCATGGCTTGATTTGGCACCTCGTTCAATCTTGTAGGCAACCTACAAACAACCAAATGACCATTTGTAAGACTTGATTCTTCAAATAGAGAATCACTTACCTTGGACGCAATGTCCTTGTCGGCTCGATCCACTATGCCTTGTTGATACCCAAGGTAAGTGTTGGTGGCATAAGGTTCATGGATTGGCCCCTCTTCGATGCTCTCAAGCATTACTCCCTCGGTCTCACTCGGCTTTCTACTCTCAAAAGCGATTGGATGCTTCACTTGTATTGGCAACTCCTCGATGGCAAATGCGTCATTGTCAGGCTCAACTGACTTGGTGCCGTCTAGCAACACTGTCTCTCGCTCATCCACCTTGTCTTGGCTTAACTCATCGAGCTTTAGTGATGCTATCTGATATGGTCTAGCTCGCCCTCTTTGGCTTGATCCACTTCTCCAAACTCGGATGATGCTATCCGATGTTGTGTTTTGGATGGTGGCACAACACTCGGATGGTGGTCGATCTCACGAACCACCTCGCTCCTTGGTGGGTTCCTAGCATGCTTCGCATTGTACCCTTTACTTATGGAAATGACTATGTCACTTTCTTTTCCTGGTTTGCATTCTAAGGAAAAGTCAAATCTTGCAAGAATTTCTTGCCAACGAATCTGCTTACGAGACAACTTTCCATGGGTTAGAAAATAATCATTTAAAGAATTTTCGGTATAGACGGTAAACCCTGACCCAAGTAATCTATGTCTCCAAGTGTTCACGCAATGCACGACCGCAATGAGTTCCTTTTCATGATCCGAGTACCTCTCCTCGGATTCATTAAGCCTTTGGCTCGCACAAGTAATCAGATTTCCTTCTTGTACAAGGATTCCTCTGATGACATCGTCGGATGCCATGGTATAAATCTCAAATGACTTCACGTCCTCGAACTCTTCAAGTAGTTGTCCCACCTTCTCGGGATCCTTCATGGTCTCTACCATGACCTTGTCATCATTGGACATGTTGGTCACACGCACTCCTTTGTGGGGATGGATTCTTGGCAACTCCCCAGCCTTCTTGCCCTCGTCATGGCCCAATGTCTCAACGCCTTGTCATTGCGAATCTATAGCACACACAACATTGGCCTTTTTGCAAGACAAGTGCATCAATTTTTTCTAGACAAGATAATCCAATAATAACTTCATGAGCATCAAGAAAATCAAGAGATATTACCTTGATGATCATTGTACCACACCAATCTCCAATTTGGTGAACCACTCCCTTTGCGACTCCCGCAATTGGTTCTTCTTGGGAATTGACTGTCTCAAACTGTCCATTTACCTTGTCAACTTGAAGGTTTAGCCACTTGGCAACTCGCTCGGACACGAGCAATGATGACGCACTCGGATCCACTAGTGCACTTAGCTTTATGTCGGGAAACACTATGTCTACGAACATAGGTTCTTCTTCCTCACGGTCACTCTCATCTCTTGAAAATGAATCATTCTCGAACTCATCTGCACCATTTTCTCCATGGTCCGCTACAAGCATGTCCCTCGATGGACGTTCCCTGTCCCTCGAACACTCGTTACCCTCTGGCAACTTCTCGCACATCAACACTTCTCTCTCGAAGTTTGATGTCTCAACCACCATACTCATTGGCGGTTCCTTGCACAAGGAATCAAGCTTTGTAGCCTCGGTCTCATCAGGCGTACCTTGTTCCTCGAACGCATCCACCGGATCCATTGGTGGCTCTTTGCACAACAAATCAAGCTTCAAAGCCTCGGTCTCGTCGGGCTCGTTATGTACCTTGGACCGCTTGGTTCTGTACGGGCAATCGATCCACTTGTGCAGATCACCACACCTCAAACACTTCGGTGTCCTCTTCACGTCCATCCTTGCTCTATGCGGGCAATGGATCCACCAGTGTGCCTAACCAAACCTCAAAAACTTCGGTGACCTCCCCACACCCATCTTTGGGCAATAGATAAACTTGTGTGGACCACCACACTTCCAACACTTCGGTGACCTCTGCATGTCCATCTTTGCTGCAACAACCCATCGTTCCTGCACAAGAAAAGTAAAAACACAAGTAAGTTGAATGTTTGAAAAAAAAGTAAAATAAAAATACAAGTAATTAAGAAGGAAGTGATCAGATTGATAGAGAGGGCATGGTTATGATGCTGCTTAGTGTGAAACTGTGTTGAATAGGTCAAGTTGCTTTGCGCTGCCACGATCTTTTTCCTTGGCAGGTGATGGCAGATTGAGGTGACGGCAACTTTCGCTGCCACGGCGGCACTCTGCTCTTGCAACTTTTGCTGTCCCAACATGTGAGATGGAGAGAAGTCCCGACGACGAGTCCGGTAGATACTCCAAGTTCGGCAAAGCAATTCTGAAGTGATCCTACCTATGTCTAGGCTAGGATTCTGTTGCTACGTGATGTAGGCAATGCATTGCAATCTCAGTGTCAACCTAACACAGGTAGTCAACGTTTGGTTGGCCCTTTTAGCCGCTAAAATTCTAACTTATGTCTAAACCGAATTAGTCAACACTTCGTCATGATAAGATCGTGCTTAATTCTTTCATGAGTTTGACATTGCCGTGCCCGACAAATGGATTCTTTAACTGGACTTTTGGAACTAATTGAAGGAAGTGAAGCACATGAATTAAGCAAACTAATAGTATTTTATTGCAAAAACAAACTTGAAAACCTAAACAACCGTTCTCACAACTACTTACAACATGACCCAAACCCAAAGGGAGAATTAAAACATGTAGGAGGCAAGAAAACCTAAGCTATGCCTAAGGAAAACCTTTGCTCTGTATCTTGATTTGCTAAATACATGAGGTTTATATAAGCAAATGTCTAGTCTAAGTTCTTCTTGGAGTAGAAGTCTCAAAAGGCTTTTGCATTAAATGCAACTTTAAAATCTAACTTCTTTGAGTTGAATATGGACTTCTTTTCTCGTTGCCTTGTTCCACAAGTATGCTCGTTCTTGTCCTCCGTCGGCTCTGTCTGCTGCTCCAAGCGTAAGAAAATTGAGTGGATGACATCATTAGAATTATGATTTTATGCTCTATCAATCGGATTCCAATTTACCAACTCTGCACTTTGCTGCCCTTGGCGGCAGACTCACTTTAATATCCTAGGCGACATGATTACTTTGTTGTCTTGGGCGGCAGCCTCACTTTGCTGCTCTGAGCGGCAGGTATGGCGGCAGCAGGTCCTCTGCGGCGGCTCTCTCTGTTTGGAACTGCTTCAGTACAACTCCCTGGTCTACTACCTAAAACTAGAAGTACACTAAAACAATACATTTTCTTCACCAAATAAAAGACAATCTAGCAAAGCACCACAAAGCAAAGAAATACTGTAAAATGCAATGCATGGTCCTAGTTATGTCTAAAATGCACTCAAAAACTGCAATAATATGAGATGGAATGTCGATGAAATATAGAACATGTGGACACTTTACACACCCCCAAACTCGAACTATTGCTTGTCCTCAAGCCATGCAACCTAAACATACTTGCTCTTATATTAACCAAAAAGAAAAACATGTTTTCAACTTGATTTCGTACCTCAAGGCCGTGGCACCTATATTAGAATAGTGAAGGAAACTTAGCAAGAAAATAACTCAGAATTAATTTCTAACGCCAGTGTTGTGTGTGCAGAGCTGTGTATAGGCTGAATATGCAGAATAACTAAATAAAGAAAGATGTTATTATGATATAAGAGGTTACTGCCGAGACATCATAGTTAAGCACAATATTTAATCATGGCAATGAGGGCTTCAACTTATCACAACTACTCTTCTAGGTCTGAGATTAAGATAGGAGCAAATTACAAAACCCCGAACCCATGGAGTAGAGTCATCCCGTAAAGACTTTCATTCACTCATGCTAATTTGTCTGTCACATCAAAATTTTCAGATTCATACTTTGATAGCAGCAGAGTGTCCTCACACATGATTCTTCCTAGAGCCTGTTGTGGGCACCTCTAGGGTAAAACATTAATGTTTCTTTGTTTTCCCTCTACTGC
This sequence comes from Hibiscus trionum, assembly GCA_030270665.1. Taxonomy (NCBI): domain Eukaryota; kingdom Viridiplantae; phylum Streptophyta; class Magnoliopsida; order Malvales; family Malvaceae; genus Hibiscus; species Hibiscus trionum. The sequence continues at coordinate 18,453,338 of BSYR01000010.1, forward strand.
CGTGGCAGTGCTATTTTTTTCTGTTTCTGTTTTCTGCCTCGGTCGCTACATGCAACCATTGTTAGAACTTTGTAAGGAATTCTAAAAACAAAGCAGGCAAGGTTCATTAGATATTCTAGAAAATTCAGCAAGTAACAGAATTGATTGACATATTTGACAATTAAAAAAATTCTAAGTAATTTTACATGCTTTTCCCAAATTAAGTTCAATTTATTTATTGGTGCGGAAATAAGCAATTGGCTAACTATCATAAGCACAAGTTATAACAAATTTTTTTGTTCCGATTAACATTAAGGCAAGTACAATGCAACCTATATGCTACTAAGTATGCCTAAACAAAAATATGAGAGCTATCCCTCCCCAAACTCGAGATGGGCATTGCCCTCAATTCACAAAATAAAACTAAAACTGAAAAATAAATATGAGAAAGGGAAAGAAAACTCAGGCTTCGTTGCTGTCAGATGGTGGAGAATATGTAGAGGAGTTACCTGCTCTTCCGTCAGTTGTGGGTTGTGGCAATGCTTCCCCTGTTGTGCTCGGCGGCTCGATTCCTTAGGGTCTGAATCTGGGTAAGTAGTTGTAAGACGAGAATAAAAAGAAAATAAAATCTAGTCCTAATTAGGTAAAATCTACTCCTAAATAAAACAATAAATACGTGGAAAAATAAAATCTTGTACAAAATTTTGTTACTCTTGGAGTGCATTGATATGCATCTCCTAAAGTAACTACTCCCTTATTGGTTTAGCTCAAGAGGGTCGTTTTCGATACTTCTTGTAATCCATTCGCACCCACCATCTAGTGATTATCCTCATGGTGGAGGAGTATTTCTTCCTCGTTCGCTTGTAATCTATGTGAACCTTCCTTATTGTTCCTATTCCTGAAGCCATGAACATGTGATTAGGGAAAATTATATAACTTCCTAACCATGTACTTACCTCCTTTTTGTCGAAGTTCGTCATAGGGGAAAGTTTCTTTTCCTGCCGAGGAAGCTACTGCGGCAACCCGCTGTTGTGGTAGTCTTCTGTCATAGTGTTGTATCGGTCAAAAAATAACTCTTTAGGCTCCTCAAAAATCTCCATCATTAGAGATTTTGACGGCTGTAACTCTGCCTGCATCGGCTCCTCTAGATATATATAATCCATAGCTGCCGAGGTGTCTGTCGAGGCGGGCGTCATTATGGAGGCTTTTGTCGTGGCGGGCCTCTCTGCTGAGCCGTAGCTTTGCTCAGGTGCTGTCAGTTCGTCCTCATGGCATGGTTTAGGTAGCTGCCGGAACAACTGTCAATCTTGTTTTCTGGGCATTGTTTCGCATCCTCTTGGCATGGAGGTTCGAATTGCTCCGTACACATTGGAGATATTTCCTTGCATTGCTCTTCATCCTCTTGTCCTAGGACTTCATTATCCCTTAATTGTGGAGGTTCATCCATAGAATCAATGAGGATTGAATTACTCAGACGTGCATCCATCTTAGTGATACTTGCGTCCATAGCAGTTGTTACTTTATCCGTGAGCGCAAGGAAGGTTCGAAGTGTGTCCTCCAAAGATTTTGGTTGTTCTTGCGGATAGCTATATTCCCAGGGCATGTCGCTTTCTACAGCAAAAATGTTATGGTAAATTGTTTTTGAGATTTTTTATCATACCATGAAAAATCTTATTATTATGGCGGCAACTGCGGCAGCGGCATCAACTGTCCATGTTGCTGCTATGGTGGCATCTGCTTTTCATATTAAGAAATCCACTCCCAAGTGGTTTTTCTTAAGTGTCTAATCCAAACAGATGAGGGCAGCTGTCGAACGCATGATTGCCTTAAAAAAATTCGCATGAATATTCCCACGTGTTGATGCCATTGACTTGAACTGCACCTAAATAAGAACTTTCCCACATAGTTTTTTTTCAACTGAAATTAAATGCAAATAGAATTAAGAGTGCAGAAAAATTAAAATGAATTTCGTTGTTACCAATCCCCGGCAACGGCGCCAAAAACATGTAGAGCGTATGGGTGTTCTCTATTTACGAGCGCAAGTGCACACTCCTGTCAAGTTATAGAATATAAGATATCGCTCCCACAGGGATTGGACAGCTTAATTCAAACTGATGTTCCTGCACAAGAAAAGTAAAAACACAAGTTGAATGTTTGAAAAGAAAAGTAAAATAAAAACACAAGTAATTAAGAAGGAAGTGATCAGATTGATAGAGAGGGCAGGGTTATGCTGATGCTTAGTTTGAAACTGCGTTGAATAGGCCAAGTTGTTTTGAGCTGCCACGATATGCTGCCTTTGCAGGTGATGGTGGATTAAGGCGGCGACAACTTTCTCTTCCACGGTGGCACTCTGCTCTTGCAACTTTCGATGTCCCTACGGGTGAGGTAGAGAGAAGTCTCAGTGGCAAGTCTGGAAGATACACCAAGTTCGAAAAAGCAATTCTAAAGTGATCCTACCTATTTCTAGGCTAGGATTCTATTGATGTGTGATGTAGGCAATGCCTAGTAATCTCAGAGTAAACCTAACACTTGCAGTCAACGTTTGGTTGCTCCTTTTAGCTGCTGAAATTCTAACTTATGTCTAAGCCGAATTAGTCAACACCTTGTCATGATGAGACCATACTTAATTCTTTCATGAGTTAGACATTATCGTGCCCGGCAAATGGATTCTTCAACTAGACTTTTGGAACTAATTGAAAGGAGTGAAGCACATGAATTAAGCAAACTAAGAATATTTTATTGCAAAAACAAACTTGAAAACCTAAACAATCGTTCTCACAACTAATTACAACATAACCCAAACCCAAATGGAGAATTAGAACATGTCGGCGGAAAAAAACCCTAAGCAATGCCAAAGAAAAACCTCTGCTGTGCATCTTGATTTGCTAAATACATGAGGTTTATATAGGCAAAGGTCTAGTATAAGTCCCTCTTGGAGTAGAAGTCCTCAAAAGGCTTTAGCATTAAATGCAACTTTAAAATCTGACTTCTTCGAGTTGAATACGGACTTATTTTCCCGTTTCCTTGTTTCACAAGTAAGCTCGTTCTTCTCCTTCAGCGACTTTGTCTGATGCTGTAAGCGTTAGAAAATTGAGTGGATGACATCATTAGAATTAGGATTTTCTGCTCTACCAATCTTATGCATCATTCGAATTAAACAAATAGTGTACACATTTTCACATGTCAATTTATATCATGCTTTTAACTAAAATTTACTTACCGTAGAATAAGCCCTTTATTTAAGGAAATACCTCACCCAAACTCGCTTATTTACATATTTAAACAACTAATCAAGCCAGACATAGCAAGAAGCACTGCTCGGGAGGACCATTAGTCCATCTCGAGATGCACATTTTCTCAATTCTTGAAAACCCCGATTCTAGTTTTCAAGTCCTTGCCCCCTTCCTAGTCAAGGTATATATACGCCCAAGTTTAATTAATCACACCTCAACTTTATAATACATCCAACACAATCATTATATTGCACCCAAAGCACACATATAAATTTGTCAATCCAAGGAATGTTCAAACTAAGTAAATCAATCTCAATTTTATTCATATTCAGGTATATACAAGTCAACATGGTAAAGTACATTCTCGATGGAATGTTCGAGTGCGCACAGAAGGATAAAGGTCCCTTTTTATTTCCTTGCTTGATCACAACCCTATGTGGAGCAAACACCATCCCCGAGATTGAAGAGGATGTCAAGATCAAAGGCAAGGGTTGGACACAACAAAACCTTTACAGCCTGATGGAGCTCAAGGAAGCCACACCAATGGCATACTTCGACCCCCTTGCCACGACAGAACCCACGACAGAACTTGACTCGACCGAGCCTAATCAGACACAACACATGACAGAGCCATCTAACATACCAGCAGGCACTTCCTCCAGCCACATCATCCACTTGCTGCAACGAATGGAGGCACGCCAACAAAGATTTATTGAGTATACGAGGGTTTCCACACTGCAACGATAAATTTTATTAAAGTTGAACTTGATTTTCCCAATGTGCAGTTTCCTCCTTTTCCAGAAAATCTTGTTTCTGCCCCATCATATGTTCCCTCCCCCAGGAAGGCCACACCGACAATTGCGTCCACCTCGCCATTTGCCGCGATAGGACCAGGCGACATAAGGTCTGCATCACCCATGGTTACTTCTACCTCACCCAAGGAGGCCCCTCCCAAGGAGAAAGACCAGCCTTCTGGAGGAGCCAAGAGGAAGGAACCAGTGCCAAAAATCGATCCAAAATATTTTGAGGACTTCTCCTCTTCTTCAGTCTGGCAAGATGATTCATATTCTGAACCTTTCGATGTACGCCAAATAGCCAAGGACTTCCCTTCTATGAAGAAAAATAAGCTTGATCTAGATGTAGAGGGACCCTACCACGACAATGGAGACGACAACAGCAAAAGTGACAGTGAGCTCGAGGTTCTAGATAAAGCTCCAAAAATTTCACCTATCAGAATCCAGCCGCCTCGAGAGGCAAACAAAAAGGCAACCTCATCCTCTCCAACCATGAAGGCAGAACCCAAACTTCCCCATAAGACATCAAACGTAACTGCCCACCGACAACTTCGTATAGACGACAACAATGATGACATCGATGTTGGCACTTAAAATTAATTTTCTTGCTCCTTCTGTCTTCTGTGTTTCTGTTTTGTTTTTTTTTATGTTTTTATCTTTCTATTTTTATTTGTCATACATTGAGGACAATGCAACCCTCGAGTTTGGGGGTAGACAGTCCTCTTATTATTAATAGACTTATTATATTTTTCTGTTTATAACTATTTATTTTCTTATTTAAAAAAATTAGCTTAAGTTATTGAGCTTCTCTTACCTGTCGTAGCCTTCACTGTCGCGACAATAACTTTAGAAAGTTTTAGGGAGTATTTAGAGCCTTACTATAGTTCTGAACTCTTAAATCACTTTTTTGACTTATATGTTGTTAAGACTTCTGTTAGTAAACTTAGAATAAGAAGCTTAGCCACTTGAGTTAGAAAAAAAACTTAGACTCAGTTTACTCCTAGAAGTGCCTAACACTGGCTCTAGGAAGATAACTAGAGGTACTCCTAGAGGTGCCTAACACTAGCTCTAGGAAGATAACTAGAGTTGCCCGAAACCGGCTCTAGTAGAAATTGAAAGACTTCAATCTAAAATAGGAAATAAACTAGAGGTGCCTGGAATTGGCTCTAGTTAAGAATTATTTTGAAGTAAAACTCAAGTGAGTTGAGTAACTATTCTGGTTGCTAAAGAGTCCATGCTCATATTTGTTCACAAAACCTACACACACTCACACGAGAGTTATAGTATTGCTCTGAATAAGTCCGTGAACATCCAAAAGGTATTGATCTTGATGGTGAAGGTGATGTAGGTAATGGTTGTTCATTGAGTTAAGCCAAAGCCAAAAAAGTTTCATTGCATTTTCTTGAGGACAAGCAATAATTTGAGTTTGAGGTGTGTTGAGTGCATAAATCTTCTATATTTTAACCCTCATTTATCCATATTATTGATGCACTCAAGCATGTTTAGTTGCATTTTAGGATAGAATTTGCATAAACATCACAGATAGATAATTTTGCACAGATACTGGTTATTTCGGTCAATTCTTGCAGGTACTTGTCATGGCAGTATCCAGGGCAGGAGAGGAACAGAAGATAACCGCATAGCTGGAGTGAAGTGTTGAAGAAAACTACCTCATACATCACTGTCGTGACAGTTGCTGTGATAGAAGTGGGGACAGTGAAGACAACATAGATGGAAAATGCGAAGTGGAGTTTGACTAATAGAGGATTTCAAGCCTGATTTTTGTAGACCACTCGCATATTTTTTGGAGCCCAGAAGCACAAGGAAGGCCTTGCCCAAAGTTTGAGGAGAAAGTCAAAGCAAGAAGATAGGGCAAACTAAGGGACGTTTATTCAGATATTTAGTCTTTAAATAAATTGTACTTTAATTCAATCTAGTATTCTTTGCCGTTAAGAAAGCTTACACCCAAGGCCTATATATATTCTTCTATTTTGATAAAGGGAAGATATCTAGCTCCTAGCCGTCTTCCATCATAAACCCTAGATGTTCTCTTCTTCATCATGTTCTAAATCTTCCCCAGGCTAAGACTTAATCTTGTAATGTAGTTTTAAGGGTTATACTGTTTCATAGGATTTTTTGTTCAATCAATAAAACTTCAAGTTTATTTACTCGTGTCTCAACATCTCATAAGGGTATCGGGAGAGCATTGTGAGGTTATCTATTTACTTAATATCAGGAGAGTTAAGTATAAGAAAAGAGTAAATACTGTTTTCCAGTTTATGGTAAAACTATCTTGGCTTAGGGATAGGTACAAGGTTAAGCGGCTAAAAAAGAATTCAGAAACACTGATGTTTATGAATCGAAGGATGAACATCGATGTTTGTGAATTATTTTTCTCCTCTAATGTAAGGTTCTTTATTGATATTCCCATGTTATTGATTCTTTTATTGTTTTAGATTAAAGGTTTTAAAAATATATTTATAAAAAAATGAGAAATCAAGCTAAGAATGGTTGTTTAGTGAGTTTCATTGTTGGATCGGGTTTTGTTGGGTTTTAGATTGTTGTGGGCAATTTTTTTGATGTTGAAATATGTTGAGATAATGGGTTAATCAAAATAATCTCGGATTTGGTCACGTTGATGAAGTTTCAGATTTTTGGCTTGGATTTGTGAAAAATCAGTAGCTGGTGGTTATATGATGGTGGTTTAATATTTTTGGATGCTATTAGATGTATTTATGATGGTAATATTACTGGGTTTTGGCTGAAGATCGTTTGGGTTAATTTATTCGATGCTTTCGGCGTATTTCAGATATGTTTTGATGGCCGATTATTTCTAGACGACGAGTCTCTATTTTCCAGAAAGTTTTTGGGTTGAAATAAAGTCTAACGCTCTATTTTGTAATGGTTAGAAATAGGGTTTTTGATTCAGAATCATTAGACGCATTTTTGGGTGATCTGGCGGCTTAGATCGGTGTTTCAACTTGAGTTTTTGGTTTGCTGGTGTGTGGAAATGCTTTTAAAGCCTTAACATGGTTAAAGAAATGTTTTAAAGGGTTTGGATTGTGTCCGAGAGACCAATCTAAGCTCAAGCGTAAGTTTGGGAGTTTTCACCCTTGTTTGCACATTGTTTTCGATTGTTTTGGTTTAAGATGATAATGATGCGATTGCATGGATGATTATGATAAATTCCACTGCTTTCATTCATAGTGAGTTTTTTAATTGTTTTTATATGAAATCTCATGAGTTGATGTCATGATTTCACAGTGATGAAATTATGTTGAGAAATGACATGCATTGTACATGCTTTGAAATGGGATGTTGTGATCATGTTTATCCTTTGAAATTGATGAATGATTCTGGAGGTGACTTGTATATTGGTAAGTGATGATTATATATATATCGGATATGTTGATCGATCAATAGGATCTGGAGAGCTCTATAATACAAAATTCACGAGTGTGGTATCCTTCGATTTCGCAATAGGGGTAGTACTATTGTGATGCGGGTGGTAGGGGTAGTGCTATCACCAACGGGCTCTGCGGGTAGTAGCATCCCGGCCAAAGTGAGTTTTATGCATCGGTAATACTAGTGACTTGATGGGGGTAGTTTCATCAAGGTGTCTGTATATCCGATTTGAGAGTGTTAGGGTAGTGCTATCACCTTGGGCTCTGCGGTAGTGGCATCCCTGATCACTTGTGGCCAATATGAATGTGTTATTCTCATTATGTTTATGCTATGTTTAGCGTGGTGTTTGATCTTGAGTTGGTAAGTTATGATTTGACATGCATCATTAAAGCATGGTTTGTTCTAGGGTGAGCGTTCGATCGAGTCGAGCCGAGACATAAAATCTCGAGTTATTCGAGTTGACGAGTCATATTTTACAACTCAAACTTTATTTGAAAATTTTTCGATTCGAGTTGAATTTAAAAAATTCGAGTCGAGTCGAGTTTTCGAGTTCCTATAAAAATTTAACTGTAATTATTTATCATGTTATAGTAGAGTTTGATTCCAATTTAAACTATTTTCTCTAATCATATAGATATGCACATATATATTTTTTCACATGTGACAATATTTTTTCATATTTTTATATATCAATATGTATATATCATAAAAAATAAAGGGACTCGTCTCGACTTAAAAATAAATCCACTAATTACTAAAAATTTTGAGTTATTCGAGTTATTCGAATTTCCATTTTACAACTCAAACTTTATTTGAAATTTTTTCGAGTTATTCGAGTTTATGAAATTTCGAGTCGAGTCGAGTTATTCGGTTTTTTCGAGTCGAGTCGAGTTTTGCTCACCCCTAGTTTGTACGAGTTAGTAAGCTATGGTTGATTTGCATCGGTAATGCATGAATTGTGATATTGTCGTTTTGACTTGAGGATATGCCTTGTGTTGTAATTCTAGCTTGTTTAATGTTTTATTGCAAGGAAATGATTTGAAGGAAGGTTTTGGTTTTATGAACAAATTATATATTTTAAAACTGCATTGTTGTTGCTTTGGTTTTGAGCACCGCTCACTAAGCTCTCTAGCTTACGCTCTCTTTTCCAACAATGCAGTTTGCTAAACCTTTCGGGACAACAAGTCAGTATGTGAGGTGTCCAAGAGTCAAAATCTAAGCTTAAGTAAGGTTTATTCCAATACTAGTGTAGTAGCAATGGGGCTAGACCTTTATGAGTTTTGGGAGTGTTTGTTAAACTCCATTTTTGTTGAGACAAGTTTTTTATGATCCTTTGAAGTTTTGTGAAGTTTGGTTTCGTTGTTTTTAAGCTTAACTTGTGTTTTGACCTCTTATGCAAATGTGGTTCTTCATATGTTTCGTTCTTGTTTAATCAAAGTGTTGAAATGCTCTTGTTTGATGTTGTTAAGTCTCTTTGCCTGTGAAAAGCATGATTCGTTGGTCCCTTGCTGTTTATATATTATTGGAATGGTTTCGGTAAGCTTCAGAAATCCCTAAGACCCATTTTGAACTAAACTGTGCACAAGGATTCCAAAACAGGATCGACTCTATCGAAACGTGCATGAAATTTGCCTACTTGTTTCGAAATGCCCCTTGGTGTTTCGGAACAGTTTACCTCTGGAAAATCTGGTTTTGAAACCTTGTTTCGAAACAAGCAGTAGTGTTTCGAAATGGCTGGCAGTTAAGTTAGTTGAGGGCATCTCCTAAGTTATGTTTCTTATGTTTTTGTCCCCGGTTAATGTTTTATCAATTGTATGAGTTTGGGTGGTTGTTTCGTGCTGCATTTTGGCATACGTGTATGAAAACTGACTAATTGAAAGATGATAACCTTAATTTCATATTAGGTCCTTGTTTTATGTTAGAATTGCATTTTGGTCCCTATATGCTTGTTTGTTGGTTTGAGGTTTGTTTTATCGTGTTTTCTTCCACTGCGAGTGTTCCTCACCTATGTTTTAAGAAGATCATCTAGAAAAGATAACTTTAAAAGCTTGTTCCTCTTTTAGGGTTGTTAATCGAAGAGAAATCTTCGGGTCTTTCTTCGGTTAGTCCCGTGTGATCACCTTAGGTCGGTCTGGGGGCCAGGTCGGGCTGAGGAGGTTACATCTGTTGGTATTAGAGTCCAGGTTTATCGAGCAATCGAGAAGGTAAGTTAGGTAAGTTAGATGTGGTTGTTTACTGTTTGCATTGTTCGGTGTTTAAAAGTGTGTTTGGAGTCTTGATGTTGCGTAGGTTGTGGTTAACGACACCCATTACTATACACTATTGTGAAATGTGGTTTTTGAAATAAGGACTTGAGCATCTTGGACCCTTGCCATTGCTGACCCAAATCATTTCCATTGTTTATTATTGTGTTGCTAGATTGTTATCTTTGATGTGGTAAAATGAGACCAAGGCGTGGACCTACAGTTGGTAGTGGGAATGTTGACGATGTGCGAGAGGAGAACTTGCCTCCTCCTCCATCGGGCGGTAGCATAGCTGATAATGGAGGTGTTGAACCTCAGGGAGGCCAGGGTCAGGCCAGTGTTAATATGACTCCTTTCATACAGGCTATAGCCGGAGCATTTTATACAACATTAGCTGGGTATCATGCTGCAGTTGCACCACCTCAGGGTTAGAGGAGTGGTTTACCCCTCGAGAGACTTTGTAGTTTGGGCGGAGTTGAGTTTTGTGGTTTATCGCCTGAGGGTTCTGAGGCTTGGATCAAGAGTATTGTCCGTGTCTTGGGTTAGATGGAATGCAATGATGCACAAAACTTAGGATGTGTCGTTTCTTTGCTTCATGGCGATGCGTATGCTTGGTGGACCACTGTTACTACTGGTATGCCTATAGCTGATATTACTTGGGATTTCTTCTGAACTGCCTTCCGGAAGAAATATCTCGATCCTCAATATCACGACGAGCAGAAGATATAGTTTATGGCACATGTTCAAGGTAGTATGACAGTATCAGAGTATGAGGTGCAGTTCGTTCGGTTGAGTCAGTATGCCTCCGAGTTGGTTCCCACTGAGAGGGAACGATGTGAGCATTTCTGTTATTGTTTGATCAACGATGTGAAGACCTACATGTTAGCTTCTGATTACACAAACTTTGATGTCTTGGTCACTAGGGCCAAGGTTATCGAGTAGAGCTTGGGCTTAGCATCTTGAGGAGGTGAGTCCAATTCAAGAAAAAGGCCTGCCGAGTAGGACAGAGATCCTGCCAAGAGGCAAAAGGATAGGAGGCATTATGGTGTTCATAGGCAAGGTGGTGGTAACCTAGGACGTGGCCGTCAGTGCCAAGGAGCTGCTAATGCTTTCCTCGTGTGTGTTAATTGTGGGAGGCAACATTTTGGAGAGTGTTGGGGTACTTATGGTACATGTTGGAATTGTGGATCTCGATCACATCTAAAGCGAGATTGTCCACACCCAGTTAGAGATTGTCAGGTTCTTGTACGAGCTGCTGAGCATCAGAGAGGTCGTGGGCGCGACCGAGAAAACTTTCAGCCTAGGAACGAAGGTCAGAGAAATGTAGTGCACGTTGTCGCAGTTCATCCTAAGGGAGATGGACCAGCTATATTTTATGCGCACCGCTAGGGTAGGAACGACACATATGTGATTGCAGGCAATTTTATGTTACAATCATTGAATTTGATCTCTTTGATTGATTTAGATTCTACGCATCCCTATATCTTGAGTGAGCATGCCATGTTGCTAGTTATACCATGTGAAATCTTGGTTGTAGAAATGATTTTACGAGTTCTTTTGGTGAAACAATTGTGGTTAGAAAAGGTATATCGATGATGTCCGCTAATGGTTTGGGGTCAAGTGTTTCTGGTGGATATGATGCAATTTCCATTTTATGGATTTGATGTGATTTTAGGTATGGATTGGCTCATGCAGCACAAGGCGAGGGTAGACTTTGAGACAAAACGAGTATCGTTGAAGCTATCAGATTATTACGAAATTGTGGTAGTTGGTGAGAATATTAAGTTCTTGTCTAATGTTGTTTCACTGTTAGAAGCTTAGAAATTGTGGACCATGGTTGTTAGGCATATTTGGCTTATGTAATGAATCCGAATTTGAGTGAAGCCCGACCGAAAGACATTAGAACAGTTTGTGATTTTCCCGATGTATTTTTGGAAGAATTGCATGGTGTACCGCTCGATCGAGAGGTTGAGTTTGCTATTAAGACTTATGCTGATTCTGGTTTCGTATCCATTGCTCTGTATCGAATGGCTCCAAAAGAATTGAAAGAGTTGAAAACACAGCTTCAGGAATTGTTAGACTGAGGATTCATTCGTCTGTGTAATTCACCGTGGGGCACACCTATTTTGTTTGTTAAAAAGAAGGATGGTAGTATGAGAATGTGTATAGACTATCGACAGTTAAACAAGCTGAAAGTGAAGAATAAGTATCCTTTGCCGAGGATTGACGATTTGTTTGATCAGTTGCGAGATGCTTCAATGTTTTCTAAGATAGATTTGAGATTCGGTTATTATCAGCTGAAGGTAAAAAAGACGAATATAACGAAGACAGCTTTCCGCACTCGTTATGGCCATTATGAATTCTTGGTGATGCCCTTTGGGTTGACTAACGCGCCAGTTGCTTTTATGGATATGATGAACTGAGTATTCCACGAGTATTTAGATCACTTTGTTGTAGTGTTCATCAATGATATTCTGATATATTCACGTACCAATGAAGATCATGATAAGCATTTGTGGTTAGTGTTGTAAACTTTGCTAGATAATCAGTTATACGACAAGTTAAGCAAATGTGAGTTCCGGATTAGGGAAGTACTCTTCCTAGGACATGTTGTGTCTGCCGAGGGAATCAAAGTTGATCATAAGAAGATTGAAGCAATTGTTAGTTGGAAGCATCCGAGATCGGTAATTGAAATCTGTAGTTTCTTAGGTTTGGCTGGTTATTATCGACGTTTGGTAGAAGGATTTTCTAAAGTTGTTGCTCCTTTGAACAAAATGTTGCAAAAGGATGTTCGTTTCGAGTGGGCAGAAGCAAGACAACAATCCTTTGAGAAATAGAAAGAAACTTTGACAAAAGCTCATGTGTTAGTGCAACTGGTGACAGGGAAAGAGTACATGATCTATAGTGATACATCGTATGTTGGTCTAGGTTGTGTGCTGGTGCAAGAAGGAAGAGTAGTAGTGTATACAAGGATCATAAGAGTCTGAAATACTTGATGAAAGGTACAGTATATACGGATCACAAGAATCTAAAATACTTGATGACATATAGAGAATTGAATCTCATACAACGAAGATGGCTAGAGTATCTAAAAGACTACAACGTTACAATTGATTACCATCCAGGGAAAACCAACAAGGTGGATGATGCTTTGAGTAGGAAGATGGGAGTCGAGTTGCGAGCAATGTTTGCTAGACTGAGTCTGTCTCCTGATGGTGGTTTAGTGGCCGAACTACAAGTGAAATCTTCGTTGATTCAGATGATCCGAGAGAAATAGTTGCAAGATAGAACGTTAGCATCTCATGTTCAAGATATTGTTGAAGGTAGACCGAAAGATTTCAACTTTAGTAATGATGGTGTTCTATGTTTCAAAAATAGGATAGTGGTACCAGATGACATTGGGTTGAGACGTGCCATTTTGATTGAAGCACATAGTAGTCCGTTTGTTATGCATCCGGGTAGTACAAAGATGTATCGTGGTTTAAAGGATGAATAATATTTGATTGGGTTGAAGAAGGATGTGCTGAGTATGTGAGTAAATGCATTGTTTATCAGCGTGTGAAGGTTGAACATCATCTTCCTTTAGGTTTGTTGCAACTGTTGAGAATTCCGAAATGGAAGTGGGAAAGATTTACCATGGATTTTGTATCAGGTTTGCCTTTGCCGCATTCTAGGAAGAATTAAGTTTGTGTAATTATTGATCGTCTTACGAAATGCGTACACTTTATAGCTATTTATACTACGTACACATTAGATAAATTGGCCGAGTTGTACATCAAGGAGATAGTGAGATTGCATGGTGTACCAAAATCGATTGTATCAGATAGAGTTCCGAGGTTCACAACTCGATTTTGGGAATATCTGCATGAGGCTTTGGGTACTCATTTGAATTACAACGCATCTTATCATCCGCAGACCAATGGCCAGTTAGAAAAAGTAATCCAAGTGTTAGAGGATATGTTGCGGTGTTACATTATTGATTTTCAGGGTTCATGGGAGAAACATCTACCGTTAGTAGAGTTTGCGTATAATAACAGTTATCAGGTAAGCATTCAGATGGCTCTCTACGAAGCTTTGTATGGTAGGAAGTGTAAAACACTTGTCTGTTAGGTGTAGTATGTTGCGAAGGATTGAGAGTTGTTTGGGTTGTTGGAAATTTTGCATAGTTTGGAGGTGCGGGAAGCTAAGCTGGGATTGGTAATCATGTGTCCTGGAGGTCTCACCGTGGGTGGTGGTGTTGAAGTTTGGGCGTAGGGTGAGCTTAATCCAAGGGTTATTGGATCGTAAGAGGTTGAGGAGTGTGTTGGTTTCGTTGTGTTTTGGTTGATGATGTCTCCCGCGATAGTTACGCCTCTTGAATTTATGTTGTGGAATGTGGGGTTGTGGTGTTGTAGGTTAAAGCATTTAAAGGTTTTGTTATGTGGATGAATGAGTCTTGTGACAAGAGCTCTGCTAAGTTTTTTTTTTCATGGTAAGGTTTTGATGGGGAGATAGGTGAACCTAAAAAGTTTACGTAATGATTTTGAGAGGTTTTTTTCTGCGCTTTCTTCTCAAGTTGAAATTTCGAGGACAAAATTTTTTAAGTGGGGGAAAGTTGTAACGCCCAGGTTTTGGGCCTAGAAGGTTTTGGGACCAGTTTAATGGTTTACCGATCGCAAATTAGAGATTCGAATCCTTGACGTCGGTTTAAGAAAAACATAGTTCGGGATGTTTTAAATATATGGAAAATGTCTAAAAATCATTATTTATTATGTAAATGATTATGGTAAAAACAATTTTACAAAATGAGTTTCGAAAATATTACATTTTGGTATAGTGACCAAAATGTAGTTTTTCCAAAAGTTGGCTAGTGACTGTTTTGTAAAGGATTGAAACTTTGAATCTTTAAGGAGCTATTTTTACCAATTATTTCCACCAGATTTCTCTTTAATTTGGGAGCTTTTAATAAATGATTTTATAATAAAATAAAGGAAAAAAAACTTAAAAGTTGACTTTTCATAACTAAATTCACGTTAGTTTTGCCTATTCTCATTTTCTCTCAACTTCTCTTCAGCCAAACACTTTTCCCTCATCAAAGAACCTTTGATTTTCACCTTGATTGCTGAGATTTCATCTCCCAAAAGATTTTCTATCTTTGATTCTTCAAATCACGTTGATTTACCTTTGGATTTTCAAGAAAACTTGCCCAATTTGAAGAGAGATCAATCATTAGAGGTAAGCTTCGTTCTTCTCCTCTAATGTTCAGTTCTTTACTGAAATTCCTAAGATATCAATTCTTTGTTAATGGTTTTGAGTTGTTTTAATGTTATAAACAAGAAAGAATTGTAAAATTCAAGATTCTTATTGAGATCGTGATGATTTTCGTATTTCTATGTAATTAACTAAGTTGATGTTGATTTTCAACTTGATTTGAATATTATTTGATGTTGAGAATGAGGTTTTAACAATATAATCCCAAATAAGCTTGGGTATCTAATTTTAAGATGCTAGATTTTATGGATCTTGAGGTGTTTTTGATGTTCTGCTATTGCTGGAGAAATAAGGTCGAGCTTATGTTGATTTTTGATGCCAATTGAAGTTTAGAAAAAGGTTAGAATTGATAGATCTTTTCTGGGCTTTGTTTGGTGAGAGTTTGGAAGTTGATCATAAAAGGTTAAAATAAAAGGTTAGAATTGTTTTCAGTTGTTTCAGATGGGTGTTTTGATGCTTTAGAGAAGGTCTGCGGGATTTTATTTAGTTGATGGTGTTTGAATGCATTTTGATGCATTGGATCTCGGTTTTTAATGTGCTAAAAATAGAGGATAGTAATCCAGAAGAAAACAAGGTAGTGTTGGAGGCTTCAGACGCTTAGTTGGCTGGTCGGTTAACGTGGTGTCGCGTATCGGTGAGTGAGAACGTGTTTTCCAACCCTGGAATGATTTTTAAAAGAGGTTTGGGAACTTAAACTTAGGCTTCAAACACCAGTTTAAGTTCAGATGTAAGTGAAGTTGATTTCTCTCAAGATTTGTACTATTATGGTTTTGAAAATATCAAAATTTGTTTTGATGTACCTGGTTTAGCAATGTGGGTTGATTTGATGTTTAAGCATGATTTTTAAACATGAGTGTTGATATTAAACTTGATTTGATGAAGGGTGCATGAAACTACTGATCGTTGAAAGGATGTGGTTTTAACTTGTGTTCTAATGGCATGGTTTGACATTTGGGCCTTGATGATGTTGCATGCTTTAAAAACAGTGAATTATTGGCTAAATTGTGATATATATATTGGCATGTATGATGAGATGTTACCGGATATAATTAGTCGACTAATAGGATATAAAGTGCACTTTAAACAATAAAATTTGTACGTGTTATTTGGATTCGTACCAAAGAGAGAGGCAAATGATGTGAATTCCATCGGATAGGACTTGGTGAAATACCCAAACTTAATGGCATTGAATGGTACTGCCATGAGAAACTGGTGAGGGAGATACCGCCGGAGTAGGACTTGGTGAAACACCCAAGCTTTATGGAAACAAATATTATCGCCATGAGAGTCCGGTGAGGGAGATACCGTCGGGGTAGGATTTTGTGAAATACCCAAGTTTTGTGGCGAAGATAGATACCGCAATGAGAGTTCGGTGGGGAGATCCCACCGAGGAAGGACTTGACCTCGAGTCAAGCTATCTGCATATCTGTGTAAAATAGAATATGAAAATGCCAATATATGAGAATGAAGTGTGTTACGCATGTACCAATGTTTTGAATGATTTTATGCAATGAGAAATGAATTTAAGCTAATGAGATTATGAAATGCTTTTGTGCATCAAGCATGTGTGGCCTTGCCATGAGAATTGTATTGGTTGAATGCATGAGATAAATAGATTGTACATGTGGTTTACAATATGAGAATTGCTTCGAAATGATTTTTAAGCATGAAAAAGAAATATCATAATGTAGAAATGGTTTCCAAGAAAAAAGGGGTATAAACTTTGCATTAAGCGTTTATGCATGAAAAGGTTTAAATGGAAGTAATTACAAGGATGATGTTTAAAATTCATATACATGTTGCATTTGGGTTTTAATGTTGGTTTATATGTTGAATGATGCATGATTTAAGGCAATGGTGTTTTCAAATGATGTTTTCAATCAATACATTGGTTTGTAGAAATGTGATTTCAAATAAAGGGTGTTTTATGGTTTTGCTGCATTGATGGTGTTTTGGTTTTGAGCATTCCTCACTAAGCATTATGTGCTTACGCTTCTTTTTGTCCATCAATGCAGATAATTGAAATTGGGACAACAAGAAGCAAGGGATTCAAGAAGAACTCCACTTGGAAAGTATGTTTTGGATATTAGCTATAGATAATAAGGGCAATAGGGGAAATCCTTTACTTTGATGTGTGATGTGGTTGATTACCAAGAACAAGTTTGGTTTATGGTTTGCGTCTTGTAAATGGCCATTATGTGGTCTTTGGATCCTCATTTTGCTTTTTAGTTTTGCTAAGACTTATGGTTAAAAGCATGTTCATTCTAGTTGCATATGCTATTTGAGATGTTGTGCCTAATGCTTGCAATGTGGTTAGTTTTTGATGAAAATATGTTGGACGTGATGATATAAGCATGTCTGTGAGTTTTGGGTGTGATTGGATGATGTATGATTCTTTTTAGGGGCTATTTCTTGAGCATTTCTTGTATGGGTATCGATACTCGGGCAAGTGTATCGATACGCTTAAGCTAAAATGGTGCAGGTGTATTGATACGCCGGTGCAAAATTTGAAGGGTGTATCGATACACAAGGGAAGTGTATCGATACCCTTAAGCTAAAATGGTGAGGGTGTATTGATACGCCTGTGCAGACTTTGAAGGGTGTATCGATACACATGGGAAGTGTATCGAATCCCATGTACACAATTCTACATTCGTACCGATACTCAGGGAAGGGTATCGATACCCTTGCTCAAATTTGGCTACTGCCTCCTCGCGTATCGATACGGGGTAGCAGGGTATCAATACATGACCGTTAAATTAGTTAAATGGAGCCTTTGCAAGTCTAAAATGTTACATTTTGGTCCCTGAATATTGTGTATGCAGTTGAATGAGTTTGGATGATCTGTTTGAGATGAAATTTTGCAGAGAATCTTGAAATATAATTAATTGCATATTGGTAACTTTAAAAATTGGAAAGATCCGTGTAATGTATTAAAATTACGTTTTGGTCCCTAAAAGCTTAAATTGTGCAATTAAACCCCTAAACAACATATGATCGCTGCGCCGTTTTCTCCTTTACACTTTGTTGATCACATAAGATCTAATTCGCATCTAGGAAAGATAAAAAAAAGGGGTCATTAATCGGAGTCGGCTTTAACGAGTTGGCTTCGGTTTTCCCCGTTTAATCAACTTGGTTCTGGTCAACCGTCTAGACCGGGCTAAAGGGGTTACATAATCAATCTCCGAAAAAAGAGCGGATAAGCAGTGCCAAGCACTATTGGAAGAACCATGCCAATCTAGGATGCCATAGTTGTGTCGACATGAAGACATCAGCCCTAGCCTGATCAACTTATCACCTTATGACTTCAAATCTAAATAAATGTGATCACAAGCCTTATCCCTTGAGCGTTCAAATTTAAAATACAAAGGCTTGTTCTAGCCTCCTTTACACGCCTATTTAAAGACCGATTGTGAAGAGCAATGGGTAGAGATTTTTCGAGAGGATTGATCACAACTGGCTGCACCAAGGAGAGGTGATTCGACTAGCTTGGCCGAGAGCATGGACCGTAAAGCTTAAGTTGAGGTTTAGCAATGGGATTTTCTCTTTATCCACGATACATGATGCATATGGTTCAATATGCTGGTTTTGGAAAGGTTTAAGTGTGTGGTTTTCAAGGCATGATGTTTTATATATTGATTGAAATGATGATTTCAATGTGGTTTTGTAAAATGGTTTTAAATACATTAATGGTATTTTGTTTTGAGCACTCCTTACTAAGCCTAGTGTGCTTACACTCTCATTGCTCATCCATATAGAGAATTAAAGGCTTGAAGGCTTCAAGGAAGGAAGGGATTCAAAAAGACTTTGATATTTGAAAGTATGTTTATAATTAGACTATAAGTAATAAGGGCATTAGGGGTTCCGTTGTTGTTTTGGGAGTATGTTTTTAAACTCTCTGTTGGAGCAAGTTTATGTTGCTGTTTTAGACTTGTAAATGGCCTCTAATAGTTGGTAATTTCTTTGGTTTGGTTTTTGAACTTTTCTTGGCTTGGTTTACAGGAAACATGCCTATAGTTTATCAATTGAAGCATGATGATGTGAATTGATGTTATGTTAATATGATTAGCTAAGGTTCGATCCTTAAATATGTGGTAAAGATGTTAGAAGCATGCTAGGGTGTTATGGTATCCTCAAATGCATGTTAAACTAGCAAAATAAGGCATTTTATGCCAAGGTGTATTATTACGCGTGCTCTCTTATCGGTACGGGTAAGCCATTCCTGGCTTAGCGTTTCGGTACGCATGCTGAGTGTATTGGTACGGGTAAATCTCTCTAAGCATAGCGTTTCAGTACACGGGGTACAATTTTGGTACGAGTCTTGTGTAAAAGCTTGAGCGTTTCGGTACACGAGGGCTTATCGGTACAGGTTTTGGCTAATGGAATCTAGGGATTTTAAATCAAGCATAGCGTACCGATAGGGGCCAATGTGTACCGATACAGACAACCGTTAATTCAGTTATTTGGCTTGACTTGCAGTTCTGATTTCTTACGTTTTAGTCCCTGAATGTTGTGGACGCAATTATATGAGTTTGGATGATAACAATGAGCTAAATTTTGACATGTATGCATGGAACCTGGTTAATTAAAGCTTGGTAACTTAAAATTGGGTAAAGTCCTTATAATATTTCCAGATTTGCAATTTGGTCCCCTATTGTTTGTATATGCAATTGAATGATCTCTTGATGTCCGTTTTGAGTGAGATTCGAACCACTGCCAACATGGTCACCATAGGTTAGTAATTTGCATCTAGACAGGATAAAAGAAATTTAAAAAGGATTTATTTCAAGTTAATTCTTTCCGGTTTGCTTCGGCGAAACCTAATGTAGCTCACTCAGTTCGGTCGGGCGTTTAGGCTGGATCAAAGGGGTTACATTTAGTGGTATCAGAGCCAAGTTTACGATAATTAGGAGGTAAGTTTATGATTGATTAGTGTTGTTGTTGATTGCTTAAATCAAGTTTGCGATAAAATAAAATGTTGATTTGGTTGACTGTTGTTGCAATTATATTAGTGTTGCAATGCACAGTTATTGTTATACGTACGTTGTTTGCAATATGTTATGTGGGGTTTGTTTTGGGGAAACTATTGTCTTATTACTATACTCTGAAATGATTTGATTTGAAAAAGAAGTCTTGGATCCTTGCTTGAAGCTGGCCTGATTGTTTTGTTTTGTTTAAATTATCACTCCTTAGACATTTTACCATGATGAGACCTGTAACCCCCTTAGCCCGGCCTAGATGCCCGACCCGAACTAAGAAGATTACACGGGTAAAACTGAAGTTAACTCGATAAAGTTAACCTCGATTAATGACCTTTTTTCCTTTTTATCTTCTTTATATGACCATTAAGATACTATGTGATCATCAAGACACTTAGAAGAAAATGACACAACGATCAGAGTTCGATTAGGGGTTTAATTGCATGCATTTAACTTTTAGGGACTAAATTGTAATTTCCAGAAAATATAGGGACTTTTCAAATTTTAAAGTTACCGATCCTTAATTAGTCATGTAACATGCCAACATGCCAAATTTCAACTCAACCGGATCATCCAAACTCATCCAATTGAACATACAACATTAAGAGACCAAGATGCAACAATTCAGAACTTAAAATGATTCCATTAACTGAAATTAAGGACCCTGTATCGATACACCTCAGCATGTATCGATACGCGGGTTGAAAGTAGCGAGTTTTGGGAAAAAGGTATCGATACAACCTTCAATCTTTTACCTAGGCGTATCGATACGCGGGAAAATCCTATCAGTACACCTAAGCTGAAAAGCCTGATTTGGCCTTAGTGTATCGATACTCCTCCCCGAGTATCGATACACATACCAGACTTGCACTTTCATCAGCCATTTAAACAAATTTAACAACATCGAAACATGCTTAAAACATCCATACATGCTATAATCAACATACCAATCATATGAGCATCAACAAATAACATAACACAAGCATCAAGCATGGCAATTCAAGGTGAGGCTTTAGCTACTCAAGCATGCTTTAAAATATAAACCATAGAATATTCAAAATACCATAAGCAAGGCCAAAACCCAATTAAAGACCATTTACAAGTCCAAAAGCATAAACCAAACACGCATAAAGGGTTTAACATCACCCAATAAACCAAGAGTAGAAATCCCACCCATTGCCTCTTATTACACTAAAGTAAAACCACATACATTGCTTAGCCAAATACTTAGATTTCCCCCTTAGTTTCTTGCTGCCTCTAATGCTCAATTCTCTGCATTAATGAAATAAATGAGCGTAAGCATAAAGCTTAGTGAGGATCGCTAAAAACAAAACATTCATCAATGCATTTTGTAAAACCAAAACATCATCATTTGTCAACATAAGCCTTCCTTTAAAACATGCTCTTTGAAGCATCAATGCACTTTTAAAACCACAAGCTCATAGCATCATTAAGATAACAGCAAAATCCTTTGCTCATGCTTAAACCAAGAATCACATGCATTCTAGCATATTTCCCAAGCATCACGTGCTTAAATCATTTCTCAACATCATTGTATTGGCTTGCAAGTGATCATTAACAATCTATATCAAAACCAACACAATTGACATAATCGGATACACGGATTACAAGCGTTGTCCTACACGCTTCATACAGACTACCAGACTACACAAGGAGATATATGGCACAATCACAACCCCTCAATACCCGTGATGGAGATAAATGGCACAATCACAACCCCTCAACATCACTCATCGGTAGTTGTATAATTCCACTAACGAGAGTACGCGACACATACCAAAAGACTCACACACGAGATTAAACCATCCACTGTTGTGATCTTAGACTCAATCGTTAGGGTACTTGGATGGAGATTATGACACAATCACAACCCCTCGACATCCAAGGCGACTTTATTCACGGTGCACCCAATCCTATAGCCTGCTAACTATATCCGATTAAAGTAACAAAAAACCATTTCCATCACTTGCCAATATAATCATTTAACATCATTAATACAATGTTTTACAAGCATATGTCACAATGCCATTGTCACAAGCATAAACATGCATTAAAATGTATTTCAACACCAGCAACTAAACACAAACTCATTGCTCACCAAAACTACACCAATTTACCCATCTGAAACAACTGAAAACTCAAACGATTGCTTCTTAAACCAAGCCCAGCCAACATACATCACTTCCAACCATTACTAAACATCAAAACACATCTAAAAACAACATAAACCCATCCTAATACCTTCAACAAGAATAACACCATCAAACCACCTCAAAAACCCAACTACAACCATCAAGAAACTGAAGGATTTCGGGATCTATATTTTCAAAACTATTTTCAACATAATAATCAACTCAAAACTCAATTAAAATCAATCCAAAACAGAGCTCATCAACAATACTCCGAAATTCAAGATTTAAACCACCAGTTTGCAAGATTTTGATATTACATCAAAACTATAATCAAAACGCAGCCAAAAACAACAATTAGGAGCCAAAGATCTCAGGAATTTCAATAAAAACCTAGATTGAAGGTTGAGAACGAGATTTACATCCAATTTATGCCTTCCTTAAGGTTTGACAAGTTTTTGCTTCACAACTCTTGAAAATCTTGAAGAGAACTCTTGGAAATGATTTAGAAATCAAAGAGACTGTGTTTGGGAGAAAAGAAATCTGGAGAAAGAGTAGAGAAAATGGGTTTTACTGAAATGAAAGTTAGTTACGTAAAATGAAATATCAAATAACCATTTAATTAATTAAAATAATTTAAAATCCATTGTAATCAATTAAAATAACTCATTTAAAACACATGTCAATTTAAGGAAGGTGTAATTGCACCAAAACACCCTAAAGATTCTATGATTTTTGACTCCTCATTGAAATTTTCAATTATCCACAATTTTAAAACTTTACATTTTGGTCACTACCCAAAATGTACCTCTTACAAAATTCTTTTTGTAAAATTGATTTGACCAACCTATTAAACATGATTTTATAGGATTTTATCAATTTTTTCATATTTTTATTCTTTCCCGATCCTTGATTTCCCTAAACCACCTAATACGATTTGAACCATTCCTGACCGGTCCGATCCAATGTCTAAAACATCTAGCCCCAAAACCAGGGCGTTACAAGACCATGGGTGATTTGAAGCCTTTAGTTTAGGAGATGACAAGAGCATTTCAGGCTCCTGTTGACGGAGTGCAAGTGCATACGCCTGCTATTGGACATATGGGTTTGATGTTAGAGCGTTTGCACAGTATTGGAGGAATTGAGTTTTGAGGGTTGGCACCCGTAGCATCCTAGGAATATATTGTTGACATGAATTGGATTTTGGATAATATGGGGTGCAACGAAGCCGGTAAGTTAGGTTGTGTTGTATCTCCATTGCAAGGAGAGGCGTAAAGTTGGTGAACTACGGTGATCGTTGGCATGGAACTAGTGATGTAACATGGGAGTTCTTTCAAGCTGCCTTTAAGAAGAAGTATTTGGGAGTTAGATACTTGGATGAAAGGAAGCGTGAGTATATGGATATATTGTAAGGCAATATGTCTGTGGCTGAGTATGAGGTACAATTTTTTCGATTAAGCAAGTATGCTCCCGAGATAGTGCCAGACGAGCGGCATCGTTGTGATCGATTCTGATATTGGTTTGTACAGGATGTTAAGACATTTTTGTTGGCTTCTGACTATAATGATTTTGACATGTTGGTTACACGGGTGAAGGATATTGAGCATAATTTGGGTTTATCATCTCCTGCGAGTGGCTCTATATCAGGAAAGAGAGTTGTGGACTCTAGGTACAGTGGTGGTAAGTATAAGATGCAACGTGACAAGAAGTATCGTCCTGATGCGAGGCGTGGTGTAGGTAGTGCTGGGCGAGGATTCAAGGTTAGGGTGCTCAGTCCAGACCAACTTTTAACACATGTTGGGTGTGCGAATTGCGTGAGCATTAATGGTGTGACTGTCCACGTTTGGCTCGTGAGGGACAGACTCCTTCTGCTGTTGTGGCTAACTCTTGTTGGAGTTGTGAATCACTTGATCATTTGAGGCGTGGTTGGCCGTTGTTTGCTGGTGGTGGCCAGGCTAAGGCACCTATAGTTGTACCACAAAGAGGCAATGGGCGCGGTCGTTGTAATTTCCAGTGTAGAAAGGATGGTCAGAGGATTGTGGCTCATTAGTGTCGGTTCAACCTGAGGGTGGTGGTCCTACGAAGGTGTACGCACATCGCGAGGGACACAATGACACCGATGTGATTACATGTAATTTTACTTTGCAATCTTTGTCATTATTATCTTTGATTGATTTTGGTTCTACGCATTCATATATTTGTTGTGAGCATGCATATTTGCTTGATGTGCTAGTTGATGTGTTAAATGTGGGAATGAAAGTAACTATTTCTTTTGGTGAAACGATTGTTGCAAGACGATTGTTTAAGAGATGTCCTTTCGCTGTCCAAGGTCATGTGTTTGCGATTGATTTGATGGAGTTTTCATTTCATCGTTTTGATGTAATATTGGGTATGGATTGGTTGTCAGAGCATAGGGTTGTGGTTGATTTTGAAACTAAGCGAGTTACCTTGAAACTAGTTGATGATTAAGAAGTGGTAATTGTTGGTGAGAATGTTAAATTCTTGTCCAACGTTGTTTCGACTCTGGAAGCGAGTCATTTAATGGAATCGGGTTGTGACGCTTCCTTGGCATATGCTATGAATTTGTGATCGAAGGAGGGTGTTCAGGACATACGTATAGTATGTGAGTTTCTGGGTGTTTTTCCGGAGGAATTGTCTGGTTTGCCGACGAATAGAGAGGTTGAATTTGGCATTGCGTTGGACTTAAACACAACTCTAGTGTCTATCGCTCCATATCGTATTTCTCTGAATGAGTTGAAGGAGTTGAAGACGCAACTTCAAGAGTTGATTGATCGAGGGTTTATTAGGCCTAATGTTTCGCCTTGGGGTGCGCCGATGTTGTTTGTGAAAAAGAAGGATGGCACAATACGGGTGTGCATTGATTATCGACAACTGAACAAGTAGACGATTAAGAATAAGTATCCATTACCGAGGATTAATGATTTTTTGATTAGTTTCGAGGTGCTTCTGTGTTTCCTAAGATTGATTTGAGGTTCGGGTTCTATCAGTTGAAGGTAATAAAGGATGTGGATGTTCCTTGAACTGCTTTTCGAACGAGGTACGAGCATTATGAGTTGTTGGTGACGTTGTTTGGTTTGACTAATGCCCTGATGCATTCCTGGATATGATGAACAGAGTATTCCAAGAGTTTTTGGATCAATTTGTGGTTGTGTTTATCGATGATATCCTTGTGTACTCCCGTAACGAGAAGGATCATGATCGACACTTGCGAGTTGTGTTTCATGCTTTGTTGGATAACCAGTTGAGTGCTAAGTTGAGCAAGTGTGAGTTTTGTCATAAAGAAGTTATTTTACTAGTACATGTTGTGTCAGCCGAAAGGTTCTGCTTGATCCCCATAAAATTGAGGCGATGATCAATTGGAAGTCACCTAAGTCGGCGTAGGAAGTTTGTAGTTTTGTTTGTTTGGTTGATTATTATCATAGGTTCGTGGATGGGTTTTCGAGGATTGCTACCCATTTGACCAAGTTGTTGCAAAAGAATGTTCGTTTCGAGTGGACAAAGGATAGACAACGAGATTTCAAGAAGTTGAAGCAAGCTTTGACGCAAGCTCCAATCTTGATTCAACTTGAGTCGGGTAAGGAGTTTGTGGTGTATAGTGATGCATCATACGTTGGGTTGGGTTGTGTGTTGATGCAAGAAGAAAAAGTTGTGGCTTATGCATCTAGGCAATTGAAGGTACATGAGCGCAATTATCCTACCTATGATCTCGAGCCTGTCGTAGTTGTGTTTGCCTTAAAGATTTGGATGCATTATTTTTATGGTGAGAAATGTATTGTGTACACATATCACAAGAGTTTGAAATATTTGATGACTCAAAAGGACTTGAATCGTAGGCAACGTAGATGGTTGGAGTTGTTTAGGGATTACAATTTGACGATTGAGTATTATCTGGGTAAGGCTAAAGTTGTGGTGGATGCCTTGAGTAGGAAGGCTGCAGTGGAGTTAAGAGCAATGTTTGCACGGTTGAGTGTGACGCAAGATGGTGGTCTATTAGCCAAGTTGCAAGTAAAGCCATCTTTGTCACAATTGATAAAGGACAAGAAACCTTGTGATGATGACTTGGTGCCGCATGTTAAGGATATCGTGGATGGAAATTCGACGGATTTTGATTTTAATGATAAAGGAGTGCTATGCTTCAAGAATCGAATAGTAGTGCTTAATGATGATGAGTTGAGGCGTACTATCTTGATCGAGGCGCATAGTATTCCTTTTGCTATGCATCTTGGTAGTACAAAGATGTATCGAGGCTTGAATGAAGAGTACTATTGAGTTGGTCTAAAGAAAGATGTGGCTGATTTTGTTGCTAAATGCATGGTATATCTACGTGTTAAGGCTGAACATCAGTTTCCTTCCGGGTTGTTGCAACCATTTAGGATACCGGAATGGAAATGGGAGAGAATCACCATGTATTTTGTGTTTGGGTTGTCGTTAACACCAACTAAGAAGGATTCCATTTGGGTGATTGTGGATCAGTTTACGAAGTGTGCACATTTTATGCCTGTGCATATGATGTATACTTTTATTAGTTTCCAAATTTGTATATCGTAGAGATTGTACATATGCACGGTGTGCCCAAGTCTATAGTTTCAAATAGAGATCTACGGTTTAAAGCGAGGTTTTGGGAATGTTTGCATCGAGCTTTGTGTACATGGTTGAATTCCAATACTTTGTATCATCCTTAGACGGATGGTCAATCTGAAATTGTGATCCAGGACTTGGAGGAAATGTTGAGATGCTGTATCATTGAGTTCTAAGGAACCTAGGAGAAACAATTGCCTTTGGTAGAGTTTGCGTATAATAATAGTTACCAAGCTTGTATACAAATGGCACCGTATGAGGACTTATATGGTAGGAGGTATTGTACTCCTTTGTGTTAGGATGAGGTTGGGGAAAAGAATGTTTCCTTGCCTAATGTGTTAAAAAGCACAAATGAGAAACTGAAGCTTATTTTTTATCGTCAAAAAGATGCCTCAGATTGTCAAAAATCCTACGCAGATTTGAAGTGTGGGGAGATTGAGTATGTGATTAGTGATCGTGTGTTTTTGAAAGTGTCACCTTGGATCAAGGTGATGAGGTTTGGACGTAAGGGTAAGCTTAGTCTAAGGTTTATTGGACCATATGAGGTTGTGGAGCGTGTTGGTCATGTTGCGTGTCGTTTGAAGTTCGCTCCCGAGTTGGTGAAAATTCATGATGTGTTTCATGTATCGATGTTAAGGAGGTATAGGTCGGATCTATCGCATGTTATGCCGATGGAGGATATTGCATTGCGGTCGGAGTTGTCTTATGACGAGGAACCTGTTGAGATTCTTTTAAGTCCTTCGTAGTGAGACGATTGATCTTGTGAAGGTGTTGTGTGGACATTGGGAAGTTGAGGAGGCCACGTGGGAAAGCAAGGGGGACATGTTGAAACATTTTCCACATTTCTTTCTTCAAGTAAAATTTTGAGGATAAAATTTCCTAAGTGGATGAGAGTTGTAACACCCCGGTTTTGGGCCTATCAGTTTGTGGGTTAATTAGAAGGTCCGATGGACTGGGTTAGAGATTCGAGTCAGATTCGAGATTGGATATTTTTATACGAGATAAAAATATAGAAAAATGGTTAACATCCTTATTTAATATGTTAATGATTTTGGTGAAATCAATTTTAGAAAATGAGTTTTGGAAATTTGACATTTCGAGATTAGTTACCAAAATATGAAAGTGTAAAATTGTTTTAGTGATTGTCTTATAAAAGGGTCAAAACTTTGAATCTTTAAGGAGCTAATATACCAAAGTGTTTTATTAGATTTTTCTCTCAATTGGATTAGTTTTTAAATGTTTTAATTTAAGGATTAAAAGAAATTAATTAAAGGAAGGTTGTTATTTTCACAAAAACTAATTTGACGTGATTTTCTATTCTCCAAACTTTTCTTTCAAAGTCTCTTCAGCCAAACACTTATTTTCTAGCAATGATTTGAGGTAATGATCTTGTTCTCTTAAACTAAAGATTCCTAATAGATATTCTAACTTGTTTCTACAAAATCTCATTGATTTCCCTTGCTTTTCAATAAGTAAAATCATCTAATTAAGAGGGATTTCAATCATTGAAGGTGAGGTTCGTTCTTCTCCTTTAATGAATCTTTCTTTACTGAAATTCTCAAGTTCTTGATCCTTTATATATGTTTTCTAATGGGTTTTGATGATTTAATTGTGGAAATTTGGTTTAATGGAGATTTAATTAATGAAATTAATGGGGATTCATTTTGGATCTATTTTGTTGGGTTCTTGAGCAGATTAAAACATGATTATGATGTTTTATAATTTTAATAAGTCGGTTTAACATTGGAATTCCAAAACTAGTTGAATCTCTAATTATCTGATAAGCTTTTGGGGAGTTGTTGTTGTTTTATGTATGCTGTAGGAATAAGGTTGTTATTGGATGAATTTTGGATATTACTTGATGTTGGTTAGATGTTAAACTCAAGTGTTTCTGGCTGGGATTTGATTAGCTTGAATTTGAGGTTGATTTCGATTGTTGTGGAAGGGGTTTCGGCTTGTGTTTGTTGAGGTTTGCTAAGGGATTGTTATTGCTGGGTTTAGGAATGCATTGATCTCAGCTCAATTCGATCATCTAAATTCTTTTAATTGCACCCACAACATTCAAAGACTAAAACGTAAGAAAACAAAACTTCGAAAGATTCCCAATCAACTACTTTACCCATCACCATATCGATACACCAAGCACCATATTGGAACGGTTTTGAGGTAATTTTAATCCCAGATTCTAGTAGCTCAAAACCGTATCGATACGGTCCCGCGTACCGATTCACCTATCTATTCAAGCTTTCGAAGCCTCCAAAGCTTCGTCGATATCTTTCGGATCAACCTTCCCCTATTTTAACCACATAACAACTGAGGATTAATGCATCTCAATACATTCAAAATCTCAACAAGCAATTCCACAACATTTCCTTGCTAAAAACTATCAATTGCATATCCGAAACAACCAAAAACAACATCGATTAACCTCAAAACTTAACCCAGTCAAAACCTAACACTTTCAACCATCAGTTATCATTGATTAACATCCAAAACCATCATAATATCAACCTTATACCTCCAGCATTCACACAACCATCACAAAACGCAAATTAGCAACATAAACAATTACAGATTCACATAGTTTTGGGATTATAATTTTAAAACTTATTACACTTCAAAATATGATTAAAATCAATCATAGATCAGCAAAACAGATCCAATCTGAAAATCATATAAATGCATCAATAAAATCTTGATTTAATCATATTATCCAAATAAATCATAAAATCACATTAGAAAACACAAATAAAGGATCATGAACTTGGGAATTTTAGTAAAGAAATTTACATTATAGGAGAAGAATGAACCTTACCTCCAATGTATGAGTTTCCCCTTAATTGGATGTTTTCCTCTTTAAAATCAAAGAGATTCAATTAGATTTTTGGAAAACAAACTAAAGAATTATTTATGAAATCAAAGAGTTAAGAAATCAAGATCATTACATTAAATTTTCTGATTAAAAAAATGTGTCTGGCTAAAGAGAAGTTGAGAGAAAATCTTGAGAAAAGAAAGTTACATCAAACTGTGATTTTAGAAAATAACCACCTTTCTTTATTAAATCCTTTTTAATTCCTTTAATTAAAGCACATTTAAAATAATCCTAGTTAAGGGAAAACTCAGATTATACCAAATGGTAAAATGGCTCCCTTTATATTCAAATTTTTGACCCTTTACAAAATAGTCTCTAAAACCAATTTTACAATTCTTATATTTTGGTCACTAGTCCAAAATGTAACATTTCCAAAACTCGTTTTCCAAATTTGATTTCACCAAAATATTTTATATATTTGAAAAGGATTTTAATTAATTTTTCAATATTTTTATCACCTTCCCAAATAGGTTTTCCCTAAACTCATCTTGAAACTTACCTGAATCTCTAATCTCAGTCTACCAGACCCTAAAATCATCTCGAAACCTTCAGGCCCAAAACCGAGGCGTTATAGTATAAGTGCATGGTTTTCAAGGCATGATGTTTTATTTATGGATTGAAATGATGATTTCAATGTGGTTTTGGAAAATGGTTTTAAATGCATTGATGGTGTTTTGTATTGAGCACTCCTCACCAAACCTAGTGTGATTACCTCTCTTTGCCCATCAATGCAGAGGATTAAAGGCTTGAAGGCAACAAGGAAGAAATGGATTCGAAAAGACTTCGACATTTGAAAGTATGTTTCCAAATAGACTATAAGTAATAAGGGCATTGGGTGTTCTGTTGTTGTTTTGGGTGTATGCTATTAAACTCCCTGTTGGAGCAAGTTTATGGTGCTGTTTAGACTTATAAATGGCCTCTAATGGTAGGTAATTGTTTTGGTTTGGTTTTCGAACTTTGCTTGGCTTGGTTTATAGGAAGCATGCCTATAGTTTATCAATTGAAGCATGATGATTTGAATTGATGTTATGTTGAGGAGTTTAGCTAAGGTTTGATCCTTAAATATGTGGTAAAGATGTTAGAAGCATGCTAGGGTGTTATGGTATCCTCAAATGTATGTTAAATAACCAAAATAGGGCATTACAGACCCAAGGGTATCGGTACACGAGTTGAGTACGAGTAAGTCTTTCCATGCATAGTGTGTCAGTATGCGGTGTATCGTTTTAGTACAAGTCTTGTGTAAAAGATTGAGCGTTTCGGTACACGAGGTCGTACCAGTACGAGTTTTGGCTACTAAAATCTGTAGATTTTAAATCAAGCATAGAGTACCGATATGGGCAAGGTGTACCGATACGGACAATGTTAATTCGATTATTTGGCTTGACCTGCAATTTTGATTTCTTACATTTTAGTCCCTAAATGTTGTGAATGCAATCATATGTGTTTGGATGATCAAAATGAATTAAATTTTGACATGTATGCATATAATCTAGTTAATATAGGTTGGTAACTTAAAATTGGGCAAAGTCTTTATATTTTTTTCCAAATTATCAATATGTTCCCTTATTGTTCGCATTTGCAATTGAATGCTCTCTTGATGTCTGTTTTTGAGTGAGATTCGAACCACTGCTAGCATGCTCTCCATAGGTTAATAATTTGAATCTAGACAAGATAAGAGAAATAAAAAAGGACGTATTTCAAGTTAATTCTTTTAGGTTTGCTTCAGGAAACCTAATGTAGCTCACTCAGTTCGGTCGAACGCCTAGTCCCGGTGGAAGGGGTTACAATATCAGCACATAGCAAGGACACATCTACTACACATCACACAACGTCACATGATCCCCCAAGGATCCATACATTGTTTATTACCATCAAGGCACCTAACATTTACCAACTTATTAATTATTATGGAACTATATGTTCATCATCCTCATTAATTATCTCTATTAATCCATATTATCTCATTTAACACCCCATGTCTATTACCATCTTTTAATTAGCATTATAGATTATTCTATTAAGTGGGTTCGATACTCGAACATGAATTTAGATACAGTACCCTCAGGTATCGATTTTCACACGCGTACCGATACCAAAATAGCTTACTAGAAATCCTTAATTTCCACAATTACCGGTATGGGTTGACCCGTATCGATGTGGGCCCCAATCATGTACCGGTACAGCCAAGGCTCGTACTGATACCCTATACATGGGTTTACACCATTTCCTTTAATTACAATTTTACAACCATTTATTCGATCCTTAAAGCTTATGAAAGTCATTAGGGTTTGTTTAATAATGCATTTAATTAATTAATACTAATTACCAGGTTCATAATCATTTATTTGAATATTACCATTATTCACCCCTTACAAAATTTCCCTCAAATACATTAATCTATTCGAACAAGCATACAAGGAATCACGGTAATCAATCAATCAAACAATCATCAAGTAATTACACGAGCATTTCAAATGACCTTACACAATCTTTAAAGCCTCCACAAGTCTCAACATACTAACATTATCATCATGCATCTCATAAATATCGAGTCTCATAATATCGGTTTGTACTCATGCTTATTCATCGTCTACCTATTTTGCAGATACTAACACCCAAAACAATCACATTTATGATGATCATAAAACCATAGGAGTTTTAGGTGTACTAACCTTAAAGCCAATATCACAATACCCCCATACAAGCTTACTAAACATTGCACTTAATCCGATATTTGATCCCGAATAATCCTTGTATACCAATTAATATTGTAAGTATCAGTTCATCACATACTTTAATAAATTCGAAAGGTCAAATGTATAAAAATAGCTTATCGAGTTTGAATTTAACGAAATGGACTACGTCAGTGGACTTAGAAGTCGAAAACCACGAGCTAGGGTCCATAGAAAAAGTCAACGCCAGTCAACAACGGAGGCAACTGTGGGAGCGGCGGCGACGACATGATTAATGGCTTGTGGCTGGCAAGTGGTTGTGGCTGGCATGTTGGCTCGGGCTCGTTTCAACAGGCTTGCTTGGAAGCTGGCTTAGTGGCTTGGCCGAACTGGATGGGTGGCTCCCCAGGCGCTGAAGCATGCGCACGTGGAGCGAAGACACATGTGCGCTGCTCTGGCGGTCGGACGATGGCAACAAGCTCTAGACCCATTGTCCCAACGTCGGTGAACATGCCGGTTCACTCAAATTTGGGTTTTAACTACCTGAACTCCTCCATTCTGAAATGGTCAGAACTTTATCTCTCCCACCCCCTTCGATAGCGACACCATGACCATCGGCCGACCCGTCTCGGTGAGGTGAACATAATGGAGTAGGATGTGTCGAACAAAGATTCTATGTTAGGTGTAGATCGAACGTGAAGCTTGATGGAGGAGAAGAGAGAAATAGATAATAAGGAAAGAAAGAGAAAATGAAAAGGAGGAGAGAGGATAAAATATGAATTTCCCTTATTCTCTCACACCCTTCTCTTTCAAATATTTGGCTTAATGTGAAATTGGGTGAATTACACCTAAGCCCTTAACCTACAACCCATTATCCAAACAAGTACTTATTTTCCTTAAACCGAGCTTGAACCAATAATTTCTATCAATTAATATGCCCACTTAAAAGATCTAAACCCCATGCCCATTTCAAGCTCACCGTTTCGATACACAAAAATTCTAGTAGCCAACTTAAAAGAGCTTGTTTCGATACACCATTCCCTGTTTCGAAACCCCATGCCCAGTTCAAGCTCACCTTTTCGATACAACCTTAGGCGTATCGAAACACATGTGCCTGTAATGTCACATTTTGCTGGGTTTTCACACTCTAATGCACCCATAACCATTCAAGCATGCTTCAAACATATATATAACATATCCAAACATCAATCCTCAATCATTCATGGCATATTCAACATCATATCATGGCAATTGCATCAAAGGTAGACTACAGGCACGCAACCTAGTAATTAAGCCAAGCAAGATACCAAAATGCATAGCAAATCACAAACCAATAACCAAAGGCCATTTATAAGTCTAAAAAAACAATGAACACTTGCTTAAATAGGGAGTTTGCACAAATCTCCCAAAAACACAACGAATCTCCCATTGCCTTTATTACTTATTGTCTAAACCGAAACATACTTTCGAGAATGAAGTCTTTTATAAGTCTAAAAAAACAATGGACAAAATAGAGTGTAAGCACACAAGGCTTAGTGAGGACTGCTAAAAAAAACACCAATAATGCAATAAAACCATTTTCCAAGTCCACATTAAAATCTCATTTCAATTAACTTAAATCATCATTTGAAAACCATCATGCCTTTTAAAACCATGCACTTTTCTTAATTAAAAATCAGCATAATGAACCTTATGCAACATGTATCATGAGTCAACAGCAAGTCCCATTGCTAACAATCAATTGAAGCCTTCCCATGCATAACTACTATACGCAAAGCTTAAAGAGTAAAACATGTATAAATCACAGTATACATCTTAAACCATCTCATGATACATCACCAATTATATTGGCTTACAAGTGACCATTAAACATGTTCATTTCTCAAAACAACATATCGGATACACAGATTCAACAAGTGTTCACACAACACTTCAAGCCATCTTAACCGAAATTTGGTACAATAACATCCAAGTGGTACAATTAAAACCAACAGGGACACCAACCCCTCGGAGACACCAACTCCATTCATCAGTTAGACGCTTAACCCACTAACAATAGATGGGACACCAACCTCCTCGATCGTTAGGGTACTTGGACGGAGACACAAAACACCAACCCCTCGACATCCAAGGTGAGTTTTTATGGTGCACTCTATTCTATAGCCGGCTAACTATATCCGACATCATTTATAAACCATTTTCACAACATCACTTGCCAATATAATTCATATTGAACAACATACCTCATTGTTTCCAGAGCATCATCAATAAATTATATTCCAAAGCATTAAACCATGCTTTAACAATAGGTAACATGCATCCAAAACCAAGTGCATAAAAACCATTTCAATACACTACAACTAAGAGAGAAATTCCTTATACTTACTTCCGAACACATACAAGCGTTTCAAGCTTACAACTAAGTTCCCAAAATCACCTTTAAAACATTTCAAAGCTCAAATCCACGTTCTTACTCACCGACACGTGAAACCTCGATTAGCCAATGCAAAACTAAGTGTTCGAAGCTCCCGAAACCACACCGGTTGCTTCCGAAATGTTTTCCCATCTTTTAACTGCATAAGAATAGAGGATTAATGCATCTCAATGCATTCAAAACTCCAGCAAGAAATCCTACCACGTTGTCTTGCCCAAAACCACTAAAACACGCATCCGAAACAACTGAAAACATTATCGGTTACTCTAAAAACTCAACTCAACCAAAACCTAACACTTCCAACCACTTATAATCATTGATTAACATCCAAAATCAACCAATTATCAACCTTATACCTCCAGCATTCCCAAAATCACATTAACACCATAAAAACCCAATTCGAACAACCTAATCAACTTGAGATCCAAATAGTTTCAGGATTACCATGCTTAAACCTTAATCTCAACATTGATAAACTTCCAAAACATGATTAAAATCAATCATAAACTAGCCAAAACAGACCCATTACGAAAATTACACATAATCATCATTTAAAGCTTGATTTAACCATTTTATTCAAATCAATCATGAAACCTTGTTAAGAAACATAATTAAAGAGCCAAATACTTGGGTATTTCATTAAAGAACCTTGATTAGAGGAGAAGCATGAAAATTACCTTTAATCCCCTGCAATTCCTTCAATTGACAAGATTTGATTGAAAATCTTCAAGAATCCATTAAAAGTTGAGAAACTCCATGGAAATCATTTGGAAATAAAAGTAAAAGGAAAAAGAAAAGATATCTGCAAGTTTTGAAAGAAAATGGGTGGTTGGCTGATGAGAAAAGAGAGAAATGGAAGTTACGTCAAAATATATTTGTAAAGATTAATTTCACTTTTTATTCAAAACCTTTTTAATCCTTTTAATTAAAGCATAATTAAAATATGTCAAATTAAGGGAATAGTTGATTAAAATTACATTAGCCCTCTAAAGATTCTATGTTTGGGCTCTTTGCAAAATAGCCATTAAAAACAATTTTCCAATTTTTATGATTTAGTCACTAAACTGAAATGTCCTCCTTCGAAATGTCATTTTCCAAAATTGACTTCACCAAACCCTTATATACATTTCAAAACGATTTTTGAAAATTTTGCCATATTTTTATCACTTTCTGAACTAGGTTTTTCCTGAACCATTCCCAAACTAACCCAGATCTCTAGTCTCAGTCCAATGGACCCTAAACCCAACCTACAAACTCCTAGTCCCAAAAACCGGGGCATTACACCTCATGCAAGAACCTCTTCAATAGTCATAATTCTTTGAATCATCCTAGCGATGTTTCTATCCATTGTCCTTGCATCACACCTATAAATATGAGAATTATGATCAGTATACTTATTCAATTTGAATGTAAAAATAAGTAGCATACTAATGCACTAGATTCTTCTCATGCCTAAGTGTGTATATATGTATGTATATATATATATTAAACATGTCACAATATATATATATATATATATATATTATGATTCAATGAACTCTAAGGCACACAAACTAAGCAATGAACAAAATAATTACAAATATGCGCACTGTAACCCCCTTGACCAGGTCTAAGCGTTTACCGACTCAACGGGTTACACGGGGAATACTAAAGTAAATCGGTGAAGATTTACCTCAATAATTGATCGTATTTTTTTCTTTTAGGTTATCTAGATGCTCTTACGAATCTAAAGGTGATCATACTCACAACAAGTAAAATTACAACTTAGACGAAGTCAATTGACCCTTTATTTACGACTAATCGTGCTTTAGGGACCACTTTGTAAAACTTACCAAATTTAGAGACCTATTATGAAACTAAAGTTACCGGTATTAAATTAGTCATGTTTCATATTTGTATGTCAATTTTCAACCCCATTCATTCATCCAAACTCATTCAATTACAGTGACCATAAGGGAAGAAAACAGAACATCAAAAAGCCTTAATTAGCCAACTTAACCGCCAAGCGTATCAATACACTTCAGCCTGTATCGATATGTCATTATCTCATCAATTTCTCAGATTTCCAATGGCACAAATGGATATCGATACGGTCTCGTGTACCAATACGGTTACTCATTTTGCCCTTTAAACATATCGATACGAACTACCCAGTACCGATACAGTATGCATATTTTGGCAATATTGTACCGATATGGTAGCCCGCGTATTCATACGCATGGGCCTGTAGTGTCATTCTTTGCTAGTTTTACATGTCAAAGAACATCAAATATCAATCCAACATGTTAACAAAGCATAAGTAATCACTTGGGTCATGATACTAAAGGCATATAACACCAAGGCATAATTTCAACAACAACACAACATATTTAGCAACGTATAGGCATGCTCCCTAAGCATAATACCCATTTAAGTACCAAAATGCAAACCAAACCAAATACCAGTAATTAAAGGCCATTTACAAGTCAACACACTACAAACTTGTGCCAAACCAGGGAGTTCACTACAAACGCTCCCAAATTATCAAGGTAACCTCCCATTGCAAACTTAGCATTATTGATTTGTTTAAAAACCATACTTAAGCTGTGAGCGATGATTGGACTTCTTCACTCGCTGACTCACTGCCTGTAGACTCTCGGCGTGAATGATTATTTGCTGGCAATAGGGCCTAAAACATATTGGAAAAGTGTTAACATAGTGCAAAGAAAATCTATTGCGTGTAAGTATACACAGTCTGCAAGTAATACAACAGTTAAGCTGAGTATCGATCCCATAGAGATTGTGTTGGAGTTTGATTGATTTGTTTGATTACTTGTCTTGGAAAAAAAAGATTGTTTTGATTGAAAGTGATTTTGAAAATGACTAGCAAGAAAATAAATAAAACAAAGTAAAGACCTTGTCAAGGAGATTGTTTAAATGAATGATGAACGTTGTCAAGGGATGTCTGGTTTTCACGTTATTCATGTCTTTCCAGCCTTTAACAAATCTCTTCTTGGCATTGTTTGCCGAGTAGATTTAAAGATGGCAATGCCTCTGTCGATGGCATTGTCCTAAATTAATTATGCAAAAACCCTTATATGTCTATAGTGAATGTTTTTTATAAACTAATTTGATTAAGTGTCAATATTTACTCTTGATGGGTAGATTTCACTCCCAAAGTAAGTTCATCTACTTTAACATCTTCTCTCGAAGCATCTCACCTCTGTATCTTGCATTTGATCATCGCCACCATAGTCAGTTATAATATTGAGTTGCAATAGGCTAACTATGCCAGCTGTCGCTTGGCATAGTATTTTAAAAAAGAGAGTGCTAGTTGTCGTGTGGTAGCACATTTCGAAATAGAAAACATGCAGATAGGAAAAACAATACCAAGGTAGTGTCAATTTATTAAAAACTAAACAAAAATATAGCTTTCAAACGCAATCACCCCTCACTAACTATGAAATTAGTTCATGGTGAGGGTATCAACCAAAAATCCATAATCATTTTTGACATCAATCATTAAAACTAAATAAAATAACTAAACCAAAGAGAATAACGAGAAGAAGGTCTCTCCATATAGCCCTTCATGGTACAGACTCTCGGTCAAGCTGGTCAAACCACCTCTCCTTGGTGCAGCTGGTTGTGATGAATCCTTTCAGAAAATCTCTACCCTTTGCTCTTCACAATCGATCTTTAAATAGGCGTGTAAAGGAGGCTAGGATAATCCTTTATATTTGAAATTTGAACTCTCAAGGGATAAGGCTTGTGATCACCTTTATATAGATTTGATGTGATAAGCAAATAAGGTGATAAGCTGATCAGGCTTGGGCTGACGTCATCGTGCTGACGTAGCTCTGGCATTCCGGCTTGGTATGTTTCTGCCAACCCCGCTTGGCACTTATTATCCGCTATTTTTTCAGAGATCTATCCAATCCCTATTTTCTCGTAACCTGATATGGTCCTATTTTTTCGGGTTCAACATCTACTTGGCATGGCATCAAGTTCTCTTCTCTACCAACTGGTGCTTGGAAATATTTGGTCCTTCTCTGCCAACAGCTACTCGATATCCTCCTTGGCATCGTTTCCGTCTTGCGATGGTATGCTCTGCTCATTTATGTGCCAAATACTATGCCAAATCTGCAAAAATATCAACAAATACATCCCTTCACTCTGACATGGCACTAGTTCCTAACTCTATATGCAAATGCATGATTTTGTGACCTAAACGCAACTAAATGTACTTAAAAGGCAAGAAAAAGCATGTGAAATAAGCATGGAAAACAATACTTTGGTAGTGTCAACACTCCCCCACACCTAGCTCATTGCTTGTTCTCAAGTAATGAAAATAAAAATAAAAATGGTGAAAATAGTACCTCGGTATAATTTTTGTTGGAATGCAACAGTTGGCATAGGTCGGTCCGTAGTTATCTTAGTGCAGTAATGCCAATCAGATAGAAAATTCAAGAGCATCAAAATAACTCTAGTCTTAGGGCATGAAAGTCCATGAAGTGTAGGCAATATGCATCAAGTGTCCACTAACTCCCTTAGTGAAATCTACTACCTAAACTCAGAATTATAATATTTTTTCTCTTTTCTTTTCTAGGGTTTTTTTCCTGGCATTAACTTAAGTTAACCTTGTGATACTGTTTAGCGTGAGTAATAAGAGGGAGCATACTGCGAATCCCCACCCTAATCCAGTCATCACTAGGTTTACTCTTCAACTCATACCTAATATTTTGGACTTGAGAACTAAGAGGGAGCATCCCACGATGCCCCACTTAACTTATTATCTCTAGGAAGAGGAGAGTTTCATTCTTTTTATGCCATGGAAGAACATTGTTGCCTTATTCATTTTCAATTTTTACCCAGGCATCAATTTTTTTAGCATAGTTTCAAAAATTCCAAGTTTGTTAAGGAACTAGGTGCATACTACGTGTTAAGTGAAAATCAATTCCCAAAACTAGAGATCAATTGGCAAGCAATCCTGGCATTACTATTCTGCTGGCATAGGCATCTAAAGTGTTTAAATTTCCTCATTGGACGGAAATCTAAGTCAAATTAAACTTGCCTAACAAATGTTAACATGCTTCAAAATTAGCCCGAGACAAATTTTTCTTTTTCACTTTTTATTTTAGTGGTTCAGTATGCAAGACTAATCTAAACTACATGGCATGGCATGAAAACATAATGCAATACAGAAAATAAACATGAATGGTATGGCATAAATGTGATGAAATGTGCACCTCCAAGCCCAAGATGTGCATTGTCCTCAATGCATGAAACAACACATATATACACAGAAAAACAGAAAAACAAAAATGGATGATCATGAAAATGTAGTAAAAATGAGATGTAAAGAGTTTAGGAAGAAGAAGACTCCCCCTTGGAAGAAACTTCTCCACATTGGCACAGGCTTCAGTTGCTAGCTTGGCTCGGGTCTTTCTTTGGGATAACCTCCCACGATCTTGGGCCTTACGTTTAGATCTCGTCATGACAGGCTTTGTGGTAATGGAAGCTCCAACTTCCTTGAAAATATGCACCAGCTCTGTGGCGGCAGGATTAGTGGCACCAGATGATGTAGGTGCATTTGGTGTGGTAGTACACTTCTTGGCAGACTTGGCTTTTGGTTTTCTTTGCTTCAAATTGAGTATCGGTGTTGGCAGATTCAACATGTACTGGAGACATTGGGACAGTGGCATAAGTTGGTGTGTGGCTTGGACTGGCAGGATTAGCTGGCATGGCATCATCACTAGCAAAGATTTCTTTGTGCAGTGCAGCAACTTGATATTAAGCTCCTTGTCTTTCACCAATTGAAGGATAATAACCTTCTGGCAGTAGTAGATCTTAGAATGACAACGAACTAGCTGGCATAGAGGTGTCAGGCTATGCCTTTGACGTTTTGGGCTTTGGCGTCGCCTCTATTACTTTTCCCTTTGCCCTTGATCTCTGTGGTAGTGAGGTTCTTCTATAAAGCTGGCGAAATGGTGGTGCCCTTGGTCTCTTGGCTTTTGTCCGAATAAAGCTTGAGCACACCATGCTTCTTATAAATGTTAGAAGTCAATAATGGCAAGAATAGACTACCATTACTCTAACTAGCTCATTTATAAGTCTCCTCAATGATGATTTTTTCGACATTGATTTTTCGGCCAACAATGATCGAGTGCAGTAATGCCAGCTGCTTTTCTAACATCGTTTTATTGTCGGTGGCTGGCATCAGATTTGCCTTCAATGGTTCCACCCCCTCGTTTAAGATTTTAGTGCAATTCTCTTGACCGTTCGATGTCCCTTAGAAGACATCGCCCATGCCGTGTCAGACTTACAAATTTCTACCAGTAACTTCTTTCTCTTCGCAACAATCATTGAGTTGGCATACTTCATGTGTTCATCCTCCACATCCTCTAACTTAAACATGGCATTAACGAGATGAGGCTTTGGAAGGTTTGGTCAAAGGAAAAGAAGAGAAAATATAGATCTTGGTTTCTTGCTTGATAGAGTAGGTGAAAAGTAAAAAAGAGTTAAGTGTTAATAAGGTTTAATTAAAGTAGCCGAATTTAATTCGGGTTAATGATGGAAAATAAAAAAGATTTGATTTGATAAGGGTTATGTGATAAGGTTGTAAGTGATAGGATAGGGTTAAAGTGATAAGTGTTGTGTGATAAGGATGGAAGTGATAGGATAAGGTTAAATTGATATAAGGTTAAGATATTAAAATTGAATTTAAATTCAACTTAAATATGAGACGACTAGGGTTAAAATTCATAGAAAAATAATCTATCTCTTCAATGGACCGAATTTAATCAAGCTAGGGTAAATCCTTCTCCCAAAATTCCAAATCGCCATATGCCAAGCTTTTCCACTGGCATTGCTCCTGGCACACTGGATTCTTTCATTCTGCCAACTCCTCATGCCAATTCGCTACTCTGGCACGGTGTCTGGCACAGAAATCTGCACATATCTAATTCTCCTAATTCAAACCTGATGATGATGTTATAGTACTTCTGCCAAGAGGATAACCTCCTTCGCTTTGTTCTGATCACCTTCAAAATAGTGCTTCAAAAGTTGGCCCTTGGTTGGTAGGTGGTAGGGTGTGGCAATCCTTTGTTTGAATAGCCAACATAGAAAGCCAAAGAATTGATTCCCTTTGATCATATCAAATTCTCTATTGCACCATGAAAGTGAATATTTTACCATGGTGGCTTTTAACAACCACCTCAGAAAACCAAAGAATCCCTTCGTTGTCGAAGCATAGTCATCCTCATCTTGTTCTACAATATTCAGGAAATCTTTTATTTTGGGCCATAATATCTCTAGCATTGTTGTAACGGTAAAATTTTCCTGCTCCAGTTCTTTATTCTCAGTCATTTGGCATCCACTTTTCCTTCCAGCAACAAGCCATTTGAGCACACCTCGCTTCATGACATTTGTCCCGACCATAATCGATATTCTCTATCCCTCAATTGCTCTGCCCTCACACTTTTGTTTTATGACATCCACTTT
This sequence comes from Hibiscus trionum, assembly GCA_030270665.1. NCBI lineage: Eukaryota > Viridiplantae > Streptophyta > Magnoliopsida > Malvales > Malvaceae > Hibiscus > Hibiscus trionum. The sequence continues at coordinate 18,495,427 of BSYR01000010.1, forward strand.
CATTCCTTGGCAATTCAATGTACGGTTTTCATCCAAAATGGATTTGATTTGCTCAACTGTGAGGCATTCAATTTCATATGTACATTTAAGAGAGTTATAAATGTCAACAATAATACTTTCTTTTCTTACTAACGTGGGGTTGGCAAATGGTGGCTCCACTGGTTTTGACATAGTGGTGCTGACATCTGACTGTTGTCTGGCATCGGATAGCAGTCTGACATCAGATAGTGGTCTGGCATTATCAGCCTCTGCCTCTTCTTTCTCTACTTCCTTGGATTCAGTCGCTGGCATTGATTTCCCTACATGGAAAATAATTGGCTGCTTGCCTTTGTCTTCTTGGTTTGGAATTTCAGATTCCCCTTGAACTATTTGTTGTGGCATGATGTTTACGATGTTCAAAATCAGTGTCATGTGATTTTCAATTTTTCTGATGTTTTCTCCAATCTCTTGATATTGAGCATCCATCCTAGCTTTCACATCCTCCTTGAAGTGTAAGTTCTCTTGCCAAGAAATGTGTGTTGTATCAGCAAAAGTGTAATCATCGTAGAAGTCTATTTCATCATCGTACGAGTATCTCGGCTGATGTTGAGGACTGTTTTGCTATGGCATATGTGTTGCAGCCGCAATGACATTAACGTAAGCAAAGATGTCAACTCCTTGATCATACCATGGAAAATTTGCTGGTAATGCCATCAGTCGTAAGCTCTAATATGGTTTCTAATGCTCATTCGCTAATCCTCCACGTTCCTAGAAGTACCTAAAATAAATGAAACTAAAAATAAGGTTATAAAAATAAATAATAAAAGGAAAATAATCAAAAACGAAAACAAAGACAAGTAAAAATCAAAACAATAAAACTCCGTTGATATCCCCGGCACGACGCCAAAAAATTGTAGACTCTCGGCGTGAATGATTATTTGTTGGCAATAGGGCGTAAAAGATATTGGAAAAGAGTTAACATTAGTGACAAGAAAATCTATTGCGTGCAAGTATACACAGTTTGTAAGTAATACAACAGTTAAGCTGAGCATCGATCCCATAGAGATTGCATTGGAATTCGATTGCTTTGTTTGATTAGTTCTATTGGAAAAAAGATTGTTTTGATTGGAAGTGGTTTTGAAAATGACTAACAAGAAAATAAATAAAACAAAGTAAAGACGTTGGCAAGGATAGTGCTTGAATGAATGATTAGCATTGGCAAGGAATGCCTGGTTTTCATGTTATTCATGCCATGCCAGCCTTTAACAAATCTTGTCTTGGCATTGTTTGTTGAGAAGATTTAAAGATGGAAATGCCTCTTTCCAATGCATTGCCCTAAATTAATTATGCAAAAACCCCTATATGTCTATAGTGAATGGTTTTTCATAAACTAATTTGATTAATTGTCAATCTTTACTCCTGAGGGGTAGATTTCACTCCCAGAGTAATTTTATCTACTTGAACATCTTCTCACGAAGCATCTCATCTTAATATCGAGCATTTGATCGTCGCCACTATAACACCCCTCACCCGGTTTAGTCGTAAACCGGCTAAGAAGCGTTACTCAAACAAGGAAAAACATGAACCAACAAAAACTTTCACCTAACTTGCCTCTAATAGGTAAGTTAGACTTCTAATCAAACAATCACCACGTATCATAATGCAATCAAGCCATAACATATAACCATTAGACATATTTTCTATAACCTACAACCCCTAGACACATTTGCCACAACATAAATCATGAAACAATAATTGCTATAACATACGAACATTAAACATATTTTACATAGCATATCATTCGAATAACATGTACATGACTAAACAAACCATTTCAAATACCAAAGCAAACCAGATATTAGACCCTTGAATTCTTAACTCAACTAATCAATTTAAACAATATCTCCAAAACATGCTATAGCATTTACAATTTCATACGAGCATAACAACAATATGTTGTACCAAGTAAGAATTCATCATTCTTAAATCATGATAAGCAATCAAAGCACGAATAAATACATCTATAAATCATCAAGGCTTTCAAGATATCATATATCAATTTAAACAATATCTCCAAAACATGCTATAGCATTTACAATTTCATACGAGCATAACAACAATATGTTGTACCAAGTAAGAATTCATCATTCTTAAATCATGATAAGCAATCAAAGCACGAATCAATACATCTATAAATCATCAAGGCTTTCAAGATATCATATATCGCAACATAAACCTTCCATGCTCATATATCATAGCATAATACCTAGATCAACTAGGCTACCAAACAAGTCACATTAGCAAGTTGTACACGTCATATCATATCAAATACCTTTCCTATGCTCAAAATGCAAGAACATGTGATCTAGATACAAGACTATGAAATCCAACTAGGAGTTTACAAAAAGTCATAACCATACTTGTGCTTTAGCTTGTCTTGCCTTGCCTCTGTTGCGTGTAAAAGTGTCTATCACAATGTCGTGCAAGTATACACGACGCAAGTAGTAAAGTGATACGGAAGTATCGGATATCGTCTCCACAGGGACTGACTAATAGCTTCACCTTGAATCACTGCACGAAAATAAAGAGAATGGTTTAAGTTGTTTGTCACGAGAATAATAAAGAATACAGGAAAATAATATTAAAATAATCAAGATAGAGAGAATGGGCTGGTATTGAATTGCTCAGTAGTGTAGGTATTGCTAAGTTTAGGAATATATGCTCTGTCGATGTCCTCGTCACGGCAGCACCCGTCGCGGCGACAGTCTGTTGTTTGTCGTGGCAGCAATCACACAACACTGTACTTCAAGCTTGGCAAGAATCCCTGATGTGCCTTGGCATATCCCTAGGGGCAAGTCTGTCGATGAACACGTCTTTGATGATACCTCCCGGTGTGAATCGAAGGATGAACACCGATGTTGTTGAATTCTTCTTTAGCCACTTAACCTCGTCCCATCCCTAGGTCCGAGATAGTTCAACTATAAACTAGAGAACTCGCACTTATTCCTTTCGTATACTTAACTCTCTCGATATTAAGTAAATAGATAACCTCACAATGCTCTCCCGATACTCTTGCAAGATGTTAATAACCAGAATAAGAGAACTTGAAGTTTATTTTATTGAATAGAAAATTCCTAAAATGAAAGCAACCCTTGCAACTACATTACAAATCAACTCGTGGCCCTAAGGGGAATTTAGAACATGTTGAGAGGGGAAAACGGCTAGGGTTTTGGGAAGAAGGCTAGAGATAGGTGATATCCTCTCCTAGGTCGAATTACATGCCTTTATATAGGCTTTGGGTCCAAGTTTTCTAATATGTTAAGAATACAAGTTTAAATTAAAGTACAACTCTAATAAAGACTAAATCTTCAGAGAATATAGCTTTAACTCGTCCTTCCTTCTTGCTTGGAATTTCTCTCCTTGAACTTTGGGCTTGGCCTTCATTCTGATCTAGGACTTGGAAACATATATGGGTATTCCTCGACAGACGGGCTTAATTTTCTCTTTCTGTCGAGGCCCACTTTGCTTCTTCTCCTCAAAATTGCTGTCGTCCTTGGCTGTCACGGCGGCGGCCATGGCAGCCTCATCATCCTCGTCTGCACATCCAGTTCAAGCTCTGCTGCATCCTGCCTAGCGCCTGCTTTCCATCTGCTGCAATGAATTATGCTTGAATGCAGCAGAAATATGAGTCAAATAGGGGGTAAATAGTAGAACTTTTACACACTCAACACACCCCAAACTCAAGTTTTTGCTTGCCCTCAAGCAATTCGGACCTAAAATAAATATAAATATTATGTTTTGGCTTAAAACAGTGAACTTTCCCTTACCCTCCATTCGTTCTCTATTGACAGCAGCACCTTGTCGGATAATTTAGGATTCGCCCGAAATCTTGCTATAGTCCTCGTGCAGTGTGTGCATGCTTGTGAACAATTATATGCCAAGACTCTCTTAGTTTCACTAGAATATTTCAGCCTCTAACTTGAATTTTTATGCTAAAGTTTATCTTTTTGAAGGCATTTCTTATGCTCCTTTGATTTTTTTTGTTTAGACTCGATTTTATTATTTTTTTAAGCTTAAGTTTCACTAGAGCCGGTTTCGGGCACCTCTAGTTAACTTCCTAGAGCCGGTTTCATGCACCTTGAGGGCTATTGAGTCTATTTTGCTAAACTTCTTTCCTAGAGCCAGTGTTAGGCACCTCTAGGGGCTATTCAAGTGCTAAGCTTCCTATTCTAGTTAACTAGTAGAGTTCTAGGCAGTATAACAGTCACAAATAGTGTTTAAGTTTTCGAACTATAGAAAGGCTCTAAACTGGTCCTAAAATTATCCTAAAGGCACAGCCACGACAGAGCTGTCACGACAGGTAAGTTCAGTTCAAAGACTTAAGCCAAAATTTTCATTTTTTTGTAGCAAAAATTAAACTAAAAATAAGACACAATTTTAAAACTAAATAAGACTCCATTAATGGAGGGATGCCACCCCCAAACTCAAGGGTTGCATTGCCCTCAATGCAAATGACAAAATAAAAGAAGAGAAAAGTACATCACAAAATATATAAAGGCAGACAGCAAAATAAGTTAAGAAACTCAAATTTTATGCGCTGTCGTCACTGCTGCTGCTGACTCGGATCTGTCGGCGGGCAGGGACTTTCTCGACTGGCTGGCGGATGGGGGAGGCAGATGTGTTCTTCGCTTTGGCCTCCCTTGGAGGTTGAATTCTGGTATGAGAGATGTGAGGGGGTTTCTCCACTACCTGCACCTCCGAGCTGCTGCTGCTGTCACTGCCGCTGCCGTCACTGCTGTTGCCGTTGATACTGCCGCCATCCTTCTTGTTTTTATCTGCCAGTCTCTTTTTCTGTTTTACCGGTGTGAACTCTTTGGATAGATTCCTCCTAACAGAGGGTTCGTTGTCTCTTTCCTCCCAAATTGAGGAAGAGGAGAAACCGGCGATGAATTACGAGCAACGTATCATTTAAACCAAGGAAAACATATTTTAGCTGCCCTGGCAGGGGCTTAAGATCTATAATAGGGGGCTCAACAGTCGATGGCTTTTGAATTACATGGTTATCCGAGGTATAGTTTAAAGGCTCGAATAACTTACCAGGACGATTGCCTATCCAGTTTACCTCCTCCTGACCTTCAGTATCAGATGTATCAGATTCTGAGGAGTTGCTGTCGTCGGTGCTGTCATGACAGTCTTGTAAATGGCTGCCGAGGCAGTGACCAATTTTGATGTCGTGGCAGCCCGACCTGATGCAGGGTTGGTCAAGGGTAACTTCAGTGATAACCTTGCATTCTTCTTCTGCATCAGCATGCTTCATTGCTTGGAGAACATTCAACTTAATTTCTTGATCGTTTACTCTCATGGTGAGTTCACCTTTTTCCACATCAATCAATGATCTTCCCGTGGCTAAGAAGGGTCGCCTCAGGATGATTGGTGCATTTTCATCTGCTTCACAATCTAAAACAAGAAAGTCAGCAGGAAAAATAAACTTATCCACTGTAGAATTACTATTGTGGGCCGAGCTTTTCCAATACCTAATTTCTGAAAAACATATTTGGGCATTAAATTTATACTAGCACCAAGATCACAAAGTGCCTTATCCACATATTTATCTCCGATTATGCATGGTATGATGAAGCTCCCATGATCCTTCTTCTTCCGGGGTGGATTCTTGTGTAGAATACTCATGCATCCTTCTATCATCTTAACCGTTTCAAATTCCCCAAGTCTGGATTTCTTTGACATGGCATCCTTGAGAAATTTGGCATAATCGGGCATCTCCCTAACAACATCTAACAGCGGAATGTTGATATGAACCTGCTTAAAAATATCATAAATCTTTTTAAGCTGTGATTCTTGTTTCAATTTCTGTAACCGTTGAGGAAAAGGAGGTGGGGGACGATAATCAGCAATACGTACTTCCCACTGCATACGGATCTGAGGCGGTTTGTGTTCATCATCTTTCTCCTCTGTCCCTTCTGCTCTCGTGACAGGCTCATCGGCAGCAGGCTGTTTGTCATCTAATTCCAAGGCTGGTTTCTTAACTGATTCAGCTTTCTTCTCTGGCCCTGGTAGTTTCTTCACACTTCTAGTAGTGATGGCTTTACACTGCTCATGTGTGGGCTGTCTAGCGTTTTCAGTATCACTAGGAAATCCGCCATTCTGCCTTGGTTTGATATGCTGGGAAACCTGACCAATCTGTGTCTCCAACGATTTCAAAGTAGCTTCATGATTGGTCATCCGCATCTTTGTTTTATCTATGAATGTCTCTGTCTTCTTGACAAAGTGATTCATGTTCTCAATGTAAGTTCTTGTTTGAGACATAAACGTAGGCAGAGTCTGTTCCAGTATACTATTTGTGGCAGCTGGTGGTTGTAGCTGCTGCTGCTGCGGTTGCTGCCGAGTCAGCAATCTAGGTCTTCCCTGGTTCTGATTGTTCTGTGCTTGAGGATTCAGAGCATTATTAGGATTGCTCCAAGAGAACTTGGGATCCTTTCTCCAGTTGGGATTGTAGTTGTTGTAGTTATAATTCTGCTTATTGTAGTTTCCAACATACTTTTCCTCTTCTAACTGTATTGGACATTCCTCCAAACTGTGATTTCCTTCACAAATTTCGCATACCTCTTCAGCAGCGTATACAGGCTGTGAATCTCCGTTCAAGAGATTTTTCATTGCTTTAGTGAGATATGCCACATGTGATTTCATTTTGCTGTCGACCTCATAATCCTTTACAGCTAGGACTCGTTTACCCCCTCTTCTTGCTGTCGGAAACTGCTCCTCATTCTTTGCCAGATTTTTCAATACTGCCATTGCCTCATCTGGGTCTTTGTCCAGCAGTAATTCGTTTGCTATTGAATCAATTCTAATACGAGTTTGTAAATTGGCAGCATTATAAAATTTTGTTACCTGGTTCCAAACCGGGAATCCATGCATCGGGCAGTTCCTTAGAAGAGTGGTAAATCTGTCCTAGGCCTCGTGCATTGGCTCGTCATCTTCCTATTGAAAAGTAGCAATTTTGTTACGTAATCGCTCAGATAAGTGTGAAGGATTAAAACGAGATAAGAATTCACGAGTTAAATCTGCCCAAGTTCTAATTGAACCCGACGTAAGTTTATTCCACCAAGTCTTTGCCCTGTCCCTCAATGAATGAGGAAATAACCGAAGCCTCAGTATCTCCGAATTAACTCCTGGTAGTCTAAACGAACCACAGATTTCCTGGAACATTTTTAGATTCTCCCTAGCATCATCTGTAGCAGCACCACTAAATTGAACGGCGTTTTTGATCATGCTGAACATGACATGTTTTAGCTCAAAGTTGTCAACATCTACATCTGGCAGGGTGGTTTCTAGTTCTACATAATCATTGAGCATGTAGTCTTGGCATGACCGACGTGCGACATCGATAGGAGGGTCGACGACAGGTGGATCGATCCCTCCATCTCCGACAGGATTGTTGTTATCCTGGAGATTCCTTGGGTTGTCCCTTCTTTCATCACGTCTTTCGTTCACCATTACTTCAAGTTGTTCCTCCAAATATTCGTTCCTTTCAACAAGGTAACAGACTCTTTTCTTGAGATTGAATGTTTGTTTGGGTTCAGGATCTAACTGGTATTCAGGTTCCTTCCCCCGTTGAGACCTGCGCATACGCAAACAAAAGACCTTCTGAAAGGTATAGGTTGGACAATCCAAGTAAAATAGAAAAATAAAACAAATGCAGTAAAAAGTGGGGTAAAGTTATGTTGCCAGTACCCAGCAACGGTGCAAAAAAACTTGTTGCGTGTAAAACTGGGCTAATAGCTTCACCTTGAATCACTGCAAGGAAGTATACACATCCCTCCTACTGTCGCCAATTAAGGTCCTTAGCCCGGTCCGTAGACCACCCAACACAAATGAGCTCAAGACTCTATTGCATGACATCATATCTATGACTCACTAGCTGCCAAGGCATTATTTAGTTCAGTGTTCATTTATCAAGATACATGTGATCAAACAAGTCAAGAATCAAGGCATGTTTAAGGCGTATTTCAAGCTTATATAAGATGTCATTAGACATTTAACAAGATCATTGAGCCCTTAGGCTAGTGAACCTTAGTTCATTATCACAATACATCATTCTTTAACCATGATCCATAAAGTAGCCAATCTAGGCATTTAAGGCATTAATCATGTCACGACATTTAAGGCATTAAACATGTCATGGCATTCAAGGCATTAAACATGTCATAGCATCATGTAATCGTTCAAGGTCTAATACATATTATACATTTATCAAGCTTATTATATACCATTATTCCCTTAGTTATTTACCAAATATATTTTAAGTCCATTTTCATAGAAACATCTAAAACAAAATATAATCATGATCAAGCTTGGTTAGGACCTAAGTCCCAACCCTATTGATAGCTACACTAACAAGAACTCTAAGCTAATCTTGAATGATAATCCCCATATTTCTTTCATTTGTTTGTCCAATCTTGATACCCTCACAAGCCTCTTCTATCTCTTGGTCTAGCATTACATGTATAACACAAATACATCATTAGAATTAACCCATATATCACATACAAGCAAACATTTTCACATTATACCCCAATCTGCCCTGTTTCAGGCAGTTTGGACACCTTGTAGTATTTTGTCCATAACTTTTAGTATACATATTGTATTTTCAATTAATTTACATCCCCGAAAAGCTTATTCAACCAACTTTCTAACTGTGAATAACACTTATTTTCATCATTTCTACATCAATACATTTTAATGTTCGAAGTTACGTGATTTTCTAGGATCAAATCTGTCGATCTTGAGTTGTAACCCACTTTAGTAATCTTTTCAACTTAGGACACTTACTAGTCTATTTTATCCCTTTTTACCATTGTTTTCCCTGTTATTTAAGTGTCATTTCCATCTTTTATTTTGTTCATTTGAGTACTGATATTCTATATTTCTTATAAAACAATCCCAAATCATCAATTGAGTTCTAAACTTGACCAGTTCTGTTCTAACAACTTTTCCAGCAACATCATAACCCAAAATTCAATAAAAACAAACAAACTTTGAAGAAAAAGATCGGTAACAACATAAACACTTACATGAATTTTAAGTGAACATGCATGCAAATTCTAAAAAGGATTTCCAGCCCAATCTTCTTCAAACTTCAGTTCTCTCTCTCACACCAAAACTTTCTTTTGTTTTTCTTGCATGGTTTCGGGGGATCACAAGGGGGAAGGTGATGACACAACAACATCACTTAGTGTTGTTTACCCTTGGTGTGTCGAGTGTCCCATTATCTCAATTGACATGGTGGAACACTTGGTTTAATATCAACCAAGTAAATCCCACTTAACTATGTATATATTTTAATTATTAAAGTGTTAAATGTACATTATATATATTAATTATTAATTAATTATGATTTAGAATGTTTTCGATTTAGTCCCCAATTCAAATGTTTACACTTTTAATTTATATTTAAATAATGTTTTCCACTAGGCTAGGATTTGGGGTATTAAAATTCCCCACCCCTTAAAAATAAATTCGTCCTCAAATTTACCTGACGTGAATAGATGAGGGTACTGTTTCCTCATCGTTGTTTCTGATTCCCACGTCGCTTCTTCAACTTTGTTATTCATCCAAAGGACTTTCACGAGGGGAACAGTTTTGTTTCTAAGCTTTATAACTTCGTGGTCAAGAATTCGGATTGGTTCTTCTTCATATGATAGATTAGGATTCAATTCGACATCTTCAGGTTCAAGAACGTGAGATGGATCATATCGATATTTCCGCAACATAGAAACATTGAAGACATTGTGAATCTTATCAAACTCACTGAGGAGTGCTAGTCGAGAAGCCACTGGACCTATCCTTTCAATAACTTCGAAAGGTCCGATGAAGCGAGGGCTAAGCTTTCCTTTCTTTCTGAATTTGAAGACTTTCTTCCAAGGTGACACTTTGAGAAAGAATTTATCTCCAACATTGTGTTGGATGTCTCTCATTTTCAAGTCAGCATACGCCTTTTGTCTATCGAAGGCTTCTTTCAGTCGATTATGGATGAACCGAACTTGTTCTTCCGTCTCTCGTAATGGTTGAGGACCCAAGACATTTTCACCCAATTCCTACCAACACAAGGGTGTTCTACATCTTCTCCATACAAGGCTTCATACGGGGCCATTTGGATCGACCTTTGGTAACTGTTGTTGTAGGCGAACTCTACGAGTGGTAGGGATTTCTCCGAGTTCTTACTGAGGTCGATCATACAAGCACACAACATATCTTCGAGTACTTGTATTACCCGTTATGATTGTCCATTAGTTTATGGATGAAATGTAGTAGTGATATTCAATTTCGTTCCAAGAGCTCGTTGTAAAGATCTCCAAAACTGAGATGGAAATCTAGGATCTCTATCGGAAATTATCGAGGTTGGCGCACCATGTAGCCGAATCACTTCTCTGATGTACAGCTCGACTAAATTATCAAAGCTCAGGCTCATTCAAACAGGGAGAAAATGAGCCGATTTTTTTGAATCTATCAACGATCACCCATACGATATCATTCTTCCTTGAAGTGCAAGGAACACCAGTTACGAAATCCTTCGTAATCTAATCCCATTTCCATTGCGGTAACTCGATCGATTGAAGTAATCCCGTAGGGACTTTGTTCTTGCCTTTGACTCGTTGGCACGTTAGGCACTTGGACATGAATTCAGTGATAGCCGACTTCATGCCTGGTCACCAGTACAAGGATTTCAAGTCTTTATACATTTTGACCGATCCTGGGTGTATCGACAATGGACTTTGATGAGCTTCTTGTAACATATCTTGTTTTGGATCATTGTTATCAGGAATACATACTCTTTCTCGGAAATAGAGGAGTCCATTCGACTTTAGGAAGAAATCAGGATTAGGCTCAAAATCAATCTTTGAAATGATCTTCGGAAGATCGGGATCAACATGTTGCAATTCTTTAATTCTCATAATCAAGCTATATTACACTTGTAGCTTGGACAAGAATCTCTGTTTCATGATTAAATAGAAATGTGCGTTGATAGCCATTGAAGCTACAAGAATTCTAACAAGGCTATTTAGGGGAATTCGAATGGTTACTTATGTAACAAAAAAATATTTATTTCAAATGAAATTCACTAGGATTTGATTTCAAGAAGTTACCCGAGTACGATTTTCGACTAAGGGCATCGACAACCACATTTGCTTTACCCGGATGGTGATCGATAATCAGATCGTAATATTTGAGTAGTTCAAGCCATCTTCTTTGTCTCAAATTCAAATCTTTTAGAGTCGGATGTATTTGAGACTCTTGTGGTCAGTAAACAATTTGCACTTCTCACCGTACACGTAGTGTCTCCAGATCTTTAGCACGATCACAATGGCCGCATATTCGAGATCATTAGTGGGATATTTCAGCTCATGAAGCTTCAATTGTCAAGACGCATACGCGATCACTTTGCCTTCTTGCATCAAGACACACCTGAAGCCCGAGTGTGATGCATCGCTATATACGGTGAATTCTTTTCCCGATTCTGATTGGATAAGAACCGAGGCATGAGTCAAGGCTTCTTTGAGTTGGTCGAAACTTCGTTTTTACCATTCTTACCACTCGAAAGCTTCATCTTTTCTAAGAAGCTTGGTTAACGGCGCAACATTCACCGAGAACCTTTTCACAAATCTTTGATAGTACTCGGTTAAACCAAGGAAACTTTGGACCTCGCTCACATTTCTTAGAGGTCTCCAACCTAGGATAATTTGAACTTTCTTGGAGTCGACTTTGATTCCTTCGACCAAGATAACATGTCCGGGGAATGAAAATTCCAATAGCCAAAATTCACATTTAGTGAACTTGGCGTACAATTGACGTTCTCGGAGTGTTTGAAGTACGATTCGGAGGTGTTCAACATGTTCCTCCTTGTTCAAAGAATAGAAAAGAATGCCATCTATGATGAAAACCACAAACTTGTTGATATAAGGCTTGAAAACTTTATTCATCAGGTCTATAAATGCATTAGGGGCATTCGTTAACCCGAATAACATCACAAGAAACTCGTAATGACCATAACGAGTTCGGAAGGCTGTTTTTGGCACATCATCATCTTTCACCCTCATTTGATAGTAACCTGATCGATGATCGATCTTTGAGAACACGACAGCATTCTTGAGCTGATCGAACAAGTCTTCGATCCTAGGCAACGGATACTTGTTTTTTATCGTCACTTTGTTCAATTACTAGTAATCAATGCAAAGCCGCATTGTAGCGTCTTTCCTTTTCACGAACAGGACATGAGCACCCCAGGGAGATGTGCTAGGTTGGATGAATCCCTTGTCCTCCAGTTCTTGAATTTTCTTCTTGAGTTCTTTTGCCTCAACAGGTGCCATATGATAGGGCGTAATAGACACCAGATTCGTTCTAGGTTGAACTTTAATTCCAAATTCCACTTCTCGAATTGGGGGAAGACTAGGGATTTCTTCCAGAAAAACATCAATGTATTCAGAAACAACGGGCATACAAGGTAAGCCGAAATCAATTTCTTGTCTATTAATAGGATTCATTATTTTCATAAACCACATAAATATAACCTCTTATTTTGGCAATCTAACCAGGCTTCGTGTTTTCCCAACCAATCTAGTCTCAATACTAGATCGAACTCACAATTTGGTAACACATAAAGACTAATAGGAAAGGGTACATTTCGAATAGTCACATGAGTGTCTTTACAAACAAAGTTTATATTCATTAAGCCTCCTATTGGATTCGATACTATCAAGCTTGAATCTACAGTTTCAGGTCACAAGTTTGTTTTTAACAACATGGCTGAACATATGAATGAGTGGGTAGATCACGAATCAATCAAAGCATAAGCAGGAATTGAGTTTAACTCGATTGTAAATATGAGTCACATATCAAATGTCATGGCATATGTAAGTTTAAGCAATTGATTCAAGATTCATTTCATTTACACGTGATAGCAAATTTTTACAAAAACAAGTTTATACAATCAAATTCAAGTTTAGGCTCAAGTCAAGTTTCATTTCATGTTCATAGGATATTCAAGCTTTGTTGTAGCATTATTAGATAATCAAATCAAGTTTAGGCCTTGGTATGTAGTCAAGTCTAGGTAATCGAGTCACCAACCAACTATCACCAAGTAAAGATGCACCGTACTGCTAGTCATATCCCTCCTACTGTCGCTAAAGACCACAATACACATCCCTCCTACTGTCGCCAATTAAGGGCCTTAGCCCGGTCCGTAGACCACCCAACACAAATGAGCTCAAGACTCTATGGCATGCCATCCTACCTATGACTTACTAGCTGGCAAGGCTTCATTTATTTGGTGTTCATTTATCAAGATACATGTGATCAAACATGGAAAGAATCAAGGCATGTTCAAGGCACATTTCAAGCTTATACAAGATGTCATTAGACATTTAACAAGATCATGGAGCCCTTAGGCTAGTGAACCTTAGTTGATTATCAAACTATATCATTCTTTAAGCACGATCCATAAAGTAGTCAATCTAGACATTCAAGGCATTAAACATGTCACGACATTTAAGGCAATAAACATGTCATGGCATTCAATGCATTAAATATGTCATAGCATCATGTAATCATACAAGGTTAATACATATTATACATTTATCAAGCTTAGTATATACCATTCTTCCCTTGGTTATTTACCAAATATATTTTAATTCCATTTTCATAGCAACATCTAAAACAAAATATAATCATGATCAAGCTCAGTTAGGACCTAAGTCCCAACCCTATTGATAGCTACACCCACAAGAACTCTAAGCTAATCTTGAATGATAATCCCCATATTTCTTTCCTTTCTTTATCCAGCCTTGATGCCCTCACAAGCCTCTTCTATCTCTTGGTATAGCATTACATGTATCAATAACACAAATACATCATTAGAATTAATCCATATATCACATACAAGCAAGCATTTTCACATTATACCCCAATCTGCCATGTTTAAGGTAGTTTCGACACCTTGTAGTATTGTGTCCATAACTTTTAGTATACATATTTGATTTTCAATTAATTTAGATCCCTAGAAAGCTTATTCAACTAGATTTCTAACCATGTATAGCACATATATTTATCATTTATACATCAATACAATTTAATGTTCGAAGTTAGGTGATTTTCTAGGATCAAATCGGTCGATCTTGAGTTTTAACCCACTTTAGTGATCTTTTCAACTTAGGACTCTTACAAGTTTATTTTATCCCTTTTTACCATTGTTTTTCCTGTTATTTAGGCGTCATTTCCAACTTTTATTTTGTTTATTTCAGTACTGATATTCTATATTTATTCTAAAACAGTCCCTAATCACCAATTGAGTTCTAAACGTGACCAAATTTGTTCTAACGACTTTTCCAGCAACATCATAACCCATAATTCAATACAAGCAAACAAACTTTCAAGAACAAGATCGATAACAACATAAACACTTACATGAATTTTAAGTGAACATGCATGCAAATTCTAAAATGGATTTCCAGCCCAATCTTTTTTAAACTTCAGTTCTCTCTCTCACACACCAAAACTTTCTTTTTGTTTTTCTTGCATGGTTTCGGGGGATCACAAGGGAGAAGGTGATGACACAACACCACCACTTAGTGTTGTTTACCCTCAGTGTGCCGAGTGTCCCATTATCTCAATTGAGATGGTGGGACACTTGGTTTATTATCAACCAAGTAAAACCCCTTAACTATATATATTTTTAATTATTAATTTGTTAAATGTACATTATATATATTAATTATTAATTAATTATGATTTCGATTGTTTACAATTTAGTCCCCAATTCAAATGTTTACACTTTTAATTTCTATTTAAATCATGTTTTCTACTAGGCTAGGATTTGGGGTATTACAGCTACCCAAGTTAGTTATGGTATTGAGTTGCAATGGGCTAACTATGCTAGCCGTCACTTGGCTTAGTATTTGAAAAAGAAAGTGCTAGATGTCGCTTGACGGCACACTTAAAAATTGAAAACATGCCAAATAGGAGAAACAATGCCAAGGCCGTGTCGATTTATTAAAAACTAAACAAAAACATAACTTTCAAACGCAATAACTCCTCACCAACTATGAAATTAGATCATGGTGAGGGTATCAACCAAAAAACCATAATTGTTTTTGAAATCCAGCACCATTAAACCTAAAGAGAAAACACCCAAATGCAAGGCCTAAAGAGAAAACAAGTATAAATTAAGATTATACAACGACATCATCAAGATGATACATAAACAATTATATTGGCTTTCATGTGATCGTTAACCAGATTACATTTCCAAAGTAGTTCATCAGATACACGGATTCAACAAGTGTTCACACAACATTTCAAGCCATCTCAACAGGAATAGCGATAGAATCACAATTGTGGTACATTAGCAATCGGGTACAATGACAACCCACGAGGACCCCAACCCCAACCATCAGTGCTTTAAACCCAAGTATAAAACATAAAACAATTTTAATTCATTATAACCATATAATTCATTATAACCATATACCTCATTGTTTTCATATGCATCAACATAAAACCATTTTTCCAAAGCATCAAACCATGCTTTAAACCCAAGTATAAAACATATACTTACATGGATCACTTACCACATGAATCCTTCATCATTTCATGATTAAAAACAATGTCTCATATTTTATATCATGCATAAACAATAGGTAACATGTCATAAAAAACAAGTGCATAAACTATTTCATAAAAGCACCACCAAGAGAGAAAATCTACTTCTACTTACTTTCGAACTTAGACTAGATTTTCAAGCTCAATCTAAGTTCCCAAAACCATCTTCAAACCTTCTAACTGCTGTCAGTTTCTTTCTCACTCACCGACACGTAAAACTTCAATTCGCCGACGCGAATTCAAGCATCTGAAGCCTCCAAAGCTTCACTGATACCTACGAAATCAACCTTCCATGTTTTAACCACACAAAAATGAGGCACAATGCAATCATAAACCCAGCAATAACAATACCTTAGCAAACCTCATCAAACACAAGCTGAAACCCCTTCCACAACAACCGAAAATCAACCTCAAATTCAAGCTAATCAAAGCCTAGACATAAACTCTTGAGTTTAACATCTAATCAACATCAAATAACATCCAAAATTCATCCAATAACAACCATATACCTCTAGCATACAATAAGCCAACACAACTCCCCAAAAGCTTACCACTAGAAATCTAGATAATTAGAGATTCAACTAGTTTCGGGATTCGAATGCTAAAACAAACTTATTAACATTACAAAACATCATAATCATGCTCTAATCTGATCAGGAACCCAACAAAATAGATCCAAAACAAATCCCCATCAATTAAATCAATTAAATCTCTATTAAACCAAATTTCCACAATTAAATCATCAAAAGCCATTAGAAACCATGTATAAAGGAACAAGAACTTGGGATTTTTAGTAAAGAACCATTCATTAAAGGAGAATAATGAATCTCACCGTCATTGATTGAAATCCCTCTCAATTGGGAGTCTTTATTTAATTCCTTTTAATCCTTTAATTAAATCATTAAAAAACTAATCCAATTGAGAGAAAAATCTGATAAAACACTTAGGTATATTAGCTCCTTAAAGATTCAAAGTTTTGACCCTTTTACAAAACAATCACTAAAATAGTTTTGCACTTTCATATTTTGGTCACTAATCCCAAAATGTCAAATTTACAGAACTCATTTTCCAAAATTTATTTCACCTAAAGCATTAACATATTAAATAAGGATTTTTAACCATTTTTCCATATTTTTATTTCGTATAAAAATATCCAATCCCGAATCCGACTCATATCTCTAACCCGGTCCACCAAACCGTCTAATTAACCCACAAACTACTAGGCCCAAAATCAGTTGGTTATAGATATGGACATTGTAGACTCTCGGCGTGGATGAGTAATTGCTGACAAGAGGGCTTGAAATGTGTAGAAAATGTAGAAATAGTGCCAAGAAAATCTATTGCGTTCAAGTATACACGGTCTGCAAGTAATACAATAGTTAAGCTGAGTGTCGATCCCACATAGATTGTGTTTGGAATTCAATTGCTTTTCTAATTACTTGTCTTGTGAAAAAGTTGTTTTTGATGTAGATTGGTTTTGATAGAAAATGAGAAGATAATGAAAGTACGAAAAGTAAATTAAAATGTTGACAAGGAAGTTGTCTTAGCAAATGACGAGCGTTGGCAAGGAGTGTCTGGTTTTCACGCTATTCATGCCTTGCCAGCCTTTAATAAACCTTGTCTTGGCATTGTTTGTCGAGCAAATTAAAAGGTAGCAATGCTTATGTCAATAGCATTGTCCTAAATTAATCATGGAAAAACCCTATATGTCTATAGTAAATGTTTTTTTTTCATAAATCAATTCGATTAAGTATCAATCTTTACTCCTGATGGGTAGATTTCACTCCCAATGTAAGTTCATATACTTGAACATCTTCTCTCAAAGCATCTAACCTCATTATCTAGCATATGATCGTCGCCACTCAAGTTAGTTATGATATTGAGTTGCAATAGGCTAACTCTGCCAGTCGTCACTTGGCATAGTATTTTAGAAAGAGAGTGTCCGTTGTCGCTTGGCAGCACACTTAAAATAGTAAACATGCCAGATAGGAAAAACAGTGTCGAGGCAGTGTCAATTTATTAAAAACTAAACAAAAACATAGCGTTCAAACGCAACTAACCCTCCCCAACTATGAAATTAGTTCATGGGGAGGGTATCAAACAAAAAAAAACCATTATTGTTTTTAACATCCATCATCGTTAAAACTAAGTAAAAATAAAATAACAACAAAGAAGATGGGCTAGAAGAGGGTCTCCTGATGCAGCTCTTCACAGCCAGTCTCTTGGTCGAATGTTCAACCTTATCTCTGATCACTCTCCTTCCTTGTTCTCCCTTCAATTTTTCTTTGATCGAGTTTAAATAGGACTCTATGGATAGCCTAGGATTAGCTTGGATTTGAATTGTAATGTGTGGGGATAAGGGAGGTGATCATCTTATCCAACGTTTGAATCCTAAGGTTGATCGGATTAGGGCTGACGTCATCGTGCCATTACTGTTCTGGAATCGCAGCTCAGCATGGTACTGCCAACCGCACTTGGCACTACTTGTCCGCAATTTTTTTAGACATTGATCAAATCCCTATTTTCTCGCAGCCTGATATGGTCTTATTTTTTTGTGGTCAACTTTTTCTTGGCATGCCATCAAATGTTCTTCTCTGCCAACCAGTGCTTGGCATTAAAGGTCCTTCTGTGCCAACTACTACTTGGCATCCTCCTTGGTGTCGTATCCTTCTTGGGCTAATCTGCTCATGCTCTACCAGCTATAGTGCCATCAGCTATGCCAACCTGCAAAAAGTTGCCAAAAACAACCTTTCAAACTGGCATAACACTGAATCCTTACTCTTTATGCAATGCATGATTTTGTGACCTAAATGCAACTAAATGTACTTAAAAGACAAGGAAGAGCATGTGAAATAAACATAATAATTAGTACTTTTGAAGCATCAATAGTCCCCCACACCTAGCTCATTGCTTGTCCTCAAGTAATGAAAAACAAAATTAAAATTAAAATGATAAAAATGATACCTCGACAAATTTTGGTTGGCATGTCAACCGATGCTGGCAAGTAAAAGTTGGTATAGGTCTGTCCTCTGTTATCTCAGTGAAGTAATGGCAAACAAATAATAATTCAAGAGTAGCAATATAATTCTAGTCTAAGATTGTAACCCCCTTAACCCGGCCTAGACGGTTGACCCGAATTAAGAAAGTCACACGGGGAAAACCAAAGTCAACCCGAAAGTCAACCTTGATTAACGACCTTTTTTTTTCTTTTTAACCTTGTCTAGATGCACTTTAGACCTAATTGTGATCACACAAACATCATACCAAAAGATCACAAACATCAGAGATCAAACAGGGACTCAATTGAACAAATTACAACTTTAGAGACCAAAAAGTAAATTCTGGTAAAAAAAGAGGACTTAATCCAAATTAAAGTTACCAACTTGAAATTAATCAGGTTTCATGCTTCTCTGTGAAATTTCAGCTCGAAAGGACTTCCCAACCTCATACAATTGCACAAACAAGTTTCAGGACCAAAACGCAAACATTCCAAAACATATAACTGCCAATGTCAGCCCCCAACGGTCACCCGTTCCGAAACCGGCATAGCCCGTTTCGAAACTCGGGGCCGTTCCGCAACGCGTACCGAAACGGGGGTCTGGCAGTAGCCTTTCCGTTTCGGAACGGCCCCTCCCGTTTCGGACGCCTGGGCACAATTAAGGCACCCGTTCCGAAACGGTAGGTGCTGTTCCGAAACACCCTGCACAAAATGCCTCAAAAAGCATTATTAAACAAGCAATTAAACATCCAATCACGCACCAAAAGCCACCAAACTTTACCAGCATGCAATTAAACATAGAAGGGACATACAAGCATCATCAATTCAACATATTAACATCATATGAGAAAAGCCCCAAATCTATAGGCATGCTTCCTACACAAGCTAACCATTCAAGCATAAACTTCCAAAACAAGCATGTAAAGATCCAACACCAAAACCAACATTCTCAACATCAAACAACATACTTAGGGAGTACTAAACATCTCCCAAGACATATACATTGGTCCCCCATTGCCAAATTACCACAAGCTAAAATGTACTTAGAAAACCTTCCATACTTAGAGCTTTGTTTCCACTTGGATGCTTGCCCTCCTTGCTGCCCTCAAGTACTCTAATGCTCTGCATTATTGAATTAAGAAAACGGAAGAGAGCGTAAGCAAAAGCTTAGTGAGGAATGCTCGTAAAACCATTCAATAATGCATTAACAAAACATTTATAAATCATGCTTCAAAACATCAGTTGTACATGCTTAAAAGCTTACTTAAAACAAGCATCTCATGCTTCATATCTCAACATGTCATATTGGCCACAAGTGATACATTTCATTTCTTTAAAACAAGTTCATCAACTTTCACCCCAAGGACTTTTGAACACCTTGGCCCCAAGGACTTTTAAACACCTTGGCCTATGGACTTTTAAACACCATAGAAAGGACCACACAAGGACTTTTAACCACCTTTGTGTCCGTATCAAGTTTCACCTCAAGGACTTTTAAACACCTTGAACCCCAAGGACTTTTAAACACCTTGGCCTATGGACTTTTAAACACCATAGAATGGACCACACAAGGACTTTTAACCACCTTTGTGTCCGTAACAAGAACCATCCAAGGACTTTTAACCACCTTGATGTTCTTAAGTAAACAAGGCTCACTCAATGACTTTTAACCACCTTAGTGACCTTAACCTTTTCAAAACATCACTTGCCAATATACATCATTATCATCAATTTATCCACTGTTTTAAAGCATTAAACCAAGCCATATTCATCATGCATTTAAAAGCATTTAACCACATTTAATCAATGCCCAAAATCAAGGAACTCTTACCTAGAGTTTCCTTCAACATATGACTTACAACAACAGCAAATACCATGCTAAATCATGCTTTCAAAACAGTAATTAAAACATGCAATAAACCACTTTGCATCACACATAGTCATGGCCACCACTAGAGAGAATTTCCGAAAACTTACACTCGAGCTTAGCAAAGTTGTTTAGACTTAAACTAAGCTCCCAAGACATTGGTTTCAAAGCCGAAAACCCAATTTCACTCACCGATTCCACTTCGCCTCAAGCCAAAGCACCAATCAAGCCTCCGGATCACCACCACTTGGATCCAAAGATGCCTCCCCTGATTAAACACATTAAAGCAGAGATTTAATGCATCATCATGCATCAAAAGCTTCAATGAAAGCACTCAAACTCGCTGCTCTCATTCACACTCCAATTTCGGCCACCAAACACAACCGAAATTGCATCAAAACCACTTCTCAACAAAGCCCAGCCATAAACCAGCAAAACCTAACATCCATTAACACCATTTAACATCTAAAAACAACCTATAAACATCCTTATACCTCCAGCAACATCAGATCCACAAGATCACCACAAAAACATCCAAGAATCACAAGCTAAACTTAGGAAACACAACCTATCCGGGATTGCATTAATCAAAACTCATTTCCTTATCAATTTAGAGTTCATTTAACATCAAAAACACATCTCAAATCACAGATTAATCAGATCTAACGAAAATCATCAAAAATCACCAAATCTTGCATTATAAGCCAAGATCCATTTCACCACTTAAAATCCTTTAATAAAACTTCAATTAAGAGTTGAGAACTTGGGAATTTCAGTAAAGAACTGATAGTTTAGAGGAGAAGGACGTTCTTACCTCCAAACTTGTGTTTCTCCACTTTTTGGAATCAAAAACCTTGTTGAATCAACTAGCAAATGATGAGGTTTTGAAGATATGATGTTTAGGAATCAAAAGAGTGTTGAAAGGAGGATTTTGGGTGAGAAAATCAAAAAGAATTCTCTGGAAAACAAGTGTTTGGATTGAGAGAAAATGAGAGAAAGAAAATAGAAAAGTTAGTTAAGAAAATAGCCAAATGGCCTTTCCCTCCACTTTTGACATGTTTTAAAATCAGAATAAATCTCAAAATATCTTAGAAAAATCTGGAGAAAGTACTTTTGGAATAATAGCTCCTTAAAGATTCAAAGTTTCAACTCTTTATAAAACAGTCATAAAACTTTCAAAAATTACATTTTGGTCACTAGCCAAAATGTCACTCTTCCAAAACCCATTTTTCAAAATTGATTTCACAGTTCACTTAATTATATTAAAAGATGATTTTAGAACATTTTTCCATATTTTTAATGCAACCCGAACTAGGCTTTCCTAATTTCACCTCTTTAGATTCGAACAGCACTTTGACCAAACCGGTCAACGCCCAAAACTTCTAAGCCCAAAACCGGGGCGTTACAACTCTCCCCCCCTTAAGAAATTTCGTCCTCGAAATTTACCTGAAGGAAAGAGATAAGGAAACTGCTTCAGCATGTCTTCCTTCCGCTCCCACGTGGCTTCCTCAACACCGCGATGCTTCCACAGCACCTTCACCAACTCAATGGTCTTGCCACGAAGAACCTTGCTATCCGAATCCAGAACCTTCACCGGTTCCTCATCATAGGTCAAATCCGGATTCAGTTCCACTTCCTCCACAGGCATCACATGCGAAGGATCAGATCTATACTTCCGGAGCATAGAAACATGAAACACATCATGAATCTTCTCCAACTCCTGAGGTAACCTCAACCGATACGCAACAGGACCCACACGCTCAACCACCTCATATGGTCCAATGTACCTAGGGCTCAACTTACCCTTCCGACCAAACCGCATCACCTTCTTCCAAGGCGAAACCTTCAAGAACACACGGTCACCCACCGCATACTCTATCTCCTTACGCTTCAAATCCGCGTAAGACTTCTGCCGATCAGAGGCCGCCTTCAACCGCTCACAAATGAGCTTCACCTTCTCAGTGGTCCCTTTCAACAAAGCAGGCATCGAAACCAACTTTTGACCAGTTTCAGCCCAACAAAGAGGAGTCCTACACTTCCTCCCGTACAAAGCCTCAAAAGGTGCCATCTGTATACTCGCCTGATAACTATTGTTATAGGCAAACTCAACCAAGGGCAGATGCTTCTCCCAAGAACCTTGGAACTCAATCACGCAGCACCTCAACATATCTTCCAAAATCTGGATAACTCGTTCCGACTGACCATCCGACTAAGGATGATAGGATGTACTGAAATGCAACCTTGTACCCAGAGCTTGATGCAAACACTGCCAGAAACGCGATGTGAACCTCGGATCCCTATCTGACACAATCGACTTAGGTACACCATGCAGCCGCACAATCTCAGCAATGTACAGCTCTGCCAGCTTATCCAAAGAAAGCGTAGTATGCACAGGCAAGAAATGCGCACACTTCGTCAGGCGATCCACAATCACCCAGACCGAATTCTTCTTCGATGGAGACAAAGGTAAACCAGATACAAAATCCATGGTAACCCTCTCCCACTTCCATTCAGGAATTTTCAACGGTTGCAACAACCCTGAAGGAACCTGATGTTCAGCCTTAACTCGCTGACACACCAAACACTTGCTCACAAACTCCGCAACATCCTTCTTCAAACCCACCCAATAGTACTCATCACGAAGATCACGATACATCTTAGTACTACCCGGGTGCATAGCAAAAGGACTACTATGGCCTTCAGTCAGAATAGCACGCCTCAACTCAACATCATTAGGCACTACTATTCGACTCCCAAAACACAGCACACCATTATGATTGAAACAGAAATCCGAAGGTCTACCCTCCGCGATATCCTGAACATGAGACACCAAGGAATCATCCAACAACTGCTTATCCTTGATCAACTGAACCATAGACGGCTTCACTTGTAACTCAGCCACAAGACCACCATCTCGCGATATGCTCAAGCTAGCAAACATGGCTCTCAGCTCAACAGCTACCTTCCTACACAAGGCATCCGCAACAACATTAGCCTTCCCAGGATGGTACTCAATCGTCAGATCATAATCCTTGAGCAACTCCAACCAACGCCGCTGCCTAAGATTCAACTCCTTCTGAGACATCAGATACCTCAAACTCTTGTGATCCGTGTACACAGTACACTTCTCACCATACAGATAATGCCTCCAGATCTTCAGAGTAAAAACCACTGCAGCCAGCTCAATATCATGCGTAGGATAATTGCGCTCATGCACTTTCAACTGCCGCGATGCATAAGCCACCACCTTACCCTCTTGCATCAGCACACATCCCAAACCAACATAGGATGCATCACTATAGACCACAAACTCTTTCCCTGATTCAGGCTGAATCAAGATAGGAGCTTGCGTCAAAGCCACCTTCAGCTTCTCAAAAGCCTGCTGTCTCGCTTCTGTCCACTCATACTTAACATCCTTCTGCAACAGCTTTGTCAAAGGAGCAACAATCTTGGAAAACCCATCCACAAACCTTCAGTAGTATCCCGCCAAACCAAGGAAACTACGGACCTCATGAACAGACTTAGGAACCTCCCAGCTCATCACCGCCTCAACCTTCTGAGGATCAACACGAATCCCCTCAGCAGAAACCACATGCCCAAGGAACACCACCTCCTTAAGCCAAAACTCGGACTTGCTCAGCTTAGCATAAAGCTGATTCTCCAACAAAGCTTGCAGCACAATCCTCAAATGCTCTTCATGCTCCTCCTCAGTACGCGAGTACACGAGGATATCATCAATGAACACCACAACGAACTTGTCCAGGTATTCATGAAACACACGATTCATCATATCCATGAAAGCAGCAGGAGCATTTGTCAAACCAAACGGCATCACAAGGAACTCATAATGCCCATACCTTGTCTTGAAAGCTGTCTTAGGCACATCCACATCTTTCACCTTCAGCTGATAATACCCTGACCTCAAGTCAATCTTAGAGAACACAACTGCTCCCCGAAATTGATCAAAGAGATCATCAATTCTCGGCAAAGGATACTGATTCTTGATAGTCAACTTGTTCAGCTGACGGTAATCAATGCACATTCTCATAGTGCCATCCTTCTTCTTCACAAACAAGACCGGTGCTCCCCAAGGTGACACACTCGGCCGGATGAAACCACGATCAAGCAGCTCTTGCAACTGCGTCTTCAGCTCCTTCAGCTCCTTAGGTGCCATTCTATAGGGAGTAATGGACACAGGAGTTGTATTCTCATACAGCTCAATTCCAAACTCCACCTCGCGATTAGGAGGTAAACCAGGCAACTCCTCAGGAAAAACACCAGGGAACTCCTTCACAACTCTGATATCTTGCACCCTCAACTCCTTAGAGCTAGGATTCATCACGAAGGCTAGATAAGCTTCGCAACCTTGCCTCAGCATCCTACTCGCCTCCAAGGTAGACACCACATTGGCAAGAAACTTCACATTCTCACCAACCACAACAACTTCATAATCATCCACAAGCTTAAGCGAAACCCGCTTGTTCTCACAATCCACAACAGCACGATGCTCAGCAAGCCAATCCATACCAAGGATTACATCGAAACCATAGAAGGGCAACTCTATAAGATCAACATGGAAAACATGCTCTTGAACAACCAAGGGACACCTTCTATAAAGCTTCCTAGTCACAACAGTCTCACCAAAAGAACTAGTGACTCGAACACCAACATCCAAAGACTCAACAGGCAAACCAAGCAATTCAGCATGCTCACGCAATATGTATGAATGCGTAGATCCAGAATCAATCAATGAAAGAAATGACAAGGACTGCAAAGTAAAGGTACCTGCAATCACATTCGCATCATTCCTGCCCTCTCGCCGAGCATACACCCTCGCTTGGCCTCCACCCTCAGGCTGAATAGCCACAACATGGGCCACTCCACGACCACCTTCCTCTCTCCTCTGGAAATTACCACGGCCGCGCCCACGACCTCTCTGCGGTGCCGCAACAACAGGAGCACGCACCTGATCACCAGCCAACCTCGGACAATCTCGCCTCAAGTGGTATGCAGAACCACAACTCCAGCACCCGTTACCAGCAGCCGCAACAGGAGCTTGCACCACTCTCTCAGCACGAGTACAGTCACGCTTCAGGTGACCACGGGAACCATAGATCCAACAAGCACTAGGATCAGCTCTAGCACCGCCACCCCTAGCAGGTGCACCACCACCTCTCTTGGCTGAGGACTGATACTTCTGATCACGTCCCCTCTTGTTCCGTCCACCTCCGGAACTAAACTCAGCTGATCGCTTCCCAGCACTTGCTCCAACACCTCTCACAGATAAACCCAAGTTCATCTCTATATCCTTGGCTCGACCCACCAACACATCAAAATCATCATATTCAGTGGCCAGCACATACATCTTCACTTCCGTCACAAGACCATAACGGAACCTTTCGCACCTTGCCCGCTCATCAGGGATCAGCTCCGGTGCATACTGACTGAGTCGCACAAACTGCACCTCATACTCAGCCACACTCATGCTCCCTTGGGTAAGAGACATGAATTCACGCTTCTTCTCATCTAGATATCTTACACCCAGATATCTCCTTTTGAACACACTCTGAAAGAATGTCCAGGTCACATCAGCTTCAACCATACCAGCTATGGTGGTCATCCACCACGTATAAGCATCGTCCTGCAGCAAGGACACAACACATCCCAACTTTTGCACATCCGTGCAGCTCATCTGACCCAAGATATGCTTGGTACTCTCCAACCAAGCTTCCAAACTCTCAGCAGACATACCCCTGAACTCAGTCCCACCCAGACTGCGCAGACGCTCCAAAGGTAGTCTAACACCAGCATCACCCTGATGCCCAGCTCCCTGAGCTCCAGCTACTGCTGCTCGAAAAGCACCCGCAATAGCTTGTACCAATATCGTCATGTCAGGCATAGCTTGCCCCTGACCAGCCTCAGGTCCTGCAGCTCCAACATCAGCTGCTGCATCAGCTCCATCTCCCTCAGCTCCACCACCACCAGGTGGAGGAGGTAAAACCGCACTTCCCTCATTCTCGTTCTCATTAGGAGCCGTAGCTCTCACGTTACTCCTTAACTCTCTACGTGGTGGTGCCATACTTTTACCATGCAACAACAATGCAAATAAAACAAGTCAGGCCCAGCAAGGTAAGCAATCCAAGTATTCAAGCTCAATTTCATTTCAAAACAACATCTTTCCTTTAGCTTTGATTTGACAATGGGTACCCACTACATGCTACATCACAGCACATACTTCAATTGCATCAAAATCACAAGCCATTAAACATGCTTTCACTCAACAAGCATACAAGGCATACATACTTCAATCATGCATACATACATTCCCAATTACTCGAGAACTCAGCTCTGATACCACCAAATGTAACCCCCTTAACCCGGCCTAGACGGTTGACCCGAATTAAGAAAGTCACACAGGGAAAACCAAAGTCAACCCGAAAGTCAACCTTGATTAACGACCCTTTTTTCTCTTTTTAACCTTGTCTAGATGCACTTTAGACCTAATTGTGATCACACAAACATCATACCAAAAGATCACAAACATCAGAGATCAAACAGGGACTCAATTGAACAAATTACAACTTTAGGGACCAAAAAGTAAATTCTGGTAAAAAAAGAGGACTTAATCCAAATTAAAGTTACCAACTTGAAATTAATCAGGTTTCATGCTTCTCTGTGAAATTTCAGCTCGAAAGGACTTCCCAACCTCATACAATTGCACAAACAAGTTTGAGGACCAAAACGCAAACATTCCAAAACATATAACTGCCAATGTCAGCCCCCAACGGTCACCCGTTCCGAAACAGGCATAGCCCGTTTCGAAACTCGGGGCCGTTCCGCAACGCGTACCGAAACGGGGGTCTGGCAGTAGCCTTTCCGTTTCGGAACGGCCCCTCCCGTTTCGGACGCCTGGGCACAATTAAGGCACCCGTTCCGAAACGGTAGGTGCTGTTCCGAAACACCCTGCACAAAATGCCTCAAAAAGCATTATTAAACAAGCAATTAAACATCCAATTACGCACCAAAAGCCACCAAACTTTACCAGCATGCAATTAAACATAGAAGGGACATACAAGCATCATCAATTCAACATATTAACATCATATGAGAAAAGCCCCAAATCTATAGGCATGCTTCCTACACAAGCTAACCATTCAAGCATAAACTTTCAAAACAAGCATGTAAAGATCCAACACCAAAACCAACATTCTCAACATCAAACAACATACTTAGGGAGTACTAAACATCTCCCAAAACATATACATTGGTCCCCCATTGCCAAATTACCACAAGCTAAAATGTACTTAGAAAACCTTCCATACTTAGAGCTTTGTTTCCACTTGGATGCTTGCCCTCCTTGCTGCCCTTAAGTACTCTAATGCTCTGCATTATTGAATTAAGAAAACGGAAGAGAGCGTAAGCAAAAGCTTAGTGAGGAATGCTCGTAAAACCATTCAATAATGCATTAACAAAACATTTATAAATCATGCTTCAAAACATCAGTTGTACATGCTTAAAAGCTTACTTAAAACAAGCATCTCATGCTTCATATCTCAACATGTCATATTGGCCACAAGTGATACATTTCATTTCTTTAAAACAAGTTCATCAACTTTCACCCCAAGGACTTTTAAACACCTTGGCCCCAAGGACTTTTAAACACCTTGGCCTATGGACTTTTAAACACCATAGAAAGGACCACACAAGGACTTTTAACCACCTTTGTGTCCGTATCAAGTTTCACCTCAAGGACTTTTAAACACCTTGAACCCCAAGGACTTTTAAACACCTTGGCCTATGGACTTTTAAACACCATAGAATGGACCACACAAGGACTTTTAACCACCTTTGTGTCCGTAACAAGAACCATCCAAGGACTTTTAACCACCTTGATGTTCTTAAGTAAACAAGGCTCACTCAAGGACTTTTAACCACCTTAGTGACCTTAACCTTTTCAAAACATCACTTGCCAATATACATCATTATCATCAATTTATCCACTGTTTTAAAGCATTAAACCAAGCCATATTCATCATGCATTTAAAAGCATTTAACCACATTTAATCAATGCCCAAAATCAAGGAACTCTTACCTAGAGTTTCCTTCAACATATGGCTTACAACAACAGCAAATACCATGCTAAATCATGCTTTCAAAACTGTAATTAAAACATGCAATAAACCACTTTGCATCACACATAGTCATGGCCACCACTAGAGAGAATTTCCGAAAACTTACACTCGAGCTTAGCAAAGTTGTTTAGACTTAAACTAAGCTCCCAAGACATTGGTTTCAAAGTCGAAAACCCAATTTCACTCACCGATTACACTTCGCCTCAAGCCAAAGCACCAATCAAGCCTCCGGATCACCACCACTTGGATCCAAAGATGCCTCCCCTGATTAAACACATTAAAGCAGAGATTTAATGCATCATCATGCATCAAAAGCTTCAATGAAAGCACTCAAACTCGTTGCTCTCATTCACACTCCAATTTCGGCCACCAAACACAACCGAAATTGCATCAAAACCACTTCTCAACAAAGCCCAGCCATAAACCAGCAAAACCTAACATCCATTAACACCATTTAACATCTAAAAACAACCTATAAACATCCTTATACCTCCAGCAACATCAGATCCACAAGATCACCACAAAAACATCCAAGAATCACAAGCAAAACTTAGGAAACACAACCTATCCGGGATTGCATTAATCAAAACTCATTTCCTTATCAATTTAGAGTTCATTTAACATCAAAAACACATCTCAAATCACAAATTAATCAGATCTAACGAAAATCATCAAAAATCACCAAATCTTGCATTATAAGCCAAGATCCATTTCACCACTTAAAATCCTTTAATAAAACTTCAATTAAGAGTTGAGAACTTGGGAATTTCAGTAAAGAACTGATAGTTTAGAGGAGAAGGACGTTCTTACCTCCAAACTTGTGTTTCTCCACTTTTTTGGAATCAAAAACCTTGTTGAATCAACTAGCAAATGATGAGGTTTTGAAGATATGATGTTTAGGAATCAAAAGAGTGTTGAAAGGAGGATTTTGGGTGAGAAAATCAGAAACAATTCTCTGGAAAACAAGTGTTTGGATTGAGAGAAAATGAGAGAAAGAAAATAGAAAAGTTAGTTAAGAAAATAGCCAAATGGCCTTTCCCTCCACTTTTGACATGTTTTAAAATCAGAATAAATCTCAAAATATCTTAGAAAAATCTGGAGAAACTACTTTTGGAATAATAGCTCCTTAAAGATTCAAAGTTTCAACTCTTTATAAAACAGTCACAAAACTTTCAAAAATTACATTTTGGTCACTAGCCAAAATGTCACTCTTCCAAAACCCATTTTTCAAAATTGATTTCACAGTTCACTTAATTATATTAAAAGATGATTTTAGAACATTTTTCCATATTTTTAATGCAACCCGAACTAGGCTTTCCTAATTTCACCTCTTTAGATTCGAACAGCACTTTGACCAAACCGGTCAACTCCCAAAACTTCTAAGCCCAAAACCGGGGCGTTACATAAAACAGTCACAAAACTTTCAAAAATTACATTTTGGTCACTAGCCAAAATGTCACTCTTCCAAAACCCATTTTTCAAAATTGATTTCACAGTTCACTTAATTATATTAAAAGATGATTTTAGAACATTTTTCCATATTTTTAATGCAACCCGAACTAGGCTTTCCTAATTTCACCTCTTTAGATTCGAACAGCACTTTGACCAAACCGGTCAACGCCCAAAACTTCTAAGCCCAAAACCGGGGCGTTACAAAGATCATGAAGAGTGCATGATGTGTAGGAAATATGCATCAAATATCCTTTCATTCCTTAAGCCAATTTTACTTCCTAAACTCATATTATTATTATTATTATTTTGCTTTTTTATTGCTGGCAATAGATTAGGGTAGGGTCATGCACTGTTTGGCATGAGATATAAGAGGGAGCATACCACGAATACTCAGTCCAGATTACATCACTTACTAACCTATTACACTCATACCTAAAGTCATGTTGGCTTGAGAACTAAGACGAAGCAAACCACGAAGTCATAAGTTAATAATTTTCCTAGACAGAGGAGTGTTCTACAGTTCTTCAGCATTTGGCACACATTGGTGCACTATCCTTGTTTACCTTGGTGTTCTTTTTTTTATTAGAATCTAAGCATAGTTTCAAACAGTCTAAGTTTGCTTGGGAACTAGATGCATATCACGTGTTAAGTGTAAATTCAATTCCCTAAACTAGATATCCATTGCCAAGCAATCTTGGCATACTATCCTGCTGGCATAGACATGTAAAGATTTTAAATTTCCTCATCGAACAGACACCTAGGTCAAATTAAACTTACCTAACAAATGTTAACATGCTTCAAAAATCGGCCGAGACAAAATATTCTTTTTCACGCTTATTTTAATGGTTCAGTATGCAACTAAACTATAGGAATTGCATGGCAACAAAAAAATTAAACATGGAATGTATGACATAATGTGAGAAAATGCTCACCCCCAAACCCAAGATGTACATTGTCCTCAATGCATGAAACAACACATATATACAACAAAAACATAGAAAAATAAAAAAGCATTAACATGTGAATGCAAATGAAATGCAAAGAGTTAGGAAGAAGAAGACTCCCCTTCAGAGGAGACTCCTCCTTGGGCGGCACGAACTTCAGTTGCTAACTTGGCTCGAGTCCTTCTCTGGTACAAGCTTCCACGGTTAGGACCCATCCTCTTCTTTTTGCTCCACCCTTGCTTGGCCCGTGGGTGTCTTTTACAACCTTCATCGGCTCAAATGAAGTTGGTGTAGCAGAAGACTCAGCAGAGCAGTAGGTTTCTTCTCACTTTCATCATCAGATTCTTGTGGCGTAGCAGACTTGGCAGTTTCATCTTTGACTGGGGAAATGGGTTATGTGGTACTTGACGGTACTTGACTAGGCACTGAAGTGCGAACTAGACTAGGCATTGGGCTAGCTGGCATTGCACTATAATCGTCAAATATCTCTAGGAAGGCAGGGAAGACTAGCATGACTCCTGGAGAAAGGCTCACCAAGGTCTCTTTGATGGTAATATCTCCTGGCGTGCTCATATCACCAGAGCTGCCTCCACTGCTCCTTAGCCTCCTCTAATTCTCGAAGAATTATCTCTTGCTGGTGATATATCTGGCAAGCAATGTCGTTGTCTTCACTGCCATTGAGGTTGTTAGCTTTGCCTTTGGTTCGTTGCCCTTTAGTGTTGGCGTGGCATCCTTGCCCTTACCCTTGTCTTTGTCCTTCACAATAATTCCAATGAGGTTCCTCCAGCTAGCTGGCATAATTGTGTAACCCTTCACCTCGAGGGAAATGTCTTCCTTTATCGTGCGCACATTGTATCTTAGACATATATTACAAATTAGGAGAGGGAAGAACAAACCTCCAGTTGGCTTGAGGGTAGAGTTGTATATCTCGTCGATTATAATCCTACCAACATTAATTTTCAAGCCCTTTGCTTATTGTCTAAGGACCACTCTTTTGACCATTTGGTGTCCTTTTGAGGATACAATCCACTTCGTGTCTGATTCCCAAAAATCTTCCAAAAGCATCTTACGTTTGGCGACGGTCATGTTGGCAGCAAACGCGACATGCTCATCCTCCCCATCCAAATTGAGCAGTATATTGATAGACCCTTCACCAAATCACAAACATTCTCCTCCAATCATCAAAAATGGGTTTTCTTTAGTAGTTAAATGTGCATAAAATTCTCGAAAAGATTTGGAAAGATCTCACCGTTTTGTTGCCAAAATATCTTCCACTTGTGTTTGGTGGGGATATCAATGAACTCAGAGGGAAAACATGATTTTTCTCGGGCTCAAAGCTGAAGTTTTTCTCGAAGCAAAAAAGTCTTCGAAGCAAAGTGATCTTCATACTTCTTTTGGATATCATCGTTGAAAAAGGTCTTGAAGGGTTTAAGTGAAGAATCCATGGAAAGGTTTGAAAAGAAAAAAAAAACAAAAGCTTGAGTTTCTTGGGAGGAAAGAGAGAGTGAATTAACCAGCTAGGTAAAGAAGATGAACTGAAAAAGAAAAGAAAAGAAAAATGAATAGGTTGAAAGAAGAAAAGGTTGAGTGTTAGGGTAAAAGTAATTATGGCGGGTTTAAAGAAGGTAATCATGAAAGGTGACGTATTTTGGGGAGAGGAAAAAAGGATGATGTGATAGTTTATGGAAATGATAAGTGATAAGGATATGATTTAAAGTGGTAAAATATATATTGATAAGGTAATTAAATTGAATTTAAATTGCCTTAATTTTTGGGCGGCTATGGTTGGATATATTTTTTCTCTAATGGTGTAAATTAAATCAAGCTAGGGTAATTTCTTTTCGCCAAATTACTCTCGCCGCATGCCAAGCTCAGCTGTTGGCACCACTTCTGGGCGCTGCATCATTCAATCCTGCCACTCGTTGAAAATTAATGTATATGTCTAAGACCAAATTTGCATCCACTCAAATGAAACCTTTCAACCCAGCAAAAGAAAATCTAAAAATAAAGACTAAAAGAAAAAGAAAAACCGATGAAAAATATCATAAATCCTAAAAACAAAGAAAAACCACTAACCTAATATTTACAAATATTCACACCTATCGATGGTGTTATGGTATTTCTGCCAATGGAACAGTCTCCTTGGCATTTCTCTTATGTCTCTCAAAATAGTTCTTTAAGCAATGGCCATTTACCTTAAAAATTTCTTCGGTTTTCAAATTCATGATGTCCACAGCACCATGGGAATAGGGTTGTACTACTTCAGAAGGGCCCGGCCATCTCGACTTCAACTTGTCTGGAACAATTTAAGTTGTGAGTTAAAAAAAAGAATATGTTGACCTACCTCGAAATGCCTTGGCAGAATTTTCTTGTCATGCCAACGTTTGAGTCTTTCCTTATATAGCTTGGCATTCTCATAGGCGAGTGCTCGGAATTCTTCCAACTCATTGAGGTCTAGCATCATTTTTTCTCCCGCTGCGGCCCATGGCATGTCAAGTGTTCTGATTGCCCAATAGGCTTTATGTTCAAGCTCTACTGGCAGATGGCAAGGTTTACAATATACAAGCTTAAAAGGTGAAGTGCCCAATGGAGTTTTGAAGGCAGTTCTATAGGCCCACAAAGCCTCATCTAATCTCAATGATCAATCCTTTCTCGAAATATTCACAGTCTTTTCGAAGATATTCTTGATCTTCTTGTTGGAAATCTTGGCTTACATATTTGTATGTGGATGATAGGCCATGGCTATCCTATGTTGTATCACATACCTGCACAAAGCTTTAGAAATTAGATTGCATTTAAAATAGGTGCCCTCATAATGAATGATCACTCGATGAGCACTAAAACGGGTAAAGATATGCTTGTGCAAAAACTTGGTAACGGCCTTGGCATCATTTGTTAGCAGAGCAACAGCCTCTACACACTTGGAAACATAATCGACTGCCACAAGGATATATATAAATCCCAAAGAAGGGGAAAATGGACCCATAAAGCCTATCCCCCAAACATTGAATAAGTCCATCGGCATGATGTTCTAGAGAGGAAGTTGATGTCTTCCAGAGATATTCCCAGTCTGTTGGCATGGATCACATTCCTTGGTGTAGTCATGAGCATCTTTATACAATGTAGGCTAATAAAAACCCGACTGCAACACCTTTGCTTCAGTATTTAGTTCATCAAAGTGTTCACCATATGGCGCAGCATGGAATGTTTGCAAAATAGCATGGTTCTCATCCTCTGTAACACAATGGCAGATCACTTGATCGGCACATTGCATAAATAGGAAAGGCTCATCCTAATAGTACTTCTGAACATAACTCAAAAAATTCTTCCTGACATTGTTGTCCAAATCTGGTGGCATGACGTTGCCCACCAAATAATTAACGATTGTTGGCATACCATGGCACGACATCCACTACGAGTAAATGCTCATATGGGAACTCATCTCTTATAGATTTAACCTTGTCATCCTCATGGTGATGCTCTAGTCGTGATAGGGGATCAACTACAAAGTTTTCACAGCACTTCTTGTCCCGGATCTCGAGATAAAATTCTTGTAGTATGAGCGTCTATCGGATCAATCTCGGTTTTGCAACCTTTTTTCCAAAAGGTATTTCAGTGCTGAGTGATCTGTAAAAACAACTTTATTACCAATCAAATAAGATCTAAATTTATCCAATGCAAATACAACTACAAGAAATTCTGTCTCAGTTGTGGTGTAAGTAAGTTGAGCTTCATTAATTGTTCTGCTGGCATAGTATATGGCGTGAAAAACTCTTTCACATCGTTGTCCAAACACTACTACGATGGCATAGTCGCTGGCATTGCATATGAGCTCGAAGGGCTAACCTCAGTCTGGTTCCAGCTTCTCTTAAGGACCTAAAACGCTCTCAAACAAGAATCAATTAATGAAAAAGAGGCATCTTTTTTTTCTAATAACAAGCATAACTGTTTAGAAATTTTAGAAAGGTCTCTAATGAATCGTCGGTAAAAACTTGCATGACCTACAAAACTTCTTACACCTTTAACACTGGTGGAAGGTGGTAACTACTTGATTACTTTGAATTTTACTGGATCAACCTCTAGTCCATTCTTGGTCACCCTATGCCTGAGAACAATGCCCTCCTTCACCATGAAGTGGGTTTTTTTCCAGTTCAAGACTAGATTTGTCTTAATGCATCTCTTCAAAACTTGCTCCAGGCTCAGAATGCATTCCTCAAATGTGTTACCAAACACTGAGAAATCGTCCATAAATACTTCCATGTTGTGCTCAATCAAATCATAATAAAGTAGACATCATATAACGTTGAAATGGTGTAGACGCAATGCACAAATAAGACGACATCCTTCTGAAGGCAAATGTCCCATATAAGCTGGTGAATGTGGTCTTTTCATGGTCATCGGTGGCTATTTCAATCTGGTTATAACCTGAATAGCCATCTAAGAAACAATAGAAAGCTTTACCTGCCAGTTTGTCTAACATTTGATCAATGAAAGGCAAAGGGAAGTGGTCCTTCCTCGTGACTTTATTCAGCTTCCTATAATCCATGCACACTCTCCATCCTATGATTGTTTTGGAAGGGATCAACTCATCCTCGCTATTCTATACAACAGCCATGCCACCCTTCTTTGGCATGCACTACATCGGGCTAACCCAAGAGCTATCGGATAAGGGATAGATTATCCCAGCATCAAGCCTTTTTATAATCTCTTTTTTTACAACTTCATTCATGCTCGGGTTCAGCCTCTTTTGATCTTCAATAGTCTTGCCATGATATTCCTCCAAAATAATATTGTGCATGCAAATTGTTGGGCTTATACCTCGGACATCTGCTAAGGTCCAGCCTAATGCTTGCTTATAGGTCTTTAATATTGCCAACAATCTTGCCTCTTGATCATTAGTGAGATCAATGACAATAACCACTGCCAGTGTTCAGTGCTCACATAGATAGGCATACTTCAAGTGTTCTGGCAGTGGCTTAAGCTCCAACTCTGGTTGTTCCTCGATTGATGGTTCTAGTTTCTTTATCTCTCTGCCAACCAACTGGAGTGGCTCAAAGTAACTCACATCTTCAGCCTCCAAGGCTGGTTTCTCAGGTTCCTCAAACATTTTAACTATGTCGTCAAGCATGTTGGCATCGAATTCTGCATCCTCGCACAACTATGCATTATCCAAAGTATAAATGGCCTCCATCATCCCCTCGGTTTAACATTCATCTTATTCATCTGCACATTTTAAAGCTTGAAACAGGTTAAAGTAACACGCTGAATATTCATTCACATGGTTAGTTCCTCTTTATGAGCATCAATAAGCGCCCTACCGGTGGCAAGGAATGTCCTTCCCAAAATAGTTGGCACATTAGTTTCATTTTCATAATCCAAAATGATAAAATTAGCTGGAAATATAAATTTGTCTACCTTTACCAACACATCATCAATCTTACCCTTGGGATGTGCATAGGACCAGTCTACCAACTGGAGTGTCACTTTGGTAGGTCTTGCTTCTATACCAAACTTTTTAAAAACAAATAGCGGCATCAAATTGATACTGACTCCTAAATCACACAATGCCTTACCCTTGAACTTATTGCTGATTGTACAAGGGATAGTAAATCTCCCTGGATCTTTAAGCTTTGGCGGCAATCGATTCAAGATCATCGCGCTGCATTCTTTTGTGAGGGCAACAATCTTGAACTCTCCCACCTTCCTCTTTTTGGAGAAGATGTCCTTCATGAATTTACATAGTTGGGCATTTTCTCAAGGGCCTCTACAAATGCAATGTTAATTTTCAATTGCTTAAGTACTTCCAAGAAGCGCTTGAATTGTTGGTCCTGCTTTTCTTTTGAAGTCTGGCCATAAATTGTGGCGGTGGATACATATATGCTGGCACTAACGGCTTTATCGAGGCAGTGCTGGCATCCACTTTGGCATTAGAATGCTTCTTGGCCTCGATTTGTTTGTCATAATTGTTAACTTCATTATTGGCACTGGGACTGGCTTCCTGTTGAGCACTGGAACTGGCATGAGTGTTGGCATCACTGTGGACATCACCACTGCATCATCTGCGTTGGCTTTCTCCTTCTCTAATTTCCTGGGCTCATTTGGTGGCACTGGTTTTCCAACTTGGCAGTCGACCAACTACTTGAAAGTTGTTTATGCCTCACATTGTTTTCCACTTTGAATGGTTATGGCCTTGAACTTCTCATTACCTTTGTGCCGAGCATCTTCAGTGTCACTTGGCAAAGCTTCTTGTGGATGATTGTTGACTGCATTAGCAATCTGTCTCATATGGATCTCCAAATTCCGTATTGAGGCTACCAGACTATGAACCGTGACATCATTCTGTTTTTTGTATTCTGCAAGATTTCCTCCTTGATTGAGTCTTTGCCCTTGCTGGAAATTATTTTGAACTCTCTAAGGCATGGCATTTTGACAGAATGATGGCATGGCATTCAGGTTTTGCCTATGGGCTTTCTAAAGTTGTGTGTTGTACTGGTTTTCTCCTTGATTTCCCCAAGCTAAATTAGGGTGCTGCCTCCAACCTACATTATAAGTGTTGGAGTTATGATTATAATAACGTCCAGAATTGCCGATGAAATTTATCGACTCAGGATTGGCAGGGCATTAATCCACATGGTGGTTCTCTCCACAAATAGTGCAAAATGGCTACAATGCTTAAACTGTTTGGGACTCGTTGCTTTTTTATAAAGTCCTTACCATGCTGGTGAGGTTGGAAATCTCGGCATGGATGGATGTTAGCTCATCCAACTATAGTTTCCCAATGGCTTTTGTTCCAGTCCCAAGTCTAGCAGCAAGATATTCAAAATCATTGATGTCTATCCTTTCAAGGATGCCAACAGCTTATGTATAATTTTTGTCAAGTAATGATCCGGCTGTTGAAGCATCAAGAACAGTCCTTGTCTGTGCGTTCAATCCGTTGTAGAAGGATTGTATTTGGGTCCAATTTAGGAACTCGTGCATAGAACACCTTCTCAACAAGTCTTTAAATATTTCCCAGACATCATACAAGGTCTCATCCTCAGCCTGCCTGAAGGTAATGATCTTACCATGCAGCTTGGCAGTGAACTTTGGTGGCTGAAATTGCGTTAGAAACTTTTGGAATAGATCTGCCCATGAAGTGACTGAGCCAGGTGGCAAGGAATTGAGCCACATCTTCGCTCTATCTCTCAAAGAAAAAGTTAATGGTTTCAGCTTCACGGTATCCTCAGATACTCCTAGTTACTGAAATAATTGGCATATCTCCATGAATTGCTTTAATTGCTGCCTTAGATATCCATTTATTGCTCCATCAAACTGTCCTACATTCAAAAGAGATGACATCATTAGGGGTTTGGGTTTGAGTTTAAAATTTGATGCATTTACCTTATTGCCAATAACTCCTAGAATTAAGCCTGTGACATCATGTGTTGATTGATCTCGAATGGGTCTCTCTTCTTCGGCATGAGGAGCAAAATGGTTATTATTCTCTGGTGGGTTGTGCTTGTTGTTAACACCATTTCCTCATGCGCTTCCTAAATTTTTGTGATTCATCTCTCGAATTCTCTTTTTCAATTTACGTAAAGTGTGTTCAATCACAGGGTCTAGTGGACAAGCTTATCTCTCAGTACAGTTCCTGAATATAAACTTGTAAAAACAAAACTAAAATAAAAAATGAAACAAGAATTATTTAAAAAAAAATCAAATCCGTTGCAATCCACGGTAATGATGCCAAAAACTTGTAGACTCTCAGTGTGGATGAATAATTGCTGGCAATAGGGCTTGAAATGTGTAGAAAATGTAGAAACAGTTCCAAGAAAATCAATTACGTGCAAGTATACACGGTCTACGGGTAATATAACAATTAAGATGAGTGTCGATCCCAAACAGATTGTGTTTGGAATTCGATTGCTTTGCTAAGTACTTGTCTTGTGAAAAAGATGTTTTTGATGTAGAGTGGTTTTGAAAGAAAATGAAAAGAAAATGAAAGTACGAAAAGTAAATTAAAATGTTGGCAAGGAAGGTGTCTTAGCAAATGATGAGCGTTGGCAAGGAGTGCCTACTATTTTAGAAAGTCTGTTATGATATTGAGTTGCAATAGGCTAACTCTGCCAGCCGTCGCTTGGCATAGTATTGTAGAAAGAGAGTGCCCGCTACCGCTTGGCACCACACTTAAAAATAGTAAACATGTCAGATAGGAAAAATAGTGTCGAGACAATGTCAATTTATTAAAAACTAAACAAAAACATAGCGTTCAAACGCAACAACCCCTCACCAACTATGAAATTAGTTCATGGTGAGGGTATGAACCAAAAAACCATTATCTTTTTAACATCCATCATCATTAAAACTAAGTAAAAATAAAATAACAACAAAGAGTATGGGCTAAAAGAGGGTCTCTCGATGCAGTTCTTCATACCCAGGCTCTTGGTCGAATGTTGAACATTATCTCCGATCACTCTCCTTCCTTGTTCAACCTTCAATTTTGCTTTGATCGGGTTTGAATAGGACTCCTTGGATAGCCTAGGATTAGCTTCAATTGAATTTGAGCGTGCGGGGATAAGGGAGGTGACCATCTTGTCCAACGTTTAAATCTTAAGGACGATTAGATTAGGGCTGACCTCATCATGCCAATGAACTTCTTGCATCGCATCTAGCATGGTACTGCTAATCGCGCTTGTTAGTGCTTGTCTGCAATTTTTTGGAGATTGATCCAATTCCTATTTTTTCGCAGCCTGATCTGGTCCTATTTTTTTGGAGTCGGTATCTTCCTGGCCTGGCATTAAACATTCTTCTTTGCCAACCGGTGCTTGGCAATAAATTTCTATCTGTGCCAACGATTACTAAGCATCCTCCTTGGCATCGTTTGTAACCCCCCACCTGGCCTGGGTGAAAGACTTAACCGAACGAGTCACACGAGGAATATTGAACTAAACCAAGAAGTTTACTCCAATAAATGACCCTATTTTTTCATTTTGTCTTATCTAGATGCTCATTAACGCCCTATGTGATAAACATCGCAGCGTAACAATTTACAATTCAAACAAACAAAGATAAAAGATAAGGGATTCAATTGCACGCAAACACCTTTTAGGGACCATATTGTAAATTTGCTAATTTACAATGGCTCTTTCCAATTTTATATTACCGACCTTTAATTAATTACATTACATGCCACTCTGTCAAAAATCAGTTCTTAACAAGCATCCAAACTCATTAATTTGCATTCACAAACATCTGGGACTAAAATGTAAAGATTCAGAACAATCAAAGATGCTTTTAACTACCTTAATAGCCAATTGTATCGATACCTTAGAGACAACATCGATACGCCCACGACAAGTATGTTCCCAAATTCAAATTCAACAAGGCCATATTGATACCCTCTAAGTCGTATCGATACCTCAAAAACCCAGTAGCATAAAATTATATCGATGCGCGCCCCGTGTATCATAACGTCCCTTCAACTTTGCTTGGTCCGTATCGGTACCCATTCTACCGTACCGATACCCATGGACGTGTAATGTCATATTTTACTGGTTTTCACTCCTTAATCCAAACTAAACCATTCCAACAACCTTCTAACATGCATACAACATATTCAAAACATCAAACCACAATCATACATGGCAGAAACAACATCATAACATATCCATATGAATCAAAGGAATCTATAGGCATGCAACCTATGGAAAAAACCATTAAAGAGTCAAAACACAAACCAAGGCATGAACCAACAAGTAAAGGCCATTTACAAATCATTATGGGCATTTCAAACTTGCCACAACTAGGGAGTTTCAAAACACATCTCCCAAAATAACACGGTATCCTCCCATTTCCAACTATTATTACTAATAAGCAAATGTAAAATCATACTTGAGCTTAACCACACTTCTTGGAATCCTTTTTGCCTCTTTGTTGCCCAAATATGCTAATTCTCTGCATTGTTAGAAAAATAGAGCTCAAAACAAACCAACTACAACAATGCATTTTAAAACCATTTCTCATTTAGAAATCTCTATCTCATCATGCCCTTTCTATCTCATTCTTGAAATCATTTTCAAAGCAAAACCAAATCTTTTAAGCCACATGTACCATCTATCTTATGCATTCTGTAGAACTAATGTTTTGATATAATAATTGAAAAATGTTTTGGACTGATTTAAAAAGTATTTAAAACATTTACAAAGTCCAAACAACTTGAAATTGTGTTTAGGAAGTTTTCAAAAGGGTTTTTAATGTGTTTCAAAGGCCAATTTATACAAACCAGTCCAGGTGTTTCGAAACACCTTAGGGCGTTTCGAAACAGGGGATTCCAGTAGCATATTCGTTTCGAAACGGGCTAGGCCGTTTCGATACGCCCACGTGGCAATGACCACAACGGTCATAAACCCCAACGGCTATCTTCCCAACTAACTTCTAAATGTAGGCGTTTCGATACGGGCTTATAGTGTTTCGATACGCGTTCCGAAACGGCAAGGGGGTGTTCCGAAACGGGTACCCTGACAGACTGCAACGGCTCTTTCTACATTGAGCGTGTTTCGAAATGGCCTCGAGCGTTTTGAAACGGGGAGCAGCAGAACTGCATTTATGGTGGGAATAAAGTCCTCAACGGCTCCAATTTGATCCCAACGGCTAGTAACGGCTACAAACTCATTTGGGAGTATAAAAGGGACCTCCAAGCATCAAGAGAAGGCTAATGCTCAGATTGTCAAACATCAAATGATCAAGAAATTGTCTTAGCACTTAAATTGTCAATTCTTGTATAGACAAACACTAGTGAGCCAAAATTGTCAAATTTGCTCAAGTGTTTTAGGATTGGGTGAGTTCAAAATTGTGCAAACAAACTCCTATTAGAGGATTACAAGTTTGCTTTGTTTATCTCTTGTAAAGAGGGTTTCAATCAAGGCTTTGGGTAGAAAGCTTGATTGGTTGTAAGGGTTTCCTCCTAAGCCTAGAAAAGGGGATGAATCAATTAGTGGATTGATTGTGAAATCCTTAGTGGGGAGCTAAGGTAGTGGATGTAGGTGCTTGTTAGAAGACCGAACCACTATAAATCATTGTGTCTTTATTCTTTCTAGCTTCCTAAACCCTTCCACCTAAAAATCCACCTCTCAACCACTTGGTGAGCATAATCGGTTGAACGAATCGAGCCCCACACAACTCAACAATTGGTATCAGAGCTTGGCTCAATTGAAGAGGATTCACATCCTATTGAGAAGATCCGGCAAGCTCTATCACTATTTCATCAACCGGCTCAAATGGCACAATCAATCGACAAACCGCCTTTCTTTGACGGAGACCACTATGCCCATTGGAAGACAAAGATGAAATTCTTCTTGAAGTCAAGAGATTACAAGC
Organism: Hibiscus trionum; assembly: GCA_030270665.1. Classification (NCBI taxonomy): domain Eukaryota; kingdom Viridiplantae; phylum Streptophyta; class Magnoliopsida; order Malvales; family Malvaceae; genus Hibiscus; species Hibiscus trionum. Next base: position 18,537,823 of record BSYR01000010.1, read on the forward strand.
TATGGGACATAGTTGAAGATGGTCCGTTCGTGCCTCAAAGAAGTAAAGCGGAGTGGAGTGCCGACGATCGCAAGAAGATGGAGCTCAATTGCAAGGCCTTGCACATCTTGTTTTGTGCTTTTGGCCCATCCATCTATGAGAAGATGTCTTCTTGTGAGAGTGCCAAGGAGGTATGGGACAAGCTTGAAGTCACATACGAGGGGACAAATGAAGTCAATGAGACCAAGATTGGGCTCCTAACCTTGGAGTATGAGAACTTCAAAATGGATCCGGAAGAGAACATCGAGAAGATGTTTGATAGGTTCTCCACCATCACCAACGGTCTTAAAGGTTTTGGAGAAGCCATCCCGGAAGAAAAGCTTGTTCGAAAGCTCATCTACTCACTTCTCGAGTCTTGGGACTCAAAGAGGACCGCCATCATCGAAGCCAAAAATTTGAAGACTTTGAAGCTTGATGAACTCATGGGGTCTCTCCTTACTCATCGAATCATGAAGAAAAATAAAGAGGATGAGAAAAAGAGGGAAGAAATTAGAGCTATGGGAGAGAAGAAACTCAAAGGGCTTGGCATCAATGCAAGTGCCATGGCTCTCAAATCCTCCACTTGCCATCGTTTCTACTCAAGTGAAGAGGAGGATGAAGAAGAAGAGATAGTTCATCTCTTCAAGAAGTGTGCCCCGTTCATGAAGAAAGCCTTGAGAGAGCTTGAACGAGAACCTAAGAGAAAGGAGAGGGCAAGCACTTCAAGCCATAAGAAGAAGGCACATTTGGCTACTTGGAGTGATGAAGACTCCACCGACGATGAACAAGCCAACCTTTGCCTTATGGCCATCGAAGAAGATTCAAGGGTAACTTCTAATTCATCTACTTCATGTTCTTATTCCTTTGATGAATTACAAGATGCCTATGACGATTTGGTTTTAGATTTTAAAAGCCACATTTTGAAAAACAAAAAATTGGTTTCAAAGTTAAAAATTCAAAATGATTTGCTTTCTAAAACCAAACTTGAACTTGAAGCAAAACTTGAAGAGTTTGAATTAAAATGTTTTGATTTACAAAAATTGCTTCAAAATGTTCAAGAAGAAAAAGATTTGATTTCCAAAGAGCTTGAAAAGAAAAACAATTTTGGAAAATCAAATTTTTATGTTAGACAATCTAGTGCCCCTAGATTTAAAAATGGTAAATGTTTTAGAAGTGTTTGGGTCCCAAAAGGACTAAACCACTTCAATTAAAAAGGATGACATTGAAAAATGGATTCCTAAGGGGTCAAAAATTTGTGCTACTAACGTTCATGGATCCAAAGCAATTTGGATACCAAAAATTACTTGATTGTCTATTGCTAGGTGTGATGGAGATGTTCAACAAGTCAAACATTGAGGGGGAGCTCCATGCACACAAGGAAGAACACTTGAAGAAGAAAGGCTTCACATCCTACCTTGAGTTCAAGTGTTGGTAAAATTTCTAGTTGTTTTGTGCTTTCATTTGTTTATTTCTTAGTTTAAATTCAACTAGATGATCATTTATGATGGACTAACATTTCAATGATGCCTTGAGTAAGGGGGAGCCATTTTTAAACCAAATTCTTATTTTTGTCAGAGTTTTTACCTCCATTGTTATTTTGAACTTAATGTTTTAAATTCTTTTTGATATAACAAAAAGGGGGAGAAATGGTTTGAAAAATTGAATTTTCAAATGAATATGGGGGAGCTTTATTTGAATTAAAATTTTTCAACTCTTATTCACATTTTTAAAGTTAAAGGGGGAGAATCCCAAACAAGTTTTCAAGTGAGTTTTATTATATCAAAAAGGGGGAGATTGTAGAACTAATGTTTTGATATAATAATTGAAAAATGGTTTGGACTGATTTAAAAAGTATTTAAAACATTTACAAAGTCCAAACAACTTGAAATTGTGTTTAGGAAGTTTTCAAAAGGGTTTTTAATGTGTTTCAAAGGCCAATTTATACAAACCAGTCCAGGTGTTTCGAAACACCTTAGGGCGTTTCGAAACAGGGGATTCCAGTAGCATATTCGTTTCGAAACGTGTTTCGAAACAGGCTTTCCCTGGACTTGATTTTTGCTCAGCGTTTCGAAACGGGCTAGGCCGTTTCGATACGCCCACGTGGCAATGACCACAACGGTCATAAACCCCAACGGCTATCTTCCCAACTAACTTTTAAATGTAGGCGTTTCGATACGGGCTTATAGCGTTTCGATACGCGTTCCGAAACGGCAAGGGGGTGTTCCGAAACGGGTACCCTGACAGACTGCAACGGCTCTTTCTACATTGAGCGTGTTTCGAAACGGCCTCGAGCGTTTCGAAACGGGGAGCAGCAGAACTACATTTATGGTGGGAATAAAGTCCTCAACGGCTCCAATTTGATCCCAACGGCTAGTAACGGCTACAAACTCATTTGGGAGTATAAAAGGGACCTCCAAGCATCAAGAGAAGGCTAATGCTCAGATTGTCAAACATCAAATGATCAAGAAATTGTCTTAGCACTTAAATTGTCAATTCTTGTATAGACAAACACTAGTGAGCCAAAATTGTCAAATTTGCTCAAGTGTTTTAGGATTGGGTGAGTGCAAAATTGTGCAAACAAACTCCTATTAGAGGATTACAAGTTTGCTTTGTTTATCTCTTGTAAAGAGGGTTTCAATCAAGGCTTTGGGTAGAAAGCTTGATTGGTTGTAAGGGTTTCCTCCTAAGCCTAGAAAAGGGGACGAATCAATTAGTGGATTGATTGTGAAATCCTTAGTGGGGAGCTAAGGTAGTGGATGTAGGTGCTTGTTAGAAGACCGAACCACTATAAATCATTGTGTCTTTATTCTTTCTAGCTTCCTAAACCCTTCCACCTAAAAATCCACCTCTCCACCACTTGGTGAGCATAATCGGTTGAACGAATCGAGCCCCACACAACTCAACACATTCATTAAAATGCAAAATCTCAAGGCAAAGCCTTACATGCTTAAATCTCATAAAGCATATCTTAAAATATTATCTCATATGCATTCTCAATTCATTTAAATCATTTATAAACAAGGTACATGCCAATCTCATATATTGGCATTTTGTAACATTACTCGAATATACGGATAGCTTCACAGAATATCACCTCGTCAAGTCCTACCCCGACGGAATCTCACATTACCGAACTCTCTTTGCAGCATCTATCATCGCTACAAACCTTGGGTGTTTCACCAAGACCTACTGTGGTGGAATCTGTAATGCCCTGGTTTTGGCTAGATGTTTTAGACATCAGATCGGGCCGGTCGGAAATGGTTCGAATCGTATTGCGTGGTTTAAAGAATCAAGGATCGAGAAAGGATAAAATTATGACAAAAATTGCTAAAATCCTCTAAAATCATGTTTAAGAGGTTGGTTAAAACAATTTTACAAAGTGAGTTTCGGAAGTGTTACATTTTGGGTAGGGACCAAAATGTAAAGTTTTAAAACTATGGAAAATGCAATTTCAAAAGAGGAGTCAAAATCTTAGAATCTTGAGGGAGCTTTTGTTCAATTACACCTTCCCTTAAATTGACATGTGTTTTAAAGAGTTTTAATATAATTGATTTAAAAGGGATTTTATTTTAATTAATAAAATGGTAAATAGGGAGGTTTAAATTCACGTAACTAACTTTCAATTCTCATTTTCAGCAAAACCCATTTTCTCAAACCTTTTCTCCAGATTTATTTTCTCCCAAACACTCTCTCTTTAGTTTCTCATCTTTTTTCTCGGAATTCTCTTCAAACTCTTTAAGATTTGTGAAGCAAAAGCTTGTCAATCTTTAAGGAAGGCAAGGATTTGATGTAAATCCTGTTCTCAACCTCTAATCTAGGTTCTTTATTGAAATTCCCAAGATTATTGACTCCTAATTGTTGTTTTTAACTGAGTTTTAATTATAGTTTTGATTTAAGATCAAAATCTTGCAAAATAATGGTTTAGATCTTGATTTTCAGAGTGTTGTTGATGAGCTCTATTTTGGATTGATTCTAATTGAGTTTTGAGTTGATGATAGTGTTGAAAAAGAATTTTGATGGTATAGATCCCGAAATCCTTGAGATCCTTGAGTTTATGTTAGTTTTGGTTGAGTTTTTGAGGTGTTTTGTTTGCTGGAGGTATAAGGAAGGGTTTAGGTTGTTTTTATATGTGTTTTGATGATTATTGATGGTTGGAAGTAATGTATGTTGGCTGGGCTTGGTTTAAGAAGCAATCGATTGATTTTTCAGTTGCTTTAGATGGGTGAATTGGTGTAGTTTTGATGAGCAACGAGTTTGTGTTTAGTTGCTGGTGTTCAAATGCATTTTAATGCATTTGGATCTCTGTTTTGATGCTCTATGAATAGGGGATCTCGATCCGGAAGTAAGCGAAGCATTTTAGGAGGCTTCGGGCGAGTGATCTTAGAGTCAGCAAGGGAAGTTTCACATATCAGTGAGTGGAAAAGGATTTCCAGCTTTGAAATGCTTTGACCGTGGTTTTGGGAGCTTAGTGTAAGTTTGAAACACTTAGTTAAGCTCGAGAGTAAGTAAATTGAAAGTCTCTCTCGGAATGTGGTTTGATTACTATTTTAAAGCATGATTTGAGCATTGATGATGTTGGATTTCAATGCTAATTTGTTAAGGATGCACATGGTAAGTGTCCTTGGGTTTATATGATTTATCCATATGCTTTAAGCATGTTAATGCTTGTGAAAATGGCATTGTGGTTTATGCTTGTAAAACAGTGAAATGATGATGATGATAAATGATTATATTGGCATGTGATGGAAATGGTTTTTGGTTAATTTAATTGGATATAGTTAGCCGACTATAGGATTGAGTGCACCATGAATAAAGTCGCCTTAGATGTCGAGGGGTTGTTATTATGTCGTAAACTCCATCCAAGTACCCCTAACGTTTGAGGCTAAGATCACAACGGTGGATGATTTAATCTCGGGTGTGAATCTTGTGGTTTGTGTCTCGTGCTCTTGTTAGTGGAATTATACAACTACCGATGAGCGATGGTGAGGGGTTTTGATTGTGCCATTAATCTCCAGCACGAGTGTTGAGGGGTTGTAATTTTTTCATTTAACTCCTCCTTGTAACACCCCAATTTTGGGCTTGGAAGTTAAGGGTCTGAACCGGACCGGTCAGATTTTCGGTTCGAATATAAAAGGTGGTTTTAGGGAAAGCCTAGTTCGGGATGCTTTAAAAATATGGAAAAATATCTAAAAATCCTCTTTTAATAAATATAAGAGAGTGGTGAAATCAATTTTGGAAAATAAGGCTTGGAAGTATGACATTTCGAATTAGTGACTAAAATGTAGTTTTTGAAAAGTTCGTGACTGTTTTGTAAGGATTGAAACTTTGAATCTTTAAGGAGCTAATTTACCCAAGGAAGGATTTCTCCAGATTTTTTCTTAATTTTAATGACTCATTTAATGTTTAATTAATTAAAAGAAAAGAGGGAAATCATAAGTTTTTCATAACTAACTTTTGCTAAAACTTTCTCATCTCATTTTCTCTCAAAATTCCCTCAGCCAAACACATTTCCACAGCAACATTTCTTTTGATTTTCAAACTAAAAGATGAGATTTCAATCCTCAAATGATTCCTAATCAATTCTACATCAAATCCTCTTCATTTGCTTATTGAATTTTCAAGGATTTTGGCTCTAATCAAGGAGAAATCCACATTTAGAGGTAAGGATGTCCTTCTCCTCTAAATACTCAGTTCTTTACTGAAATTCCCAAGTTCTCAATCCTTAAATTGAGTTTTATTAAAGGTTTTAATGTTGTGATCTTGATTTTGGCTTAAAATTCAAGATTTGGATTTAATTTTGAAGAAATTCGTATTGGATATTTGGGCTCTGTTTTGAGATGTCTTTTTAATGTATTTTGGATGTTTAAATGATGTGAAATGGAGGTTTAATCAATGCAATCTCGAATAGGTTGATTTTCCTAAGTTTTTACTTGTGAAAATGGTGGTTTTCTGGGTGATTTTGGTGTTCTGTTATAGCTGGAGGTATAAGAATGTGATTAGGTCCTTTTTGGATGTTAATTGATGTTTAGAAATGGTTGGAAGTGATGGATCTTGGCTGGGTTATGTTTTGGAAGAGTTTGGTGGTGATTTCAGTTGTGTTTGGTAGCCGAAATGTTGGATTTATGTAGAACAACGAGTTTAGGTGTGTTGCTGGTGATTTTAATGCATAATGATGCATTAATCCTCTGTTGTTGTGTGTTAAAAACAGGGGAGAAGGATTCGGAAGTAATAAAGGTGGCGTTGGTGGTTTCAGATGCTTGGAAGGCTTGTCGGCTAGCATAGTTTTCTGTATCGGTGAGTGGAAAAGAGTTTTCCAGCTTTGAAACATTTTGGAAAAGGTTTTGGGAGCTTAGTTTAAGTCTAAACAACTTAGATAAGCTCAAGAGTAAGTAAATGGAATTTATCTCTTGGTTTGGGCTATGTTTTGGTTTTTAAATGCACTTGGGATGATTGTGTTTTAATTACTGTTTTTAAGCATGTTTGGACATGGTTTAATGTTGGTTTATTAATGCCATTATGTTAAAGATGCACAAGGTAAGTTATCCTTGACTTGCTTGTGTTGAGTGCTTATGATTTTAAGCATGTGATGCTTGTGGAATTGACATTTTGATTATTCTTGTAAAAATAGTGGATTAATGTGGTAAAATGGTTATATTGGCAAGTGATGCAAGTGGTTGTTGGTTACTTTAATCGGATATAGTTAGTCAGCTATAGGATTGGGTGCACCGTGAATTGAGTCTCCTTGGACGTTGAGGGGTTGTGATTGTACCTTAAACTCCATCCAAGTACCCTAGCGATTGAGGAAATTAGTGTCACCACGATGAAGGATGGCTCTCGTGGGTGGACTTTGTTAAGAGTCATCGCGATGGAGGATGGCTCTCGTGGGTGGACCTTGTTAAGCGTCACAACGGTGGAGGGTTGCTCCCGTGTGTGGGCTTGGTTAAGGTGATTACAATGGTTGAGGTAGCTCCTATGTGTATGCCTTGTTGTGTGTCTCGGCTCTCGCTAGTGACTTATACAACTTTCGATGAGTGATGTTGAGGGGTTGTGATTGTACAGTTAAACTCCATCATGGGTGTTGAGGGGTTGATATTGTACCGGTAAACTCCACCTTGTGTTGTTCGGTAGTGTGTATGAAGCGTGGGGGACAACGCTTGTAATCCACGTATCCGATTGTGTCTTGTGTTGTGATGGTTTGTGAATTATCGCTTGAAAGCCAATATAATGTGTTTGAATGTAATGAAGTAAGAGTTCCTTGGAAATGATACAAGGTGCATGGGAAATATTTAAATGATGCAAGGATGCATGCGATGCTTGTTAAGCTTGAGCACAAGTATTTTTAGCTAATGTGAATGGTACATATGTGATTAGAATCTCATAAATGTATTGGAGTCTTGTGAGGGCTTGTTTTAGAAGGCATGTAATGCAAATGTTGTTTTTGTGGTTTATGTGTTGCATTTGTTCAATGCGTGAGATAGTTAGAAGGAGCAAATGGTTTTCAAAAGGTTTCTTGTTTTGAGATGTTCATCAAGAATGAGGAAAGTATGTTGTGAAGTGGAAGTGTTTTTCAAGGAATTTGTGTTTAACTTTGCATGTGATGTTCATGCATGAAAAGGGTTTAAATGATAGTTTAAAAGAATGTGTTTTGGGGTGAGTTGATTAGCTTTTTTAAGCTAAGGGTTGGATTTCATGTGGAGCAATGCATGGTTTTAAGCATGTTGTTTCAAAAGGGGGTTTTCAAACAATGCTTTGATTTATTCAAATTGCACTTACTTTTGAAGAGGGTTTTATGTTTTGCTGCATTGATGGTGTTTTGGTTTTGAGCATTCCTCACTAAGCATTATGTGCTTACGCTCCTTTGTGTCCATCAATGCAGATAATTGAAGTCGGGGCAGCAAGAAGCAAGGGATTCAAGGAGAGCTCCACTTGAGAAGTATGTCTCGGTTAATAGCTATAGATAATAAAGGCAATGGGGGGAGAGTCTTTTATATTGATGTGTAAAGAGATTGAGTATGTTGACCATATTTGGTTTGTGGTTTGAATCTTGTTGTTTATCGCTTGCAACATTTGAATATTCTTATTCATAAGTTGTTATGCTATGCTTCTTGTTTTAAAAGCATGATCAAGTGTTGGATGTGTTGAAAGAGTTGGTGCACCTAAGGTTTGTTTTGTATCTAGATTTTAGTGCAATTTGGTAGTTGTGATGCTTGGCATGTTGTTGATATGTTGAGGAATGATTTAAAGTATGTTTGTTGGTGTTTGGATGTGTAAAACCAGAGTTTTCTGCTGTTTCTGGGCAGGGTGTATCGAAACACCCTTGGCTGTTTCGAAACGGGTGCATGATTTGGTCTGGGCGTTTTGAAACGACTAGAGGTGTTTCGAAACACTTTGGCCACTGCCAAGTCCCGTTTCGATACGGGTTTTGAAACGACCCCGCATTTCAAAACGGTCAATCCCCGTCCCGAAACACTTGACCGTTGGGCTCTGATTTGAATGGTTTTGAGGTTTGCAAGCTTTACGTTTTAGTCCTGATTTTTGTATATGCAATTGCTTGAGTTCGAGATGTCCGTTTAAGGTGAAATTTGACACGGAAGCATGTAATATGGCTAATTTGATATTGGTAACTTAAAAATCAGTTAAGTCCTTCATCTTTCCAGATTTTACAATTTGGTCCATAACTTTGTATGTTGTGCAATTGAGTCCCTTATTGCTTTACGATCGCTGTGTTTTTCAAGTATGTTTTTCTCAAGGGTACGCTTAGGGTTAATGTGCATCTAGATAATATTTAAAAGAAAAAAAATAGGGTCATTAATCAAGGTTGACTTTCAGGTTGACTTTGGTTTTCCCCGTGTAATCTTCGTAGTTCGGGTCAACCGTCTAGGCCGGGCAAAGGGGGTTACATTTGGTGGTATCAGAGTTAAGTTGCGAATGTTTGAGGCGATAATAAGTTTTTGGTAAGTTGTTATAACAAGTGTTTGATGTTTGTTCTGATGTGTGGTTAGAAGTTGGTTGAAAAGTGTGTCTTTGAGCGAATTGTTGATATTTTTATCGTGCTTTTTGATTATGAATCTTCATTGAGCTAATGTGAATTTGTACTGATGATATGCTGGTGTTGTGAGCTGATTTTATGAATGATGAAAGTGTGATGGGTATGATATGTTGATATTATGCTGTTGAGGGTGAATATTGTTTGATGAAAGCATGATTGAAGTTTTCTGATTGATATGCTCGGTGTTCGTGATATCAATGTTTTTATCGATTGTGATGTCGTATAAAAGGGGAGAATTTGGGATACCCATTGCCTTATTATTATAGCTATTGTGTTATGTTGGAGTTGGAGTCTTGAATCCTTGCTTGAAGCTGGCCTGATCGTTTTGTTTGTTTTGTTATGATTGCTTGTTGTTAATAGCATGGTGGAATCGATGAGAGAATAACAGTTGGGTGAGATGGTTGCTGCTTTAGAGCGGGTTGTTAAGGCGTGGAATTCACCTTTTGGTGGAGGTGTTTTGTTTCAGTCTATAGTGCCTGGAGTTGGGGGGAAGCTGGTTCTGTGATGAAGGGTTCATCACCTGTGGTTCAAGAGGTGTCGGGAACATCTCAGGCTGTGGTAAAAGTGAGGCCTGAGGATGTGTCGACTGTGGAACACGCGAGTTTGTCGAAACAGCGTTTATATGATTTGGGAGCTGTGGAGTATCATGGTTCGACACCTGAGGCATTCAAGGCCTGGTTAGCCAGTGTAATTCTGATTTTGGATCAGGAAGGGTGTGACTACGCCTGTAAGCTGGGAAGTGTTGTCTCATTGATGTTGGAGGACGCTTGTGCCTGGTGGACATCTGTGGCGGTGGAAACGCATATCCACGATATAGATTGGGACTTCTTTGTGTTTGTCTTTTATGAAAGGTACCTTGGAGAGAAATTCCCAAGGGTTAAGCAACGTGGGGGTGTGCCTTCATATTGTGAAGGTGAGAAAAGTTTAAGCAAGAGCGTTATGGGTACTGACCTCGGGAGAGGTCAGCGTAAGAGGCTACGTGATAGAAGGTTTTGTTTGAATCGAAGTCTGGGTGGTAGTGCAGGCGTGGGTCAAGTGCAGTATGACCAAGGAGTTGTAGCTCTGTTGCCGAAGTGTGACCGTTGTGGAAGGTGTCATGTTGGAGGTTGTTGGGGCGCGGGAGTTAGATGGAACTGTGGTTCTATAGTGCATGTGAAGCGAAATTGTCCTCAAGTGGTGAGATCGACTTTAGTGGGTGCAAAAGGGTCTCAGAAGGGTCTTGGCTATGACCGAGACAGAGTTCGGAGGTGGCAAGAAAGGTAGAAGGGTGTGAGGAGCTTGGGGAATGAATCTTGTTGGAATTGTGGGGCTGATGGACATTTGAGACGAAATTGTTTGGAGTTGGCTTGGGGTAGTCAGGGTTCTTTACTGCAGGGAGACGGTGATGACCTTAAAGGGTTGGTTGATGCTACGACGGTGCGGCTAGAGAATGATGGTCCTGCGAGGAAGAGAGCTTGTCTGTTGAAGCTCCGGGACAGTGAGGTGATTTCAGGTAATATTGTTAAGTAATCTTTGCCCTAGTTATCTTTGTTTGGTTTCGGTTTGGTTTCCCTTGCGTAGAGGGTTTGGTCTTATAGCTAGCAAGTTTGGGGTAATAGCCGGTGTTGTTTTGAAAACAACTTTAGTGTGAAGAGAGCATTAATGGGTATTTTGTGATTAGTGGATTGTTAGAATGGTAGAGTTGGACAAGTTAGAAGTGAGGTAAGAGGTTGTTCTTAGGCGGATTCTGAGGATGTTATTGGTGTGTGTGAGCCGACATACATGCACAGTTAAAACCATTTGTTATCTACTATATTATATATATGTTGATACATGCATACATGTGACATGACATTGGAGGTTTTGCATACATGTACACAAGCATTGATAGGGCATATTGGTGACCATGCATACGAACGTTCACACTTACTAATAGCTAGTTGGGTCTGTTAGTGTTGTGATAGGATTAGGTTGGATGGTGGGTTCTAAGAGTTGCTTCGGTGCTAGGAGAATGTTAGAAGTAATGGAGGGTGGTAGGCGAGTTGTCAGTAATAGTGAGTGCGATCTAGCCTGTTGGTAGAAGGAAAGTGTTTTGGTGCTTAAGGAGTTTAGCGGTGTGGTGGTGAGGAGATTACCGGTTGGAGTTAGAATCGGTCAAGTGGTTATTAATAGCTGATAGATGTGGTAGTTCTCTGTGTTAAGTGACGTTGTAGGTTAGTGGATGTGTCTCCGGAGTGCTGAGGTGACTTGGCATTGATGTTGCAATAGGAGGATTGTTTATGTGGGTGATGGTTTGTAGCAACCTTCGAAGAGTTGAGTAGAGGTTTCGTAGTCTTAACCTGTTAGTATAGAATGGGCGGTAACCAGGTAAGGTTAGTGTTGTGGTCAAAGTCTTGAAGTGGAAAGGCAATGTAAGTACAAGGGCCATTGTTGGTTGGCCGAGTTCTTGTGAGAAGTGGTTGGCTAGTCGTGTATAAGTAAATCCCTTTTGAAGTCAGCTGGTGGTATGTGGAACGGCTGGCGGAGTCAAGGTTGGGGTTTTGTGATGTGGATTTCGAATGTTGTGTGTGTAGTTTTGGTGATTCGTTATGGTAGTGATAGTGGCGGATGTGAAGGAATGTTATCAATACGTTGAGAAGTTTGAGTAAGCAGTTGATGCTTAAGAAATTTTTGCTTGTTGTGGTAATCTTTGAAAGAGGTTGAGCAGTTTTGCAAGGGGTTTTAGAAGCAGTGAAGGTTGTGGGTCACATGGTGACTGAAACTGGTTGCGTTATTGTCACCGAGTGTGCGAGTTTTGGGAGTTTTGAGATAAGGTTCTTCGGGTTGCTGGGGCTATGCGAAGTTCGGAAGTGTGAAAGGTTAAGCTGTGGTTAAGATCTGAGTGTTCTGGAAGTCTTGAACAGTGTGTAGTGGTGTTGGATTTGGTTATAGTGTAAGTTTGATTTGAGGAGGAGTTGTTTTTGTGGTGTTTTGGGTGGAAGATGTTCGGCAGTGGTTAAGTCTCATACGTTGCTCTGTGTGTCGCTTGTGAAGTTTGGTATCGTGCTCTTTTCGCCGGTTGAAATTTCGAGGACGAAATTTCCTAAGAGGGGGAGAGTTGTAACACCCTAATTTTGGGCTTGGAAGTTTAGGGTCTGAACCGGACCGGTCAGATTTTCAATTCGAATATAAAAGGTGGTTTTAGGGAAAGCCTAGTTCGGGATGCTTTAAAAATATGGAAAAATATCTAAAAATCCTCTTTTATTATATATAAGAGAGTGGTGAAATCAATTTTGCAAAATAAGGCTTGGAAGTATGAAATTTTGAATTAGTGACTAAAATGTAATTTTTGAAAAGTTCGTGACTGTTTTGTAAGGATTGAAACTTTGAATCTTTAAGGAGCTAATTTACCCAAGGAAGGATTTCTCCAGATTTTTTCTTAATTTTAATGACTCATTTAATGTTTAATTAATTAAAAGAAAATAGGGAAATCATATTTTAGTTTTTCATAACTATCTTTTGCTAAAACTTTCTCATCTCATTTTCTCTCAAAATTCCCTCAGCCAAACACATTTTCACAACAACATTTCTTTTGATTTTCACACTGAAAGATGAGATTTCAATCCTCAAATGATTCCTAATCAATTCTACATCAAATCCTCTTCATTTGCTTATTGAATTTTAAAGGATTTTTGGCTCTAATCAAGGAGAAATCCACATTTAGAGGTAAGGATGTCATTCTCCTCTAAATACTCAGTTCTTTACTGAAATTCCCAAGTTCTCAATCCTTAAATTGAGTTTTATTAAAGGTTTTAATGTTGTGATCTTGATTTTGGCTTAAAATTCAAGATTTGGATTTAATTTTGAAGAAATTCGTATTGGATGTTTGGGCTCTGTTTTGAGATGTCTTTTTAATGTATTTTGGATGTTTAAATGATCTGAAATGGAGGTTTAATCAATGCAATCCCGAATAGGGTGATTTTCCTAAGTTTTTACTTGTGAAAATGGTGGCTTTTTGGGTGATTTTGGTGTTCGGTTATAGATGGAGGTATAAGGATGTGATTAGGTCCTTTTGGGATGTTAATTGATGTTTAAAAATGGTTGGAAGTGATGGATCTTGGCTGGGTTATGTTTTGGAAGAGTTTGGAGGTGATTTCAGTTGTGTTTGGTAGCCGAAATGTTGGATTTATGTATAACAACGAGTTTAGGTGTGTTGGTTGTGATTTTAATGCATGATGATGCATTAATCCTCTGTTGTTATGTGTTAAAAACAAGGGAGAAGGATTCGGAAGTAATAAAGGTGGCGTTGGTGGTTTCGGATGCTTGGAAGGCTTGTCGGCTAGCATAGTTTTCTGTATCGGTGAGTGGAAAAGAGTTTTCCAGCTTTGAAACATTTTGGACAAGGTTTTGGGAGCTTAGTTTAAGTCTAAACAACTTAGCTAAGCTCAAGAGTAAGTAAATGGAATTTCTCTCTTTGTTTGGGCTATGTTTTGGTTTTTGAAATGCACTTGGGATGATTGTGTTTTAATTACTGTTTTTAAGCATGTTTGGACATGGTTTAATGTTAGTTTATTAATGCCATTATGTTAAAGATGCACAAGGTAAGTTATCCTTGACTTGCTTGTGTTGAGTGCTTATGATTTTAAGCATGTGATGCTTGTGGAATTGGCATTTTGATTATGCTTGTAAAAACAGTGGATTAATGTGGTAAAATGGTTATATTGGCAAGTGATGTAAGTGGTTGTTGGTTACTTTAATCAGATATAGTTAGCCGGCTATAGGATTGGGTGCACCGTGAATTGAGTCGCCTTGGACATTGAGGGGTTGTGATTGTACCGTAAACTCCACCCAAGTACCCTAGCGATTGAGGAAATTAGTGTCACCACGATGGAGGATGGCTGTCGTGGGTGGACTTTGTTAAGAGTCATCGCGATGGAGGATGGCTCTCGTGGGTGGACCTTGTTAAGCGTCACAATGGTGGAGGGTTGCTCCCGTGTGTGGGCTTGGTTAAGGTGATTACAATGGTTGAGGTAGCTCCTATGTGTATGCCTTGTGGTGTGTCTCGGATCTCGCTAGTGAGTTATACAACTTCCGATGAGTGATGTTGAGGGGTTGTGATTGTACCGTTAAACTCCATCATGGGTGTTGAGGGGTTGAGATTGAACCGGTAAACTCCACCTTGTGTTGTTCGGTAGTGTGTATGAAGCGTGGGGGACAACGCTTGTAATCCGCGTATCCGATTGTGTCTTGTGTTGTGATGGTTTGTGAATTATCGTTTGAAAGCCAATATAATGTGTTTGAATGTAATGAAGCAAGAGTTGCTTGGAAATGATGCATGGTGCATGGGAATATTTAAATGATGCAAGGATGCATGCGATGCTTGTTATGCTTGAGCACAAGTATTTTTAGCTAATGTGAATGGTACATATGTGCTTAGAATCTCATAAATGTATTGAAGTCTTGTGAGGGCTTGTTTTAGAAAGCATGTAATGCAAATGTTGTTTTTGTGGTTCATGTGTTGCATTTGTTTAATGCGTGAGATAGTTAGAAGGAGCAAATGGTTTTCAAAAGGTTTCTTGTTTTGAGATGTTCATCAAGAATGAGGAAAGTATGTTGTGAAGTGGAAGTGTTTTTCAAGGAATTTGTGTTTAACTTTGCATGTGATGTTCATGCATGAAAAGGGTTTAAATGATAGTTTACAAGAATGTGTTTTGGGGTGAGTTGATTAGCTTTTCTAAGCTAAGGGTTGGATTTCATGTGGAGCAATGCATGGTTTTAAGCATGTTGTTTCAAAAGGGGGTTTTCAAACAATGTTTTGATTTATTCAAATTGCACTTACTTTTGAAGAGGGTTTTATGTTTTGCTGCATTGATGGTGTTTTGGTTTTGAGCATTCCTCACTAAGCATTATGTGCTTACGCTCCTTTGTGTCCATCAATGCAGATAATTGAAGTCGGGGCAGCAAGAAGCAGGGGATTCAAGGAGAGCTCCACTTGAGAAGTATGTCTCGGTTAATAGCTATAGATAATAAAGGTAATGGGGGAGAGTCTTTTATATTGATGTGTAAAGAGATTGAGTATGTTGACCATATTTGGTTTGTGGTTTGAATCTTGTTGTTTATCGCTTGCAACATTTGAATCTTCTTATTCATAAGTTGTTATGCTATGCTTCCTGTTTTAAAAGCATGATCAAGTGTTGGATGTGTTGAAAGAGTTGGTGCACCTAAGGTTTGTTTTGTATCTAGATTTTAATGCAATTTGGTAGTTGTGATGCTTGGCATGTTGTTGATATGTTGAGGAATGATTTAAAGTATGTTTGTTGGTGTTTGGATGTGTAAAACCAGAGTGTTCTGCTGTTTCTGGGCAGGGTGTATCGAAACACCCTTGGCTGTTTCGAAACGGGTGCATGATTTGGCCTGGGCGTTTCGAAACGGCTAGAGGTGTTTCGAAACACTTTAGCCACTGCCAAGTCCCATTTCGATACGGGTTTCGAAACGACCCCGTGTTTCGAAACGGTCAATCCCCGTTCCGAAACACTTGACCGTTGGGCTCTGATTTGAATGGTTTTGAGGTTTGCAAGCTTTCCGTTTTAGTCCTGATTTTTGTATATGCAATTGCTTGAGTTCGAGATGTCCGTTTAAGGTGAAATTTGACAGGGAAGCATGTAATATGGCTAATTTGATATTGGTAACTTACAAATTAGTTAAGTCCTTCAGCTTTCTAGATTTTACAATTTGGTCCCTAACTTTGTATGTTGTGCAATTGAGTTCCTTATTGCTTTCCGATCGCTGTGTTTTTCAAGTATGTTTTTCTCAAGGGTACGCTTAGGGTTAATGTGCATCTAGATAAGATTTAAAAGAAAAAAATATGGTGTATGTTGAAATTAATGACGCTTAGGGTAGTGTGTATGAAGCGTGTGGTACAACGCTTGTAATCCGCGTATCCGATTGTGTCAATTGTGTTGGTTTTGATACGAGTTGTTATTGATCACTTGTGTGCCAATATAATGAAATTTATTTAATGATTTAATGATGGACATTGATGTTGAGAAAACATGTGATGCTTGAGAGATATGCTGGAATGCATATGATTCTTGGCTTAAGCATGAGAAAAGGTTTTTGCTGTTGAAATTAATGATGCTCTTGGCATTTGGATTTGAAAGTAGAAATGGTGTTTTAAAGTGCATGTTTTAAAGGAAGGCATATGTTTACAAAGAATGATGAATTGGTTTTTTATAAAATGCATTGATGAATGTTTGTTGTTTCAACGGTCCTCACTAAGCTTTATGCTTACGCTCATTTGTTTCATCAATGCAGAGAATTGAGCATTTGAGGCAGCAAGAGAGCAAGGGAAATCCAAGTGATTTGCGGTAAATAAAAGTATGTGTTTTCACTTAGTGTAATATGAGGCAATGGGAGGGATTTCTACCTATGGTTTTGTTTGGTGATGTTTAACACCTTGAGCTTGTTTGGCTTATGTTTTTGCACTTGTAAGAGGTCTTAAATTTAGCTTTTGGTCTTATATTATGGTATGCGTATCGATACTAGGTATTGTGTATCGATGCGCTAAGGCTATTTTCAGGCATTTCAGCTTAAGGGTACCGATACGAGTTACCCTCGTATTGATACACCTAGGCAAAGGTTTAAAAGTCGTACTGATACGGGGGAAAGCGTATCGAAACCCTTTTCCCAAAATTTGCCACTGCAATTTCGCGTATCGATAGGGGTTCAGGCGTACCGATACTTGTTTGTTATTTTCTATTAAAGGTATCTTTAAAAGTTCTAGAATGTTGCATATTAGTCCCTGGATATTGTGTGATTAATTGGTTGAGTCTGGATGATCCGTTTGTGATTAAATTTGACATGATGGCATGTTACATGACTAATTAAGGGTCGATAACTTTAAAATCGGAATGGTCCCTGTATTTTATGGAAATTAAAGTTTAGTCCCTAAATATGTATTTTAAGCAATTGAACTCGTAATCGAACTCCGATTGCTTTGCCGTTTTCTTCCAAGAGTGTTGTCGATCACATAGGATCTTAATGTGCATCTAGAGAAGATAAAAAGAAATAAAAGGGTTTCTAGTCGAAGTTGGCTTTAATGAGTTGGCTTTGGTTTTCCCCGTGTAATCTTTTTAGTTCAGGTCGGGCGTCTAGGACAGGCTAAGGAGGTTATATTTGTTGGTATCAGAGCCAAGATACGAAATAATTGGGAATGGTGGTAAGTGGAATTGGTATGTTTTGATGTTCGATTCAATGTTAGTGGCATGCTGTTTGAAAAATCATATTTTTAGTTGAATGTTGGTGTTATGCCATGCTTGGTTGTTATGAATCATAAAAGAGATAAATATGATTGTATGTTGCTAATTGTGGATGAGTTAAAGCATGATGGTTGTGATAGGATATTGTATGCTATATTATGCTTGAAGGAAATCGGGGTGCCCACTCCCTTATTACACTAGTGAATGTTTTAAATTGGTTTTATAAACTTGGATCCTTGCTTGAGGCTGGCCTAAATCATGGTTTGATTTGTTTTTGTTGTTATGCCTTGTTAAAAATAGCTCAATGGGTCCGGAGAGAGAGCTTAGATCGAATACGATCGTGTGTGCGCCTGAGCATGGAAATTAGGGGGTTGAGAACCCAACTGATGAGACTCTACCTCCGCCACCACCACCTAGAGGTGGGGAGCCTGAGCAACGCGGACAGGCTGGTCCAGGTTTGGGTGATCTAATGCAGCTGGTTCAAGCGATCACCGGAGCGTTTCAGGCTGCGGTAGCTGGAGCGTAAGTTCAGGCACCTGTAGCTGGGCAGGTGGGGTTGCCTTTGGAAAGGCTGAGGAATTTGGGAGCTGTTGAGTTCCATGGTATGTCTCCTGAGGCATCAGAGGCATGGTAAGCTAGTACAATCCGTATTATGGATCAGATAAGCTGCAATGATGTGCACAAGCTGGGATGCGCAGTTTCCTTGCTCCAGGGTGATGCCTATAGTTGGTGGACAACTATCACTGCTGAAATGGAACCCAATGAGGCGGATTGGGAGTTCTTTCGGAGTGTTTTTAGAAAGAAGTATCTTGGTGTAAGATACTTGGATAAAAAGAAGCACGAGTTCATGTCGCTTCTGCAAGGAAGTCTTTCGGTGGCTGAGTACGAGGTCTGGTTCATACGTCTAAGCCAGTACGCCCATGTGTTGATGCCGAGTGAGAGGCATCATTGTGATCGCTTCTGGTATGGGTTTGTGTAGGAAGTGAAGACCTTTATGTTGGCTACAGACTACACGGATTTTGATGTGCTCGTATGTCAGGCTAAGGACATCGAGCAGAGTTTGGGTCTGGTATCTCGTGGCCGTGATTCTAGCTCTGGTAAGAGAGAAGCTAATTTTAGTTCTGGAGGTGAACGGAACAAAAGAGGCCAAGATTGGAGGCATCAGCCTAATGTGAGGCGAGGTGCTTCAGGGCGTGATGGACAGGCTCAGGGTGGACGAGTGGGGTTTGAGCAGCACACGTGCTGGACGTGTGGATCGAGGGACCATCTGAGGCAAGATTGTCCACGTTCGTCTAGAGAGGCACATGCTCCTGTTGTGGTGACAGGGAATTCTTGATGGAACTGTGGCTCAGCATATCATATGAGGCGTGAGTGTCCTCTATTGGCTGGTGGAGTCCAGGGACATGCACATGCTGTGGCTGCACCTCAGAGAAGTCGTGCGCGCGGCCGAGGCAATTTTTAGAGGAGAGATGAGGGTGGTCATGTGAGGGTCTATGCTCAGCGCGAAGGGCGCAACGACATCGATGTTATCGCAGGTACCTTTGTTCTACAATCTTTATCATTATTGGCTTTGATTGATTCTAGATCCACGCATTCTTATATCTTGAGTGAGCATGCTCATTTGCTTGATATACCTGTTGAGTTGCTTAATGTGGGAATGCAAGTGACTAGTTCTTTTGGTGAGTCTGTGGTCACAAGGAAGTTGTATCAGAGGTGTCTCTTATTTATTCAGGGTCATGTCTTTCTTGTGGATTTGATGGAGTTACCTTTTATGGATTTAATGTGATTCTTGGTATGGATTTGTTGTATGAGCATAGAGTAGTGGTTGACTTTGATGTTAAGTGAGTCACCTTAAAGCTTGCTGATGATTATGAGGTGGTGATAATAGGCGAGAATGTGAAATTCTTGTTTAATGTTGTTTCGACTTTGGAAGCAAGTCGTATGTTAAGAATGGGTTGTGATGCTTATCTTGCATACGTGATAAATCCTGGTACAAAGGATGTACGTGTGCAGGATATCAGAACCATGTGCGATTTTTCGGGTGTTATTCCGGAAGAGTAGCCTGGGTTGTCGCCAAACAGGGAAGTTGAGTTTGGTATCGAGTTGTATGAGAATACAACTCTAGTGTCCATTGCTTCTTATCGAATGACACCTAAAGAGCTGAAAGAGTTGAAGATGCAACTTCAGGAGTTGCTGGATCGAGGGTTCATCCGGCCGAGTATATCACCTTGGGGTGCGCCGGTGTTGTTTGTGAAGAAGAAAGATGGGACAATGTGGATGTGTATAGATTATCGACAACTAAACAAGTTGACGATCAAGAACAAGTATCCCTTGCCAAGGATTGATGATCGCTTTGATCAGTTTCAAGGAGCCTCAGTGTTTTCTAAGATTGATTTGAGGTCGGGGTATTTCTAGTTGAAGGTGAAGGATGTGGACGTACCTAAAACGGCTTTTCGGATGAGGTATATGCATTATGAGTTCTTAGTGATGCCTTTTGGTTTAACCAACACACCTGTTGCTTTCATGGACATGATGAATCGCGTATTCCATGAGTTATTGGATCAGTTCGTGGTGGTGTTCATCGATGACATCCTTGTGTACTCTCGTACCGAGGAGGTTCATGATAGCCACTTAAGGATAGTGTTGCAAGTGTTGTTGGAGAACCAGCTTTACGCTAAGCTACACAAATGTGAGTTTTGGCTTAGGGAAGTAGTCTTACTTGGGCATATTGTATCAGCCGAGGGTATTCGTGTTGATCTACATAAGATAGAAGCAATGATGAGTTGGAAAGTGCCGAAGTCGGTGATGGAGGTGCGAAGTTTTCTTAGCTTGGATGTATATTACCATAGGTTTGTCGAGGGTTTCTCGAAGATTGCTGCACCTTTGACCAAGTTGTTGCAGAAGAATGTTCGCTTTGAGTTGATGCAGGAGGGTAAGATGGTAGCATATGCATCTAGGCAGTTGAAGGTGCATGAGCGTAACTACCCTACTCACGATCTTAAGCTCGCGGTTGTTGTGTTTGCCTTGAAGATTTGGAGGCATTACCTGTATGGTGAGAAGTGTGTAGTATTCACAGATGATAAGAGTTTGAAGTATCTTATGTCTCAAAAGGAGTTGAATCTTAGGCAACGTCATTGGGTGGAGTTGCTTAAAGATTATGATCTGTCGATCGAGTATCATCCTGGAAAGGCCAATGTTGTGGCTGATGCTTTGAGCAGAAAGGTGGTTGTGGAGTTGATGGTGATGTTTGCTCGCTTGCGCATAGCACGAGATGGTGGTCGTGTTGCTTAATTGCAAGTGAAACCATCTTTGATTTAGATGATCAAGGATAAGCAGTTGCTTGATGATTCCCTTGTTCCTCATGTTCAGGATATTGCGGATGGTAAGCCTTCGGATTTCAGATTCAATAATGAAGGTGTTCTATGTTTTGGGAGTCAGATAGTGGTGCCGAATGATGCTGAGTTGAGGCGCACTATTCTGACTGAAGCTCATTGTAGTCATTTCGCTATACACCCTGGTAGTATGAAGATGTATCGTGGTTTGAAGGATGAGTACTATTGGGTGGGGTTGAAGAAGGATGTTGCTGAGTTTGTTAGAAAATGCATGGTTTGCCAGTGAGTGAAGGCTAAACATCAGCTTCCTTCTGCGTTGTTGCAACCTTTGAAAATCCCAGAAAGGAAGTGGGAAAGGATTACCATGGATTTCGTGTCTGGTTTTCCTTTGTAACCGTCGAAGAAGAATTCTGTTTGGGTGATTGTTGACCGCCTTACGAAGTGTAACGCCCTGGTTTTGGGCTCAGAAGTTTTGGGCGTTGACCGGTTTGGTCAAAGTGCTGATCGAATATATAAGAGTGAATTTAGGAAAGCCTAGTTCGGGTTGCATTAAAAATATGGAAAAATGTCCTAAAATCATCTTTTAATATAATTAAGTGAACTGTGAAATCAATTTTGGAAAATGAGGTTCGGAAGGTTGACATTTTGGCTAGTGACCAAAATGTAATTTTTGAAAGTTCGGTGACAGTTTTATAAAGGATTGAAACTTTGAATCTTTAAGGAGCTATTATTCCAAAAGAGTTTCTCCAGATTTTTCTAAGATATTTTAAGGTTTTATTCTGATTTAAAACATAAAGAAAGTGGAGGGAAATCATTTTTACTATTTTATAACTAACTTTTCT
The DNA here is from genome assembly GCA_030270665.1 of Hibiscus trionum. Classification (NCBI taxonomy): domain Eukaryota; kingdom Viridiplantae; phylum Streptophyta; class Magnoliopsida; order Malvales; family Malvaceae; genus Hibiscus; species Hibiscus trionum. The sequence goes on from BSYR01000010.1 coordinate 18,559,280, forward strand.
ATTTTCACTCAATTTTCCTTTTCTCTCATTTTCTCTCAACCCAAACACATTCTCCAGATTTTCTTCTTTGATTTTGTCAATCTAAATCACTCATTTCAACTCTCATTTGATTCCTAATCATCTCATCAACAAAACCTCTCAATTTGCAAGTTGTTTCATCAAGCTTTTTGGCTCTAAAAAGGAGAAACTCAAGTTTGGAGGTAAGAACGTCCTTCTCCTCTGAACTTCAAGTTCTTTATTGAAATTCCCAAGTTCTCAATCCTTGATTTGTGTTTTGTTAAAGGCTTTTCAATTGAAATCTTGATTTTGGCTTAAAATGCAAGATTTGGCGATTTTGGTGAAATTTTCGTGTGATCTGTTTGGGCAGTGTTTTGAAGTGTCAAAATGATGTTAAATGAATGCTAAATTGATTAGAAGTTGAGGTTTAATTAATGCAATCCCGAATAGGTTGAATTTCCTAAGTTTGGCTTGAGTTTTTGGTTGTTTTTGGAGTGTTTTTGGTGATCTGTTATACCTGGAAGTATAGGGTCGTGTTTGTGATCATTTTGGATGTTAATTGATGTTTAAAAATGGTTAGAAGTGATGGATCTTGGCTGGGTTAAGTTTTGGTAGTGTTTGGAGGTGATTTCGGTTGTGTTTGGTAGCCGAATTGTTGGTTGTGTGATGAGCAGCGAGTTTGGTTGTGTGGCTGCTGTTCTTAATGCATAATGATGCATTAATGTGCTGTTTTTGTGTGCTTGAAACAGGGGAGTTTGATCCGTGAGCTTTAGAGGTGTTGCGGAAGGTTTCGGATGCTTGGAAGGCTTGGTGGCTAGCCTTGTTTTGGTTATCGGTGAGTGAAGTGTGGTTTTCAGCTTTTAAACCAAGGTTTGAAGGTTTTTGGGAGCTTAGTGTAAGTCTCAACAACTTTGCTAAGCTCAAGAGTAAGTGAATGGATTTTCGCTCTTGAATTATGATTGTGAAATTGGCTTTTAAGCAATTGTGGTTGATGATTGAAATGCATGTGTTTTGCATGGTTTAAATCTGTTTTGAAAGCATATTTTAGCATGGTTTAATGCTGGTTTTGAAAGCCATATGTGAAGGATGCTCAAGGTAAGAGATCCTTGGTTTTATACATTGGAAATGTGGTTTTTATGCATGGTGTTGCATGTTGTTCAATGGCTTTGTTTAATGCTTTAAAACAGTGAATTAATGTTGGTAAGTGATGGTTTTTGCATTATGGTTATGCATGTGAAACATTGGACTAATGTGGTAAGGTGGTTATATTGGCAAGTGATGTAAGTGGTTCTTGGTTCTTTGATCAGATATAGTTAGCCGGCTATAGGATTGGGTGCACCGTGAATTAAGTCGCCTTGGAGGTGGAGTGGTCAAGAGTGGACCGGTAAACTCCCTTCAAGTATCCTAACGAGATGGTTGAGGTCATAATGGAGGTGTTGCCCATTCGAGGACCTTGGTTGAGCAAAGGTTATATGGTGTTTAAAAGTCCATATGTGGGAACCTTGTGCTTGTTGAGATCACAATGGCGGTGTTAAGTCCATGTGTGGATCTTGTGTAGGGTGTCCCGGATCTCGTTAGTGATGTTATACAACTACCAATCGGTGAATGCAAAGGTTGTATGGTGTTTGAAAGTCCATACATGGGAACCTTGTGCATGTCAAGGTTGTATGGTGTTTGAAAGTCCATACATGGGAACCTTGGGGAAAAGTTGAGGTTGTATGGTGTTTGAAAGTCCATACATGGGAACCTCGGGAAAGCTAAGGTTGTATGGTGTTTAAAAGTCCATACATGGGAACCTTAGGATGTTGAGGTCAAATGGTGTTTAAAAGTCCATTTGGGAGACCTTGGATTGGTAGGGTGTATGGAGCGTAGGGACAACGCTCGGAATCCGCGTATCCGATTGGGTGTTGAGTTGAAAAGTGAATGTGGTTGATCACTTGAAGGCCAATATGATGTTCTTGATTGTGATGAAGCATGGGATGCTTGAATTGATGCATAATTGCATGTGAAGCATGAGATGCTTGAAAAGATGCATGGTTGCATGGAAAGTGTATAATGCTTGTGAATGCATGTTTACTTGTTAAGTTGAACAAGTGTTGATTATCATTTGGAAAATGATGCATGTGAGCATGAAATATCTTTAGTGCATTGGAGTCTTGTTAAGACTTGTTTTTAAAGGCATGTGATGTTGATGTTGTGGTACATATATGTTGCCTTGGTTTAATGCATGTGTTGGTTGGTTTGTGAAATGGTTTTAAAAGATTCTTGCTTGAATTGGCTTTCAAGTTTAAGAAAGGTATGTTGTGAAATGGGAGTGTTTTCCAAGGTTTTGTTTTAGCTTGCATATGGTGTTTATGCATGGTTTGGCTAAATGGTTGATTTTGCAAGTTGTGCTTTGAAAAGGGTTTTCTTAGTTTGCTAAACTAAGGGTTGGTTTTCATGTATATGCAATGCATGGTTTTAAGCATGTTGTTGAAAAGAGTTTTTCCAACTTTGCTTGCTAATCAAATCGGGTTGCTTTTCAAAGAGGTTTTTATGGCTCGCTGCATTGATGGTGTTTTGGTTTTGAGCATTCCTCACTAAGCATTATATGCTTACGCTCCTTTTTGTCCATCAATGCAGATTCTTGAAGTTTGGACAGCGAGGAGCAAGGGATTCAAGAAGGACTCCACTTGAGATGTATGTCTCGGTTAATAGCTATAGTTAATAAAGGCAATGGGGTAGAATCTCTTGGGTTGATGTATGTGTTTGTTTATGTTCGGACAAGTATGGTTTTGTGTTGTTGATGTTGTTGGAACATGGTTTGGCTTATGAGTTTGAATTGGAAGTATGTTGTTTAAATGGTTGCTTGTGTTGGAAGCTTAACCTTGAAATTGGGGTTTTTCGTGTATGTTGACATGTTGTTGAATTGTTGATGCAAGTATGCCTCTTTTATGTTGAATTGCATGTTGGCAAAGTTTGGTGGCTTTTGGAGCATGATTGGATGTTTAATTGCATGTTTAAGAATGCATTTTGAGGCTTGCTGTGCAGGGTGTTTCGGAACAGCCAATACCGTTTCGGAACGGGTGCCTTAAACAAGCCCAGGCGTCCGAAACGGGAGGGACCGTTCCGAAACGGAAAGGCTACTGCCAGACCCCCGTTTCGGTACGCGTTGCGGAACGGCCCCGCGTTTCGGAACGGGCTAAGCCTGTTTCGGAACGGGTGACCGTTGGGGGCTGACATTGGCAGTTAAATGTTTTGAAAAGTTGCATTTTGGTCCTGAATCTTGTTTGTGCAATTGTATGAGTTTGGGATGTCCGTTTGAGCTGAAATTTGGCAGTGAAGCATGAAACCTGACTAATTGCAATATGGTAACTTTAATTTGGGTTAAGTTCTCATATTTAACAGAAATTACAATTTTGTCCCTAAAATTGTAATTTGTTCAATTGGGTCCCCGTTTGATCTCTGATGTTTGTGATCTTTGAGTATGGTGTTTGAGTGATCACATATAGGACTAATGTGCATCTAGACAAGATTAAAAAGGAAAAAAAGGGTCGTTAATCAAGGTTGACTTTCGGGTTGACTTTGGTTTTCCCCGTGTAATCTTCGTAGTTCGGGTCAACCGTCTAGGCCGGGCTACGGGGGTTACATTTAGTGGTATTAGAGCTGAGTTGCGAATGCTTGGGGAAAACGGTAAGTTGTTGTGATGTGTGGATGTTTACCTTGTTGTGTGGATGAAAGTTGGTTGAAACACGTGTTTCTGGGCATGATGCTGATGTTTCTGAGCAAATTGTTGATGTTTCTGATCAAGTTGCTGATGTTTTCGAGCATGCTTTGCGTTTATGAATCATTGTTGAATTAATATGGATATGTGCTGATGTTGTGAGCTGGTGTTATGCTTGATGATTGTGTAATGAGTATGTTATGTTGATAATATGCTGATGCAAATGGATGCTGTTGGATGTAAGCATGATCGAGTATGTAGATTGATATGCTTGATGTTGTGATATCCATGTTGTGTTGACTGTTATGTCATGTAAAAGGGAGGATTCGGGATACCCATTGCCTTATTAATATAGCTATTGTGTTATTTTGGAGTTGGAGTTTGAATCTTTGCTTAATGCTGGTCTAACTGGTTTGTTTGTTATTGTGATTGTATGTTTGTTGTTGTTAGTAGTATGGCTAAGACGATGAAAGAATGGCAGTTGGGTGAGATGGTTGCTGCCTTGGGGCAGGTTGTTAAGGCGTGGAATTCACCCTTTGGTAGAGGTGTTTTGTCTCAGTTTTCTGTGCCTGGGGTTGAGGTGATAAGGCAAGGGAAAGAAGCTGGTTCTGTGGTGAAGAGTTCATCATCTGATGTTCAGGAGGTGTTGGGAACATCTCAGGCTGTGGTAAAGGTAAAGTCAGTGAATGTGCTGGCTGTGGGATGTGTGGGTTTGCCGAAGCAGCGTTTGCTTGATTTGGGTGCTGTGGAATATCGTGGTTCTACACCGGAGATGTTTGAGGCCTGGTTGGCCAGTGTGGTTCTGATCTTGGATCAGGAAGGCTGTGATCTTGCTTGTAAGCTGGGGAGTGTTGTTTCTTTGATGTTGGAGGATGCCTGTGTCTGGTGGACATCAGTGGCTGTGGCGTCACATATTCCTGATATTGATTGGGATTTCTTTGTATCTGCCTTTTATGAAAGGTATCTTGGAGGGAAGTTTCCAAGGGTTGAGCAATGTGACGGTGGTGTTGTTGTAGAGCAAGTGTTGCTTGGGCAAGGAGTGGAAGTTCAGCCACCGGTGTGTGACCGTTGTGAAAGGCGCCATGTTGGAGGTTGTTGGGGCACGGGTGCTTGCTGGAACTGTGGTTCCAAAGTGCATGTTAAGCGTGATTGTCCTCTTGGAGTGAAGTCAGCTTTAGTGTTAGCCAAAGGGTCTCAGAAAGGCCGTGGGCACGGCCGAGGCAAGGTTCAGAAGTGGCAGAAAGAGCAGAAAGTTGTGAAGAGTGTGGGAAAGGAGAATTGCTGGAAATGTGGGTCTGCTGGACACATGAGACGTGATTGTTTGATGTTGGCTCGGAACAGCCAAGGTCCCTTACCGCAAGGAGTTGGTGGTGACCCTGGTGTGTTAGCTGGTGCTGCAGTGGTGCAGCAGGAGGATGATGGTTCCGCGAGGAAGAGAGTTCGTCTGATGAAGCTTCAGGGTGATGTGGTGCTTTCAGGTAACCTTGTTTAGTAATCTTTGCTCTAGTTACCTTAGTTTGGTTTCTGTTGGTTTTCCTTGCGTGGTAAGTTTAGTCTTGTTGCTAGCATGTTTGGGGTAATGGTTGTAGTTTGGAAACATCTTTGGAGTGAAGAAGGCTTAGGTGAGAATCTTATGGTTAATGATTGTTGGTATGATGGAGTTAGATAAGTTAGAAGTGAGGTAGGAGGTTGTTCTTAGACGGATTTGAGGATGTTATTGGAGGGTGTGAACTGGCATTCATGCACAGTTAAAATCATTGTTATATGCTATATTATATATGTTGGTCCATGCATACATATGGCATGACATTAGAGGTTTTGCATACATGTACATCAGGCATTGATAGGGCATGTTGGTGATCATGCATACGATGTTCACACTCGCTAATAACTAATCGAATCTGTTAGAGTGGTGGTTGGGTTAGGTTGGATGATGGGTTTTTAGAGGTTGTTTTGGTGGGGTGAGAGAGGTTGTTTTAGAGGTTGTTTTGGTGCTGGGTGAGAGTTAGACGTAATGGAGTATATATTAGGCTAGTTGCTAGTAATAGTGAGAGTGGTATGGTCTGATGGTAGAAGGATAGTGTTTGTTGCTTAAAGAGAGTTTAGTGGTTTGGATAGCTAAGTGGAAGGGGTAGCACCTTGATGCTAAGTGATGTTGTAGTTTAATGGTTGTGTTTCCAGGTGCTGGGGTAGCTTAGCATTTGGGTTGTTGTGGAAGGGTTGTGTTTGTAACTGCTGGTTCTTAGCAACCTTTGAGGAGTTGAGGAGTTGGTATGTATGATAGGTTGGGCGATGTCCTGGTAAGACAAGTGTTATGGTTGAAGTTTGAGGTGGAAGGGTTATGAAAGATCGAAGGCTTTTGTTGGTTATTGGGTTCTTGTGAGAAGTGGTTGGCTGGTTGTGTGTATGTGATTTTCTTTTGAGGTCAGCTGGTGCTGTATGGAACAGCTGGCGGAGTCGAGTTGGGGTTGCGATGTGATTTTTGGAATCTGGGTGAGTGATCCTGGTGAGATGTTGTGGTAATGTTAGCAACAGTTGTGAGGGTTTATCAGCATTCGTTGGGGAGTTTGGGTAAGCAGTTTATGTTTAAGGATTTTTGCTTATTGGGAAATTCTTGGAAGGGGTTTGAGAGTTGCAAGAGTTTTGGAAGCAGAGAAGTTTGCAGAGTGGTTGAATTGGATTGGTTAGAGTCCCTGTGTAAACCAGTCTTGGAAGTTGTGTGTTACAGTAATGTGTGCTGTGAGAGTTAAAGTTCTTCATGATTGAAGTTGGGGCTGTGTACAGTCCGGATATGTGGAAGGTTAAGTTGTGGCTATCTTTGAGTGTTCTGGGTTTGTGAACAGCATGTGGTGGTGTTGGGTTCAGTGGAGTTTTGTGTGGAAAGTGTTCAGTGTTGGTTGAGGTTTTTATGTTGCCTTGTGTGTGTTTTGAGAAGGTTGTGGTTCTCTTTTCGCCGGTTAAATTTCGAGGACGAAATTTCCTAAGGGGGGGAGAGTTGTAACGCCCCGGTTTTGGGCTCAGAAGTTTTGGGCGTTGACCGGTTTGGTCAAAGTGCTGATCGAATATATAAGAGTGAATTTAGGAAAGCCTAGTTCGGGTTGCATTAAAAATATGGAAAAATGTCCTAAAATCATCTTTTAATATAATTAAGTGAACTGTGAAATCAATTTTGGAAAATGAGGTTCGGAAGGTTGACATTTTGGCTAGTGACCAAAATGTAATTTTTGAAAGTTCGGTGATAGTTTTATAAAGGATTGAAACTTTGAATCTTTAAGGAGCTATTATTCCAAAAGAGTTTCTCCAGATTTTTCTAAGATATTTTAAGGTTTTATTCTGATTTAAAACATAAAGAAAGTGGAGGGAAATCATTTTTACTATTTTATAACTAACTTTTCTATTTTCTCTCAATTTTCCTTTTCTCTCATTTTCTCTCAACCCAAACACATTCTCCAGATTTTCTTCTTTGATTTTGTCAATATAAATCACTCATTTCAACTCTCATTTGATTCCTAATCATCTCATCAACAAAACCTCTCAATTTGCAAGTTGTTTCATCAAGCTTTTTGGCTCTAAAAAGGAGAAACTCAAGTTTGGAGGTAAGAACGTCCTTCTCCTCTGAACTTCAAGTTCTTTATTGAAATTCCCAAGTTCTCAATCCTTGATTTGTGTTTTGTTAAAGGCTTTTCAATTGAAATCTTGATTTTGGCTTAAAATGCAAGATTTGGCGATTTTGGTGAAATTTTCGTGTGATCTGTTTGGGCAGTGTTTTGAAGTGTCAAAATGATGTTAAATGAATGCTAAATTGATTAGAAGTTGAGGTTTAATTAATGCAATCCCGGATAGGTTGAATTTCCTAAGTTTGCCTTGAGTTTTTGGTTGTTTTTGGAGTGTTTTTGGTGATCTGTTATACCTGGAAGTATAGGGTCGTGTTTGTGATCATTTTGGATGTTAATTGATGTTTAAAAATGGTTAGAAGTGATGGATCTTGGCTGGGTTAAGTTTTGGTAGTGTTTGGAGGTGATTTCGGTTGTGTTTGGTAGCCGAATTGTTGGTTGTGTGATGAGCAGCGAGTTTGGTTGTGTGGCTGCTGTTCTTAATGCATAATGATGCATTAATGTGCTGTTTTTGTGTGCTTGAAACAGGGGAGTTTGATCCGTGAGCTTTAGAGGTGTTGCGGAAGGTTTCGGATGCTTGGAAGGCTTGGTGGCTAGCCTTGTTTTGGTTATCGGTGAGTGAAGTTGGGTTTTCAGCTTTTAAACCAAGGTTTGATGGTTTTTGGGAGCTTAGTGTAAGTCTAAACAACTTTGCTAAGCTCAAGAGTAAGTGAATGGATTTTCGCTCTTGAATTATGATTGTGAAATTGGCTTTTAAGCAATTGTGGTTGATGATTGAAATGCATGTGTTTTGCATGGTTTAAATCTGTTTTGAAAGCATATTTTAACATGGTTTAATGCTGGTTTTGAAAGCCATATGTGAAGGATGCTCAAGGTAAGAGATCCTTGGTTTTATACATTGGAAATGTGGTTTTGATGCATGGTGTTGCATGTTGTTCAATGGCTTTGTTTAATGCTTTAAAACAGTGAATTAATGTTGGTAAGTGATGGTTTTTGCATTATGGTTATGCATGTGAAACATTGGACTAATGTGGTAAGGTGGTTATATTGGCAAGTGATGTAAGTGGTTCTTGGTTCTTTGATCGGATATAGTTAGCCGGCTATAGGATTGGGTGCACCGTGAATTAAGTCGCCTTGGAGGTGGAGTGGTCAAGAGTGGACCGGTAAACTCCCTTCAAGTATCCTAACGAGATGGTTGAGGTCATAATGGAGGTGTTGCCCATTCGAGGACCTTGGTTGAGCAAAGGTTATATGGTGTTTAAAAGTCCATATGTGGGAACCTTGTGCTTGTTGAGATCACAATGGCGGTGTTAAGTCCATGTGTGGATCTTGTGTAGGGTGTCCCGGATCTCGTTAGTGATGTTATACAACTACCAATCGGTGAATGCAAAGGTTGTATGGTGTTTGAAAGTCCATACATGGGAACCTTGTGCATGTCAAGGTTGTATGGTGTTTGAAAGTCCATACATGGGAACCTTGGGGAAAAGTTGAGGTTGTATGGTGTTTGAAAGTCCATACATGGGAACCTCGGGAAAGCTAAGGTTGTATGGTGTTTAAAAGTCCATACATGGGAACCTTAGGATGTTGAGGTCAAATGGTGTTTAAAAGTCCATTTGGGGGACCTTGGATTGGTAGGGTGTATGGAGCGTAGGGACAACGCTCGGAATCCGCGTATCCGATTGGGTGTTGAGTTGAAAAGTGAATGTGGTTGATCACTTGAAGGCCAATATGATGTTCTTGATTGTGATGAAGCATGGGATGCTTGAATTGATGCATAATTGCATGTGAAGCATGAGATGCTTGAAACGATGCATGGTTGCATGGAAAGTGTATAATGCTTGTGAATGCATGTTTACTTGTTAAGTTGAACAAGTGTTGATTATCATTTGGAAAATGATGCATGTGAGCATGAAATATCTTTAGTGCATTGGAGTCTTGTTAAGACTTGTTTTTAAAGGCATGTGATGTTGATGTTGTTGTACATATATGTTGCCTTGGTTTAATGCATGTGTTGGTTGGTTTGTGAAATGGTTTTAAAAGATTCTTGCTTGAATTGGCTTTCAAGTTTAAGAAAGGTATGTTGTGAAATGGGAGTGTTTTCCAAGGTTTTGTTTTAGCTTGCATATGGTGTTTATGCCTGGTTTGGCTAAATGGTTGATTTTGCAAGTTGTGCTTTGAAAAGGGTTTTCTGAGTTTGCTAAACTAAGGGTTGGTTTTCATGTATATGCAATGCATGGTTTTAAGCATGTTGTTGAAAAGGGTTTTTCCAACTTTGCTTGCTAATCAAATCGGGTTGCTTTTCAAAGAGGTTTTTATGGCTCGCTGCATTGATGGTGTTTTGGTTTTGAGCATTCCTCACTAAGCATTATATGCTTACGCTCCTTTTTGTCCATCAATGCAGATTCTTGAAGTTTGGACAGCGAGGAGCAAGGGATTAAAGAAGGACTCCACTTGAGATGTATGTCTCGGTTAATAGCTATAGTTAATAAAGGCAATGGGGTAGAATCTCTTGGGTTGATGTATGTGTTTGTTTATGTTCGGACAAGTATGGTTTTGTGTTGTTGATGTTGTTGGAACATGGTTTGGCTTATGAGTTTGAATTGGAAGTATGTTGTTTAAATGGTTGCTTGTGTTGGAAGCTTAACCTTGAAATTGGGGTTTTTCGTGTATGTTGACATGTTGTTGAATTGTTGATGCAAGTATGCCTCTTTTATGTTGAATTGCATGTTGGCAAAGTTTGGTGGCTTTTGGAGCATGATTGGATGTTTAATTGCATGTTTAAGAATGCATTTTGAGGCTTGCTGTGCAGGGTGTTTCGGAACAGCCAATACCGTTTCGGAACGAGTGCCTTAAACAAGCCCAGGCGTCCGAAACGGGAGGGACCGTTCCGAAACGGAAAGGCTACTGCCAGACCCCCGTTTCGGTACGCGTTGCGGAACGGCCCCGCGTTTCGAAACGGGCTAAGCCTGTTTCGGAACGGGTGACCGTTGGGGGCTGACATTGGTAGTTAAATGTTTTGAAAAGTTGCATTTTGGTCCTGAATCTTGTTTGTGCAATTGTATGAGTTTGGGATGTCCGTTTGAGCTGAAATTTGGCAGTGAAGCATGAAACCTGACTAATTGCAATATGGTAACTTTAATTTGGGTTAAGTCCTCATATTTAACAGAAATTACAATTTGGTCCCTAAAATTGTAATTTGTTCAATTGGGTCCCCGTTTGATCTCTGATGTTTGTGATCTTTGAGTATGGTGTTTGAGTGATCACATATAGGACTAATGTGCATCTAGACAAGATTAAAAAGGAAAAAAAGGGTCGTTAATCAAGGTTGACTTTCGGGTTGACTTTGGTTTTCCCCGTGTAATCTTCGTAGTTCGGGTCAACCGTCTAGGCCGGGCTACGGGGGTTACACGAAGTGTGCACATTTCTTGCATGTGCATACTACGTATACCTTGGATAAGCTGGCAGAGCTGTATAATGTTGAGATTGTGCGATTGCATGATGTTCCGAAGTCTATAGTGTCAGATAGAGATCCGAGGTTCACATCAAGGTTTTTGGAATGTTTCTATCAAGCCTTGGGCACACGGTTGAATTTTAGTACTTCTTATCATCCTCAAACGGATGGACAGTCGAAGCGTGTTATCCAAGTGCTTGATGACATGTTGAGATGATGCGTTATAGATTTTCAAGGTTCTTGGGAGAAGCACTTGCCTCTGGTTGAGTTTGCTTACAACAATAGTTACCAGGCAAGCATTCAAATGGCTCCATATGAGGCTTTGTATGGGAGAAAGTGTATAATGCCTCTTTGTTGGGTAGAAACAGGGCAAAAGTTGATTTCGATGCCGACTGTGTTGAAAGGTTCCACCGAGAAGGTGAAGCTCATTTGTGAGCGCTTAAGGGCAGCATCAGGTCGGCAAAAGTCTTACGCGGATCTGAAGCGTAAGGAGATCGAGTTCGTAGTTGGCGAACGTGTGTTCTTGGAAGAAGGTGATTAGATTTGGGCATAAGGGTAAGCTTAGCCCAAGGTTTATTGGACCTTATGAGGTTGTGGAGCTCGTATTGGCCTTGTGGCTTATCGGTTGAGGTTTCCTACCGAGTTCGAAAGGATTCATGATGTGTTTCATGTTTCGATGCTGCGGAGGTACATATCGGATCCTTTGCATGTGATGCCTGTTGAGGAGATAGAGCTGAATCCGGATTTGTCTTCTAACAAGTAACCGGTGAGGATCCTGGATTCAAGTAGCAGAGTTCTTCGTGGCAAGACGATAGAGCTTGTGAAACTGTTGTGGCGACACTGAGGGGTTGAGGAGGCCACTTGGGAAAGTAAGGCGGACATGTTGAAGCAGTTTTTTTACCTTTTTCCTTCAAGTAAAATTTTTAGGACAAAATTTCCTATGTTGAAGCAGTGTTGTTGATGAGCTCGGTTTTGGATTGATTCTAATTGATTTTTGAGTTGATTAAAATGTTGAAAAAGAGTTTTGATGGTATAGATCCTGAAATCCTTGAGATTCTTTATTTTCATGTTAGTTTTGGTTGAGTTCTTAAGGTGTTTTGTTGGCTGGAGGTGTAAGGAAGGGTTTTGGTTGTTTTTAGATGTGTTTTGATGATTTTTAATGGTTGGAAATGATGTATGTTGGTTGGGCTTGGTTTAGGAAGCAATCGATTGAGTTTTCGGTTGCTTCGGATGGGTAAATTGGTGTAGTTTTGCTGAGAAACGAGTTTGTGTTTAGTTGATGGTGTTGAAATGCATTTTAATGCATTTGGATCTCTATTTTGATGCTCTAAAAATATGTGATCTTGATCAAGAAGCAAGCGAAGCATTTTTGGAGGCTTCGGGCGGATGATCATCACGTCGGGAAGAGAAGTTTCGTGTATCGGTGAATGGAAAAGGGTTTCCAGCTTTGAAACGCTTTGAGCATGGTTTTGGAAGATTATTGTAAGTTTCAAACACTTAGCTTAGCTCGAGAGTAAGTAAATCGAAAATTTCTCTCGGAATGTGCTATGTTTTGGTTTTAAATGCACTTGATTTGAATGTGGTTTGATTATAGTTTTAAAGCATGATTTGAGCATTGATGATGTTGGATTTTAATGCCATTTTGTTAAGGATGCACATGCTAAGTGATCCTTTGGTTTATATGATTTATGCATCTGGTTTAAGCATGTTAATGCTTGTGAAAATTGAATTGTGGTTTGTGCTTGTAAAACAGTGAAATGATGATGATAAATTATTATATTGGCAAGTGATGGAAATGATTTTTGGTTACTTTAATCAGATATAGTTAGCCGGCTATAGGATTGGGTGAACCGTGAAGAAAGTTGCCTTGGATGTCTAGAAGTTTTGATTGTGTCGTAAACTTCATCCAAGTACCCTAACGATTGAGGCTAAGATCACAATGGTGGATGGTTTAATCTCGTGTTTGAATCTTGTGGTTTGTGTCTCGTGCTCTCGTTAGTGGAATTATACAACTACCGATGAGTGATGTTGAGGGGTTGTGATTGTGCCATTGAACTCCACCTTGTAACCCAATTTTTTTCTTTAGTAATTGCTCATTAGGATCCTAAGTGTTCAAGGTCGCAATGTAACAATTTACAACCCGATTAAGCAACAAATTGAAACTTGATTGCATTCAAATGCATATTAGGGACCCTTTTTGTAATTTTTACTAAATATAGGGACTTATCAACTTTTAAAGTTATCAATCCTTAATTAAACGTACTACATGCTTCTCTGTGCAAACTCAACTCAAAACAATCACCCATACTCATTTAATTGTATCTACAACATTTAGGGACTAAAACGTAAAGAATTTGAACTTCAGAATATTCCACCAACTAACATAACAACTAGTTGTTTCGGTACATGTTGCCCTGTATCAAAACATGTGTACCGAAACAGGTTCTCAAGGCTTGAAACACAGGCCTATATCCAAAGACCCCCATAGGTGTTTCAGAATTGATGCTTCTAGTAGCAAAGTGTACCGGAACTAACCTCCCTATTTCGAAACCCTTAGGCCATTTCAGGCTCACTGTTTCGGTATAGACTCAAGTGTATTGAAACATATGGGCTTGTAATGACACTTTTTGCTGGTTTTTCACACTTTAATCCACATTAAACCATTCCAACATGCCTCCAGCATGCATATAACATATTTAGAACAACAAACCGCAACATACATGGCAGAAACAACATCATAGCAAGATCATATGCATCAAGAGAATCTATATGCAAACAACCTATTCAAAAAAGGCCACTTAGAAGTCAAAACAACAACCAAGGCATAAAACAAACATTAAAGGCCATTTACAAGTCATTAAGGGCATTTCTAACATGCCTCAAACTAGGGAGTTTCAAAACACATATCCCAAAAACAAAAAGGTATTCTCACATTGCCAACTATTATTACTAATGAGAAAATATAAAATCATACTTGAGCTTAATTCATGTCTTTGGAAACTTTCTTTCCCCTTTGTTGCCCACTCAAGCTAATTCTCTACTTGTTGGAAAAATAGAGCGTAAGCACATTTGCTTAGTGAGGAATGCTCAAAACAACCAACCACAACAATGCATTTTAAAACCATTTCTCCTTATAAAATCTCTTTCTCATCATGCACTTTCAATCTCATGCTTTAAATCATTTTCATAGCTGTTGGGATTTATGTGCTTGGTTTCCTTCAACCGTTCTAGCTCGCCAAGTGTGGAGAAGTTGTATATTTCGGTTTTTGTGGGAATTGAAAGATAGACAATTGACACAAGGATTTATAGTGGTTCGGCCTTCTAACAAGCACCTACATCCACTACCTTAACTTCCCACTAAGGATTTCAACAAATTCACTGTTGAATTTCTTCCCCTTTTCTAGGCTAAGGAGGCAACCTTTACACACTCAAAGCTTTCTAACCCAAAGCTTGAGTAAACCCTATTTACAAGAGAAATTCTAAAGCAAACTTGAAATCCCTTTAATAGGTAATTGTTTGAACTATTTAGTTCTCACCCAAAACATAAACACTTGAGCAAATTTGACAATGTTTAGCTCACAAGTGTTGTCTATACAAGAAAATGAACAATTAAGCTCTAAGACAAATTCTTTATCATTATGTTGTTTACAATTGAAGCATTAGTCTTGTCCGGTATCCATTTGGGAGGAAATGAAAGGCAAAATGAAGGAGAGGTTCATACCAGCCTATTAACATCAGGAATTATTGCGGAAACTCCAGAACCTCAAACAAGATAACATGAGTGTAGAAGATTTTTTTAAAGAGATGGAGATGGCAATGATACGAGCAAATATGGACGAAGACATTGAATCTACCATGGCAAGGTTCATTTCGGGTCTAAATCAAGACATAGTCGACATCGTGGATTTGCAATACCATGTGGGCTTAGAAGAATTGGTTCACTTAGCTATGAAGGTGGAACAAAAATTTAAACATAAAGGTACGTCCCGAAGCAACACTTCTACTTCTAAATGGAGTCAGAATTCAAACTGGGGACAGAGTGCTCCCAAGGTGCCATACAAACCAAATCAGTTATAAATCAAGTCATAGCTAAAAGGCTCTCAAATGCTTTCAAATCAAACTTACTTCCTCAAATCCATATAATATCAAAATAAAGATATATTGGCATTTACTAAGTGATTGGTGTAAAAACGTCACATTATAAGTGCAAGCAACACTGTCGATGCAAGAATAGAAACAATGAATCATGTTTGAATATCGATCCCTCAAGGATGATGTATTCAACTTATGTAATGTGTAGCCACAAGCAATTCTGTAAAAGTGGATATTGTAAGTGTAATAGTGGTTGCAATAAAGAATAAAGTAATGAATAATGGATTAATTGTGGTAGCAATAACATAATATATAAAGAGTAAAGAAATATAGGATAAGGCCCGGATCTCCTTGGTTTAGCTCGACATAAAGATCAAGTACACTCGAGGAAGTACAACGGTTCAATTGGCAAGGAGAATGCGAGCTTTAGTACTAGGTTCAATTTAACCTTCAACTATTGACACATGGGATTAGATCGGCTGCAATTTTCTTTATGAGTCAGAACTATAACCATTTAAACGAGCAAATCAACTCTCATTGTATCCTTTCAACTCTCGTTGTAATACTCGTTAACCTAACTTGTCACTGGATCCGTCGATGTTAGTGGCTAGTTTAACATTCTCATGCAAACTATAATTAGATCCAACAATTAATGTTTAAGAAAAAGCTAATAAAATATATATTAAAATGGAGAGAAGGTTTCAACAAGTTTATAAAGCTCAAAAGTTTAAACCATCTTTAAATAAGCACAAAATACAAAAGTAATATCCAAAAAACATATAAATAAAGAAGATTTTAAGAAGATAACAAAGTATTTTCCTCGATCCAGCACTTGATTCCTCTTCTCCTCGGATAATTCTACCTCACTTCACCTTGGATCTCCAAAAATGAGCTTAAGTTTCCATGGAAGGATAGATAAAGCTCGAAAGTTGAAGATGAAATGAAAAATAGAAATTGCGTGACTCTCTCCTCTTCTCGGATTTGTTCTTTTATAGGCTGCCCAAGAAAAGAAACATGTCTTGTAGGTGTTTTGCGCGACCTAGACATGTATCAAATCTGTTATAACAAATAATACAGTTGACAGAGTTATCCTTATCTTTCAGCAGACTAGACAGCTGGCGGATGCAGTGTTGAGATGGTTGCAGTGGTGAAACTTCCTATGCAAGGACATTATAAATGCAGCGACAAAAAGTAAAAATAGCCAGAAATATATGAAATAAGAGCAACCGAGTCTAAGTTAGATAAAATGCAGGAAATAGATGTAATAAACATTAGTGTAGGGACAATTAAATCTATAAATCTAGCGAAAATCAAAGCTCTTTAAAGAGCTATCAATGAGGGAGACTACTCATTAATCAAAACCATCGGATACAAGGATCAGTATTTCAAATTACAGGCTTAGGTCTCTATCCCTTTTAATAGATCTATATCACATAAATATTAGCCACCGGCTCTCTCTTACGACACCCAACAAATTAGTGGAAGTAACAGTTATGGCCATGGGCCCTCGTGATACTTTTTGGTGTGACGATCGATCGATTAGACTCGTAGAGTCCATCAACTATATTCGTAAATACAACGAGTACTCTTATCATATGGCATGCTAACTATATATGAATTCATTCTTTATTTCTCAGAATTCAATCTATCATTTCAAATCTCATTCAATTAATGTTTTTCTTACGAATTTAACAAATCGGGAACATATTCGAAAATCGTCGCCCATTGAAACTAATGCACATTGTTGAGTGTGCAAAAGTTCTACATTTTATCCCTTATTTAACCCATATTTTTGCTGCATTCAAGCATAATTCATTGCATTTAGGTAAAGTTTAACATATACATCACAATTAGATAAAATAGCACAGTTGCTACTGATTTTGGCTACTTTTGCAGGTATCTGCTGTGGCAGACTCAGGACAGCGAAGGAGTAGAGCTGGAACTCAGGACTGGAGTCAAGAAGGAAGACGTTGTCGTGGCCACTACCGTGGCAGCCATGACGACATCATTGGTAAAGGGAAAGTGAAGTGGAGCTCGATAGATAGAGGAATTCAAGCCGGCATGTCGTGGACCACTCTTATATTTTTCTGAGCCCTAGATCAGAATGAAGGCCAAGCCCAAAGTTCAAGGAAGAAACCCAAAGCAAGAAAAGAGGACGAATTAAAGTCATACACTCAGAAGATTTAATCTCCAACAGAGTTGTACTTTAGTTTAAACTTTTATTCTTATCATATTAGAAAAGTTGGACCCAAGGCCTATATAAAGGCATGTAATTCGATCTAGGAAAGGATATCTCATCTCTAGTTGTCTTCCCCAAAACCCTTGTCATTTTCCCCTTCTCATCATTGTCTAAAACTTCCCCTAAGGCTAACGGTTGATTCTGTAAAGTAGTTGCAAGAATTGTACTGTTGTAGGAATTTTCTATTCAATGAAATAAAACTTCAAGTTTGCTTATTCTAGTTTCAACATCTTGCAAGAGTATCGGGAGATCATTGTAAGATTATCTATTTGCTTAATATCGGGAGAGTTAAGTATACGAAAGGAGTAAGTACGGGTTCTCTAGTTTATGGTTGAACTATCTCGGACCTAGGGATAGGACGAGGTTAAGTGGCTAAGGAAGAATTCAAAAACATTGGTGTTCATCCTTCGATTCACACCGGGAGGTATCATCCAAGAAGTGTTCATCAACAGTACTTGGGCCTAGGGATAGGACAAGTCACAGCAGGGATTCTTGCCAAGCTTGAAATACAGAGTTGTGTGATCGCTGCCGCGACAACAACAGACTTCTGCCGTGACAAGTGCTGCCGCGACAGGGGCGACGACAGAACATGAGTTTCTTTTCAGCGCAACACCTGCACTACCGAGAAAATCAATACCAGCCTATCTCTTAACCCTGAATCTTTATTCTTTTATATTCATCATTCTCCAATACTATTTTCCAAATAATCTAAACTCTTTTCTTTCTCTCTTATGCAGCAATTCAAGGCTAAAGCTAATTCCAGTCCATGTGGATTCGACATCCGATACTTTGAGTATCACTTTACTACTTGCATCGTGTACACTTGCACTACATAGCGATAGGACTTTTGACACGCAACAAGTTTTTGGCGTCTTTTCCGGGGATTGGCAACATATCTTTACCCTTACTTTTACAACACTTCTTAATTTTTCTATTTTTATTGGGATTGTTTACCCGGTGCTTTTCACAAGGTTTTTCGTTTGTTTATGCGCAGATCAAGATGAGGTAAAGAACCTGAGTACAAACTAGATCCTGAAATTAAACGTACGTGCAACCTCAGGAACCAAGTCCGCCTTTTGATAGCCAGAAACGATTATCTTGAGGAATAGTTAAAAGCAATGCATAATGGGGTAAATAATAATAACTCGAGGAATCCTGAAGATCCTCCCCTTGATGAACGGAACGGACGGCCCGCCGCTGCCAAGGTTGTACGACAGTCATGTCGTGACTACATGATCAATGATCATGTGGAACTGGAGACCACCTTGCCAGACGTGGAAGCTGAGAACTTCGAGCTGAAACTTGTTATGTTCAACATGATAAATTTCGTTGGCCAATTTAGTGGTGCTGCAACAGAGGATGCCCGAGAACACCTGAAAATGTTACAAGAAATCTTTGGATCGTTTCGATTTCCAGGAATAAATTTGGAAATACCGAGGCTACGGTTATTTCATCATTGACTGAGAGACAGAGCTAAAACTTGGTGGAATAAACTAACGCCGGGTTCAATACAAACTTGGGCAAATCTCACTCGTGAATTTTTATCTCGTTTTAATCCTTCTCACTTATTTGAGCGATTGCGTAATGAAATTGCTACTTTTCAGCAGGAAGATGACGAGCCAATGCACGAGGCATGAGATAGGTTTACAACTCTTCTGAGGAACTGCCTGATGCATGGATTCCCTGTGTGGAATCAAGTCATTAAATTCTACAATGTTGCCAACGCACACACTCGGATGAGAATAGATTCGGCAGGGAATGGACTGTTGTTGGATAAAGATCGCGACGAAGCCATGGTAGTGCTGAAAAACTTGGCAAAGATTGAAGAGCAATTCCCTAAAGCGATGAGAGGTAAACGAGGGAGAGCTGTAAAAGATTATGAAGCTGACAATTCCCTAAAGACACAGGTTGCATACCTCACAAAGGCAGTGAAAAATCTGTTGAAAAAAGTTTCTAAACCTGTATATTCTGCAGAAGAGGTATGTGAAACTTGCAGTGGGAACCACAGTTCGGAAGACTGTCCGTTACAGCTAGAGGAAGGGATGTATGTTGGAAACTACAATAAGCCAAGAAATTATGATTCCAACAACTATAATCCCAACTGGAGGAAAGATCCCAAGTTCTCTTGGAGCAATCCAAACAACTTACTTAACCCTCAGATGCAGAACAACTAGAAGCAAGTGGCACCCATACTTTTGTCACGCCATCAACCACAGCAGCAGCCGATAGCCGCACCTAGTATACTGGAGCAGACATTGGCCAAATTCATGTCACAAACAGGAGCTTACATGGCAAACTTGGATCACTTTGTCAAGAAGACTGGTTCATTCATGGACAAAACAGAGATGAGAATGACTAATCATGAGGCTACACTGAAATCACTGGAGACACAGATGGGCCAGGTTTCCCAGCATATTAAGCCAAGGCAAAACGGAGGATTCCCTAGTGATACTGAAGTCGCTAGAAAACCCACACATGAGCAGTGTAAAGAAATTTCAAGTAGGAGTGGGAAAAAACTGCAAGGGCCGGAGATGAAAACCGCACCAAGTGAGGAACTAGCCCTATAAACACCTGCCGTGAACACTGCCCCGGCAGAAGAAGAGAAACTTGTTGCCGACATACTTGTCACGGCAGTGGAAGGAACAAAGGAGCAAGAACAGAATGCTGAAGAACCTAAGCCTCCTCAGATCCGAATACCATGTGAAGGACGTCTGGAAGATTACCGTCCTCCACCTCATTTTCCACAGCGGTTACAAAAGCAGAAACAAGAGTACCAGCTCAAAAAGATTTATGACATTTTTAAGCAGGTGCACATCAATATACCGCTGTTGGAGGCCATCAAGCAGATGCCCGGTTATGCAAAATTTCTCAAGGATGCCATGTCAAAAAGATCCAGACTTGGGGAATTCGAAACGGTAAAAATGATAGAGGGATGCATGACTATCCTGCACAGGCATCCACCCCCAAAAAAGAAGGATCCTGGGAGCTTCATCATATCGTGCATAATTGGTGACAAATTCGTGGGTAAGGCACTTTGTGATCTAGGTGCTAGTATAAATCTAATGCCAAAATATATGTTCCAGAAATTAGGTATTGAACGAGCACGACCCACGACAGTCATGCTGCAGCTGGCAGACCGCTCTTACGTACAACCAGAAGGGAAGATCGGAGATAGTCTGGTAAGAGTGGATAAGTTCCTTTTTCCTGCTAGCTTTCTTGTTTTAGACTGTGAAGCAGATGAGAACGCACCAATCATCCTGGGGCGACCTTTCCTAGCCACAAGCATATCTTTGATTGATGTAGAAAAAGGAGAACTGACAATGAGAGTAAATGATCAAGAGATCAAACTCAATGTTCTCCAAGCAATCAAACATGCTGATGGAGAAGAAGAATGCAAGGCCATCACTGAAGTAATCCTTGACCAACCCTGCATCAGGTCGAGCTGCCATGACATAAAATTTGGTCACTGCCACGGCTGTCATCTAGAAGATTGTCACGACAGCAACGATGACAGTGACTCCTCCGACTCAGACAAATCCGACACTAAATTTCATGAGGAGGTAAATTGGATAAGAAATCGTCGGGTAAGTTATTCGAGCCCCTAAACTATACCTCAAATGAACACATAATCCAAAAGCCTTCAACTGTAGAACCATCTGTTTTAGGCCTTCAGCCCCTGCCAGGGTAGCTTAAATATGTTTTTTCTTGGTTTAAATGATATGTTGCCCGTAACCATCTCTTCCAAGTTAATGCAAAAACATGAACAACAATTAATTGGAATGATGCAGCATCATAAGGTGTTGCGTGTAAAAGAGTCTATCGCAATTGTAGTGCAAGTATACACGACGCAAGTAGTAAAGTGATACGAAGTATCGGATATCGTCTCCACAGGGATTGGGCTAATAGCTTCACCTTAATTCACTGCACGAAAGTAAAGAAAATATTTGAGAAGTTGTCGAGAAAATAATAAAGTAAACGTAAATAAAAGATTCGAGATATCAAGATAGAGAAAATGGGCTGGTATTGAATTGCTCAGTAGTGCAGGTATTGCAGAGTTTAGGAAAGGATTAAATGTTTTATTTTACTAAATACTTTAACTATCACGTCACCCTTTTAACGGTTGTTAACGGGTTAGTGGCCAACTTGGAGCAAAACTAAAATTTTAATGGTAACATTGAAACAATTAAAAGTTTGGTTACCAAATTGAATAATTTACCAAAGTTCAGTAATCATTTGTGTACTTTACCCAGAATGGAAAAAATCTGAAAAAGTAATAGAAAAATTATTTTTAAAAAGATTATTTTAAAAAGGGATAATAATGCTTTCGGTCCCTATGATTTCAAAAGTAACTAAAATAGTTAATGCTACACAACGGTATACAAGATTAGTGGTCATAGCAGTACATGGCGTTTATTGTAGAATCATCCTCAATTCGACTAATTATTTTTGTACATTTATCTCGTTTGAATACGGGTTAATTTAAGGGTAAAATTCACAAATGGTCACTAAAGTTTGGTTAATTATTCAATTTGGTAACCAAACTTTCAATTGATTCAATGTTACCATTAAACTTTATTAAACTTTGTGTTTTACTTCAATTTGGTCACTAAGCTCTTAACGGACGTTAAGAAAGTGATGTGGTTGTTAACAAAAGTTATATAATAACACATTTAATCCACTACATTTTCACATTCAAACAATTTACTCCTAATTTGAAATATAATAATAAATTTAACCATCAATATTTCATATTATTTCAATTTGGTATTATTTTTATTTAAAAATGATTTAACCCTAAAGTTAAACCACAAACACATAAACCTTAAACCCAAAATCTTAATCTCATAAAACTAAACACCCAAAACTCGAAACACTAAAACAAATAAACACAAAATTTAAAACTCGAAACCTAAATCTAAACCCCATAAGCCATAACTTGAAACTCTAAGAGGATATTCGACACGTATTTGAACAACATGGAAAAGTGATAGAGGTTGCTTTAATAAAAGACAAAAAACTGGCCAACATCAAGGTATGTGTGAATGTTTTTTCATTGTTTGATATTTGTTATGATTTATCTTATTTCAGGTCTACTGAGAGGCTGATAGGAGCAAACATAAGCTAATATCCGTATCCGTATGTTTTTTATACAACTTCTGCTCTAGTTGATTTTGGTTGCTACCTATTTTCTTTTATTTCTCCTGTCAAAAAAGGAGAGAAATGTGAATCCACTAAAACTTGGTTTATGCATAGAAAAAAGTAGGGAACTTGTACTACAGATAGAACATGTTCTTTAAAAAATGGATTTGCACTGAATTTATTTAGCACCAAATATAAGTTATAAACATCAAATATATATGCATCAATTTCCTACGTTTTCTTCTTTTTCTTCTTCTTTTTAATTATAGCCAGGGATATAGAACAATGAATGCACCCTAAACCCCGAGAAGTAAGATGTTGTGCAACGAACCCCCAGAAAGTACTTCATTGCAATGGCACACACTCATGCAGCAACAACCTTTGGCCAGATTCATTTTATTAACACATGCAGAGGAGTGTCCCCACTTAAGGCTACTTCTATTTTGTTGCACTCATATTTGAATGCACTTTGTTTATACATAGCAAGATATACTAACATATATAACACATACTGAAACATGTATAAATCATCGAAAAACAAAGTAATGATGATATATATTCTCTACTCAAACAAGCAAATATATTTATGCAGAGTTAAAAATGAAATCATCCATCATGTATATCCAACCACTTTATCAATAATCAGAATTCAAAGTTTATACATCGAGTGCAATCAAGAGATTTTTCAGAACAAAAGAACCTTGAACTTGCTAAAAAATTGAAATGGGGGTGAATTTCAACTCCTACGCATACCCCCAAACTTAAAGATTGTATTATCCCCAATGCAAAAGTAAACATAATGCAATGATAGAATGCAATGACGCATGTGATTACAATGATGAAGCAATGATATTACAACTAAATGCTATTACAATGACAATGCAAATTTCATGGCAATACAGGAAACAAAAATGAAATTACACTATATGGAATGCATGCCTACAAAAACTAAAAACAAACTAAATCAGTTTTCAGGCTATTGGGAGTGAGACGATAGAGCGTCTCTTCTTTTTTTCTCATATTTTCTTCTTTGTGCTTCTTCTTGCTCTTCTCATTTGGTTTTGATGGTTTTCTCTTCTTTTCTTTCTTTGGAAGAGAGGCCTCTTCATCATGTTTAGCAACCTCTTTTTTCTCGGGCTCCTCTCCTTCATTGGCATCATCGGCCACTTCTGCAGTAAGGATGAACTGTGGTGGTGCTTTGTATAGCAAAATCGCAAGAGGTTTTCCCTCTTGTTCATTAATCGCAGACACAACTTCCATTGGTCTCAATGCAACTAGCTCAATCTCTAGTCCTTCAGGGGTTGCATCCACAATCTTGGATGCAATCGAATTTCTTTCAAAAAAAAATCTTCTTAGCAACAGTCTTATCAGCTTAGGAACTATCTTCCTCATCTTCATCAATGTCCTCAACCAACACTTCATCTTCTTTAGCATCAGTGGGTGGTGCGTCGACATTCAAAGGGACATTCAAGTCAAAGAGACAATCCTATGATTTTGCTCGATGCTTCCTCTCTTGGTGTGTTACCAACTTTGCTTTCATTGTTAGGAGAGTTTACATACTTGGTTGGTACTTCTTGTGTGGTTGCATTAAAGGAGAAATCATAGCTATGGATGATGGGTGGTAATAATGGAAATTCGAGAAGGGCAACTAGAGTGACTCTGCTCATTGCAGTGAGAGCATAACTGTGCGACGTCTTTATATAGGCATAGAATAAATTTTGTGTCAAATCCATTGTTTGCACTATGGTTTCAACTCTTCCCAGTGTGCTCGTTACAACATCAAGTTTGTTCTCTATCGTTAGAACTTTCTTCCAGACTTCATCACCTATGGGGACATTCTCTGCTACAGCTTCCATCTTTGCCTTGCCCTTCTCCTCCCTTGTCGCAGTACCCATTCTCGGTGTAGGAACCTCTAAAGTGCGTGCCATTCTCTCAATGGCAACCTTGTTGATTGGCCATTTTTTAGTTGTCCTTTCCTTATTTGTCAGGGGTTTTACTCCCTTCAATTCACATAGCTGCATAATCAACGAAGGAAATGCCAATATTCCATTCTTCCTCTCAACAAAACCCGTTATCTCCTTGTGGATGATTGCACCCACGTCAATCTTTCTTCTCTTAATGATATAATGTATAATGCCCATTCTATCAAGTGATACTGTCGTGATATAAGTTGAAGAAAATAACCTAAAATTAATAAAATGAAAATAGATCTTGGCAGGCGGAGTCAAAAACTTCCTATACATAGTAAAAATCAAAACATTGGTCCCTGACCACAATGTACCCGCAATGTATAAATCATTTACCATCAGATCTAGTTTATCATCATTAAACTCAGCCACAAACAATGCATGATAGACATTTTGAATAGCTTGTTAATGGTAGAAACACTCCAAGGAATAGAGTGTTCCCTCACAAAAGCTAGTTTTAATGAAAGCTCATAAAGATATGCATTAAACTCTCTTACCAAGGCAGCATTGTAGTTACTAAGGTCAGTGCAAAAGCTGCTCCATTTGTGAAGAACAATAGTGTTGTGGATGAATTTTCCAGGCTCTTCCTCAGAAGAAAGCTCAATCCTCTACTATGGGTGGATACTTCTCTTTAGGATATGTTCCTTCAAATGCTCACCCGTAATCTCAATTTAAAACACCTCGTACTCAGTATTTTCTTCCTAAGTTGTAGGTTCCTTGGATGAAGGGTTTGATTCTGAGCTTTGAGCATTTTTCATAGAGGATTCCATCAAAATCTTGCGAGTTGCTCTGGTCTTGGCCACGATAGGTTAAGAAAGAAGATGAAAAGAAAAGATTTTTGAAGAGAAAAATTTGAACTTTGAAGCTTTGAAAATCGGAGAAAACTAAGTAAATGGTTAGTGAACTTCAGAGTTGCTAAATAAAGAAGAAGAACAGAGGGAAATGAACAGGCACGATTTGTACCGTCGGATGCGATAAGAATTGACGGTCTGATCTTGGTGCAATAATCACACTCGTTCGCTACATTTCTCACGCTCTATGAATAAAGGTTGTGTAACCCGCCTCGACCCAACCTGGGGGAAAAACTGAATCGAACGAGCCACACGGGGAATATTGAAGTAAACCATGAAGATTTACCTCAATAAAAGACCCTATTTTTTATCTTGTCTAGATGAACATTGTTACCCTGAGGTTAAGACTCGCAGCGGAAGAAGCATCAACTCAATCAGACATCGATTTGGCACTCAATTGGTTACAATCATGCTTCAAGGACTAAAATTTAAAGTATGCAAAATACATGGACCTTAACTAATTTCAAGTTACCATCCTATAATTAGTCATAATACATGTCATTGTGTCAAATCTCAGCTCAAGCAGATCATCCAATCTTATTTAATTGCATCCACAACATTCAAGGACTGAAATATAAAGAAACAGAACTTCAAAAGAATCTAATTAACTAACTTAACAGCTTCGTGTATCGATACACTTAGCCCTTTATTGATACACCCTATTTCGGAACAACTCTAGATGTTTCGGAATACGAACCCGTTTTGATACGGTCTCCAAGACATATCGATACACAAAATTCCAGTAGTCAACTTAACTGAGCTTGTTTCGATACACCCTTCCTTGTTTCGAAACCCCGTGCTCATTTCAAGCTCGCCGTTTTGATACAGCCTTAGGCATATCGAAACACTCGGGCTTGTAATGTCACATTTTGCTAGTTTTTCACACTTTAATGCACCCATAACCATTCAAGCATGCTTCCAACTTATATATAACATATCCAAAAATCAATTCTCAATCATTCATGGCATATACAACATCATATCATGATAATTTGCATCAAAGGTAAACTATAGGCATGCAACCCAGTAAACAAACCAAGCAAGATACAAAATGCATATTAAAGCACAAACCTATAACCAAAGGCCATTTACAAGTCTAAAACAACAATGAACACTTACTCAAATAGGGAGTTTGCACAAAACTCCCAAAAACACAACGGATCCCCCATTGCCCTTATTACTTATAGTCTAAACCGAAACATACATTCTCAAATGAAGTCTCTTGTGATCCTATGCTCCATGCTGCCTCCAAAACCTCAATTCTCCACATTGATGGAAAAATTAGAGCGTAAGCACACAAGGAATAGTGAGGAGTGCTCAAAACAAAACACCATCAATGCATTTAAAACCATTTTCCAAGTCCACATTGAAATCTCATTTCGATTAACTTATATCATCATTTGAAAACCACCATGCCTTTAAAACCATGCACTTTTCTTAATTCAAAAATCAGAATAATAAACCTTAAGCTACATTGTAACACCCCAATTTTGGGCTTAGAAGTTTAGGGTCTGAATCGGACCGGTCTGATTTTCGGTTCAAATATAAAAGGAGGTTTTAGGGAAAGCCTAGTTCGGGATGCTTTAAAAATATGGAAAAATATCTAAAAATCCTCTTTTAATATATGTAAGAGAGTGGTGAAATCAATTTTACAAAATAAGGTTTGGAAGTGCAACATTTCGAAATAGTGACTAAAATGTGATTTTTGAAAAGTTCAGTGGTGACTGTTTTGGAAGGATTGAAACTTTGAATCTTTAAGGAGCTAATTTACCCAAGAAATATTTCTCCAGATTTTTCTTAGATTTAAATGATTTAATTAATGTTTAATTAATTAAATGGAAAAGATAAAACCAATTTTTAGATTTTCATAGCTAACTTTTCTTAAAACTTTCTCATCTCATTTTCTCTCAAAATTCTCTCATCCAAACACTTTTCTTCAGCATCTTTTCCATTGATTTTCAAAGCAATTGACGAGGATTCAATCAACAATTAATTCCTAATCCTTTCTACATCAAATCCTCTTGATTTGCTTATTGGATTTTCAAGAAAATTGGCTCTAATCAAAGGAGAAATCTACATTTAGAGGTAAGGTTCTTCTTATCCTCTAAATACTCAGTTCTTTACTGAAATTCTCAAGTTCTCAATCCTTAAATTAAGTTTTATCAAAGGTTTCAATGATATGAACTTGATTTTGGCTTAAAACTCAAGATTTGGAAGAAATCTTGAAGAAATTCGTGGTGATTGTTTGGGCTCTGTTTTGAGATGAATATAAAACGTATTTTGGATGTTTACTGATGTGTAAATGAGGTTTAATCAATGTAATCCCGAATAGGTTGATTTTCCTAAGTTTTTATGTATGAAAATGGTGGTTTTTGGGGTGATCTTGGTGTTCTGTTATAGCTGGAGGTATAAGGACGAGTTTAGGTTCATTTTGGATGTTAATTGATGTTTAGGAATGGTTAGAAGTGATGGATCTTGGCTGGGTTGTGTTATGGAAGAGTTTGGAGGTGATTTCGGTTGTGTTTGGTAGCCGAAATGTTAGATTCGGTAGTGTGTATGAAGCGTTTGGGACAACGCTTGTAATCCGCGTATCCGATTGTGTTTTGTGTTGTAAATGGTTATGGATTATCACTTGAAAGCCAATATGACATGTTGTTCTAATGAAGCATGAGATGCTTGTTTAAGAATGCAAGGTTGCATGAATTATGATGTTATTGAGATGGAAAGCTTTGTGAAAAGTGTTTTATAAAATGCATTATTGTATTGTTTCTTTAGAGAATGTCTCACTAAGCAATTGTGCTTACGCTCTCTCTCCTGAACCAATAATACAGATAATTGAAGTGATTGAGGGCAACAAGGAGGTTAAGAATCCAAGGGAAAGCTAAGCTCATGTATGGTGATGTTTTTACAACACTATTAGCTTTTGTTATTTTGGCAATGGGAACCTAGGTTGTGTTTTGAGAGATGTTTTGGACTCCTTAATTGTGGCATGATGCCTTTGATGATTTGGAATTGTAAATGGCCATTTTGATGCTTATTTTGGTGTTTTGATGGTTGGTTGGATTTTGATATTAGGATGCATGCCTATAGACTTGTGGATTCCTTTCTTTGATGCCATGAATGTGTTTT
Organism: Hibiscus trionum; assembly: GCA_030270665.1. Taxonomy (NCBI): domain Eukaryota; kingdom Viridiplantae; phylum Streptophyta; class Magnoliopsida; order Malvales; family Malvaceae; genus Hibiscus; species Hibiscus trionum. The sequence continues at coordinate 18,587,462 of BSYR01000010.1, forward strand.
AATGTTGCAAACATGTACCTTATATGCATGATGACTTGTTGGCATGATTAGGAAGTCATTAGGATGTGTTTGAGTGGTTTAATGTATGTAAAACCAGAAAATTATGCAACTTCTAGGCAATCCGTATCGGAACGGGCACTAGTGTTTCGAAACGGGGGCCTGTAATGGCCTTCGTGTATCAAAACGGATATAGGCCGTTCCGAAACGAATTGGCCACTAGAAGGCCCTATTTCGAAACAGGTCTCGAAACGAACCCGCGTTTCGGAACGGTCAACACCGTTCCGAAACAGGTGACCGTTGGCCACTGATTTGAATGGTTTGAGGTTTGTAAGCTTTACGTTTTAGTCCTAAAATTTGTATTTGCAATTGCATGAGTTCGAGATGTCCGATTAAGATGAAATTTGACAGGGAAGCATGTAATATGATTAATTTGATATTGGTGACTTAAAAATCAGTTAAGACCTCCAAATTTCCAGAATTTACATTTTGGTCCCTAATATTTGTGATTTGTGCAATTGGGTCCCTTATCATAATTTGATCGATGTGCTTTTCATGTATGTGTTTCTCAAGAGTACGCTTAGGGATAATGTGCATCTAGACAAGATTAAAAAGGAAAAAAAAGGGTCGTTAATCAAGGTTGACTTTCGGGTTGACTTTGGTTTTCCCCGTGTAATCTTCGTAGTTCGGGTCAACCGTCTAGGCCGAGCTAAGGGGGTTACATTTGGTGGTATCAGAGCTGAGTTCTCGAGTAAACGAGAATGATTATGTGGGTGATGTATGTGTGATAGGATGATATGTCTTTGAAATGAGAGTGTGTTGTGTGGATTGTAAAGTATGTTGCAATTGTGATGTTATGCTATGTGAAAGCATGTTAGAGGAACCCATTGCCATATCAAAACTAATGGAAGGAATTGTTTTTGAAAAATGAGCTTGAGTGCTTGGATTACTTACCTTGTTGAGCCTAATTATGTTTATTGCATTGTGTCAGTGCATTGTTTGAGTGAATGGGACCTCGTAGAGAGACGATAATTAATACACGAGCTATGGCTCAGAACGATAATGAGGACAATGCTGATAACATTGTGGATATACCTCCTCCTCCTAGGGGTGGACCACCCAGTAGTGGTGGTGCTGGAGGTGAAAATGCTGGTGTTGGTGCTGGTGCTGGGGTCGCTAGACCTAAAGCTGTGCAGGGGCAAGCTGGTCCTGACATGACTGTATTGATACAGGCTATTGCTGGAGCCTTTCCGGTGGCAGTAGCTAGAGCTCACAGAGCTGTGCATCAGGGTGATGCTAACGTGAGATTACCTTTGGAACGTCTTCGCAGTCTGGGAGGGACTGAGTTCAGAGGTTTATCTGCTGAGGGTTCCGAATCCTGGTTGGAAAGTACCAAGAGGATTTTGGGACAGATGAACTGCAATGATGCGTAGAAGTTGGGATGTGTGGTATCACTGTTACATGATGATGCGTATACTTGGTGGACGACCACTGTCTCCGGAATGGAGGAAGTTGATGTGACTTGGACGTTCTTTCTGAACGCGTTCAAGCGAAAGTATCTAGGTGTGCGATACCTGGATGAAAAGAAAAGAGAATTCATGTCTTTTACACAAGGAAGCATGATGGTGGCTGAGTACGAGATCTAGTTTGTCCGTCTCAGTCTGTACGCACCTGAGCTTATCCCTGATGAGTAGGAGAGGTGTGAGCGTTTCCGATATGGTTTGGTGACGGACGTAAAGACCTTTATGCTTGCAGCTGAGTACACGGATTTTGATGTGCTGGTGAGTAGGGCAAAGGACATTGAGCAGAACCTGGGTTTTTCCTCCAGAGGTGTTGGTTCTGGCTCTGGAAAAAGAGCTGCTGAGTATAGTTCCGGTGGTGGACGGAACAAGAGGGGACGCGATAAGAAGTATCAGTCTTCTGCTAGGCGTGGTAATGGAGGGCATGGTGCGCCTGTTCAGGGAGACAGGATGAGAGCTGATCAGAACACGTGCTGGACGTGTGGGTCGCGTGGTCATTTGAGGCGTGATTGTCCTCGAGTAGTGAGGGAGGTTCAGGCTCCTGTGGCAGTGACCGGTAATTCGTGCTGGAATTGTGGTTCGGCAGACCACATGAAGAGGGAGTGTCCTTTGTTGGCCGGTGGTGGTCAGGGACGTGCCCCTGGGGTTGTTGCACCACAGAGAGGTCGTGGGCGCAACCGTGGTAACTTCCAGCGCAGAGATGATGGTGGGAGGAATGTGGCACATGTGGTGGCTGTCCAACCGGAGGGTGGTGGCCAGGCTCGAGTGTATGCTCAGCGAGAGGGGAGAAATAACACGGATGTGATCGCAGGTACCTTTACTTTGTAATCCTTGTCATTACTTTCCTTGATTTGATTCTGGATCTACACACTCATACATATTGCGTGAACATGCTCAATTGCTTGGTTTGCCTGTTGAGTCTTTGGATGTTGGTATGCGTGTAACTAGTTCCTTTGGTGAGACCGTGGTGACACGGAAGTTGTATAGAAGATGTCCGTTGGTTGTGCAAAATCATGTTTTTCATGTTGATCTCATGGAATTGTCATTCTATGGTTTTGATGTAATCCTTGGTATGGATTGGCTTGTTGAACATCGAGTTATGGTGGATTTTGAGAACAAGCGGGTTTCGTTGAAGCCTGCGGATGATTATTAGGTAGTGGTGGTTGGTGAGAATGTGAAGTTTCTTGCCAATGTGGTGTCTACATTGGAAGCGAGCCGGATGCTGAGACAATGATGTGAAGCTTATCTGGCCTTTGTGATGAATCCTAGCTCTAAGGAGTTGCGGGTTCAAGATATCAGGACTGTGCGAGAATTTCCTGGTGTATTTCCGGAGGAGTTACCTGGATTGCCTCTTAATCGAGAGGTGGAGTTTGGAATTGAGCTGTATGAGAACACAACTCCAGTGTCCATTACTCCTTATCGAATGACACCTAAGGAGTTGAAGGAGCTGAAAACCCAACTTTAGGAGTTGCTTGATCATGGTTTCATTCGGCCGAGTGTGTCACCTTGGGGTGCACCTGTGTTGTTTGTAAATAAAAAGGATGGCACTATGAGAATGTGCATCGATTATCGTCAGCTGAACAAGTTGACTATCAAGAATCAGTATCCATTGCCGAGGATTGATGATCTTTTCGATCAATTTCGGGGAGCGGCAGTGTTCTCTAAGATTGATTTAAGGTCAGGTTATTACCAGTTGAAGGTGAAGGATGTGGATGTGCCAAAAACAGCCTTCAGAATGAGGTATGGGCATTATGAGTTCCTTGTGATGCCGTTTGGTTTGACGAATGCTCCTGCAGCTTTTATGGACATGATGAATAGAGTGTTCCATGAATATTTGGACAAGTTTGTTGTGGTGTTCATTGATGATATCCTTGTGTACTCTCGTATTGAGGAAGAGCATGAGGGGCATTTGAGGATTGTGTTGCAAGCTTTGTTGGAGAATCAGCTTTATGCTAAGCTGAGCAAGTGTGAATTCTGGCTTAGATAAGTTGTTTTCCTTGGTCATGTGGTTTTTGCTGAGGGGATTCGTGTTGATCCTCAGAAGATTGAGGCAGTAATGAATTGGAAGCATCCTAAGTTCGTTCATGAAGTCCGTAGTTTCCTTGGTTTGGCAGGATACTGCCAGAGGTTCGTGGATGGATTTTCAAAGATTGTTGCACCTTTGACGAAGTTATTGCAGAAGGATGTCAAGTATGAGTGGACAGAAGCGAGACAGCAGACTTTTGAGAAGCTGAAGGCAGCTTTGACGCAAGCTCCTATCTTGGTTCAGCCTAAATCAGGGAAAGAGTTTGTGGTGTATAGTGATGCATCCTACGTTGGTTTGGGGTGTGTGTTGATGCAAGAGGGTAAGGTGGTGGCTTATGCATCGTGCCAGTTGAAGGTGCATGAGCTCAATTATCCTACGTATGATATTGAGTTAGCTACGGTGGTTTTTGCTTTGAAATTTTGGAGACATTACCTGTATGGTGAGAAGTGTACTGTGTACATGGATCACAAAAGTTTGAAGTATCTGATGTCTCAGAAAGAGTTGAATCTTAGGCAACGACGTTGGGTGGAGTTGCTTAAAGATTACGATCTGACGATCGAGTACCATCCGGGAAAAGCTAATGTTGTAGCAGATGCCTTGAGTAGGAAGGTGGCAGTGGAGTTGAGGGCTATGTTTGCCAGTTTGAGTATTTAGCGAGATGAAGGTCTTGTGGCTGAGTTGCAAGTTAAACATCTTTGGTTCAGTTGATTAAGGATAAACAGCTGTTGGATGATTCCTTAGTTCCGCATGTTCAGGATATTGCTGAGGATAGGCCATCGGATTTTTGTTTTAATGATGATAGAGTTTTATGTTTTGGGAGTCGGATAGTAGTGCCCAATGATGCTGAGTTGAGGCGTTCTATTCTGACTAAAGCTCATAGTAGTCCTTTTGCTATGCACCCTGGTAGTACTAAGATGTATCGTGATCTTCGAGATGAGTACTATTGGGTGGGTTTGAAGAAAGATGTTGTTGATTATGTGAGTAAGTGCATGGTTTGTCAGCGAGTTAAGGCTGAGCATCAGTTTCCTTCTGGGTTGTTGCAACCGTTAAGGATTCCTGAGTGGAAGTGGGAAAGGATTACCATGGACTTTGTGTCTGGTTTTCCTTTGTCGCCATCGAAGAAGAATTCGGTGTGGGTGATTGTGGATCGCCTCACGAAGTGTGCGCATTTCTTACCTGTGCATACTACGTACACATTGAGTAAGCTTGCAGAGCTGTACATTGCTAAGATTGTGTGGCTGCATGGTGTGCCAAAGTCTATTGTGTCGGATAGAGATCCGAGGTTTACATCGCGTTTCTGGGTATGTTTGCATCAAGCTTTGGGTACACGGCTGAATTTCAGTACTTCTTATCATCCACAGTCGGATGGACAGTCTGAGCGTGTTATCCAAGTGCTGGAAGATATGTTGAGGTGCTGTGTGATTGAGTTTCAAGGCTCTTGGGAGAAGCATTTGCCTTTGGTGGAGTTTGCTCATAACAATAGCTACCAGGCAAGTATTCAAATGGCACCTTATGAAGCCTTGTACGGGAGGAAATGCAGAACTCCTCTTTGTTGGGCTGAAACATGTCAGAAGTTGGTTTCAATGCCAGCTTTGTTGAAAGGAACCACCGAGAAGGTGAAGCTCATTTGTGAGCGATTGAAGGCAGCTTCTAATCGACAAAAGTCTTACGCGGATTTGAAGCGTAAGGAGATTGAGTATGTGGTAGGTGACCGTTTGTTTTTGAAGGTTTCGCCTTGGAAAAAGGTGATGAGGTTTGGTCGAAAGGGAAGTTGAGCCCTAGGTACATTGGACCATACGAGGTGATTGAACGTGTGGGTCCTGTTGCGTACAAGCTAAGATTGCCTTCAACTAAAAGTTCGTTATGGTCGGTAATTCCGTTTGCAATCATTTGGTCAGTCTGGTTGTATAGGAATGAAGTGGTATTTCAAGCTAAAAGTATGGATAGCCTTCAACTAAAATACTTAGTTAAGGTGAGGATCATCGCTTGGTTGAAAGCGAAATTCGAAGACTGTTTAATCAGTCATGAATCTTTGTTGGCTGATATTTCCTTGGCTTCTAATTCGAATCTGTTACCAGGCGAGATTAGGGGGAAGATGTGCTGGGTTCCGCCTCCGGTTGGGTTCGTTAAATGGAACGTCGACGGGGCTTTTTCGAAGGCGAGTGGTCGAGGGGGAGTAGGGGGAATCCTGAGAGATTCGAACAGCATTGTTTTGGACCAATTTTCGGACGGCTTCCATGGGGATGCTCCAGCCCTAAACGAATTTAGGGCGGTCAAAGTGGCTTGGGAGCGGTTTTTATCTTCGCCTACGTCGAGTAAGTGCAATTTAATTTTAGAGTTGGATTGTAAGTTGGTAGTAAACTGGTTGAAGGGGTTGGCTGTTCCGCCGGTCTATGTTGCTGGAGAGATCGAAAATATGGGAAGGGAACTTAGCAATCGCGGAGTGAAGGTGAATTGGGTTCCTCGGGAACTTAATGTCGCGGCGGATGTGTTAGCTAAAGCGGGGATTGGCTGATGGTTTAGATTAATGGTTGTAAGAGTGTTCAGATTTTGGATTTATAATCTTTAGTTTATCTTGCTGGGATTATATTTGTAATATGTCGAGATACTTTTGGTTATATCAATAAAAGTCGGACACTCTTTTCCCCCTATTAGGTCTAGAGGGGGTTTTTAACGAGGTCCGTTTTACCTTTCAAAAAAAAGATTGCCGCAAGAGTTGGAAAAGATTCATGATGTGTTTCATGTCTCTATGCTTCGAAGGTATAGATCGGATCCTTCACATGTTATGCATGTGGAGGAAGTGGAATTGAATCCAGATTTGACCTATGATGAGGAGCCGGTGGAAATTCTAGATTCGAACAGTAAAGTTCTTCGAGGCAAGACCATTGATTTGGTTAAGGTGTTGTGGAAGCATCTTGGTGTCGAGGAAGCCACGTGGGAAAGAAAGGATGACTTGAAGAAGCAGTTTCCGTATCTCTTTCCTCCAGGTAAATTTCGAGGACGAAATTTCTTAAGGGGGAGAGAGTTGTAACACCCCAATTTTGGGCTTAGAAGTTTAGGGTCTGAACCAGACCGATCTAATTTTCGGTTCGAATATAAAAGGAGGTTTTAGGGAAAGCCAAGGTCGGGATGCTTTAAAAATATGGAAAAATATCTAAAAATCCTCTTTTAATATATATAAGAGAGTGGTGAAATCAATTTTACAAAATAAGGTTTGGAAGTGCAACATTTCGAAATAGTGACTAAAATGTGATTTTTGAAAAGTTCAGTGGTGACTGTTTTGTAAGGATTGAAACTTTGAATCTTTAAGGAGCTAATTTACCCAAGAAATATTTCTCCAGATTTTTCTTAGATTTAAATGATTTAATTAATGTTTAATTAATTAAATGGAAAAGATAAACCCAATTTTTAGATTTTCATAACTAACTTTTCTTAAAACTTTCTCATCTCATTTTCTCTTAAAATTCCCTCATCCAAACACTTTTCTTCAGCATATTTTCCATTGATTTTCAAAGCAATTGATGAGGATTCAATCAACAATTAATTCCTAATCCTTTCTACATCAAATCCTCTTGATTTGCTTATTGGATTGTCAAGAAAATTGGCTCTAATCAAGGAGAAATCTACATTTAGAGGTAAAGTTGTTCTTCTCCTCTAAATACTCAGTTCTTTACTGAAATTCCCAAGTTCTCAATCCTTAAATTAAGTTTTATAAAAGGTTTTAATGATATGAACTTGATTTTGGCTTAAAACTCAAGATTTGGAAGAAATCTTGAAGAAATTCGTGGTGATTGTTTGGGCTCTGTTTTGAGATGATTATAAAATGTATTTTGGATGTTTATTGATGTGTAAATGAGGTTTAATCAATGCAATCCCGAATAGGTTGATTTTCCTAAGTTTTTGCTTATGAAAATGGTGGTTTTTGGGGTGATCTTGGTGTTCTATTATAGCTGGAGGTATAAGGACGAGTTTATGTTCATTTTGGATGTTAATTGATGTTTAGGAATGGTTAGAAGTGATGGATCTTGGCTGGGTTATGTTGTGGAAGAGTTTGGAAGTGATTTCGGTTGTGTTTAGTAGCCGAAATGTTAGATTTGGTTAGAGCAGCGAGTTTAGGTGTAATGGATGAATATTTTAATGCATGATGATGCATTAATCCTCTGCTTTGATGTGTTTAAAACAGGGGAGGCATCTTCGGATACTTGTGGTGTTGATCTGGAGGCTTGATCGGCGTTTCGGTAAGCTTGCGAAACGGAATTGGTGAGTGAAGTTGGGTTTTCAGCTTTGAAACCAATGTTTGAAGGTTTTGGGAGCTTAGTTAAAGTCTAATCAACTTAACTAAGCTCAAGAGTAAGTTTTCAGAAAAACTCTCTTGTATGAGCCATGGAGTGGTTCGATGCATTTGTTGATAAATTGCATGTTTAAATTCTGTTTTGAAAGCATGTTTTAGCATGGAAAATGCTGGTTATGAAAGCCATATGTTGAAGGATGTTCAAGGTAAGAGATCTTTGGTTTGATATGTTGAAAATGTGGATTTGATGCATAGTGATGCATTGTTGTTTAATGGCTTTGATTGAATGCTTAAAAAATAGTGAATTGTTGATGATAAATGATGTATATTGGCAAGTGATGTGTGGGTTTTAAAGTACTTGAATCGGATATATTTAGCCGGCTATAGGATTGGGTGCACCGTGAATAAAGTCGCCTTGGATGTTGAGGGGTTGTAATTGTACCGTAAACTCCATCCAAGCACACTAACGAGATGGTTAAGATCACAATGGTGGTTAAAAGTCCATGTGTGGATCTTGTGATGAGTGTCCCGTGTTCTCGTTAGTGATGTTATACAACTACCGATGAGTGATGCTGAGGGGTTGTGATTGTACTGTTAAACTCCATCACCGGTGTTGAGGGGTTGTGATTGTACCGGTAAACTCCACCTTGTGTGTTCGGTAGTGTGTATGAAGCGTATGAGACAATGCTTGTAATCCGCGTATCCGATTGTGTTTTGTGTTGTAAATGGTTATGGATTATCACTTGAAAGCCAATATGACATGTGGTTCTAATGAAGCATGAGATGCTTGTTTAAGAATGCAAGGTTGCATGAATTATGATGTTATTGAGATGGAAAGCTTTGTGAAAAGTGTTTTATAAAATGCATTATTGTATTGTTTCTTTAGAGAATGTCTCACTAAGCAATTGTGCTTACGCTCTCTCTCTTGAACCAATAATACAGATAATTGAAGTGTTTGAGGGCAACAAGGAGGCTAAGAATCCAAGGGAAAGCTAAGCTCATGTATGGTGATGTTTTTACAACAGTATTAGCTTTTGATATTTTGGCAATGGGAACCTAGGTTTTGTTTTGGGAGATGTTTTGGACTCCCTAATTGTGGCATGATGCCTTTGATGATTTGGAATTGTAAATGGCCATTTTGATGCTTGTTTTGGTGTTTTGATGGTTGGTTGGTTTTGGATATTAGGATGCATGCCTATAGACTTGTGGATTCCTTTGTTTGATGCCATGAATGTGTTTTAATGTTGCAAACATGTACCTTATATGCATGATGACTTGTTGGCATGATTAGGAAGTCATTAGGATGTGTTTGAGTGGTTTAATGTATGTAAAACCAGCAAATTATGCAACTTCTGGGCAATCCGTATCGGAACGGGCACTAGCATTTCGAAACGGGGGCATGTAATGGCCTTCGTGTATCGAAACGGATAGAGGTCATTCCGAAACGAATTGGCCACTGGATGGCCCTGTTTCGAAACAGGCCTCGAAACGAACCCGCGTTTCGGAACGGTCAACACCGTTTCGAAACAGGTGACCGTTGGGCACTGATTTGAATGCTTATAGGTTTGTAAGCTTTACATTTTAGTCCTAAAATTTGTATTTGCAATTGCATGAGTTCGATATGTCCGATTAAGGTGAAATTTGACAGGGAAGCATGTAATATGATTAATTTGATATTGGTGACTTAAAAATCAGTTAAGACCTTCAAATTTCAGAATTTACATTTTGGTCACTAATATTTGTGATTTGTGCAATTGAGTCCCTTATCATAATTTGATCGCTGTGCTTTTCACGTATGTGTTTCTCAAGAGTACGCTTAGGGATAATGTTCATCTAAACAAGATTAAAAAGAAAAAATAGGGTCGTTAATCAAGGTTGACTTTCAGGTTGACTTTTGTTTTCCCCGTGTAATATTCGTAGTTCGGGCCAACCGTCTAGGCCGAGCTAAGAGGGTTACATACATGTATCATGAACCAAAAGCAAGTCCCATTGATTAACACTCAATTTAAGCCTTCCCATGCATAACTACCATACGCAAAGCTTAAAGAGTAAAACATGTATAATTTACAATACACAACATAAACCATCTCATGATACATCATCAATTATATTGGCTTACACGTGATCATTAGGCAATTTCATTTCTCAAAATAACATATCGGATACACAGATTCACAAGTGTTGCCCAACAATTCATACATTCTCACCAGCATCTCAAGGTTCACACGCGAGAGCAACCCTGCACTGTTGCGACACATATGGTGGAGCATTCGCTACACCGTATAATACCCTCAACACCACTCATCGGTAGATGTATAACCCAACTAACGAGAGACGGACACCATACACACTTACCTCAATCGTTTGGGTACTTGGATGGAGTATTCGGTACACCGTATAAACCTCTCAACATCCAAGGCGACTTGTTTATAGTGCACTCAATCCTGTAGTCGGCTAACTATATTCGATAAAATTTATAAACCAATTTCATAACATCACTTTCCAATATAATTCTCATTTCACCACATACCTCACTATTTTCAAAGCATCATCATTAAATCATTTTCCAAAGCATTAAACCATGCTTTAAATCACAAGTATAAAACGTATACTTACAAGGATCACTTACCATGTGCATCCTTCATCATCACATCATTAAAAATAGTAAACCACATACTTTAAATATGCTTTAGCAGTAGGTAACATGCATCCAAAAGCATTTCATAATAGCACAATCGAGAGAGAAATTCCTCACACATACTTCCGAACTTAGACAAGCGTTTCAAGCTTAAATCTAAGTTCCCAAAACCACCTTTAATATATTTCAAAGCTAAAATCCACGTTCTCACTCACCAACACGCGAAACCTTGATTAGCTGACGTAAAACTAAACGTCCGAAGCTCCCAAAACATCATCGGTTTCTTCTGAAATGTTCTCTCATGTTTAAACCACATAAGAACAGAGGATTAATGCATCTCAATGAATTAAAAACTCTAGCAAGCAATCCTACCATGTTGCTCTGCCCCAAATCTACCAAAACGTCCATCCCAAACAACTGAAAACAACATCAATTACTCTACAAACTCAACACAGCCAAAACCTAACACTTCCAACCATGTATTATCATTGATTAACGTCCAAAATCATCCTATTATCAACCTTATACCTCCAGTATTCACAAAATCGCATTAACACTACAACAACCCAATACTAACAACCTAATCAACTAGAGGTCCAAATAGTTTCGGGATTACCATGCTTAATCCTCAATATCAACATTAATAAACTTCCAAAACATGATTAAAATCAATCATAAATAATCCAAAACAGGTCCATTACGAAAATTACACAAAATCATCATTTAAAGCTTGATTTAGCCATTTTCTTCAAATGAATCATAAAACCTTGTTAAGAAACATAATTAAAGAGCCAAGTACTTGGGAATTTCATCAAAAAAACCTTGATTAGAGGAGAAGCACGAAAATTACCTTTAATCCCTTGCTATTCCATCAATTGACAAGATTTGATTGAAAATCTTCATGAATCTATTGAAACAAGTTGAGGAAACTCCATGGAAATCATTTGGAAATCAAATTAAAATGAAAAGGAAAAGATCTCTGGAAGTTGTGAAAGAAAATGGGTGGTTGGCTGATGAGAAAACAGAGAAATGAAAGTTACGTCAAAATAAGTTTGTAAAGCTTGATTCTCATTTTAATCAAAACCCTTTCTAATATTTTAAATTAAACACGTTTAAAACATGTCAAATTAAGGGAATAGCTAATTATACTTGCATTAGCTCCCTAAAGAGTCTAAATTTTGGCTCTTTTACAAAAAAGCCATTAAAAAGGTTTTTCTATTTTTTTACAATTTAGTCACTAAATTGAAATGTCCACCTTCCAAATGTCATTTTCCAAAATTAACTTCACCAAACCCTTATATACATTTCAAAAGGATTTTAGAATTTTTTTTCATATTTTTATTACTTCCCAAACTAGGTTATCCCTGAACCAATCCCGAACTAATCCAAATCTCTAGTCTCAGTCCAATGGACCCTAAACGCAACCTAAAACTTGTAACGCCCCCAGTTTTAGGCCTAGGTGTTTTTCTAGACGGGTTAGATCGGTGGAACCGGTATCAGTTGTTCAAACCGTTAAAAGGTTGTTTAGGGAAATCAAGGTTCGGGATGGGATAAAAATATGATAAAATTAAGAAAATCCTATAAAATTATATTTAAGAGGTTGGTTAGATCAATTTTAAAAAAACGGGTTTTCGAAGGTATACATTTTGGGAAGTGTTTTATAAATGAAATCAGATATAGTTACCCGACTATAGGATTGAATGCACTGTAAACAAGTCGCCTTGGATGTTGAGGGGTTGTGATTGTACCGAAAACTCCATCCAAGTACCCTAACGATTGAGAATTGTTTAAGGTTGCAACAGTTGAGGGTATCTCCCGGGTGCGAACCTTGTGTGTGTCCCGTCTCTCGTTAGTGGGTTATACATCTACCGATAAGTGGTGTTGAATGGTTGTGATTATACCGAATACTCCACCACATGTATCACAACGATGGAGGGTTGCTCTCGTTTGTGAGCCTTGAGATGCTGGTAGAGTGTATGAAGGGTGTGGGACAACCCTTGGTAATCCGTGTATCTGATATGTTTTTGAGGATGTTGTTTATCACTTGTGAGCCAATATAATGAAATGAAATGTTATGGAAAATGTTGTTAATGCATAATTTGAAAGATGCATGTTTTTTGTTTAAGCTTAACATAATGGTGTTTATGCTTGGAAGGCTTGGAATGTGAGTAGCAACGGTTTAATTGCCAGATTTATATGAATCATGGTGCATGATGTTTAATACAATGGTTTTGATGATAAGTGCATGTTTTATCAAAGGAAGCATGAATGTTTCAAAAAGGTTGAAAAGTGGTTTTGTGTGCATTGATAATGTTTGTGGTTTTGAGCAATCCTCACTAAGCTTGTATGCTTATGCTCTTTTTGTTCATCAATGCATATAATTAGGCATTTGGAGGAAGCATCTACAAGGGATCCTACCAATACATTCTTTAAAAGTATGTTGTGTTCTTGAACTAGTGTAATAAAGGCAATGGGGGTGTCCAATGCTATGAATGTTATTGGTTTGATATTTTCTGGTTTGGGGAAAGTTTAATATGCATATTTGGTTGTGTAAATGGCCTTTAAGTATTGGTTTATGCTTGAAATTGATTTTGACCTTTTGGTGCTTTTAACTCTTAGGAAGCATGCCTCTAGTGCTCTTGATGTTATGAATGATGCTATGATGGTGCCTTTGCTATGTATACTTGGTGGTTGATGTATTTTTGAGTTGCTAATATGGTTGGACATGTATCGAGATGGTTTCGGATGGTTTAAAATGAGTTAAAATAGCATTTTCAAACATTGCAGTCCCAGGTATTTCGAAACACCCTTGTCTGTTTCGAAACGATGGCCTAAAATTGACTTGGTGTTTCGAAACGGTGAGGCATGTTTCGAAACATTTTGCCTTTGTGAACCATCGTTCCGAAACGAGTCTTGAGGGGTTTCGAAATGAACCCACGTATCGAAACAGTCACCTGTGTTTCGAAACGAACGTACTGATACAAGGCTCCTTGTTCCGAAACGGTAGACCGTTGATGCAGTTTTTGAATTATTCTGAGTTTTTTATTCTTACGTTTTGGTCCCTATTTGCCTTGTATGCATTTGGATGGGTTCTAAAGGTCGTTTTTAGCTGAGATTTTACCGTGGAGCATGTAATGTATCTAATTTAAGATTGGTCACTCAAATTTAGTAATAACCCTTCTAATCTTTCAGATTTACAAAATGGTCCCTAAACCTAAAATTGGTTATAATTAATAGGCGATTGTGATGATGTTTTATCCGTTGTTTGTGTGCGTACGCATAGGAACCTATGTTGCATTTAGACAAGATATAAAGGGAAAAAAGGTTGTTTATTGAGGTAAACCTTTTCGGTTTACTTCAATATTCCACGTGTGATCCGTTCGGTTTGGTCTATCGGTCAGGTCGGGTCGAGGGGGTTACAAAACTCTTAGGCCTAAAAACCGAGGCATTGCAACTCTCCCTCACTTAGGAAATTTCATCCTCGAAATTTTACCTGGAGGAAAAAGGTGCGGAAACTACTTTAACATGTTCGCTTTGCTTTCCCACGTGGCCTCCTCAACTCCTCGATAATGCCACAACATCTTTACAAGTTTAATCGTCTTACCACGAAGAACATTGCAACTAGAATCAAGAATCTCAACAGGTTCCTTATCATAAGACAAATCTGTCTACAACTCAATATTCTCAACTTGCATAACATGCGACGGATCCGACCTATACTTACGCAACATCGACACATGAAACACATCATGAATTTTCTCCAACTAGGGACGCAACCTCAACCGATATGCAACAGGACCAACATGCTCTACAACTTTATATGGTCCAATAAACCTTGGACTAAGCTTACCCTTACGTCCAAACCTCATTACCTTCTTCCAAGGTGACACTTTCAAAAACACGCGATCACCAACCGCAAACTCAATCTCCGTATGCTTCAAATTTGCTTAAGACTTTTGACGAACTGAAGCTGCCTTCAATCGATCACAAACAAGCTTTATCTTCTATGCCATTCCTACAAGCAAATCCGAAAAAGAAACTAACTTTTTCCCTGCTTCTGTAACCCCCTTAGCCCGGCCTAGATGTTTGACCCGAAATACAAAGATTACACGGGGAAAACAAAAGTCAACCTAAAAGTCAACCTTGATTAACGACCCTTTTTTTCTTTTTATCTTCTCTAGATGCTCAACATTAGCCTAAATGATTAGCAAAACATTTCAGCGGAAATGACACAACGAACGGAACTCATTTAGGGGTTTAATTGAAAGATTTAGACTTTTAGGGACCAAAACGTAAATTTTGGAAATTCTGAGGACTTTGCAGATTTTAAGTTTACCAATATATAATTAATCATATTTCATGCATCTCTGTCAAAAATCAACTTAATTAGACACCCCAAACTCAACCAGTTGTATCCACAATCATCAAGGACTAAAATGTAAGAAGCAAGAACTTGAAACCATTCAAAATGCAGTTCAATGGTCTGATATTTCGAAACACCGACCCTTGTATCAAAACGGCCGTATCGAAATGGAGTTGACCGTTTCGGTACTCGGGTGCGTTCTGAGACCCGTATCGGAACATGGCTCTCTCAGTAGCTAAAGTGTTCTGAAACACTCTTACTCGTTCCGAAACACTATGGCCATTTCAGGCCCCTGTTCTGAAACAATTAAGGGTGTTTCGATACACCCTTCCCTGCAACTATATAATTTACTGGTTTTTCACAACTTTACACATTCAAACACATCCCAAATCATACCATAACTCACCAACAACATGATTAAACATCAAAGAACATTATTATGAAGCTTAAGCTAAAGCATGGCATCAAACATAGGATCATTGAGTCTATAGGCATGCTCCCTAGTTATATAAACCATATAAAAGCCTCAAACCTCAAACCAAACCATAAAGGACAATTACAATCCACAAAAACCATATTAAACTTGCAACATCCATAGGGAGTTCAAAACACATCTCCCAAAACCAACCATAGGTCCCCATTGCAAAATATCAATACTAAAGCTTACGAAAACATCACTATACATGAGCTTCTCACTTCTGTGGATGACCTTAGCCTCCTTGTTGCCCAAAATCATTTTCTACAACATGCTCTTTTTATCTCATGCTTGAAAAACATTTCAAAGCAACTCTTCTTTGAAAACACATGTACCTTTATTCTATCTCATGCATTAAACCAATGCAAATCTCATGGCAAGGCCATACATATGCTTAATGAAAACAATAGCATTTCATACCATAAATCTCATATGCATTTCTCATAGCATAAATCATCTCAACACTTGGTACATGTTAATCAAATACAATTTCATATATTGGCGTTTCATATTACATCTTTACTCAGATATGCGGATTAGCTTGACTCGAGGTCAAGTCCTACCCTGGTGGAATCTCACATCACCAGACTCTCAGGGCGGTATCTCTCTTTGCCATAAAGCTTGGGTATTTCACCAAGTCCTACCCCAATGGTATCTCTCATCATCGGATTCTCACTTTGGATCAGGATGGCACTACCGCCATTGCCCGGCACCAAAGAGCACGTATGGATTTTTAGTTTATAGTGCACTCTCATCCTATTGGTCGACCAATTATATCCGATAATTATCTCATCTTTTATGCCAATATATTATATCAAAAACATCATCGCACCTACTGTTTTGATGCAACATTTCTCAAATCTTTATCATCTCATTTCAAAACCATAACGCATGCTTTGCATTAAATCAAAATCTCAAAACTCTTTAATACAACATGCTATATCATGAAATCTCTACAAAGCATCATCTCATGCTACAAATCATGCATAAAACAGTAGGAATTTGTCTATCTCAAAATAAGAGAATGTAAAAGCATTTAGGGGCATCAACCACATATTTGAGAGCAAATCTAGCCATACTTACTTCCGGACTTACGATGGTGTTTCAAACCAATCCTAAATCCCCAAACCTTGTTTCTTTGTCCCTCAAGGACTTCTAAAACCATTCGCACTCATCGATTACGTTTCGCTTGCTTGCCGAAACGATATCTAAGCTTCCGACACTTCTGGATCAACACCAAGCGTCCGAAGATGTCTCCCTTGTTTATTACACAAAAGAGCAGGAGATTAATGCATCATCATACATTGAAATCACCAGCCACTCAAACAAACTCGCTGCTCTACAGAAAAGCACCATTTCGGTTACCGAAAACAACCGAAATCACCTCCAAACTTTCCCAAAACAAAGCCCAGCCAAGATCTATCAATTCTAATCATTTCTAAACCTCAATCAACACCAAAAATCACCATAAACATGTCTTTATATCTCCAGCAACAACAGAACACCAAGAACACTCCAAAATCCACAATTCTAGCATGTAAAACATAGGAATTCAAACCTATTCGGGATTTTTTTAATAAAACCTCATTTATAATATCAATTATCATCCAAAATAAATTAGAAATCAACCTCAAAACAGATCCCAACCAAGAGTTACGAAAATCATCAAGACCTCGCCAAGAATCTTGAGTTTTACCACAATTTCATGTTTCTAACATTAAAGCAACTCAAAAATCATTAACAAAGGATTGATAACTTGGGAATTTCAGTAAAGAATTGATCATTAGAGGAGAACGATGAAGCTTACCCCTAATGGTTGATTTCTCTTCAATTTGGGCAAGATTTCTTGAAAATCCAAAGTAAAAACAAACGATTTTGATAAGGTAAAGATTATGAATCCTTAGGAGAATGGAATCTCAGCAAAAGAGATGAAAATCAAAGGTTAATTGATGAAGAAAATGTGTTTGGCTGAGTGAAAGTTGAGAGAAAATGAAATGAGAGAAAAAACCAACGTAAGGTAGTTAAGAAAAGGTCAACTTAGATTTTCTTTTTAATTCTCCTTAATTCCTTAATTAAAACATTATTAAAACTCCCAAATTAAAGAGAAATCTGATGAAAAACATTTTGGTAAATTAGCTCCCTAAAGATTCAAAGTTTCAATCCTTTACAAAACAATAACTAGTCAACTTTTGTAAAAACTGCAATTTGGTCACTACACCAAAATGCAGTATTTCCAAATCATATTGTGTAAAATTGTTTTCACCATAACCTCTAATATAATAAATGAGGATTTTAGATATTTTTCCATATTTTTAAAGCATCCCAAACTAGGTGTTCCCTAAACCTCCCTTAAAGATTCGAACTGTTCTCGACCGACCCGATTCAACTTCTAAAACATCTAGGCCCAAAACAAGGGCGTTACAACTCTCCCTCACTTAAGAAATTTCATCCTCAAAATTTACCTGGAGGAAAAGGTAAGGAAATTTCTTCTTCATGTCATCTTTTCCAATGTGGCTTCCTCCACGCCACGATGTCTCCACAGTACTTTCACCAACTCAATGGTCTTACCCCGAAGAACCTTACTATCCACATCTAGAATCTTAACGGGCTCCTCATCATACGTCAAATTTGGGTTCAGCTCAACCTCTTCCACATGCATAACATGCTACGGATCCGATCTATACCTCCGAAGCATGGATACATGAAACACATTATGTATCTTTTCTAACTCTTGAGGTAGTCTCAACTTGTAGGCAACAGGACCCACACGTTTTATCACCTCATATGGTCCAATGAACCTTGGACTCAACTTGCCCTTCCGGCCAAATCTCATCACCTTCTTCCAAGGTGAAACTTTCGAAAACACGCTCTCCCACAGCAAATTCTATCTCCTTACGCTTCAAATTCGCGTAAGACTTTTGCCAGTCTAATGCTACCTTCAAACGCTCACATATGAGCTTCACCTTCTCGGTGGTTCCTTTCAACAAAGCTGGTATCGAGACCAACTTGTTTCCTGTTTCAGCCCAACAAAGAGGAGTTCTACACTTCCTCCCATATAATGCATCATAAGGTGCCATTTGAATACTTTCCTAGTAACTGTTATTATAAGCAAACCCCACCAAAGGAAAGTGCTTCTCCCAAGAGCCTTGAAACTCAATAAAACAACACCTCAACATATCCTCAAGCACTTGGATAACACGCTCCGACTGTTCATCCGTCTGCGGATGATAGGAAGTACTGAAATTCAGCCGCGTACCCAATGCTTGATGTAAACACTCCCAAAACCTTGCGGTGAACCTCAGATCTATATCCGACACTATAGATTTTGGCACTCCATGCAATCGTACAATCTCAGCAATGTACAACTCTGCAAGCTTATCCAAGGTGTACGTAGTATGCACAAGCAAGAAATGTGCACACTTCGTAAGGCGATCCACAATCACCCAAACAAAATTCTTCTTTGATGGTGATAACGGTAAACCAGACACAAAGTCCATAGTGATCCTCTCCTATTTCCATTCTGGGATCCTCAACGGTTACAAAAACCCTGAAGGAAATTGATGCTCAGCCTTAACCCGCTAACAAACCATGCATTTGCTAACAAACTCAGTAACATATTTCTTCAATCCCACCCAATAGTACTCATCCTCCAAATCACGGTACATCTTTGTACTACCAGGGTGCATAGCAAAAAGACTACTATGAGCTTCAGTCAGAATAGTGCGCCTCAACTCAACATCATTTGGCACCACTATCCGATTTCCAAAACATAAAACACCATCATCATTGAAACATAAATATGAAGGCCTACCTTCAACGATATCCTGAACATGTGGTACCAAAGAATCATCCAATGGTTGTTTATCCCTAATCAACTGAACTAGAGATGGTTTCACTTGTAATTCAGCAACAAGACCACCATCTCGCGATATGCTCAAGCTAGCAAACATTGCCCTTAATTCCACTGCCACTTTCCTGCTCAAAGCATCGGCCACAACATTGGCCTTCCCTAGATGATACTCGATCGTTAGATGGTAATCCTTAAGCAACTCCACCCAACGTCATTGCCTAAGATTTAACTCCTTCTGAGACATCAGATACTTCCAACTTTTATGATCCGTGTACACAGTACACTTATCACCATAGAGATAATGTCTCCAAATCTTTAAAGCAAAAACCACCGCTGCCAGCTCAATGTCTTGCGTAGGGTAATTGTGTAACACCTGGGTTTAGGGGTCGGGCGATAATAATATTTAAATAATGTTTTGAGTCTCAGTTTTCTAATTAAAAATAATAATATATATTATTTGGACCTTGTGATTTCAAAGAAAACAATTTTTGTGTGGAACTAAATCAAATTGTTTTACATCTTGCATGGAAATTGTGAATAATGAGATTTGCCATCTCATTAATGGTAAATCTGTAAATAGTGAGACTTCTTTTTAAAACCCTTTTAATTAAAAGATGACATTGTCTTCTTCTTCCTTCTCCCATTTACATTTGAACGACAAAAGAAGCTTTCATCCCCCTTCACTATTCAATTTCATCCCATCTCCATTTTAGCTCGTTTTGAAAGGTAACTACATTTCCGACTTGCTCTCATCTTCCTCTCTTTAAAAGTACAACTAGTTTTCATTTTCATCCAAGTTTTAGAATTTGAGTTCTTTGGAGGATTTGAATAAAAATGGTAACTTTATTGTTTTTAACTTAAGGTTTTGATGTAATAATATTAGATATGATGTTTGTGAACCAAATGGTCCAACATGTATGATTTTTACATGGTTTTATACACATTCCCGGATTTGGGTTTAATGGGGGTTTTTGAAGGGTTTTAGAATGGTTTTTGGGTTTGTTTTAGGTTGGAATTTGTGGGCTGAGGTTAGTATAATAGTTGGGGGTTGTTTTGGAATCATTTGGAGGTGTTAAAAGTGTTGAAATCATGAGTTTTGATTGAGGTTTGTCGGCTGCTCGAGATTGTGGTTTTGGGGGGTTATCCATGGCTTGAATTCTTGTGTTTGATGTTTGAATAACATTCCGGGTTAGCTACATTGATGTTTGAGCTGATTTGAGGTTGTTTGGATTGTGTTGAGTTGTTTAGAGACAAGGACGTGTGTTGGTGAAGCCTCGGGAGTGAATCCGGAAGCTTGAAGGTGTTGCTTGCTTGATAGTTGAGCTTGGAAGTGAAGGTGAGTGGTTTAATGTTTTCAAAGTGGTTTTAAGTGTTTGGTTCAAGCATGTGGACTAGGTTAGGCTTGGTAGACCCACCTAGAGTTAGGATTAGAGTGGTAGCCTAATTCTAAGCTTTAATTAGAGACTTTGGTTGAACTCTTTAATTGATGTTATTGCCTCATGATGATATGTATTTATGGTGTTATGTATAAAGTGTTATACATGTATGTTGAGGCATGGTTGTGACGCATTGTTATATGCATGAGGAATGGGCATGATGTTAATCATGGTGATTACGTGCTAAGCACGGAAATTGCTATTGAATGATATGGTGGATTGTGTTAGTATTGGCACTAGTATGCTTGGGTACAATGATCGATCATTAGGATGTTAGTGTGCACACGAGAGTCAAATGCAGGCGTGGTCTTGATGATGGTAGTCATCAAGATGGAGTACGGGTTCACCCGGAAATTCTTCTTATATATTGTGATAGTCGGTGATGAGTGTAATCTCATCGACGGGGCGTGAGGATGAGTGAATCCCCTCTGCGAAAACGGTGATGAGTGTAATCCCACCGTGAGGTAAAGTTGTTGTTGGATGTGAGTTCCAACGTGTTTATCCGCGTATTCGAGTCATAGCTAGGTGCCAATATGAGTTGATATGTGTATCAATGTGATATGAAATGTGGTTCCTAATTGGATTAATATACGTGTTTACATATGTTGTGGAATGAGCTTGTTGAGCATGGCATATTATTGGATAAATGTGCATGCATTATTGACATTTTTGGCTCATGTGGATCGAAGGTAAGAACATGCATTTACCTTGTTGTGCTCGTGCTTGGACCTTGCATTGTCGAGGTTTGTTTTTAAAGAGCTTACCCTCACTAAGCTTTATGCTTACGCTCTCTTTTGTACGACAATGCAGATCCTTAGTTCGTGGGTTGCTAGCGTAAGTGGAGGGCCTCCAAGTGTGCTTGTTGGCTTTTGAGTTTATCAAGTATGAATTTTAAGTTATGAACATGTAATAGTTAAGCAATAGGATTTGTGCTATTGATGGATATTGTTGGCTGTTTAAGAGCATGTTTAGACTCCTCATTATGTTGTTTTTGTGTGGCTTGTTGATGCCATGTTTGGATTGTAAAACCATGCATTATTTGCTTACCATATATGTTGGCCATGTGCCTTTTGAGGATGCCTAAGTGTATGGTTGTTGAAGCATGAAACCTTAAGTGCTTGTATGTCATCTTTTGAATGAATGCATGGATTCCTTGGTTGAATGATGTTTGTTCATGTTGGGTGCCTCGTATGAATAGATTTGGTTGATAGGTGTTGTATGTATGATTGAGTGTGATTAGGGAAGTCTCAAAATGCAATTAGAGTTGAGTTTCGAGTCGTTTTGCTGCAATTTAGGGTCTTCAGTGCAGGGCGTATTGATATGCCTAAGGGCCGTACCGATACGGTCCTACACTTTGGGACACAGAATTGGCTAGGGTACCGATACGCGGGGGTGTATCGATACGCCCAGAGCTCACTGGAATTCTGAGATTTTCAGGAGACTTTGGCGTATCGGTACGAGTCTTTGGCGTATCGGTACGGTTTTATCTCGTTGACCACGAGATGTTGTCCGAGAAGGGCGTATCGATACGCTCAAGGGCTGTATCGATACGGTCTTCCTGTGTTGACTGAAGGATGTTGACCTTGGTCAAGGCGTATCGATACCCTTGAATGGTGTATCGATACGGCCTGCCCTGTAAGTGTAAAATGGACTGTTAACATGTTATTTGGGGTTCGGATGTGTATCCTTCTTGATGTTTTCCGCTGTCGTGATCACTTAGGGAATAATATGCCTTTAGATAAGATTAAATTAAAAGAAATTTTCTAGGGTTGCTAACCGAGGTGGGACCTTCACGGGTTTCTCTTTGGTTTTCCCCGTGTAGCCCACTCGGATCGATCAAGCGTCCGGACCGGGACGAGGGGGTTACACTTGTTGGTATCAGAGCCTAAGGTTACCGAGACCTTGGGCAGGTAAGTGAGGTAAGTTTAAGTTTTTGTATTGTTATGCATGGTGGTTGCTTGCTTGTCAAGTATGCTTAATGTATGATTGCTTGTTTATCAAGAATGCTCGTTGTTTTGTTTTAAAGCATGATGTTTAGAGTCCCATTGCCACTATTACATTGGAAAAGGGAATTTAAAGTGAGAGAACATACTTGAGCCACTTGGAGTCTTGCCTTGCTAACCCAATTTTGTATGTTTTGTTGTTGTGGTTGTAGTTATTGTTTGTGAGCACGATGTCTAGACCGAGGGTGGTTCGTCAGGAACCACGTGTTGCGGCTCCTATTAATGAGCCGGTGGCTGGAGTTGAGGCTCATGTAGTAGAGCCTGCTGCTGCAATTGGAGCTCCTCCACCACCACCACCTCCTCAGCCTGGAGTTGGAGGCGAGGATGGAGCTGAAGGAGAGGGACCTCAGGGTGGCCAGGGTGGCCAAGGTCCTGCTGGAATAGATATGGCTCCGCTTGTGCAAGCTATAGAGGGAACGTTTCAGGCCGCAATTGCCGGAGCTCAGGCTGCAGCTTAGCATAGGGGCGATGACGCTAGTTTACCGTTGGAGAGGCTCCGTAGCCTAGGGGCGAAGACCGTTCGCATCTTAGCTCAGATGGGTTGTGTGGGCGCTCGCAGATTGGGCTGTGTGATCTCTCTGCTTCAGGGTGATGCCTACACCTAGTGGGTCACCATTACTACTGGAGTTCCAGAGGCTGAGATAGGTTGGGATTTCTTTGAGTCTGCATTCAGAAAGAGATACTTGGGTCCGAGGTATCTAGATGAGAAGAAGCGAGAGTTTATGGCTCTTGTTCAGGGAGAGGCTTCTATGTCTGACTAAGAGATCTGCTTTGTTCGTCTGAGTCAGTATGCTCCAGAGTTAGTTCCTACTGAGAGGGACCAATGTAACCGATTCAGATATGGGCTTCATGAGGAAGTTAAGAGGTACACTTTAGCTTCTGACTATTCTGATTTTGATGTCTTGGTTGCTAGAGCCAAGGACATTGAGCATAGCTTGGGGCTGACCAAGCGTTCAGAAGGTTCTAGTTCTGGTAAGAGGCATAACAACTTTGACCGTGGAGATGCCAAGAGGCATAGAGGTGGCGGACAGCAGTTTGACCATAGGCGTGGCGGTGGCCACTATGGTAGAGGCCACCAGGGCCATAAAGGAGGAGTGCGTTTGCCCGAGTGTACCCGTTGTGGGAGACAACATTCTGGTGAGTGTTGGGGTAACTTCCATGCTTGTTAGAACTGTGGTTCGAGGGATCACGTTAGGAGGGAGTGTCCGCATCAGGCGGTACAAGCACCAAACATAGCCCAGGCTCCTGCGAGATCGACTGATTTTCAGAGAGGCCGTGGTCGCGGTCGTGGCTACTTCCAGCCTAGGGCTGATGCACCTAGGGTAGATGCTCAGAGGAACCTTGCTCATGGTGTGGCAGTGCAGCCAGAGGCAGGTGGGCCAGCGAGAGTCTATGCTCAAAGAGAGGCCGAGAACGACACTGATGTGATAGCAGGTAATTTTGAGTTACAGTCTATGTCATTGCTTTCTTTGGTTGATTCGGGTTCTACACATTTCTACATTTTGAGTGAGCATGCACGGAAGTTAGATATACCTGTTGAGATCTTAGATGTAGGTATGCATGTGACTAGTTCCATTGGTGAGACGGTTGTAGTTAGACAAATGTATAGGAGATGTCCGCTGAAGATTCAGGGTCATATGTTTTCTGTTGATATGTGGAGCTTCCTTTTTATGGTTTTGATATTATTCTGGGTATGGACTTGTTAGTTGAGCACCGAGCTAGTGTGGATTTTGAGACGAAGAGGATTTCCTTGAAACTTTCTAATGACTACGAGGTAGTAGTAGTAGGCGAGAACATTAAGTTCTTGTCTAATGTTGTGTCAGCTTTAGAGGCTCATAGGTTTATGGATTCCGGATATGGGGCTTACTTAGCTTATGTGATGAATCCGAATATGAGTGAGGCTAGACCAAAAGATATTAGAACAATATGTGATTTCCCGGATGTGTTTCCTGAAGAGTTACCAGGTTTGCCTCCTGACAGAGATGTTGAGTTTGTGATTGAGACTGTTTCAGGGTCTACTCTAGTTTCGATAGCTCCGTATCGTATGGCTCCAAAAGAGTTGAAAGAATTGAAGAGTCAGTTGCAAGAATTATTAGACTGTGGTTTAATTAGGCCTAGTAGTTCTCCTTGGGGTGCTCTTGTGTTGTTTGTAAAGAAGAAAGATGGCAGTATGCGTATGTGTATTGACTACAGACAGTTGAATCAGTTGACTGTGAAGAACAAGTATTCGTTGCCTCGTATAGATGGTTTGTTTGATCAGTTGAGAGGTGCTTTAGTGTTCTCGAAGATAGACTTGAGATCAGGGTACTATCAGTTGAAAGTAAAAGAGTGTGATGTTCCGAAAACAGCTTTTTGGATTAGATATGGTCACTATGAGTTCCTTGTGATGCCGTTTGGGCTCACGAATGCACATGCAGCATTCATAGATATGATGAACTAAATTTTTAGAGACTATCTAGACCGTTTTGTAGTTGTTTTCATAGATGATATCCTTGTGTACTCGAAGACAGAAGAAGAGCATGATGAGCACTTGAGATTTGTTTACAGAGATTGTTGAGCAATCAGTTGTATGCGAAGCTTAGTAAATGTGAGTTTTGGATTCGAGAGGTTGTATTTCTCGGACATGTTGTTTCGGCCGAAGGTATCCGTATTGATCCATCGAAAATTGAGGCTATTGTTGAGTGGAAACAACCTAAGTCTGTGACTGAGATTAGGAGTTTCCTAAAAATAGTCGGTTACTATAGGAGATTTGTTGATGGTTTCTCTAGAGTAGCTGCTCCTTTGACTAAATTTTTGCAAAAAGGAGTTAAGTTTGAATGGTCAGATGCAAGACATAAGGCCTTTGAGAAATTGAAAGAAGCTTTGACAAATGCTCCAGTGTTGGTGCAACCTGTTTCAGGTAAAGAATTTGTGATCTATAGTGATGCTTCCTACATAGGTTTAGGTTGTGTTTTGATGCAAGAAAGAAGAGTTGTTGCCTATGCTTCGAGACAGTTGAAGGTGCATGAGAAGAACTATTCTACTCATGATATAGAGTTAGCCACAGTGGTGTTTGCGTTAAAGATTTGGCGTCATTACTTTTATGGTGAGAAGTGTATAGTTTACACCGATCATAAGAGCTTGAAGTATTTGATGACACATAGAGAGTTGAACTTGAGACAGAGAAGATGGCTTGAGTTGTTGAAAGATTATGATTTGACCATAGAGTACCATCCGAGTAAGGCAAATGTAGTAGCCGATGCTTTGAGTAGAAAAGTTGTAGTTGAGTTGAGAGCTATGTTTGCTAGTTTGAGTGTATCCGAGGATGGTGGTTTAATCACCGAGTTGCAAGTGAAGACTTCTTTGATTCAGTTGATTAGAGAGAAGCAGATGCAAGATTTGTCTTTAGTTCCTCGTGTTCAGGACATAGCCGAAGGTAGACCGACCGATTATAGCTTCAGTGGTGAGAATGTGTTGTGCTTTAGAGATAGAGTTGTTGTACTAGAAGATGTTGAGTTGAGATGTCTGATTCTGAGTGAAGCACATTCGAGTCCTTTTTCTATGCATCCGGGTAGTACTAAGATGTACCGTGACTTGAAGAATGATTACTTATGGGTTGGTTTGAAGAAGGATGTAGCCGAGTATGTGAGTCGTTGTATAGTTTGTCAGAGAGTGAAGGCAGAACATCAGGTTCCTTCAGGTTTGTTACAACCTTTGAAGATTCCGGAATGGAAATTGGAGAGAACCACCATGGACTTTGTGTCAGGGTTACCGTTGTCTCATTCGAAGAAGAATTCTTTTTGGGTGATAGTGGATAGATTTACTAAGTGTGCTCACTTCTTAGCAGTGAACACTACAGATTCTCTAGACAAGTTGGCAAACTTGTACATCCGTGAGATTGTGAGACTTCATAGAGTTCCGAAGTCTATAGTTTCAGATAGAGATCCTAGATTCACTTCGAGGTTCTGGGGTTGTTTGCATAGTGCTCTAGGTAGCCGTTTGCATTTTAGTACTTCTTATCACCCGCAGTCCGATGGACAGTCAGAGCGAGTGATACAGATTCTAGAGGATATGCTTTGTTGTTGTGTGATTGACTTCCAAGGTTCTTGGGAGAAGCACTTACCCTTAGTTGAGTTCGCTTACAACAAAAGTTATCAGTCTAGTATTCAGATGGCTCCCTATGAGGCTTTGTATGGTAGACGATGTAGGACTTCGATCTGTTGGGCTGAAACAGGTCAGAAGTTGTTACCTATGTCGGATTTGCTTAAGGGGACTACCGACAAAGTGAAGTTGATTTGTGACCATTTGAAAACAACTTCTGGTCGCCAGAAGTCTTATGCAGATTTGAAGATAAAAGAGATTGAATTCTCAATGAGTGAGAAAGTGTTTCTGAAAGTATCTCCGTGGAAGAAGGTGATGAGATTTGGTCGGAAGGGCAAATTGAGTCCGAGGTTTATTGGTCCGTATGAGATAGTTGAGCGGATTGGGCCTGTAGCTTACCGTTTAAGATTGCCTTCTGAGTTAGAGAAGATCCATGATGTCTTTCATATGTCGATGCTTAGGAGATATAGATCATATCCTTCTCATGTTATGCCTGTTGAGGAGATAGAGTTGAATCTGGATTTGTCTTACAATGAAGAGCCTGCTGAGATACTTGCTTCTGATAGCAAGGTGTTGCGTGGCAAGACCATAGAGTTGGTCAAGGTGTTGTGGAGACATAGAGGTGTGGAAGAGGCCACGTAGGAGAGGAAAGCTAATATACTTGAGCAGTTTCCGTATTTGTTTCCGTCAGGTAATTTCGGGGACGAAATTCCTTAAGTAGGGAGAGTTGTAACACCCGGGTTTAAGGGTCGGTCGAGAATAATATTTAAATAATGTTTTGAGTCTCGCTTTTCTAATTAAAAATAATAATATATATTATTTGGACCTTGTGATTTCAAAGAAAACAATTTTTGTGTGTGACTAAATCGAATTGTTTTACATCTTGCATGGAAATTGTGAATAATGAGATTTGCCATCTAATTAATGGCAAATCTATAATAGTGAGACTTCTTTTTAAAACCCTTTTAATTAAAAGATGACATTATCTTCTTCTTCCTTCTCCAATTTACATTTGAACGACAAAAGAAGCTTTCATCCCCCTTCACTATTCGATTTCATCCCATCTCCATTTTAGCTCGATTTTGAACGGTAACTACATTTCCAACTTGCTCTCATCTTCCTCTCTTTAAAAGTACAACTAGTTTTCATTTTCATCCAAGTTTTAGAATTTGAGTTCTTTGGAGGATTTGAATAAAAATGGTAACTTTATTGTTTTTAACTTAAGGTTTTGATGTAATAATGTTAGATATGATGTTTGTGAACCAAATGGTCCAACATATATGATTTTTTACATGGTTTTATACACATTCCCGGATTTGGGTTTAATGGGGGTTTTTGAAGGGTTTTAGAATTGTTTTTGGGGTTGTTTTAGGTTGGAATTTGTGGGCTGAGGTTAGTATAATAGTTGGGGGTTGTTTTGGAATCATTTGGAGGTGTTAAAAGTATTGAAATCATGAGTTTTGATTGAGGTTTGTTGGCTGCTCAAGATTGTGGTTTTGGGGGGTTATCCATGGCTTGAATTCTTGTGTTTGATGTTTGAATAGCATTCCGGGTTAGCTACATTGATGTTTGAGCTGATTTAAGGTTGTTTGGATTGTGTTGAGTTGTTTAGAGACGATGACGTGTGTTGGTGAAGCCTCGGGAGTGAATCCAGAAGCTTGAAGGTGTTGCTTGCTTGATAGTTGAACTTGGAAGTGAAGGTGAGTGGTTTTATGTTTTCAAAGTGGTTTTAAGTGTTTGGTTCAAGCATGTGGACTAGGTTGGGCTTGGTAGACCCACCTAGAGTTAGGATTAGAGTGGTAGCCTAATCCTAAGCTTTAATTAGAGGCATTCGTTGAACTCTTTAATTGATGTTATTGCCTCATGATGATATGTATTTATGGTGTTATGTATAATGTGTTATACATGTATATTGAGGCATGATTGTGATGCATTGTTAAATGCATGAGGAATGGGCATGATGTTAATCATGGTGAGTACGTGTTAAGCACAGAAATTGCTATTGAATGATAGGGTGGATTGTGTTAGTATTGGCACTAGTATGCTTGGGTACAATGGTCGATCATTAGGATGTTAGTGTGCACACGAGAGTCAAATGTGCGCGTGGTCTTGATGATGGTAGTCATCAAGATGGAGTACGGGTTCTCCCGGAAATTCTTCTTATATATCGTGATAGTCGGTGATGAGTGTAATCCCATCGAATGGGCATGAGGATGAGTGGAATCCCCTCCGCGAGAACGGTGATGAGTGTAATCCCATCGTGAGGTAAAGTTGTTGTTGGATGTGAGTTCCAACGTGTTTATCCGCGTATTCGATTCATAGCTAGGTGCCAATATGAGTTGATATGTGTATCAATGTAATATGAAATGTGGTTCCTAATTGGATTAATATACGGGTTTACATATGTTGTGGATTGAGCTTGTTGAGCATGACATATTATTGGATAAATGTGCATGCATTATTGACATTTTTGGCTCATGTGGATCGAAGGTAAGAAAATGCATTTACCTTGTTGTGCTCGTGCTTGGACCCTGCATTATCGATGTTTGTTTTTAAAGAGCTTACCCTCACTAAGCTTTACGCTTACGCTCTCTTTTGTTCGACAATGCAGATCCTTAGTTCGTGGGTTGCTAGCGTAAGTGGAGGGCCTCCAAGTGTGCTTGTTGGCTTTTGAGTTTATCAAGTATGAATTTTAAGTTATGAACATGTAATAGTTAAGCAATAGGATTTGTGCTATTGATGGATATTGTTGGTTGTTTAGGAGCATGTTTAGACTCCTCATTATGTTGTTTTTCTGTGGCTTGTTGATGCCATGATTGGATTGTAAAACAATGTCTTATTTGCTTACCATGTATGTTGGCCATGTGCCTTTTGAGGATGCCTAAGTGTATGGTTCTTGAAGCATGAAACCTTAAGTGTTTGTATGTCATCTTTTGAATGAATGCATGGATTCCTTGGTTGAATGATGTTTGTTCATGTTGGGTGCCTCGTATGAATAGATTTGGTTGATAGGTGTTGTATGTATGATTGAGTGTGATTAGGGAAGTCTCAAAATGCAATTAGAGTTGAGTTTCGAGTCGTGTTGCTGCAATTTAGTGTCTTGCAGTGCAGGGCGTATCGATACGCCTAAGGGTCGTACCAATACGGTCCTACACTTTGGGACATAGAATTGGCTAGGGGTACCAATACGCGGGGGTGTATCGATACGCACAGAGCTCACTGGAATTCTGAGATTTTCAGGACACTTTGGCGTATCGGTACGGGTCTTTGGCGTATCGGTATGGTTTTATCTCGTTGACCACGAGATGTTGACCGAGAAAGGCGTATCGATACGCTCAAGGGCTGTATCGATACGGTCTTCCTGTGTTGACTGAAGGATGTTGACCTTGGTCAAGGCGTATCGATACCCTTGAATGGTGTATAGATACGGCCTGCCCTGTAAGTGTAAAATGGACTGTTAACATGTTGTTTGGGGTTCGGATGTGTATCCTTCTTGATGTTTTCCGCTGTCGTGATCACTTAGGGAATAATATGCCTTTAAACAAGATTAAATTAAAAGCAATTTTCTAGTGTTGCTAACCGAGGTGGGACCTTAACGGGTTTCTCTTCGGTTTTACCCGTGTAGCCCACTCGGATCGGTCAAGCGTCCGGACCGGGACGAGGAGGTTACAAATTGCACTCATGCACTTTCAACTGTCGCGATGCATAGGCCACTACTCTACCCTCTTGCATCAACACACACCCCAAACCAACATAAGATGCGTCATTATACACCACAAACTCTTTTACTGACTCAGGTTGAACCAAGATACGAGCTTGCGTCAAAGCTGCCTTTAGCTTCTCAAAAGCTAGTTGTCTCGCTTCCGTCCACTCGTACTTAATATCCTTTTGTAATAATTTCGTCAAAGGGGCAGCAATCTTAGAAAATCCATCCACGAACCTTCAGTAGTAACCTGCCAACCCAAGGAAACTACGAACTTCATGAACAGACCTAGGAGGCTTCCAATTCACCACCGCCTCAATCTTCTGAGGATCAACACGAATCCCTTCAGTCGAAACCACATGGCCAAGAAAAACAACCTCCTTTAGCCAAAATTCACACTTACTCAGCTAAGCAAAAAGTTGATTCTCTAACAGCACTTGCAAAATGACCCTCAAATGTTCTTCATGCTCCTCCTCGGTACAAGAGTACACAAGGATATCATCGATGAACACCACAACGAACTTATCTAAGAATTCATGAAACACCATGTTCATCATATCCATGAAAGCAGCTGGGCATTCGTCAATCCGAATGACATCACTAGAAATTCATAATGCCCATATCTCGTTCGGAAGACTATTTTCGGCTCATCTTTCACCTTTAACTGATAATATCCTGGCCGTAAATCTATCTTTGAAAACACACCCGCTCCTTGAAACTGATCGAAGAGGTCATCAATCCTTGGCAGAGGACACTTGTTCTTAATATTCAACTTATTCAATTGACGATAATCAATGCACATCCTCATCGTGCCATCTTTCTTTTTAACAAACAAGACTGGTGCACCCCAAGGTGACACATTTGGCCGAATAAAGCCTCGGTCAAGCAACTCTTGAAGTTGCGTCTTCAACTCCTTCAACTCCTTGGATGCCATGCGATTGGGAGCAATGGACACTGGAGTTGTGTTCTCATACAACTCAATTTCTAATTCAACCTCTCGACTAGGCGGCAAACCCGATAATTCCTCTGGAAAACACTCCAGAGAATTCACACACAGTCCTTATATCCTGTACACGAGCCTCCTTTGTACTAGGATTCATAACAAAGGCTAGATAAGACTCGCATCCCTGACGCAACATCCGGCTTGCTTCAAGCATCGACATCACATTAGATAGGAACTTCACATTTTCTCCCACCACCACAACCTCATAATCATCTACAAGTTTCAGCGAAACTCGCTTGCTTTCAAAATCCACAACGGCCCTATGCTCAACTAGCCAACCCATACCAAGGATTACATCGAATCCATAGAATGGCAATTCCATAAGATCAACTAGAAATACATGCTCTTGCACCTTTAAGGGGCATCTCCTATACAACCTCCTTGTTACAACCGTCTCACCAAAGGAACTAGTCACACGCATACCCACATCCAAAGACTCTACATGCAAACCAAGCATTTGAGCATGTTCACGCAATATGTACGAGTGTGTAGATCCAGAATCAATCAAAGAAAGTAATGACAAGGATTGCAAAGTAAAGGTACATGCGATCACGTCCATGTCATTCCTCCCTTCTCGATGGGCATACACTCTAGCCTGGCCACCACCTTCAGGCTGAACAGCCACCACATGTGCTACATTCCTTACACCTTCATCCCTGCGCTGGAAGTTGCCACGGTCGCGCCCACGGCCTCTCTGTAGCTCAACTGCTCTCACCGGAGCCTGACCTTCTCTCAACGGTTGCCTACAATCCCTCTTCATGTGCCCACGATTGCCGCAATTCCAGCATGTACCAAGATTGCCCCAATACTCACCAGTGTGCCTTCTACCACACCGATTGCACTCAGGAGTCCGTAAGAAAGCATTCAGTCCTTGCTGACCTCTTCCAGGGTTGCCACCCCGCAACTAGCATCCGCATGTGACCTTCTATCCTTATGTCTCTTGTACCGATCTCTACCAAGATCACGTTCCGCAGGTCGCTTCCCTGAGCTAGATCCTCCCGCTCGACTTTCCAGACCAAGATTCAACTCAATGTCCTTGGCTCTAGTGACCAAGATATCAAAATCAGTATAGTCTACTGCGAGCATATAGGTTTTCACATCATCCACCAGCCCATAACGGAATCGTTCACATCTTTCCCGCTCACTAGGAATCAGCTCGGGTGCATATTGGCTGAGGCGTAAAAATTGCACCTCATACTTTGCCACAATCATAATCCCTTGCACTAGGGACATGAACTCCCTCTTTTTCTCATCCAGGTAGCAGACTCCCAAATACTTTCGTTTGAACGCATTCAAGAAGAATGTCTAAGTCACCACATCATCATCCAACCCCGCTATTGTGGTTGTCCACCATGTATATGCATCACCGTGCAACAGGGACACAATACATCCCAACTTCTGAATATTGTTGCAGTTTAACTGCCCAAGTATCCTCTTGGTACTTTCTAACCAAGACTCAGAACCTTCCGGAGTCAGCCCCCTGAACTCAGTCCCTCCTAGACTACGAAGTCGCTTCAACGGCAACCTCACATTAGCACCATCTTGAGGTGCAGACCCATGAGCTCCAGCTACTGCTGCCTGAAAAGCTCCAGCAATAGCTTGAATCAACACATACATATCAGGAGCAGCTTGCCCCTGAACTCCCTCGGGTCCAGCAACCCCTGCACTAGCTCCAGTAGCAGCAGCTCCACCACCATCAGATGGTCCACCAGGAGAAGGAGGCGGTAAATCCTCAACATTCTCAACATTCTAATTCTCAACTGTAGCACGAGTATTAATTCTAAGCTGTCTACGTGGCCCCATATGAAAACAATGCAACTAACAAAATACAATAAATTCAATTAGGCAATGTAAGGCAAGTAATCCAAATACTCAAGCTCATTTTTTAGAAAACAATTCTTTCCAATAGTAATGATATGGCAATGGGATCCCCAATTATACCCCAAACATAGCATAGCATCACAAATTCATCTCATTATAACTAAACATAAACAATCATACACCATGCTTTCACCAAAAAGCCATAACCATTCATACTCACACCCATTAACCACTTACCAAGCCCCAAATATTCGCTAACTTGGCTCTGATACCAACAAATGTAACCCCCTTAGCCCGGCCTAGACATTTGACCCGAACTACGAAGATTACACGGGAAAACTAAAGTTAACCTTGATTAACGAACTTTTTTCCTTTTTATCTTCTCTAGATGCTCAACATTAGCCTAAATGATTAGCAAAACATTTCAGCGGAAACGACACAACGAACGGGACTCATTTAGGGGTTTAATTGAAAGATTTAGACTTTTAGGGACCAAAACGTAAATTTTGGAAATTACGAGGACTTTGCAGATTTTAAGTTTACCAATATGCAATTAATCATATTTCATGCATCTCTGTCAAAAATCAACTTAATTAGACATCCCAAACTCAACCAGTTGAATCCACAATCATCAAGGACTAAAATGTAAGAAGCAAGAACTTGAAACCATTCAAAATGTAGTTCAACGGTCTGATGTTTCGAAATGCTGACCCTTGTATCGAAACGGTCGTATCAAAATGGAGTAGACCGTTTCAGTACTCAGGTGCGTTTCGAGACCCGTATCGGAACATGGCTCTCTCAGTAGCTAAAGTGTTCCAAAACACTCTTACCCGTTCCGAAACACTATGACCATTTCAAGCCCCTGTTCCGAAACAGTTAAGGGTGTTTCGATACACCCTGCCTTGCAACTATATAATTTTCTGGTTTTTCACAACTTTACACATTCAAACGCATCCCAAATCATACCATAACACACCAACAACATGATTAAACATCAAAGAACATTATTATGAAGCTTAAGCTAAAGCATGGCATCAAACATGGGATCATTGAGTCTATAGGCATGCTCCCTAGTCATATAAACCATATAAAAGCCTCAAACCTCAAACCAAACCAAAAAGGACAATTACAATCCACAAAAACCATATTAAACTTGCAACATCCATAGGGAGTTCAAAACTCATCTCCCAAAACCAACCATAGGTCCCCGTTGCCAAATATCAAAACTAAAGCTTACGAAAACATCACCATACATGAGCTTCTCACTTCCTTGGATGACCTTAGCCTCCTTGCTGCCCAAAATCGTTTCAATTATCTGCATTGTTGGTAAAAGAGAGCGTAAGCACATTTTCTTAGTGAGGCAAGCTCTAAGAAAACCAACACAACAATGCATCATGAAAACTATATCTCGAAAACCATTTTCTACAACATGATCTTTTAATCTCATGCTTGAAAACCATTTCAAAGCAACTCTCCTTTGAAAACACATGTACCTTTATTCTATCTCATGCATTAAACCAATGCAAATCTCATGGGAAGGCCATACACATGCTTAATGAAAACAATAACATTTCATACCATAAATCCCATATGCATTTCTCATAGCATAAATCATCTCAACACTTGGTACATGTCAATCAAATACGATTTCATATATTGGCATTTCATATTACATCTTTACTCGGATATGTGGATTAGCTTGACTCGAGGTCAAATCCTACCCCGGTGGAATCTCACATCACCGAACTCTCATGGCGGTATCTCTCTTCGCCATAAAGCTTGGGTATTTCACCAAGTCCTACCCCAATGGTATCTCTGATCATCGGATTCTCACTTTGGATCGGGATGGCACTACCCCCATTGCCTGACTCCAAAAAGCACGTACGAATTTTTAGTTTATAGTGCACTCTCATCCTATTGGTCGACCAATTATATCTGGTAATTATCTCATCTTTTATGCCAATATATTATATCAAAAACATCATCTCACCTACTGTTTTGATGCAACATTTCACAAATCTTTATCATCTCATTTCAAAACCATAACTCATGTTTTGCATTAAATCAAAATCTCAAAACTCTTTAATACAACATGCTATCTCATGAAATCTCTAAAAAGCATCATCTCATGCTACAAATCATGCATAAAATAGTAGGAATTTGTCTATCTCAAAACAAGAGCATGTAAAAGCATTTAGGGGCATCAACCACATATTTGAGAGCAAATCTAGCCATACTTAGTTCCGGACTTAGGATGGTGTTTCAAACAATCCTAAATCCCCAATCCTTGTTTCTTTGTCCCTCAAGGACTTTTAAAACCATTCACACTCACCAAATACGTTTCGCTTGCTTGCCGAAACGATATCTAAGGTTCTGGCACTTCTAGATCAACACCAAAAGCGTCCGAAGATGTCTCCCCTATTTATTACACAAAAGAGCGGAGGATTAATGCATCATCATGCATTGAAATCACCAGTCACTCAAACAAACTCGCTGCTCTACACAAAAGCACCATTTCGGCTACCCAAAACAACTGAAATAACCTCCAAACTTTCCCAAAACAAATCTCAGCCAAGATCTATCAATTCTAATCATTTCTAAACCTCAATCAACACCAAAAATCACCATAAACACGTTCTTATATCTCCAGTAACAACAGAACACCAAGAACACTCCAAAAACCACAATTCTAGCATGCAAAACTTAGGAATCCAAACCTATTCGGGATTTGTTTGATAAAACCTCATTTATAACATCAATTATCATCCAAAATACATTAGAAATCAACCTCAAAATAGAGCTCAACCAAGAGTTACGAAAATCATCAAGATCTCACCAAGAATCTTGAGTTTTACCACAATTTCATGTTTCTAACATTAAAGCAACTCAAAAATCATTAACAGAGGATTGATAACTTGGGAATTTCAGTAAAGAACCGATCATTAGAGGAGAAGGATGATGCTTACCTCTAATGGCTGATTTCTCCTCAATTTGGGCAAGATTTCTTGAAAATCCAAAGTAAAAACTAAAGGTTTTGATGAGATAAAGATTAGGAATCCTTAGGAGAATGAAATCTGAGCAAAAGAGATGAAAATCAAAGGTTAATTGGTGAAGGAAATGTGTTTGGCTGAGTGAAAGTTGAGAGAAAATGAAATGAGAGAAAAACCAACGTAAGGTAGTTATGAAGAAGTCAACTTAGATTTACTTTTTAATTCTCCTTAATTCCTCAATTAAAATATTATTAAAAACTCCCAAATTAAAGAGAAATCTGACGAAAAACATTTTGGTTAAATTAGCTCCTTTACAAAACAGTCACTAGTCAACTTTTGTAAAAATTGCAATTTGGTCACTACACCGAAATGTAGTATTTCCAAATCATATTTTGTAAAATTGTTTTCACCATAACCTTTAATATAATAAATGAGGATTTTTAGATATTTTCCATATTTTTAAGGCATCCCGAACTTGGTGTTCCCTAAACCTCCCTTAAAGATTCGAATCGTTCTCGACCGGCCCGATTCAACCTCTAAAACATCTAGGCCCAAAACCAGTGCGTTACAGCTTCCGCCCAACAAAGAGGCGTCATACACTTCCTACCATACAAGGTTTCATATGGAGTCATTTGTTGTATACTTCCTTGATAATTTTTATTATAAGCAAACTCCACCAAAGGCAACTACTTCTCCCGAGAACCATAGAAATCTATAACATAACACCGTAACATATCCTCAAGAACTTGGATAACTCACTCAGACTAACCATCCGTCTGAGGATGATATGAGGTACTGAAATTGAGCCATGTACCCAATGCTCTATGCAAACACTCCCAAAACCTCGTTGTAAACCTCAGATCTCCATACGAAACTATGGATTTAGGTACATGATGCGTGTAAAAGAGTCCTATTAAATTGGAGCGTAAGTGTACACCCGTGTCAAGTTATAGTATAATATATATCGTCTCTAGAGGGATTGGGACAACTTCAGAATTAATTTTCCCGCACAAGAAAAATAAAAACATAGATAATTGGTTGGATTGAAGTAAAACTAAAGTAGACAAGGTAAATAGAGGAAGAAATCAGATTGATTAAGTAGGCTGGTATTGATTTGCTCAGTAGTGCAGGTGTTGCATTGTTCAGAGGACTTCTGTTGTGTCTGTCATCGAGCCTGTCGCGGCAGCACCTGTCGCAGCAGCGGTCTATCAATGTCGCAACAGTGAACAATAACTTTGTACTTCAAGTTCAGCAAGAATCCCTGGTATGACTCGTTCTATCCCTAGGTCCAAGTTCTATCGATGAACATGTCTTTGATGATACCTCCCGGCGTGAATCGAAGGATGAACACCGATGTTTGTGAATTCTTCCTTAGCTGCTTAACCTTGTACCTATCCCTAGGCCAAGATGGTTTAACCATAAACTGGAAAACTCGTATTTACTCCTTTCGAATACTTAACTCTCCCGATATTAAGTAAATAGATATCCTCAAAATGCTCTCCTGAAACTCTTATGAGATGTTGAAACTAGAGTAAATAAACTTGAAGCTTTTATTGAATTGAACAGAAATATCCTAAAAACGGTACAACCCTTAGAACTACGTTACAAGATCAACCCTTTGCCCTAGGGGAAGTTTAGAACATGGTGGAGAGAGAGAAACAACTAGGGTTTTGGGGGAAGACGACTAGGAGCTAGATTCCCCTTCTCTAGATCGAATTACAAGTATATATATAGGCCTTGGGTACAAGTTTTCTTAATGGCCAAGAATACTAGTTCGAATTAAAGTACAAATCATTAAAGACTAAATCTCTGAATAAACGTCCTTTAGTTCGCCATATCTTCTTGCTTTGACTTTCTCCTCAAACATTGGGCAAGGCCTTCCTTGTGCTTCTGGGCTCCAAAAATTATGCAAGTGGTCTCTAAAAATTAGGCTTGAAA
The DNA here is from genome assembly GCA_030270665.1 of Hibiscus trionum. Classification (NCBI taxonomy): domain Eukaryota; kingdom Viridiplantae; phylum Streptophyta; class Magnoliopsida; order Malvales; family Malvaceae; genus Hibiscus; species Hibiscus trionum. The sequence continues at coordinate 18,625,596 of BSYR01000010.1, forward strand.
TCTTCTATCAGTCAAACTCCACTTCGCATTTTCCATCTCTTCTTCTTCATTGTCGCCACCTCTTTCACGGTATATGTCACAACAATGATTTATAAGGCAGTTTGCTTCATTACTGTCACCACTTCTGTCACAGCAACTGTTACGACAATTATCTTATGTTCCTCTCTTGCCCTGGATTCTTCCACTACAGTTTTCTTCTATTTCTCTGCTACCCTGGATGTTGTCACGGTAGTTTTCTTCTGTTCCTCTGCTGCCCTGGATGCTGCCAGGACAGGTACCTGCAAGAATTGACCGAAATCAGCAGCAGTTGTGCAAAATTATCCATATGTGATGTTTATGCAAATTCTATCCTAAAATGCAACTAAACATGCTTGAGTGCATCAATAATATGGATAAATGAGGGTAAAATATAGAACATTTATGCACTGAACACACCCCCAAACTCGAATTATTGCTTGTCCTCAAGCAAATGCAATCTAACTAAGAATGATTTTTTTTTGGCTTTGGCTTAACTCAATGAACAACCATTACCTACAGCACCTTCACAATCAAGATCAATACCTTTTCGGATGCTTACGGACTTATCCAGAGCAACACTATAACTCTCGTGTGAGTGTGTGCAGGTTTTGTTGAAGTGACATTTCTCCCAGTTTAATACCATGTTTGCCTTCTCGCATCTCTCGAGCACTTTCTGCAGATTGCCTAAGCAACTTTCAAAATTGTCTCCAAAGACTAAGAAATCGTCCATGAATATCTCCAGGAAATCCTCCACCATGTCGGAGAATATTGCCATCATACACCTTTGAAAATTAGTAGGTGCGTTGCAAAGTCCAAATGGCATCCTCCGAAAAGCATAAGTAGCATACGGGCAAGTGAAGGTCGTTTTCTCTTGATCCTCCAGTGCGATGGCTATTTGGTTGTAACCTGAGTAACCATCAAGAAAACAGTAATAAGGCTTTCCCGCTAATCTATCAAGCATTTGATCAATAAAAGGCAGGGGAAAGTGGTCCTTCCGGGTAGCTTTGTTAAGCTTTCGGTAGTCCATACAAACCCTCCAAACGGTCACAGTCCTGGTTGGGATTAACTCGTTTTCTTCGTTGGTCACCACGGTTATTCCTCCTTTCTTAGGAACGCACTACACCGGGCTCACCCACTTACTATCCGAGATGGCATAAATTATCCCATCATCTAGCCATTTGATAATTTCTTTTCGGACCACTTCTCGCATAACATCATTCAAACGTCTCTGGGCATCAATGGTTGGCTTGTGATCATCCTCTAAGAGGATTTATACATGCATAATGCCGGACTGATGCCTTGGATATCAGCTATCGTCCACCCAATAGCTCTTTTGTGCTGCTGCAACATCTTTATCAGCTGTTGTTCCTGTTCCTGCATCAACTTGGAAGAGATGATTACGGGCAACGTATCATTTAATCCAAGAAAAACATATTTAAGCTGCCCTGACAGGGGTTTAAGATCTAGAACAGGTGGCTCTACAGTTGATGGCTTTTGGACTATATGTTCATTCGAGGTATAGTTTAAGGGCTCGAATAACTTACCTGAACGATTTCCTATCCAGTTTACCTCCTCATGATCGTCAGTATCAGATATGTTAGAGTCTGAGGAGCTGCTGTCGTCGTCGCTGCCGTGACAGTCTTCTAAATGGCTGCTGGGGCAGTGGCCAAATTTGATGTCATGGCAGTCCGACCTGATGCAGGGTTGGCCAAGGATAACTTCAGTGATAGCCTTGCATTCTTCTTCTGCATCCGCGTGCTTTATTGCTTGGAGTACATTAAGCTTGATCTCTTGATCATTCACTCTCATAGTGAGTTCTCCCTTTTCTACATCAATCAGTGATCTTCCTGTGGCTAAGAAGGGTCGCCCCAGGATGATTGGTGCATTCTCATTTGCTTCACAATCTAAAACAAGAAAGTCAGCAGGAAAAATAAATTTATCCACTCTTACCATAATATCTTCTATCTTTCCTTATGGATGTACGTAAGAGCGGTCTGCCAGTTGCAGTACGACTATTGTGGGTCGTGCTTTTCCAATACCTAACTTCTGAAACACAGATTTGGGAAATAAATTTATACTAGCACCAAGATCACAAAGTGCCTTACCCACAAATTTGTCTCCGATTATGCACGGTATTATGAAGCTCCCAGGATCTTTCGTTTTCTAGGGTGGATGCTTGTGTAGAATAGTCATGCATCCCTCTGTCATTTTAACCGTCTCAAATTCCCCAAGTCTAGATTTCTTCGACATGACGTCCTTGAGAAATTTGGCATAACTAGACATCTCCTTGATAGCATCTAACAGTGGAATATTGATATAGACCTGCTTAAAAATATCATAGATCTTCTTAAGCTGGGATTCCTATTTCAACTTCTGTAGCCGCTGTGGAAAAGGAGGTGGAGGACGATAATCTGCAATTCGTCCTTCCCACTACATTCGGATCTGAGGAGGCTTAGGTTCTTTATCCTTCTCCTACGTCCCTTCTGCTATCGTGACAGGTTCATCGGCAGCAGGCTATTTGTCGTCTGCCGGGGCAGCGTTCTCGGCAGTCGTTTCTAGGGCTGGTTCCTTAACTGGTTCAGCTTCCTTCTCTGGCCCTAGTAATTTCTTCCCACTCCTAGTTGTGATGGCTTTGCACTGCTCATGTGTGGGTTGTCTAGTGTTTTCAGTATCGCTAGGGAAATCCTCCATTCTGCCTCGGTTTAATATGCTGGGAAACCTGACCCATCTGTGTCTCCAGTGATTTCAGAGTAGCTTCATGGTTAGTCATCTGCATCTCTGTTTTATCCATGAATGACTCAGTTTTCTTGACGAAGTGATTCATGTTTTCGATGTAAGTTCCTGTTTGAGACATAAACATAGCCAAGGTCTGCTCCAGTATACTAGTCGTGGCAGCTGGTGGCTGTTGCGGTTGCTGCCGAGTCAGTAATCTAGGTCCCCCTGATTTTGAGTGTTCTGTGCTTGAGGATTTAGGGCATTATTAGGGTTGCTCCAAGAGAACTTGGGATCCTTTCTCCAGTTGGGATTGTAGTTGTTGAAATTGTAGTTCTGTTTGTTATAATTTCCAACATACATCCTTTCCTCTAACTGTAGCAGACAATCTTCCGAACTGTGATTCCCATCGCAAGTTTCACATACCTCTTCAGCGGAGTACACAGATTTTGAATCTTTTTTCAAGAGCTTTTCCACTGCCTTTGTGAGATATGCCACCTGTGTTTTTAGGGAACTGTCGGCTTCATAATCTTTCACAGCTAGTACTCGTTTACCCCTTCTTCTTGCTGAAGGAAACTGTTCCTCGTTCTTTGCCAGGTTTTTCAATACTACCATTGCTTCATCTGGATCTTTGTCCACCAGTAATCCGTTCGCTTCTGAATCAATTCTCATACGATTCTGTAAGTTGGCAGCATTATAAAACTTAATTACCTGGTTCCAAACGGGGAATCCATGCATCGGGCAGTTCCTCAATAGAGTGGTAAACCTATCCCATGCCTCGTGTATTGGCTCGTCATCTTCCTGTTGAAAAGTAGCAATTTCGTTACGTAATCGCTCAGATAAATGTGAAGGATTAAAACGAGACAAAAATTCACGAGTTAAATCTGCTCATGTTCGTATTGAACCCGACGTTAGTTTATTCCACCAAGTTTTCACCCTGTCTCTCAATGAATGAGGAAATAACCGAAGCCTCCGTATCTACGGATTTACTCCTGGTAGTATAAACGAACCACAGATTTCCTGGAACGTTTTTCGATGCTCCCTAGCATCCTCTGTAGCAGCACCACTAAATTGGCCAGCGTTATTAATCATGCTGAACATGAAAGGTTTCAGCTCGAAATTTTCAGCTTCTACATCTGGCAGGGTGGTCTCTAGTTCCACATGATCATTGATCATGTAGCCTCGGCATGACCGGCGTGCGGCAGCAGCAGGAGGATCGGCAGGTTGTCCGTTTCCTCCATCTTCGACAGGATCTTAAGGACCTCGGAGATCCCCTTTGTTGTTCCTCCTTTCTTCGTGCCTTTCGTTCACCATTGCTTCTAATTGTTCCTCTAGGTATTTGTTTCTTTCTACAAGGAGGCGGACTCATTTCCTAAGATTGCACGTTCCTTCGATTTCAGGATCTAACTGGTGCTCGGGTTCTTTTCCTTGTTGAGATCTGCGCATAAGCAAACAAAAGACCTTATGAAAAGCACAGGGTGAACAATCCAAGTAAAAATAGTAAAATAAAATAAATGCAGTAAAAGATAGGGTAAAGATATGTTGCCAGTCCCCGGCACCAGCGCCAAAAACTTGTTGCGTGTAAAAGTGTCTATCGCAATGTAGTGCAAGTGTACATGACGCAAGTAGTAAAGTGATACGTAAGTATCGGATATCGTCTCCACATGGACTGGGCTAATTGCTTTAACCTTGAATTTCTGCACGAGAGGGAAAAGAAATAGTTTAATTCTTTGTCACGAGATAATAAAGAAGATTGAAAATAAAGGATGAAAATATTCAGAGTAAAGAATAGGCCGATATTGATTTTCTCCGTAATGCAGGTGTTTGCAATGTCTAAGACTTCTCTGTTCTGTCGTAGCGCCTATCGCGGCAGCACCTGTTGCGGCAGCGGTCTGTTGTTGTCACGGCAGCGAACACACAACTCAGCACTTCAAGCTTGGCAAAAATCCATGGTATGCCTTGGCCTATTCCTAGGTCCAAGTCTGTCGATGAACACGTCTTTGATGATACCTCCCAGCGTGAATCGAAGGATGAACACCGATGTTGTTGAATTCTTTCTTAGCCACTTAACCTCGTCCTATCCCTAGGTCCGAGATAGTTCAGCCATAAACTGGATAACCCGTACTTATTCCTTTCGTATACTTAACTCTCCTGATATTAAGTAAATATGTAATCTCACAATGCTCTCCGGATACTCTTGCAAGATGTTGAAAACCAGAATAAGCAAACTTGAAGTCTATTTTATTGAACAGAAAAAATCCTAAAACAATGCAATCCTTGCAACTACTTTACAGAATCAACCCTTAGCCCTAGGGAAGTTTAGAACATGATGAGAAGGGGGGAAATGACTAGGGTTTAGGGGAAGACGGCTAGAGAGTAAGATATCCTTCCATAGGTCGAATTACATCCCTTTATATAGGCTTTGGGTTCAAGTTTTCTAATATGGCAAGAATACAAGTTTAAATTAAAGTACAACTCTTTTAAAGACTAAATCTTTAGAGCATATGTATTTAATTCATCCTTCCTTCTGGCTTGGAGTTTCTTCCTTGAACTTTGGGCTTGGCCTTCATTCTGATCTAGGGCTCGGAAAAATATAAGAGTGCTCCACGACAGTCTGGCTTAATTTCCTCTTTCTGTCGAGGTCCACTTAACTTCTTCCCTTCACTATTGCTATCGTCCTTGGCTGCCACGGCATCGTCCATGGCAACATTCTTCTTCTCAGCTACAGTCTAGTGTTCCAGCTCTGCTTCTCCACTGCCCTTCATCTACTACAGTAGCTACCTGCAAAAGCAACCAATTTCAGTAGAAACTGTGTCATTTGATATAATTGTGATGTATGAATGAAATCTATCCTAAATGCAATGAAATATGCTTGAATGCAACATAAATATGGGTTAAATAGGGGGTAAAATATAGAACTTTTACACACTCAACACGCGCATCGAACCGAAAAGCTGTGTTTCGAAATGACCGTTCTGATACGGGGCTCACCGTTCCGAAACGTTCGATCGTTAATTCGGTTTTTGAATTAGTCTGAGTTTCTGTTTCTTATGTTTTGGTCCTTGTTTGCCTTGTATGCAATTGGATGGGTTTTAAAGGTCGTTTACGCGAAGCATGTTTTATACTTGATAAATCTTTTCGATTTATACTTGAGAAATATAAAGGTTGAAAAATATAAAGAATCTATTTTTAAAAACAATAAAAATAATTTCGATTTGAAAAACTTCCAAATTGGAAAAGAATGTTTTATACTTGATAAATCTTTCAAATGAGATTAAAAAAATCTTGATGTTGAAAAACATCTTTCCGATTTCAAAGATTATCACACTAAGTAAGTGGATAATCTTAATACTTGGGAAAATGGTATTAACAAGGGTAGTTCTTCAAAAACCCAATATTTAAAGAGAAAGAATTTTAACTACAAACAAAGTGGCTCTCAAAGGCAATCTAGAGCTAAGATGTAACGCCCCGGTTTTGGGCGTAGGTGTTTTGCGAGTCGAGTTGAGCCGGTGGAACCGATGCCAGTTGTTCGAATCGTTAAAAGGTAGTTTAGGAAAATCAAGGTTCGGGATGGGATAAAAATATGATAAAAATTCCTAAAATCCTCTAAAATTATATTTAAGACTTTGGTTGAATTTTACAAAACTGGTTTCGGAAGTATACATTTTGGGTAGTGACTAAAATGTAAAGATTTAAAAGTTGGGAAAATGTGTTTATCAAGAAGATTCAAAATCTTAGAATCTTAAGGGAGCTATTTGGCAATTAAGCCTTTTCCCTAATTTGGCATGTATTTTAAATGCTTTATTAAATAATTAAAATGGCTTTGATTAATTAAATTAGAAAGTTAGTTAATCGATTAAAAGATTTTTCACGGTCATTTTCATTTCTCTTCTTCACTTCTGCCAAACACTCTTCATTTTTCTCTCAAATTCCAAATTTTCTTCGCTCTCAAATCCTTTCTTGATTTCCAACTTCATCTTTGTGATTTCTCTCATTTTCCTTCAAGTTCTTTCAAGCTAAACTTGCCAAATTAGAGCAGAAGCAATGATTGGAGGTAAATTTCACGCTAACCCTCTAATCAAGGTTCTTTAATGAAATTTCAAAGATATTTGACTCTTTATCTATGTTTTTTATTGAGGTTTTGTTTTTAGTTTGATAAAATATTGAAATCTTGATAGAAAAGTGATATTCAGAGTTTGGTTGATTTGGCTGGTTTGAGATGATTTCTAAATGAGTTTTGAAAGGTTTGTGGTGTTGAAGTGGAGTCTTAACCATAGAGATCCCGAAATCCTTGAGATCATTTGTTTTTGAAGTGTTTTTGGTTGGGTTTTTAGGGTGTTTTTGTAGAATCTGAGTTGTTGGAGGTATAAGGATGGTTTTAAGTTGTTTTTGGATGTTGATTGATGCTTAAAATGTGTTGTATGTGTTGGGTAATGGCTGGGTTGAGGTTAGAGGTCAATCGATTGAGTTTTCAGTTGTTTCGGATGGGTGATTTGATGCTTTAGAGCAGGGCTGTGGGATTTCTTTTGAGTGCTGGTGTTTTGGATGTATTTTAATGCATTGAACCTCTGTTTTAATGTGTTGAAAACATGTTATATTATTTCGGAATCAAACGAAGTGATTTTGGAGGCACCGGATGATCGATAGTTGCGTCGGCAAGTGTGATTTTGCGAGTTGGTGAGTGGAACTTGGTTTTCTAGCGTGGAAAAGTTTTAGAAAAGGTTTTGGGAACTTAATAAGATCTTGAAACGCTTTATTAAGTTCAGAAGTAAGTAAAGTGAATTTCTCTCCCAGTTTGTTCTAGTTTGAGCCTTTGGTTGCACTTGATTTTAATTGCATTTACCTACTATTTTAAAGCATGTTTTGAGTTTATAAAATGTGTATGATGATGTCATGTGGTTTAAGGATGCACTAGGTAAGTGGTCCTTCTATGCATGAGTTGATGCATGAGGTTTGAAGCATGGTTTAATGCTTGATTTATGGCTTACAATAAATGCTTTGGAAAAACAGTGAGGCATGCATGAAATGTGGATTATATTGGCAAGTGATGTTGTATAAAGTGTTATATAAATGAAATCGGATATAGTTAGCCGGCTATAGGATTGAGTGCCCTATAAACAAGTCGCCTTGGATGTTGAGGGGTTGTGATTGTACCAAAAAGTCCATCCAAGTACCCTAACGAATGAGGATTGTTTAAGGTTGCAATGGTTGAGGGTAGCTCCCGAGTGCGAACCTTGTGTGTGTCCCGTCTCTCGTTAGTGGGTTATACATCTACCAAGGAGTGGTGTTGAAGAGTTGTTATTGTATCGAACACTCCACCACGGGTGTCACAACGATGGAGGGTTGCTCTCTTGTGTGAACCTTGAGATGTCAGTAGAGTTTATGAAGGGTGTGGGATAACCCTTGGTAATCCGTGTATCCGATATGTTTTGTGAATGTTGTTATCACTTGTGAGCCAATATAATGGAATTGAATGTTATGGAAAGTGATGTTAATGCATATTTTGAAAAGTGCATGTTTTGGTTTAAGCGTAGCATAATGGTGTTATGCTTGGAAGGCTTGGTATATGTTTAGCAATGGTATAGTTTCTGGAAATTGCATGAGATATGATGCATGCTGATTTTGATGGTACAATGCATTGTTTATTAAAGAAGGCATGATGGTTTTGGGAAAAGTGAAAAAATGGTTTCGTGCATTTATGATGTTTGAGGTTTTGAGCAATCCTCACTAAGCTTGTTTGTTTATGCTCTCTTTGTTCATCAATACAGAAAACTAGGAATTTGGAGGCAGCATCTACAAGGGATTCTACCAAGACTCGCTTTAAAAGTATGTTGAGTTCATGAACTAGTGTAATAAAGACTATGGGGTGTCCAATGCTATGAGTGTTAATGTTTGGTATTTTCTGGTTTGGGGCAAGTTTAATATGCACATTTGGTGGTTTAAATGGCCTTTAAGTTTTGGTTTATGCTTGAAATTGGATTTTGACCTTTTGTTGTTTTTAACTCTAGGAAGCATGCCGTTAGTGCTCATAATGTTGTGAATGATGCTATGTTGATGCATTTGTAATGTATACTTGATGGTTGATGTATATTTGAGTTGCTAATATGTTCAGGCATATATTGGGATGGTTTCGGATGGTTTAAATTGAGTTAAAACAACTTTTAAAAACATTGCAGGCCTAGGTGTTTCGAAACACCCTTGCCTGTTTCGAAATGGTGGCTTGAAAGGGCCTTGGTGTTTCGAAACGGTGAGGCATGTTTCGAAACATTTTGCCTTTGTGAAACCTTGTTCCGAAACGGGTCTTAAAGGGTTTCGAAACGAACCCGCGTATCGAAACTATCAGCTTTGTTTCTAAACGACCTTTCTGATTCGAGGATCACCGTTTTGAAATGTTCGACCGTTAATTCAGTTTTTGAATTAGTCTGAGTTTTCGTTTCTTACGTTTTGGTCCTTGTTTGCCTTGTATGCAATTGGATGGGTTTTAAAGGTTGTTTTGAGCTAAGTTTTTACCGAGAAGCGTGCAATGAACCTAATTAAAGATTAGTAACTCGAATTTGGTAATAACCCTTCTAATCTATCAAATTTACAAAATGATCCCTAAACCATAAAATGGTTATAATCAGTGGGTGATTGTGATGTTTTATTCGCAGCTTGTGTGCGTACACATAGGAACCTAAGTTGCATTTAGACAAGAAAAAAGGGTCGTTTATTGAGGTAAACCTTCCCGGTTTACTTTAATATTTTCCATGTGATCCGTTCGGTTCGGTCTATCGGCTAGGCCGGGTCGAGGGGTTTACATAAGAGGATTAGAAGTGTATGGGTTCCAAAGGAACTTGTAGCTTCTAATAATATTGTTGCTATTTCATCTTGCATTCTTAACGGAAGTAAGTTTTTGGGAGCTAATATTTATAGACCAAAAATGGTTTGGGTAGCAAAATCAAAGAACTAATCTTTGTTTGTAGGGGGGAGCATTGCTACAAGGCCAAAGCATCAAGTCAAAACACATGAGACCTTGATAGTGGAAGCTCAGGACATATGACCGGAGACAATAGTAGATTCATAGAGCTCAAGCCAAAGCATGGTGCAGTGGTAACTTTCGGTGACAACTCCAAAGGCTATATTGAGGGCATTGGCTATATTGGTAATCTCTCATTAGTCAACTATGTGACAAAATTTTTGATGTTCATTTTGATACAAATGGGTGTAAAATTGTGAGCATTAAAACAATGAAAATAATGCTCATTGGTCATCGCATATGATACATTTATATGGTGCATTTATATGGAATACATTCATCCCATACATGTTTAGTTGCACATGATGAGAATGATGCACGGTTGTGGCATAGGAAACTGGGGCATGCTAGCATAAGTGTTTTAGAAAAGTTGGTTTCCCAAAATCTAGTTAGAAGTTTCCCTAAACTAAAATTTTCATTACATAAAATATGTGATGCTTGTGCTAAGGGTAAACAAAAGAGAACTTCATTTAAACCAATTAATGATGTTTCAACTAGTAGGGTGTTACGATTAATCCACATGGATTTATTTGGGCCTATTAGAACTATGAGTTTGGGTGGTAAGTTATATGCATTTGTATTGGTAGATGACTTTTCTAGATACACTTGAGTTCTATTCTTAAGTACTAAGGATGAGACTTTAGAAAATTTTATCGCATTTACAAAAACTATCCAAAATGATCTTGATCTTAAAATCTCACATATTAGAAGTGATCATGGAACCGAGTTTCAAAATATGGGTTTTGAAGATTTTTGTAATGAAAACGATATTAGCCATAATTTTTTGGCTCCTCACACTCCTCAACAAAATTGGGTAGTTGAGAGGAAAATTAGAACTTTAGAAGAGATGGCTAGGACCATGTTATTTCCACCCTATTTTATTAATAGAATAATGATTACGCCTATTTTAAAGATTATGCCTATTTTAAAGAAAACACCTTATGAGATTTTGAAATCCAAAACCCCTAACATTAGCTATTTCCACCTTTTTGGTTGTAAATGTTTTGTTTTAAATAATGGAAAAGACAACTTAGGTAAATTCGATGCTAAAAGTGATGAAGCAATATTTTTGGGTTATTCCCTAAATTTTAAAGCTTACTGGTATTTAATTAAAGAACTTTGGTTGTTGAAAAGTCTATACATGTTTTCGATGATACCTCATTCTGGGGAAGGAATCTTGTGATGATTATGTTGTATGGATCGTTGAAGCCATTGATGGGGGACAAACATCAAAGGTGGATGAGATTCCAACTAAAGAAGAGGAAGCACAAGATCCACCTCTTGAAGCCTTGAAGGACTTGGCTATTGAGGAAAATAAGGTGACATACCCAAGGGAGTTCAACTATGTCAAAGGTGGTGAAATCTTGGGTGATCCATCCAAGGGGTAACTACTAGATCCTCTCTCAAACTTATGAATCATGTTGCATTCATCTCATGCATAGGGCCTAAAAATATCAAAGAAGTATTAAAAGATGATTTTTGGATATTAGATATGCAAGAGGAACTTAATCAATTTGAGAGAAGTAGAGTATGAACATTAGTTGGCAGACCTAGTAATCAATCTACTATAGGAACTAAGTGGTTTTTGAGAAACAAACTAGATGAGAGTGGTAATAGAGTGCGGAAAATTGCTAGGCTTGTTGCTCAAGGTTACACTCAAGAAGAGGGACTTGATTTTGATGAAACATATGCACTCGTAGGTAGAATGGAAGCTATTAGGATGCTTCCTGCATTTACATGCTATCATGATTTCAAGCTTTTTCAAATGGATGTGAAAAGTGCTTTTCTAAATGGTTTTATAAATGAAGAAGTGTATGTTGAACAACCATTGGGTTTTGAAGATCCACAATTTCCAAATCATGTTTTCAAACTAAATAAAGCTCTATATGGTTTAAAACAAGCTCCTAGAGCTTGGTGTGAAAGGTTTTCCAACTTTTTAACTCAAAAAGGTTTTGAAAAAGGTAAGGTGGATACTACACTTTTCATTAAAAGATATGACAATGACATCTTAGTAGTTCAAGTATATGTTGATGATATTATTTTTGGTTCTACGAATGAATTTTATTGCCAAGAATTTTAAAAGCTAATGCAAGGTGAATTTGAGATGAGCGTGATGGGAGAATCACACCTAGTTGCCATTCCAATGAGCTCATCAATCAAGCTTGACAAAGATGGGGGAGGTAAGTGTATCAATCACACCTATAGTTGTTTCGATATGGTCCCCTTTTTACACATAAGGACTCTTTCTTTTTTAATGGTTTTTTCGATACAAGGCCACGTGTTTCGATACGAGTTGTTGCAGAACTGCAATTATGGAGGGAAGAGGGAGCCCCAACGGTTCTATTGATGATCTTAACCACCCAAATAATTAGAAATCAATGAGAATGTATAAAAGAAAGCCTCAAAAGCACCAACAACAACTATTGAACCTCAAAGCAACATCCAAGCAATCATATTCAAACCCTAGCACTTATTGTAAAATTCTTGTACTCAACTCTTAGAGTTCTTAGTGTAAATCAAATTTGAGAGTTTGAGGAGTGTTTGAAAGCTTTTTGGGCAATATTTATCTTGTGAGAGATCAAATGTAATGGCCAACATCTTCTTTGTAAAGTGATAGTCTTGTGGTTCAATCTTTGGGTAGAAAGATTGAACATTTGTCAAGGAAACAACCTTAGCCTAGAAAAGGGAAAGAACAAATTAGTGGAGAGTTTGTTGAAAATCCTTAGTGGGAGCTAAGATAGTGGATGTAGAGCTTGTTTAGAAGCTTGAACCACTATAATTGTCTTGTCTATCATTTTTAATTGTTCATATTGCTCCCTTCAATTTTTAAAGTGTCAATTCACCCCCCTTTTGATCATATCAGTTAATTTGATCCACTTAACAGAGAGGAAAGAAATTTATTTTCCATCCTCTCAACCAAGCAGACCGATGATATATATATTCCATCCTTCCATTTTTCCATCACATCAATTTTCTATCCTTCAAATTCTCTTTCTTCTCTACCAATAAAAGCCTAAATTATTCAATTATGTGATCAATTCCACGAATGACTGTTGTAATATTAAATCAGACAAAGTTACATGACATAAAAAATAAAAATAAGCAAAACATTAAAAAATAAGAAGAAAATGCATATGACATTATATAGATAATTCTCAAAATATAAATATATTTTTATAAAACAGTACAATTTTCAAACAATTATTTATTGAAATACATAAACACTTTAAACAAAATTTACATAGTGTAATAAAAATAATTTTATGAATTATTATGTAAATATTTTAAATTTGATATTGAAGTTTAACTTGTTAGAAAGAAAATATATTATAAGGACAATTTGGTAAAATTTACTTTCAAGTAATCCTATATTCCTCCAACAAAATAATGTCATCTAACATTACTTCCAAATAAACCAAACAAAGTAATGTAACACATTCACATGAACGTGTCACGTAATGTTACACTCTGAGAATCCTATTCGCCAGAGTAATCTGTATTAGACCACTTTATTGATATTTTTTAAACTTTATTAACAAACTCTTTATTTGAGACTTGTGTTTCATGTTACTTTGTGTTTGTAAAATAAAAAGTGAAATATCTTTTCTTTTTTAAAGTAAACTATAGTCAATTGTCTATGTGTTAGTGAATTAAAGTTAAACACATAGACTATAATTTTAGACGGAGAACAGTTTCAGTTTATAATCATTCATATCAATTTAAAAAAAAATTATTGAATCAAATATGGAGATGATACTTTAAAGAAGGAAATATGATATTAAACTACTAAACTAAATTATGGTTAACTAGTAGTATAATACAAAAGGAGAGTGGCTCCAACAAATAGATCATTTTATTATTTATCACATTGCGAATATGGATAAAAATAAAAATAAATTATTGAGGTGGCTCCAACAAAACTTTCACCAGTTAGTCAAAAACTGCTTTGAAAAAGATGTATAGACAATCACAGAAGCGTAGAGTTTCCGGATAATAGGGGGTTCTTATGCCCGAAAAATCTCATAACCAATTGCATACATTGTGGTTGCGTTACCTCATAGATTTTGAAGAATTTAACAGATTGAGCTGAGCATCGACAGTTTTGAGTCTTTTGACGTTTCATTTTACTCAAATGTGTCGGACAATCGATCCCAAAAAATGCTATTGATGAATGCCTACTGCTTTTGCATTTATGGGTGTGATCTCGCCTATTTTTTCGATGTCTAGCCATTCATCTTTCCTCTCGTAGTTAGGTAATTGCACTTCTTATTTGATCAGTAGATAAATCATTATTTGAATTGTGTCGCGAACGTTTTTTTAAACCGTTTGTCTAAATGTAGTCTTACGATTAGGGTTTTGAAAATCGGAGTTTTTATCATTTTTAATTGGATTTTGAAATTAGGGTTTTTTCATATTAAATCTAATTTCTGTTATTTATTCTTGAAAAATCAACTTGGAGTCACCACCGGTCAGTTTGGTAGAGCGGACACCATAAAAATGAACCAGAGATTCTTTTAATAAAGTTCGGGTTCAGGAGTCGATTACATGTATGGAAGGGTTAGCACCCTCACAACGTTCGTTAACGGTACCTTATTAATTCCACGAGGCATTTTGGCATTTCAAACATTAACCTGGATTTAATTAAATCTTTGGTCGTTAAATGGATTCCATTTCGAATGGGGATATCATTTTGTAAGAAATATGTTTTGGACGAATATAAGTTTTGAAATGTCCAAATACATTAGGACACTTCAATTTATATTCAAAATGTATCTTGTTAAGTGTATAAAAGTCCTACATTTTCACCTTTTTCTTTGACGATTATTGCTAAAATTGCACTCTCTTTAGTTGCATTGTAGCATTTTTGCATCAATCACAATAATCTCATGATTATTCTGCTTGACCCTTATGTTTCGATTATTTGGTGGAAAAAGAGGTATTGTTTTGGTGTATTATGTGCTTGCAAGTTTCACTGACCGCCAGGGCAACCACTGCCTACAGCGAAGGAAAAAGGAGCAGTGCAGAAATCATCCCCTGATGGTCCAAAACGAGCCAGCTTCTACTGAGGGAAGCTGAACCAAGAAGTCGAAGCCTTGTTGAGCTGAGGAAATTGACAGATTACTGCCGAGGCAGCAGATAAGTCGTTGTCGCGGCAATAACCAGACAGAATTGACAAGGGCAAAAATATGCAAAGTGGGACGTGAATTGAAGAGCATAAAAAGTTGAATTATTCTACGTGCTTTGCATGAAGAATGGACCACGGGAAGAGCACGAAAAAGCCGAAGGAAGGTCAAGGGAGCATTCAACGGAAATAGGAGGAATTTAAGGAAGGGAGTTATAATACTTAAATGAAGATCTTTTCTTTTAAAGTATTTAAGTCTAACTTTACTTCCTCCTCAAGAAGGACTTGACCTAGACATCATCTATAAATACAAGACCAAGGCTTTTTCATCCTAATGGTGGAAGCTAACTCGGGGAATTGGGGAGAGAGCTTTTGATTATCACCATGTTCTAATTTCTCTTAGGGTTAAGGTTGTGTTGTTAAGTAGTTGTGAGAAAACAAGTGTACTTTGTTTAAGTTTTATTTAATGCAATTTAGTTCAAGGTTTGCTTATTCTTGGCAATGATTCTATTCTTGCAATCTTATCGGAAGAGAGTATTGTGAGGCTATCTATTTGTTTAATATCAGAAGAATTAAACTCAGGAAACGAATAAGCATGATTTTCATCCTAATGGTGGAAGCTAACTCGGCTTAGGGATAAGTTAGAGTTTCAAAGGCTAAAAGGATCGTGAGATTGGTTGGTGTTCACTCCTGTTTCACACTGGGAAGTATTATCAAGACTTGGACAACAATAGTGTTTCGACTTAGGGATAAGAAGAAGCCACAGATGGACATTCTGCCGAACCTTGAAAGTACCATTGGTTGCCGAGGCAAGGGATTGCCGAGGCAGCTACTGAGTTTCCTCTCTACCGCGGCAGCAGCGAAGGCTGTTAACAAGGCAGATTGGTGTCGTTGCATTCAAAAGCCAAGACAAGTTCAATTGGATTCCACATTACAACGCAGCACAATCTGACCCATTCACTCATCTTAATTTCTCAACTTTTACTTGTTTACTTTAGTTTATGATTTTTAGTTTAATTAAAACCCAAAACTCCTCTACTTGTGTTTTTACATTTAATTTTCTTTTCCAGTGCGAGAAGATAAACGAAGGAAGTCATCCCTATCCCTGTGGAGACGGTACTCTAATACTCATCATTATATTACTTGAGACGTGTACACTTGCACTAATTGTGAAGCACTATTTACACGCAACATATCTCAACACAGAAGGTTTAATGCATGTTCAGATATTGTCTCGTCACTTTTAAGTAAAAACCTAATTAGGGCTCCATTGATTTAATCAATTAAAATCTATTAATATTGCCAAGTGTAGGACTTATGTGATAACACCCAAGAAATTTGAGCACTACCCATACTTGCCCTAAATTAACAATATTCCTATCATTAATGTTTCTAATTATTTAATCCTAATTCCAATTTTATTAAGCTAACTACATGTGATTTCCATTTTTTATATTCAAATGAAGTATTGAATCTTTTACCTAAATTTCCCCTAGCATCACATTGTAATGTGATACTAATCAACTTAGGATATTTAATCTTTCATTCAATATCCATTTATTTTTTATAATGTCCTCTCCTATCAAATTAATTAAATTTAATTAAAGAACTTAATCCTAAAAGTCTCTAATTTTATTATACTAGGTGAATTGAATTCCTCTAAACAAGTATTCTTTATGCTTATTTAAAAAACATGCATACAAGATAAATAGATATTTGCAATTAAATTATCAAATCTGTAAATGAACAAATTGAATAAAATTAAAACTCAAGGTATAGTTAAATGGGACTAAATTGAATTACTATTTCAATTCGGGTGCCAATTTACAAGGTTTTGGTGACTGAATTGCAAGGAAAAGAAAACTTGAAAGCTCTAAGTAGGAAAAGGGGAAAGAATGGCGTGAAACCTCTACCCGGGTCCGAATCCCTCGCGCGGGTCGAGCCAACCTGGTGCCAAAACAACATCATTTCGACTCGGGTACTTAAACTCCTCGATCGATTTAAATCGAACATTTTCTCAAACACACTCTCTCTCTCCTCCCATCGAATCTTATCTCCCTCTCTCTCTCTACAAACACCTGCAAACCCAAATTTCTCTTCCCATTTTCGATCAAAACCCCTCATTTATCCACAAATTCATCCCAGTTCTTCATTTTTCCTGTGTTCGATCCCCACAAACACATAAAAATTTTCATTTCTTTGTTTTTCGGATCAAAACACATTTATCATCCCTTGTTCTTGCCACGTTCTTCATTTTTTTCATCTTTAATCTGCCACAAACACTTAACACTCGCCATTTCTCTTCATTTTCCTCATTTGATCCTAAACCGACATGAAACCCCAACCCAACTTGTTTCCTGGACATCGAAGGCGACACCGTATATCGGCCGTCGACTCCGGTCATCTCTTTCCTTTCTCTGGTCATCAGAAACTTTCCGATCATCTTCTTCGATCAAACTTTTACCTCCAATCATCTTCTCCGGCCAAACCTGCAACTCCAACCGCCGTGCTCCGCCCCCGGAGCAATTTCTCGCCACCGTCTGCCGCACCGAAACCCTAAAAACTCCAAAAATGCTTCATTTTCTGTCTTAAACCGTAATCTAAGTCTCATTTCAATAGAAACATCCGTCTTCCCCATCCTAAACTACCTACCCAAACTAAAATCCTCTATCATTTTTAACTCTAGCCAAAATCCTAGACCTACAACACTTCGGTGACACTCATATTGACTCCATTTTTAGATAAGTGCTCAGAAATCTTTAAACATTGATTTTCTTTAAGCCTTAGATCTAGGGTTTTATATGTTTGAGCTATTTTTTTAATTTTTAGAGCCTAAATCTGATTTATTTAGTGTTTAAAGGCAGGAAAAAAGATAAGGAGAAGAGGAGCTACCTCTTGACGTACTCGGACGATGTTGCAGTGGTTTCGGCTATCTTTTCTAACTATCGGCGTGACTTCTCATCTTCTGGTGACTTCTCCTCTTTCTTTTCTCTCTCCTCCAATTAATTGTCCCAATTATTGTGTAATTGAAACTACCCCCACTAACTTTCTCTCTTCTATTTATAGCAGATGTTAGCGACGACGTCATCGGGACCTTAATTCGTATGAGACAAAATGGGAGAATAAGAGGCTGCCACGTGGTATTTTTGGCGGGCCAAAGAAACACAATTTTGTTTCTTTTGGGCCTTTCCAGTTTTAGGAGACAAAATGGGCATGTTGTAAAGTATTCATTAGTTATATATTTTGTGCGCATTCCATCTCATATTATTGTTGTTCTTAAGTACATTTTAGGCATAATCAGGTCCATACATTGCATATTACAGTATTCTTTACTTTGCCATACTTTTATTGATTATATTTTATTTGGTAAGGAAAAGATGTTGTTTTAGTTTAATTTTAATTTTAGGTACTAGAAGCTGGTAGAAGGAGAGAGGAGCTGAGGAGCTGATGTTGAGGCAGCAGACCAAGGAGTTGTACTGAAGCAGTTCCAGACAGAGACAGCCATTGCCGAGTAGTTGCCACCGCCATACCTGCCGCCAAGGGCAGCAAGATGAGGAATTAGAAAACTGGAGTGCGATCTGTAGAGCAGAAAATCCTGATTCCAATGATGCCATCTACTCAATTTTATGATGCCTGGAGCAGCGGACAGAGCCGCCGAAGGAAGAGAACAAGATGACTTGCGGTGCAAGGCAACGAGAAGGAGTCCACATTCAACTCAAAGAAGTCAGAATTAAAGGTTGCATTTAATGCAAAAGCTACTTTGAAGGCTTCTACTACAAGGAGGACTTGGCCTAGCTAATGCATATATATATACTTGACATATATTGTAATTCAAGACAACTTAGGTTTTCCTTTAGGCATAGTTTAGGTTTTCTTGCCGCCAATTATGTTCTAAATTCTCTTTTGGGTTTAGGTTATGTTGTAAACTAGTGTGAGAACGATTGTTTAGGAATTAAGTGTAACCCCCTTAGCCCGGCCTAGACGGTTGACCCGGACTACGAAGATTACACGGGGAAAACCAAAGTCAACCCGAAAGTCAACCTTGATTAACGACCCTTTTTTTCTTTTTAAACTTGTCTAGATGCACATTAACCCTAGGCATTCTCTTGAGATAAGCATACTCAAAAATCAAAGCAATCGGAAAACAATAAGGGACCCAATTGCACAAAATACGAATTTAGGGACCAATTTGTAAATTCTGAAAATTAAGAGGACTTTACCAATTTTTAAGTTACCATTATGAAATTAGTCATGTTTCATGCCTCACTGCCAAATTTCATCTCAAACGGACATCTCAAACTCAAGCAATTGCACATACAAGAATCGGGACTAAAACGTAAAGCTTGCAAACCTCAAAACCATTCAAATTTTATGCCCAACGGTCAAGTGTTCCGAAACGGGTCTAGGCCGTTCAGGAACACCCCTTGGCAGTAGCCAAAGTGTTCAGAAATGGGTCTAGGCCGTTCAGGAACACCCTGGCCAAATCAAGGGCCTGTTTCGAAACAGGCAAGGGTGTTTCGAAACACCCTGCCCAGAAACAGCAGATAGGCCTGTTTTAACACCTTTAAACCCCATCAAACATGCTCCAAACCATTCCACAATAAATCAACAACATGCCAAGCATCATACCTACCAATTTGCATCAAAATCTAGATACAAAACCACCCCTAGGTGCACCAACTCATTCAACACATCCAACACTCAATCATGCTTTTAAAACAAGAAGCAAAGCATAACGACTTAAGAATAAGAAGATTCAAACGTTGCAAGCGTTAAACCACATAGTTCAAAATCATAAACCAAACTTGTCCAACATACACAATCTCATTAAACATCAACATAAGAGATTCTCCCCCCATTGCCTTTATTATATATAGCTATTAACCGAGACATACATCTCAAGTGGAGTTCTCCTTGAATCCCTTGCTTCTCGCCATTCCAACTTCAAATATCTGCATTGATGGACAAAAAGGAGCGTAAGCACATAATGCTTAGTGAGGAATGCTCAAAACCAAAACACCATCAATGCAGCGAGTCATAAAACCTCTTTTAATAGCATTACAATTCGATAAACCAAAGTAATGTTTGAAAACCCTTTTTAACAACATGCTTTAAATCATGTATTGCTCAAACATGAAAAACCAACCCTTAGCTTAGAAAAGCTAAGTAATTCACTTCAAAGCACAACCTTGCAAAACCATCAATTAAACCATTCCATGCATGAACATCCTATGCAAAGTTAAATACAAGATCCTTGGAAAACACTTCCACTTCACATTATACTTTTCTTATACTTGAAAATCATTTCAAAGCAAGAAACCTTTAAAAACCACTTACACCCTCAATTCCATCTCATGCATTAAGCAAATGCAACATATGAACCACAAAATCAACACTTGCATTACATGCCTTTTAAAACAAGCCTTCACAAGACTTCAATGCACCAAAGAGATTCCATGCACATATGTACCATTCTCAATAGAAGATAAACACTTGTACAAGTTAACAAGTAAAACATGCATTCATAGAACACTACACACTTCTCATGCAACCATGCATCATTTCAAGCATCTCATGCTTCATCATATTCAAGAACATTATATTGCCTTCCAAGTGATAATTCACAAACCATCGTAACACAAGACACAATCGGATACGCGGATTACAAGCGTTGTCCCCACGCTTCATACACACTACCAATCTCAAGGTCCCCAAATGGAATTTAAACCACCATTATGACCTTACCATACACAAGGTCCTCATATGGACTTTTAAACACCATATGACCTTAACATTCACAAGGTCCTCAAATGGAATTTTAACCACCATTATGACCTTACCATCACTCATTGGTAGTTGTATAACATCACTAACGAGATCACGGGACATACACACAAGATCCACACATGGACTTTACACCACCATTGTGACCTTACCATACACAAGGTCTTCAAATGGAATTTTAACCACCATTATGACCTTAACATACACAAGGTCCTCAAATGGAATTTTAACCACCATTATGACCTTAACATACACAAGACCCACCCATGGACTTTTAACCACCATGGTGTTCTTAACCATCTCGTTAGTGTACTTGGATGGAGTTACCGGTACAATCACAACCACTCCACATCCAAGGCGACTTTATTCACGGTGCACCCAATCCTATAGCCGGCTAACTATATCCGATTCAAGTAACCAAGAACCACTTACATCACTTGCCAATATAACCAATTTACCACATTAATCCATTTTTTTACAAGTATAACCAAAATGCCAATACCACCAATTACCATCATCAATCCACTGTTTTTGAAGCATTACACAAAGCCATTAAACAACATGCAACACAATGCAACAATTCCACAATTTCAATGTACAAAACCAAGGATCTCTTACCTTGAGCAACCTTCACACATGGCTTTCAAAACCAGCATTAAACCATGCTAAAATATGCTTCCAAAACAGAGTTTAAAACATGCAAATCACATGCGTTGCATCCAACAATCACAAGTGCTTTAAAAACCAATTCATAACACAACCAAGAGAGAAATTTCATTTACTTACTCTTGAGCTTAGCTAAGTTGTTTAGACGTAAACTAAGCTCCCAAAACCTTCAAACCTTGGTTTTAAATCTAAAAACCCAACTTCACTCACCGATACACAAAACAAGGCTAGACAACAAGCCTTCCAAGCATCTGAAACCTTCAACACCACCTCTATTGCTCACGGATCATTCTCCCCTGTTTCAAGCACATAACAACAGAGGATTAATGCATCATAATGCATTAAAAACACCAGCAACACACTTAAACTCGCTGCTCTTTGCAAAACCAACATTTTGGCTACCAAACACAACCGAAATCACCTCCAAACACTTCCAAGACTTAACCCAGCCAAGATCCATCACTTCTAACCATTTTTAAACATCAATTAACATCCAAAATGATCCCAAACACGTCCTTATACCTCCAGCATTAACAAAACACCAAGATCACCCCAAAAACCACTATTTTCACAAGTAGAAACTTAGGAAAATCAACCTATTCGGGATTACATTGATTAAACCTCAATTTCTCATCAAATATACATCCATTTTACATTAAAAACACATCTCAAAACAGTACCCAACCATTTCATACGAATTTCATCACAAATTAACCAAATCTTGCATTTTAAAGCCAAGATCAAGAACACAATTGTAAAACCTTTAATAAAACACAAATCAAGGATTGAGAACTTGGGAATTTCAGTAAAGAACTGAGAATTTAGAGGAGAAGGACGTTCATACCTCTAAACTTGAGTTTCTCCCTTTTTGGAACCACAATTCTTGAAAATCCAATAAGCAAATGCTAAGGTTTTGTTGTAGAATTGATTAGAGATCAAATGAGGATTGAAATCAAATCTTTCGTTGTCAAAATCAAAGAGAATTTTGCTGGAGAAATGTGTTTGGGTTGAGAGAAAAGTTGAGAGAAAAGAAAATGGAAATTTAGAGAAAAGTTAGTTAAAATGCCAAAATATCTTTTCCCTCCTTTTGCACTTAATTAAAAACCATTAATTAAATTGATTAATATTCAGAAAAATCTGGAGAAACTCTTTTGGGTAAATAGCTCCTTAAAGATTCAAAGTTTCAATCCTTTTTAAAACAGTCACCCAGTTTTCAAAAATTACATTTTGGTCACTAACCCAAAATGTCACTCTTCCAAACCTCATTTTGTAAAATTGATTTCACCTTTCTCTTATATATAATAAAAGAGGATTTTAAGACATTTTTCCATATTTTTAATGCATCCCGAACTAAGCTTTCCTTAAAACCACCTTTTATATTCGAACCGAAAATCCGACCGGTCCAGTTCAAACCCAAAACTTCTAAGCCCAAAATTGGGGTGTTACATTAAGTTTTTTTTTTTGCAATAAAACTTCAAGGTTTGCTTATTCCATGATCTTCATAGTTTTTAATTAAGTTCGAAAGATTAGTTGTTAACTATCCATTTGTTCGGTATCGAGAGAGTCGAACTCACGAAAGGTATAAGTACGATCCTCACTGTAATCAAGTGTTGATCAATCCAGCCTTGACATAGGTTAGAATTTAAGGCGGCTAAAGAAGAACGAACCAAGGTTGTTGTCTTTGCAAGATTCACGTCGTGACAGGTATCATCTACAGCAGGCAACAACATCATTCTTGCTTAGACATAAGTGGGATCACTTTCGAAGGGTTCTGCCAAGCCTTGAAGAACTGCCGAGTTTGCAGCCGAGCCATACGTCTGTTCCACTACCGAGGCAGCGAAAGCGTCAAAGCAGCCAATCTGCCATCCTCCGCTGAGGTAGCATAGTCTGGCAGTGCAGAGCAACTTAACATATTCAACGCAGTTTCACACTACTCAACAGCATAACCTGGCCCATTATATCATCCTGATCTTTTCTTCGATTACTTGTGTTTTATTTACTTTTCTCTATAAACCAAAATTCATTTGTGCATTTAATTTTCTTTGTGCAGGAATTGCAATTCGAGTTGAGATGTCCGATCCCTATGGGAGACGATATCTTATATACTATAACTTGACAATAATATGTACTTGCGCTCATATTTAGAGGACACCCAAACGCTCTACACATGTATATGTATATTTTTGAGCTTGTTCACCAAATTTTAGCCTTTGTAATCTGGATTTTTGTACATAATGGACATTTGGACATTTATTTATTTATTTTTTGTTTTTGTTTTATTTATAGAGAGTATATGTATTTATATACATCTGGATAAAATACGAATATTACAATTGCCTCTCTTTACTTATTGTTGTGGAATATGAATAAGGCCAAGACTGAAAAGACACGAATTTTTTCTGAAGCATCTGACCATCGAGTCTTGAAGCTATTCTTCTGATTATGGGAATGCCTCAATCTTCCTTTATCTCCTTCCTTTGCTGGGGATGAACTCTTCTCGTTAGGAATTCTTCCTTCGCTGATCGAACTCTTCTCATTAGGAATTATTCTTTGTTTGGTTGAATTATTCTTTTTTGCTGGACGGACTCTTCTTCTCTGCTGGACGAACTATTCTTCTTTGCCAGACGAACTCTTCTTCTTTTGTGGACAGACTATTTTTCTTTGCCGGGTGAACTCTTCTCATTAGGAATTCTTTTTCGCTAGGTGAAATCTTCTCATTAGGAATTCTTCTTTGCTGGGCGAACTCTTCACATTAGGAATTCTTTTTTGCTGGTTGAACTCTTTTTATTAGGATTTCTTCTTTGCTGGGTGAACTCTTCTCATTAGGAATTCTTCTTTGCTGAATGAACTCTCTCATTAGGAAATCTTCTTTGCTTCTAATCAAAACAACTAAAATATGAGGGTTAGCATGACCCTAGTTTCCTACATGATGCATGGACTATGACTTGCTGAGGTTCATCAATCGGCTTATGCTTTTTTAGGACCCTTTTTTATGCTTCTTTTTTATCCCCATCTCACATTCAAAATTGGCCGTCACAATCTCCTTCATGCGTTTCTGGCCCTTTTCCCTAAAGCACCTTTTTAGGTTTTCACTTTAGATTGCTTTTCTCAAAGCGCCCTTTCGGGTTTTCACTTTTGTTGTTTTTCTTTTCTTTTTGTTTGTAACACCCCAAATTTGGGCCTAGATGTTTTAGAGTCCGAATCGGACCAGTCAGAAAATGGTTCGAATCTTAAAGGGAGATTTAGGGAACACCTAGTTCGGGATGCTTTAAAAATATGAAAAAAATATCTAAAAATCCTCATTTAATATATGAAAGATTATGGTGAAATCAATTTTACAAAATAAGGTTTGGAAATACTACATTTCGGTGTAGTGACCAAATTGCAGTTTTTACAAAGTTAAATAGTGACTGTTTTGTAAATGATTGAAACTTTGAATCTTTAAGGAGCTAATTTTACCAAAAAAAATTTAATCAGATTTTTTCCTAATTTGGGTGATTTTATTAATGTTTTGATTAAAGAAAAACAAGGATCAATTAAAAGGAAACTACTTTTGACTTTTCATAACTACTTTACGTCAATTTTCCCTCCTCCCGTTTTCTCTCAAATTCTTTTCAGCCAAACACTCTTTCTCCTTCAATTGGTTGCTTATTTTCATCCCTTTTGATTGGATTTCAATTCCTTTTTGATTCCTAATCATCTCCTCATCAAAACCTCTTGAGTTTACATTGGATTTTCAAGAAAACTTGCCCAAATCAAGGAGAAATCAGCCATTAGAGGTAAGCTTCGTCCTTCACCTCTAATGATCAGTTCTTTACTGAAATTCCCAAGTTCTCAATCCTTTGTTGATGATTTTTGAGTTGCTTTAATGTTAGAAATAAGAATTTGTCTTAAAACTCAAGACTTTTGGAGAGATCTTGATGATTTTTGTGCTTGATGGTTAGGCTCTGTTTTGAGGTTGTTTTCTAATGTATTTTGGATGTTAATTGAAGTTATAAATGAGGTTTTATCAAACAAATCCCAAATGGGCTTGCATTCCTAAGTTTTGGTTGCTAGAATGACGGTTTTTGGGGTGGTTTTTGGGTTCTGTTATAGCTGGAGGTATAAAGACGAATTTGTGGTGATTTTTGATGATGATTGATGTTTAGAAATGATTAGAAGTGGTAGATCTTGGCTGGGATTTGTTTTGGATGAGTTTGGAGGTGATTTCGGTTGTGTTTGGTAGCCGAAATGTGGTTTTTGAGTAGAGCAGCGAGTTTAGGTGTGTGGCTGATGATTTCAATGCATGATGATGCATTAATCCTCCGCTCTTATGTGTTATAAACAGGGGAGACATCTTCGGACGCCTTTGGTGTTGATCCGGGAGCTTAGATAGCGTTTTGGCAAGCACGCGAAACATAATCGGTGAGTGCATATGGTTTTAGAAGTCCTTGAGGGGCAAAGAATCAAGGTTTGGGGATTTAGGAAAGGTTTGAAACACCTTCCTAAGTCCGGAAGTAAGTATTGGCTAGATTGCTCTCTTAAATATGGTGGTTGCCCCTAAAATGATTTTACATGCTCATGGTTTGAGATAGATAAATTCCTATTGTTTTTATGCATGATTTGTAGCATGAGATGATGCTTGAAATGATTTCACGAGATAACATGTTGCGTAGTTGAGATTTGAGCTTTTGTTTTAAGGCATGTCAAATGTTATGGTTTTGAAATGAGATGAGAATGATTTGGAAATGTTGCATGAAAAACAGTAGGTGAGATGATGATTTGACATAATATATTGGCATAGATATTGAGATACTTACCGGATATAATTGATTGATCAATAGGATGAGAGTGCACTATATACTAAAAATTCATACGTGCTCTTTGGTTTAATCCAAAGGGAGAGAACCGATGATGGGCATTCCATCGAGTAGGACTTGGTGAAATACCCCAGCTTTGTGGCGATGAGAGATTCCGCCTTGTGAGTAGGGTGATGTGAGATTCCACCAGAAATTATGTTACTAGACGAGTGAGTACGATGATGGTAGATGCCACCGGAAGTGTCTAGTGAGTTGTCCGCATATCCGAGTAATAATGAGATGTGAAATGCCAATATAATATATGAAAATGCTTTTGAATCACATGTACCTTTGATGAAATGATTTATGCTATGAGAAATGCAAATGAGATTTGTTTATGAAATGATTTGGTGTTACAAGCATGAGTGTGGCCTTGCCATGAGTTTTGCATTGGTTTAAATACATGAGATAGAATTGAGGTATATGTGTTTTCAAGGAGAAGTTGATTTGAATGTTTTTCAAGCATGAGATAGAATGGGCATGTTGTTTAAAAGCTTTTGAGAATGTGTTTTTGAGAAATTCATTATTTTTTTGGTTTTCTTTAGAGCATGCCTCACTAAGCAATCGTGCTTACGCTCTCTTTCACCAATAATGCAGATAATTGAGGTGTTTTGGGGCAGCAAGAAGGTTAAGAACATCCAAGGAAGTACAAAGCTCATGTATGGTGATGTCTTTTTACACTTTAGTTTTGATATATGGCAATGGGAAACCAAGGTTGTATTTGGGAGATATGTTTGAACTCCCTAAGTTTGTGGCAAGTTTATGTTGGCATTTTTGGGTTGTAAATGGTCCTAAATGTTTTGTTTGAGGTTTGGCTGCTTATATTGATTTTGGGACTATGGAGCATGCCATTAGTTTGTGTGCTTTGTCTTTGATGCCATGCTCGGGTTTAGGGGTCTTAAATATGTTCCTTATTGGCTAAATGAGTTGTTGAAATGCTTAGATGCTCATTGAAGTGTGTTTGGATGGATTGAGATGTCAAAAACCAGCAAAATCTGTTGTCACTAGACAAAGTGTATCGAAACACCCTCAATTGTTTCGAAACGGGGACCTGAAATGGTCATGGTGTTTCGAAACGGTTGAAGCTGTTTCGAAACAGTTTGGCTAGTGGTGAAGCCTGTTTCGATACTGGTCTCGGAACATACCCGAGTACCAAAACGGTCAACACCGTCTCGATTTGGGCGTTTCGGTACGGTGGATAGGCGTTCCGATACAGTTGATCGTTGGATACTGATTTGAATTGTTTTGAGTTTCCATGCTTTACATTTTGGTCCCTAAATACGTAATTTAAGCAATTGAGTCCCTAAATGTTATCTGATCGTTGTGCCTTTCTCTTCCATGATTCGTGAGTGCTCACTTAGGTTTAACATGCATCTAGACAAGATTAAAATAAAAAAAGGGTCGTTAATCAAAGTTGACTTTCGGGTTGACTTTGGTTTTCCCCGTGTAATCTTCGTAGTTCGGGTCAAGCGTCTATGCCAGGGTAAGGGGGTTACATTTTTCTGTATCAGAGCCAGGTTATCTAACAATTGGGGCTTGGTATGTGGTTGTTATATGTGATTATGCATGATTGTGTCTTTCAGTGAAAGTTTGATGTATGAACATTGATGTGTGATTCAATTGAGATGATTTTGTGATGCTATACTATGTTTGGAGTGTGGTTGGGGATCCCATTGCCATATCAAAACTAATGAGGAGAATTGTTTCAAAAAAAATGAGCATGAGTACTTGGATTACTTACCTTGTTATGCATAATTGTGTTTATTGCATTTTTTGTCCGTGCATTGTTTTTATTATGGGACTACGGAGAGAGCTGAGAATCAATACTAGATCTATGGTTGATAATGAGAACGTGGAGAATGTTGAGGATTTACCTCCTCCTCCCCCTGGTGGACCACCTGGTGGTTGTGGAGCTAGGGCTGGTGCTGCTGGAGTTGGTGCTGGGGTTGCTGGACCCGAGGGTGTTCAGGGGCAAGCTGCTCCTGACATGACCATGTTGATACAGGCTATTGCTGGAGCTTTCCAGGCAGCAGTAGCTGGAGCTCATGGAGCTGCACCTCAGGATGGTGCTAATGTGAGATTGTCGTTGGAGTGTCTCCGCGGTCTGCGTGGGAGTGAGTTCAGAGGTTTGTCACGGGAAGGATCTGAGTCTTGGTTGGAGAGCACCAAGAGGATTCTTGGTCAGCTGAATTGCAATAATGTGCAAAAGCCGGGATGCATTGTGTCGCTACTGCATGGTGATGCTTATACATGGTGGACGACCACTATCTCCGGAATGGAGGACGATGAGGTAACTTGGACATTCTTCTTGAATGCGTTCAAGCGGAAATATCTGGGAGTTCGCTACCTCAACAAGAAGAAGATGGAGTTTATGTCTCTTATGCAAGGGAACATGTCTGTAGCTGAATATGAGATTCAGTTTGTTCGCCTTAGCCAGTATGCACCTGAGCTAATTCCTAGCGAGAGGGAAAGGTGTGAACGGTTCCGTTATGGGCTGGTAGCGGATGTGAAGACCTATATGCTTGCAGTTGATTACACTGATTTTGATGTCTTGGTCACTAGAGCCAAGGATATTGAATTGAATCTTGGTTTGGCGGGCCGAGCAGGTGGATCTAGCTCGGGAAAGCGACCTGCAGAACGCGATTATGGTAGAGATCGCAACAAGAGACATAAGGATAGGAAGCCGCACTATGATGCTAGACGTGGGGGTAATAACCCTAGTAGAGGTCAGCAAGGACCTAATGCTGTCTTGAGGACACTTGAGTGTAACCGTTGTGGTACGAGACACTGTGGTGAGTGTTGGGGTAACCTGTGGACTTGTTGGGATTGTGGAAACCGAGGGCAGTTGAAGAAAGATTGTCCTCAGCCATTGAGAGAGGGAAAGGCTCCGGTGAGAGCAGTTGAGCCATAGAGAGGTCGTGGGCGTGGTTGTGGTAATTTTCAACATAGGGATGATGGTGGAAGGAACATAGCGCATGTTGAGGCTGTCCAACCTAAGGGTGGTGGTCAGGCTCGAGTGTATGCCCATCGCGAGGGAAGGAATGACACGGACATGATCGCAGGTGTTGCGTGTAAAAGAGTCTATCACAATAGAGTGCAAGTGTACACGACGCAAGTAGTAAAGTGATACACGAAGTATCGGATGTCGAATCCACATGGACTGGAAATAGCCTTAACCTTGAATTGCTGCACAAGAAAGAGAGAATTTAAATGTTTGTAGGAGAATACTAAAGAATACTGAAGATAAAGGATTAAAGGAATTAGGATAGAGAGAATAGGCCGGTATTGATTTGCTCAGTAGTGTAGGTGTTGCAATGTATAGGACTCCATGTTCTGTCGTTGCTGCTGTCATGGCGGCAGCGGTCTGTTGTTGTCGCGGCAGCGATCACACAACTCTGTACTTCAAGCTTGGCAAGAATCCCTTCTGTGACTCG
Organism: Hibiscus trionum; assembly: GCA_030270665.1. NCBI lineage: Eukaryota > Viridiplantae > Streptophyta > Magnoliopsida > Malvales > Malvaceae > Hibiscus > Hibiscus trionum. The sequence continues at coordinate 18,655,185 of BSYR01000010.1, forward strand.
TCCTATCCCTAGGTCCAAGTCTGTCGATGAACACGTCTTTGATGATACCTCCCGACGTGAATCGAAGGATGAACACCGATGTTGTTGAATTCTTCCTTAGCCACTTAACCTCGTCCTATCCCTAGGTCCGAGATAGTTCAACCATAAACTGGAGAACCCGTACTTATTCCTTTCGTATACTTAACTCTCCCGATATTAAGTAAATGTATAATCTCACAATGCTCTTCCGGTACTCTTGCAAGATGTTGAAAACCAGAATAAGCAAACTTGAAGTCTATTTTATTGAACAGAGAAAAATCCTAAAACAATGCAATCCTTGCAACTACTTTACAGAATCAACCCTTAACCCTAAGGGAAGTTTAGAACATGATGAGAATGGGGAAACGACTAGGGTTTAGGGAAAGACGACTAGAGAATAAGATATCCCTCCCTAGGTCGAATTACATGCCTTTATATAGGCCTTGGGTTCAAGTTTTCTAATATGGCAAGAATACAAGTTTAAATTAAAGTACAACTCTATTAAAGACTAAATCTTCAGAGTAGATGTCTTTAATTCGTCCTCGTTCCTTGCTTTGAGTTTCTTCCTTGAACTTTGGGCTTGACTTTCATTCTGACCTAGGGCTCAGAAAAATATAGGAGTGCTCCACGACAGACCGGCTTAATTTCCTCTTTTTGTCTAGCTCCACTTGACTTTTTCCCTTCAACATGGTTGTCGTTATTGGCTGCCACGGCAGAGTCTATGGCAGCATCCTTTTTATCGACTGCAGTCATGTGTTCCAGCTCTGATTCTCCACTGCCTTGCGTCTGCTACAACAGCTACCTGCAAAAGTAACCAAAATCAGTAGTAACTATGCCATTCAATATAATTGTGATGTATAAATGAAATGTCCTAAATGCAATGAATTATGCTAGAATGCAGCAGAAATATGGGTTAAATAGGGGTAAAATATAGAACTTTTACACACTCAACACACCCCCAAACTCAAGTTTTTGCTTGCCCTCAAGCAAATATTACCTAACTTAAATGAAATATTTTTTTTTTGTTTTGGCTTAAATCAGCAAACTCTACATTACCTACCACTTATATTCTATCAAGAGCAGTACCTTGTTTGGCATTTCTGGATTCATCCGGAACCATGCTATAATTCTTGTGCATTGTGTGCAGGTTTTGTGAACACTTATGCATCTAGACTACCTTAGTATATCAGAATAGTTATGCCTACAAACTTGAGGTTATGCCATTTCAATTTTTTTCTGGAGGCAATTCTTAGGCTCCTTTAGTTTTTTCTGACTCTTTATTTAACTGTATCTTTTCTGGAGGCAATTCTTAGGCTCCTTTAGTTTTTTTCTGACTTAGCTCAAAAAGAAATCTCCTAAAATAAGTGTGAGGCAGTTTTGCTAGCAATTGAGTCTGAATATTTTTTCTTTCTTTCTTTGTTTTCCTAGAGCCAGTGATAGGCACCTCTAGGGGAAAGTTCAAGTGGGTAAGCATTCATATTCCAGTGTACTAAAATAATCTAGAAAGCTTAAGAGTCACAAAGAGTGTTGTACAGGGTAGAATCATAGCAAGGCTCTAAACAGATCCTAAAATTTCCTAAAGGCACTGTCACGACAACATATGTCGCGGCAGGTAAGTTAAGTTCAAAGACTTTAGCCAAATTTTTCATTTTTTTAAAGCAAAAATAAACTAACCCTTAGACACAAATTCTAAACATAATAGACACTTCATTAATGGAGGGATGCCACCTCCAAACTCAAGGGTTGCATTGCCTTCAATGATTGATGACAGATAAATAAAAACAGAAAATAAAGACATCACAATTATAAAATAGCAAACAACAAAGATAAGATAAAAACTTAAATTTAAGTGTTGTCGTCGCTGCCGCTGCTGCCGGCGGGCAGTGACTTTCGTTGTGGGTGCCGGCAGAATGATTGGAGAGGCGGAGGCAGTCTTTTTCTTGGCTTCCCTCGGGGGCTAGATTCGAGTATGTGAGATCTGGGGTGGTCTTTCCAGCACTTGTACCTCCTCAGAAGAGCTGCTGCCACTACTGCTGCTGTCAGACTTCCCTTGGCCGGATGGTCTGTCACCAGTGTTGGGCTTCTACCGCTTCATTTGAGTGAACTCCTTTGACAGGTTCCTCTTGACAGAGAGCTCGCCATCAAATTCCTCCCAGATTGAGGAGGAAGAGAAACCATCAATAAATTCGTCAAGGTCGGACGATGGCTCCTTTCGCTTTTCTCCCCTGGCAGAGGAAGTGGCGGTGTGGCTGCCACCAGCAGCTGTCGCGGCCGAGGTTGGAGTGGACGCAGTAGAGGGTGTTTGTGGTGTGGCAGCAGGGGTAGGGGTATGAGCAGGTGTGGGGGCAGCAAAATAATGATCGGGGAAGACAGGGAATTGTACATTTGCAAAATTTAAATTACTTTGAATAAAATGTACCATTGCTGCTGTGAAGTCTCGGACAAAGCTCATCAGGCCTAGCTGTCGTTCCTCGATCTTCTGCAGGGTTGCTAGGATTTGCGTGGCGGAGTCTGCTGAGGGAGCTGCTGCTGTTGGATGCTGCTGCTCTGGGGCGGCATGCTCTGTCTGCGTGGGCTCTGCTGGCTCCTCTGCCGCGGCAGACGGGTTGAAGCAGGATATTGGTGTGGCAGCTTTCAGTTCCATCAAACTGAAGATATTTCTCTCTGTCCATCCTTTACCTTGAACCTTGTGATCTCCAGCAATTTCAGGGACGTTGTGGCCACGACAGATTTCGGTGATGAGGTAGGGGAAGTAGAGGGGTCGTGATGGCTTTAGGGCACACTCCAAGTTTCCTTCTCGAATATAACGGCCAACATGAATAGGTCTCTCATTTAGAATGGAGTGGACGAGAGCTAACCTGGGCCTGTCGACCGTGTTGTGGTGGGACGAAGGCATAATCCTCTTCTTGATGAAGTGGTTCCATAGCTTTGCCTCCGGAGTGAGTTGAGTGCGTTTGACTGTCCAACGGTGCTTCGGATCAGCATTCCACTATGTTCCTTCTTCAGTGACTTCTGCCATGACAGCATCGTAGTCTACCGGCGACGAACTTTCCACAAACCTCTTGTGCCTGTCTTCCTTTGTGCCGACATAGAGGCCGTAGAGGGTGTTTATGTATTCTGCTCGAAGATGACTTCCCTGCCTCGTACTGTCACGGTCTGCGTATCCCTGTTGTCGATGGCAGCATAGAATTCTCGGACTAAAGTGATGTTCATCTCCTCGGGGTGGGCAGCAAACATCTGCCACTTGAGGGCTCTAATCTTCCGAGCTATGAATGGTTCAAGCCCGATGTTCTCTGTGCGGTTAGCGTAGTGGAACCCTCTATCTTCCCACATCTCCTTTTTTTGGAAGGAGGTGTAGTAGCGGTCATTGGAGTTAGAGGTAGCAAATCGGTTGGGGATTCTGTCGTGGCTGGGTGTGCCTGCTGCTGCGGCAGCACTTCGTCTTGTGTTTCTGGTACTCATAGTTGCAAGACTGTAGAAAATTAAAGGAAATGTAAATCTAGAGAGAAAGCAAGTAGAGAGAGTAAAAGTGAGGTGAAAAATGAATAGTAAAACAGGGTTTATATAGATGAAGAGGTTGTTGCCCGTTGGAGCTGTAACGGCAGGCGCAAATAACGGGGCCAGCTGTTACGCGGTTTCTGACGTGTCTGTCACGCGTTTCTATGTCTGCTGCGCGTCTGTTACGCATTTGCATGTTTGTCGCGATAGCGTGTTGACAGGCAGTCTTCTCTGCGTCTGTCGCTACAACTGTTGACAGGCTGTGACGAAAGACTCCTCCTTTGGGCTTTGTGGGCTGCTGGTGAGATGGTGGGCTAGTTCACTTCTTCTCCTCTCCTTTTTTTTCCTTATTTCCTAAAAATAATTAAACTAAAAACTTAGTCCTTAAAAATAAATAATTCTAATTCCCTAATAAATATATATATATATATGTAAATAATAATAATAATAAAATAAAATTAAGTTAAATTAGGGATACCTTGAGGGGCATCTCCTAAAGTAACCACTTCCTACATTCTTGGGGCTTCAGTCCCAAGATAATGCTTCAGTCTCTGTCCGTTGACTTTAAATTGGTGCCCGTCTTTTAAGGATTTGATCGTGATTGCACCATGAGGAAAAACTTGCACAACATGGAATGGGTCGGACCATCTAGATTTCAACTTCCCTTGGAAGAGTTTCAACCTAGAGTTGAATAACAACACAAGCAGCCCTGGTAGAACTGTCGTGGCAGCAACTTCTTGTCATGCCATCTCTTTGTCTTGTCCTTGTAGATCATTGCGTTGTCATAAGCCATTGCTCGAATTTCTTCAATCTCATTCAAGTCAAGTAACCTTTTCTGTCCTACCTTTTATAAGTCCATGTTCACTGCTTTGATGGCCCAGTATGCTCTGTGCTCTATCTCAACAGGTAGATGGCATGTTTTTCCATATATCAGCCGGTAGGGTGAAATTCCCAATGGAGTCTTAAATGATGTTTTGTAGGCCCAGAGTGCATCACTGTGGTGTAAGGACCAGTCCTTTCGAGTTGGTTTAACCATCTTCTCAAGAATGTTCTTTACCTCCTTGTTTGATATTTCGGTCTGTCCATTGGTCTGAGGGTGATAAGCTGTTTCTATCCGATGCTTAAAGCCATAATTTCTTAAGGCAGCAGCTATTACCCTATTGTCGAAATGTCTCCCTTCATCACTGATGATCGCCTTAGGAATGCCAAATCTGGAAAAAATGTTCTTATGCAGAAATCTCTGAACAGTCTTGGCATCGTTTTTTTGTGTGGCGATCGCTTCAACCCATTTGGACACGTAGTCCACTGCAGGAGGATATACAGATTCCCACATGATGCTGGGAATGGTCCCATGAAATCAATCCCCCAAACGTCGAAGATCTCGACTTCAAGGATGTTTTGCAGCGGCATCTCATGTCTCCTTGAGATGTTTCCAGTCTGTTGACACTTGTCACAGCTTTTGTAGAATGCTTGGGCATCCTTGAACAGTGAGGGCCAATAAAAACCAGACTGCAAAACCTTGGCAGCAATTTTGTTACCACCTAAGTGTCCTCCATATGGTGAAGCATGGCAATGATGAAGCACAGCTTCCTGTTCATCCTGTGGTACACACCTCCTGATAATCTGATCTGCACAATTTTTGAAAAGAAGAGGTTCGTTCCAATAATAATGCTTAACATTATTTTGGAACCTCTTCCTGGCTTGATAATTAAGTTCAGGAGGAAATATTCCGCTAACTATATAATTAACGAAATCAGCATACCAGGGGAGTTCAGAAAACTTACCTGCCGCCCTGGCTGTCGCGGCAGTGCTCGTGGCAGCAAATAGCTGCTCGTCAGGAAGGTCTCGAGTATGTGTGTCTTGTCTGTTGGCAAACTCTTTCCCATCTCTAATCTTGACAAGTGATCTGCAACTTGGTTCTCTGTCCCCTTTTTATCTTTGATTTCAATGTCGAACTCTTGCAGTAGTAGAATCCAACGAATCAGTCTGGGCTTTGCATCTTTTTTGGCAAACAGATACTTTAGTGCAGAGTGGTCTGTGTGGACCACCACCTTCGTTCCAAGTATGTAGGACCGGAACTTGTCAATCGAGAACACCACAGCTAACAGTTCATTCTCTGTTGTGGTGTAATTCACTTGGGCGTCGTTTAGTGTTTTGATAGCGTAATAAATTACGTGGAATATCTTGTCCTTCCTCTACCCAATTGCTGCCCCTACAGCGTAATCACTGGCATCACACATAATTTCAAATGGCAAACTCCAGTCGGGTGGCTGTACAATTGGGGTTGTTACTAGCTTCTCCTTTAGAATTCTAAATGCCTTAGTACATTCAGTATTGAAGTCAAAGGGACGATTCTGCTCTAGTACGTGGCATAAAGGCTTGGTAATCTTCTAAAAATTTGCTATAAACCTTCGATAAAACCCAGCATGCCCTAAGAAACTCTGAATTCCCTTGACTATGGTGGGTGGTGGCAGCTTTTCAATCACCTCAATCTTTGCTCTGTCGACTTCTATGTCGCGGCAGCTTACCTTATGGCCTAGGACTATCCCTTCATCCACCATGAAGTGACATTTCTCCCAGTTTAATACCAAGTTCGCTTTCTCGCATCTTTCGAGCACCTTCTGTAGGTTGCCTAAGCAGCTTTCAAAATTGTATCTAAAGACAGAAAAATCGTCCATAAATATCTCCAGGAAATCTTCCACCATATCGGAGAATATCGCCATCATACACCTCTAGAAGGTTGCTAGTGCATTGCAAAGTCCAAATGGCATTCTCCGAAAAGTGTAAGTACTGTATGGGCAAGTGAAAGTCGTTTTCTCTTGATCCTCTGGTGCGATGGCTATTTGGTTATAACTTGAGTAACCATCAAGAAAACAATAATAAGGCTTTCCCGCTAATCTATCAAGCATTTGATCAATAAAAGGCAGGGGAAAGTGGTCCTTCCGGGTAGCTTTGTTAAGCTTCTGGTAGTCCATACAAACCCTCAAACCGGTCACAGTCCTGGTTGGGATTAATTCGTTTTCTTCATTAGTAACCACGGTTATTCCTCTTTTCTTAGGAACACATTGCACCGAGCTCACCCACTTACTATCCGAGATGGCATAAATTATCTTAGCGTCTAGCCATTTGATAATTTCTTTTTGGACCACTTCTCGCATAGCGTCATTTAAGTATCTCTGGGAATCAATGGTCGGCTTATGATCATCCTCTAAGAGAATTTTGTACATGCATAGTGTCGAACTGATACCTTGGATATCAGCTATCGTCCATCCAATAGCCTTTTTGTGCTCCTGCAACATCCCTATCAGCTGTTGTTCATGTTCCTGCATCAACTTGGAAGAGATGATTACGGGCAACGTATCATTTAATCCAAGAAAACATATTTGAGCTGCCCTGGCAGGGCTTAAGGTCTAGAACAGGTTGTTCTACAGTTGAGGGCTTTTGGATGATATGTTCATTCGAGGTATAGTTTAAGGGCTCGAATAACTTACCTGGACAATTGCCTATCCAGTTTACCTCCTCATGACCTTCAGTGTCAGATATGTCACAATCTGAGGAGCTGCTGTCGTTGTTGCTACCGTGACAGTCTTCCAGGTGGCTGCTGTGGTAGTGACCAAACTTGATGTCATGGCAGCACGACCTGATGCAGGGTTGATCAAGGATTACTTCAGTGATAGCCTTGCACTCTTCTTCTGCATCAGCGTATTTGATTGCTTGAAGAACATTTAGCTTGATCTCTTGATCATTTACTCTCATTGTGAGTTCTCCTTTTTCTACATCAATCAGTGATCTGCTTGTGGCTATGAAGGGTCGCCCCAGGATGATTGGTGCATTCTCATCTGCTTCACAATCTAAAACAAGAAAGTCAGCAGGAAAAATAAACTTATCCACTCTTACTAGAATATCTTCAATCTTTCTTTCTGGTTGCACCTAAGAGCGGTCTGCCAGCTGCAGCATAACTGTCTTGGGTCGTGCTCGTCCAATACCTAATTTCTGAAATACAAATTTTGGCATTAAATTAATACTAGCACCTAGATCACAAAGTGCCTTACCCACGAATTTATCACCAATTATGCACGGTATTATGAAGCTCCCAGGATCCTTCTTTTTCTGGGGTGGATGCTTGTGCAGAATAGTCATGCATCCTTCTGTCAATTTAACCGTCTCAAATTCCCCAAGTCTGGATTTCTTGGACATAGCATCCTTGAGAAATTTGTCATAACTGGGCATCTAACAGCGGAATATTGATGTGAACCTACTTAAAAATATCATAGATCATTTTAAGCTGGAACTCATGTTTCTGCTTCTGTAGCCGCTGTGGAAAAGGAGGTGGAGGACGGTAATCTTCAATGCGTCCTTCCCATGGTATTCGGATCTGAGGAGGCTTAGGTTCTTCATCCTTCTCCTCTGTCCTTTCTGCTATCGTGACAGGTGTGGCGGCAGCAGGCTGTTTATCGTCTGCCGGGGCAGCGTTCGCGGCAGTCGATTCTGAGGCTGGTTCCTTAACTGGTTCATCTTTCTTCTCCGGCCCTGGTAATTGCTTCCTACTCCTAGTTGTGATAGCTTTGCACTACTCATGTGTGGGTTGTCTAGCGACCTCAGTATCGCTAGGGAATCCTCCATTCTGCCTTGGCTTAATATGCTGGGAAACCTGACCCATCTGTGTCTCCAGTGATTTTAGAGTAGCTTCATGGTTAGTCATTCGCATCTCTGTTTTATCCATGAATGACTCAGTCTTCTTGACGAAGTGATCCATGTTTGTTATGTAAGTTCTTGTCTGTGACATAAATGTGGCCAAGGTCTGCTCCAATATACTAGGTGTTGCTGCTGGCGGCTGTTGCGGCTGCTGTTGCGGTTGCTGCCGAGTCAGAATTCTAGGTGCCCCCTGATTTTGAGTGTTCTGTACTTGAGGATTCAGGGTGTTGTTTGGGTTACTCCAGGAGAACTTGGGGTCTTTCCTCCAGTTGGGATTGTAATTGTTGGAGTCATAGTTCCTTTTCTTGTTAAAGTTTCCAACATACATCCCTTCCTCTAGCTGTAGTGGGCAGTCATCCGAACGGTGATTCCCACTACAAGTTTCACATACCTCTTCTGCAGAGTAGACATGTTTAGAATCTTTCTTCAGCAAATTCTCTACTGGCTTTGTGAGGTACGCAACCTGTGTCTTTAGGGAGTTATCGGCCTCATAATCCTTTACAGCTAGCACTCGTTTACCTCTCCTCAACGTGGGAAATTGCTCTTCATTCTTCGCCAAATTCTTTAACACTACCATGGCTTCATCCGAATCTTTATCCAATAGCAACCCATTGGCTGCTGAATCGATTCTCATACGAGTCTGTAGGTTAGCAGCATTGTAGAATTTGATAACTTGATTCCAAACAGGGAATCTGTGCATTAAGCAATTTCTCAGAAGAGTAGTAAACCTGTCTCATGCCTCGTGCATTGGCTCGTCGCTTCCTGTTGAAAAGTAGCAATTTCGTTACGTAATCGCTCAGATAAATGGGAAGGGTTAAAACGAGATAAAAATTCACGAGTTAAATCTGCCCAAGTTCGAATTGAACCCGACGTTAGTTTGTTCCACCAAGTTTTTGCTCTATCCCTCAATGAATGAGGAAATAACCGAAGCCTCAGTATCTTCGGATTTACTCCTGGTAGTCTAAACGAACCACAGATTTCTTGGAACGTTTTCAAATGTTCCCTAGCATCCTCTGTAGCATCACCACTAAATTGGCCAGCGGAATTAATCATGCTGAACATGACAGGTTTTAGCTCGAAATTTTCAGCTTCCACATCTGGCAGGGTGGTCTCTAGTTCCACATGATCGTTGATCATGTAATCACGGCAGAACCGGCGTGCGGCTGCGGCAGCGGCGGGCGGTCCGTTTCCTTCTTTCCCAATAGGATCTTCAGGACACTCGGGATTCTCTTGGTTGTTCCTCTCGTTATGCATGGCTTCTAATTGTTTCTCAAGGTAATCGTTTCTGGCTAACAAGAGTCGGAGACGGTTCCTAAGATTGCACGAGCATTCGATTTCAGGATCTAGTTGATACTCAGGTTCCTTGCCTCGTCTCGATCTGCGCATAAGCAAACGAAAAACCTTGTGAAAAGCACAGGGTGAACAATCCAAATAAAAACAGAAAAATTAAAAGAATGTGCAGTAAAAGTAGGGTAAAGATAGGTTGCCAGTCCCCAGCAACGGCGCCAAAAACTTGTTGCGTGTGAAAGAGTCTATCACAATAGAGTGCAAGTGTACACGACGCAAGTAGTAAAGTGATACACGAAGTATCAGATGTCGAATCCACAGGGACTGGAAATAGCCTTAACCTTGAATTAATGCACAAGAAAGAGAGAATTTAAATGTTTGTAGGAGAATACTGAAGATAAAGGATTAAAGGAATCAAGATAGAGAGAATAGGCCGGTATTGATTTGCTCAGTAGTGTAGGTGTTGCAATGTATAGGACTCCCTGTTCTGTCGTTGCTCCTGTCGCGGCAGCACCTGCGGCGGCAGCGGTCTGTTGTTGTCACGGCAGCGATCACACAACTATATACTTCAAGCTTGGCAAGAATTCCTGCTGTGACTCGTCCTATCCCTAGGTCCAAGCTTGTCGATGAACACGTCTTTGATGATACCTCCCGGCGTGAATCGAAGGATGAACACCGATGTTGTTGAATTCTTCCTTAGCCACTTAACCTCGTCCTATCCCTAGGTCCAAGATAGTTCAACCATAAACTGGAGAACCCTTACTTATTCCTTTCGTATACTTAACTCTCCCGATATTAAGTAAATGTATAATCTCACAATGCTCTCCTGATACTCTTGCAAGATGTTGAAAACCAGAATAACCAAACTTGAAGTCTATTTTATTGAACAGAGAAAATTCCTAAAACAATGCAATCCTTGCAACTACTTTACAAAATCAACCCTTAGCCCTAAAGGAAGTTTAGAAGATGATGAGAAGGGGGAAAACGACTAGGGTTTAGGGGAAGACGACTAGAGAATAAGATATCCCTCCCTAGGTCGAATTACATGCCTTTATATAGGCCTTGGGTTCAAGTTTTCTAATATGGCAAGAATACAAGTTTAAATTAAAGTACAACTCTATTAAAGACTAAATCTTCAGATTAGATGTCTTTAATTCATCCTCTTTCCTTGCTTTGAGTTTCTTCCTTGAACTTTGGGCTTGGCCTTCATTCTGACCTAGGGCTCAGAAAAATATATGAGTGCTCCACGAAAGACCGGCTTAATTTCCTCTTTCTGTCGAGCTCCACATCACTTTTTCCCTTCAACATGGCTGTCATTATTGGCGGCCATGGCAACGGCCTTGGCAGTATCCTTTTCATCAACTACAGTCATGTGTTCCAGCTCTGCTTCTCCACTGCCATGCGTCTGCTACAATAGCTACCTGAAAAGTAACCAAAATCAGTAGTAACTGTGCCATTCAATATAATTGTGATGTATAAATGAAATATGTCCTAAATGCAATGAATTATGCTTGAATGCAGCAGAAATATGGGTTAAATAGGGGTAAAATATAGAACTTTTACACACTCAACAGTAGGTACCTTTACTTTGCAATCCTTGTCATTACTTTCTTTGATTGATTCTGGATCTACACACTCGTACATATTGCGTGAACATGCTCAAATGCTTGGTTTACCTGTTGAGTCTTTGGATGTTGGTATGCGTGTGTCTAGTTCCTTTGGTGAGACGGTTGTAACAAGAAAGTTGTATAGGAGATTTCCCTTGAAGGTGCAAAATCATGTTTTTCTTGTTGATCTCATGGAATTTCCATTCTATGGTTTTGATGTAATCCTTGGCATGGATTGGCTTGTTGATCATAGAGCCGTTGTGAATTTCGAAAGCAAGCGAGTTTCGTTGAAACTTGCGAATGATTATGAGGTGGTGGTGGTGGGAGAGAATGTGAAGTTTCTTGCCAATGTGGTGTCAACGTTGGAAGCGAGCCGGATTTTGCGGCAAGGATGTGAAGCTTACCTAGCTTTTGTTATGAATCCTAGTTCAAAGGAGGTGCTCGTTCAAGATATAAGAACCGTGTGTGAGTTCCCTGGAGTGTTTCCGGAAGAATTACCTGGTTTGCCGCCTAGTCGAGAGGTTTAGTTTGAAATTGAGCTGTATGAGAATACAACTCCGATGTCCATTGCTCCCTATCACATGGGACACAAAGATTTGAAGGAGTTGAAGACGCAACTTCAGGAGTTGCTTGACCGTGGCTTCATTCGGCCTAGTGTGTCACCTTGGGGGTGCACCGGTCTTGTTTGTGAAAAAGAAGGATGGCACGATGAGAATGTGCATCGACTATCGTCAGCTGAATAAGTTGACCATCAAGAACAAGTATCCTTTGCCGAGGATTGATGATCTTTTTGATCAGTTCCGGGGAGTGGTTGTGTTTTCAAAGATTGATCTGAGGTCAGGGTACTATTAGTTAAAGGTGAAAGATGTGGATGTGCCGAAAACAGCCTTTAGAACAAGGTATGGGCATTATGAGTTCCTTGTAATGCTGTTTGGCTTGACGAATGCTACTACTGCTTTCATGGACATGATGAATAGGGTGTTCCATGAATTCTTAGACAAGTTCGTTGTGGTGTTCATCGACGATATCCTTGTGTACTCTCGTACTGAGGAAGAGCATGAAGGCCATTTGAGAATTGTTTTGCAAGCGCTGTTGGAAAATCAGCTTTATGCTAAGTTGAGCAAATGTGAGTTTTGGCTAAAGGATTCGGCTGAAGGGATTCGAGTTGATCCCCAAAAGGTTGAGGCGGTGATGAATTGGAAGCCTCCTAAGTCTGTTCATGAAGTCCATAGTTTCCTTGGGTTGGCAGGATACTACCGAAGGTTCGTGGATGGATTTTCTAAGATTGCTGCCCCTTTGACGAAGTTGTTGCAAAAAGACGTTAAGTATGAGTGGACAGAAGCGAGACAGCAAGCTTTTGAGAAGCTTAAAGCAGCTTTGACGCAAGATTCTATCTTGGTTCAACCTGAATCAGGGAAAGAGTTTGTGGTGTATAGTGACGCATCCTATGTTGGTTTGGGGTGTGTGTTAATGCAAGAGGGTAAGGTGGTGGCTTATGCATCGCGGCAATTGAAAGTGCATGAGCGCAATTATCCTACGCATGATATTGAGTTAACTGCGGGGGTTTTTGCTTTGAAGATCTGGAGACATTAACTTAATGGTGAGAAGTGTACTGTGTACACGGATCACAAGAGTTTGAAGTATTTGATGTCTCAGAAAGAGCTGAATCTTAGGCAACGGCGATAGGTGGAGTTGCTTAAGGATTACGATCTAATGATCGTGTATCACCCGGGAAAGGCCAATGTTGTGGCTGATGCTTTGAGCAGGAAAGTGGCGGTGGAGTTAAGGGCGATGTTTGCTAGCTTGAGCATATTGCGGGATGGGGTCTTGTTGCTGAATTGCAAGTGAAACCATCTCTAGTTCAGTTGATAAAGGATAAGCAATTGTTGGATGATTCTTTGGTACCACATGTTCAGGATATTGCTGAGGATAGACCATCGGATTTCTGTGTTAATGATGATGGTTTTCAATGGTTTGGAAGTCAGATAGTGGTACCGAATGGTGTTGAGTTGAGGCGTACTATTCTGATCGAAGCTCATAGTAATCCTTTTTCTATGCACCCTGGTAGTACAAAGATGTATCGTGATCTGAAGGATGAGTATTACTGGGTGGGTTTGAAGAAAGATGTCACTGAGTATGTGAGCAAGTGCATGGTTTGTCAGCGGGTTAAGGCAGAGCATCAGTTTCCTTCGTGGTTGTTGCAGCCGTTGAGGATCCCTGAATGGAAATGGGAGAGGCTCACCATGGACTTTGTGTCTGGTTTTCCTCTATCGCCGGCAAAGAAGAATTCTGTTTGGGTAATTGTGGATCACCTTACGAAGTGTGCACATTTCTTACCTGTGCATACTACGTACACCTTGGATAAGCTTGCAGAGTTGTACATTGCTGAGATTGTATGTTTTCATGGCGTACCAAAATCTATAGTGTTGGATAGAGATCCGAGGTTCACTACAAGGTTTTGGGAGTGTTTACATCAAGCATTGGGTACGCTGCTGAATTTCAGTACTTCTTATCATCCGCAGACGGATGGGCAGTCGGAGCGTGTTATCCAAGTGCTTGAGGATATGTTGAGGTGCTGTGTTATTGAGTTTCACGGCTCATGGGAGAAGCACTTGTCTTTGGTGGAGTTTGCTTATGATAATAGTTTCCAGGCAAGTATTCAAACGGCACCTTATGAAGCTTTGTACGAGAGGAAGTGCAGAACTCCTCTTTGCTGGGCTGAAACGGGAAAAAAGTTGGATTCGATGCCGGCTTTGTTGAAAGGAACCACCGAGAAGGTGAAGCTCATTTGTGAGCGGTTGAAGGCAGCATCGGATCGGCAAAAGTCTTACGCAGATTTGAAGCGTAAGGAGATAGAATTTGCGGTAGGCGACCGTGTGTTCTTGAAAGTTTCACCTTGGAAGAAGGTGATGAGATTTGGTTGGAAGGGCAAGCTGAGCCTGAGGTACATTGGACCATACGAGGTGATGGAACGTGTGGGTCTTGTTGCTTATAAGCTGAGGCTACCACAAGAGCTAGAAAGGATACATAATGTGTTTCATGTATCCATGCTACGATCGGATCATTCGCATGTTATGCCTGTGGATGAAGTTGAGTTGAATCCAGATTTGACATATGATGAGGAACCAATTGAGATTTTGGATTCGGACAGTAAGGTTCTCCGTGGTAAGACCATTGAGCTGGTTAAGGTGTTGTGGAGATATCGTGGTGTTGAGGAAGCCACGTGGAAAAGAAAGGAAGATATGAAGAAGCAGTTTCCTTACCTTTTTCCTGTAAGTAAATTTCGAGGACGAAATTTCTTAAGAGGGGGAGAGTTGTAACACCCCAAATTTGGGCCTAGATGTTTTAGAGTCCGAATCGGACCGGTCAGAAAACGGTTCGATTCTTAAAGGAAGCTTTAGGGAACACCTAGTTCGGGATGCTTTAAAATATGGAAAAATATCTAAAAATCCTCATTTAATATATGAAAGATTATGGTGAAATCAATTTTACAAAATAAGGTTTGGAAATACTACATTTCGGTGTAGTGACCAAATCGTAGTTTTTACAAAGTTAAATAGTCACTGTTTTGTAAAGGATTGAAACTTTGAATCTTTAAGGAGCTAATTTTACCAAAATGTTTTTAATCAGATTTCTTCCTAATTTGGGTGATTTTATTAATGTTTTGATTAAAGAAAAACAATGATCAATTAAAAGGAAACTACCTTTGACTTTTCATAACTACTTTACGTCAATTTTCCCTCCTCCCATTTTCTCTCAAATTCTTTTCAGCCAAACACTCTTTCTCCTTCAATTGGTTGCTGATTTTCATCCCTTTTGATTGGATTTCAATTCCTTTTTGATTCCTAATCTTCTCCTCATCAAAACCTCTTGATTTTACATTGGATTTTCAAGAAAACTTGCCCAAATCAAGGAGAAATCAGCCATTAGAGGTAAGCTTCGTCCTTCTCTCTAATTATCAGTTCTTTACTGAAATTCCCAAGTTCTCAATCTTTGTTAATGATTTTTGAGTTGTTTTAATGTTAGAAACAAGAAATTATCTTAAAACTCAAGATTTTTGGAGAGATCTTATTGATTTTCGTGCTTGATGGTTAGGCTCTGTTTTGAGGTTGTTTTCTAATGTATTTTGGATGTTAATTGAAGTTATAAATGAGGTTTTATCAAACAAATCTCGAATGGGCTTGGATTCCTAAGTTTTGCTCGCTAGAATGATGGTTTTTGGGGTGGTTTTTGGTTTCTGTTATAGCTGGAGCTATAAGGACGAGTTTGTGGTGATTTTTTATGTTGATTGATGTTTATACATGATTAGAAGTGGTAGATCTTGGCTGAGCTTTGTTTTGGATGAGTTTGGAGGTGATTTCGGTTGTGTTTGGTATCCGAAATGTGGTTTTTGAGTAGAGCAGCGAGTTTAGGTGTGTGGCTGATGATTTCAATGCATGATGATGCACTAATCCTCTGCTCTTATATGTTATAAACAGGGGAGACATCTTCGGATGCCTTTGGTGTTGATCCGGGAGCTTAGATAGCGTTTCGACAAGCTTAATTGGATCTTGAAATTAGGGTTTTTTTCATATTAAATTGAATTTCTGTTATTTATTCTTGAAAAATCAACTTGGAATCGCCACCGATCAGTTTGGTAGACCGGGCACCATAAAAACGAACCAGAGATTCTTTTAATAAAGTTCGGGTTCGGGAGTCGGTTACGTGTACGGAAGGGTTAGCATCCCTTCAACACCCGTTAATGGTACCTTATTAATTTCACGTGACATTTTGGCATTTCGAATATTAATATGAATTTAATTAAATCTTTAATCGTTAAATGGATTCCGTTTCAAATGAGGATATCATTTTATAAGAAAATACATTTTGGACAAATATAAATTTTGAAACATCCAAATACATTAGGACACTTTAATTTATATTCAAAATCTATCTCAACACAAAAGGTTTAATCAATTAAAATCTATGAATATTGCCAAGTTTGGCTGCACACCGTTGGGCGTTTCCGACGACGCCGTGTTAGAGAAAATGGTCGCCTTACTCCGGCGACCAAGTGGGTGTGGTTAACGACGACGACCGACGGCAGAAGCGGCGTCAATCGACGAGGGATTTTGGGAATTTTTAGGGATTTAGGGACTGTTTTGTGAAGCTTGTAAAATTTTGAGATTTTATAAAAATTTAAAAAATCTGAATATTTTCCATTAAAAATTATAAAGAAACCTTTTCAATAGTGACCATAATGTTTATTTTTTAAAATTGGGGAGCATAAATGTACATATGATAAACTTTAGTGGCCATTGTTGTAGTTTACCCTTATTTTTTCGATGTCAGATCAGCAAGTCGTCAATGCTTATCGGCAACAAACGGCTGAGTGACCAAAAGTTTACGCCCCGAAAAAGTATGTGACATTACTGGTCATTTTTCAAAATCGGTGACCAACTCTGTACTGGGAAAAAATACAAGTGACTATTCCAGTAGTGAACCCTAAAATTAAAAGTCAATGCATAGTTAAAAGGGACTAAATTGAATTACTATTTCAATTCGGGTGTCAATTTACAATGTTTTGGTGACTAAATTGTAAGGAAAAGAAAACTTGAGAGCACTAAGTAGGAAACGGGGAAAGAAGGGCGCGAATCCTCTACCCGGGCCCGAATCCCTCGTGCGGGTCGAGCCAACCCAGTACTAAAACGATGCCGTTTCGACTCGGATACTTAAACCCCTCCACCGAGTTAAATCAGTCATTTCCGCAAACACACACTCTCTCTCCTGCCATCGAATCCTCTCTCCCTCTCTCTCTCTACAAACACCTGCAATCCCAGATTTCTCTTCTCATTTTTGATCAAAACCTCTCATTTATCCCTAAATTCATCCCAGTTCATCATTTTTCCCGTGTTCGATCCCCACAAAAACATAAGAACTTTCATTTCTTTGTTTTCTTCGTATCAAAACACATTCCCATCCCTTGTTCTTGCCTCGTTCTTCATTTTTTTCATCTTTGATCTGCCATAAACACTTAACCGTCACCAATTCATGTTTCCTTTCGATCAAACACATCATTTTCTCAAGAACACAAACCATTTCTCTTCATTTTCCTCATTTGATCCTCAACCGACATGAAACCATAACACAACTTATTTCTCGACCGTCAGAGGCGACGTCGGTCACTGGCCGTCATCTCTGGTCATCCTCTTCCTTTCTTCCGTCACTGGAAACTTTCCGATCATCTTCTCCGATCGAACTTGTACCGCCGGTCATCTTCTTCAGCCAAACCTGCAACTTCGGCCGTCGTGCTCCGCCCTCGGAGAGATTTTCGACCACCGTCCGCCGCCGCACCGAAATTCTAAAAACTCCAAAAATGCTCTGTTTTCTGTCCTAAACTACCTCGCACTCGTCCTAAACTACCTACACGAACCAAAATCCTCTATCATTTTCAACTCCGGCCAAAATCCTATTCCTACAACACTCCAAAGACACTCATATCGACTATGTTTTCAAATAAGTGCTCAGAAATTTTTAAACACTGATTTTGTTTAAGCCTTAGATCTAGGTTTTTATATGTTTGAGCTACTATTTTTTTAAATTTTTAGAGCCTAAATCTGATTTATTTGCTATTTAAATGCAAGAAAAGAGATAAGGAGAAGAGGAGCTACCTTTTGACGTACTCAAACGGTGTTACGGTTGTTCCGGTCGTCTTCTCTGGCGGTCGGCGCGACTTCTCAGCTTTTGGTGACTTCTCATCTTCCTTTTCTCTCTCCTCCAATTAATTGCCCCAATTATTGTATAATTAAAACTGTCCCTCACTAACTCTCTCTCTCTCTTCTATTTATAGCAGATGTCAGTGATGACGTCATTGATCCCTTAATCTGTGTGAGACAAAATGGGCGAATAAGAGACCGCAACATGACATTTTTGGCGGGCCAAAGAAACACATTTGTTTTTCTTTTGGGCCTTGCGGTTTTAGGAGACAAATTGGGCATGGGTATGTATATTTTTGGGCTTGTTTACCAAATTTTGGCCTTTGTAATCTGGATCTTTGTACATAATGAACATTTGGATTTTTATTTATTTATTTTTGTTTTATTTATAGAGTATATGTACTGATATACACTCGGATAAAATATGAGTATTAGACATTGTAATTTCAACGTGCTAATATATACATTTTTTTTCCTGTTAGATATATACTAACAAATTTAGATCGTCGCAATATTCCGGGTGAACATCAAGATATCAGATTACTAATCGAGCAGAAAGTGAGAGATATGAATTACAAAAAATGAACCTAAATTAAGATATCCAAATGTTTGGCAAAGAAACAGCTGGGGCTGCTTTAGGATTATGCGCAGCAGCCAGCTTTACTTGCTGTTTGCATCTCTTGATTGGGAACAATAATCCGGGTTCCCTTAAGAAAAGCAGAATTGCCATTGGAATCTAACTCATCCTTAGCAGTAAGTGTTTTCTTGCTGATTATTCGATATATCCCCGTTAGAACTGTAAAAAATGCAGTTTCAACATTGGTAGATTCTCGGGCCGATGTCTCCATGAAAAACAGGCTCTCCCTTTGAGCAAACTCTTTTGCATCTTCAATTGGTACTGCTCTCAGGTTTGTCAAGTCACACTTGTTGCCAACAAGCATGATAACGATATTCTGATCGGCATGTCCCCTCAATTCCTCTAGCCACCTTGCCATGTGGTCAAACGATTGCCGCTTGGTCATGTCGTAAACTAACATCGCTCCTACTGCACCTCGATAGTATGCACTCGTCACAGCCCTGTACCTGATTCGACAAAGCAACAAAAATACTTCAGCCACACCATACAATATGAAGGAAACAAAATGCAAAAGCTTGATCTAATAACTAAACACAGTTCCAAGAGCTTCTTACGGCATCAGCTGTTTCTTGGGGTACTAATCAAATAAGTTAAAATGAACAAGGACCACATCCAAATCAATTAGTATGCCAGAGAAGGTTTGGTTTTATATAGTTTCACATTGTAGAATGGTTCGATTTTGTATCGTTGCACATTGAAGAAGCCAGCACAAAGACTACCATGTCAAATGGAAAGTTTAGCAAACTCTGCTTGTTGCCACATCAGGATGACTAGTTTTTTCAAAAACAAAGTAGAGATAAATAAAACGAACTGATCAATTAAATTTCTTCCTTTCAGTTATGCGAATGCACTAATAATGACCTTTTCGCCTTAAAATTATGATTGTTTGTTTGTGATTGTTATTCTCCCTTTTCAGTTGACAACATCTATATATTATCAAACACTTAAAATTTACAATATCCTCAATCTGTGATGATTAGATTCAGCAACAAAAGGAAGCAATATCAAACTATATGACTCTGCTTATCATGTTAAAGCAATATCAAACTAACATTGCTAGCAACAAGTTACACTCGTATTATGTTCAATCACAGCACAAAAAATAAAAAAAATGGAAACGAAAACAAGTCAAACGGGCATCGATTACAAATCTAACACAACACAAAATTGTCAAGTTCTGGTACTTCCCATGTGACTGTAATGTGAGCTACAAAAGCTGTACCATGCACTCAAGTAGCAATCGTAGAGGCAATGATTTTCAAGTGAAAGTGAACATTGACCAAGAGATGCACTAGCAGATTCAGATAAAATACATGCGTGCATGCGTGCAAACTGCAAACATGGAAGGAAAAATATGCCTACTTATGCATGATACATTAATCTCTGTGCAATGCTTGTGCCAAAACACATACACAAATATAGCAAATAGCTATAATAGTGGTAGGCAAGTGACCGAAAATGAGTTTTCAGTAACTGAACTAGATAGGGAGCAAAATATCTGGGAGAAATGTTGAGCAGCTTCATCTGAACCTCAATGAATTTTGGATGAGGATGAAAAACTAATCTCTAGGATATTAAGGAAGAAAACATATAATGCTGTAGAAAATAAAGGATGTTGACATATTTTAGTTAAGACCTTCTGGATGCTAACCGAAAATTCTTCATGTTTCCATCACAATTCAAAGATCATTTCATGGTCCTTGAATAGTATCAAGCCCAACATATTTGTTTGGTTATATATGTGCTGATAATCACAATGATATTTACAAATAATATACAATACTTTAAGGGTTGTTATTCCATGTACTAAAGTGAGAAAAAAATTCCACAAGCATAAATAATTTCACTTTAAAAACCTAAACTTCACATCACTAACTCTAAAACCCTAAATCATAAACTTTAATCCTTATATACTAAACCTTAAAACTTAAATCAACTCCTTAAACTCTAATTTAAACCCGCTTCTGGAAAAAAAAATTCCAGTATTGCTGCATGAAATATTTTTTCATGCTTTAATATTTTATATAAGTAATCTTATTTTATTTATTTATTTATTTTTATAAAAACTATTTGTTTGTTTATTTATTTATCAAAATTCTTTTTAACCATTATCAATTATAAATATTTTGGAAAAGATAAATGAACATGTATTAATATATCATTTGGATTGGATTTATACATTCAAACTCAAGAGCCAAAGAGACCAAATACTAATATGAGGTATGCTCTTCATCTTAACATCTTACTTTTTCCTTTAACTTTTACCATCCTTTTATACCTTTTGAACATTCAACTTTCTTTTCACTTGATTTATCTAAAAAAAAAGAAAAGAAAAACTAAACTTTCTTTTCAATTGATTTTTGTGAACGACCGGGGCCCCAAGAAAAGAGAGCCCCAAATGAGTTGATTTAAATGTTTATTGAAAAAAAATAAAAGATTTTGGTTTAATAAATTACAAGGGAAAAATAAATAAAAAACTTTAAAGAGGGCCCATATTATTTTTTTTACTAAGATCAAAATATATTTAAAAAAACTTATATATTTTTGAGATTATAAATTAAAGGGCATCGTTTTAATAAACTGTACAGAGCCTCATAAACCTTTGAACAGCACAGTTTATAGTCTAGAATATGTTGAATATTTATTTGAGTTTATAGTCTAGAATATGTTGAATATTTATTTGATAGAAATGGTAAATTCCGTCTCTATCGTGACTTTAAAATTTATTTTAAGCCTCTCCAAAAATATAGAATTTAGTATTTCTTGTGAAATGATATAATAATTTTGACAATACTTTTAATTATTCATCATTCATTCTCTAAATTTTAAATCAATCAAACGGATAGTGTACTCGGAATGAGGGTTCGCCATTGAGTAAAATGATGCATCAATAAGCTAAGAACCCAGGGCAGTAAGAAATGCACACAACTGTTCTATGTGCTTGTTTGATGGAAAAATCTCAGCCCAAGAATAAACCGTAAAACTCCAAAGAAACAATCCATCGTCAAGTCAGAAAATACTGAAATCCAACTTAAATGTTTCACTGCTATGCATGGTTTTGGAACAGCAAAATATACGAGTTGGAAACAATATTCTATCATGTTCCTAAACGGTCTCAACTTTAATGAATCAATTGCTTCTTTTCCATTTAATTCTTTTTAGGATGAGGATGATCTAAAAAGGCTTACAGAAACGAGCTAATTGAAAATTTCAGAGGGGGAAGGGAAGTGAAAAAAGGTAATTGAAAATATCAGAGGGGGAGTACCTTTCTTGGCCAGCAGTATCCCAAATCTGCGATTTAACAGTCTTGTTATCAATGACAAGGGTTTTAGTCTGGAATTCAACACCAATTGTGGCTTTTGAATCCATACTGAATTCGTTCCTGGAGAAACGAGCCAGCAGCTGAGATTTCCCAACTGATGAATCCCCAATCAAAACCACTTTGAATACGTAATCAATCTTCTGATTATAATCGCCAGGTAAGTTTGACATCGTCACCACCCAATCAGATGAATCGAACGCTCAAAATCTACAATCTTAACCCGATCATAAAACACAATGATGCAAATTTAGATTAATCGTGTCGATCTGGCGTAATACACAAGAAATTAAGACTCGCATGGCATAATTATAGATCAAAGTACGAACGGTGAAAAGGAATGGTGGTGAACGGGAGATGCGAATTGGCAATTAGGGTTGGGCCGTTGGGGTTTGAGGAAGCCTGGAAAAGAAGAAGAAGAAAAAAAAAAAAGAAGATCGAAAAAGTTTGAATTTAGTGATTTTTTTTTCTTTTATATTTATTTGGGTTAAGAGGTTTTTAGTTTTTTTCACCTATTGTTTACCTTGAGGGAAATTGTTCTGCTGCAATGCACATCCAATTTTAGTGCGAACATTTTTATTTTTATTTTTAAGTTTTATCTTTTCAGCATCTGTAAACTTGTATTCTATACTATAATTAGCTAATACATATATTCTTAAGATAACACAAACCAATGAGGTTGAAGGATACAGACCAAGGCCGACAATAAAGAGCGGCTATTGATCGCATCACCACAGCCACAGGGCTGGGAACTAGTATTTGCATGTGACTATGCTCCTATGCAAGACGCAAGACTTCTAATAGCCTACACTTGTAGGACCGAGGAATAGCCTAAACTCTTGAAATAACCATCAAGCCCTTTTGCTGCGGAAAACCCTAGCGAACCTCCCACCAATGGCGAATCTAGAAATGTTTTTAAGGGCGAGCACATGTCATACAAATCTCAAACGGTAGACACAAGTCGTAAAAATAAAAATTAAGTATTGACTCTTAAAACAATATGAATATTCAAGCCAAATGTGTAAACTTTAACCTAACAAATAGATCCCCGCCATTGCATGCCATTCATCGAGGTAGGCACGACTGATGCATCTATGTTCAAATAAACACATCCTTAGTTGAGGCTACACCAACGAGACAACTTAGATTGTTGTGGCGCCATATGGCAAGGTGTGAGTCGCAATCTTGAAAGTGTCGAGCCCGTGGAAAGCTTTGTTCTAGCAAGCTATCAAGTCAAAATCATCCAATAGCGGAACTCAACATTATCTATTAACGTGGACATTTTTAAAAAATAAACTTGGGAGGGCTAAAATTGAATTTTATAGTTTTTGAGGAGTCAAAGAACAATTTTACCATAGATTTTTTTTTTCAATTTTTAATATTTTGTGAGGGTCGTGACCTCCACTAACCCCTTTATAATTACGCACTTGGAAGTCTCATTGGAAGACGTATCCATTTTGACGCTTATAAACTTGCCACACAAGAGATATGCAAAGAGAAATTTCCATGGGGATAGCATTGTCAAATACGAGATTGGATCGTATATCCAAAAGCACCCAGAAACCCTAGCTTAAACCCAAACCAACACCTTAATACTTTCTCATCGGCCTCTTAAGCCCACTTGTCGAGCCTACATTGTTGACCTATTTGTCAGCCCGAACAAATACCCTAAGCATTATTGTAACGCCCCGGTTTTGGGCTTAGAAGTTTTGGGCGTTGACCGGTTCGGTCAATGTGCTGTTCGAATCTAAAAAGGTGAAATTAGGAAAACCTAGTTCGGGTTGCATTAAAAATATGGAAAAATGTTCTAAAATCCTCTTTTAATATATATAAGTGAACTGTGAAATCAATTTTACAAAATGAGGTTTGGAAGGGTGACATTTTGGCTAGTGACCAAAATGTAACTTTTGAAAACTGCGTGACTGTTTTAGAAAGGATTGAAACTTTGAATCTTTAAGGAGCTATTTACCCAAAGGGAGTTTCTCCAGATTTTTCTAAGATATTTAATGTTTTAATTCTGATTTTAAACAAAAGGAAAAGGGAGGGAAGTTATTTTATAACTAATTTTCCTAAAATCTCATTTTTTTTCTTTTCTCTCATTTTCTCTCAAACCAAACATCTTTCTCCAGAGACTTTCCTTCTGATTTTGTCACTTAAATCTCTCTTTTCAATCCTCTTTTGATTGCTAATCATCTCATCAACAAAACCTCACCAATTGCCATTTGATTCTTTAAGCTTTTTGGTTCTAAAAGAGGAGAAACTCAAGTTTGGAGGTAAGAACGTCCTTCTCTTCTGAACTTCAAGTTCTTTACTGAAATTCCCAAGTTTTCAATCCTTAATTGATGATTTATAAGTGGTTTTAAAGTTGTGTAATGGATCTTGGCTTAAAATGCAAGATTTGATGATTTTTGATGAATTTTCGTTGGATCTGTTAAAGCAGTGATTTGAGGTGTATAATTGATGATAAATGAATGTTAAATTGATTGGAAATTGAGTTTTAACTAATGCAATCCCGGATAGGTTGAATTTCCTAAGTTTAGCTTGTGATTCTTGGTTGTTTTTGCGTGATCTTGTGGATCTGTTGTTGCTGGAGGTATAAGGATGTTGTTAGGTCCTTTTTAGATGTTGAATGATGTTTAAGGATGCTTAGTTTTGATGGGTTATGGCTGGGCTTTGTTGAGGAGTTGTTTGGATGCATTTTCGGTTGTGTTTGGTGGCCGAAAATGGAGTGTGGATGAGAGCAGCGAGTTTAGGTGCTTTCATTGAAGCTATTAATGCATGATGATGCATTAATCTACTGTTTTGATGTGTTAAAACAGGGGAGTCATCTTTGGATCCAAGTGGTGGTGATCCGGAAGCTTGATTTGGTGTTTCGGCAAGAAGCGAAACGGAATCGGTGAGTGGATTTTGGTTTTCGGCTTTGAAACCAATGTTTTGGAGGTTTGGGAGCTTAGTCTAAGTCTAAACAACTTTGCTAAGCTCAAGAGTAAGATTTCGGAAAAACTCTCTTGATGAGGAACCATGTGATGGTTGGGTGCAAAGTGTTTGTTGCATGTTTTAATTCTGTTTTTAAAGCATATCTAGCATGTTTGTTTGCTGAGATTATAAGCCATGTGTTTAAGGAAGCTCAAGGTTAGAGTTCCTTGTTTTTGAACATTGTTTGAATGTGGTTTAATGCTTAAAGATGCATGATGTTTATGGCTTGGTTAAATGCTTTAAAACAGTGGATTATTGATGATAAATGATGTATATTGGCAAGTGATGTTTTGAAAAGGTTAAGGTCACCAAGGTGGTTAAAAGTCCTTGAGTGAGCCTTGTTTACTTAAGAACATCAAGGTGTTTAAAAGTCCTTGGATGGTTCTTGTTACGGACACAAAGGTGTTTAAAAGTCCTTGTGTGGTCCTTTCCAAGGTGTTTAAAAGTCCTTGGGGCCAAGGTGTTTAAAAGTCCTTGGGGTGATTCATGTCATGGTGGTTAAAAGTCCATGGGCCAAGGTGTTTAAAAGTCCTTGGGGTCAAGGTGTTTAAAAGTCCTTGAGGTGAAACTTGTTAAGGACACAAAGGTGTTTAAAAGTCCTTGTGTGGTCCTTGCCATGGTGTTTAAAAGTCCATGGGCCATGGTGTTTAAAAGTCCATGGGGATAAGATCACAATGGTGTTTTAAAGTCCATGTGTGAGTCTTATGTTGATCTTGTTAAAAGATGTAATTATCACTTGTGGCCAATATGACATGTTATGATATGAAGCATGGGATGCTTGGTTAAGATTGTTTGTGAGCATGATTAAATGTTGCTTGAAGTATGATTTATAAAAGTGTTTTATAAATGCATTATTGAATGGTTTTAATTGAGCTTTCCTCACTAAGCTTTTGCTTACGCTCTCTCTCTTTTCTTAAACCAATAATGCAGAACATTGAGGTGCATTGAGGGCAGCAAGGAAGGCAAGCAATCAAGTGAAAGATAAGCTCATGTATGGGAAGGTTTTCTTAAACACCTTTAGCTATTGGTTTTTGGCAATGGGGGACCTATGTTGTTGTTTTGGGAGATGTTTTGGACTCCCTATTTTGGATTTATGTTGTTGTTAATGTTGGTACATGTAATTGGCCATTATGTGTTGGTTTGGAGGTTTAGTGCATGAGTGGTTTGCTTGAGTAGGAAGCATGCCTTTAGATTTGGGGCTTTTCATATATGATGATATAATGATAATTGGTTGATGCAAATATGTCTCTTGTGTGTTGTATGAGTTGCTGGTAAAGTTTGGTTGCATTTGGAGCATGATTGGTTGGTCAATTGTGTGTTTAAGCATGAAATTTTCTGCAATCTGTGCAGGCCGTATCGGAACAGTAGCCACCGTTTCGGAACGGGTGCCTTGTAGCAACCCAGGCGTCCGAAACGGGAGACACCGTTTCGAAACGGATAGGCCACTGCCAACCCCCGTTTCGGTACGCGTTGCGGAACGGCCCCGCGTTTCGAAACAGGCTCTCCCTGTTTCGGAACACCTGACCGTTGGGGGCTGACATTGGCAGTTATATGTTTCAAAATGTTTGCATTTTGGTCCCAAAACTTGTTTGTGCAATTGTATGAGTTTGGGATGTCTGTTTGAGCTGAAATTTGACAGAGGTGCATGAAACATGATTAATTTCAAGTTGGTAACTTTAATTTGGGTTAAGTCCTTATAATTATCAGAATTTACAAATTGGTCCCTAAAGTAGTAATTTGTTTAATTGGGTCCCTGTTTGATCTCTGATGTTTATGTTCTTTGAGTATGTTGTTTGTGTGATCACAACTAGGGTTAATGTGCATCTAGACAAGTTTAAAAAGAAAAAAAGGGCCGTTAATCAAGGTTGACTTTCGGGTTGACTTTGGTTTTCCCCGTGTAATCTTCTTAATTCGGGTCAACCGTCTAGACCGGGTTAAGGGGGTTACAATTATTCTTCTGAATTGTTTCATTTGGGGCTTATAACTCAAACTTTAGCCAAGATCCTCAAGCCCTTTTTGCTTCTGAACCCAAACTGACCTTAGGCCGTGAACCAATAGAACTTGACCCAAAGAATACAAATGGCTTGAATCAATGGACTAAATCTAATATGTATCCGACCATCTGACCCGAACCTAAAACCCATTTAACCTGCTTGCTGACATATTTAAATATCTCGTTGGCCCTTTTTACCAGTGCGTTAAAATATTTGATCAGCTCGTTCCAACTCGCTTCGACCCAAGTAGACTTTGACCTTCAACTGTTGACTTGTTGGCTTTAACATTATCGAATATACATCTTAGTCCGGTTATTCCATTATGAAACAATAATTAATCATTTAGGACCAATTCTTAAACTACTATAAGTTTTAGGGACTAAACTGTACATCTGATACATTAGATGTCCTTCGATGCAATTGATTATACCACAATGAAATTCAATACTTTAACAACAAGTCTATAAATTTTCATGCTACTCGGAGTTCATTTACTCATCCAATTGAATGATCTTAATTTACTGACCAATCTGTGAACATTATAAACCTTCAATCTTTGTCTTTCAACCAACTTAACTAACCCTGTATCGAAACACCTTGATGCCGTTTTGGTACAGGTGTACGATGGTCAACTTGGGTTGACTTTGCCCATACCCCGTATCGATACACATAAGCCCTGTTTCGGTACGAGTTGACTTTCATTGACTTTGACAATTGACCTGTTTCGATACAGGTTAGGCTCGTATCGAAACAAGAAATTTCAGTGGCAAACGTTTTGATATAGCTCAAAACCGTACCGATACGCCCTGTTCCTTAGGTTCAAATATGCTTTACCGTTCGATACGCCATTACCCCGTATCGATACGACCTAACTTGTAATGACAGATTTTTGCTAGTTTTTAATCCAATTGACCTACCAAACGGTGTTCAAATGCAACGAAACTTTACACACAACATATCAACGCTATAACTACTAACATGTCAAATTTCATGATCATTCGAATACGTTTACTAGGTTTTCACCTATATGAACCATATATGTCATTTTTGCTAACTTTTAACCATACCAAAAGATCGTTTTAGGGCCTTTAACAACATTACCAATTATACACTTTACAAGCATACCAAAATGGGCACATAAGACTAGTTCAACTACTTTGCCACCTTTCTAGGAGTTCATAAGTCAAACTACATTACTCTTGGCTTGTAGTGACTTATCTTCCCTCGACGTTTCCGATCTTCCACAAAGGTCAATTCCTTAACCTGAAATGCATGAGATAAGACACATTAGACATACATTGCCTAGTGAGGTAGTCATATACAATGTAAATATCAATGAGTGGTTCATTTACATATACTCATGCTTGTCAATATCAATGTCATGCTCTGATATGTAATGTTTAACATATTATATTTATTATTAACCCTTGGATTGAATCAAGATAGTGGATAGGCGAATTCCTACGCCTCGCCAAATCAATAAATGGTCTATTCCCTCCGCCTCACCAAATCAATGTAGGTCGTAGCCTTAGGACTGTAGTCCTCCAGTACATTGAGCTCATGAATTCTATGGCATGCCAATTTTATTCAATGTCCGTCTGAATCCAAGGTTTCAATGACAATATCCATATTCAATATTCAATGATAATTCCAAGGACTAATGTCTTCAATGATATTATTAGTAACCATGTTTCAATATCAATATTTCATGATTTCAATGCCAATGTCAATGTCCGGTGATTCATTAACAATGTTTCAATAACAATAACTATATTGTTAACAATTCACAATGATGCCAATAACTATGTCCGATGTTCATTACCAAACATACCGATGCTTACCAAAAGTTCTGTTTAGAAATCTAATGCAACTTCCTTAAAAGACATGTTCGCTATTTGATCGAAATCAACAATAAAGAATTCGAGAAGGGACCTCGCCTAATCCCGAGATTCCGACTACACTCACCTTGATAATTGATACTCTTACGGCTCTCGGATGACCACTCATTTGTTCCTATCTTTTGGTGAGTTCGATGGATGTTCTCTATCAACGTCTTGAGCTAGGAATTCATAAGGAGAGTGTTAGGAACAGGATTACGATATTGTATTCACAATAACAATATCAAAATCGATATCTAAGCTAACGATAATCATTAGTTATCAATATAACCATGGATAGGCAAAACACTAACTTAAGATTAAGCTTGATATATCCATGAAATCCAATGATTGTTTGAGGAATATAGCTTACCCGAACGATAGTAATGATTCGATATCAATAAATCAAAGAAAAACCAAGCTTAGGTTTCTCTCCAATGGAGGTGTGTGCTTAGAGGAAGATGGTGAAGATTATAAATTGAGGTCCTTGCTTCTCAATGTTTCAGGTAAGTTTTCTTATTCCCAATTCCTTGTTTTATTTATCCTTTAGGCAATTTAGCTTTCCTTCATATGAAGGAAACTTTCCAGATTAACCCACGTATGGATGAATATAATTGGAGAGGGGCAAATCGCAAGGTTAGTCCCTCAACTTTTAATTATCTATAGTTTTCCCTCGAACTTTCCAATAACTATAATCTAGTCACTAAGAGCTTTTTAATGATTTCAATAAGACCCGTACTCGATAGTTTAACTCAATTAGAGTCCATTATCAAATAATTAACA
The DNA here is from genome assembly GCA_030270665.1 of Hibiscus trionum. Classification (NCBI taxonomy): domain Eukaryota; kingdom Viridiplantae; phylum Streptophyta; class Magnoliopsida; order Malvales; family Malvaceae; genus Hibiscus; species Hibiscus trionum. The sequence goes on from BSYR01000010.1 coordinate 18,684,571, forward strand.
GGCCGATACAATATTTAGACTTTATTAATGTAAGATTTCTGATCACATGAACCCAATTCCGACTAGACCGAAATTTAGGGTGTTACAACTCTCTCCTCTTAAGAAAATACGTCCTCAAAATTTACCTGAACCGAAGAGATATGGATACTGTTGTTTCATGGTCTCCTCTAGTTCCCAAGTAGCTTCTTCAACAGTATAGCTTCTCCATAGAACTTTAACTAACGACAAAGATTTGTTACGAAGCCTTTTTACTTCTCTTGCACGAATCTGAACCGGTTCTCCTTTGTAGGACAGATTTGGCTGAATTTCTACAGATTTAGGTTCCATAATGTGTGAAGGATCAGAAAGGTATTTCTGGAGCATTTGATACATGAAAAACATCATGGATTTTACTAAATTCGGAGGGTAATAATAATCGATATGCCACGGGGCCAACTCTTTCAATGACTTCAAAGGGTACAATGAACCGGGGACTCAATTTCCCTTCTTTCCAAACCTCAAAACTTTCTTCCACGATGATAATTTAATAAATGCTTTTTTCACCAACTTCATACTCAATGTCTCGTCTTTTGAGATCAATATAAGCCTTTTGTTGGTCAAAGGCAACTTTCAAACAATCATAAATGATGGTAACTCGTTCTTCAGTTTCCTGAAGTAAGTCAGGGCCGAACATCTTACCTTCACCAAGTTCAGACCAACACAATGGAATTCGGCATCGTCTGCCATACAATGCCTCATACGGAGCCATTTGGATTGAAGCTTGATAGCTATTATTGTAGGCAAACTCAACAAGGGGTAGGGATTTCTCCTAAGTTCCACCAAAGTTGATGATGCATGCTCGAAGCATATCTTCCAAGATCTGTATAGGAAGGTTCAATAACAATACCGATTTCCATGGGATCAATGGAAGAGTCTTTCGATAATTACCTGAATTACCCTTTCTAACTGGCTGTCAGATTGAGGGTGAAAGGTTGTGCTAAGATTAACTTTGGTGCCCAGAGCTCCTTGTATGGTTCTCTAGAACCGAGATGCAAATTGGGATCTCGATCGGAGATAATAGACTTGGGTATTCTGTGGAGTCAAATCACTTCCTTGGTTTACAAGTCAGCTAATTTAGGGAGACCATAGTCCATTCTAACCGGTATGAAATGAGCTGACTTGGTGAAACGATCTACAATGACCCATATAACATCATGTTTTGCGGGAGTTAAAGGTAGACCACTAAGAAAATCTATGGTGATCTTCTCCCACTTTCATTGCGGTGGATCAATAGGTTGCAACAATCTGCTAGGAACACGATGTTATGCTTTAACATGTTGACACATGAAGCCCTTGGAAATATAATTGACTATGGCCTACTTCATGCCCATCCACCAATAGAGTTCGTGAAGGTCCTTATACACCCGAGGTGAACATAAAAAGAACTTGAATGAGCTTCAGAAAGAATGTTGGTACGAAGAGATTCATCATTAGGTACACAAACCGGATTATGGAAACACAAGAGCTCTTTAGAATTAATTATGAAGTCGGGGTTATTTGATAACTTAGAGGCAATGGATTGGAGTTCAGAATCTTGCTCTTGCAAAACCTTGATTCGTGAAATGATGGTAGACTAAACATGGAGTTCAGCTACAAGACAATGATTCTTCCGAAGTCGGAAGTGAGCATTAATTGCTCGAGGGGCTATAAGGCAACGAGTCAATGTGCCACACAATTCATATAACTCTATACTCACTGCCAATACTTACCATGCAAAGGTTTGCGGCCGAGTGCATCAACTACAACGTTGGCCTTTCCCGGATGACAATCGATGACAATATCGTAATCTTTAAGGAGTTCCATCCACCTTCGTTGTCGAAGATTTAACTCTTTTTAGGTCAATAGGTACTTAAGGCTTTTATGATCGATGAAGAGATAACATTTTTCTTCGTAGAGATAATGTCTCCGGATTTTCAATGTAAAGACACTGCAGCCAACTCAAGGTCATGAGTAGGGTAATTCATTTCATGCGGCTTAAGTTGTCTCGAAGCATAAGTGATGACTTTTCCTTCTTGTATCAATACACATCCTAACCCGAGATGCAACGCGTCACTATAAACTGTGTAGTCCTTCCTGGACTTGGGTTGGGTTCGAACTTGTGCATGGGTCAATACTTGTTTTAACTGATCGAAACTTTGTTATTGATCCTCAGCCCAAACAAAAGGAGCTTCTTTTGTCAACAGCTTAGTCAAAGGAGCGACTATCATAGAGAACCCTTTTACGAATCTTCTGTAATAGCTAGCAAGCCCAAGGAAGCTTCTGATTTCACCAATATTCTTCGATGGATGCCAATCTATGATAGCTTGGATTTTCTTCGGGTCCACCTGAATACCCGAAGCCGGCACAATGTGTCCAATAAAAGCAACTTCGGTGAGCCAAAACTCACACTTAGAGAATTTTGTGTATAGCTGCTTCTCCCGTAAGGTTTGAAGCACGATGCGAAGATGATCTCGGTGTTCCACAACATTCTTGAAATATATTAATGTCATCTATAAATACCACTTCGAATTTATCAAGATAGGGTCTAAAGACCCGATTCATCAAATCCATAAAAGCTCCCGGTGCATTGGTTAACCAAAAGGGCATCACCAAGAATTCGTAGTGTCCATATCTTGTATGAAAGGTTGTTTTAGGTACGTCACAAACCTTCACTCTCATTTGATAGTAGTCCAACCTTAAATTGATCTTGGAAAACAAAAAGGCATCTTTTATTTGACCGAACAAGTCGTCTATTCTAGGCAATGGATGCTTGTTCTGTAACCCCCTCGACTCGGCCTAGCCAATAGACCGAACTGAGCGGGTCACATGTGGAATATTGAAGTAAACGGGGAAGGTTTTCCTTAATAAACGACCCTATTTTTTTCTTTTTATCTTGTCCAGATTCAAATTAGGTTCCTATGAGTTTTACAAAGCAGCGGATCAAACACAACTCAAACGCTCAACAATTTTATCCAATTTCAGTTTTTAGGGACACTTTTGTAAACTTAACATATTCCAAGGGTTTTTCCCAATTTCAGTTTACCAACCTTTAATTAGTCTCATTACATGCATCTTTATCAAAACTCAGCTCAAAATAATCATTAAAACTCATTTAATTGCATCAACAACATTCAAAGACTAAAACGTAAAGATTCAGAACATTCGAAGATGCCATTCAACCAAAATAACTACCACCATAACGATGGAGTTTTCGGTAAAATCACAACCCCTCAACATCCAAGGTGACTTGTTTATAGTGCACTCAATCCTATAGTTTTCTAACTATATCCGATTTCATTTGCAAAACACTTTACACAGCATCACTTGCCAATATAATTTACTTTTAATGCAAACCTCACTGTTTTCCAAAGCATTCACAATAAGCCATATCCCAAGGATTAAACCATGTTTCAAAGACCATGTATAAACACTTGCATACAAGGATCACTTACCTAGTGCATCCTTAAACTATATGGCATCAACAACAACATATTATATACTCAAATCATGCTTTAAAACAGTAGGTAAACACATTTAAAAACAAGTGCATCCATAAGCTCATAATAGCACAATCCGAGGGAGAAAATCACTTTACTTACTTCCGAACTTAGTAAAGCGTTTCAAGCTTAGACTAAGTTCCCAAAACCACATTTAAGATTTTTCAAAGCTGGAAATCCCATTTCCACTCACCGACTTGCGAAACCTCAATTACTGACGCAAAATTCAAGCGTCCAAAGTCCCCAAAACTTCGCCCAAAGATTTCAAAGAATTCTCCCCTATTTATACCATATAAGAACAGAGGATTAATGCATCTCAATGCATTAAAACCAGTCGCAAACACTAAAATCCCGCAGCTCTGCCCAAAAGCACCAAAATACCCATCCGAAACAACCGAATCACATTCGATTGATCACTAAACTCAATCCAGCCATCGGCAACCACTTCCAACACATTTTAACTATAAATCAACATAAAAAAAACATCCTAATATCATCCTTATACCTCCAACAACTCAAATTTCACATTTCCAAGCCAAAAACAAAAAAACTAAAAACTTAGATAATTAGAGATCTCATTGATTTCGGAATTCTTATGATTAAAGCACATTATTAACATCATTTAACATCCAAATCAACCTTAAAATCATTCTTAAACTAATCAAAACGGTGCCCAAACGCAAATCATATTTAATCTCATCTTTTAGCAAGATTTATTCATTTTTACCAAATCAATCATTAAAACCTTAATTAAAAACATAAATCAAGAGTCAAATACTTTAAAGTTTCATTAAAGAACCTTGATTAGAGGAGTAGCACAAAATTACCTCCAATCCTTGCTTTTCTTCTAATTTGGCAAGTTTTCACTTCAAGAAACTTGAGGAAAATCAAGAGAAATCTTAAGGAAAGAGTTGGAAATCAAGTAAGAAAAAGAAAGAGGAAAAAATATGGAAATTGAGAGAAAAGGAGAGTAATTGGCTTAAGAGAAAATGAGAAATGAAAGAGTTACATCAAATTTTGTTTAACTAAACAACCACCTCTCTTTTAATTAATAAATCCACTCTTTAATCTTTAATTAAACATTTAAAACACATGCCAAATTAGAGAAAAAGCTTAATTACCACAAAGCTCCCTAGAGATTGTAAGAATTTGAGTCTCCTTTGAAAAATCACACTTTTTCCACAGTTTTAAAACTTTGCAGTTTGGTCACCACCCAAAATGTAGACTTTACGAAACCCATTTTGAAAAATTGATTTATCTATTCTCATCTATATGATTTTAGATTATTTTAGATGATTTTATAAATTTCTACCATAATTTTACCATATCCCGAACCATGATTTCCCTAAACCGTCCTTAAATACTCGAATCTCCAACTCTAGGTTCGACTAACCCAAACTGATGCCTAAAACATCTAGGCCCAAAATCAGGGTGTTACATGTTCTTGATGGTTACTTTGTTCAGCTGTCGATAGTACATACACAATCGCATAGAACCATCTTTGTTCTTTACAAAGAGGATCGGAGCTCCCCAAGGCGATGAGCTCGGTTGAATAAAGCCTTTACTCAATAATTCATGAATTTGAGCTTTCAACTCTTTTAATTCAACCATTTCCATACGATATTGTGTAATGGATATTGGAGTAGTCCCAGGTTGCACCTCAATGCCAAACTGCACTTCACGTGTTGGGGGTAATCCCGGAAGTTCACATACATTGTCAATGTCCCGTAAATGAAATTCGTCTATGGCTTCTAACGTCAAAGCACACAATCAATTATTTCTCGCTTTCATCAAAACAACACTTTCTTTGTCAAGGCCTTGAAGATACAACTTCCTCTTACAACATTCTACCCAGGCTTGATGTTCACTAAGCCAATCTAAACCTAGGATAACATCGAACTCGTAGATTGGTAAAGCCAACAAATTGGCTGGGAAAGGAATCCCTTGGATCAATAAGGGGCAATTCTTTCACACTACCCTCATGGTGACACAATCTCCTAAAGGATTAGTTGCAGAGATTCTCGATTCTATTGGTTCAGAAGAGACATGCTATACTTCTTAACTACGATGGTGCTTAAAAAAGAGTGAGTAGAACCAGGATCAATCAGTGCATATAAATAATGCGAATACAACTCAATGGTATCTGCAATAACATCAGGCTCGTGCTCCTCTTCCATGCTCCTTACATAATACATTTGGGCAGAGACTTTCGTGTCTTGCTTGTTGAATGGTTTCCCCGAACCACTCGATCTCCCATAGGTTCTCGTTGATCCTTGCTTTGATCCCATACCTTGAAAGGACTGAGCACGAGAGGCAGCAGTAGTCGGGGTGGCAGTAGACTTGGTTGCATTTAATAGGTAGTCACGAATGAAGTGACCTTGCTCACCATAGTAATAACAAGATCAAGTCTGCTTACGACATTGACCCATTGGATTCTTATTTTGGCAGCAGTTGCAAACTGGATGTTGGTTGCTTCGATTCGATCCTTTGGTGCTATCGATAGATGCTGCCTTAGCAAAGGATAGAGTCACAGATTGAGGCCTATCGGTATTTCCAAAACGAGAGGGGTTGCAGATAAACATTTTTCTTTGGGCCTTGATATTTTCCTTTCTTGCTCCACTTGGGAGGTCGAGAATCATCCCTAAACCTCTTCTTAGATTTACTGGACCCACCGGATCGTTGAGATCTCTGTGTAGCTTCGGTGGCCTTAACTCGGTTCACCATGTCTTGAAAATCAACGATGCTCAATGCAGTAAACACAAGGCGTAACTCATCATCAAGCCTTGCAATGAACATTAGGCACTTCTCTTCCTCCATCTTGATATATTCAACACCGTATGTACAGTACTTGCAAAACTCATGGATGTACTGCTCGATCGGTCATCTGTCTTGCTTGAGGTGGAGGAAAATACTTCGCCTCTCAGCGAGATAGAACTCACTAATGTACTTCTTACGGAATTCTTTAAGGGAGAACTCCCAAGTTACAGTATTCTCGGACACCGTCAATGTAGTAGTCTCCCACCAATGAAGTGCCTTGTCAGCCAACAACGCGAGGGCACACTCGAGTTTGTGCTCGTCCGAGCACTGCAATTGCTTGTTCACTATTCGTAGAGTGTTATCCAACCAATACTCGACAACTTCAGGGTTGTCATCGTCTTGACTGGTAAAGGTGTAAGCTCGATACTGAGATAGCTTATCAATAAGAGCTCGAGCATGTTGGACAATAGGAGCGATGGGTTGCACAACTTGCTCAGCCTTCATAGCAGTCATAAAATGATTGAACATGTCAACTATGTTCTTATAACATTCAGCTTGAACAGTAGGTGCTGCAGGCTCGTCATTCCGAACAAGTGGGTTTTGATGGTTTGGAGGGTCTCCTCGTCTTATCTCCTCGCCATGAGTCGAGGATCCAGTGGCAAGCTCCTCGATATGAGCTTCGTTAGTTTGATACATATCTATTTAAAAGATCAAATTAGTCGACAAGTCACAATATACACAATATATAACTCATAGGTGGCAAAGTAACACAACAACAATGCAATAAGCTTTGGTTTAGTCCTAGAATCGACTAAAATCTAGCTCTGATACCATAAATGTAACACCTCATACCCGACTTGATCGAGAACCAGGTCGGGAAGTGCCACCAGAAAGTAATACGGTGATCGGTGCAACAAATTTTCAATCAATCAACGTTACATGAACAAATGTTATACTATAAAACACTATCGAATATACATCTTAGTCCAATTTTTCCATTATGAAACAATAATTAATCATTAGGACCAATTCTTAAACTATTATAAGTTTTAGGGACTGAACTATAAATCTGATAAATTAGAGGCCCTTCAATGCAATTGATTATACCACAATGAAATTCAATACTTTAACAACAAGTCTGTATATTTTCATGCTATTCGGAGTTCATTTACTCATCCAATTGAATCGTCTTAATTCAGTGACAAATCTTTAAACATTCTAAACCTTCAATCTATGTCTTTCAACCAACTTAACTAACCTTGTATCGAAACAGCTAGATGCTTTTTCGGTACGAGTGTACGATGGTCAACCTGGGTTGACTTTGCCCATACCCCGTATCAAAACAGGTAAGCCCTATTTCGGTACGGGTTGACTTTCATTGACTTTGACAATTGACCAGTTCCGATATAGGTTAGTTACTTATCGAAATAAGAAATTCCAATGGCAAAACATTTTGATACATCTCCAAACCATACAAATACACCCTGTTCCTTAGGTTCAATTATGCTTAACCATATCGATACGCCATTACCCCATATCGATACAACCTGACTTGTAATGACAGATTTTTGCTGGTTTTTAATCGAATTGACTTACCAAATGGTGTTCAAATGCAATGGAACTTTACACACAACATATCAAAGCTATAAACTAATGGCATGTCAAATTTCATGATCATTCGAATGTGTTTACTAGATTTTCACCTATGTGAGCCATATATGGCAACTTTTAACCATACCAAAGGATCATTTTAGGGCCTTTAACAACATTACCACTTATATACATTACAAGCATACCAAAATGGGCACATAAGACTAGTTCAACTACTTTGCTACCTTCCTAGGAGTTCATAAGTAAAAATAAATTACTCTTGGCTTGTAGTGACTTGTCTTCCCTCGACTTTTCTAATCTTCCACAAAGGTCGATTCCTTAACCTGAAATGCATGAGATAAGACACATTAGGCATACATTGCCTAGTTAGGTAGTCATATACAATGTAAATATCAATGAGTGGTGCATGTACATATACTCTTTCTTGTCAATATCAATGTCATGCTCCATTATGCAATGTTTAACATATCATATTTATTATTAACCCTTGGATTGAATCAAGATAGTGGATACACGAATTCCGACGCCTCACCAAATCAATAAATGGTCTAGTCCCTCTGCCTCGCCAAATCAATAAATGGTCTAGTCCTTCCGCCTCGCCAATGACCAAGTACAATACACATCCATCCGCCTCGCTAAATCAATGTAGGGCGTAGCCTTAGGACCGTAATCCTCCCGTACACTGAGCTCATGAATTCTATGGCATGCCAATTGTATCCAATGTCCATCCAAATCCACGGTTTCAATGACAATATCCATATACAATGATAATTCCAATGACTAATGTATTCAATGATTTTATTAGTAACCATGTTTCAATATCGATATTTTATGATTCCAATGCCAATGTCAATGTCCGATGATTCATTTACAATGTTTCAATAACAGTAACTATAGCGTTAACAATGCACAATGATGCCAATAACTATGTCCGATATTCATTACCAAACGTATCGATGCTTACCAATAGTTCTGTTTAACAATCCGATGCAACTTCCTTAAAATACATGTTAGCTATTTGAACGAAATCAACAATAATGAATTCGGGAAGGCTCATCGCCTAATCAAGAGACTCCAACTACACTTACATTGATATCCGATGCTCTTACAGCTTTCGGATTACCATTCCTTTGTTCCTAGCTTTTGGTGAGTTTGATGGATGTTCTCTATCAACGTCTTGAGATAGGAATTCATAAGGAGAGTGTTAGAAACAAGATTACGATATCATATTCACAATAACGATATCAAAATCGATATCTAAGCTAACGATAATCATTAGTTATCAATATAACCATGGATAGGTAAAACCCTAACTTAAGATTAAGCTTGATATATCCATCGAATCCAATGATTGTTTGAGGAATATAGCTTACCCGAACGATAACAATGATTCAATATCAATAAATCAAAGAAAAACTAAGCTTAGGTTTCTCTTCAATGGAGGTGTGTGCTTAGAGGAAGATGATGAAGATGATGAAGGGAGGTGCTTGCTTCTCAATGTTTCGGGTACGTTTTCTTATACCCTATTCCTTGTTTTATTTATGTAACCTTCTCGTCCCGGTCTGGATGACTGACCAGTCCGAGTAGGTTACACGGGGAAAACCGAAACGAAACCCGTTAAGGCTCCACTTCGATTAGCAACCCTAGAAAACTTTTCTTTAATTATATTGTCTAGATGTATCATTTAATATTATGTGAGAAACGACAACAGAAAAGACGGAGAAGAACATTCAAATGGACGTAAGGTAATTTAAATTTACCAAGTGACATGTTGATACGATTACATACTTACGAAGCCAAGACCCAACAAAAACGATACACACGAGGCTCACAGGAAAGCTTACGACAAACGGAACCAATGCCCAACATTTGAGAACCTTTAAAGATTCCAAAAGCTAAATTTTCAGGCCGATGTTTTGAAACAGGCTTTCTCGTTTCGATACACAGGCCCCCGTTTAAAAGCTAGACCAGCCGTACCGATACGGTCCACCTCGTTTCAGTACGGGGGTCCATTTTGTCAAAGCGTTTCAGAACTCGTTCCGGAACAGGCCTTCACAGTGGCAAACCGTTTCGGTACACGTATCAGAACAGGAGCTCACAGTGTCAAACTGTATCGAAACGCGTTCCGATATGGGTATCCCTGGAGCTGCACCCGTTCTGAAACCACTTCACGCGTTTTGAAATGCCTGCAATCTGTGTGACCCTAGAGACAGTTTTCTGAATCTCCAAAAGTTCCCAACATGCCTCAAAACCACAAGAAACAACAACAAGCATACAGACTATAGGCATTTCTCCATACTTCAAGCATGATCAAACATATAGCATACAAGACAAGGCCATTCATTTTAAGAAACAAGCATCCACCAAATACATTACATAGCAAGGTTTACATGCCTTTAAAACAAAACACATAAGCATTCATGTAACATGGTTATAAGCCTTCAAAAACTTAGGAACCAACGTAAACATGGTTTACAAACCCACATCATAGGCATTAACAACAAAAGCCAACACATAGGAGTCTAGATACTCGCTCCTACAACACGTAGCATTTCCCATTACTAAACTACTATATTATTTACTAAACCATACTTGAGCAACTACCACACGCTTGGACACTCTTTCCTTGCTCCTTGCTAACTCCACACTAGTGATCTGCATTGTCAAAAACGAGAGCGTAAGCTAGAAGCTTAGTGAGGGAGCTCTAAAACAAAAACAACGACAATGCAGGGTTCAAACATGTTATCCTTAAGGAATTTACATAACATGCATACGCACCAACATAGCAACATAGCTTTTGAGTGGATCGAAAGATTGAAATGAACCAAGAGGGGGGTGAATTGGATTTTTAAAGGTTTAGGTGGTGGAAATTGCAAATTAAAAAGATAGACAAGGAATTTTAGAGTGGTTCAAGATCCAAATGAACTCTACATCCACAACCTTAGCTTCACTAAGGATTTGCAACAATTCCACTAATTGCTCTTCCCCTTTTCTAGGCTAAGGAGGCAACCCTTACAATTTTCGGTTAAATTTTCTACCCAAAATTTAACCCAATCCTCACACAAAGAGAACAAAGATTTTGATGGCTAAGAAAGTATCTCTCAATACAAATTGTAGCCCAATTACAAGCACTCAACCCAATTGAAAAAGATAAGAATGAAAATTACAATTGGGGTTTCTAGATAATGTTGGGATTTAGGCACAAATGCTTGGATTTGATGTATGGATATTTGCTTTTGGATCAATAATTGTTGTTGGAGCTTTTAGAGGTCCCTTTTATACCTTCTCATTGATTTCTATCCATTGTGGTTGTTGCATTCATCAATAGAGCCGTTGGGGGTGTTATCTCACCTCCATAAATGCAGTCTGCAACCACCCGTTTCGGAACGCGGGAACCTGTTTCGAAACGGACCAACATAGAAAGCGCCGTTGGGGTGCATTTAAGAGCCCGTTTCGAAACAGATTGAACTCGTTTCGAAACACTTTTGCCACTGTCAAGGGTCATTTCGAAACGGCTTGAACTCGTTTCGAAACGCCTTAACGGTTTTTGAAAAATCAGTTAAAAACTTGCAACGGTCATATTTTTCAAATTAAATGAAGAACCGTTTCGAAACACTTGAAGTCGTTTCGATACGGGTTCTCTATGTTCTAAAGCTGTTTCGATACTTGTTTCGAAACATGGGTTGACAGTTTCAAAACCGTTTTGAAACGCCTTAGGCCATTTCGAAACATGGACTCGAAAAAACACTATTTCGGCTTTAAGAACACTTAGAAAATATTTGAAAATCTTAGTTTTTAACTTAGGCATATTCTTTAAATCATATGGGGATGTTTGAGGACTTAAAAATTTGTTTTGACTTTTTCAATTTAGTCCTTAGGTTCTTTAGTTATATCAAAATTAAAATATCGGTTTCACAATCTCCCCCTTTTTGATATAACAAAACCAAAGTTAGAATTTTTAAGAGTTTTGAAAATTTTAAACACATTCTAACTCCCCCTTAATTTAAGATAGGTTTTTAAAGTTTTAAAAAGATTTTAACTTTTAAAATCTAGTTTTAAACTTAAAAACACTTTAGACATTTAAAACGAATTTTTGGCTCTTAAATTTCTTCTCCTCCTTTTTGTTAGATCAAAAATAATAAACAAGGCTCATAGAGAAGAGAAAGGATTAGTACCAAGAAGCATTAAGCAATAAACAACAATAATATTAATTCATAAAATTAAAATATCCAAAACATAAATCAACATTAAGTTTAAAGCATAATCCTAAATAAACTAAAAGCATAGGTTCATAAAACATAATGGAAATAAAGATGCAAACTTAATCCTAAAATGCATAGATAATATGATATGATATGAATATCCTAGGCCTCGTCATCACCATCATCATCCGAAGTCTCATCATCGCTCTTGACTTGAGAACGGCGAAACTTCATCCATTGGCCATAGAAGGTAGAGAAGGACATGTCCATGGCTGAGTGTGAATTCTCAAGGGATAGGAGGCGATCCTCTACATTTTGCAAGCGAGTGTTGATGGCACTAAAACTCGAAGCCATGTTAGTGTCCATGGCATTGAACTGCTCGGTAATGAGAGCCATAAGAGCTTCATTGTTTCCAACTTGAGCTTGCGGTTGAGGTTCAACGGGAGGAGGAGGTGCGGCTCTATCAACACGTTCCCAAACATTGTTCACATAGTGAAAACCGGACTTACGAAGAGAGGACTCACCAATCTTTGACTTGTGGGATTCCGGAGAGTCGTAGGTGCAATCGAGACCAATTGTGCTAAAGATGTGACTTAAGATCGTGCCATAAGTAAAGGATTTCAAAGCATCGGTGTCAATAAGCTTAACATTGTTAACCATCTCGACAAATATGATCTTAGCAACATTAGGGCGCTCACCACGATGAAAACACTCAAGCCAAAAATAGTCAACTTGACGGATATGAGAATATTTACCTCCGGAGGGGCGAAGGAACCATGATACCATCAAATGGAGGAAACGGTCGTGCGCATCCAAAGTAAGCACTTGACTGGTGTGATTACCAAAGTTACTCTCATTCTCAAGTCCTTCATCCTTAAGGGAAAATGTAGACTCCAAGAGAGCAACATTAACAACAAACTTTTTCCCTAAAATATAAGAGTCAATCCCATCAACCTCGGTACTTGTTTCATCATTAATAAGGCGAGCATTGTAGCAAAAGATAAGTACCATGTGTTTGTAGCAAATGTCCGGGATGCTCAACAAAGGAAGAAGATCCCATTTGCTCAAACGCTCGAGGTAACGGAAAAGAAATCGCTTGGAGTTAAGGAATTCGAGATCAATCACACGCTCACGACGAACTTCGTAGTCCTTGACATATTTGAAACGAGCTCTCATCTCTGGAGTTCAAAGAGATTTTTGAAAGAGCTGAGCGAGATTTGGACGCATACTCGAGTCACCGGATTGAACGGACTTACGCTTTTTGCTAACATTCTCCGACATCCTAAAAACATTAAGCAAGCAAGTTTTTAAGAATTAAGTGTATGCATAGATTTCTAAATTCAATCCAATGATAAATCCCACTTAGGTTTTAAAAAAAAATTTTAAAAAGAAAAACAGTAAAAGAAAATACGATTGAAAAAATTTATATTCGAATCAGAAAATTGAAGATTTTGAATTTTTTTTACAAGATATGAAAAACCCAAGCATAAAAACATATAAACTGTACAAAAATAAAATTTTCTAACCTAAGATTCAAACATAAATTGAAGGAAAAAGAAAAAGAGGAAAAATACCTTAGTTTGGGATTTTGGATGAATGGATGAAAATCCTTGCACAATATTGATGAATCTTGCTTAGACTAGTGTTTTAGAGAAAAACCCCTCAAGATTTGGTGAAAAACAAAGAAGTTTAGAGGGTTTTTATAGGGAAAAATTTGGGCTAGGGTTTTTAGGGTTTTGGGAGAATTTTAATTAAAGTGAACTTTATCATTAAAAGCCCTACTTAAAGCTGTCCGCATAACCGTTTCGGATCGGTCCAGACCGTTTCGAAATGCGAGCACGAGAGTTTGACCATTTTTAGAATTTCAACTGACCATTTCGATACGGTGTTGACCGTATCGAAGCCCCGTTGACTCGTATCGAAACTTGTTTCGATACACCCCTTGGCAGTAGCCAAAACCTTTCGAAACCCTTTTCAGGCGTTTCGAAACGCCCTTCTCTCAGACATGATTTTAAAGCATCCGTACCGAAACAGGTTGACCCGTTTCGATACACATGGGCTTGGAAGTGCAGATGAAGCTCTAAAAGTGCAGAAAATTGAATTTTTCTAAGGCCTAACTTGTATGAATGACATGAATGAGCAGACAAAACATATGCAAACATAAACATACTCCCCCTAGCTATAGGCATGGGTGAAATTAGGAGTCAAAACACATAAACATGGCATTTCACAAGATCAAGCAATTTTAAGCACAAAAGAGGTCCTAAAAGGTCAAGATAGGCTAGCTAGACCTAACTCTCTCCTAAGGGACCAAAAACGCTCTTTGTCTAAAGGTTTTGTAAATATGTCCGCTAATTGATTTAAGGTGTCTACATACTCTATAACCACATCTTCTTTAAGGACATGATCTCTAATGAAATGATGCCTTATTTCTATGTGTTTGGTTCTAGAGTGTTGGATGGGATTTTTTGTTAAACATATAGCACTATTGTTGTCACAATTTAGGAGTATGGTTTCAACTTTAATTCCATAATCTAAGAGTTGTTGCTTCATCCAAAGGACTTGAGCACAACAACTCCATAAGGATATGTACTCGGCTTCGGTGGTAGATAAGGCTACACTATTTTTTTTCTTAGAGAACCAAGATATGAGCATACTACCTAGGAATTGACAAGTTCCCGAAGTACTTTTCCTATCGATTTTGCAACCCCCATAATCCGCATCCGAATAAGCATGAAGGTTGAAGGTGGAGTCTCTAGGGTACCAAAGGCCTAAACAAGGAGTATGTCTAATGTACCTAAAGATTCTCTTAACGGCTATAAGGTGAGACTCTCTAGGACTAGCTTAAAACCTAGCACACAAGCAAACACTAAACAAGATATCCAGTCTACTTGCAGTAAGGTAAAGCAATGATCCAATCATAGAACGGTAAAGCTTAGAGTCAACACACTTACCTCCTTCATCTTTGTCAAGCTTTGTAGAAGAGCTCATAGGTGTGGCTTGAGGCTTTGCATTCTCCAAGCCAAACTTCTTGAGCATATCGTTTATGTACTTTGCTTGATTGATGAAGGTGCCATCCTTCTTTTGCTTGTTTTGGAGTCCCAAAAAGAATGAGAGCTCCCCCATCATGCTCATCTCGAATTCACCTTGCATTAGCTCAGCAAACTCTTGACAATGACATTCGTTAGTAGAACCAAAAATAATATCATCAACATAAATTTGATCTACTAAGATGTCATTTTTATACATTTTTATAAATATTGTAGTATCCACCTTACCTTTTTCAAAACCTTTTTCAATTAAGAAATTTGAAAGTCTTTCATACCAAGCTCTAGGAGCTTGTTTTAAACCATAAAGAGCTTTAGTGAGTTTGAAAACATGATTTGGAAATTTTGAGTCTTCAAAACCCGGTGGTTGTTCCACATACACTTCTTCATTTATAAAACCATTTAAAAATGCGCTTTTAACATCCATTTGAAAAAGCTTGAAATTATGATAACATGCATATGCAAGCAACATCCTAATGGCTTCCATTCTAGCTACGGGTGCATAGGTTTCATCAAAATCTACTCCCTCTTCTTGAGTGTAACCTTGTGCTACAAGTCTAGCCTTATTTCTCACAATGTTACCACTCTCATCTAGCTTGTTCCTAAAGACCCATTTAGTTCCTATGGTAGATTGATTACTAGGCCTATCAACTAATGTCCAAACATTACTTCTCTCAAATTGATTTAACTCTTCTTCCATAGCCATAATCCAAAAATTATCTTTCAATGCTTCTTTAATATTCTTAGGCTCTATGCGTGAGATAAATGCAACATGATTCATTAATCTAAGAGAAGATCGAGTGGTTACCCCCTTGGATGGATCACCCAAGATTTCACCATCTTTGACATAGTTGAACTCCCTTGGGTAGCTCACTTCCTTTTCCTCAAGAGCCAAGTCCTTCAAGGCTTCAACAGGTGGATCTTGTGTGTCCTCTTCTTTAGTTGTTGGAATCTCATCCTCCTTTGAAGTTTGTCCTCCATCAAAGACATTTATGATTCTTACATCATCATCATCACAAGAATCCTTCCTTGGAAGGAGGTTATCATCGAATACAACATGAATGGATTCTTCTACTACTAAAGTTCTTTTGTTAAATACTCGATATGCTTTAGAGGTTAAAGAGTAACCTATGAAAATATCTTCATCACTTTTTGCATCAAATTTACCTAAGTTGTCTTTTCCATTATTTAAATCAAAACACTTGCAACCAAAAAGGTGAAAATAGCTAATGTTAGGCTTTTTAGATTTTAAAATCTCATAAGGTTTTTCTTTAAAATTGGCCTAATCATTACTCGATTAACAATATAGCAAGCGGTGTTTGTGGCTTCCGCCCAAAAATATTTAGGTAAATTATTTTCACAAAGCATAGTTCTAGCCATTTCTTGCAAAGTTCTATTTTTCCTCTCAACTACCCCATTTTGTTGAGGAGTTCGAGGAGCCAAAAAATTGTGGCTAATACCATTTTCATTCAAAAATTCTTGAAACCCTAAATTTTGAAACTCGGTTCCATGATCACTTCTAATATGTGAAATTCTAAGTTCAAGATCATTTTGGGTTAGTTTTGAAAATGTGATGAATTTTTCCAAAGCCTCATCTTTAGTACTTAAAAATAGAACCCAAGTAAATCTAGAAAAATCATCAACAAGTACAAATGCATAAGACTTACCACCCAAGCTCATAGTCCTAATTGGCCCAAATAAATCCATATGGATTAGTTGTAAACATCTACTTGTAGAGACATCATTAATGGATTTAAAGGAAGATTTATGTTTGTTGAGTGTGTAAAAGTTCTATTATTTACACCCTATTTAACCCATATTTCTGCTGCATTCAAGCATTATTTATTGCATTTAGGTCAGTTTACAGCAAAACATCACAAATATACTAAAAGGCATAGTTTCTACAAAGAATGGCTGTTTTTGCAGGTTGCTGCCGTAGCAGACGGAATGGGCAGGCGCAGGGCAGTGAAGCAGAAGAGCTGGAACTGGACGAGCAGTCAAGGAGGACGATGCTCCCATGGTTGCCGCCGTGACAGCAGAGGACGACAACAGTTTTGAGGAGAAGAAGCAAAGTGGACCTCGACAGATAGAGAAAATTCATCTCGTCTGTCGTGTGAAAACCCTATAATTTTCCAAGCCCCAGATCAAAAGGAATGTCAAGCCCAAAGTTCAAGGAGAGAAAATCCCAAGCAAGAAAGATGACGGCTGGAAAGTAGATTCCTTGAAGATTTAGTCTTTATTAGAATTATACTTTCATTTAAAGTTGTATTCTTGCTATTTTAGATAACTTGGACCCAAAGCTTATATAAGGGCATATATTTTGACCTAGGAGGCATAACCGATTACCCTAGCTTCCTTCCCAAAACTCTAGCCGTTTTCCTTCCCACAACATGTTCTAAATTCCCCCTAGGGCCACAGGTTGATTTGTAAAGTAGTTGCAAGGGTTGTTTTGTTTTAGGAATTTTCAGTTCAATAAAATAAACTTCAAGTTCTCTTATTTTGGTTATTAATATCTTGCAAGAGCATCGAGAGAGCATTGTGAGGTTATCAATTTACTTAGCATCGGGAGAGTTAAGTATACGAAAGAAATAAGAGCAAGTTCTCTAGTTTATAGTTGAACTATCTCGGACCTAGGGATAGGACGAGGTTAAGTGGCTAAAGAAGAATTCATCGACATCGGTGTTCATCCTTCGATTCACGCCGGGAGGTATCATCAAAGACGTGATCATCGACAGACTTGGACCTAGGGATAGGCCAAGGCACATCTGGGATTCTTACCAAACTTGAAGTACTGAGTTGATTGTTCGCTACCGCGACAAGCAACGGACTGCTGCCGCGACGGGAACGACGACAGACTGGAGTTCCGAAACTTAGCAATACCTGCACTACTGAGCAATTCAATACCAGCCCATTCTCTCTATCTTGATTTTCGTACTCTTTTATTTAAGTTCTCTTTATTATTTCGTGACAACTTCTCAAATATTTTCTTTACTTTCGTGCAGTGAATTAAGGTGAAGCTATTAGCCCAATCCCTGTGGAGTTGATATCCAATACTTCGTATCACTTTACTACTTACGTCGTGTATACTTGCACTACCATTGCGATAGACTATTTTACACGCAACAATGTTGTTTACCCTTAGAGCGTGCATCACAAATTTTATCATTTAAAAATTTTATCTTGGGTAAACCTCTAACTAGATTAAGGGAAACTAGTTTTTCTAAAACACTAATGCTAGCATGTCCTAGTTTCCTATGCCACAACCATGCATCATTTTCATTTTGTGCTACTAAGCATGCATGTGATGTATGAATGTCATCTAGATACACCATGTATATGTTCCCTATGCGATGACCTATGAGCATAATATTATTAGATTTAATGTCCACAATTTTGCATCCATTTTTATCAAATAAAACATTAAATCCTTTATCACACAATTGACTTATGCTCAATAAGTTATGTTTAAGACCATCGACATACAAGAAATTTTCAATGAGAATAGTAGAGTGATTACCTATGGAGCCAATACCTTTAATGTGGCCTTTGGAGTTGTCACCAAATGTCACCACTCCTCCACTTTTTGGCTTTAGATCCATGAATCTACTCTTGTCTCCAGTCATATGCCTTGAGCATCCACTATCAAGGTACCATGAGTTTTGACTTTGTGCTTTGGCCTTGTAGCAATGCTCCCCCATGGAGGAATCTTCCTCAAGTGCCATGAGGCAAAGGTTGGCCACTTCTTGTTCGTCATCCTCCGACGACTCCTCATCACTCCAAGTAGCAAGCTTGGCTTTGAGCTTCTTCTTCTTCTCAAAGCCCTTCTTCTTGAGTTGAGGGCACTCCGAACGTATGTGGCCGGGTTGTCTGCACTCAAAGCAAATGATTTGATCCCTTGCTTCTTATTTGTTCTTGCCTTTGAAGTCCATTTTTCTTTGGATTTTTCTTCCCCGGTTGGACCTCATAAAGCGTGAGAATCGTTTGGCTATCATAGCCAATTCTTCTAGCTTATCCTCCTCACTAGAAGAGCTCTCCTCAAGTAGTGAAGCTTTGAGAGCTGTTCCCATCTTCTTCTTCTTTTCAACCTCTAGCTTTTCTACTCTCTTCTCTTCTTTCTTCTTCTCTTTTTCCCTTCCTTGCTTCATAATCTCATGTGTAAGGAGAGAACCCACTTGCTCATCAAGCTTTAAAGTCTTCAAATTTTTAGCTTCTATGATGGCGGTTCTCTTCCCATCCCAAGATTCGGGAAGTGAATAGAGTAGCTTCCGGACAAGCTTGTCTTCTGGTATGATCTCTCCAAAACCTTTGAGCCCATTGACTATGGTGGAGAACCGATCAAACATCTTGGACACCGTCTCATCGGGCTCCATCTTGAAATTTTCATAACTAAGATTTAGAATTCCAATCTTAGTTTCGTTAACATCATTGGTTCCCTCATAGGTAGTCTCAAGAGTGTCCCACACTTCTTTGGCACTCTCAATGGATGACACTTTGGAATAGATGTCCGGACCGAATGAACAAAAGAGCATGTGGAGAGCTTTGTCATTTACTTGAATCTTTCTCCTTTCTTCTTGACTCATCTCCACCTTTTTCTTCAAAACCATCTTGCCTTCACTATCTTGCTTCAATGGAATTAAGGGCCATCTTCAATGACATCCCAAACTAAGTAGTCATTAGACTTGATGAAGAGACGCATTCTATTCTTCCAAAAAGAATAATTGTCACCATTGAAGAAGGGATGCTTTGTAGTGGATTGAGACTCATACATGCCCGAACCGGAGGTTGAAGGCATCTCTTGATATTTGATGATCACACTCTTCCTAAGAACTCCTCTTGTGGTTGTTAATCCTCAAAGAGGTAGGCTTTGATACCAATTGTTGAGTGGATCGAAAGATCGAAATGAACCAAGAGAGGGTGAATTGGATTTTTAAAGGTTTAGGTGGTGGAAATTGCAAATTAAAAAGATAGACAAGGAATTTTAGAGTGGTTCAAGTTCCAAATGAACTCTACATCCACTACCTTAGCTTCAGTAAGGATTTGCAACAATTCCACTAATTGCTCTTCCCCTTTTCTACCCAAATTTTAACCCAATCCTCACACAAAGAGAACAAAGATTTTGATGGCTAAGAAAGTATATCTCAATACAAATTGTAGCCCAACTACAAGCACTCAACCCAATTGAAAAAGATAAGAATGAAAATTACAATTGGGGTTTCTAGACAATGTTGGGATTTAGGCACAAATGCTTGGATTTGATGTATGGATATTTGCTTTTGGATCAATAATTTTTGCTGGAGCTTTTAGAGGTCCCTTTTATACCTTATCATTGATTTCTAGCCGTTTTGGTTGTTGCATTCATCAATAGAGCTGTTGGGAGTGTTATCTCACCTCCATAAATGCAGTCTGCAACCACCCGTTTCGGAACGCGGGAACCTGTTTCGAAACGGACCAAAATAGAAAGAGCCCTTGGGGTGCATTTAAGAGCCCGTTTCGAAACGGATTGAACTCATTTCGAAACACTTTTTCCATTGTCAAGGGTTATTTCGAAACGACTTGAACTCATTTCGAAACGCCTTAACGGTTTCTGAAAAATCAGTTAAAAACTTGCAACGGTCATATTTTTCAAATTAAATGAAGAACCGCTTCGAAACACTTGAAGTCGTTTCGATACGGGTTCTCTATGTTCTAAATCCATTTCGATACTTGTTTCGAAACATGGGTTGACAGTTTCAAAACTGTTTCGAAACGCCTTAGGCCGTTTCGAAACATGGACTCGAAAAACACTGTTTCGACTTTAAGAACACTTAGAAAATATTTCAAAATCTTAGTTTTTAACTTAGGCATATTCTTTAAATCATATGGGGATGTTTGTGGACTTAAAAATTCGTTTTGACTTTTTCAATTTAGTCCTTAG
Organism: Hibiscus trionum; assembly: GCA_030270665.1. NCBI lineage: Eukaryota > Viridiplantae > Streptophyta > Magnoliopsida > Malvales > Malvaceae > Hibiscus > Hibiscus trionum. Next base: position 18,705,617 of record BSYR01000010.1, read on the forward strand.
GTTCTTTAGTTATATCAAAATTAAAATATCGGTTTCACAATAGCTAATCGTCACAAGAATGCATGAACATGTCATCTTACCTCATGTTATGCTAAACAAGATATATCAAATATCTTATCACAATCACCACACATAGACAAGTATATTGGCAACTATTAGCTTACTCGGATATGCGGATTACTTCTGTTGGGATTTTCACCCCCAACGTACTCAACAACAACATTACCTTCCAGTGGGATTACACTCATCACCGTCCTTGCATGGATGGGATTGCACTCATCATCACATGCCGTTACGGATGGGATTCCACTCATCATCACGTAATAGCATTTTCCGATGGAATATTACCTCACCGTACTCCTCCTTGATGACTACACGTCACCAAGGCCACGCGCGAATTCGACTCAACTGTGTGCACACTCATCCTAATGATCGATCATTTATACCCGGTAATTAACTAGTGCCAATCATACTAACAAGTCTCACCATGATATTACCATCAAGCATTTCAACATATCAAACACCACATACATCAATATGTATATCAACATGCATAAACAACACATACTTCACAAGTCCACATTATGCACGTTAAGCAAAACTCATAAAGCATACAAGAGATTAAGCTACCAACTTAATCTCTAACTTGGATTGGCTTACCAAGCACAATCCAACACCACAACCACACACTTGAACCAATCTAAAACCATTTTAAATGATCCACTCACCGAACTCCCTTAAGCAAACCGAGAATAGCCGAATCAAGTTTCCACACTTTCCGGAATCGAGCCTGAAGCTTCTCCAATAGTTTCTCTTGATTCTAATCAATAAAAAACAACACATTACTCAACCAATCATCCAAAAAACACTATCACAACCAAAACCACAACCACAAATCCAATTCTCTACAATTTCAAACCATGAACTAACCCAAAAATCCTCGTTTTCGAGCTCACACACAACCCAGCAGAAAACCACTAATCCCAACACCCAAATCAACATTAAACACCTTCAAAACAACCCTAAAGCATTACTATAACATCAATCCTACTCTCCTACACCAAACTACCTTAAAAACCCACGTTTTCACCCTTTTAAAATACCCACAAAAACCCATTTCGGGATTTTTGATAAACCCCACCATTTTGAGATATAATGCACTCAAGGGCAAGATTAAAACATATCTTAACTCTACAAATCAAAAGCTAATCTAAAAGTCATTAAAGCTTCATCCTTTTCTTTAAAACTTGAAAACTTCAACAATGGTGTTTATGCGAAAATAAAGCCATAGAAACATTCGGAAAAGAGAGGAGAAGTCAAAAACGTGCTTACCTCGTTGAGAACACTTGAAATGGTGATGAACTTTAATGGAATAATGTTTTGGGTTAAAGAGAGGCTTTAGGTCGTGACTTTTTAATTTGAAAAGGGGAGGAAGAAGATGAATAGTAAAAAGCCCCCTTTTTACTCATCCTTTCCCTTTATTTAAAAATTTACCAAAATGAACTTAATGATCTACAAGCCCCTTTTTATTAAACCAAGCCCATATTAAATTTTAAAACAAGGTCCATTTAATTCAAATGAGCCCAACGACTCGAACCCGATTCACACACTCAACTCCCGACCCCTAAACCCAAGTGTTACAATTCATCCTTTAGGAAATTTAGCTTTCCTTCATATGAATAAAGCTTGCTAGATTAGCCCACGTATGGGTGAATATAATTGGAGAGGGGCTAATCGCAAGGTTAGTCCCTCAACTTTTAATTCTCTATAGTTTTGCCCTCGAACTTTCTAATAACTATAACCTAGCAACTAAGAGCTTTTTAATGAATTCAATAAGACCCGTACTCGATAGTTTAACTCAATTAGAGTCCAATAACAAATAATTAATAGGTCGATATAATATTTAGACTTTATCGATGTAAGATTTCTGATCACCTGAACCCAATTTTGACTAGACCAAATTTTGGGGTGTTACAATTAATTTCATATTCTGTTGATTGGTTTATTCAGTTTCGATGGTAATTCCACTTTGTTTAGCATGGTATCTATTATGAGGTTCTGGGGAACCTCTTTACTTGATTATTATAGGATGCGTGATAGTTTAGGGGCATAACAACCTACATTTACACTTGACTTGATAACATGATCTTCTGACGTACATGTGAATTGGATGAACATGAAATCTAATTTGTTTTTTTTTTTGCTTAAAAGAATGTCTATAATATGTTCTTGTTTTTGTTTCATTGATTGATTATATTCTTGTTCATGTTTAACTATTGTCTTACTTTTCATACCAACAAGGTTTTCTAGCACACCTCGTTTCTTCTCTTTCCTTTTCCAGATACCTCAGGTTGTTATGATTTTTTCACCATCGGAGAATCGCAATGTTATGTTTTTCTCTTGTTAAAAGAAATTATTGGTATAACTTAAATTATTCTCTAAATTGTTGCATGAGTTTGGTTTCATTATTTTCAAAATATTTAGCAACGTTTTCATATTTTTCAGGATTTGAAATCATACTTATTTATATTTTGCTTAAAATTTTTGAAATGTTTTTAAGGTCTCTGGTGATCGATGTGACCTTCAAGATTTGGTCATAATGTCTAGGCCGAGTTTAGGAGGTTACTTTCCAGATGAGAACTCTAACATATTACATATTATTCATCAAAGTTTGGGTTACACTAAAGATTCTTCTTCTCAAGTTCTTTTAAATACTAATGAACAAGTTGATGTCATTATTAAGGTTGAGTAGAAGGAAGTGCAAATGCATGTTTGTTACCATTGTGGAAAATTAGGCCATATAAGATCTCATTGTTATATATTGAAGAATGATTCAAGAAGAGGAGGTTCCAACATAGTTCCATCAAATGTTGTAACATTCAATAAAACAATCTATTGATAAAATATAGACTTGTCTATCACTATTGTGGAGTTGCTATGCATATAAGGCCTAGGTGTTTCAAGTTGTTGAGTGATCTATGAAGGGAAAATTCAATATTGTTCAATACCTAGTAATATTGTGTATCAACAAAAACAAATATGAGTAAAGAATGAGCAACCATAGGTTAGTCATGAAGATCAATAAATGGTTGATGATCTAATTAAACAAGAAAATGATGATCTAGTTCATATTAGAGATTTTATAACCACTATAAATGTTCTGTTGAATTATCATGGAAAAGTTATATGTTGTTCATGTTAGAAAAAGTGTTAATAGTTCAAGAAAAATAAAATAAAAATCGTAAAATAATAAATATTGATTTTATAAATTAATCAAACATATCATAAAATTAAATACAAGAATTCAAAAAAAAAAGAATTTGAATATTAAAACAGTAAAAGAAATTGTTTACTTGTAACCAGACAACAATTCAGATGAACAAATTTGTTGAGGCCTGTGAAATAATAATTTCCTTAAGACAGTTTCGTTCGCTCCTATGGTGCCTAAGAAACGTTGGACGTTTATCTTCCGTGATGCAACAACAAAATGAGCACAACAACGGTAAGTCTGCAGTGATCAACAAACCTTAACCTCGTCTTCCTCTATCACCAAAAACACTTTTGAAAATCATAGAGTAAAAATAGTAGAAAATCATTGTGTTTTTGTGTGTGTAACCTAGTAGGTTTACATGGTATTTATAGGGGTAGGAGTTTTATTGAAAATAAATATATGAATTATATAAATTTTATTTGAAATAAAATTCATTAATTAAATTACATTATCACAATAATATCTGAATTAAAAGATAATATCTTATTGATCATACTTTATATGGAAAACTCTCTAGGAAACCCTAGTTTAGAACTTTATAGAACAAGTGGTGGTCGACCGCCATATATAGTTGAGCATGTGGTTGTGCCGCCGGTCTTGGGATGGCATGGGTCTCCAGTGGCTTTGGAGGAGCAAAAGTGGCTAAGAAAGTGAATTGTACGGAGAGATTAGGATTAGAAGATTACCATTAAGAGAATATCGATATGGAGGCGGATTGTGATGGAAGATTGCCTACTGATATGTGCATGGACGAGAAGGATCAGATTGGTTTAGCTGCTGGTGAAGGAATGAAAACTGGTTCCATGGGTGGATGTAAAGCTTTTTATGAGAGCATGGCTGTAAATTCCACTTTAGAGACGGTAGAATGAGACATGAATATGGGTTTGACTTAGATGAAGTAGTGGTTCTAGATGAGGATTGCATTATTAATGATTCTGGTGTTTTTCCAACTATCGAAAAATCGAATTGGGTTCACAACCAGATTGATAAGAGTATGAGGAACATGATCATTGTTCGACTTTTAGGACGGTCTATTGGATATGGTACATTGTTGGCCCGAATCCATACAATGTGCATCCACTAGGAGAAATTTAGTTGATTGATTTTGGAAACAACTACATCTTGGTTAAAATTGAGGATGAACGAGATTACGCTCATGTTCTTATGGAAAGACCATGGACTATTTTTGGGAGCTACTTAACTATCCAGCCATGGTGTCGGTTGTTCTCATCATCTGAAAGACACTTGTATTATGTGATAGTATGGATTCGTCTACTAGGTTTACCTTATCAGTACTATTGAAAGGCTTTGTTTTGACGTATTGCTGTAGTGGTTGGGTGAGTTTTGAAAGTGGATTATATAATACCCAAGCAGGAGAAAGAGGCAAGTTTGAGTGACCAACTATGATGGTGGATTTGAGTAAACCCCTAAAGTCATGTATCAACATTGATAACTTCATTCAAATGTTAGAATACAAGGAATTGCATCAGATTTGCTATGCTTGTGGGATATATGGCCATTTGAAGGATACTTGTGGAACTATTGGGGAGAAAGTCAAGATAGCATCGAAGGATGGTTTAGTGAATGATCAAATGGATAATTTAGTGTAGCATACAACTGATTTGTATGGGTCATGGATGGCGATGGTGAACCGAAGAAGCAAGGTTTTACTAGGAGTTATACCAGCTAGGGATAAGAAGACGTTAAAGGGTGAGATTGAGGGTTTTTTATGATGTGTTAGGATAGGAAGAGACTGATAAGGGTTTGAATGCAAGGTCAATTGAGGAAGGAGTGACTGAGGCTGGTTTTGGCGTGGTGAATTCAAGGAAGAGCCTTGTCATTGCATCTTCCTCAAAAGTAGTGGTGCAAACTAAAAATTTCACTAAAAGAGCACACTTATTTAGCCTCGAACCAAGATAAGAAATCTAAGAAGGGTTAGAATGTTGTTAGTGATTCTCGAACAAGGGTTTGAGGATCTAGGGAAGTATGGGGGGAAGAATTTGAAATCTCATAGGTCATCCTCAAAGCCACTTAAGGAGAATGGAAAGAAGAGACTCAGGCCACCTAATCCGAGAATGACATCACCACTTGCTTTGCATGAAAGGTCCCAGAATATCATGTATCAATTAGGTACAAATAGTAGGCGTGTGAGTGTCGTTTCAAATGGTAACCTGAGTAGTAGCGATCATATCATGTTGATGAAATATTCCTTTGAGGATGAAGTCGATATTGTGGACAGTTCTTTAGTGATTCGTGGGGGGTGTAAGGCCATATGTTGATAAGTGGGCCTCTTCTCCTTTCATTTATTATTTTATTTGTGAGAGTCATGATTTGGAATTGCCTATAGGTAACTAGTTCGACGTTCAAAAGGATTTTTTGTTTAATGATTCAGGAACATCATCCAGATGTGGTAACTTTGTAGGAAACTCGTGTGAGTGGAGTAGAGAAGATTGAGTTATTGCTAAGTTCGGATTCTCTCAATCTTTTCGGGTGGAAGCTCATGGTTTCAGTGGTGACTTATGGTTATTGTTGAAGTAGGTTGTGACTATGGAGATTCTTCATATTGCTAATCAGTTTATTAATAAAAGATTTTGCACTAATGATCTGAATGTGTGCGTGTAGTTTATCTTATTTTATGTGAGTCCCCAACCGTCAACATGAAAACATGTTTGGCGACAGTTGGAGAAGATGAACCTGGGGAGTATTTTCCTTGGGTTTTAGGGGGACTTTAATGTAATTCTAAATTCAGATGAAAGGATAGACGGTTCAGAGTAGATGTATGAAGGTATCTGATAGTTTGCGAACTATAATCAAATTTTGGTCTTCTTGATTTGGGATTTTTCATAGCACCTTTCATTTGGTCATGAGGTAATGAGGCCTTGTTATCGAATTTTACAAGTTCTCATGTAACACCCCCTTCTTGGCTTGGTCGAGAATCGGGTCAAAGCGTGCCACCGGTGAACGATACTATAATCGGTGTGATAAAATATCAATCAATAATCAATATTTAAGTGATGTTATTCTTTTTAAACAATATCAAACATAAGCATTAACCCAATTTAAGAAATATGAATCTATAATTAATCAATTAGGTACAATTCTTAACTTCTACATGTTTTAGGGATTAATATGAAAATTTAGTAATTTGGAGGCCTTTTAATGCAATTGGTTATGCCATAATGAAATTCAACTCATTATTAGTGAGCATGTAAATTTTCATGTTATTCGAAGTTCATTTACCTATCTAATTAAGTTATACAATAATAGTGACCATTATGTAAACAATGCAAAACTATACTCTATTCTTTTAACAAAATTTATTACCTCCATATCGAAACACCTTACTTCCATATCGATATAGATACACATAATTCAGAACTCCATTTGAATCTGCCAAACCTCGTTTCGATACGGCTTGACCCATACCAAAGTAGGTTGACCTTACCTAATAGACCGCGTTTCGAACAGATAAGACCGTATCGATACAGGTTGACCAATATTGTCCTGTTTCGATACATCCTGATGCTATTTTGATCCAATTTATTCCTCAGACCTCACTTCCAAAATCTGTATCAATACACCTTAGACCTGTATCGGAACACCATGGTTTCTAATGACAAATTATGCTTACCCGTATCAATACGCTACCACCCGTATCGATACGCCCTACACTATAATGACAGATTTTATTAGGTTTTTACTCAAACTAACTTATCGAACGATGTCCAAATGCAATGAAACTTTACCAGTAAGTTTATAACCATCTATTCTACTAGCATGCCAATTTTCATAATCAAATGAATCTGTTAGCCATGTTTTCATAATTTAGGCCAAATATGCATATTTAGCTCGTTTTACCAAAACACTAACACATTATAACTTGCACTTTTAACCTTTGCAACAAAGTGGACCATTTATACACACAAAATGGGTTAAACTAACTTGTTTAGAACCTATGCCACCATTCAAGGAGTTCAAAGACTAGATTAACATTACGTATAGGGGTATGACTTGCTCCAAAACACTCCTTGCACCGATCCGGTACTTGTCATTAACAATAACATTAACAATAACAATAGTCATAACCATAACCATAATAATAATAATAATAATAATAATAATAATAATAATAATAATAATAATAATAATAATAATAATGATGATGATGATAATAATACGATATCAATGGCAACGACTTATAACATGTTTATGGTGGTTTATTTCAATTCTTTCATAGTATCAATAATCATATGGTGACTCAATGATCAACTTAGTAATGTAATAAGCTTACCAAAGCTTACCTATAAGGCCTCCTATGAGGCTTCAATGTATACCTTGGATGGTGACGATGACAATGCAATTATTTATTAACAATGACATCAGGAAGGTACCTAGCCTAACCCTTGACTCTGACTACACTCACTGTAACGCCCTGGTTTTGGGCCTAGATGTTTTAGACATCGGACCGGACCGATCAGAAAAGGTTTGAATCGCGTAAGGTGATTTAAGGAAATCAAGGGTCGGGATAGGATAAAAATGTCGTAAAAATTGCTAAAATCCTTTAAAAATATGTTTAAGAGGTTGGTCAAATCAATTTTACAAAAAGAGTTTCGGAAGAGGTACATTTTGGGTAGTGACCAAAATATAAAGTTTAAAAATTATGGAAAAATGTGATTTTTAAAAGAGGAGCCAAAATCTTAGAATCTCTAGGGAGCTTTATGGCAATTTATCCTTTTCTTAATGTGACATGTGTTTAAAATGGGTTTTAATTGGTTTTTATTTTATTTAATTAATTATGTGGTTAATTAGTGAGATTTCATCACGTAACTACCTTTCTCTTCTCATTTTCAGCCAAACACAATTCTAACTCGTTTTCTCTAGAATTCCTTTCTCCCAAACACTCTCTCAATATTTTTTAAACAAATTTCAAGAGTTCTTTCAAATTCTTCAAGATTTTTGCTAAGGAAAACTTGTCATTCATTGAGGAAAGCAAAGTTTGGAGGTAAATCCCGTTCTCAACCTTCAATATAGGTTCTTTATTGAAATTCCTAAGATCTTTGGCTTCTAATTAAGTTTTTTGGTTGAATTTACATTATAGTTTTGATTTGAGATCAAAATATTACAAAAATATGATTAAAATCCTAATTTTCGGATTTGTTTTGATATGCTCTGTTTTGGATTGATTTTAATTGAGTTTTGTGTTGATTAATATGTTGAAAAGAGGTTTTGTTGACATAGATCCCGAAATCCTTGAGATCCTTGAGTTTCTTGATAGTTTTAGTTGGGTTTTTGAAGTGAAGTGATGAAGTAATGCTTGTTGGAGGTATAAGGTTGGGTTTAGGTTGATTTTAGATGTGTTTTGTTGTTTATAAATGATTGGAAGTGATGTATTTTGGCTGGGCTTGGTTTAGGAAGCAATCGATTGAGTTTTTGGTTGTTTCAGATGGGTAAATTGGTGTAGTTTGGGTGAGCAACGAGTTTGTGATTGGTTGCTGGTGTTGAAATGCATTTTAATGCATTTAGATCTCTGTTTTGATGATGTATAAATAGGGGATCTTGATCCGGGAGCAAACAAGGCGATTTTGGAGGCTCTAGAAGGGTGATTTTCGTATCGGCGAGCAAGGCCCCGCGTATCGGTGAGTGGAAATAGATTTTTCAGCTTTGTAATGCTTTGAGCGGGGTCTTGGGAGCTTAGTGTAAGTTTGAAACACTTAGCTAAGTTCAAGAGTAAGTGATTCGAAAGTCTCTCTCCGAAATGTGCTATGTTTTGATGGAAATGCACTTAAGTTTAATGTTGTTTTATTTACTGTTTTTAAAGCATGGTTAATGTTGGATTTTAATTCTATTATGTTAAGCATGCACTAGATAAGTGATCCTTGGTTTTATGTGATAAATGCATTTGATATTAAGCATGTTTATGCTTGTTGAAATGACATTGTGTTTATGCTTGTGAAACAGTGGAATATTGATGTTAAATGGTTATATTGGCAAGTGATGGAATGGTTTTTGGTTACTTTAATCGGATATAGTTAGCCGACTATAGTATTGGGTGCACCGTGAATAAAGTCGCCTTGGATGTCGAGGGGTTGGGATTGTGCCGTAATCTCCATCCAAGTACCCTAGCGATTGAGGAATTAGCGTCACCACGATGGAGGATGACTCTCGTGGGTAGACTTAGTTAAGCGTCACAACGGTGGAGGAATGCTCACGTGTGTGAGCTTGGTTAAGGTGATTACAATGGTTGAGGTAGCTCCCATGTGTAAGCCTTGTTTTGTGTCCCGACTCTCGCTAGTGGGTTATACAACTACCGATGAGTGATGTTGAGGGGTTGTGATTGTGCCATTAATTACACCACGGGTGTTGACGGGTTGTGATTGTGCCATTAACTCCACCACGGGTGTTGAGGGGTTGTGATTGTGTCATTTAACTCCATCACGAGTGTTGAGGGATTGTGATTGTTCCATTGATCTCCACATTGTGTAGTACGGTAGTATGTATGAAGCGTGTGGGACAACGCTTGTAATCCGTGTATCCGATTGTGTCATTTGTGTTGGTTTTGGTATAATTGAGAATGGATCACTTGCAGGCCAATATAATGTTGTTGATTAATGATTTAAGCATGAGATGCTTGTGGTTTATGCTAGAATGCATGTGATGCTTGGTTCAAGAATGAGCAAAAGATTATTTGCTGTTATTTTAATGATGTTACTAGCATGTGGATTGATAAGTGCATTGATGCTTAGATGAGCATGTTTACGGAAAGGCATGAGTTTGCAAATGATAATGCAATGGTTTTACGAAATGCATTGATGAATGTTGTTTTAGCAATCCTCACTAAGCTTTATGCTTACGCTCATTTGTTTCATCAATATAGAGAATTGAGCAATCAAGGCAGTCCGATAGCAAGTGGAATCCAAGCTTTTGATTAAACAAAGTATGTAGTTTCACCTTGGTGTAATAAGAGGCAATGTGAGGGATTTCTACTCTTGTTAGTAGTTGGTGATGGTAAACACCTTAGGCAATGTGAGGCAGTGTTTGAATGTGGTTTCTAGTTTTGTATGGGTATGAAGACTAGGAAGCATGCCTATAGTTCTAATGCTTGCATGAATGATGCAATGTTTTAGCTTATGCTTATTGAATGTGGTCTCTGATGTGTATGCAAGTTGTATGTGGGTTGTAACATGTGTGGGAATGTTTTTGGATGTGGTAAGTTGTGTAAAAACCAGCAAAATCTAATGTTGCAGGGAAGGACATTTTGGAACGCCCTCATCTGTATCGAAACGATGGCATGTATTGGCTAGGGGGTTTCGAAACGGGTGTGATCGTTCCGGAACATTTTGCTACTGTGAAGACAGGTTTCAGAATGCACTCGTGTATCGAAACGGTCAAAATGGTTTCGAAACGTTCGTTCCGATACGGGGTACAACATTCCGGAACAGGTGACCGTCGAACTTTGATTTTGAATTGCTCCAGGTTTATCTTTCTTGCAATGTGACCCTGAATGTTCGTACGTTTAATTAATTGAGTTTGGATGTACCGTTTGACATTGTTTTGACATGTTGGCATTTTACATGATTAATTTTGGGTTGGTAACTCCAAAACCTGGTTAGTCCTCGTAATTCTGGAAATATACAATTTAGTCCCTAAAAGTCAAATATATGCATGCTATTCACATAGGTTAATATTGTGTATCTAGAAAAGATAAAAAGAAAAAACGGGGGTTAATCAAGGTTGACTTTTAAGAGTTGACTTCGGTTTTCCCCGTGTAATCTTCTTAGTTTGGGTCAGGCGTCTAGACCGGGCTAAGGGGGTTACACTCACTGATAATTCTGAGGCTTTCAAGGCTCCCAGATGACAATTCTCTTGTTCTTGTACTTGGTGGAATTTGAAGGATTCTGTAATTCTTCACCTTGATTATCTTGAGCTACATCAAATCAAGATTACAAGGATTTAATATCGATAATAGATCCATATCAATTCAATAGCTATGGAAATGACAATAATCAAGTTATGAAATGCTTAGAAAATTTCAAGGGTTTATGAATTCCTAAACTTGAGATTAGACATAGTTTTGCCTCAGAATTAATAAATTAACTGGGGCTTTTGCTTACTCGATTGATTACTACAATATAGAATTAAGAATTGGAAGAAAAATAAGCTTGGATAATCCCTCCAATGGAGGTGCTTGCTTGATGTAAGAGAGATGAAGATGATGACTAAGCCTCTTGGCTTAATTTGGTAACCGATAAACTTCCCACTCTATTCTCTTCTTTTTACTAATTACTGAATTGAGCTTTCCTTAAATTGAAGGAAACTAACTCAAGCATTCCACATATGTGGTGATTTAGCTTGAGGAGGGGCTAATCACAATATTTGTCCCTCAACTCTTCTTTTTTTATGCTTTTATCCCCTAACTTTCCATTTCAACAATTTGGTCACTAAAACATGTTTCAAGATTTGCAACAAAGTCCTTAACAATGTCAATGGTTAATTTAGAGGTTCGATAACTCATAATTGGCCACGTGGTCAAAAGTCAACCTTACGATTTTGACTCTCCATTGTGAAATTTTTGGTCACCGGAATTAAGTTCCGACTAGGCCCAATTTTAGGGTATTACAATTCTCCCCCTTAAGAAAAATTCATCCTTGAATTTTACCTGAATTGAAAAGAAGATGTGGATATTGATTTCTCATGGTTTCTTTTGGCTCTCACTAGCTTCTTCAACCTTATGACTTTTCCATAACACTTTGACTAGTAGGACATTCTTATTTCGTTGTCTCTTTATTTCTCTAGCCAGTATTTGTACAAGTTCTTCTTCATACATCATGTTGTGTTAGAGTTCTACCGATTCAGGCTCAACGACATGAGATGGATCAGATCTATATTTGCGAAGCATTGACACTTGGAATACATCATTAATCTTTGTTTAACTCCAGAGGAAGAGCAAATCTGTAGGTCACATGGCTAACTCTTATAATCACTTCAAAGGGCCAATTATTCGAGGACTCAGTTTCCCTTTCTTGTTGAATCGAAGGATCTTTTTCCAGGGGGAGACTTTTAGGAATGTCCTTTCACCAATATCAAAAGGTATATCTCTCCTCTTAAGGTCAACGTAGGCCTTCTGTCGGTCAAAGGAGGTTTTCAATCGGTCATGGTTGATGGCAAACCTTTTTTCGGTTTCCCAAAGTAAGACGAGGCCCAATACCCTGCCTTCACAAAGTTCAGACGAACATACTAGTGTTCTACATATCCTGCCATACAAAGCTTCATACGGTACCATACCAATAGATGATTGATAGCTATTATTATAAGGAAACTCTACGAGAGGTAGGGACCTCTCCCAAGTTCCTTCAAAATCTATAATACAGGCACGAAACATATCTTCTAATATCTGAATTTCCCTTTCTGATTGGCCATCAGACTGAGGGTGAAAAGTTGTACTAAGGCTGACTCGAGTTCCCAATGCTCCTTGTAGATCCCTCCAAAAATCGAAGCAAAACGTGGATCTCGATCAGGGATGACTGATTTTGGTACTCTATGGGGTCTAATCACTTCCTTGATGTACAAGTCATCTAATTGAGGAAGACTATAGTCCATTATGACAGGTAGAAAGTGGGCTGACTTGGTAAAATGGTCAACAATGACCCAAATGGCATCATGCTTAGCTAGAGTTAACGATAAACCACTAACAAAATCCATGGTTACTCTTTCCCATTTCCATTGAGGAAATTCAATGGGTTGTAACAATCCCGTAGGAACTCAATGTTCGGCTTTAACTCATTGGCATGTAAGACATCTTGATACAAATTCTGTGATAGCCTGCTTCATACCAAGCCACCAGTACAATTCTCTCGTAGGTATTTATACATCTTCATAGACCTCGGGTGGACTGAAAAAGAACTATAACGAGCTTCCTTAAGGATATCTTTACGGAGAGATTCATCATTTGGTACACATATTCTATCACAGAAGCATAAAAGTCCTTCAGAACTAATCCTAAAATCGGGTCAGGATCATTCTGAAGTCTAGAAACAATGGACTGTAATTCAGTATCTTGCTCTTGTATAGGCTTGATTCTTAACACAATGGTAGATTGTACTCGGAGTTTAGCTACTAATGGTCGATATTTATGTAACTTGAAATGAGCGTTGATAGCTCGAGGGGCAGGTGAAGGTTTGAGGCTGAGTGCATCAGCTACAACATTGGCCTTGCTCGGGTTATATTCAATAACAAGATCATAATCCTTGAGTCGTTCCATCCACCATCTTTGACGAAGGTTAAGCTCTTTTTGTGTCAACAGGTACATAAGGCTCTTGTGGTCTGTATATAGGTAACATCTTTCTACATAGAGATAATATCTTCATTTTAATGCAAAAACAACTGCAACCAATTTGAGGTCATGAGTAGGATAGTTTGTTTCATGTGGCTTAAGCTACCTTGGAGCGTAAGAAACAATTCTCCCTTCTTGCATTAGTACGCACCCCAATTCTTGGTGTAAAGCATCACTATACACGGTGTAATCCTTTCAGACTCAGGTTGAATCAAAACCGGTGCATGAGTCAACACTTGCTTAAGTTGATCGAAGCTTCTTTGTTACTTTTCAGTCCATTCGAAAGGAGCATCCTTTCGTAGGAGTTTAGTTAATGGTGTTGCTATTATAGAAATTCCCTGAACGAATCATCTATAATAGCCAGGAAGACCGAGAAAGCTTCGAACTTCACCTACATTCTTCGGTGGCCTCCAGACGACTATAGCTTGAACCTTCTTCGAATCTACTTGAATTCTTTCAGCAAAGATCACATGGTCCAAAAATGAGTCTTGAGTGAGCCAAAATTCACACTTGCTAAACTTGGCATACAACTTCTTCTCCCTGAAGGGTTTGAAGCACGATGTGAAGGTGATCACGATGTTCAACTTGAGTCTTAGAATTTAATTGTAACCCCCTAGACCCTCCTATGCGTTACAACGGATCCTAAGAAGTCATATTAGGGTCACAAGAGTGACCCACAATGAAAATACACATAAATCATTTTTATTTCCTCAAAACACTTATTAAACTGTAAAATCATCTTCTGTTTAAAATACTATTTCAGAAAATCATTTAAACACATAACATGAATTTCAGAAAGTGCTTTACAGACTCTATCATAAAACAATACGTGACATACATGACATACATGCCCACTAACTATACAGTACCGTACTCTAGAGGTAACACCGAGGGAACTCCAAACACTGATGTCAAACATTATACCATGCTATATTCTTTTAACCTGCGATGGTAAAAACAACGTGAGCTTGGAAAAGCTCAGTAATACAGAACTACCAAAAGATGCTATAAGCTCATTCATATATATGGCAGACATTACATTTTTATGATGTTCCAAGTAGTAACAATCTTCATTTCCCTTCCGCTATTTCAGGATAACGTTACTTGAGAACAACAGTACTTATTCTTTATTCAAACATTGAGTAATAAACAAGAATTATACAAGCTGCTATATTACGAAGATGGAAATAACGAGTTTAATGTCTAGTGTGTCCCAATAGGTGCATATCAAATCGGCATAAATGCATATTAATCATATCATGAGAACACATAACAATTCAATGCAAATGTTCAAGTACATGCAAGAGTTTACTAGTAACTACCCTCCAACCTTACACCAATATGCAGTCCCCCATAACTACATCCATAAGGACTTACCCTAGGCCCGATGGGCATAAGTGCCACCTAAGGGGCTGCCTTAGGTCCATAAGGACTTACCCTAGGCCCGATGGGCATAGGTGCCACCTAAGGGGCTACCTTAAGTCCATAAGGATTTACCCGTGCTAAAGCATCGGTACCTACTCAAGGGGAGACCTTGAGTCCATAAGGATTTACCAGCTTGTTCAGGGCTGTACCAACAGAGACTTCATAACATAACCCAACAGTATACCCTAAATAGTAATTAGTGTTCAGATTCCAGACATGGGTAACAGAATACATGTGACATATATATTTTATTCAGAGCATCAGAAACAGAAGAATTCATGCTTTTAACATATAAATGGGCATACCATTGAGCAAAGCAGACATTTTCATCATTCATCATGAAACAGATTGTAACATTATAGGTCAAGCTAACAGATCATACTATCGAGTTCATCAAACAACCAGGAAATACCATCACAGATCAAGCAATCACATAACAAGTATACACGTTGAACAAACATACATCAGGTACGCAGAGAATGTCATCATATATCCAGTTGATCATTTCATCTCATTTTCCAACATAGTGACGCAATCTCAATAACAATTCAAAATATTAATCAAACATAATATTGTTTATGATTAAATCATTATGCAATTCATTCAACAGAATATAGCACACATGGAACACACTAGATAGAACAGTTTATTTCTTAAAGATACTCGGTACTTACAGAAGGGGACACATTGAACTTTTGATAAATTGGACGAATTTCAAGAACGAGATCCTTATTAGAAAGGGGGTTGTAAAACGATTCATATCATGTATTCAAGATCTTAGAAAGTTCAGATATATTATGAGTACTTTAGTCATTTAAGCATACAAGGGCATTATGGTCATTTTACCATACATGGGCGTGTTGGTAACTTATACTAACGGGGCATGAACAGTTGCTCAGGAAATTCTATTTGCTCATCAGGTTTTCAACCAGACATTCAAATATTTCTATGCCAAGATCTTTTACGATACCGTAAACATTCAAGGCTATTTTAATTACTTTGGCCAATAGGGGCATTTTGATCAATTAACTAAAAGGGGTAGTTTTGTAATTTAGCCCAAAACGATAAAAAGATGATTTACAATATATAAGATTTCCAGACATTTTTTCGAGGCTCCAAAACCATTCAAACTAACGTATCTCAACCTTGCAGTACTATCCAACTCTACTAATGTATCTAGTTGTATCGTATATCTGAACGATTGTTTTCATATTTTACCACAAGACTCGTCACGGAGTAGCCAAACTTATATTTTGTGTGGAAAACTTCCAACCTTATATTAATATCAGGAGTGATTAGCATACATGAGTGTACTTCCTAACACTTAGGGGCACTTTAGCCCTTAAAGTCTTATTAGAAATCCCAGAATTTCATCAAATGCATAATTGCATATTTAACTCAAAAGGCTTTTCGGTCATTTTGGAAATCTGGAAAAATCCACCACTTTTGTCAATTTTACTATTTAGCACCTCCATCGTTTACGTACTCGGTAGAGATTAAGTCATTTTGATCTCTTCGGCCTTTACAGACGGTTTACTTATTTTAGAACTTAAGGGTAAAATTGTCATTCTGATTAATTAAGAATTTCGGTGCTCGAAGGCACTACAGTCTTTTTGGTCATTACGATCATTCCAATTGATTCATCCATTACTGTCGTAAGGATCAACTCAAGAATACACCGATAATTCCAGTAAATTCACCTCCATGTGTTATACAGAGCTCGGGGAAAGATCCAAGTTTCTTTTAGTATCACACGCATTTAAATAATGATGCCGAAGTCTTCTCCAATAGGACATACATCTTAGGTGGGGTAATTTTTCAATCAATTCGAATGTAGATTTCGGGTCACTTCCTTTATTAGGGGCAGTTTAGTCATTCTTATACCTTGAGGGCATTTCTGAAATCTCATATCCAATATCCTTTACTCCATATTATGGGCATTGAATCTTAGACACCATTGATCGAGTTGCAGATTTAATTGTATTATTTATTACTATTAACTTTCGATACTTCTGGTCTATTAGTATTCTTATTCGAATATTTTGGTTTTAATAATTTTCATACTTATTTTTCGTATCTAATTCAGCTTAAGCAGAGTTTACAAAATACTTCATCATAAGCTTGCATGCGTTAACCGGATATCGACATGTACATAAAGCATACAAGGGGTAGTAGTGTATTACCTTAACTCCGAGCTATATCGGTCGATTCATGAAATCCCATTTGGTTGAACTCGAATTCGACGCCCATCAAAATTCGTATTCAAGGAGCTATGAGTACCTTCAAATACACAAATTCCCATTTTAGTCCTTATTCATAGTACTCTTAACTACATAACTAAAACATATAGAAGTTTGGGTTTAAGGGCAGATTCAGAGGCTTTCGGGTCAGAATTTTGCGAAACGGGCTTCAAAGATGGACTCAGGACGTCGAAAAACATAAAATAGGGTATTTCCGAAAATTTTGACTTTTTGGTCAACGGTCAAAGTCAACGCTGACGTCAGAATGTCAAATATCAACGGGGTCAGAGTCAACTGGTTTGACTCGGCTGAGTCAACTCAGGCAACCTGACTCATTGAGTCAACTCGAGCGAGCTGACTCACTGAGTTGGCTCGACAGATGGGTCGGGTCGGACTCGGGCAGACGGGTCGGGTCAGACACGAGTTGGACTTAGATCGGGTTGGTCCGGTTTGGACCAGGTTAAATGGGCCGACCGGTTCACTTACCCAAACTGAAACTATCGTCGGACGGCCACTGGAAAATTCGCCGGAGAGCTTATCGGCACCTGTTCAACCGAAAAACGAAGCCCAAAAATTACACGATGCATTCAAGCTGAAAACATCGATTTTAGGCCGAAATATGAATTAATTTACCCCAAAATGGTTTCGAACGACCGTAATCACGCAAGTCCGACCAAGTCACTCCCGACAACAGACGGACGGCTAACCAGGTGGGTTTTGTTCGGGATGACGAGCGGAGCCGAGAATCGACGACCGTTCCTCGAACGGACGAGGAGGATGGCCGTAAAAACTCAAAATATCGAAGGGCGGTTTGGTTTCGCGGACGCCCGATCTGGAAAAAAATAGGGCTGATGGCTGCGTAATCGTGCGAGTGGGTGGCGACAGCAGGTTCGGGGGTGGGACGGCGACTCTCCCGACGGTGGAGGTGTCGCACACGGAGCGGCGGTGCGGCAGCCGTGAATTTGCCGAAAATTAGAGAGGGGGAAGGTTCGAGAGAGAGAGAGAGAGAGAGAAACCTTGGGATTCAAATTTAATTAATGTGGGTAGATGAGGGGTTTTCAGAATTTTATTTAATTCCACTCGGAATTCTCAGCTCTCTAAAACATAAGGGAGAATTGGTGGCTTAAACACCAAGAGATGTCTAGCTCAAATGGTTGGGTTACCATCCACTCAACCAAGGGGTCATGGGTTTGAATCCCACCATCCCCACTTGGTCTTATATATATATATATTTTTTGAGTGTTACATTAATATATCATCTATGAACACCACCTCAAACTTATCAAGATAGAGTCTAATGACCCGGTTCATGAGATCCATGAAGGTAGCATTTTGATTAGTTAGCCTAAAGGGCATAACCAAAAACTCGTACTGGCCATATCTTGCATGGAAAGCCGTCTTGGGCACATCACATTCTTTAACTTTCATTTGATAGTATCCAGATCTTAAATCGATCTTAAAAAAGACGGTTGCATCTTTAAGTTGGTCAAATAAGTCATCAATCTTTGGCAAAGGATACTTGTTCTTGATTGCAAGTTTGTTCAACTGTCGATAATCAATACACAGACGCATTGATCCATCTTTCTTTTTGACGAAGAGGACCAGGGCTACCCAAGGTGAGGAACATGGTCGGATAAAACCCTTGTCTTACAAGTCTTGAATTTGCACTTTAATCTCAAGAAGTTCTATCGGTGCCATGCTATAGGGTGCAATGGGAAACAGAGTGGTTCCATGTTGCACTTAAATCCCAAATTCAATCTCACGAGTTGGTGGTAAACCTAAAAGCTCATCAGGAAACACACCAGGGAACTCTTGCATATTTTTTATATCTTGCAACTATAATTCTTCCTTACTCACAATAGCATACAACAATGATGTTTTACCTTTGGAGTCCATTAGAGTCACACTTTCCTTGCAAAGACCCCGAAGATATAACTTCCTCTTAGAGCAATCTACCCATGCTTGATGCTCCCCGATCCAATAAAGCACTAAAATCACATCGAACTCATCTATAGGGAGGGCCATGAGGTTGGCCGAAAAAGGTATCCCTTATATCAAAAGAGAGCAATTCTTGCATATAAATTTAATTACAACACTACCCCCAAAAGGTTAGTTACGGTAAATTTAGAAGCTATAGGTATGGATGTCAGCTTGAGTCTTTCAATCAATACATAACTTATAAAGGAAAGAGTGGATCCAGGATCAATCAATGCATAAATATGATGAGTGTATAGTTCAATGGTACATGCGATAATGTCCGAATCTTCATCGTCTTCTTTACTTCTCGCATGGTAAACTTGGGAAATCCTTAATGTAGAAGATTTAGTAGTGTTCATTGGGAAATCCTTAATGTAGTGGACTTGCTCACCACAAAAGAAACACGCTCCTGATTGCTTCCGGTAGATCCCCGTAGGGTGCCTCATTTGACAGAAATTACAACAGGGAACTACGACTCCCGTCTAGATCCCCCAGTATTCTCAATGGAGGTGGTTCTTGCAGCGGACTTGGACATAAATTGTGGCTTGACAAAATCACCCGACCTAAAGGCTTGTTGATGATAAGATTGTTTGTACCCTTGCTGTTGCTTGCCCTTCTTACATGGTAGAGGGGGTTGTGAATCATCTCGCAGCCTCTTCTCAAATAGGTTAGGCCTATTAAACCGGTGTGATCTCTGAGTAACTTTAGTAGAGATTGCTCGGTTTACATGCTCTTGGAAATCCTTGATTCCCAAAGCAGTGAATAAAGGTCCAAGTTTATCGCTTAGTCCCACGATAAACATCCTACATTTCTCTTCCTCTTTCTTGATGTACTCTCCCCCATACTTGTAGTACTTATAGAAGTCGTGGATGTACTGTTCTACCGGCCTCCCACTTTTCTTCAAGTGCAAGAAAATGTCTCACCTTTCAGCTAAGTAATGCTGACTAATATACTTCTTCTTAAATTCTCTCAAAAAGAACTCCCAAGTTACAGCTTCCTCGGGAGTAATGAGGATCGTGGTTTCCCACCAACTTAAGGCCTCATCAATCAACATGGGCAAAGCACACTCGAGTTTATGTTCATCTGAGCACTACAGTTGTTTGGTCAAAATCCGTATCGTGCTATCTAGCCAATGCTTTCCTACTTCAGACTCCTACTCAGCCTTACCCGTGAAGGTAGTAGCTCGATGTTGAGCTAGCTTGTCAATAAGAGCTCAGTTTGTAGGATTAGTACCTGCAGAGGACTATGCAGATTGCTCGGATTTAAGAGTGGTCATGAACTCTTTGAATATCTCAGTCATGTTTAATAGCATTCAAACTGAGAAGTTTGCATCACTTGCCCAGTGTCCACAAGTTCTTGTATAGGCACTTGCGGATTAGGAGGATTCTCCCCTTTTCTCCTTTCCATTGGCCGAGCATCCAACGATGTGTTCAACTTCCTTGTAAGCCTTATTGGAATTAGATATATGTACACTAAAAAGAAAGAAAGATTGGATTAGTCGCAAGTCAGAATATAAACATATGAACAAAATGAACTTCTAGGTGGCATATGCAATGTAATGACTATTCAAGAAACTTTAGTTTAGTACTAGAATTGACTAAACTCTATCTATGATACCAAAAATGTAACACCCCCTTCCCGGCCTGGTCGAGAACCGGGTCGGAGCGTGCCACCAGTGAATGATATTGTAATCAGTGCAATAAAATCTCAATCTATAATCGATATTTAAGTGATGTTATTCTTTTCAAACAATATCAAACATAAGCATTAATCCAATTTATCCAATATGAAACTGTAATTAATCAATTAGGTACAATTCTTAACTTCTACATGTTTTAGGGACTAATATGCAAATTTAGTAATTTGGTGGCCCATTAATGCAATTGGCTATGCCATAATGAAATTCAACTCATTATTAGTGAGCATGTTAATTCTCATGATATTTGGAGTTCATTTACACATCTAATTAAGTTATACAATAATCAGTGACCATCTCTAAACAATGCAAAACTATACTCTATGTCTTTTAGCAGAATTAATTACCTCCGTATCGAAACACCTTAGTTCCATATCGATACAGATACACATAATTCAGAACTCTATTTCAATCTGCCAAACCTTGTTTTGATACGGCTTGACCCATATCGAAATAGGTTGACCGAGGTTAATCTTGCCTTATAGAATCCATTTCGATATAGCTAAGCCCATATCGATACAGGTTGACCAATATTGTCATGTTTCGATACATCCTGATGCTGTTTCGATCCAATTTATTCCCAGACCTCACTGCCAAAATTTGTATCGATACACCTTAGACCTGTATTGAAACACCTTATTTACTAATGACAAATTATGCTTACCCATATCAATACGCCACCACCCATATTGATACGCCCTGAACTATAATGACATATTTTATCTGGTTTTTACTCAAACTAACCTATCGAATGGTGTCCAAATGCAATGAAACTTTACTATCAAGTTTATAACCATCTATTCTACTAGCATGCCAATTTTCATAATCAAATGAATCTGTTGTCCACTCTAAACAAATGAGCTCATGAATTATATCGCATACCAATTGTATCCCATGTTCATTCGTATCCAAGGATTCGGTACTTGTCATTAACAATAACATTCAAAATAACAACAGTCATAACCATAACTATAACATTAGTAATACGATATCAATGGCAACGACTTATAACATGTTCATTGTGGTTTATTTCAATTCTTTCATAGTATCAATAATCATTTGGTGACTCAATGATCAACCTAGAAATGTAATAAGCTTACCAAAGCTTACCAGTAAGGCATCCTATGAGGCTTCAATGTAACATACCTTGGATGGTGAAGATGACAATGCAATAATTTAACAATGACATCGAGAAGGCGCCTAGCCAAAACTTCGACTCCGACAACACTCACCTATAATTCCAAGGCTTTCAAGGCTCCCGGATGACAATTCTCTTGTTCTTGGACTTGGTAGAATTTGAAGGATTCTGTAATTCTTCACCTTGATTATCTTGAGCTACATCAAATCAAGATTACAATGATTTAATATCGATAATAGATTCATATCAACTCAATAGCTATAGAAATGACAATAATCAAGGTCTGGAATCCTTAGAAAATTTCTAGGGTTTATGGATTCCTAAACTTGAGATTAGAGTTAGTTTTAGCCTCGGAATCAATAAACCAATTGGGGCTTTTACTTAGCCGATTGATTGCTACAATATATAATTATAAAATTTGGAAGAAAACTAAGCTTGGATAATCCATCCAATGGAGGTGCTTGCTTGATGTAAGGGAGATGAAGATGATGACTAAGCCTCTTGGCTTAATTTGGGAACATATAAACTTCCCACTCCATTCTCTTCTTTTTACTATTTAGTTAATTGAACTTTCCTTCAGTTGCAGGAAACTAATTTAAGCATTCCACGTATGTGGTTATTTAGCTTGAAGAGGGGCTAATTACAAGATTAGTCTGCCAATTCTTCTTTTTTTATGCTTTTATCCCGTAACTTTCCATCTCAACAATTTGTTCACTAAAATATTTTTCAAGATTTGCAATAAAGTCCTTAACAATGTCAATGGTTAATTTAGAGGTTCGATAACTCATAATTGGTCACGTGGTCAAAAGTCAACCTTACGATTTTGACTCTCCATTGTGAAATTTCCGGTCGCTGGAATTAAGTTTCGACTAGGCCCGATTTTGGGGTATTACATCTCATGTGATGCTTCTTGATAGAATTGGCTTAGTCCACAAGCCTTTTTTCCTTAAGTTATTTGATCAACAAAGGGTGCATACTAATAGTTTGTTTTGATTTATTGTTGCATAGAAGGATCACCATCAGTTCTAAGAATTGTTAGTAGCACATTCGAGTGGGGATAAACTGGTCGCTGATAATATTGATGTGTTTAAGGAGGGAATTGAGGTTTGGATTTCTAAGGGGTTTGGTCATATTGGGAATTAGAAGAAACATTTTCTTAGCACGAATAAGAGGAATTGATAGGGCATTTCACTGAGCTTACTCAGATTTTTTCATTAACCTGGAAAGTCAACTTAAATATCAGTTACTGGTATTATTGGATCAAGAATAATGTTTTTGGAGGCAAAAACCTGTGTGTAGTGAGCTTTATATGGAAACAAAAATACAAATTTTTTTCATGCCTCTACGCTAGCACATAGGAGAGCCAATTACATATCGTCTTTGAAACGAGTTGCTGGTACATGGTGTTCATAGCAGTTAGAGTTATCTTCCATGGCATTGGAATTTTATGTGATTTGTTCATGACCTCATGGGTGGATGGCTATGCATTCCCAGTCAAAGGTTATTTTCCTCAAGTGGCTGCTAGTGCAATCTAGGGGCTTGCTAGTCCATTTTGGCAGATGAAATAAAGCAGACAATTTTTGCAATGGGTGCTTGATTTATATGGTATGCAAGCTATATATATATATTTACCATAATTAGGATATTGTAGGTGACGTTGTGTGCTTCACTATTCGTCATATTTTTTAGGGAGGGGTGTTGCCTAAAGGCATGAATAATACCCTCGTTGTGCTTATGCCAATAGTGTCTACCCTAGAATGGATTCACCAATTGGGAGAAAATAATATTTGTTCAGAAATGTACAAGGGAGTAACAAAGCTTATTGTTAATAGATTAAAGTTGTTACTATCGTACTGGTTTCAGAAAACCAGATGATCTTTGTTCTTGGTAGTGCCATCATAGATAATATCATCATTACACAAGATGTTATCCAATCCATGTGTAGAAATATCGGTCATCGGGGTTGGAGCGCAATTAAGATCGATCTTGAGAAGGCCTATGATTGGTTAGAATGAGATTTCATAGATGACATGTTAGCGGATGTTGGGTAGCCAGAGTACTTGCGCTATCTAATTATGTAGTTTGTGACAACAGTTTCCAGTTTAGTTCTTTGGAATGGGTTAATGATGAATTCTTTCAAGCCTACCAAGGGTATCCGCCAAGGTGATCCACTTTCACCACATCTCTTTGTGTTGTTGTAACCTTCTTGACCCGGCCTAGGTGCTAGGCCAAACCGAACGAGCTACATTAGGTTTGCTAGAGCAAACCTGAACCGAATATCTCAAATTAGGTCCATTTTTTAAAATTTATCTTATCTAGATGCATCATTAGAACCCAGTATGTTCAAGTTGACATCGATTAAATTTGCGTCTAAATTGAACATTGAATCAACATCAAATTGTACGGATTTGTGATTTAGGGACCAAATTGAAAATCTTGTAAATTACAAGGACTTAATTAGATTTAAGGTTACCAATTCTTAATTAGTTAGGTTTCATGCTCACAAGTTCAGTTTCGGCCAAAACAGATCATTTTAATACATACAATTTGCATACATACAAATCAGGGACCAAAACGGAAGAATCTCAAATTACATAGTCTAAATATTTAACATAACAACCTTCGGTATCGGTACACAGGGTGTCGTACCAATACCAAGCTGCATAAAAAAGGTTGTTCTGGTATAAATATACGCGTACCAATATCCAGGTCAAAATACACATGTCATGTACTGGTACGGCTAAAGGGCATATGAATACCCACGATTAATTGGCCAAAACTCAAATTTCAGTAGCCAAAACTTGTACCAACATACTTGTTTGTGTATCGGTACGCAAGCCAAATTTTCAAATCATGTAGCCTGATTTAGACTCCACGTACTCATACATTTGCTCGTGTATCGGTACCTTGAGACCTGTAATGCCCGTTCATCTGGTTTTTGACTTCCAAATCAATGTAAACTTGCCCCAAACATCCTAGCATGCATAGTCAACATATTTAACATATAAGTCTAATATCCATAGAATTCAAAACTATCAAATAAGCATTTTTGGACACAGAACGTAAACTATAGGCATGGTTCTTAAACAATTCAACCAAAATACTTGGAATAGAAACAAAGCATAAAACCGTCAACCCACTTCACAAATCTAAGCATCAATCCAACAACCAACAAGATACAATTTTTGAAAGAAAAAGCAATCAAAGTGCAAATCCCCAAACTTGGACAACACATTGCCTTGTTACCAAAAGCTTTAAGATAAAACCATACTCAAAGTCAAATGATGTCTTAGGATTTTCTCGCTCCAATGCTCCCACAATCTTCAATTCTCTACAAAGAAGAATGAGAGCGTAAACAAGCATATGATTAGTGGTGCCACTCTTCCATATTCATCAATGCATTAAAAATACGAGTATAAAGCCAACACCATTAAAATCCCTTTTCAAAACATGATATGTATAACAACCATATGCAAATATAATTCCACTCGTTTCTCATATGTTGGCAATTAATGTGACAATTAGATACACCATTGTTTCATTAAAACCACATCGAATACATGGATTTGCCCGGTAAACTCACCTCTACCAAACCATCATTGACTTGGATAGGCTCACCTCTATCCTACCTCAAGGTACACCATCAACTTGGGTAACCTAGTTAAACCACAAGTGATAACACAACAGTCTGAGTAGTCTAGTTAAACCGTTTTCCTCAGGGACCATTGTGAAATAAACTTTACATATTATAGTAAACTTTATACCCTGTGGCATGCCAACTATATCTGATACTTTATTTTATTTGTCACATAGACAATATACACTTTTAAAGTACATTGACTTACCATTTTTCATATGCATTTAACAAAATATTTCCATATGCAAAACCACATTGCCCAAGGCAACATCCGCACTCCATTTAGGAACCATTTCTCAATGCTCTAAGCATCCATATACTTGATAAATCATTGAATATCATTTAAAAGATGCATAAAACAGTAAGTAAACCAATCCATGCTTTTAAACCAAATCATGCAATTCAAGTCGCATATAAAACTGATATTCAAAGGAGAAATTAGGGAAACTTACTTCTAAGTTTAGCTAAGCTTGATAGTTTTAATATAAACTCCCAACTCCTTTTTTCAAACCATTAAGAGTGCCCGAAACTCATTTACACTCACCCATAGACAACGCCTTGCTTGTCGTTGCGTTCCAAGCTTCCGAAACGAGCCAACTTCCACAAAATGAGCTAGGCTTGACTCTCCCTTATTTTGGCAAGACAAAACCAAAGGCATAATGCAGTCAAATGCATTCTAACACTGTTTTCGCTAAATTTTCACGCTAGTTTTAAATAATTCGAAAAAAAAAATCCTTTTCCCTTAAAATAATATAAGGCCCACCCTTTTCTAAAATTTAAAAAAAAGCAACAAAAACCCATATTTACAAACCCATTCTTGAAGCCCACTTCAAAAGAAAAAAAGAAACAAAGCTCATTTTGAAAAAAAGAATGAAAAATCCCATATTTTAAAGAAAGAAAAAAAATAGAAAATGTGAAAAATAAAAATAAAATAAATAATAATGATAGTAATTAATGTAAAAAAAGAAATAAAATTAAAAAAAAACAAAAAACAGCAGAAAACATCAGCAAAAACAACAAAAAATAAAAGAAAAAAGAAAAGAAAAAAAGAAAGCCCACGCGCGCGGCCACACGCTCGAATCCCAACCCAGCAAACCGTCCTTTCGCGATCTTCATAGTGCCCGGCGTCTACCGGCCATGGCTACCGACGCCGCTGGTACCGGCCAGTCCGACTCGCTATCGCCGACCCAATGCCACTAACCCCGCTCGCCGCCGTCGCCTTTGCTCGCCGGAATCTGTAAAAAACAGTGTGAAAGAAGTCAAACCCTAGGCTCGAATCAAAGGGAAATTTGATCCTTAATTTGAACCAAATCAAAATATATTTAGGGGTTTTTCCGAGGATCAAGCCATTGGTCTGATTTTGGCTCCAATTTGGGGATTGAAATGCGGATTATAGCTTGATTTGGAAGCTCAAAGATGACTATAAAACCCCCATTTTAGCTTGTTCAACACACACCAATTTGAAGTGAAAATCCACTTGGAAAAAAGCTTAGGAAAATCCAAAAAATTCTCAATTTTTTTTTCAAGAGTTGCTGGAATTTTTTATTAGAAGTTCGAGTTTGGAAGCAATTCTCTGGAGGTGATTTGGAGCATTTCGAGAAGTCCAGATTCGAGTTCTTCGTTCGTCATTCCGGTAAAATTTCTATCTTTCCTTTCATTTTTATTTGATTTTTATGCTTGTTCTTGGATGAATTTTTTGTGTTTGTGTTTGCGTGTTTTGTGAATTTTAGGAAGCATTCTTGAAGTTGAAAAATCGTTTCACGATTCTGGTAACATTTTCGTTTTAAATTTCCGTTGATCTTTTAAAAAAATTGCATGCTTAAAAAATGTTGTTAGGATTGTTTTGATGTTTATAAATGTAGAATTTTTTTTAAAATGTTAAAATTAAAATGCAATAATAAAATGAATAAATGTAGTTTAATAAAAAAAACTTAAAGTTAGAGATTTAATTTGAAAAAGACAATAATGCATGGGTGGAAATAATAAAGGGGCTTGATTTTTAATAAAAGTATAAAAAAAGGTTTTTGAAATTTAGTTTTAATAATAAATGGGTTAAATGGTTTAAAAAGGAAAAAATAAATAAGATGTTTTTTAGAAAAAAAGAAATAATGTTATGAATATTTATCTATGTGGATGTCTATCATGATTAGAACTTTATCTAAGGAGTTTGATTTACTTTACCATTAAGAATATTATCTCATTTAATTAGAGTTCAATGTAATATGTACTTCTTATGCCTATAAATAGATGAATTGATGCAGACAATGTACACAAGTCTATATTTGAGAATAATACAAATCTCTCGCTTTCTCTCATCTCTTTGTTCTTCCATTCTTGTTCTTTGTTCTTATTATTGTTCTTTGTTATTTTATTCACAACACGTTATCAGCACGAGTTTGCTCGAAAGATTTTGGTACTCTTCGTTCGAATCCCAAAGAAATTATTGAAAAAGTCTGATCCTACTTTGAACTGAAGATATGTTTTTTTTTCTCTTTATTTTTTTAACTACTAACTGCCAACATCTTATATTTTAATTTGGTCTTTAATTTTTGGTGATATATTTTGAAGGTTTAAACGAGCTACGAATTTTGAATCCGCTCGTAAACACCAATTGAGATGTAAGGCTACACAAAATCTGATGCTCGTGGTTCAAGCTAATGAACGGCTTACCATTGGTTTGCTTTCTTTGATCTGCTTTTATTTTTCTAACTTGAAAAAAAGAAAAAACTCAGTTTTAGACACACAAAAAATAATTAAAGTTATGGTGCAATTACTTAAAATAAACATATATATTATTTATGAAGAAAAATTGTTTTCTGTCAATGAAGTCGTGAAACCAAGATTTTTAATATAAAAAACATCTATCTTAAGGGTAAACTGTGGCCTTAGTTCTTCATAGTTTAGATCATTTTAGTTTGATCTTGATTGTTTTCTTTTCTACACCCTTAGGCATTATGGTAACTTATGATAAACAAAAGAAATATCTAAACACATTATTGTTATGTCTAGTAACTTCTTATACAACTATGTTTAAAAAACAAAAACAAAAAGAGAGTATTATGCCACAAATTCTCTAGTTTCTAATATATTCAATTCAATACATATATATAAATCTAATTATTATGGTTTCACATATGTTGAAGTTTGACACAATGGTTAAACTTGGAATTAAATATCAATATTTTTTATCTTATTTTATTGATAAAAGTTTATATGTTTTGAGTTTTACATGATATGTTTAAATAGGTTGAAAAAAGTCATGGCTTCTCCGAAGATAAAATCTAAAGAGGTAAAGTTGCTAGATTCTGGGAGAATTAACGGTTTGGCAATCCATATCGCAACTTCCTTCTCAATCTATTAAGGTATTAATCTTTTCTTTTAAATTATTAATAAGGGTTTTTCTTATAATATGTTTGTTCGATTAGATTTGTTTCGTTCCCTAAAGTGAATGAAAGAGTTGTTATAAAATCTATACTTGCTTGAAAGCAATATTTCTTCTATGTCAAAAGACTTGACTCTAGACTTCTCCCAAGTTCACGAAAATTCGTCTTGATCCAAAAGGTTTTATGGGAGGCATTCCCTGAAGTGAATGCAAGCATGATGTTTATTCCATGCAATTATTGGATCTGTTTCATTCCCTGAAGTGAATGCAAACATGGTAAATCACTATTCAATTGATAACATAACTTCGATATAATCCAAGTATATTGGCTGGACATCCCGTTCTGCGAGGCTATTGGTCTCAAAGGAGGTTTTTAAAGGACCTTGTGGACTGGTTTAACAACGCCGCCTATGAGGATTAAATCTTTGTTATCTGTGATGAGGATATGTTAATAAAACCATACTCCACTTTTCACGACAAATAATGTTGTCCTCATACACAATATCGTGAAAAAGGTTTCAAAGGCTCACTGGCTCTACTCCATTCCTTGAAGTGAATGTGAGATTATATTATGGAAAGAATAAAAGCCACATAAAATGTTGTAGTCGTGATTGAAACCATGAATATAGACATGGGAAACATAGCATTTTAAGGATACTTCTACCCACTGGTGGTGATGTTATAAGGATGATAAGAGTGATAAAGATCATTCTAATGAAGTAAAATTATTTTTATTACCAATGTGATGTTATAAACCATTGGTCTTGTACTTGTCGTACGTTGAAAAATCAACAATCTATGGTGACGATTTATGCTCAACATAAGCATAAGATATATTTTCCTATTTAAATGCAAGGGAATAATGTGAGTACTATATCTCAAAGTACTGAAAATATTGATGCTCTAGAAGAGCAATAAATTCTTGAGAGAAAGCACACTATGAAAAGTGCATAATTGCGAATATTGCAATAATTACCGCTAATGGTAATAATATCGCAACCACTAGAATTGGAAATTTTAAGAGAGAAAATATGAATTCGCAAAATACCCATTTGGGAATTATAGATAACATATGTCATCAATTAGCATTTGAAGTAAGCCACTGTGGATATAAGTTCTGGTAGCCAAAAAGTCAGTTGAAAGCTCTAGAAAAGCTATATATATTGCTACCAAAGGATAATTTCCATTAAAAGCTCTGAAAGAGCTAAATATATTCCTATTCAAAGGAACAATTTTGATGATCTTACTAGACATGTACAAGTGAGATTGAATCACATGTTATGGTAAACCATAAGTTTAGGAAATTCAGAAATGTATATACACACTTGCATGTAGTTGGTATGATCGGTTAGACCATCCTGATTAATAATGATGCGAAAGCTATTGAGATTTATATGCACATATATTAAAAAAACTTGGAGTTCTTATGGTGCTTATTTTGAAAGGAATGAATTAAATTCCACTTATTAAAGAACATGAAGTTCTTGTGCTGCTTGAAGGAATTGATTGAATTCCACTTACTAAAAGAACTTGAAGTTCTTGTGTTGTTTGTTCTCAAAGGATATAGATGATCCCACTTACGAAAAGAATTAGAACTTGAAGTTCTTGTACTGAAGTTGAGACTGTATGTCTTGCATGTCTGAATGAAATATGGGCCCATATATCCACAAATGTGGAAAGTTTTATATGATTTTAGTGGATGCATCTACATTGTTTTATCAACTTACAACCAAAAGTTTGTGAGATTGATTCTAAAAGGATTCAGAATATGAAATTAGACTATTCATTTTACAAAAGTTTGTGGGTTTATATTTTAGGCTATATCGGTTGTTACAAAGCCTATTGATTATGAAAAATACGGTTTAGCAAATTTTTAATTGGATGCCTCCTATTTAATTGCTAAACTGTGAGAACAAAACTTTTATTATTTATATGGTATTTCCATATAGCAACACTTATACGCATCAAGACAACAAGTTATAATAAACTTCCTATTATGATTTGACTTTTAGCCAGACGTCATATTTCCCAATTTTGAATTTTTGAATGTGCGATATATAGTTGAATTGCTCCACCATAACACACAAAATGGGCAAGTAAAAAGGGTTGAGAATATATATTGAGTACGAGTCTCCTTTTATGTTTAAATTCTAAATATTAATTTGTGAATCATTTATTAGATGATTTTTCCCAACATCAAGGGGAGAGAATAATCAGCTGGATAAAGAAGGAAATGACTTATCATTTTCTAGATCCTCGAATATGAACTAAAAGTTCATAAGATAATTCATGTTATTTCGTGTCAACTGCCAGACATATTTACTGACCCAATGAGAGTAATCAAGTCTTATATACTAGCTAAAATGCTCCAAGTTTAAATTACATGTTAGAGCAAGCGGATATAAATCATGCTTGAAGCATGATAGTTGAAATGGTTCCAATGATCAAAATTCTCGTAAATGAAAAGTATTATGAGATGGTCATATATTGGAGGCGAGTGCTCCTAAAGAGACCCAAGATATAACTATTAATAAAACTCTTGAAGAGTTTCATGTACCTTAAATAAAGATTGAAATCTTGAAGACATCTCGATGAATTATGTCATTATGAGAATGGAACCAAAAAATTGGAAAGTTGTCGACAACGATTTTACATAAAATACTTTTATAGAAGTAAAGAAAGAAATCAAGGATCTTGTATAAAATTTATCCAGAAGTATAGATATTGAATTAGCCGATGTTGAAAGACGCTTTGAACTTCTAAAATAGAAGTATTTGGACCAGCAGTCCAAACACCTAAAGGTGTAATGCAAGTGAGGCAAAAATAAGTAGACGTAAATACGACTTGAACTATGATTTATGAAAAATTTTAATTACTTCATGGTGGATGCAATTACTTTGGCAGTTATGAAAAATTTTACATGCGTTTAATTATTTGTGGATCCATATTTATCCTTGAAGGATTTAAAATGCTAGAAGCATTTGTAAATTTTCGAGGAAATTTATTTAGACATGTCTCATGAATATTTTGGCGCATTTGGTACAATCGCCTTAGTGAATACTAATTGAGAAAATACTATAAGAATGATCCGATTTCCTTATGTATTTTATAAAGGAGTTTGGATCAAGATCCATTATGATAATTTTAGGACTCCTAAAGAGCTTCAAATTGGAAACTCATGAAGTACTTTCAATACAAGTACTTGAATCTTGACATCAAGTTTATTTTTACCTGAAGATCGAACATTTTTACATATTTCTTTTCGTCTAAGAATAGACATAAGTTGAAAGAATCTTAAAGAAGATTCAATATGAATATAACATATCTATTGAGTATCCCAATAGTTGTAAGATTATTGGATGTGAATAAAGATAATTATATCTTTTCATGGTCTTGGAGCACTATATATTAGTTGGTCAAGAAATATCTATGAATATACAAAGATCATTACATTTAGATATTCAAACATTCGTCGATGCCTCCTCAAATCTTGTAGATATAATTGTTATGCACAAGGCAAGCCAAAAATGTGTTTGGCTAAGACCATTGACCCAACATATCAGAAGATATGTGATTTACTTTCACAAGATATGATACAAATCCTATCTTGTGGAGAGATAATGGAAGGTGGATACATCATGGAAAATATTACTCCAAAGTTTCATCCCCCGTTATCTTTAGAAAAATAATATTCAAGTTTTAATTATGAAGATTCAAAGATCTTCTGAGATGTTTTCATGAGGGGGAGTAAATATGCGTTGCACTCTTTTTCCCTTAACCGAGGTTTTGTCCCAATGGCTTTCTTAGTAATGTTTTTAATGAGGCAACATGTTATGCGTATCAAAGATGTGTGTACTCTTTTTCCTTCACTACAAAATTTTATTCCCATTGCGTTTTTATCTTAGTAAGGTTTTAACGAGGGACATTATCTACATAGATATACAAGGGAGATTGTTATGAATATTTATCTATGTGGATGTCTATCATGATTTGAACTCTATCTAAGGAGTTTGATTTACTTTATCATTAAAAATATTATCTCATTTAATTAGAGTTCAATGTAATATGTACTTCTTATGCCTATATATAGATGATTTGATGAAGACATTGTACACAAGTCTATATTTGAGAATAATACAAATCTCCCTCTTTCTTTTATCTCTTTGTTCTTCCATTCTCGTTCTTTGTTCTTATTATTGTTCTTTGTTATTTTATTCACAACAAATAAATAATAAAAGTTTGTTTTTTCATTAAAATAAAATAAAAAGGTTTTAAAGAAAAGTTTAGGGGTTTTATGAGAAAAATAAAGTTTTGAAAAAAAACTTAAAAGGAAATGTTTCAAAAAAAAAGTTTATTTTAAAAAATAGTGTTTTTTAAAAGAAAATCATAAAAATAAAAAATGGTAAAAACATAAAAAAGAAAATAAGTTCTTTTAAAAAGAGAAATCCTTTTTGGAAATAAAAATATAAAAAGGTGAAAAAATATAAAAATGAGAAAAGGTAAAAAAATGTAAAAAAGGTCTTGACTTTTAAAAGGTAAAAAAGAAATAAAATTTTTAAAAGGAATAATAAAAGAAAATAAGCATAAAAAGAGTTTGCTTGCTTGTTTTTTTTAGAAATAAGTTTAAAACTTAGGAGTAGGGACTAAAGCATAGATAGAGACATGTTTTGTTGAAAAATGTTCTTCACAAAAATAATAAAATACACTTAAGCATACTTGAATTTTAATTTAGGAATAAAAGACTTAGACTTTTTTAGGGTTTTCTTTATAATCGAACTTAGAAATGAATAAAATGCTCAAAAAAAAATTAATTTAATGCGGTGTCTTATCTAACGAGAATGAAGGGTTAGCACCATAAATGTTGGCGGTGATTAAAGTTCATCTCCCTGGCGATAAGGTCGTTAAAATAAAATAATATTCATTAAACGGACAAGTAAAGTCGAACCTTTGTGAACTTGCAAATTCTAGTTTTGAAAACGATTTTAAAACCAATTAGGTACCAATTTTGGGCGTCGTGGGGGTGCTAACCCTTCCCCACGCGTAACCGACCCCCGAACATGTTTCCTGATTTTCGCAGACCAAAAATGTTGTTTTATTAAAATAAAATGTTTTATTAAAATAACCTTATTTTTAAAAGTGATCCAATCAAACTTTTTTTCAAAAAAAATTGTCGACGACTCCGTGTTTTAAAGTTTTCAAAAAGTCAAAGCTCCTAATAAGGGTTGCGACAGATTGGCGACTCCGTAGGGGATGCTTTTTTTAAATAAAAACAAAAGAGGGTCAGGCCACAAATTGGTTTTAAATGGTTTTCAAAAAAATGTTTTTTAATATGAAATTTGCAAGTGCACGATAGGTTCCATTTATTTGTCTGTTTAAATGAATATAATTCCATTTTACGCATTTAAAACTTAATTCCAAGCTGTAACACCCCCTTCCCGGCTTGGTAGAGAACCGGGTCGGAGAGCTTTACCGATACACCATGCGATAACATCTTTTAACTTCACACTTAAAAGCTTTTCCCAAAACTTAACTCTTGCACTTATTATTTAAGCCTTTAATAATATTTGATTTGAACATGACGTTACCGGATTTACGTATTAATCCATTTTATTCCCATTAAAGCCTTAGGAAGATCAACCCCGTATCGAAACGCCTGAGCCGTTTCGGTACGGCTTGACTAAGGTCATTTTATTGACTATTCCATTATAACCGTATCGATACGGCTTGACCCGTATCGGTACGGGTTGACTAACCTTGACTCATTTTTGACCCATTTCGAAACCCGTATCGAAACAAAGGTCTCCAGTAGCCAAAACGTTTCGAAACGGAACTACCCCGTTTCGGTACACCCTGCTTTCCGAGGTTCAAATTATGCTTACCCGTAACAAAACACCATCACCTTTTTCGGTACGGGTAGGCCTACAATGACAACTTCTAGGTGTTTTTAATCCTTTTTAACCTAGCGGTCATGATCCAATTGCAACGACACTTTCCCCACAACATTTTAAGGGTATAAGCTATTGTCATGTCAAGTTTTAAATCCATTCGTATTCGTTTACATTGTTTTACCATTTTAGCGTGAAACTATAGGTCATGACATGTTACACGAAAAGCACTAACCAACCACCTACTTCTTAAACACTTAGACATAACATAGACATACCAAAATAGACATATCAAACTTATACATAGACCTTGCCACCATACTAGGAGTTCGAAGGATAAAACACCTTACTTGGACTTGGTTGTGACTTGTGCAACGTACCAACTTCTCCGATCTCGATCCTAAAACTTTCTTATCCTGAAATGGATGCATGAAATGCATTAGGCATACTTGGCCTAGTGAGGTAGTCACATAACTATAAATATACATATCGTGACTTATAACATGCTTTCTTAGAATAATAACATTAATCATGCAATTTCATAGCATATTTCATATTCATAACAAAGCATACAACAATATCATAGTTCATGGAAAATCATTAACTTAACTTCATATTTCCCTTGGATCGATTTATGGTATATGGATACACGAATTCCACCTCCTCGCCAATACACATAAATGGTCATCCCGCCGACATCGCCAAGGACCAAACACAATACATCCCTCCGCCTCGCCAAATCATATAGCTGTAGCCCTAGGACCGTAGTCCACCCGTACACTGAGCTCATAAATTCTATGGCATGCCAATTGTATCCAATACTTCGAATCCAAGGTTCATTGTTCATGATTCATAACAATATTTCATAAACAATATCAATAATTCATGTCATACTTATCACATGTCAATGCTTTCAGTGATTTTCATGACAACAATAATCATACTATGAATAATGGAATCAATGCAATGCTTACCGTAGATTTACCAACATATGATCGATGTCGTAAAGCTTCTAACTCAAAGGTTAGTATTAACAAATATAATAACATATTCGTGTAGGCCCTTGCCAAACTCGAGACGCTACTACACTCACCTCGATATTATGGTTCTCGAATAACGACGCCTTTTCCTTTGGTTGGCGGTTGTCCTTTCTCGACTTCTTGAACTAGATTAAATAGGAATCGGTTAGGACTGACAGAAAAATATCGAATAAATATAAAAATATTAATCAGACTCAATACCGAAACTTAGACCAACCAAGGATTTGAGCTTACCCCGACGTCGGCAGAGATCCGATATTACTATATCAAATTTATCAAATCACCAATCGAACACGGGACCACCTAAGTATTTTTCTATCTTTCCTGCACTAAAATTTAATCGAATTTGCTCCTCCCTTTTTGCTATTTCCTTACACACATTTTCTTACTTTGTTGCGCACATCCTCTCCCTTTTTATACCCAATTATGCCGGCCTTCAATGGCTTCCACATGCTCCACGTTGCTTGGAGATGTGGCAAATTTTTGGGCTTAAATTTGGCCACCCATGGCCACGTGGTGGGGAGCAAAAAGGTGGCCTTATGGCCTTGTGCCACGTCACTAGCAAAGGTGGGGGATGCACAGCTATTTCCTTCAATTTGAAGGAAATGCCGTGAGTCTTAATATATATACACACACAATGACCGGCTTTGGCTCCCTTAAATCATCTCTAATCTCCACGTAGAAGTGGAGTTTCATAATCATCTTTCAATGGCCACGTATATTGGTGATTGCCACCATTTGTTCTCATTTGGCCGAGTGGCCATTTAACGTGGAGTTTCCTTAGGAAGTTCCTTCATTTTGAAGGAATTGTCCACGGTAATTACTCTTTTTAATAATAATAATAATAATAATAATAATAAACCATAAATTAACTCGAATAATCTAAATAAGATCGAATAAATTATTTTATCGATATAAAATATTCGGTCATCGGAACCTGATTCCGACTAGACCAGTTTTCGGGGTGTTACAACTCTCCCCCCCTTAGAAAAGAATTCGTCCTCGAATTCTTACCTGTAGCTTCGGATTGTTCATTCGTGCACTCTTCGGGATTAGAATCTTCAGGAGATGAAGAATTCACCTTTCCTAATCTTTCTAGCCAAGATCGCCTTGCACTAACACGTCGACGTTTTACGGAAAATTTCTTAGGAAAATCTCGAGCGAGATGACCAATCTTACCACAATCGAAACAAGCTTCGGTTCCCTTTTTACATCGTCCTATCGGATGATTATCTTGGCAAAAGCTACAAAGAAATCTTTCTTGGTTCGGTTTCTTGACTGAATTCGACATCACTTAGGAACGAGGGTACTTTTTAGGGAAAATGCTTATTTCATATTCTTGAAACAGAGGTGGGTTTTGGTCTTGCTATTGCTGAGGATATCTATCCATATATAGAATGTAAAATTTGTCTTTTTCCCACCTTTCTAAGAACCAATCACAAATTCTCTTAAGGCTTTGCAAAGCTTATCCTTTCACCTATTCGTATTCACCTGACACTTGCACTTTCTAATAGCATTCAACATCCTAGGTGTCCAACACATAGGGTGAGTCATCATCCTCTAATTTCAAGCTATTCTTTTTGTTATTTCTTATTCAAAATCTGGTACCTGTATCGATACACTCTGACCAGTATCGATACGGTTAAGCACAAATCCAAAATTCAGTTAAAAGCTGTTAAATCGTTCCGATACTCTCACACTTGTTTCGGTACATTTTTATGGGTCGTTTCGATACGTATCCTTTCCCGTATCGTTACGCCCAGCCCAGAGTTCATTCTTTCTATTCTATAGATAGGTCCCTAATTAGGCTTACTTAAACATGATTTCTTATCAACATACGTAAACATAAAGATTAAAATTCTTACCCGAAATAGTGTCGAGATCATCTTCTGAGTCCTTGCCCTGAATATGAAATATTCGTGCAGAAGCTTTTGATTCGGGTCCATTGGTTACTTTCGACGTTCCCGATCCTCCCGGCTTTCCGAAGGATCCTTAATTTTCCCCCTTACCTCGAGAAGGGTTGGTCGCCACTGGAACAGGCTTGTTAAGATTCTCTGTACAATCTCGAATGAGATGACCTATCTTTCCGCAGAAGAAACATGCACCGGTTTTCTTGCGACATTGACCTTCATATCGTCGTTGACAGAAATTACACTTAGAAATTATCATGTCTTGCTTCAAACCATCTTTGTTCTCTAAGGGATTGTCATCTGATGGCGAACGAGAATCAAACTAAGAAAGTTACGAGTATACATTTTGTCCCGGGTTGTGATGTTTCCATTTCTTAGAAGATCCCGAGAATTGCGATTCGTCTCAATTTCTCTTTTCAGACTTATTAAATTCACTAACTTTCTGAGCTCTCTTCGCTCCTTCCGTAGCTTTGACTCTATTAACGAGATCTTGGAAATTTGTGATGTATAACGATGTAAACATGGGTTGTAACTCATCGTTGAGTCCTGCGATAAACATCCGATACTTTTCTTCATCTTTCTTAATAAAGTTAGCATCATATCTGCAATACTTGCAAAAATCGTGAATATACTTGTTCAATCGGTCGTCCTCCTTGCCTAAGATGAAGGAAGATGCTTCGCCTCTCAGCAAGGTAGAATTCACTTATGTACTTATTGCGGAACTCTTTCAAGAAGGATTCCCAACTCACAGTTTCCTCGGAGACGGTAAGGACGGTAGTCTCCCACCATTGTAAGGCTTCATCAGCAAGCAACGCAAGAGCACATTCAAGCTTATGTTCATCCAAATATCTTAATTGCTTATCCAAAATCTTTAAAGTATTGTCTAACCAATACTCGGCTATTTCAGGATCATCTTCGTCCCGACCAGTAAAGATGTAAGCTTGGTATTGCGATAACTTATCGATAGGAGCTCGAAGAAGTTGAGCAACAAGTGGCGTAGGTTGCACGACTTGACTAGTCTTTATCACATTCATAAATCGCTAAAACATCTCAGCCACGTTCCGATAACATTCTGCCTGAACTTTAGGAGCTTCAGGCTCTACACCCTGAACATGAGAGTTCTATGGATTTGGAGGATTTCCTCCTTGTACCTCCTCGCCATGAGTCGAGGAGTTAACAGCAGACTCATTATTACAAGCTTCGTTAGTTCGAAATATATTTATATTATAAAAGAGATCGGATCAGTTGACAAGTCACCATACTCAACGAAATAACTCCTAGGTGGCAAAGTAACTTAACACACAAACATACTTAAGTTTAGTCCAGAACCAACTAAACTCTAGCTCTGATACCACTAATGTAACACCCCCTTTCCGGCCTGGTAGAGAACCGGGTAGGAGAGCGTTACCGAAACCATGCGATAACATCTTTTAACTTCACACTTAAAAGCTTTTCCCAAAACTTAACTCTTGCACTTATTATTTAAGCATTTAATAATATTTGATTTGAACATGACGTTACCGGATTTACGTATTAATCCATTTTATTCCCATTAAAGCCTTAGGAAGATCAACCCCGTATCGAAACGCCTGAGCCGTTTCGGTACGGCTTGACTAAGGGCATTTTATTGTCTGTTCCATTATAACCGTATCGATACGGCTTGACCCGTATCGGTACGGGTTGACTAACCTTGACTCATTTTTGACCCATTTCGAAACCCGTATCGAAACAAAGGTCTCCAGTAGCCAAATCGTTTCGAAACGGAACTACCCCGTTTCGGTACACCCTACTTTTCGAGGTTCAAATTATGCTTACCCGTATCGAAACGCCATCACCTGTTTCGGTACGGGTAGGCCTACAATGACAACTTCTAACTGTTTTTAATCCTTTTTAACCTAGCGGTCATGATCCAATTGCAACGAGACTGTCCCCACAACATTTTAAGGGTATAAGCTATTGTCATGTCAAGTTTTAAATCCATCCGTATTCGTTTACATTGTTTTACCATTTTAGCGTAAAACTATAGGTCATGACATGTTACACGAAAAGCACTAACCAACCACTTACTTCTTAAACACTTAGACATAACATAGACATACCAAAATAGACATATCAAACTTATACACAGACCTTGCCACCATACTAGGAGTTCGAAGGATAAAATACCTTACTTGGACTTGGTTGTGACTTGTGCAACGTACCAACTTCTCCGATCTCGATCCCAAAATTTTCTTATCCTGAAATGGATGCATGAAATACATTAGGCATACTTGGCCTAGTGAGGTAGTCACATAACTATAAATATACATATCATGACTTATAACATGCTTTCTAAGAATCATAACATTAATCATGCAATTTCATGGAATATTTCATATTCATAACAAAGCATATAACAATATCATAGTTCATGGCAAATCATTAACTTAAGTTCATATTTCCCTTGGATCCATTTATGGTATTTGGATACACGAATTCCACCTCCTCGCCAATACACATAAATGGTCATCCCGCCGACACCGCCAAGGACCAAACACAATACATCCCTCCGCCTCGCCAAATCATATAGGTCGTAGCCCTAGGACCGTAGTCCACCCGTACACTGAGCTCATGAATTCTATGGCATGCCAATTGTATCCAATACTTCGAATCCAAGGTTCATTGTTCATGATTCATAACAATATTTCATAAACAATATCAATAATTCATGTCATACTTATCACATGTCAATGCTTTCAGTGATTTTCATGACAACAATAATCATACTATGAATAATGGAATCAATGCAATGTTTACCATAGATTTACCAACATATGATCGATGTCGTAAAGCTTCTAACTCTAAGGTTAGTATTAACAAATATAACAACATATTCGAGTAGGCCCTTGCAAAACTCGAGACGCTACTACACTCACCTCGAT
Organism: Hibiscus trionum; assembly: GCA_030270665.1. Lineage (NCBI taxonomy): Eukaryota > Viridiplantae > Streptophyta > Magnoliopsida > Malvales > Malvaceae > Hibiscus > Hibiscus trionum. Next base: position 18,746,469 of record BSYR01000010.1, read on the forward strand.
ATTAAGGTTCTCGAATAACGACGCCTTTTCCCTTGGTTGGCGTTTGTCCTTTCTCGACTTCTTGAACTAGAGTAATAGGAATCGGTTAGGACTGACAGGACAATATCGAATAAATATAAAAATATTAATCAGAATCAATACCGAAACTTAGACCAACCAAGGATTTGAGCTTAACCCGACGTCGGCAGAGATCCGATATTACTATATCGAATTTATCGGATCACCAATCGAACACGGGACCACCTAAGTATTTTTCTATCTTTCCTGCAGTAAAATTTAATCGAATTTGCTCCTCCCTTTTTGCTATTTCCTTACACACATTTTCTTACTTTGTTGCGCACATCCTCCCCTTTTTATACCCAATTATGCCGGCCTTCAATGGCTTCAACATACTCCACGTTGCTTGGAGATGTGGCAAATTTTTGGGCTTAAATTTGGCCACCCATGGCCACGTGGTGGGGAGCAAAAAGGTGGCCTTATGGCCTTGTGCCACGTCACTAGCAAAGGTGATTGCCACGTATATTGGTGATTGCCACGTCACCCTTCAATTCACGCCGGGATGTATCATCCAATAAGTGTTCATCAACAGAACTTGGGCCTAGGGATAGTACAAGGCATAACAGGGATTCTTGCCAAGCTTGAAGTAAAAAGTTGTTGATCGCTGCCGCGACGACAACATACCTCTGCCGCGATAGGAACGACGACAGAAGACAGAAGTTTCTCTAATAGTGCAACACCTGCACTACTGAGCAAATCAAATCCGACCTATTTCTTAAATCTGATTTCTTCATCTTTTACCTTAGTTATTTTTCAGAATTATCACAACCATTCAATTAAACTACTTCTTTCTTTTGTGCAGAAATTCAAGGATAGAGTTATTTCCAGTCCCTGTGGAGACGATATCCGATACTCCAGAATAACTTTACTACTTGCGCCGTGTACACTTGCACTATTTACGATAGGACTCTTTTACACGCAACAAGTTTTTGGCGCCGTTGCCGGGGACTGGCAACATATCTTTACCCTTTTTATTACTACACTTTTCTTTTTATTTTTCTGTTTTTTAGTGGTGTTATTTATCTCGTGCTTTTCACAAGGTTTTCTGTTTGCTTATGAACAGATCTAGATGAGGTAAAGAACCTGAGTTCGAACTAGACCCAGAAATCGAACACACGTACCAACTCAGGAACCAAGCCCGACTCTTGATAGCAAGAAACAACTATCTTGAGGAGATACTAGAAGTAATGGTGAACGGAAGGCAAAATGACGGGATAGATAACCCCAACAACAATAACCAGAGAGTTATTGTTGATCCTCCCAAAGATGCCCAGAACGAACGGCCTGCTGCCGCTGCCACACGACAGACCTGTCAAGACTACATGGACAATGACCATGTTGAACTGGAAACCACCTTGCCAGACGTGGAAGCTGAAAACTTCGAACTGAAACCTGTCATGTTCAGCATGATAAATTCCGCTGGCCAGTTTAGTGGTTCTGCTACTAAGGATGCGCGAGAACATCTTAAAACGTTCCAAGAAATCTGTGGATCGTTCAGACTGCCAGGAATAAATCTGGAAGTACTGAGGCTCCGATTATTTCCTCATTCATTGAGAGATAAAGCTAAAACTTGGTGGAATAAATTAACACCGGATTCAATAAGAACTTGGGCAGATCTCTCTCGTGAATTCCTTTCTCGTTTTAATCCTTTTCATTTATCTGAAAGATTGCGTAACGAGATTGCAAATTTTCAACAGGAAGATGACGAACCAATGCACGAGGCATGTGACAGATTTACAACTCTTTTACAGAACTGCCCGATGTATGGATTCCCCGTATGGAATCAAGTTGTCAAATTCTACAACGCTACCAAATGCACACACTCGAATGAGAATAGATTCAGCAGAAAATGGGCTATTACTGGATAAGGAACCAGACGAGGCAATGATAGTGTTGAAGAAATTAGCAAAGAACGATGATCAATTTCCTACAGCTAGGAGAGGGGGCAAACGAGGAATATCTGTAAAAGATTATGAAGATGATAATTCAATGAAATCACAGGTTGCATACCTCACAAAGATAGTCGAAAATCTGCAGCAGAAAGATTCTAAAGTCGTATATTCTGCTGAAGAGGTATGTGAAACCTGTAGCAGGAACCACAGTTCAGAAGACTGTCCTTTACAGCTGGAAGAAGGGATGTATGTTGGGAAATATAACAAGCCAAGAAATTGTGATTCCAACAATTACAATCCCAACTGGAGGTAGGATCCAAAATTTTCCTGGAGCAATCCGAACAACGCACTGAACCCTCCAGTGCAGAACAACCAAAACCAAGGGGTACCCAGAATTCTGTCACGACAGCAGTCACAACGACAACCGGCAGCAGCACCTAGCTTATTGGAACAAACCTTGGCAACTTTTATGTCACGGACGGGAGCATACACGACGAACATAGATAACTTTGTCAAGAAAACTGAGTCATTCATGGACAAGACATAGATGAGAATGACAAACCATGAGGCTACCCTAAAATCTCTGGAGACACAAATGGGCCAAGTATCACAGTATATCAAACCGAGGCAGAATAGAGGATTCCCTAGTGATACTGAGGTCACTAGAAAACCCACACATGAGCATTGTAAAGCATTCAAAACTAGGAGTAGGAAACAATTACAAGGGCCAGAGATGAATGACATATCGAGTGAGTATTCGACCCTAGAAACACCTACCGTGAACATTGCCCCGGCAGAGGAGAGACAACCTGTTGTCGACACACCTGTCGTGACAGCAGAAGGGATAGAGGAGTAAGCAGAAGATGCTGAAGAACCTAAGCCTCCTCAAATCCAAATTCCATGTGAAGGACGCATTGAAGATTACCGTCCACCACCTCCTTTTCCATAGCGGTTACAGAAGTAGAAACAAGAGTACCAGCTTAAAAAGATTTATGATATTTTTAAGCAGGTACACATTAACATACCGTTGTTAGAGGCCATCAAGCAGATGCCTGGATATGCTAAGTTTCTCAAGGACGCAAAGTATGACAATTTTGCAAAAGCATCCACCCCAAAAGAAGAAGGATCCTGGGAGCTTCATCAAACCGTGCATGATTGGCGATATGTTCATGGGTAAGGCACATTGTGATCTTGGTGCTAGCATAAATCTAATGCCCAAATCTGTGTTTCAAAAATTAGGTATTGGACAAGTAAGGCCTACGACAATCATGATGCAACTGGCAGACCGCTCTTACGTACAACCAGAAGGGAAGATCAAATATATTCTGGGAAGAGTGGATAAATTTATTTTTCATGCTGACTTTCTTGTTTTAGACTGTGAAGCAGATGAAAATGCACCGATCATCCTGGGGTAACCCTTCCTATTCACATGCAGAACTGTGATCGATGTTGAGAAAGGAGAACTGACCATGAGAGTGAATAATCAGCAAATCACACTCAATGTTCTCCAAGCAATAAAACAGGTTGATGCATAAGAAGAGTGCAAGGCAATCTCTGAAGTAGTCATTGACCAATCCTGCATCAGGTCGAGCTGCCACGACAGACAGTTTGGTCACTGCCACCGTAGTCACCCGGAAGACTGTCACGACATCAACGACGACAGTGACTCCTCAGACACAGAAACATCCGACACTGAAGGTCCTGAGGAGGTAAATTGGATAGGCACACGTCCAGGTAAGTTCTTCGAGCCTCTAAATTATACCTCGAATGAACATGTAATCCAAAAACCTTCTATTGAAAAGCCACCTGCTCTAGACCTTAAACCCCTGTCAGGGCAGCTTAAATATGTTTTTCTTGGTTTAAATGATATGTTGCTCATAATCATCTCTTCCAAGTTAATGCAGGAATAGCAGCTGCGGCTAATTAAAATGCTACAACAGCATAAGAAGGCCATTGGATGGACTATAGCTGATATCCAAGGCATCGGTCTGGCGTTATGCATGCACAAAATCCTCTTAGAAGATGATCATAAGCCGACCATTGAGCCCAATGACGATTGAATGAGGCTATGAGAGAGGTGGTGAGGAAAGAAATTATTAAGTGGCTTGACGCTGGAATCATATACGCCATCTCGGATAGCAAGTGGGTGAGCCCGGTGCAATGTGCGCCCAGAAAGGGAGGCATAACCGTAGTAACAAATGAAGAAAACGAACTAATCCCAACCAGGACTGTGACCGGTTGGAGGGTTTGTATGGACTACCGGAAGCTTAACTAAGCTACCCGGAAGGACCACTTCCCCTTACCATTCATTGATCAAATGCTTGATAGATTAGCGGGGAAACCTTACTACTGTTTTCTTGATGGTTACTCAGGTTATAACCAAATAGCAATCGCATCAGAGGACCAAGAGAAAACCACTTTCACATGCCCGTATGGACCTACGCCTTTCGAAGAATGCCATTTGGGCTCTGCAATGCACCAACAACCTTCCAACGGTGCGTGATGGCAATATTCTCCGACATGGTGGAGGATTTCCTAGAGATTTTCATGGACGACTTTTTTATCTTTGGGGACAACTTCGAGGATTGTTTAGGCAATTTGTAGAAGGTTCTTGAGAAATGAGAAGATGCGAACTTGGTTTTAAACTGGGAAAAATGCCATTTCATGGTGGATGAAGGTATAGTATTGGGCCATAAGGTGAGCTGCCGCGGCATAGAGGTGGACATAGCCAAAATAGAGGTTATCGAAAAGCTGCCGCCACCCACCACAATCAAGTGGATTCGAAGTTTCTTAGGGCATGCAGGGTTTTATCGACGATTTATACCTAATTTTTCGAAGATTACCATCCCTCTTTGCCACCAATTGGAGCAGAATTGCCCCTTTGATTTTAATGCTGAATGTACTGAGGCATTCAGAATACTGAAGGAGAAGCTGGTAACAGCCCCGATCGTACAGCCACCAGACTGTAGTTTGCCATTTGAGATAATGTGTGATGCCAGTGATTACACTGTCGGGGCAGCATTAGGGCAGAGGAAGGATAAGCTCTTCCATATGATTTACTATGCCAGCAAAACACTGAATGATGCCCAAATCAACTACACCATGACAAATAAAGAGCTATTAGCAGTGGTGTTCTCAATCGACAAGTTTCGTCCATATATACTTGGAACGAAGGTGGTGGTCCATACAAACCATTCAGCACTAAAGTATATGTTCACGAAAAAGGATGCAAAACCTAGATTGATATGTTGGATTCTGATGCTGCAAGAATTTGACATTGAAATCAAGGATAAAAAGGGAACATAGAACCATGTAGCAGACCACTTGTCAAGGTTGAAGACGAGAAGGAGTCGATCAAAAGACAAGACCAACATACTGGAGACCTTCCCAGATGAGCAATTGTTTATGCCAACAACAATGCCGCGACAGCAACGGCGACAGGTAAGCTTTCTGAAACCCCTTGGTTTGCTATTGTTAATCACATTGTAAGTGGGTTATTACCTCATGAGCTTAATTACCAAGCAAGGAAGAGGTTCCAAAATGATGCAAAACATTATCATTGGGACGAACCTCTTCTTTTCAAGCATTGTGCAGATCAGATTATCAGGAGATGCATACCACAGTACGAACAGAAAGTTGTGCTTCACCACTGTCATGCTTCCCCTTATGGAGGACACCTAGGGGGAAACAAAACCGCTGCCAAGGTTCTGCAATTCGGTCTCTATTGGCCCACATTGTTCAAGGATGCACAAGCTTTTTACAAGAGCCGTGACAAGTGCCAAAGGACTGGGAACATATCAAGAAGGCATGAGATGCCACTACAGAACATACTGGAGGTTGAAATCTTCGATGTATGGGGAATCGACTTCATGTGACCATTCCCAGCATCTTGTGGGAATTTGTACATCCTACTGGCAGTCGACTATGTGTCAAAGTGGGTAGAAGCGATCGCCACTCAGAAGAACTGTTGCGTGTAAAAGAGTCTATCGCATTTGTAGTGCAAGTGTACACGACGCAAGTAGTAAAGTGATACGAAGTATCTGATATCGTCTCCACAGGGATTGGGCTAATAGCTTCGCCTAATTTCACTGCACGAAGTAAAGGAAATAATTGAGAGTTGTCACGAGAATAATAAAATAAACTTAAATAAAAGAGTAGAATAATCAAGATAGAGAGAATGGGCTGGTATTGAATTGCTCAGTAGTGCAGGTATTGTATTGCTTAGGAACTCCAGTTCTGTCGTCGCGCCTGTCGCTGGCAGCACCTATCGCGGCAGCTGTCCGTTGGTCGTCGCGGCAGCAAACACACCAACTCAGTACGTTCAAGTTTGGCAAGAATCCCAGATCTGCCTTGGCCTATCCCTAGGTCCAAGTCTGTCGATGATCACGTCTTTGACGATACCTCCCGGCGTGAATCGAAGGATGAACACCGATGTGTATGAATTCTTCCTTAGCCACTTAACCTTGCCCTATCCCTAGGCACAAGATAGTTCAACTATAAACTAGAGAACTCGCTCTTATTTCTTTCGTATACTTAACTCTCCCGATGCTAAGTAAATAGATAACCTCACAATGCTCTCCCGATGCTCTTGCAAGATATTAAAACCAAAATAAGAGAACTTGAAGTTTATTTTTTATTGAACTTGGAAAATCCTAAAACAAAACAACCCTTACAACTACTTTACAAAACAACCCGTGGCCCTAGGGGAATTTAGAACATGTCGACGACGGGTAAACGACAGAGGGGTTTAGGTTATCGGTTATGGGGTATTCTCCTTCCTAGGTTAAATCTATGCCCTTATATAAGCTTTGGGCTCAAGTATTCTAGGTTAACAAGGATTACAACTTTAATGAAAAGTAAGATTCTAATGAATGCTTAATCTCTAAGGATTCCTACTTTTCAGCCGCCTCCTTGTTTCATGGGAATTCCTCTCCTTGAGCTTTGGCTTGACATATCTTTTGATCCGGGGCTTGGAAAAATATTTGGCTTTCACACGACAGACGAGCAGATTTTTCTCTATCTATCGAGGTCCACTTTACTTTTCCTCTTCATAATGCTGCTGTCACCTTGCTGTCACGACAGATCCATGGCAGCTTCTTCCTCGTAGTCTGCTTGTCCAGTTCAGCTCTCCTGCTTCTCTGCCCTGCGCCTGCCTTCACCGTCTACGATGGCAGCTACCTGCAAAATAAGCCATCTTTTAGTAGAATCCGTGCCTTTAATCCATTTGTGATGTTTTACTGTAAACTAACCTAAATGCAATGCAATGATGCTTGAATGCAGCAGAAATATGGATTAAAAAGGGTGTAAATAATAGAACTTTTACACACTCAACACACCCCCAAACTCTAGTTTTTTGCTTGCCCTCAAGCAACTAAGACCTAAAAGAATATAGAATTTTGTTTTGTGTTGGCCTTCAAACAGTGAACTGTCCCTTACCTGTCGCTCATTCTCTGTAACGGCAGCAATCTGTCGGTAAGATTAGGATCTGTCCGGAATCTCCCTATAGTCCTCGTGCAGTGTGTGCATGCTTGTGATCAGTTATATGCCAAGATTCTCTTAGTTTCACTAGAATATTATTCTTTAGCTTGTTAGAGTTTTTCTTACGAGACTGTTTTCTTTCTTTTTCTTACTAGAGCCAGAATCGGGCACCTCTAGTTTTTTTTCTTCTAATTTCTTCTATTTTCTACTAGAGCCAGTATTTCAGGCACCTCTAGTTAACTGTCTAGAGCCGGTGATAGGCACCTCTAGAAGTTTTTCTCTGGTTATCTTCCTAGAGCCAGTGGTCGGCACCTCTAGGTTTCCTGAGATTCTAGTCTCTTTTCTACTCTAAGTGCTAAGCTTTCCTATTCTAGTTTGGCTAAAAGAAATCTAAGCAGTATAACAGTCACAATGGTGTTTAAGTTTTCAGAACTATAGAAAGGCTCTAAACTTCTCCTTAATCTGTCCTATAGATGCTGTCACGACAGAGCTGTCATGACATGTAAGTTAACTTCACAGTTTTAAGCCAACAATTTAATTTTTTTTAAGAGAACTTAAATAAATAAAAGACACAACAGATTAATAAAAAGATGTACTAAGACTCCATTAATGATGGAGGGTTGCCACCCCCAAACTCGAGGGTTGCATTGCCCTCAATGCAAAATGACAGAAAAACAAAAACATGAAGGCAAGTACATCACAAAATATGTAAGGCAGGCAGCAATAAAAGGAAATAAAAGACTTAAATTTTCAATCGCTGTCCTCGCTGCTGCTGCTGACACGGATCTGATGGCGGCGTCTGGGCTTTGGTGGAGGCTGGACAGTTTGCTCAACGAGCTGGACGTCTGAACTGCTGCCACTGTCCTACGTGCAGCTGGTGGAGGTGCTAGCCTTGGGCATCAGCTTCCTGTCTGCCACGTGCTTCTGTCGCTTGACAGGTGTAAACCCCCTCTCCAAATTCCTCCTAATCAGAGGTTCTTCTTCGCCGACGGCTGTGGCTGGCCGCTTCGTTCCACGTGCAGGGCTGTCGGCCGGAGGATTCGCAGCTGCCGTCCGGGCAGGTGAAGGGGTGGAAGCAGCAGAATGTGTATGGGGGGAGACAGGTGGTGTAGGTGTAGGGGAGGGAATATGAAAATAATGGGCAGGGAAGGTGGGGAAGATTACGTCCGTATAATGTAAAGTGTCGGTAATGAAATTTACTGTTGCGTTGGTGAAATCCCGGATGAAGGTCATCAATCCCATTTGTCGCTCTTCTACCCGTTGGATTGCAGCAAAGATGTGGGCAGAATGGATGGATGGTGGGCTTGGGTCACTTCTCCTTTTCTTCTTGACTCCTTTATTTCCTAAAGACAGAAAAATAAAAACATTATTAAAATAAATCTAATTTCCTAATAAATAATAAATAATGTAAATAAATAAATAATAAAACTTAGGTTAAATTAGGGATGCCTTGTGGGGCATCTCCTAAAGTAACCACTTCCTGTATTCCTGGGGCTTCAGTCCCTTGATAATGCTTGAGGCGCTGTCCATTAACTTTGAATTGATGCCCGTCTTTTAATGATTGAATTGTGATGGCACCATGGGGAAAAACTTGTACCACTTGGAATGGGCCAGACCATCTAGACTTTAGCTTTCCTGGGAAGAGTTTCAGTCTAGAATTGAACAACAACACAAGCTGCCCTGGGCAGAACTGTCGTGGCAGCAACTTCTTATCATGCCACTTCTTTGTTTTTTCCTTGTAGATTCTTGCGTTGTCATAGGCCATTGTCCGTATTTCTTCAAGCTCGTTCAGATCTAACAGCCTTTTCTGGCCTGCCTTGTCCAAGTCCATATTCACTGCCTTAATAGCCCAATATGCTTTATGCTCTATCTCGACAGGCAAGTGGCAGGTTTTTCCATAAATCAGTCGGTATGGAGACATGTCCAACGGAGTCTTAAAAGCTGTCCTATATGCCCATAGTGCATCATTCAAAAGTAGAGACCAATCTTTCCTAGTTGGTTTAACCATCTTCTCAAGAATGTTCTTCACTTCCCTATTGGATATCTCAGCCTGTGCATTGGTCTGTGGGTGGTATGCTGTCGCGATCCTGTGCCTGACACCATATTTCTTCAAGGCGGCAGCAATTACCCTATTATCAAAATGTCTCCCTTCATCACTTATAATCGCCTTGGGGATGCCAAACCTCGAAAAAATGTTTTTGTGTAAAAACTTTTGGACCGTCTTGGCATCATTCTTTTGTGTGGCGATAGCTTCAACCCACTTAGAGACATAGTCTACTGCTAGGAGGATGTATAAATTTCCACATGAAGATGGAAAAGGTCCCATAAAATCAATCCCCCAAACGTCGAAGATCTCGACCTCTAAAATGTTCTGCAGTGGCATCTCGTTTCTCCTCGAGATGTTACCTGTCCGCTGGCACCTGTCACAGTTCTTGTAGAAGTTCTGTGCATCTTTATACAGTGTCGGCCAGTAGAACCCTGATTGCAGCACCTTGGCAGCAGTTTTATTGCCTCCTAAGTGTCCTCCATATTGGGAAGCATGGCAGTGATGGAGAATGTCCTCTTGCTCTTCTTGTGGTACGCATCTCCTTATAACCTGATCTACACATAGTTTGAAAAGAAGAGGTTCGTCCCAATAATAATGTTTGACATCATTTTGGAACCTCTTCCTGGCTTGATAATTAAGATCAGAAGGGAGTATTCCGCTAACTATAAAATTAACGAAATCAGCATACCAGGGGAGTTCAGAAGACTTACCTGCCGCCATGGCTGTCGCGGCAGCGATTGCGGCAGCAAAGAGCTGCTCATCTGGGAAGGTCTCCAGTATGTTTGTCTCATCAATTGGTAGATTCCGTCCCTTCTCCAATCTTGACAAGTGGTCTGCCACCTGATTTTCTGTCCCCTTTTTGTCCTTGATCTCTAGGTCGAATTCTTGTAATAGCAAGATCCACCGTATCAATCTAGGCTTTGCATCCTTCTTTGCGAACAAATATTTCAGGGCAGAATGGTCTGTGTGCACTATCACCTTCGTCCCAAGTATGTAAGAACGAAACTTGTCAATGGAGAATACCACAGCTAATAGCTCCTTTTCTGTGGTGGTGTAGTTCACTTGGGCGTCATTTAATGTCTTGCTGGCGTAGTATATGACATGAAACAGCTTATTTCTGCGCTGCCCAAGTGCTGCCCCGACAGCATAGTCACTAGCATCACACATAATCTCAAATGGCTGTGTCCAGTCTGGTGGCTGTACTATGGGGGCTGTCACTAGTTTTTCCTTCAGAACCTTGAATGCTTCAGTACATTCATCATTAAAGTCAAAGGGTCGGTTCTGCTCTAAGAGATGGCATAGGGGCTTGGTGATTTTTGAGAAATTTGCGATAAATCTTCGATAAAAACCAACATGCCCTAAAAAACTCCTTATGCCCTTGACTGTGGTTGGCGGCGGCAGCTTCTCTATGACTTCTATTTTGGCCCTGTCGACTTCTATCCCACGGCAGCTAATCTTATGGCCAAGGACTATCCCTTCATCCACCATAAAGTGGCATTTTTCCCAATTCAAAACAAGATTAGATTTTTCACATCTTTCAAGTACCTTTTGAAGATTGCCAAGGCAGCTTTCAAAATCGTCTCCAAAGACAGAAAAGTCATCCATAAAAATCTCTAGGAAGTCCTCTACCATGTTGGAGAATATGGCCATCATGCACCTTTAGAAAGTGGCAGGTGCATTACAGAGTCCAAATGGCATTCTCCTAAAAGCGTACGTTCCGTAGGGGCATGTGAAGGTCGTCTTTTCTTGATCCTCTGGTGCAATGGCAATTTGGTTATAACCTGAATAACCATCAAGAAAACAATAGTAAGGTTTACCCGCTAATCTATCAAGCATTTGATCAATAAAGGGTAAAGGAAAGTGGTCCTTTCGGGTAGCTTTTTTAAGCTTCCGATAGTCCATACAAACCCTCCAACCGGTCACAGTCCTGGTTGGGATTAACTCATAGTTCTCGTTGGTTACCACGGTCATTCCTCCTTTCTTGGGAACGCATTGCACCGAGCTTACCCATTTGCTATCGGAGATGGCGTAAATAATACCAGCATCTAACCATTTGATTATCTCTTTACGCACCACCTCTTTCATCGCATGGTTTAGCCATCTTTGGGCATCAATAGTCGGCTTATGGTCTTCCTCCAGGAGGATTTTGTGCATGCATAACGCCGGACTAATGCCTTGAATGTCTGCTATCGTCCATCAAATCGCCTTTTTGTGCTGCCTTAGCATGTCGATTAGCTGTCGTTCCTGTTCCTGCGGCAGCTTAGAAGAGATGATTACGGGCAACGTATCATTTGAACCAAGAAAAGCATATTTAAGCTGCCCTGGCAGGGGCTTCAGTTGTAAGGCAGGTGGTTCAATAGTAGATGGCTTTTGGATTAAATGGTTATCCGAAGTGTAATTCAAAGGTTCGAATAACTTACCTGGACAATGGCCTAACCAGTTTACCTCCTCCTGATCTTCAGTATCAGATGTATCGGAGTCAGAGGAGTTGCTGTCGTCGGAGCTGTCTTCGTTGCTGTCGTGACAGGCCTGTAAGTGGTTGTCGCAGCAGTGGCCAAAATTTATATCATGACAGCCCGACCTAATGTATGGATGATCAAGGGTTACTTCAATGATAGCCTTGCATTCCTCATCCACATCAGCATGTTTCATTGCTTGGAGAACATTTAACTTAATCTCTTGATCGTTCACACGCATAGTGAGTTCTCCTTTCTCCACATCAATCAGTGATCTTCCCGTGGCTAAGAAGGGTCGCCCAAGGATGACTGGTGCATTTTCATCTGCCTCACAATCTAAAACAAGAAAGTCAGCAGGAAAAATAAACTTATCCACTCTTACAAGAATATCTTCAATTTTTCCCTCTGGATGAACGTAAGAGCGGTCTACCAGCTGCAGAGTTACTGTCGTGGGCCGCGCCTTTCCAATGCCTAATTTCTGAAAAACAGATTTTGGCATTAAATTAACACTAGCACCAAGATCACAAAGTGCCTTACCCATAAATTTGTCTCCGATTACACAAGGTATGATGAAGCTCCCCAGATCCTTCTTTTTCTGGGGTGGCTGCCGATGAAGAATACTCATGCAACCATCTGCCATCCTTACTGTTTCAAATTCCCCAAATTTATATTTCTTTGACATGACATTCTTGAGAATTTTGGCGTAACTAGGCATCTCCCTAACGGCATCTAACAGCAGAATATTAATTTGAACCTGCTTAAAAATATCATAAATTTTTTTTAAGTTGAGATTCCTGTTTAGTTTGCTGTATCCGTTGAGGAAAAGGTGGTGGGGGATGGTAATCGGCAATACGTCCTTCCCACTGCATACGAATCTGAGGACGATGTTCTTCATTTTTCTCCTCTGTCGCTTCTGCTGTCGTGACAGGCTCATCGGCAGCAGTATGTTTATCACCTGTCGGGGCAGCTTCCTCGGCAGGTTTATCCACGGCTGGTTCCTTTTCTGTTTCAGCTTCTTTTTCCGGCCCTGGTAGTTTCTTCCCACTCCTAGAAGTAATTGCCTTACATTGCTCATGTGTGGGTGGTCTAGCATTTTCAGTATTGCTAGGGAATCCTCCATTTTGCCTCGGCTTAATATGTTGAGAAACCTGACCCATTTGTGTCTCCAAAGATTTCAAAGTAGCTTCATGATTTGTCATCCTCATCTCGGTTTTATCCATGAAGTTCTCTGTCTTCTTAACAAACTGATTCATATTCTCAATATAAGTACCGGTTTGAGACATAAAGGTGGCCAGAGTCTGTTCCAATATACTGCTCGTGGCAGGTGGTGGCTGCTGTTGCTGCTGCGGCGGCAGGTTCTGCGGCAGTTGCTGTCGCGTCAGCAATCTAGGTCCTCCCTAATTCTGATTGCGTGCTTGCGGATTCAGGGCGTTGTTAGGATTACTCCAGGAAAATTTGGGATCCTTCCTCCAATTGGGGTTATAATTGTTGGAGTTGTAATTTGGCTTATAATTTCCAACATATTTTCCTTCTTCTACTTGTATTGGGCACTCATCCCTACTATGATTTCCCTCACAGATATCACATACTTCCTCAACAGCAAATCCTTGTAATCCATCATCATTCAACAACCTTTTCATTGCTTTAGTAAGAAATGCTACCTGTGATTTCATAGTGCTGTCGGCTTCATAATCCTTGACAGCAAGTACCCGTTTACCCCCTCTTCTTGTAGTCGGAAACTGCTCCTCATTCTTAGCTAGATTTTTCAAGACTTGCAATGCCTCGTCCGGATCTTTATCCAATAATAGTCCATGTGCTGTAGAATCAATTCTAATGCGATTTTGTAAGTTAGCAGCATTATAGAACTTAGTTACCTGATTCCAGACGGGGAATCCATGCATGGGGCAGTTTCGAAGAAGAGTAGTAAATCTGTCCCAGGCCTCGTGCATTGGCTCGTCATCTTCCCAAGTTACGATTGAACCCGGTGTTAGTTTATTCCACCAAGTCTTAGCTCTGTCCCTCAATGAATGGGGAAATAACCGAAGCCTCAGTATCTCTGGATTAACTCCTGGCAGTCTAAACGAACCACAGATCTCCTGGAACGTTTTGAGATCTCCCTAGCATCTTCTGTCACAGCACCACTAAACTGCTCGGCGTTGTTGATCATACTAAACATGACAGGCTTGAGTTCGAAGTTATCAACATCAATATCCGGCAGTGTGGTCTCCAGCTCTACATGATCGTTCAGCATGTAGTCACGATATGACCGTCGTCCAGCTGCTGCGGGCGGGTCGCCGACAGGCGGTACACCATCACCAGCGGGCGGATTACGGGCCATCTTCTCTAGCTGTTCCTCAAGGTACTCGTTCCTGTCTAAAAGGTGGCGAAGTTGTTTCTTGAGATTGAAGGAACGTTCGATTTCCGGATCTAATTTATACTCAGGATCTTCGCCTCTTTTAGATCTGTGCATAAACAAGATAACCTTGTGAAAAGCAAGAGTTTAAAGTACTAACGAAAAATAGAAAAAGAAAAAAATTAAAAGAAAAAAAACAAAAACAAAAACGAAAAGTGCAATAAAAGAAAGGTGTAGTTATGTTGCCAATCCCCAGCAACGGCGCCAAAAACTTGTTGCGTGTAAAAGTGTATCGCAATTGTAGTGCAAGTGTACACGACGCAAGTAGTAAAGTGATATGAAGTATCGGATATCGTCTCCACAGGGATTGGGCTAATAGCTTCGCCTAATTTCACTGCACGAAGTAAAGGAAACAATTGAGAGTTGTCACGAGAATAATAAAATAAACTTAAATAAAAGAGTAGAATAATCAAGATAGAGAGAATGGGCTGGTATTGAATTGCTCAGTAGTGCAGGTATTGTATTGCTTAGGAACTCCAGTTCTGTCGTCGCGCCTGTCGCTGGCAGCACCTGTCGCGGCAGTTGTCCGTTGGTCGTCGCGGCAGCAAACACACCAACTCAATACGTTCAAGTTTGGCAAGAATCCCAGATCTGCCTTGGCCTATCCCTAGGTCCAAGTCTGTCGATGATCACGTCTTTGACGATACCTCCCGGCGTGAATCGAAGGATGAACACCGATGTGTATGAATTCTTCCTTAGCCACTTAACCTTGCCCTATCCCTAGGCACAAGATAGTTCAACTATAAACTAGAGAACTTGCTCTTATTTCTTTCGTATACTTAACTCTCCCGATGCTAAGTAAATAGATAACCTCACAATGCTCTCCCGATGCTCTTGCAAGATATTAAAACCAAAATAAGAGAACTTGAAGTTTATTTTTTATTGAACTTGGAAAATCCTAAAACAAAACAACCCTTGCAACTACTTTACAAAACAACCCGTGGCCCTAAGGGAATTTAGAACATGTCGACGACGGGTAAACGGCAGAGGGGTTTAGGTTATCGGTTATGGGGTATTCTCCTTCCTAGGTTAAATCTATGCCCTTATATAAGCTTTGGGCTCAAGTATTCTAGGTTAACAAGGATTACAACTTTAATGAAAAGTAAGATTCTAATGAATGCTTAATCTCTAAGGATTCCTACTTTTCAGCCGCCTCCTTGTTTCATGGGAATTCCTCTCCTTGAGCTTTGGCTTGACATATCTTTTGATCCGGGGCTTGGAAAAATATTTGGCTTTCACACGACAAATGAGCAGATTTTTCTCTATCTATCGAGGTCCACTTTACTTTTCCTCTTCATAAGGCTGCTGTCACCTTGCTGTCACGACAGATCCATGGCAGCTTCTTCCTCGTCGTCTGCTTGTCCAGTTCAGCTCTCCTGCTTCTCTGCCCTGCGCCTGCCTTCACCGTCTACGATGGCAGCTACCTGCAAAATAAGCCATCTTTTAGTAGAATCCGTGCCTTTAATCCATTTGTGATGTTTTACTGTAAACTAACCTAAATGCAATGCAATGATGCTTGAATGCAGCAGAAATATGGGTTAAAATGGGTGTAAATAATAGAACTTTTACACACACAACAAGAACAATACCAAGACTGTGCAAAGATTTCTTCACAAGAACATCTTCTCAAGATTTGGCATTCCAGGGGCGATAATTAGTGATGAGGGGGGACACTTTGATAATAGGGTAATTGCTGATGCATTAAGGAAATACGGAGTAAAGCACCGAATTGCAACAGCGTACCACCCTCAAACCAATGGCCAAGCCTAGATATCCAACAGAGAAGTAAAGAAAATACTAGAGAAGATGGTTAAACCCACTCGACAGGATTGGTCTCTACATCTCAATGGGCCTACAGAACATCATTCAAGACACCATTGGGGATGTCACCCTATCGACTCATATTTGGGAAAACTTTTCATTTACCTGTTGTGTTAGAACACAAAGCTTACTGGGCTATCAAGGCAGTAAATATGGACTTGGATAAGGCAGGACATAAAAGGCTACTAGACTTGAATGAGATTGAGGAAATTCGAGCAATGGCCTATGACAATGCCAAGATCTACAAGGACAAAACCAAGAAGTGGCACGACAGGAAGCTGCTGCCACGACAGTTCTGCCCAGGGCAGCATGTGTTGTTGTTCAACTCTAGGTTGAAGCTTTTTCTAAGAAAGCTAAAATCTAGGTGGTCCGGTCCTTTCCAAGTTTTCCCCCATGGTGCCATTACAATCAAATCAATGAAGGATGGGCACCAATTCAAGGTCAATGGACAGAGGCTCAAGCATTATCAGGGGAATGAAGCCCCAAGGATGCAGGAAGTAGTTACTTTAGAAGATGCCCCTCAAGGCATCCCTAATTTAACTTAGTTTTATTTTATTTTATTTATTTATTTATTAGGAATTATGATTTTTATTTATTAATTTTAGGAAAAAAGATTTTAATTTAGTTTACTTATTTAATTATTTTTAGGAAATAGCGAAAGCAAAGCAAAGAGGAGGAATGAACCAGCCCAACGCATTCATAACAGCCCAAAAAGCCCAACGGATGCAACAGACGCGGAGAAGACAGTCTATCACGGAGCTGTCGCGACAGACACGCAAACGCGTAACAGACGCGCAGAAGACACAAAAACATGTCACAGACGCGTTCGAAACCGCATAACAACTGGCTCCGTTATTCGCGCCTGCTGTTACAGTTCCAACGGGCAGAAAAAACCCATTCTATATAAACCCCCACTCCCTTTTCATTTTTCATCTCATTTCCATTCTCTCAACTTGCTCCCCCTATTTTAGATTTTAGAAAAATTTCTTTTTCATTTTGCTACAGTTCCTTGCAATGGGCAGCAGAACAACACGACGCAGCGCTGCCTCCACCTCTGCCACGACAGTATCCACCCCAAGCCACAACGTCTTACCCGACCGTTTCGCATCAACAGACTCAGCGTAGAGGTATTATGGCTCTTTCCAGAAGAGGGAAATGTGGGAAGAAAGAGGGTTCACTTACACCCAGAAGACTGGAGAATTGGGCTCGAAAGTTTTATCGCCCGAAAAATCTTAGCACTCAAATGGCATATGTTCGCTGCCCAGCCTGAAGAGATGAACATCGACTTCGTTCGAGAATTCTACGTTGCCGTCTCGGACAAGGATGCCACGACAGTAACAGTCAAGGGCAAGGAGATCTCCCTCAAGCCGACATACATCAACACGTTGTATGGTCTCTATGTCAGCAAGAAGGAAGATGCCCACCGGAGATTCGAGAATAGTCTTTCGCCGGAAGACTATGATGTTGTCATGGCAGAGTTGACAGAGGAGGGCACTCAGTGGAATGAGGATCCCAAGCACCGATGGACCGTACGAAGGACCCAACGCATACCACAAGCAAAGCTGTGAAACCACTTCGTAAAGAAGCGCCTCATGCCTGCCAAGCAAAACACCACTGTCGACCGTCAGCGATTAGCCCTCGTACACTCCATTCTCAACGAGAGGCAAATCAATGTCGAATAATACATCCGAGACGGTATTCTCGAGTTTGCTCTCCGACTATCAGGCCCTCTAGTCTTCCCCTATCTGATCACCACAATCTGTCGACAAAACAATGTACCGGAAATCAACGAAGATGTCACAGTCCAAGGGAAAGGATGAACACAACAGAACATTTTCAGTTTGATGGAACTGAAGGTTTCCACTCCTCTGTCGTACGTAGACCCCACTGCCGCGACAGATGCAATGGCAGACCCTGACCTCACCGAGCCTGCCATGACAGAACCAGAGTAGACGACATCAGCACCACCAGCAGACACCTCTAGCCAGATTCTGACGCTGCTGCAACAGATAGAAGCACAACAGCTTGGCCTGATGGGATTTCTAAGGGACTTCCCTGTCGCCACGGTAAATTTTATCAAGTCTGATTTAAATTTTCCCAATGTGCAATTCCATGTTTTCCCAGAAACCTTCTTTGCTGCACCCACACCTCCTGCCATCCCCGAAACCCCTTATGCCGCCTCCACAGCCACACCTGCCACGACCGGAGATGGTGGCAGAAGATTTGCCACTCCTAGAGGAGAGAAAAGGAAAGACCCCCTACCGGAGATCGACCCCAAATATTTTGAAGGGTTCTCTTCCACCTCCGTCTAGCAAGATTCTGACACGGAGCCGTCAGTTGTCCAAAACATCTCCAAGGACTTCCCTCCGATGAAAAGGAAGAAGCTGAACGAGACTGTCGAAGGAACCTGCCACGACAGATTCGGTAGTAGCATCAACAACATCAATGATGATCTCGAGGTCCTAGACCAACCCCCACAAATCTCACCGACCAGAGTCCAGCCACCTCGAGAGGCTAAGAAGAAGATGGCCTCTGCGTCCCCCAGCAACCTGCCAGCCTCGGCCGTCAAAGTCACTGCCCGCCGCCAGCTCCAAGTCAGCAACAACAGCGACGACAGTTCCTCAACTTAAGTTTTTTTCTTATATTTTGTTGTCTTTGCTGCTGTTTTATCTATTTTGTGATGTTGTTTTCTGTTTTTCATTTTGTTCTGTCAAGCGTTGAGGGCAATGCAACCCTCAACTTCGGGTGTGGGCATCCCTCCATTAATGAACTTGTTAAGTTGTGTCTTTAATTTATGTCTCATGTTAAGTTTATTTTTGTGTCAAACAAATGATGAAAATAAAAACAAAAACTTGGCTTAAGTCTTTGACCTAAACTTACCTGCCGCGACATACTCTGTCGTGACAGTGCCTTTAGGATGTTTTTAGGAACTATTTAGAGCCTTGCTATATTTATGATCTTTAGAATACCCTTTGTGACTCTTATGTTGTCTATACTTCAGTAGTGAACTAGAATAGGAAGGTTTACCCACTTAAGCTGCCCCCAGAGGTGCCTATCACTGGCTCTAGGAATAAAAGAAAGAAACATTTAAGACTCACTTGCCCGCAAAACTGCCTTACAATGATTTTAGGAAGATTTTTCTTTGAGCTTAAGTTAGAAAAAACTAAAGGAGCCTAAGAATTGCCTCCAGAAAAAATGAGATTGGCATAAAACTCATGTTTGTAAGCATAACTATTCTGGTAAACTAAAGGAGTCTAGGCACATATTTGTTCACAAAACCTGCACACACTGCACAAGAACTATAGCATTGTTCCGGATAAATCTAAAAACACCCAACAAGGTACTGCTCTTGATAGTGAATGTGTGGTAGGTAATAAGAGTTCACTGAATTAAGCCAAGCCATAAAGTTTTTATTTTTATTTAGGTCATATTTTCTTGAGGACAAGCAAGAACTTGAGTTTGGGGGTGTGTTGAGTGTATAAAAGTTTTATATTTTACCCGTCATTTACCCATATTTCTGCTGCATTCAAGCATAATTCATTGCATTTAGGATAGATTTCTGCATATACATCACAATTAGATAAAATGGCACAATTGCTACTGATTTTGGTTACTTTTGTAGGTATCTACTGCGGCAGACTCAGGGTAGATAAGGAGCTGAGGCGGATCGTAGAACTAGTGTCGAGAAGCAAACGTTACCGTGGCTACTGCCATGGCAACCATGACGACAGAATGCTGAGGTGGAAAAGTGAAGTGCAGTTCGACAGATAGAGGATTTCAAGCCGGTCTGTCGTGGACCACTCCCATATTTTTCTGAGCCCTGAGGCATAATGAAGGCCAAGCCCAAAGTTCAAGGAAGAAACTTAAGGCAAGAAAAGAAGACGAATTTAAGGCAACTACCCAGAAGATTTAGTCTTAATTAGAGTTGTACTTTAATTCGAAATTCTATTCTTTCCATATTAGAAAACTTGGACCCAAGGCCTATAGAAAGGCTTGTAATTCGACTTAGGGAAGGATATCTCATTCATAGTCGTCTTCCTCTAAACCCTTGTTGTTTTCCCTTATCCACCATGTTCTAAACTCCCCCTAGGGCTAAGAGTTGATTTTGTAAAGTAGTTGCAAGGATTGTATTGTTTTACGAATTTTCTGTCATGAAATAAAAACTTCAAGTTTATTTATTCTGGTTTTTCATATCTCACAAGAGTATCGGGAGAGCATTGTGAGGTTATCCATTTGTTTGATATCGGGAGAGTCAAGCATACGAATGGAATAAATATGCGTTTTCCAGTTTATGGTTAAACCATCTCGGCTTAGGGATAAGTACGAGGTTTAGTGGCTAAAGAAGAATTCAACAACATTGGTGTTCACCCTTCGATTCACGCCGGGAGGTATCATCCAAGAAGTGTTCATCAACAGAACTTGGGCCTAGGGATAGGACAAGGCATAACAGGGATTCATGACAAGCTTGAAGTAAAAAAGTTGTTGATATCTGCCGCGACGACAACAGACCTCTGACGCGACACGTGCTGCCGCGACAGGAACGACGACAGAAGACAAAAGTTTCTCTAATAGTGCAACACCTGTACTACTGAGCAAATCAAATCCGGCCTATTTCTTAAATCTGATTTCTTCATCTTTTACCTTAGTTATTTTCAGAATTATTACAACCATTCAATTAAACTATTTCTCTCTTTTGTGCATAAATTCAAGGATAGAGTTATTTCCAGTCTATATGGAGACGATATTCGATACTGAAGTATCACTTTACTACTTGTGTCTTGTACACTTGCACTATTTGCGATAGGACTCTTTTACACGCAACAAGTTTTTGAAAAGATCCCGCACAAACACGACTCGAGCCATGATCATTGAGGAAAGACAAACAAGCTTAAGAAGATGTCAAATAATATGAAGGAATAGATTGAGATATCACACCAAAACACAGTCAGCCAAATCGCAGCCATGTTTGGGTTCAAAGACCCAGAAGTGAGAGAAGGCACCAACACTTTCCCAGGGATGGCTTTCGTTCAAACAAAAGAGGCTTCACCCAATTTCATAGAATCTTCTTCCCATACTGAAGACAACACCGACGAGGTTCGCAGCCCCGAGATGCCTAACCTCATTGAAGAAATTGACATGACAAAGGTCGACAAGAAATGGTAAGACCACTACAAGAAGCTGGTGGAAATGTTTAAAGTTTATCAAGAAGGAAGCATTTATGGTGGTAAGGATGCTAGAGACTTGAGTTTAGTTTTGGACTTGGTGGCACCTCTAAAGTTCAAGGTCCCTGACATCGAGATGTATAATGGAACTACATGCCCATTGGCGGCGTATTTAACCATGTATTGTAGGAAAATGTCACCACACTTGGAAAACGAGAAATTAATGATTAATTACTTCCAAGACAGTTTATCTGGGTCAACTATCCGATGGTACGATCAATTGAGTCGGGTCAACATACACACTTGGAGATATCTGTCGAAAGCCGTCCTCAAACAGTACGAGTATGTAACAGACATAACCCCACGCAAGATCGTACTGCAGAATATGGAACAAGAGCCCAATGAGAGCTTCCGCCAGTATGCCCAGAGATGGCGAGACGTGGCAGTCCAAGTTCAACCTTCACTGTCGGAAAATGAGGTTACTCCTATGTTTGTGGAGACTTTAAATGGACCTTTCTATGACTACATGTTAAATCACGCCACTGAAGGTTTCGTAGACATGGCCATGAACGGAGTGTTGATATTGGTAGCCATCAGAAATGGAAGACTTGAGAGAGAAGAAGATGACGAGGACGAGCACGTTTAGAGTTTTATCACGAAGTCATTGGAGGCAAGATTGGTCGGGATTCGTTCTTTCATGGAATAAAACATAATTTTCTCTAGACAGTTGGGATCATGCTTAGAACTAACCCTCTTACTTTTGCCCGCGAGCATTAGGGATCTTTTGTAAGGGCATCTATGGCAGTTTATTTGTTTAAATATGTATTTTTTCAAGTGGCAAACATTTCTCATTTTTGTTTCATCCTTTTCCTTTCTTTTCATTCTTCATCCATTTCTTTTCAAGCATACATTTTCTTTGCAGAGTCCCTATTATTTATTGTATGAATGATTTTTGAATCTAATCCCGAGATAGAGGGGTAAAATTTGTGTTCAGGTTTAATATATAGATTTTGAGTGAATTTACCTCTCAGACATTGCTATTAGGGTTCTTGAATGAAGTGATAACTCTAAAACATCTACCAACTGAAGACTGCTTTTCTTCAACGGTATTTATGTGTGAAATGACATTTGACATTCCTTCATTTCCCTTCACGAATAAGAAAAATCCATTTGCATTCCCCCTTTGAGCCCGATATTATTTTTCTTGTGATTTAACCCTAACTAAGGATCACTCCCCACACTGGGGGAAAGATGATGAAAATTGCAAAGGAAAACACAACGATTTAAGGAAACAAAAAGAAATATAAAAAGAAGAGGAAGAAGAAGAAGAAGAAGAAGAAGAAGAAGAAGAAGAAGAAGAAGAAGAAGAAGAAGAAGAAAGAGAGAAAAGAAGAAGAAAAAGATAGAAAAAGAAAAGAAAAGAAGAAATGAGAAGGAAAATTTGAAATCCTTCAAACGAGATGTGTACCAAAAAAGGAAATAAGCTCTAGGGTGAAAACCCAAAATGGGCAGTCTAGAGTGATACAAAGAATAAAAGAAGAAGAACAGAGATTTCATCTGGAAAGTTGATCCTTGGTTTAATCACCCTTAAAATATGAATTTTGAGCCTTTATATCCTTTCCTTGGCAACCCAAGCCTAGCCTACATTACAAGCCTTAAAAGACCATTTGGATGACACATGAATATTTGAGAAAAGGAGTTTTTCTTAAGAACACATTCCGCCTAATTGAGTTAACCTTTCTTCAGGGACCTCGAGCTTCTAATGTTCGATTGAGATTAGAAAAGTGGGAAATTTCATATCTGGGAGTGTGTGAGTAAAAGAGAGCCACCAAAATGGGGCACTATTCGGTTGATGGATTCTTGAATCATTCATGCTATGAATTTTGGGGCATCTGACTTTTCTCTATTCTTGTGTTTGCCATGATTATTTTTTTAAGATCCTTTTTTCAGCCTTTTCTTGCGTTTGTTATGACTTTTTCCTTTGAACTATTGTTTCTAGCCTTTTCATGCATCTTACAAGTAGGCTGACATAGATTAATGAACAACAAAAGATTTCTTGGTATTGATCTCAATTGTAGGAGACCATGAATGAATGTTTCCATCACCTCAGAAAGAAATTGAACTTCAGTTTGAATGAGGGTATCACCTTGCATGAAAAGGTAAAAAGAAGAAGCACATGTGTTCAAGAGTTTAAAGTGAGTTGTGTTGTCAAGTAAGGTCCACATATATGATGAAAAAGCTCAGAAGCATGAAAAGAGATAGAATTGCACTTGAGAAGCAAACCATGCCATCAGATTGGGGCAGTCTACAGGCCCTCAGTAGTAATAGGTGTGAGAAGAGATTAAAGCGCCAATATTACTCGATGATATTCAAGGTGGAAATAAGCTTTCACATGCCAGTAATTCAAGTTGTCCTGAAAGGGCAAGAATTTGAGAATTTACAAGAAGCATTGAAGATGCTTGATAAGGGGCGTATGAAGACTTGAAGCATTCAAAACCACACAAGAGAGCCTTTCACTCAACCTTGATGTATCAACTACAATGACGGTAGATCTTGAGACGTTCACCTACGAAGATCGAACGTTTTCGATAAAGCAAATTGATATGAAGAAAGAGAATGGCGAGACAATGACAATTGAAGGAGTATGTCCATCCAACCAAGAGTATAAGATCACTAAATTAAGCGAGCAAAGATCATATGTTTCCATGAGTCAGAAAAATACCGAGCAAAAGTACTACTTATCTGGATTGAGTGAGCAAACGTTTGCAAAAATTAAATCTGAGAAAAAGAATTCAAAAAGAAAAAGAAATGAGACATGCATTCATGTTTTAGGCATCCCTAGGGGCATGTACATCATAATTGCATTGAATATCGCATTTTTCAGGTACACGAAGGACCTTTCAGCAAAAGAACCCGCCTATCCGTTCGGGAATTTGGGGAATGGAACCCACTTATTCATCCAAGCGTAAGGTAGATGAAACACTTTTTGGAACCTGCTTATTCATCTGAGCATGAAGAGGATGGAACCCTTTTTTAGAGCCTGCTTATTCATCCAAGCGTAAGGTGGATGAAACACTTTTTGGAACCTTCTTATTCATCCGGGCATGAGAAGGATAGAACACCTTTTTAGAGCCTGCTTATTCACCCAAGCGTAAGGTGGATGAAACACTTTTTGGAACCTGCTTATTCATTCAAGCATGAGGAGGATGGAACCCCTATTTAAAGCCTGCTTATTCATCCAAGAGTAAGGTGGATGAAACATATTTTTGAACCCGCTTATTCATCCAAGCATAAAGAGGGTGAAGTTTTTTTTCTTCAGAAAAATCGCTTATCTGTTCAGGCGTAAGGATAATGGAGTTCGCTTATTTATCCAACCACAAGGAGGATAGAGTTTTTTTTTCTTCAGAAAATTAGCTTATCCGTTTAGGCGTTAGGAGAATGGAGTTCGCTTATTCATCCAAGCATAAGGAGGATGAAAATTTTTCAGAAGATTCACATATCCGTTCAGGAGAAAAGAGAATGTTTGCTTATTCATCTAAGCATGAGGAGGATGAAATCTTTTAAGGTTTTGCTTATTCATCCAAGCATAAGGAAGATGAAATCTTTTGAAGATTGTTTGCTTATTCATCCAAGCATAAGGAGGATGAAATTTTTCGAAGTCTGTTTGTTTATTCATCCAAGCATAAGGAGGATGAAGTTTTCAGAAGAATCTGTATGTTTGAGTATTTGGGAGAATAGAACTCAACTCAACAATTCGGGCATTTAGGAGAATAGAACCCAACATAGCTATTCGAGCGTAAGGAGAATAGAATTAGCCTATTTGTTTGAGCGTGGAACCCATCTCAGCTATTCATGCATTTGAGAGAATAGAACCCAGCCCAGCTATTCGAGCATAAGGAGAATAGAATCAGCCTATCCGTTTGGGGGTTTGGAGAATGGAATTCGCTCATCTATTCGGGCGTCTGGTGAATAGAACATGCCTATCCATCCGGACTTTTGGAGAATGGAGCCAAATTGGAAAATCGGTGAAAATTAATGCCTTTTGGTCTTTGCTTTATTTCAGTTGCACATAGATAAGCAAAGAGGGGCAGCTGTTGTCACTAAATTTTCACCTCAGTTATAAATAATTCGAAAAAAATAAAAAAAATCATTTTCCCCTTAAAATAATATAAGGCCCAACCTTTTCAAAATTAAAAAAAGAACCAAAAACCCATCTTTACAAACCCATTCTTGAAGCCCACTTCAAAAGAAAAAAACAAACAAAGCCCATTTTGAAAAAAAAAAAGAAAGAAAAAGCCCATCTTTTAAAGAAACAAAAAAAAAAAAGAAAATGTGATAAAAATAAAATAAATAATAATGATAGTAATTAATGTAAAAAAGGAAATAAAATTAAAAGAAAACAATAAATAAAAAATAGCAAAAAACAACAACAAAAACAACAAAAACAAAAGCAAAAAGAAAAGGAAAAAGAAAAGCAAAAAGCAAAAAGCAAAATGAAAAAAAGAAAGAGCCCATGCGCTCGAATCCCAGCCCAGCAAACCATCCTTTCGGGGTCTTCATGGTGGCCGGCCGGCGTCTACCGGCAACGGCTGCCGACGCCCCTAGTACCGGCCGGTCCGCCTTGCCGCCGCCAACCCAATGACAACAACCCCGCTCGCCGCCAGTGCTCGCCAGAATCTACAAAAACAGTGTGAAAGGAGTCAAACCCTAGGCTCAAATCAAGGGGAAATTCGATCCCGATTTTGAACCAAATCGGGATATTAATTAGGGGTTTTTACGAGGATCAAGCCATTGGTCTAATTTTGGCTCCAATTTGGGGATTGAAACGCGAATTATAGCTTGATTTGTAAGATCAAAGTAGATTATAAAAAACCCCTTTTCACTTGTTCAACACACACCAATTTGAAGTGAAAATCCACTTGAAAAAAAGGTTAGGAAAATTCGAAAAATTCTCAAAAAAAATTGTTCAAGAGTTGCTGGAATTTTTTAGTAGAAGTTCGAGTTTTGAAGGAATTTTTCGGAGGCGATTTGGAGCATTTCGAGAAGTCCGGATTCGAGTTCTTCGTTCGTCATTCCGGTAAAATTTCTATCTTTCCTTTCATTTTTATTTGATTTTTTATGCTTGTTCTTGGATGAATTTTTGGTGTTTGTGTTTGTGTTTTTTGTGAATTATAGGTTATATTCTTGAAGTTGAAAAACCGTTTCATGATTCTAGTAACATTTTCGTTTTAAATTTTCGTTTTAATTTAGGATAGATCTTTTAAAAAATTTGCATGCTTAAAATTTTTTTTAGGATTGTTTTGATCTTTAGAATCGTAGAAATGTTTTTTTAAGTGTTTAAACTAAAATGCAAGAATAAAATGAATAAATGTGGTTTAATTGAAAAAACTTAAAGTTAGAGATTTAATTTGGAAAAGACAGTAATGGATGGGTGGAAATAATAAAGACGCTTGATTTTGAATAAAAAAATATAAAAAAGGTTTTTGAAAATTAGTTTTAATAATAAATGGGTTAAATAGTTTTAAAAAGGAAAAAATAAATAAGATGTTTTTTTTAGAAAAAAAATATATGTAATAAAAGTGTTTTTTTTAAGAAAATAAAATAAAAAGGTTTTAAAGAAAAGTTTAGGGGTTTTAGGAAAAAATAAAGTTTTGAAAAAAAATTAAAAGGAAATGTTTAAAAAAAGTTCATTTTAAAAGAGTGTTTTTTAAAAGAAAAGCATGAAAATGAAAAAAAGGTAAAACATAAAAAAGAAAATACGTTTTCTTAAAAGAGAGAAATCCTTTTTGCAAAGAAACAATATAAGAAGGTGAAAAAATATAAAAATAAGAAAAGGTAAAAAATGTAAAAAGGGTCTTGGCTATTAAAAGGTAAAAAAGAAATAAAGTTTTTAAAAGGAATAATAAAAGAAAAGAAGCGTAAAAAGAGTTTGCTTGCTTGTTTTTTTAGAAATAAGTTTAAAACTTAGGATTAGGGACTAAATCTTAGATAAAGACATGTTTTGTTAAAAAATGTTCTTCACAAAAAATAATAAGATACATTTAAGCATAGTTGAATTTTAATTTAGGAATAAAATACTTAGACGTTTTTAGGGTTTTCTTTATAATCAAACTCAGAAATGAATAAAATTCTCAACACACTAAATCTTTTTGTTGTTTGAAAAAGTGAAATTAATTTTATGTGGTGTCTTATCAAATGGAAATGATGGGTTAGCCGCCAGAAATGTTGGCGGTGAATAAAGTTCATCTCCTGGGCGATAAGACTGTTAAAATATAATAATATTCATTAAACGGACAAGTAAAGTCGAACCTTTGTGAACTTGCAAATTTCAGTTTTGAAAACGATTTTAAAACCAATTAGGTACCAATTTTGGGCGTCATGGGGGTGCTAACCCATCCCCAAGCGTAACAAACCCCCGAACCTGCTTCTTGATTTTTGCAGACCAAAATTGTTGTTTCATTAAAACAAAATGTTTTATTAAAATAACCTTATTTTTAAAAGTGATTCAATCACATTTTTTTCAAAAAAGATTGGTGATGACTCTGTGTTTTAATGTTTTCAAAAAGTCGAAGCTCCTAAAAAGGGTTGTGACAAACACTAGCCTAAAAAACATCCCCTGCAACCTCTACGAAGTTGCATCTAAAAACCATCCGAAAACACCGAAAACTACTCCAAACAACATTCGAACGATCTCCAGCCATAACCTAATGATTCCAACATCCTAACAACATCAAAGAACATCCAAAAACATATTCCAACCATCCTTATACCTCCAACAATCAAGAATATATTAAAACAGTCCCAAACCATTCTTAAACTACCATAGAAATTAGCCAATTAAATAGTTTCTGGTTTAATTATGAAAATCTCATTTCACATTATATTTATATAACCAAAATGTGAATTAACCCAATATGAGTCTCCCGCAATCATATTGTAACACAAGAATTCATGCAAAACATCAAAAATCATCAATTGATCTCACTTTCTTGAATAAAATTGAAAAACCATGTTATAATCTACAAAACATAAGCAATCACTATGGAATATAAATAAAGAACCTTAGTTTTAAGAGATAAGTAGAAATTTATCTTTGAAGAAACTTCCACCAAAATTTACGTAAGTCTTCTCTTGAAAAAACTTGGAAAATAAAGGAGATATTTATGAAATCTCAACAAGGTTTTGTTAGGAAATAGATGAGGAATCAAATGATAAAATCTCAAATGAAAAACTGAAAAAGAAATGTGAAAATCTTTTTGGGAAAATGTAACCCCCTTAGCCCGGCCTAGACGGTTGAACCGAACTACGAAGATTACACGGGGAAAACCAAAGTCAACCCGAAAGTCAACCTTGATTAACGACCCTTTTTTTTCTTTTTAAACTTGTCTAGATGCATACTAACCCTAGGTTAGCTCTTGAGATAAGCATACTTGAAAATCACAGCAATCGAAAAACACTTAGGGACTCAATTGCACAACATACAAATTTTAGGGACCAATTTGTAAATTCTGGAAATTAAGAGGACTTAGCCAAATTTTAAGTTACCACTATGAAATTAATCAAGTTTCATGCTTCACTGTCAAATTTCATCTCAAACGGACATCTCAAACTCAATCAATTGCATAAACAAAGTTTAGGACTAAAATGTGAGAATTTCAAAACATTTAACCATCAGATTAAGTGCCCAACGGTCGAGTGTTCCGAAACGGGGGAGGACCGTTCCGAAACCTGTTGCGAAACAGGGCTTCACAGTAGCAAATCTGTTCCGAAACGGCTCTACCCGTTTTAAAACGCCATGGTCATTTCAGGCCATCTGTTCCGAAACAGTAGCACCCGTTCCGATACGGACTACCCAGAATTGCAGAATTTTTCTGGTTTAACACACTTTTGACCCACCAAACACAATCATATGACCTCCATATCATACCAACAAGTCATCAATCAATAAAGGGACATATTAGCATCATCTAATCTCAATCATGGCATCATTCAAGGAAACACCCCAAATCTATAGGCATGCATCCTATATTAGAAATCATGCATTCATCAATCCATCAAACCAAAAACCAAAAGGCCATTTACATGTTCCAACATCATCAAAGGCATTAAACCAAACTTAGGGAGTCCAAACATCTCCCAAAACACAAACTAGGTTCCCATTGCCAAATGCCAAAAGCTAATAGTGTTATGAAAATAGTCACCATACATGAGCTTAGTCTTTAACTTAGATCCTTGACCTCCTTGCTGCCCTTAAAGCACTTCAACGCTCTGCATTATTGGTATAAGAAAGAGAGAGCGTAAGCACATAGCTTAGTGAGGAATGCTCAATTAAAAACAACACAATAATGCATTTTGTAAAAACACCTTTCCAAGGCCTTTAATTTCAAAACATCATTTATCGTGCATTTATGCATACAATCAAGCATCTCATGCTTCAATCCATCAACATGTCATATTGGCTTACAAGTGATAATCCATAACATTTTACAACTCAAAAACACAATCGGATACGCGGATTACAAGCGTTGTCCCATACGCTTCATACACACTACCAATATCAAGGTGGAGTTTACCGGTACAATCACAACCCCTCAACACCCGTGATGGAGTCTACGGTACAATCACAACCCCTCAACATCACTCATTGGTAGTGGCATAACATCACTAACGAGAACACGGGACACACAACACAAGATCCACACATGGACTTTTAACCACCATTGTGATCTTAGGACACACAACACAAGATCCACACATGGACTTTTAACCACCATTGTGATCTTAAACATCTCATTAGTGTACTTGGATGGAGTTTACGGTACAATCACAACCCCTCAACATCCAAGGCGACTTTATTCACGGTGCACCCAATCCTATAGCCGGCTAACTATATCTGATTCAAGTACTTTAAAACCAACACATCACTTGCCAATATACATCATTTACCATCATCAATCCACTGTTTTAAAGCATTTAACAAAGCCATTAAATAGTCATGCATTACAATGCATCAAACCACATTTATCAATGTTCAAAACAAGGATCTCTTACCTTGAGCATCCTTCAACACATGGCTTACAAAACCAACATTAAACATGCCAAAATATGCTTTCAAAACAGAATTTAAACATGCAAATAAAACACATTGCATTCAACCATCTCATGGTTCATCAAAAAGAGAGTTTGTTCGAAAAACTTACTCTTGAGCTTAGCTAAGTTGTTTAGACTTAAAATAAGCTCCCATAACCTTCAAACACTGGTTTCAAAGCTGAAAACCAAATTCACTCACTGATTCCGTTTCGCAAGCTTGCCGTAACGCCGATCAAGCCTCCTGATCAACACCACAAGAATCTGAAGATGTCTCCCCTGTTTTAAACACATCAAAGCAGAGGATTAATGCATCATCATGCATTAATATCTTCAACCAAGACACCTAAACTCGCTGCTCTCATCAACACTCACATTTCGGCTACCAAACACAACCGAAAACACAACCAAACACCTCTACAACATTACCCAGCCAAGATCCATCAAATCCAAACATTCTTAAACATCAATTAACATCCAAAAAGAACCTAATCAAGTCCTTATACCTCCAGCTATAGCAGAATATCAAAATCATCCCAAAAACCACCATTAACTCAAGCAAAAACTTAGGAAAATCAACCTATCCGGGATTGCATTGATTAAACTTCAATTACAAATCATTTTTACATCCAATATACATCAAAAAGACATCTTAAAACAAAGCCCAATCATTCAATACGAATTTCATCTAAATTAAATCCAAATCTTGCATTTTAAGCCAAAATCAAGATCACAACATCAAAACCTTTAATAAAACTCAAATCAAGGATTGAGAACTTGGGAATTTCAGTAAAGAACTGAGTATTTAGAGGAGAAGGACGTTCATACCTCTAAATGTGAGTTTCTCCTTGTTTAGAACCAAAATTCTTGAAAATTCAATAGGCAAATGATGACGATTTAGTGTAGAAATGATTAGAAATCATTTAGAGATTGAAATCTCAACTTTAGGTGTGAAAATCAGAGGAAAAGTGGCTGGGGAAATGTGTTTGGCTGAGGGAAAATGGAGAGAAAATGAAATGGGAAAATTTTGAGAAAAGTTAGTTATAAAACCAAAATATCTATCTTCCCTCCTTTCCTTTTATTAAATAACATTAATTAAATCTTTAATATTAAGAAAAATCTGGAGAAACCTCTTCTTGGGTAAATTAGCTCCTTAAAGATTCAAAGTTTCAATCCTTTTAAAACAGTCACCAACTTTTCAAAAATTACATTTTAGTCACTAACTTGAAATCTCATATTTCCAAACCCCATTTTTGTAAAATTGATTTCACCACTCTCTTATATTTAATAAAAGAGGATTTTTAGATATTTTCCCATATTTTTAATGCATCCCGAACTAGGCTTTCCCTAAAAACCACCTTTTATATTCGAACCGCAATTTAAACCGGTCCGGTTCAGACCCTAAACTTCCAAGCCCAAAATTGGGGTGTTACAACTCTCCCCCCCCCCTTAAGAAATTTCGTCCTCGAAATTTACCTGAAGGAAAAAGGTACGAAAACTGCTTCAACATGTCATCCTTCCGTTCCCACGTGGCTTCTTCAGCACCACGATGCTTCCACAACACCTTTACCAACTCAATGGTCTTCCCTCGAAGAACTTTACTATCTGAATCCAGAATCTTCACCGGTTCCTCATCATAGGTCAAATCCGGATTCAACTCCACTTCCTCTACAGGCATCACATGAGAAGGATCCGATCTATACTTCCGAAGCATAGAAATATGAAACACATCATGAATGTTTTCTAACTCTTGCGGTAACCTCAACTTGTACGCAACAGGACCCACACGCTCAATCACCTCGTATGGTCCAATGTACCTAGGTCTCAACTTACCCTTTCGGCCAAACCTCGTCACCTTTTTCCAAGGCGAAACCTTCAAAAACACACGGTCACCCACCACATACTCAATCTCCTTACGCTTCAAATTCGCGTAAGACTTTTGCCGATAAGAAGCTGCCTTCAAACGCTCACAAATGAGCTTCACCTTCTCGGTGGTTCCTTTCAAAAAAGCTGGCATTGAAACCAACTTCTAACCCGTTTCAGCCCAAGAAAGAGGAGTCCTACACTTCCTCCCGTACAAAGCTTCATAAGGTGCCATTTGAATACTTGCCTGATAACTATTATTATAGGCAAATTCCACCAAAGGCAAATGTTTCTCCCAAGAACCCTGAAACTCAATCACGCAGCACCTCAACATATCCTCTAACACCTGGATAACACGCTCAGACTGTCCATCCGTCTGCGGATGATAAGATGTACTGAAATTCAACCGTGTACCCAAAGCCTGATGCAAACACTGCCAGAAATGCGATGTAAACCTCGGATCTCTATCCGACACAATCGACTTTGGAACACCATGCAGCCACACAATCTCAACAATGTACAGCTCCGCAAGCTTATCCAAAGTGTACGTAGTATGCACAGGCAAGAAATGCGCACACTTCGTCAGGCGATCCACAATCACCCACACCGAATTCTTCTTCGATGGCGACAAAGGCAAACCAGACACAAAATCCATGGTAATCCTTTCCCACTTCCACTCAGGAATCCTCAACGGTTGCAACAACCCTGAAGGAAACTGATGCTCAACTTTAACTCGCTGACATACCATGCACTTGCTTACAAAATCAGCAACATCTTTCTTTAAACCCACCCAATAGTACTCATCACGAAGATCACGGTACATCTTAGTACTACCAGGGTGCATAGTAAAAGGACTACTATGACCTTCAGTCAGAATAGCACGCCTCAAGTCAGCATCATTGGGCACTACTATCCTACTCCCAAAACATAAAATTCCATCATCATTAAAGCAGAAATCCGATGGCCTACCCTCTGCAATATCCTGAACATGTGGCACCAAGGAATCATCCAACAACTGCTTTTCCTTAATCAACTGAATCAAGGATGGTGTCACATGCAATTCAGCCACAAGACCACCATCACGCGAAATGCTCAAACTGGCAAACATAGCCCTCAACTCAACAGCTACCTTCCTACTCAAGGCATCCGCTACAACATTGGCTTTACCCGGATGGTACTCGATCGTCAAATCGTAATCCTTAAGCAACTCCACCCAACGTCACTGCCTAAGATTTAACTCTTTCTGAGACATCAGATACTTCAAACTCTTGTGGTCTGTGTACACAGTACACTTCTCACCATACAGGTAATGTCTCCAAATTTTCAAAGCAAAAACCACCGCAACTAACTCAATGTCATGCGTAGGATAATTGCGCTCATGCACCTTCAACTGCCGTGATGCATAAGCCACCACCTTACCCTCTTGCATCAATACACATCCCAAACCAACGTAGGACACGTCACTATACACCACAAGCTCCTTCCCTGATTCAGGTTGAACCAAGATAGGAGCTTGCGTTAAAGCTGCCTTAAGCTTCTCAAAAGCCTGCTGTCTCGCTTCCGTCCACTCATACTTAACATCCTTCTGCAACAACTTCGTCAAAGGTGCAGCAATCTTTGAAAACCCATCCACGAACCTTCGATAGTATCCTGCCAAACCCAGGAAACTTCGGACTTCATGAACAGACTTAGGAGGCTTCCAATTCATCACTGCCTCAATCTTCTGAGGATCAACACGAATCCCCTCAGCAGAAACCACATGACCAAGAAACACAACTTCTCTAAGCCAGAACTCACACTTGCTTAGCTTGGCATAAAGCTGATTCTCCAACAAAGCCTGTAACACAATTATCAAATGCCCCTCATGCTCTTCCTCAGTACGAGAGTACACGAGAATATCATCAATGAACACCACAACAAATTTATCCAAGTATTCATGGAATACTCTATTCATCATGTCCATGAAAGCTGCAGGAGCATTCGTCAAACCAAACGACATCACCAGGAACTCATAATGCCCATACCTCGTTCTGAAGGCTGTCTTTGGCACATCTACATCCTTCACCTTCAACTGTTAATACCCTGACCTTAAGTCAATTTTAGAGAACACAGCCGCTCCCCGAAATTGATCAAAAAGATCATCAATTCTCGACAACGGATACCGATTCTTGATAGTCAACTTGTTAAGCTGACGGTAATCAATACACATTCTCATAGTGCCATCCTTTTTCTTCACAAACAAGACCGGTGCACCCCAAGGCGACACACTCGGCCGAATGAAACCACGATCAAGCAACTCCTGAAGTTGCGTCTTCAGCTCTTTCAACTCTTTAGGTGCCATCCGATAAGGAGTAATGGACACTGGAGTTGTGTTTTCATACATCTCAATTCCAAACTCCACTTCGCGATTAGGAGGCAATCCAGGCAACTCCTCCGGAAACTCTCGCACAGTCCTGATATCTTGCACTCGTAACTCCTTAGAGCTAGGATTCATCACAAAGGCGAGGTAGGCTTCACAACCTTGCCTCAGCATCCGGCTCACTTCCAGTGTAGACACTACATTGGTAAGAAACTTCACATTCTCACCAACCACCACCACCTCGTAATCATCCGCAAGCTTTAACGAAACTCGCTTATTCTCAAAATCTACTACAGCTCGATGCTCAACAAGCCAATCCATACCAAGGATTACATCAAAACCATAGAAAGGCAATTCCATAAGATCAACATGAAAAAACATGATCTTGCATAACCAAGGGACATCTTCTATAAAGCTTTCGCGTCACAACAGTCTCACCAAAAGAACTAGTTACACGCATACAAACATCCAAAGACTCAACAGGCAAACCAAGCAATTGAGCATGCTCACGCAATATGTATGAGTGTGTAGATCCATAATCAATCAAGGAAAGTAATGACAAGGATTGCAAAGTGAAAGTACATGCGATCACATCCGTGTCATTCCTCCCCTCTCTCTGAGCATACACTCTGGCCTGGCCACCACCCTCAGGCTGAACAGCTACCACATGAGCCACATTCCTTCCACCATCCTCCCTGCGCTGGAAGTTACCACGGCCGCGCCCACGACCTCTCTGTGGTGCAACAACTCCCGGAGCACGTCCCTGGCCATCACCAGCCAACAGAGGACACTCCCTCCTCATGTGATCCGCCGAACCACAGTTCCAGCACGAGTTACCGGTCACCACAACAGGAGCCTGAACCTCCCTCGCTGCTCGAGGACAATCACGCCTCAGGTGTCCACGCGATCCACATGTCCAACATGTGTTCGGATCAGCTCTCGCCCTGTCTCCCTGAACAGGCGCACCTTGCCCTCCACCACCACGCCTAGCTGAAGACTGGTACTTCCGATCACGTCCTCTCTTGTTCCGTCCGCCACCGGAACTATAATCAGCAGCTCGCTTGCCCGTACTAAGACCCGCTCCTTTAGAGGATAAACTCAAATTCAACTCAATATCTTTTGCTCTACCAACCAACACATCAAAGTCAGTGTATTCAGCAGCCAGCATATAAGTCTTCACCTCCGTCACCAAACCATAACGGAAACGTTCACACCTCTCCCGCTCATCAGGGATAAGCTCAGGTGCGTACTGACTGTCGAACAAATTGAACCTCGTACTCAGCCACTGTCATGCTCCCTTGAGTAAGAGACATAAATTCCCTTTTCTTTTCATCCAGGTATCGCACACCCAGATACCTCCTCTTGAACGCGTTCAGAAAGAACGTCCAAGTCACATCAGCATCCTCCAATCCGGAGATAGTGGTTGTCCACCAGGTATACCCATCGTCATGCAACAATGATATCACACAGCCCAGCTTTGCACATCATTGCAGTTCATTTGTCCCAAAATTCTCTTGGTACTTTCCAACCAAGACTCAGAACCTTCAGCAGACAAACCCCTGAACTCAGTCCCTCCTAGACTGCGCAAGCGTTCCAGAGGTAATCTAACATTAGCATCCCCCCGATGCCCAGCTCCTTGAGCTCCAGCTACCGCCGCCCGAAAGGCTCCAGCAATAGCTTGTATCAGCATTGTCATATCAGGAGCAGCTTGCCCCTGCCCAGCTTCAGGTCCAGCGACCCCAGCATCAGCACCAACACCAGCTCCCTCCCCCCAGCACCACCACCACCAGGTGGAGGAGGTAAATCCACCACATTTTCAGCATTCTCCTCATTCTCATTTTGAGCCATAGCTCGCGTATTAATCCTCGTCTCTCTACGAGGTCCCATTCACTAAACAATGCAATCACAAATGCAATAAACAAAGTCAGGCTCAACAAGGTAAATAATCCAAGTACTCAAGCTCATTTCCAATTAAAACAAACCATTTCATTAGCTTTGATTTGGCAATGGGTCCCTCTAACATGCTTCACCAAAGCACACACCACAATTGTAACATTCTTACAATTCATACATCATACTTTCACTCAACAAGCATACAAGGCAATCATACACTTATCACCCACATAACCGTTCCCAAATACTTGAGAACTCAGCTCTGATACCACCAAATGTAACCCCCTTAGCTCGGCCTAGACGGTTGACCCGAACTACGAAGATTACACGGGGAAAACCAAAGTCAACCCGAAAGTCAACCTTGATTAACGACCCCTTTTTTTCTATTTAAACTTGTCTAGATGCATACTAACCCTAGGTCAACTCTTGAGATAAGCATACTTGAAAATCACAGCAATCGAAAAACACTTAGGGACTCAATTGCACAACATACAAATTTTAGGGACCAATTTGTAAATTCTGGAAATTAAGAGGACTTAGCCAAATTTTGAGTTACCACTATGAAATTAATCAGGTTTCATGATTCACTGTCAAATTTCATCTCAAACGGACATCTAAAACTCAATCAATTGCATAAACAAAGTTTGGGACTAAAATGTGAGAATTTCAAAACATTTAACCATCAGATTCAGTGCCAAACGGTCGAGTGTTCCGAAACGGGGGAGGACCATTCCGAAACGCGGGACCATTCCGAAACCTGTTGCGGAGCAGGGCTTGACAGTAGCAATTCTGTTCCGGAACGGCTCTACCCGTTTTGAAACGCCATGGTCATTTCAGGCCATCTGTTCCAAAACGGTAGCACCCGTTCCGATACGGACTGCCCAGAATTGCAGACTTTTTCTAGTTTAACACACTTTTGACCCACCAAACACAATCATATGACCTCCATATCATACCAACAAGTCATCAATCAATAAAGGGACATATTAGCATCATCTAATCTCAATCATGGCATCATTCAAGGAAAAACCCCAAATCTATAGGCATGCATCCTATATTAGAAATCATGCATTCATCAATTCATCAAACCAAAAACCAAAAGGCCATTTACATGTTCCAACATCATCAAAGGCATTAAACCAAACTTAGGGAGTCTAAACATCTCCCAAAACACAAACTAGGTTCCCATTGCCAAATGCCAAAAGCTAATTGTGTTATGAAAATAGTCACCATACATGAGCTTAGTCTTTCACTTGGATCCTTGACCTCCTTGCTGCCCTTAAAGCACTTCAACGCTCTGCATTATTGGTTTAAGAAAGAGAGAGCGTAAGCACATAGCATAGTGAGGAATGCTCAATTAAAAACAACACAATAATGCATTTTGTAAAAACACCTTTCCAAGGCCTTTAATTTCAAAACATCATTTATCGTGCATTTATGCATACAATCAAGCATCTCATGCTTCAATCCATCAACATGTCATATTGGCTTACAAGTGATAATCCATAACATTTTACAACTCAAAAACACAATCGGATACGCGGATTACAAGCGTTGTCCCATACGCTTCATACACACTACCAATATCAAGGTGGAGTTTACCGGTACAATCACAACCCTTCAACACCCGTGATGGAGTCTACGGTACAATCACAACCCCTCAACATCACTCATTGGTAGTGGTATAACATCACTAACGAGAACACGGGACACACAACACAAGATCCACACATGGACTTTTAACCACCATTGTGATCTTAAACATCTCGTTAGTGTACTTGGATGGAGTTTACGGTACAATCACAACCCCTCAACATCCAAGGCGACTTTATTCACGGTGCACCCAATCCTATAGCCGGCTAACTATATCCGATTCAAGTACTTTAAAACCAACACATCACTTGCCAATATACATCATTTACCATCATCAATCCACTGTTTTAAAGCATTTAACAAAGCCATTAAATAGTCATGCATTACAATGCATCAAACCACATTTATCAATGTTCAAAACAAGGATCTCTTACCTTGAGCATCCTTCAACACATGGCTTACAAAACCAACATTAAACATGCCAAAATATGCTTTCAAAACAGAATTTAAACATGCAAATAAAACACATTGCATTCAACCATCTCATGGTTCATCAAAAAGAGAGTTTCTTCGAAAAACTTACTCTTGAGCTTAGCTAAGTTGTTTAGACTTAAACTAAGCTCCCATAACCTTCAAACACTGGTTTCAAAGCTGAAAACCAAACTTCACTCACCGATTCCGTTTTGCAAGCTTGCCGAAACGCCGATCAAGCCTCCGGATCAACACCACAAGGATCCGAAGATGTCTCTCCTGTTTTAAACACATCAAAGCAGAGGATTAATGCATCATCATGCATTAATATCTTCAACCAAGACACCTAAACTCGCTGCTCTCATCAACACTCACATTTCGGCTACCAAACACAACCGAAAACACAACCAAACACCTCTACAACATTACCCAGCCAAGATCCATCAAATCCAAACATTCTTAAACATCAATTAACATCCAAAAAGAACCTAATCATGTCCTTTTACCTCTAGCTATAGCAGAACATCAAAATCATCCCAAAAACCACCATTAACTCAAGCAAAAACTTAGGAAAATCAACCTATCCGGGATTGCATTGATTAAACTTCAATTACACATCATTTTTACATCCAATATACATCAAAAAGACATCTCAAAACAAAGCCCAATCATTCAATACGAATTTCATCTAAATTAAATCCAAATCTTGCATTTTAAGCCAAAATCAAGATCACAACATCAAAACCTTTAATAAAACTCAAATCAAGGATTGAGAACTTGAGAATTTCAGTAAAGAACTGAGTATTTAGAGGAGAAGGACGTTCATACCTCTAAATGTGAGTTTCTCCTTGTTTAGAACCAAAATTCTTGAAAATTCAATAGGCAAATGATGAGGATTTAGTGTAGAAATGATTAGAAATCATTTAGAGATTGAAATCTCAACTTTAGGTGTGAAAATCAGAGGAAAAGTGGCTGGGGAAATGTGTTTGGCTGAGGGAAAATGGAGAGAAAATGAAATGGGAAAATTTTGAGAAAAGTTAGTTATAAAACCAAAATATCTATCTTCCCTCCTTTCCTTTTATTAAATAACATTAATTAAATCTTTAATATTAAGAAAAATCTGGAGAAACCTCTTCTTGGGTAAATTAGCTCCTTAAAGATTCAAAGTTTCAATCCTTTTAAAACAGTCACCAACTTTTCAAAAATTACATTTTAGTCACTAACTTGAAATCTCATATTTCCAAACCCCATTTTTGTAAAATTGATTTCACCACTCTCTTATATATAATAAAAGAGGATTTTTAGATATTTTCCCATATTTTTAATGCATCCCGAACTAGGCTTTCCCTAAAAACCACCTTTTATATTCGAACCCAATTTAAACCGGTCCGGTTCAGACCCTAAACTTCCAAGCCCAAAATTGGGGTGTTACAGAAAAAGTGATGGAAAATGAGAAGAGAAAATCCAAGAAAATTAATAGAATAGAAAGAAGATTTGGAAAGACAATTAATCATCCAAACCATACTCAAATATGGTGGTAACTTTTAATTAAAACATTTGAAAAAATAGCTCTCTAAGGATTTTTAGTATTGGCTCAATCACATTTTAGTCAAGTTGTCGCAACCCTTTCGAGCTTCGACATTTTGGAAAACTTTTCAAACACAGAGTCGCCACCAATCTTTTTAAAAAAGTGTGATTGAGTCACTTTAAAATGGGGTTATTTTAATAAAATGTTTTATTTATTAAAATAAAACTTTTGGTGTGCGAAAACCAGAAAACAGGTTCGAGTTCAGTTACGCGTGGGGAAGGGTTAACACCCCCACATTGCCCAAAATTGGTACCTTATTGATTTCAAAAAACGTTTTCAAAATTGGAATTTGCAAGTTCAAGAAGGTTCGATTTCATTTGTTCGTTTAATGAATATTAATGTAACACCCTTACCCTGTCCTAGACGCCCGACCCGAACTAAGAAGATTACACGGGGAAAACCGATGTCAACTCGTTAAAGTCAACCTCGATTAACGACCTTATTTTTTTCCTTTTTATCTTCTCTAGATGCACATTAAGATCCTATATGTTAAACAAAGCATTTTAAAAGAAACGACACAACGATCGGAGTTCAAATATGGGTTCAATTGCGCAAGCGTTACATTTAAGAACTAAACTATAATTTCTGAGAATTACATGGACTAATCCAATTTTAAGTTTACCAATCCTTAATTAGTCATGTAACATGCCACCATGTCAAAATTCATCATAAACGGGTCATCCAAACTCAACTAATTGCACATACAACATTCGGGGACCAAAATGCAACTTTTAAGACTTTAAAAGATACTTTTAATTGAAAACAACGGTCGAGTATCGGTACCCATGAGGCTCGTATCGATACACAAGAAGAAAATAGCTCAATTGGGAAAAAGGTATCAATACCCTTCCCCGCGTATCGATACGCCCTTCAAAGATAGCCTAAGTGTATCGATACGCGGGCAAATCATATCGATACCCTGTGTTGTTTGGCCTACAAAAAGCCTTCGAGTATCGATAATCGATCCCAAGTATCGATACACATACCAGATAGGCTTCAAAAATAACTCCAAAATGCTATTTAATCAATCAGGCATGCTCAAGCATCAATGGATAATCATCCCTAAGCATATTGTCACGGGGTCAGAGTCTTGGCGCATGAACATCTCCCCGTGCGGCAAATCAGGGCTCCCACACGCCCGAGGCTAAGCCTTTTTCATATTTGACGCTTACTGTTTTCGCCCTCCCATGGGCTCAGCAGGGAAGCGGGGACAGCTCCTGACCAGTGTGGTGCTTAACCAGCACGCTTATCTGAGGACTGGACTGTTGTACGACACGTACTACACCCTTATTGCTATCCCGCATCCCGCATTAAGCACAACCAGAAAGCATCTCGTGCGGTTCCGCCTGTCACGACGAACGGACCGTGACATTCTCCCCTACTCAATTCAAGCACGCCCTCGTGCATGGGGAGAAAACTCTTTCCCTCTTCTCTTTTAATTAGAACGGATCTCGTGTGCAATTCTCTGCCTGCTCGCCCTCTTCACTAAGGCTCCGACACATGCGGCTACGAGTGCTTAGCGAACTTTCGCTGCGGCTTCCTGCCTACTCGTCCTCGTCTCAATCTCTTTCTAGAGGACCCACTCGCGAACACCCCCTCATTAGGGTGCGAGGCACATGCTCGTCCACTTGACTTGCTACACAACACAAGGAGAGCTTGGTAAACTCACAGCTAGCACGCAGTCTGGCTCTGATACCACTTGTCACGGGGTCAGAGTCTTGGCCTAGGAACATCTCCCTGTGCAGCACCTCAGTGCTCCCAAACGCCCGAGACTAAGCCTTTTTCATCTCTGATGCTTACTGGTTTCGCCCTCCCATGGGCTCATCAGGGAAGCGGGGATAGCTCTCAACCAGTGTGGTGCCTAACCAGCACGCCCATCCGAGGACTGGACGGTTGTACGGCACGTACTACACCCTTATTGCTATCCCGCATCCTACATTAAGCACAACTAGAAAGCATCTCGTGCGGTCCCGCCTGTCACGACGAACGGACCGTGACAATATACTACAGGTCAATCATGCTTAAATGCAACTACAAGAGTTATACCAATCCAACATATGTAACACTAGTAAGCTATAACATGCATCTCATGGGCGAAACCACAAAACATATGAAAAAGCATCATTCTACCTCAAACACCATATAATGGCCATTTTAAAAACTCAAATAGACAAACCAACATATCTCAACCAGGAAGTTCTAAAACAAATCTCCCCAAACTGAGGTTCTTTCCCCATTTCAAAATCTAGTTATTTAAATCCACCAAAGTTCATACTTGAGTTTGAGTGCGAATTAGGTGCTCTCACTTGCTACTCCTCAGCACTCAAGCTTAGTTATCCGCATTGATGGAAAAAGGAGCTTAAGCACTCTTTCTTAATGAGGGAAAGCTCAACATACATTAACAATGCAGTTTTTAAAACACAAGTTGTAACCATATCATGCTCAATCTTATTTCAAGGTTTCAAAACCAAAGCAAATTGTTCTTTAACCATGTTCCATATGTATCATTAGTCACATACATTGTCCACAATGCAAATCCACACTAAGCCTCACTTGCTTAATTCACATGCATAGATTTGTCTTATGCAACATCTCATCATCAAGCATCTCATGCACAATAATCCAGTATTCATTCATTATAAACATGATACATGGGTAACAATAAACACATATATTGTCTTACAACATCCCGACATAGGCTCACCCCTATCCGTTGTGATAGACTCACCTCTATCAGTTTTACAAACAATATCGGATACACGGACTTGTATAGGCTCACCCCTATACTCAATGATGGGCTTACCTCCATCTTAATGGCTACGAATGAAATTAGGCTCACCTCTAACCCATAGTGATAGACTCACCTCTACCACCCACAATAGACTCACCCCTATTATGTCACGTAGCTAGACACACATACGATTTATAGATTATAGTGCACTCACATCCTATTGGTCGACCAATATATCCATATATTTAAAATAGGTCACTCACTTGCCAATATACCCATAAAACCATGTTAACTCATTGCTTACAATGCATCATTAGAGATCATCTTATATCCCAAAATCAACATGCTTTTAAATAGCAAAAACCATCTCATACAAGATCATACCATCTTGTATCAAACCAAACCTGTAACACCTGGGTTTAGGGGTCGGGAGTTGAGTGTGTGAATCGGGTTCGAGTCGTTGGGCTCGTTTTAATTAAAATGGACTTTGTTTTTAAACTTAAAAAGGGCTTGAATTTCATTAAGGGCAAAAAGGTAATTTTTAAAATAAAGGAAAAAGATAAGTAAAAAGGGGCTAGTCTTCTCAATCTTCTTCCTTCATCCAATTTCTACGACAAAAACCTCCCAAAATCCCCAAGTTACTATTCCATCAATTTTCTTCACGATTTCAAGAGCTTTCATCAAGGTAAGAGCGTTTTTTACTTCTCCTCATCATTCCTAACATTTCTATACTTTTAGTTTTTCATAAACATCATTTTTGAAGTTTTTAGAGTTTTCATGTTTTGGGGAAAAGGAAGAAGCTTTAATAGGTTTTTGTTTGATTTTCGATTTGCAAAGTTTATTTATGTTTTAATCTTGCCCTAAGGAGTATTATATGTGAAAATGGTGGGGTTTTGATGAAAATCCAGAAATGGTTTTTTGTGGGTGTTTTAAAGGGGTGCAAACTTAGGTTTTTGAGGTAGTTTGGTGTAGGAAAGTTGGGCTGATGATTTGGTGATGCTTGAGGGATGTTTTGAAGGTTTTTAATGATGACTTGGGTATTGGAATCGATAGATTTCTACTGGGTTAAGTCCATGTCCGAAAATAAGGATTTTGTGTTAGTTTTGGCT
This sequence comes from Hibiscus trionum, assembly GCA_030270665.1. Classification (NCBI taxonomy): domain Eukaryota; kingdom Viridiplantae; phylum Streptophyta; class Magnoliopsida; order Malvales; family Malvaceae; genus Hibiscus; species Hibiscus trionum. Next base: position 18,790,489 of record BSYR01000010.1, read on the forward strand.
TAGAAGTGTAGAGAAATAGTCTTGTGTTTGTAACCTGATTTGTGATAGTGTTTTGTGGATGATTTGTGTAGTAATATGTTGTTTTTGATTGATTATAATCAAGGGAAACCGTTGGAGAAGCTTCGGGCTCGATTCTGGGAAATTTGGAGGCTTGATCGGCTTTCTCAATTTGCTTTAAGGGTGCTCGGTGAGTGGTTTGTTTAAAACGTTTTTAAATTGGCTCAAATGCGTGGTTGAGGTGTTGGATTGTGCTTGGTAAGATTCCATGTTCATACATCCTCTTAATCTTTGGCTATGTTGCTATGTTAGTGTAAATGTATGCCTTGTGAATGTCTTAAGGATATCATGCTTTGAACCCTGCATTGTCGTTGTTTTGTTTTAGAGCTCCCTCACTAAGCTTCCAGCTTACGCTCTCGTTTTTAGGAATGTAGATCACTATTGTGGAGTTAGCAAGGAGCAAGGAAAGGGCATCCAAGCACGCTTGTGGTTGCTCAAGTATGGTTTTAGTAAATAAAGTAGTAGTTTAGCAATGGGGGATACTACGTGTTATAGGAGCATGTGTTAGACTCCTACTTTGTTAATGTTTTGTGATGATGACATGTAAACCATGTTTATGTTGATGCCTAAGTGTTTGTATTTGAAGGACTATAACCATGTTTTATGAATGCTTATGTTTTTGTTTTGTGTTGAGGCATCTACCCTTGTTATGCAATGCTTATGTGGAGGTATGTTTCCTTTGAATGAAATTGACTTGTTGTGTACGTTTGTAAGTTTGAACATGCTTGTATACTTTTATGCAAGTTTCCTTAATGTATGCTTATCTTGGTGATTGATGCTTCGTTGTATGTTTAAATCGCTCTGTATGCTTATCTATGGTTGCCTAGTGATTTATGAGAGTTGTTATGTTGCTAGTCGAGTCGTTAAGTGCAACTAGAGTCGAGTTCTTGTGTTTTTAGTAGCCAAAATGAGGTTTGTAGTGCAGGGCGTATCGATACGCGTAAAGGCCGTATCGATACGGTCCTATGCTTTGAACCTTATTTTTGGCTAAGCGTATCGGTACAGGAGGGTGTATCGACACGCCAAGAGCTCTCTGGAAATCTAAGAAATTGATGGGATTTTGGCGTATCGGTACGGGTCCTAGGTGTATCGGTACGGTCTTCGTAGTTTGACCGTGAGAAGTTGACCGTTGAGGGCGTATCGATACAGTCTTCTTGTGTATCTATTCGGTCTCCCTAGGTTAACTTTGGGTTGTTCACCAAGTATAGGCGTACCGATACGGTCTTCTAGCGTATCGATATGGCCTGTTGTAATGGGTAAAATGGGTTGCTTAATTGCTTGTTTTGTATGTTTTGTATCCGCGTGTCTTTCACGCTGCGTGCCCTTTCATATAGGATATACTAAAGCATCTAGACAAGATACATTAAAAGAAATTTTCTAGGGTTGCTAATCGAAGTGGAGCCTTAACGGGTTTCGCTTCGGATTTCCCCGTGTAACCTGTTCGGACCGGTCTGTCGTCTAGCCCGGGACGAGGGGGTTACATCTGTTGGTATCAGAGCCTGAGCTTTTTGCGACCTCGGGTAGGTAAGTAAGGTAAGCTTATGTTGCAATGTCTCGGTGTATGTTGTATGGTGAATGTTTTGCTATACATGCTTATTGTTTGCTTGCTTGCTCGGTGTTTGAAAGCATGTGTTAGTACGGTTGTCGTGTTGAGGCGTGGTGTTGAGTTCCCATTGCTACTATTACTTATTTAAAAAGATTTTGTAAAGGAATACTTGAGAACGTTGGACCCTTGCCTTTGCTAACTTAATCTTTGTGTGTTTGTTTTCTTGTAGTTGTTATCTTGCTAGCTGTGAGATGAGACATAGAGGTAGCCCTAGGATGGTTCATCCGGAACCACAGGTAGCGGCTCCGAAAGTTGAGCCGGTTGTTGAGGCGGAGGCTCCTCCACCCCCTTATTCTCCTCCTCGTCAAGAGGGAGGTGAGGCGAGAGCTGAGGGTGTAGGACCTCAGGTTGGCCAAGGTCTGGCCGGTATAGATATGGCTCCGTTGGTTTAGGAAATAGCTGGGGCTTTCCAGGCAGCTATGGTCGGGAGACGGGCAGTGGCACAACCTCTAGGTGAGGGCACCGATATGCCACTTAAGAGGCTTCGAAGTTTGGGAGGTGAAGAGTTTTGAGGGTTGGCGCCTGAGATATCAAAGGCTTGGTTAGACAAGACAATTCGTATTTTGTCTCAGATGGGTTGTACTGGAGCACACAAGATGGGGTGCGTTGTTTCTCTGCTTCAGGGTGATGCCTACAGTTGGTGGGTCACCATCATTACCGGCATGCCAGATGCCGAGGTCACTTGGAAGTTCTTTGAGTCTGCTTTCCGCAAGAAGTATCTGGGTCCCCGTTATCTTGATGAGAATAAGAGAGAGTTCATGGCTTTGCTTCAGGGGAATATGACAGTGACCGAGTATGAGATACGGTTTGTCAGATTGAGTCAGTATGCGTCCGAGCTAGTTCCTACTGAGAGGGAACGATGCGACCGTTTTCGTTACGGGTTGAGTGAGGAGGTAAAGAGGTACACTTTGGCTACGGACTACAAAGTCTTCGATTTCTTGGTCGCTAGGGCCAAGGAAATAGAGCACAGTTTGGGTTTGACCAAACGTTCAGGTGGTTCTAGTTCAAGGAAGAGGTCTGGCGACGTTGATAGAGGTGATGCCAAGAGGCATAGGGACAATAGGCATCATTATGATCATAGACGTGGTGGTGGTAAGCACGGTAGAGGCCATCAGGGCCAGAGATCTGGTGGGCGTTTGCCCGAGTGCACTAGATGCGGAAGGAATCACACCGGTGAGTGTTGGGGAAACTTTCATTCGTGTTGGAACTGTGGAGCTAGAGATCACCTTAAGCGTGATTGTCCACATCAGGCTGAGTATGCACCAGTTCAGGTCCAGGCTCCTGCTAGAGCTATTGATTATCCGAGAGGCCGTGGGCGCGGTCGATGTAACTTTCAGCCAAGGAATGATAGCCAGAGGAATATGGCACATGTAGTTACGGTTCATCCAGAGGGCAGAGGTCAGACTAGAGTTTATGCTCAGCGAGAGGGACAGAATGACACAGATATGATTGCAGGTAATTTCTCGATACAGTGTCTGAGTTTTCTTTCCTTGATTGACTCCAGGTCTATGCATTCTTATATTTTGAGTGAGCATGCAAAGATGTTGAATATACCTTGTGAGGTATTATAGGTAGGTGTTAGTGTTACTAGTTCCTTCAGGGATATAGTAGTCGTTAGGAAGATGTACAGAAGGTGTCCGTTAATGGTTCAAGGGCATATATTTCCAGTGGATATGATGGAGTTACCGTTTTATGGTTTCGATTTGATTTTGGGTATGTACTGGCTTACTGAACATAGAGCTAGGATAAATTTCGAAACTAAGAGAGTTTTCTTGAAGCTTGTGGATGACTATGAGATTGTGGTAGTAGGTGAGCATGTGAAATTCTTGTCGAATGTTGTTTCAACCTTAGAGGTTCAGAGATTAGTTGAGTTGGGTTGTTGTTGAGTGTGTAAAAGTTCTATTATTTACACCATATTTAACCCATATTTCTGCTGCATTCAAGCATTATTCATTGCATTTAGGTTAGTTTACAGCAAAACATCACAAATATATTAAAAGGCACAGTTTCTACTAAGAATGGTTGTTTTTGCAGGTTGCTGCTGTAGCAGACGGAATAGGCAGGCGCTGGGCAGTGAAGCAGAAGAGCTGGAACTGGACAAGCAGTCAAGGAGGACGATGCTGCCATGGTTGCTGCTGTGACAGCAAAGGACGACAGCAGTTTTGAGGAGAAGAAGCAAAGTGGACCTCGACAGATAGAGAAAATTCAGCCCGTCTGTCGTGTGAAAACTCTATATTTTCCCCTGCCCCAGATCAAAAGGAATGTGAAGCCCAAAGTTCAAGGATGGAAAATCCCAAGGAAGAAAGATGACGGCTGGAAAGTAGATTCCTTGAAGATTTAGTCTTTATTAGAATCATACTTTCATTTAAAGTTGTATTCTTGCTATTTTAGATAACTTGAGCCCAAAGCCTATATAAGGGCATATATTTTGACCTAGGAGGCATAACCGATTACCCTAGCTTCCTTCCCAAAACTCTAGCCGTTTTTCTTCCCACAACATGTTCTAACTTCCCCCTAGGGCCACGGGTTGATTTGTAAAGTAGTTGCAAGGGTTGTTTTGGTTTAGGAATTTTCAGTTCAATAAAATAAACTTCAAGTTCTCTTATTTTGGTTATTAATATCTTGCAAGAGCATCAGGAGAGCATTGTGAGGTTATCTATTTACTTAGCATCGGGAGAGTTAAGTATACGAAAGAAATAAGAGCAAGTTCTCTAGCTTATAGTTGAACTATCTCGGACCTAGGGATAGGACGCGGTTAAGTGGCTAAAGAAGAATTCATCCATATCGGTGTTCATCCTTTGATTCAGGCCGGGAGGTATCATCAAAGACGTGATCATCGACAGACTTGGACCTAGGGATAGGCCAAGGCACATCTGGGATTCTTGCCAAACTTGAGGTACCGAGTTGATTGTTCGCTGCCGCGACAAGCAACGGACTGCTGCCGCGACAGGTGCTGCCGCGACGGGGACGACGACAGAACTGGAGTTCCGAGACTTAGCAATACCTGCACTACTGAGCAATTCAATACCAGCCCATTCTCTCTATCTTGATTTTCCTACTCTTTTATTTACGTTTACTTTATTATTCTCGTGACAACTTTCTCAAAAATTTTCTTTACTTTCATGCAGTGATTTAACGTGAAGCTATTAGCCCAATCCCTGTGGAGACGATATCCGATACTTCGTATCACTTCACTACTTGCGTCGTGTACACTTGCACTACAATTGCGATAGACTCTTTTACACGCAACAAGTTTTTGGCGCCGTTGCCGGGGATTGGCAACATAACTCTACCTTTTCTTTTACTGCACTTTTGTTTTTGTTTTTATTTTTATTTTTCTGTTTTTCTTTGGTGTGTTCAACTCTTGCTTTTAACAAGGTTTCTTGTTTATGCGCAGATCGAAACGAGGTGAAGATCCTGAGTATCCATTAGATCCGGAAATCGAACGTTCATTCAATCTCAAGAACCAACTTCGTCACATTCTAGCCAGGAACGAGTACCTTGAGGAACAGTTAGAGACAATGGCACACTGAGGAGACGACCCTCCTGTTGGAGATGGAGAGGGTAGACAGCCTGTCGTCGATCCTGCTGCCGTTGCCGGACGACGGTCCTGTCGTGACTACATGTTGAACGATCATGTAGAACTGGAAACCACGCTGTCGAACATAGATGTTGACAACTTCAAGCTGAAACCTGTTATGTTTAGCATGATCAACAATGCTGGTCAATTCAGTGGTGCTGTTACAGAGGATGCTAGGGAGCATCTAAAAACGTTCCAGGAGATCTGTGGTTCGTTTAGACTGCCAGGAGTTAATCCGGAGATACTGAGGCTTCGGTTATTTCCCCATTCATTGAGGGTGTAACCCCCTTAACCCGACCTAGACGGTTGACCCGAATTAAGAAAGTCACACGGGGAAAACCAAAGTCAACCCGAAAGTCAACCTTGATTAACGACCCTTTTTTTTCTTTTTAAACTTGTCTAGATGCACATTAACCCTAGTTATGATCATTCAAACAACATACTCAAAGATCATAAACATCAGAGATCGAACAGGGAACCAACTGAACAAATTACAACTTTAGGGACCAAATTGTAAATTCTGATAAATATAAGGACTTCACCCAAATTAAAGTTACCAACTTGAAATTAATCATGTTTCATGCATCTCGGCCAAATTTCAGCTCAAACGGACATTCCAAACTCATACAATTGCACATACAAGTTTCAGGACCAAAATGCAAACATTTTGAAACATATAACTACCAATGTCAGCCCCCAACGGTCATCCGTTCCGAAACGGGAGACAGCCCGTTTCGAAACGCGGGGCCATTCCGCAACGCGTACCGAAACGAGGGCTGACAGTAGCCTTTCCGTTTCAGAACGGTGTCACCCGTTTCGGACGCCTGGGCTGCTTCGAGGCACCCGTTCCGAAACGGCAGGCACTGTTCCGATACGGCCTGCACAAAATGCAGAAATTTGCTTGCCTAAACATGCAATTGACCAACCAATCATGCTCCAATTGCTATCAAACTTTACCAGCATCACATACAACATACAAGAGACATATTTGAATCAACCAATCATCATTATATCAACATATATGAAAAGCCCCAAATCTAAAGGCATGCTTCCTACACAAGCAACCATTCATGCACAAAAGCCTTCAAACCAACACATAATGGCCAATTACAAAAACCAACATTAACAACAACATAAATCCAACTTAGGGAGTTCCAAACATCTCCCAAAATAGCAACATAGGTCCCCCATTGCCAAATGCCAAAAGCTAAAAGTGTTTAAGAAAACCTTCTCATACATGAGCTTAACTTCCACTTGAGTGCTTGCCCTCCTTGCTGCCCTCAATGCACTTTAATGCTCTGCATTATTGGTTTAAGAAAAGAGAGAGAGCGTAAGCAAAAGCTTAGTGAGGAAAGCTCCTTAGAACCACACAATAATGCATTTATAAAACTCATTTATAAATCATGCTTCAAAATACATTTAGACATGCTCACAAGCAATCTTAAACAAGCATCTCATGCTTCACATCATAACATGTCATATTGGCCACAAGTGATAATTACCATCTTTAAAACAAGATCAACATAAGACTCACACATGGACTTTTAAACACCATTGTGATCTTATCCCCAAGGACTTTTAAACACCTTGGCCCATGGACTTTTAAACACCATGGCAAGGACCACACAAGGACTTTTAAACACCTTTGTGTCCTTAACAAGTTTCACCTCAAGGACTTTTAAACACCTTGACCCCAAGGACTTTTAAACACCTTGGCCATGGACTTTTAAACACCATGATATAAATCACCACAAGGACTTTTAAACACCTTGGCCCAAGGACTTTTAAACACCTTGGAAAGGACCACACAAGGACTTTTAAACACCTTTGTGTCCGTAACAAGAACCATCCAAGGACTTTTAACCACCTTGATGTTCTTAAGTAAACAAGGCTCACTCAAGGACTTTTAACCACCTTAGTGACCTTAACCTTTTCAAAAACATCACTTGCCAATATACATCATATATCATCAATAATCCACTGTTTTAAAGCATTTAACCAAGCCATAAACATCATGCATCTTTAAGCATCAAACAACATTTATACAATGTTCAAAAACAAGGAACTCTAACCTTGAGCTTCCTTAAACACATGGCTTATAATCTCAGCAACACACATGCTAGATATGCTTTAAAAACAGAATTTAAACATGCAACAAACACATTGCACCCAACCATCACATGGTTCCTCAACAAGAGAGTTTTTCCGAAAACTTACTCTTGAGCTTAGCAAAGTTGTTTAGACTTAGACTAAGCTCCCAAACCTCCAAAACATTGGTTTCAAAGCCGAAAACCAAAATCCACTCACCGATTCCGTTTCGCCTCTTGCCGAAACACCAAATCAAGCTTCCGGATCACCACCACTTGGATCCAAAGATGACTCCCCTGTTTTAACACATTAAAACAGTAGATTAATGCATCATCATGCATTAATAGCTTCAATGAAAGCACCTAAACTCGCTGCTCTCATCCACACTCCATTTTCGGCCACCAAACACAACCGAAAATGTATCCAAACAACTCCTCAACAAAGCCCAGCCATAAACCATCAAAACTAAGCATCCTTAAACATCATTTAACAACTAAAAAGGACCTAACAACATCCTTATACCTCCAGCAACAACAGATCCACAAGATCACCCAAAAACAACCAAGAACCACAAGCTAAACTTAGGAAATTCAACCTATCCGGGATTGCATTAGTTAAACTCAAATCCATATCAAATTAACATTAATTTATCACCAATTATACACCTCAAATCACTGCTTTAACAGATCCAACGAAAATTCATCAAAAATCATCAAATCTTGCATTTAAAGCCAAGATCCATTACACAACCTTAAAAACCTTTTATAAATCACCAAATAAGGATTGAGAACTTAGGAATTTCATTAAAGAACTTGAAGTTCAGAGGAGAAGGACGTTCTTTCCTCCAAACTTGAGTTTCTCCTCTTTTAGAACCAAAAAGCTTGAAGAATCCAACGGCAATTGGTGAGGTTTTGTTGATAAGATGATTAGCAATCAAAAGAGGATTGAAAAGAGAGATTTTAGTGTCAAAATCAGAGGTGAAATCTCTGGAGAAAAGTGTTTGGTTTGAGAGAAAATGAGAGAAAAGAAAAATGAGATTTTAGGAAAATTAGTTAGGAAATAACTTCCCTCCACTTTTCCTTTTGTTTAAAATCAGAATTAAAGCATAAAATATCTTAGAAAAATCTGGAGAAACTCCCTTTGGGTAATTAGCTCCTTAAAGATTCAAAGTTTCAATCCTTTCTAAAACAGTCACGCAGTTTTCAAAATTTACATTTTGGTCACTAGCCAAAATGTCACCATTCCAAACCTCATTTTGTAAAATTGATTTCACAGTTCACTTATATATATTAAAAGAGGATTTTAGAACATTTTTCCATATTTTTAATGCAACCCGAACTAGGCTTTCCTAAATTCAGTCTTATATATTCGAACCGCACTTTGACCAAACCGGTCAACGCCCAAAACTTTCAAGCCCAAAACCAGGGCGTTACAACTCTCCCCCCCTTAAGAAATTTCGTCCTCGAAATTTACCTGAAGGAAAGAGATAAGGAAACTACTTCAGCATGTCATCCTTCCGCTCCCACGTGGCTTCCTCAACACCGCGGTGCTTCCACAACACCTTTACCAACTCAATGGTCTTGCCACGAAGAACCTTGCTATCCGAATCCAGAACCTTCACCGGTTCCTCATCATAGGTCAAATCCGGATTCAATTGCACTTCCTCCACAGGCATCACATGCGAAGGATCAGATCTATACTTCCGGAGCATAGAAACATGAAACACATCATGAATCTTCTCCAACTCTTGAGGTAACCTCAACCTGTACGCAACAGGACCCACACGCTCAACCACCTCGTATGGTCCAATGTACCTAGGGCTCAACTTACCCTTACGGCCAAACCTCATCACCTTCTTCCAAGGCGAAACCTTCAAGAACACACGGTCACCCACCGCATACTCAATCTCCTTACGCTTCAAATCCGCGTAAGACTTCTGCCTATCAGAAGCTGCCTTCAAACGCTCACAAATGAGCTTCACCTTCTCGGTGGTTCCTTTCAACAAAGCCGGTATCGAAACCAACTTCTGACCCGTTTCAGCCCAACAAAGAGGAGTCCTACACTTCCTCCCTTACAAAGCCTCGTAAGGTGCCATTTGAATGCTCGCCTGATAACTATTGTTATAAGCAAACTCAACCAAGGGCAAATGCTTCTCCCAAGAGCCCTGAAACTCAATCACGCAGCACCTCAACATATCCTCCAAAATCTGGATAACACGCTCAGACTGACCATCCGACTGAGGATGATAGGATGTACTGAAATTCAACCTCGTACCAGAGCTTGATGCAAACACTGCCAGAACCGCGATGTGAACCTCGGATCCCTATCCGACACAATCGACTTTGGCACACCATGCAGCCGCACAATCTCCGCAATGTACAGCTCCGCAAGCTTATCCAAAGAGAACGTAGTATGCACAGGCAAGAAATGCGCACACTTCGTTAGGCGATCCACAATCACCCACACCGAATTCTTCCTCGACGGTGACAAAGGTAAACCAGATACAAAATCCATGGTAACCCTTTCCCACTTCCACTCAGGGATTCTCAACGGTTGTAACAACCCTGAAGGAAACTGATGCTCAGCCTTAACTCGCTGACACACCATACACCTGCTGACAAACTCCGCAACATCCTTTTTCAAACCCACCCAATAGTACTCATCACGAAGATCTCGATGCATCTTAGTACTACCTGGGTGCATAGCAAAAGGACTACTATGACCTTCAGTCAGAATAGTACGCCTCAACTACGCATCATTAGGCACCACTATCCGACTCCCAAAACACAACACTCCATCATCATTAAAACAGAAATCCGAAGGTCTACCCTCCGCGATATCCTGAACATGCGGCACCAAGGAATCATCCAGCAACTGCTTTTCCTTGATCATCTGAACCAAAGATGGTTTCACTTGCAACTCAGCCACAAGACCACCATCACGCGAAATACTCAAACTGGCTAACATAGCCCTCAGCTCAACAGCTACCTTCCTACTCAAGGCATCCGCTACAACATTAGCCTTCCCAGGGTGATACTCAATCGTCAAATCATAATCCTTGAGCAACTCCACCCAACGTCGCTGCCTGAGATTCAACTCCTTCTGAGACATCAGATACTTCAAACTCTTGTGATCCGTGTACACAGTACACTTCTCACCATACAGGTAATGTCTCCAGATCTTCAGAGCAAAAACCACTGCAGCCAACTCTATGTCATGCGTAGGATAATTGCGCTCATGCACCTTCAACTACCGCGATGCATAAGCCACCACCTTACCCTCTTGCATCAACACACATCCCAAACCAACATAGGATGCATCACTATACACCACAAACTCTTTCTCTGATTCAGGTTGAACCAAGATAGGAGCTTGCGTCAAAGCTGCTTTAAGCTTCTCAAAAGCCTGCTGTCTCGCTTCCGTCCATTCATACTTAACATCCTTCTGCAACAACTTCGTCAAAGGTGCAGCAATCTTAGAAAACCCATCCACAAACCTCCGATAGTATCCTGCCAAACCGAGGAAACTACGAACTTCATGAACAGACTTAGGAACCTTCCAATTCATCACCGCCTCAACCTTCTGAGGATCAACCCGAATCCCCTTAGCAGAAACCACATGCCCAAGAAACACCACCTCACTTAACCAGAACTCGCACTTGCTCAGCTTAGCATAAAGCTGATTCTCCAACAAAGCCTGCAAAACAATCCTCAAATGCTCTTCGTGCTCCTCCTCAGTACGCGAGTACACGAGGATATCATCGATGAACACCACAACAAACTTGTCCAGGTATTCATGAAACACACGATTCATCATGTCCATGAAAGCAGCAGGAGCATTGGTTAAACCAAACGGCATCACCAGTAACTCATAATGCCCGTACCTTGTCCTGAAAGCTATCTTAGGCACATCCACATCTTTCACCTTCAACTGGTAATACCCTGACCTCAAGTCAATCTTAGAGAACACAACAGCTCCCCGAAATTGATCAAAGAGATCGTCAATTCTCGGCAAAGGATACCGATTTTTGATAGTCAACTTGTTCAGCTGACGGTAATCAATGCACATCCTCATAGTGCCATCCTTCTTCTTCACGAACAAGACCGGTGCACCCCAAGGAGACACACTCGGCCGAATGAAACCACGCTCAAGCAACTCTTGCAACTGCGTCTTCAGCTCTTTTAGCTCCTTAGGTGCCATCCTATAGGGAGTAATGGACACAGGAGTTGTATTCTCATACAGCTCAATCCCAAACTCCACCTCGCGATTAGGAGGTAAACCAGGCAACTCCTCAGGAAACACACCAGGAAACTCCTTCACAACCCTGATATCTTGCACCCTCAACTCCTTAGAGCTAGGATTCATCACAAAAGCTAGGTAAGCTTCACAGCCTTGCCTCAGCATCCGGCTCGCCTCCAACGTAGACACCACATTGGCAAGAAACTTCACATTCTCACCAACCACAACAACTTCATAATCAACCGCAAGCTTCAGCGAAACTCGCTTATTTTCACAATCCACCACAGCACGATGCTCAGCAAGCCAATCCATACCAAGGATTACACCAAAACCATAGAAAGGTAACTCCATGAGGTCAACATGAAAAACATGATCTTGAACAACCAAAGGACACCTTCTATACAGCTTTCGAGTCACAACAGTCTCACCAAAAGAACTAGTGACACGCATACCAACATCCAAAGACTCAACAGGCAAACCAAGCAATTCAGCATGCTCACGCAATATGTAAGAGTGCGTAGATCCAGAATCAATCAAGGAAAGTAATGACAAGGATTGCAGAGTAAAAGTACCTGCGATCACATCCGCGTCATTCCTCCCCTCTCGCTGAGCAAACACTCTAGCCTGCCCGCCACCCTCTGGCTGCACAGCTACAACATGAGCCACACCTCGGCCACCTTCCTCTCTCCGCTGGAAATTACCACGGCCGCGCCCACGACCTCTCTGCGGTGCTGCAACAACAGGAGCACGAACTTGGCCACCAGCCAACATAGGACAATCACGCCTCAAATGATCCAAAGATCCACAGCTCCAGCAACCATTACCAGCTGCCGCAACAGGAGCTTGCACCTCCCTCACAGCACGAGGACAATCACGTTTCATGTGACCATGAGAACCACAAATCCAACAAGCACTCGGATCAGCTCTAGCGTTGCCTCCCCGAGCAGGTGCTCCACCACCTCGCTTAGCCGAGGACTGATACTTCTGATCACGTCCCCTCTTGTTCCGTCCACCACCAGAACTATACTCAGCTGCTCGCTTACCAGCACCTTTAGCAGATAAACCCAAGTTCATCTCAATATCCTTAGCTCGGCCCACCAACACATCAAAATCATCATACTCGGTAGCCAGCACATACATCTTCACATCCGTCACTAAGCCATAACGGAACCTTTCACACCTCGCCCGCTCATTCGGGACTAGCTCAGGTGCATACTGACTGAGTCGAACAAACTGTACTTCATACTCAGCCACCGTCATGCTCCCTTGAGTAAGAGACATGAACTCCCTCTTTTTCTCATCTAGGTACCTCACACCCAGATACCGTCTCTTGAACACATTCTGAAAGAATGTCCAAGTCACATCAACTTCTGCCATCCCAGCAATAGTGGTTGTCCACCACGTATATGCATCCTTCTGCAGCAAGGACACAACACAGCCAAGCTTCTGCACATCAGTGCAACTCATCTGACCTAAGATCCTCTTGGTACTCTCTAACCAAGCCTCAGAACCCTCAGCAGACATACCCCTAAACTCAGTCCCTCCTAGACTGCGCAAACGCTCCAAAGGTAGTCTAACTCCAGCATCTTCCTGATGCCCAGCTCCTCGAGCTCCAGCTACCGCTGCTTGAAAAGCACCAGCTATAGCTTGAATTAACACCGTCATGTCAGGAATAGCTTGCCTCTGACCAGCCTCAGGTCCTGCAGCCTCAGCACCAGCTGCAGCTCCAGCTTCCTCAGCCCCAGCACCACCACCACCAGGTGGAGGAGGTAAAACCGCGCTCTCAACGTTCTCCTCATTTTCATTCTCATTCTGAGACGTAGCTCGCACATTACTCCTCAACTCTCTACGAGGTGCCATACTATAATTATGCAATCACAATGCAAAATAAACAAAGTCAGGCCCAGCAAGGTAAGCAATCCAAGTACTCAAGCTCATTTCCAATTAAAAACAACATCATTTCATTAGCTTTGATTTGGCAATGGGTACCCACAACATGCTTCATCACAGCATACATCTCAATTGCAACATACATGCAATCCACTCAACATGCTTTCACTCAACAAGCATACAAAGCATACACAGTTTAAACATTCACATACACATTCCCATTTACTCGAGAACTCAGCTCTGATACCACCAAATGTAACCCCCTTAACCCGGCCTAGACGGTTGACCCGAATTAAGAAAGTCACACGGGGAAAACCAAAGTCAACCCGAAAGTCAACCTTGATTAACGACCCTTTTTTTCTTTTTAAACTTGTCTAGATGCACATTAACCCTAGTTATGATCATTCAAACAACATACTCAAAGATCATAAACATCAGAGATCGAACAGGGACCCAATTGAACAAATTACAACTTTAGGGACCAAATTGTAAATTCTGATAAATATAAGGACTTCACCCAAATTAAAGTTACCAACTTGAAATTAATCATGTTTCATGCATCTCGGCCAAATTTCAGCTCAAACGGACATTCCAAACTCATACAATTGCACATACAAGTTTCAGAACCAAAATGCAAACATTTTGAAACATATAACTACCAATGTCAGCCCCCAACGGTCATCCGTTCCGAAATGGGAGACAGCCCGTTTCGAAACGCGGGGCCGTTCCGCAACGCGTACCGAAACAAGGGCTGACAGTAGCCTTTCCGTTTCAGAACGGTGTCACCCGTTTCGGACGCCTGGGCTGCTTCGAGGCACCCGTTCCGAAACGGCAGGCACTGTTCCGATACGGCCTGCACAAAATGCAGAAATTTGCTTGCCTAAACATGCAATTGACCAACCAATCATGCTCCAATTGCTATCAAACTTTACCAGCATCACATACAACATACAAGAGACATATTTGCATCAACCAATCATCATTATATCAACATATATGAAAAGCCCCAAATCTAAAGGCATGCTTCCTACACAAGCAACCATTCATGCACAAAAGCCTTCAAACCAACACATAATGGCCAATTACAAAAACCAACATTAACAACAACATAAATCCAACTTAGGGAGTTCCAAACATCTCCCAAAATAACAACATAGGTCCCCCATTGCCAAATGCCAAAAGCTAAAAGTGTTTAAGAAAACCTTCTCATACATGAGCTTAACTTCCACTTGATTGCTTGCCCTCCTTGCTGCCCTCAATGCACTTTAATGCTCTGCATTATTGGTTTAAGAAAAGAGAGAGAGCGTAAGCAAAAGCTTAGTGAGGAAAGCTCCTTAGAACCACACAATAATGCATTTATAAAACTCATTTATAAATCATGCTTCAAAATACATTTAGACATGCTCACAAGCAATCTTAAACAAGCATCTCATGCTTCACATCATAACATGTCATATTGGCCACAAGTGATAATTACCATCTTTAAAACAAGATCAACATAAGACACACATGGACTTTTAGACACCATTGTGATCTTATCCCCAAGGACTTTTAAACACCTTGGCCCATGGACTTTTAAACACCATGGCAAGGACCACACAAGGACTTTTAAACACCTTTGTGTCCTTAACAAGTTTCACCTCAAGGACTTTTAAACACCTTGACCCCAAGGACTTTTAAACACCTTGGCCATGGACTTTTAAACACCATGATATAAATCACCCCAAGGACTTTTAAACACCTTGGCCCAAGGACTTTTAAACACCTTGGAAAGGACCACACAAGGACTTTTAAACACCTTTGTGTCCGTAACAAGAACCATCCAAGGACTTTTAACCACCTTGATGTTCTTAAGTAAACAAGGCTCACTCAAGGACTTTTAACCACCTTAGTGACCTTAACCTTTTCAAAAACATCACTTGCCAATATACATCATATATCATCAATAATCCACTGTTTTAAAGCATTTAACCAAGCCATAAACATCATGCATCTTTAAGCATCAAACAACATTTATACAATGTTCAAAAACAAGGAACTCTAACCTTGAGCTTCCTTAAACACATGGCTTATAATCTCAGCAACACACATGCTAGATATGCTTTAAAAACAGAATTTAAACATGCAACAAACACATTGCACCCAACCATCACATGGTTCCTCAACAAGAGAGTTTTTCCGAAAACTTACTCTTGAGCTTAGCAAAGTTGTTTAGACTTAGACTAAGCTCCCAAACCTCCAAAACATTGGTTTCAAAGCCGAAAACCAAAATCCACTCACCGATTCCGTTTCGCCTTTTGCCGAAACACCAAATCAAGCTTCCGGATCACCACCACTTGGATCCAAAGATGACTCCCCTGTTTTAACACATTAAAACAGTAGATTAATGCATCATCATGCATTAATAGCTTCAATGAAAGCACCTAAACTCGCTGCTCTCATCCACACTCCATTTTCGGCCACCAAACACAACCGAAAATGTATCCAAACAACTCCTCAACAAAGCCCAGCCATAAACCATCAAAGCTAAGCATCCTTAAACATCATTTAACAACTAAAAAGGACCTAACAACATCCTTATACCTCCAGCAACAACAGATCCACAAGATCACCCAAAAACAACCAAGAACCACAAGCTAAACTTAGGAAATTCAACCTATCCGGGATTGCATTAGTTAAACTCAAATCCATATCAAATTAACATTCATTTATCACCAATTATACACCTCAAATCACTGCTTTAACAGATCCAACGAAAATTCATCAAAAATCATCAAATCTTGCATTTAAAGCCAAGATCCATTACACAACCTTAAAAACCTTTTATAAATCACCAAATAAGGATTGAGAACTTAGGAATTTCATTAAAGAACTTGAAGTTCAGAGGAGAAGGACGTTCTTACCTCCAAACTTGAGTTTCTCCTCTTTTAGAACCAAAAAGCTTGAAAAATCCAACGGCAATTGGTGAGGTTTTGTTGATAAGATGATTAGCAATCAAAAGAGGATTGAAAAGAGAGATTTTAGTGTCAAAATCAGAGGTGAAATATCTGGAGAAAAGTGTTTGGTTTGAGAGAAAATGAGAGAAAAGAAAAATGAGATTTTAGGAAAATTAGTTAGGAAATAACTTCCCTCCACTTTTCCTTTTGTTTAAAATCAGAATTAAAGCATAAAATATCTTAGAAAAATCTGGAGAAACTCCCTTTGGGTAATTAGCTCCTTAAAGATTCAAAGTTTCAATCCTTTCTAAAACAGTCACGTAGTTTTCAAAATTTACATTTTGGTCACTAGCCAAAATGTCACCCTTCCAAATCTCATTTTGTAAAATTGATTTCACAGTTCACTTATATATATTAAAAGAGGATTTTAGAAAATTTTTCCATATTTTTAATGCAACCCGAACTAGGCTTTCCTAAATTCACTCTTATATATTTGAACCGCACTTTGACCAAACCGGTCAACGCCCAAAACTTCCAAGCCCAAAACCGGGGCGTTACAGAGGGATAGAGCAAAGACTTGGTGGAATAAACTTACGCCGGGTTCAATTAGAACTTGGGCAGATTTATCTCGTGAATTTTTATCTCGTTTTAATCCATCACATTTATCTGAGCGATTACGTAATGAAATTGCTACTTTTCAACAGGAAGATGACGAGACGATGCACGAGGCTTGGGACAGATTTACTACTCTTCTACGGAACTGCCCAATGCATGGATTCCCCGTCTGGAATCAGGTAACTAAGTTTTATAATGCTGCCAACTTACAAACTCGTATTCGAATTGATTCAGCAGCAAACAGACTACTGTTGGACAAAGACCCGGATGAGGCAATGCAAGTATTGAAAAATCTGGCTAAGAATGAGGAGCAGTTTCCGACAGCAAGAAGAGGGGGTAAATGGGTTCTAGCTGTTAAGGATTATGAGGCCGACAACACAATGAAATCACAGGTGGCATACCTTACTAAGGCAATGAAAAAGCTCTTGAATGATGATGCACAACATGGATTTGCTGTTGAGGAGGTATGTCAAATCTGTGAGGGAAATCACAGTTCGGATGAGTGTCCTATACAGTTAGAAGAGGGAAAGTAAGTTGGAAACTATAAGCCGACTAGAGAAAGGATCCCAAGTTTTCTTGGAGTAATCCTAATAATGCCCTGAATCCTCAAGCACACAATAATCAGAATCAGGAAGGACCTAGACTGTTGACTCGACAGCAACAGCAGCAACAACAACCACCAGCTGCCACAAACAGTATACTGGAACAGACTCTAGCTACTTTTATGTCTCAGACAGGTACTTATATTGAGAATATGAATCAATTTGTCAAGAAGACAGCGACTTTCATGGATAAAATAGAGATGTGGATGACAAATCATGAAGCTACTCTGAAATCTTTGGAGACACAAATGGGTCAGGTTTCCCAGCATATCAAGCCAAGGCAGACTGGAGGATTTCCTAGTAATACTGAAAATGCTAGGCAACCCACACATGAGCAGTGTAAGACCATTACTACTAGGAGTGGGAAGAAATTACCAGGGACGAAAAAGGAAGCTGAAACAGTAAGGAAACCAGCCTTGGATAGACCTGCCGAGGAAGCTGCCCCGACAGGTAACAAACAAACTGCTGCCGATAACCCTGTTACGACAGCAGAAGCGACAGAGGAGAAAAATGATGAACCCAAACCTCCTCAGATTCATATGCAGTGGGAAGGACGTATTGCTGATTATCGTCCCCACCTCCTTTTCCTCAACGGTTACAGCAACCGAAGCAAGAATCTCAGCTCAAAAAGATTTATGATATCTTTAAGCAGGTTCATATTAATATTTCGATGTTTGATGCCGTTAGGGAGATGCCCGGTTACACCAAATTTCTCAAGGATGTCATGTCAAAGAAATCTAAACTTGGGGAATTTGAAACGGTTAGGATCACAGAAGGATGCATGAGTATTCTTCATAAGCAGCCACCCCAGAAAAAGAAAGATCCGGGGAGCTTCATCATATCTTGTGTAATCGGAGACAAATATGTGGGTAAGGCACTTTGTGATCTTGGTACTAGTATTAACTTAATGCCAAAATCTGTTTTTCAGAAATTAGGTATTGGAAAAGCTCGGCCCACGACAATAATTCTGCAGCTGGCAGACCACTCTTATGTTCATCCGGAAGGAAAAATCGAAGATATTCTGGTAAGAGTGTGTAACACCCCAATTTTGGGCTTAGAAGTTTTGTGTTTGGACCGGACCGGTCGGTTCGCGGTTCGAATATAAAAGAGTGAATTTAGGAAAGCCTAGTTCGGGTTGCGTTAAAAATGTGGAAAATGTCTTAAAATCCTCTTTTATTATGTATAAGAGAAAAGTGAAATCAATTTTACAAAATGAGGTTTGGAAGTGTGACATTTTGGGTTAGTGACCAAAATGTAATTTTCGAAAACTGTGAGACTGTTTTAAAAAGGATTGAAACTTTGAATCTTTAAGGAGCTATTTACCCAATACGAGTTTCTCCAGATTTTTCCTAAATATTAAAGGTTTAATAAATGGTTTTTAAATAAAAGAAAAAGAGAGGGGAGATATTTTTGCATTTTCCAACTAACTTTTCCTAAAATTCTATTTTCATTTTCTCTCATCTTTTCTCTCAAACCAAACACATTTCTCCAGAGATTTTTCCTCTGATTTTTGACATCCAAACATGAGATTTTAATTCTCTTTTGATCTCTAATCATCTCTTCAACAAAACCTCACCATTTGCTACTTGGATCTTCAAGAATTTTGATTCTAAAAAGGGAGAAACTCAAGTTTAGAGGTATGAACGTCCTTCTCCTCTAAATTCTCAGTTCTTTACTGAAATTCCCAAGTTCTCAATCCTTGATTTGTGTTTAATTAAAGGTTTTACAATTGTATTCTTGATTTTGGCTTTAAAATGCAAGATTTGTTTGGTTTTGATGAAATTTCGTATAATCTGATTGGGCAGTGTTTTGAGGTGTCAATTTGATGTTAAATGAATGTTTAATTGATGAGAAATTGAGATTTAATCAATGCAATCCCGGATAGGTTGAATTTCCTAAGTTTTACTTGTAATAGTGATGGTTTGTGGAGTGATCTTGATGATCTGTTATGGCTGGAGGTATAAGGATGTGTTGAGATCCATTTTGGATGTTAATTAATGTTTAAAGATGTTAGAGTTGATGAATCTTGGCTGGGTAGTGTTGTGGAGTTGTTTGGTTGTGTTTTCGGTTGTGTTTGGTAGCCGAAAATGGAGTGTGGATGAGAGCAGCGAGTTTAGGTGCTTTCATTGTAGATATTAATGCATGATGATGCATTAATCTACTGTTTTGATGTGTTTAAAATAGGGGAGTCATCTTTGGATCCTAGTGGTGGAGATCCGGAAGCTTGATTGGTGTTTCGGCAAGAGGCGAAACGAAATCGGTGAGTGGATTTTGGTTTTCAGCTTTGAAACCAATGTTTTGAAGGTTTGGGAGCTTAGTTTAAGTCTAAGCAACTTATCTAAGCTCAAGAGTAAGTTTTCGGAAAAACTCTCTTGATGATGAATCATGGATTGGTTGTGTGCAATGTGGTTTGTTTGCAAGTTTTAAATCCTGTTTTGGAAGCATATTTAGCATGTTTATTTGCTGAGATTATAAGCCATGTGTTGAAGGATGCTCAAGGTAAGAGATCCTTGTTTTTGAACATTGTTTAGATGTGGTTTGATGCTTAAGGATGCATGATGTTTATGGCTTTGTTAAATGCTTAAAAACAGTGGAATATTGTTGTTAATGATGCATATTGGAAAGTGATGGTTAAGGTCACAAAGGTGTTTAAAAGTCCTTGTGTGAGCCTTGTTTATTTAAGAACAACATGGTGGTTAAAAGTCCATGGTTGGTTCTTGGTTAAGATCACAAAGGTGGTTAAAAGTCCTTGTGTGAATCTTGTGTATTTTAATAACAACATGGTGTTTAAAAGTCCATGGTTGGTTCTTGGTTAAGGTTACAAAGGTGGTTAAAATTCCTTGTGTAAGCCTTGTTATTTAAGAACACCAAGGTGTTTAAAAGTCCTTGGGTGATTCTTGTTAAGGACACAAAGGTGTTTAAAAGTCCTTGTGTGGTCCTTGTCATGGTGTTTAAAAGTCCATGGATGATTCTTGTTAAGGACACAATGGTGCTTAAAAGTCCATGTGTGGTCCTTGGAAATTATAAGATCACAATGGTGTTTAAAAGTCCATGTGTGGATCTTATGTTGAATGTATCACTTGTTGCCAATGTGACATGTTATGAACTTGAAGCATGAATTGCTTGTTTTAAATGCTTTAGTGCATGTGCAAATGATGTATGATTTAAGGTTTTTAAAGGTGTTTCTTAAATGCATTATTGTGTGGGTTTAAATGAGCATTCCTCACTAAGCTTTTCGCTTACGCTCTCTCTCTCTTTTCTTAAACCATTAATGTAGAGCATTAAAGTGCATTGAGGGCAGCAAGGAGGTGAAGAATCCAAGTGGTGAACTAAGCTCATGTATGGTGAAGGTTTCTTAAACACTATTAGCTTTTGGCATTTGGCAATGGGGAACCTATGTTGATGTTTTAGGAGATGTTTTGGACTCCTTAAGTTGGTTTTATGTTGTTAATGTTGTTGGATCATGTAAATGGCCTTTATGTGGTTGAGTTGGTATTTTGATGCTTGAATGGTTTACGAAATAGGAAACTTGCCTATAGAATTGGGGATTTGCTTAATTGATGCCATGTTTGAGTATGATTGAAGCAATTATGTTCCTTGATTGTTGAATGACTTGCTTGTATATTTTGGTGGCATTTGGAGCATGTTTGATGGGTCAAATATGTGTTAATTCAGCAAAAATCTGCAAATCTGGGCAGGCCGTATCGGAACGGGTGCTACCGTTTCGGAACAGGGGCCTGAAATGGTCTAGGCGTTCCGCTGCCATGGCAGCCAATGACGACAACAATAATGAAGGGAAGAAGTGAAGTGGAGCTCGACAGAAAGAGGAAATTAAGCCGGTCTGTCGTGGAGCACTCTTATATTTTTCTGAGCCCTAGATCAGAATGAAGGCCAAGCCCAAAGTTCAAGGAAGGAACTCCAAGAAAGAAGAGAGGATGAATTA
The DNA here is from genome assembly GCA_030270665.1 of Hibiscus trionum. NCBI lineage: Eukaryota > Viridiplantae > Streptophyta > Magnoliopsida > Malvales > Malvaceae > Hibiscus > Hibiscus trionum. The sequence goes on from BSYR01000010.1 coordinate 18,812,045, forward strand.
AAGACATCTACTTTGAAGATTTAGTCTTTAATAAAGTTGTGCTTTAATTTAAACTTGAACTCAAGGCCTATATAAAGGCATGTAATTCGACCTAGGGAAGGATATCTTACTCTCTAGCTGTCTTCCCCTAAACCCTAGTCGTTTTCCCCCTTCTCATCATGTTCTAAACTTCCCCTAGGGCTAAGGGTTGATTCTGTAAAGTAGTTGCAAGGATTGCATTGTTTTAGGATTTTTTATGTTCAATAAAATAGACTTCAAGTTTGCTTATTCTGGTTTATGGTATCGGGAGAGCATTGTGAGATTACACATTTACTTAATATCGGGAGAGTTAAGTATACGAAAGGAATAAGTACGAGTCTAGTTTATGGTTGAACTATCTCGGACCTAGGGATAGGACGAGGTTAAGTGGCTAAGGAAGAATTCAACAACATCGGTGTTCATCCTTCGATTCACGCCGGGAGGTATCATCAAGACGTGTTCATCGATAGACTTGGACCTAGGAATGGGCCAAGGCATAGAAGGGATTCTTGCCAAGCTTGAAGTACTGAGTTGTGTGTTCGCTGCCGCGACAACAACAGACCGCTGCCGCAGCAGGTGCTGCCGCGACAGGCGCTACGACAGAACAGAGAAGTCCTAGACAGTGCAAACACCTGCACTACGGAGCAGATCAATACCAGCCTACTCCTTACTCTAAATATTTTCCTCTCTTATTTTTAGTCTTCTTTATTATTTCGTGACAAACAATTAAACTTTTTCTTTTCCCTTTCGTGCAGAAAACCAAGATTAAAGCTATTAGCCCAGTCCCTGTGGAGACGATATCTGATACTTACGTATCACTTTAGTACTTACGTCGTGTACGCTTGCACTACATTGCGATAGACACTTTTACACGCAACAGTATACTTTTCATCTTCAAAGCTGGCCAAATATCATAGATCATTTGGGAATGAATCTAGACAATTTGAAGCTGAATATGGCCTTAATTTCCTCCAAGGGATGAATGACTCTTTTGATGCCTTGTCTTGTATTCCTATGAAAAGAAAGGGGAATGAATGTAGACAACCTTGTCGTCCACTAGGAGGTGACTCTTCCTATTCCATGCTAATCTTCATTACTTGATTGTCTTAATAAGTAGATTAAATCAGCCTTCATTGCTTGCTCCCTTGTAGAATTTGAATAACCACTTGAATTGGATGATAAAAATCAGCTTTGAATGCCTTAAATAGGTGAATAAAGAAGATCTTCAATGGCTTGTCTCTTGGATGAAGTTGAAAAGACTCTTCCTTGGTTCAAGCTTCATCGACACGTCCATGCACCTAGTCACAAAGATAGACCTTAATCAAACTTTTAATAAAAACATGCATGAATGAACTACTTCCCTAAATGAACTCTAAAGTTAAATGCAATGATTTCTTTAATGAACATCATGCTTATTGAATGCAATGCGTATTTATGCAAACTTTAATTTCTTATGCAAATTCATGTATAAGTAAAATAAAGTATTCATCCCTTGTTGTTTGTCTTTCTCCTTATCGTTCGAAGCTTGTCATAAACAATCTTTCCATGGCTTCTTGGAACTTCTTGGCCCTTGCACATGTAATGAGCCCACTTGGGTGTTCTTCCGGGTCTTTGCTGCTAGGAATTACATCAGTCCTTCCATCTTTAAGGTGATTTGTCCCCAAATCTTCATCGACATCATAAGGAGATAAGTCAGCAACATTAAAGGTAGCACTAACATTAAACTCTCATGGAAGGTCCAATTGATATGCGTTGTCATTGATCCTCTTGACTACTTGAAATGGTCCATCTTCCTGAGGCATCAATTTGGACTTGTTTTGTGCTGTAAGCTTTTCTTTTCTCATGTACAACCACATCCAATATTTCGGCTCAAAGGTAACTCGTTTACGACCCTTGTTTTCTTGTTGCTCGTATTACTTTGTTCGCTTCTCAATGTTCTCCCGCACTTGTTGATGGAGCTTTTTAACAAACTCTGCCTTGTTGTGTCCATCTTTATTCATGATTAGTTCCATGGGTAATTGTAATAAATCCAGTGGAGTTAATGGGTTGAATCCATACACCACTTCAAAGGGTGTGTGTCCCGTAGTGGTATGAATCGAGCGATTGTAGGGAAAGTCCACGTGTGGTAAGTTCTCCTTCCATGTTTTAAATTCTTCCGAATAATGGTCCGAAGTAGCATGGACAATACTCGGTTCACCACTTCTATTTGACCATTCATTTGAGGATGACAAGTGGTGGAGAATAACGACCTTGTACCGATCTTACTCCTTAATGCTCTCTAGAAATGGCTTAGGAACTTCACATCCCTATCAGATACAATGGTCCTCGAACTACCATGGAGTCTCATGATTTCCCTAAAAAATAGAGTAGCAACATGTGAAGCATCATTAGTTTTGTCAGAAGGAAAAAATGGCCCATTTTAGAAAATCAGTCCACCACTACAAAGATGGAATCCTTATTATTCTTTGTACGGGGTAGCCCTAGTACAAAATCCATAGAAATGTCAATCCATGATGCCTCCAAAATGGGTAGTGGTGTGTAAATCCCATATGGAATGGCTTTCGACTTGGCCTTCCTACAAGTTATTATACGTTCACACAACCTATCCACATCTCGTTTCATTTTGGGCCAATATATGTGCTCTTGAAGTATTCCCAAGATCTTAGCTATCCCAAAATGTCCCATTAACCCCCCTTCATGGGCTTCTTTGGCAAGTAACTCACGTGTTTAACCTTGTGGGATGCATAACCTTCCTTTCTCGAATAGGAACACATCATTCCTATAGTATTTGTCAAACGTTCCCTTCTCGCATGTCTTATAAATTTCTCAAAAATCAGGATCAAAACCATATAATTCTTTAAGATAAGAAAATCCCAACAACTTAGATTCTAAGGTATTTAGAAGAGTATACCTTCATGACAAAGCATCGACAACTATATTCTTCTTACCTTTCTTGTACTTGATCACATATGGGAAAGTTTCAAGAAACTTCACCCATTTGGCATGCCTTTTTTTGAACTTATGTTGGCCCCGGATGTGCTTTAATCCCTCATGGTTTGTGTGAATTATGAACTCCTTCGGCCAAAGGTAGCGTTGCCATGTTTTCATAGACTAAACAAGAACATAAATCTCCTTGTCAGAAGTGGGATAGTTAAGCATAGCCCACTCAACTTCTCACTGAAGTAGGCTATAGGATGTCCACCTTGAGATAAGACCGCTCCAATTCTTACACCTGATGCATCACATTCAATTTCAAACTTTTTGTTCAAATCTTGTAGGGTGATAAAATTTGCGTGAATTAAACACTCTTTAATGGCATTAAAGGACTTCTCTTGATCCCCCCCCCCCAAAAAAAAAGTTAGAATTCTTCTTGGTAACATTTTTCAATGGGGTGGCTATAGTGCTGAAGTTAGGAATGAATTTCCCATAAAAGCTTGCGAGTCCATGAAAGCTCCTTACTTGAGGAATGCTTGCTGGTCGTTGCCACTGTTCAATGGCTTTAACCTTTTCTTTGTCAACCTCTAAGCCTTCGAAATTTACCTCAAAACCCAAAACACAACTTTTGTGAGAACAAAAAGTACATTTTTGCAAGTAAGCGAACAATTTCTCCTTCCTTAAAATAGTCAAGACTGACCTCAAATGTTGAACATGTTCTCCTATTGATTTACTATAGATTAGTATATTATCAAAGTAAACCACGCAGAATTTACCCGAAATGGTCTAAGAACATGATTCATTAACCTCATAAAAGTAATTGGTGCATTAGTTAAGTCAAAAGGCATAACCAACCAATCATAAAGGCCCTATTTAGTCTTGAATGTTGTTTTCCACTCATCACGTTCCCACATCCTTTTTGGGTGGTAACCACTTTTAAGATCAATCTTTGAAAAGAGGTTAGAACCACTAAGCTCATCTAAAATATCATTTAAACAGGGAATAGGGTGACGATATTTTACCATAACCTTGTTTACCGCCCGACAGTCCACAAACATGCGCCAAGTTCAATCCTTCTTTGCTACAAGTAAGACAAGCACGACACATAGGCTAAGACTCTCCCTCACGTAGCCTTTTGCCAATAACTTGGATACTTGCCTTTGCAACTCCTTAGTTTCTTTGGGGTTTCTTCGGTAAGCTGGTCGGTTTGGAATGACGACACATGGTGCAAAATTAATTTGATGTTCTTTGCCACAAATAGGTGGTAGTCCACTCGGAATTTCCTCCGAAAATAAATCATCAAATTCCTACAATAAAGAAACAAAAAAGAGGGCAAATCTTGATTGAGGTGGTTAGTGTTTAAGAAAATTTCCTTGTACGTGAGCACAAGTGCTTCCTTTCCCATTAATAAACACTTTTTGATTTCTTTCTCTCTCGCAAAGATGCTCACTTTTTTCACTTCTTTTTCATACTCTTTTGATTTTCTCTCAGATGTTACCTCACTCACTTTTGCTTTTCTCTCAATATTTTTATCACTCTTTTTGGATTTTTCGAAGCTTTCACTTAAATGTATATGATCTTTGTCAACTTGCTTTGGTAAAAGCGGGGCTACGGTGATCTTCTTGGCTTCATGGATGAGAGTATACAAATTGGTATAACCATCATGTATGACTCTCTTATCGAACTGTCATGGCCTCCCTAACAAGAGATGACTAGCATGCATTGGCATGATATCACATAGCACCTTATCTTTGTACTTATCAATGGAAAATGGCACAATGACTTTTTTGGTAACTTTGAGTTCTCCACCATTAATAAGCCACTACAATTTGTAGGGATGTGGATGTTTTGTTGTTGCTAGGCCAAGTTTTTCTACCATCGTACTAGCAATGTTAGTACAACTACCACCATCTATAATGAAAAAGCATACCTTTCCACCTATGTGGCAGCGAGTATGAAAGATGTTCTCGCGTTGTTCATCTCCTTCAATTGACTGCATGCTTAAACTCCTTTTGATAATGAGAGCCTCTCCTTCTACGACATGCTCAAAATCTTCTCCTTCTTAGATGGCAATATCTTCATTATTATCCTCCTCTTGATCCGATTTGACTTCTCCATCATCTCGAGGAAGCATGGTGTTGTAGTTTGGACATTGGCTTGCTATATGTCCTCGGCCCAAGCACTTAAAACATTGGACATCACGGGATCAAACTGGCATAGTTTTGTTCTTTCCCTTGCTGGTTTCGGCAATGGGTTTAGTATTATGTGATTGATCATCCATAGGCACGGGTTGTGCCTTTCCTCTTGAGTTGCCTCTCCACGTTCATGGCCATATGAATCATGTTTTCAATTTCTAGTTAATGTTGCAACTCAACAATGACATAAATGTTAGGGTCCAGACCGGATAGAAATCTGGCCATGGAGGCTTCTGATCCTCTTCAATGTTTGCTTGGATCATGGCTACATCCATCTCCTTGTGATAGTCCTCGACACTACTGTTGCCTTGTGTGAGGTTTTGAAGCTTGTTAAACAACTACCTATAATAGCGAGTTGGAATGAACGCCTCCTCATCACCGCTTTAATCTGATTCCATGTAGAGATAGGGTGCTCGCCATTATGTCTCCTACTAGATTTCAATCAATCCCACCAAATTAGTGCATAATCTGTAAATTCAATGGCCGCAAGTTTTACCTTCTTAGTCTCAGAGTAGTTGTGGCACTCAAAGATGTACTCAACTTTCTTTTCCCATGTAAAATAGGCTTCGAGATCCGTTATTCCTTGAAAACGGGGAATGGTAATTTTGATATTGCTGAGATTGTCATATACTCTTGGATGGACTCTTTGGTACCTAGGTGCTTGATGCCTCGTACTTTGTTGAGAGGCTTGCTTGTCTACATGTTCATCGTCCACCTCGTCAACAGATTCTTCCTCGTGTTCGGAGTTATGCTTCCTTTGAGATCTTTCCTACAAATGTTCTAACCGCTCTTGCATTGGCCCCAACCTCTGTTGCAACAACCGGTCCATATCTCTTCAGATAATATCTAGAAGATTGGGATTAGTTGCATTCGTATTAACATTATTACTATCACCAACATTGTTTTCACAGAAGTTTAAGACATGATTAGTAACGCAAATAAAATTGTAAACCTCACCAGCACAATCATATATGTTGTTGCCCGATCGTGATTCGAGTAAGAAATTGAATTGTCTATTGCCGTGGCAATTGGGGTTGTCAAGTTTGCCGTGGCAATTTAGTTGTTGTGGCAACTGGTTTAAGATAGGAATGAATAGTGTTTAAAATTATGGTATAAGGAAATATGAATATTAAAGAGAGTGGTGGTGGTGGAAAAAGAAGATAGTTTGGTTTCGAAATGAAGGAAGAATCAACGCTATATCAAAGTGAAGACTCAAACCTTATAATTGTAATCCCCTTAGCCCGACCTAGACGGTTGACCCGAACTACGAAGGCTACACGGGGAAAACCAAAGTTAACCTGAAAGTCAACCTTGATTCACGACCCTCTTTTTTCTTTTTAATCTTGTCTAGATACACGTTAACCCTAAGTGAGTACTCACAAAATACGATTGAGAAAGGCACAACGATCGGTTAACAAATAGAGACTCAATTGCACTTTATACGAGTTTAGGGACCAAAATGTAATTTCTGTAAATTAGAAGGTCTTCCTTGATTTTAAGGTTACCAATATAAAATTAGTCATGTTACATGCTTCTCTGCCAAATTTCATCTTAATTGGACAGCTCAAGCTCAAGCAATTGCAATCTCAACATTTAGAACTAAAATGACATGCAAACATCAGAACAATTCAAATATGTGTCCAACGGTCACCCCGAAACACCCACCTGCCGTATCGAAACGCTGGATCGAAACGACGTTGACCATTTTGGTACGTGGGTGTGTTCCGAGACCAGTTCCGAAACATGGCATTCTAGTAGCCAAATCGTTTCGAAACAGCCTCCATCGTTTCGAAACACGAAGGCCATTACAGGCCCCCGTTTCAAAACCATAGAGGGTGTTTCGATACGGTTTGCCCAGAAACTGCAGCAAAGACTGGTTTTTCACTCAAAAACCTAATCTAACACATCATAAGGACTCTCTAATCATACCAACAAGTCAACATACATATAAGGTACATATTTGGAACACTCAAACAGAATCATAACATCAAACATGAAATCTCATTAGTTTAGAGGCATGCTTCCTAATATCAAAACACAAATAGGCAATCCAACTTCAAAAACAAGAAATCTAGGCCATTTACAATCCAACAAGCCAAAACAAATATGCCACAACCTTAGGGAGTTTAACATATCTCCCAAATACAAAATTTGGTTTCCCATTGCCAATCTATCAAAACTAAAGTGTATGAAAACTTCACCATACGTGAGCTTGGATTTCCTTGGATGGACTTAGCTTCCTTGATGCCCGAAAACACCTCAATTATCTGCATTATTGGTAAAAGAGAGAGCGTAAGCACAAATGCTTAGTGAGGCATGCTCTAAAGAAAACCAACACAATAATGCACATTTTGAAAACACTTTCATCAAAAGCTTTTAAACCACATGCTCATCTCTTTCTCATGCTTGGAAACTTTCAAAGCAATACTCATTGAAACCACATGTACCTTCATTCTATCTCATGCATTTAAACCAATGCAAAACCCATGGCAAGGCCAAAATCATGCTTATACTCTAAAGCATTACATAAACAACTACACATGCATTTCTCATAGCATAAATCATTATATCAAGGTACATGTGAATCAAAACCATAACATATTTTATATTGGCATTTCACATCTATTTATTACTCGGATATGCGGACATCTCACTGGACACTTCCGGTGGCATCTCTCTTCACCGTACTCACTCGTCTAGCAACATAGTTTTCGGTGGAATCTCTCATCACCGTACTTACATGGCGGAATCTCTCATCGCCACCAAGCTTGGGTATTTCCCAAGTCCTACCCGATGGAATGCCCATCATCGGAATATCTCCCTTTGCCTTAACCAAAGAGCACATACGGATTTTTAGTTTATAGTGCACTCTCATCATATTGATTGATCAATTATATCCGGTAAGTTTCTCAACATCTATGCGAATATATTATGTCGAATCAACATCTCACCTACTGTTTTTCATGCATTAAAACTCAACATTCTCATCTCTTTTCAAAATCATAACATTTGCTATACTTCAATCATAAAAGCTCAAATCTCAACTATGCAAAATGTTACTTAATGAAATCATTTCAAGCATCATCTCATGCTATAATTCATGCATAAAAACAGTAGGGATTTATCAATCTAAAATCATGAGCATGTAAAAGTATTTTAGGGGCAATCACCACATTCAAGAGAGCAATCTAGCCAATACTTACTTCCGGACTTAGGAAGGTGTTTCAAACCTTTCCTAAATCCCCAAACCTTGGTTCTTTGTCCCTCAAGGTCTTCTAAAACCATACGCACTCACCAATTTCGTTTCGCTTGCTTGCCGAAACGCCAATTAAGCTTCCAGATCAACTCCAAAAGTGTCCGAAGATGTCCCCCCTGTTTTAGACACATAAAAGCAGAGGATTAAAGCATCATCATGCATTGAAATCTTCAGCCAACACTCCTAAACTCGTTGCTCTATCCAAACACAACATTTCGGCTACCAAACACTACCGAAATCACCTCCAAACTCTTCCAAAACATAACCCAGCCAAGATCCATCACTTCTATTCATTCCTAAACATCAATTAACATCAAAAACAACCCTAAACTCGTCCTTATACCTCCAGCTACAACAGAACACCAAAATCACCCAAAAAACCACCATTTTCACAAGGAAAAACTTAGGAAAAACAACCTATTCGGGATTGGATTGATAAAACCTCATTTCTAGCATCATTTAACATCCAAAATACATTAGAAAACCATCTCAAAACAGAGCCCAATCAATTACCACGAAAATCTTAAAGATCTCTTCCAAAATCTTGAGTTTTAAGCCAAACTCTTGTTTCCAACATTAAAATCATTCATAAAACTTTAATAAAGGATTGACAACTTGGGAATTTCAGTAAAGAACTAGACATTTAGAGGAGAAGAACATGCTTACCTCTAAAAGATGATTTCTCCTTGATTTGGGCAAGTTTCCATGAAAATACATTGTAGAAATCAAGTGGCTTTTTTGAAAGATTGATTAGGAATCAATGAGTGATGGAAATCTCATCAAATGAAGTGGAAATCAAAGTGAATTTTTCTGGAGAAAAAGTGTTTGGTTGATAGGATTTTGAGAGAAAATTAGAGAAAAGTAGTTATGAAAGTCAAAGGTAGTTTATCACCTTTCTTTTATTTAATTAAATCATTAATTAAATCACCCAAATTAAGGAAAAATCTGATGAAAACATTTTTGGTAAATTAGCTCGTTAAAGATTCAAAGTTTCAATCCTTTACAAAACAGTCACTACTAAACTTTGCAAAAATCGTGATTTGGTCACTACACCGAAATGTAGTATTTCCAAACCCTATTTTGTAAAATTGATTTCACCATTCACCTTTATATATTAAATGAGGATTTTTAGATATTTTCTATATTTTTAAAGCATCCCGAACTAGGCTTTCCCTAAAACTCTCTTTTATATTCGAACCGTTTCTCAGACCCGTCTAGTTCAGACCCTAAACTTCTAAGCCCAAAATTGGGGTGTTACAATAATGTTCAAAATCCAAGGTTGATGGATTGTGACCCGCTAGCTATAACAAGTTAGGAACCAACAATATAAAGTGATGGAATCGAAGTGATAGAGGGTGGAACGTGACCCACTAGCTATACAAGAGATAAGAACCAACGCTATAAACAAATGTATGGATGAAGACCACAAGACTAACTAGAAGCCAATAGAGTTCTTCAAAAGAACAAGACTGAAAGCAACATTTCAAAGAATTTTAATATAAATCATAAGGTGTGTACAAATGATCTTAAAGTGCCCATTTATAGTATTTCTAGGTAACAAATGAAAAGTCATACAAAGATGAAACATTCTCATGAATTCAGAAATAAAATGCACTGGAATGCTTAGGTTTTTCATCTTCAAAGTTGGACAAATATCACAGATCATTTGAGAATGAATCTAGACAATTTGAAGCTGAATACAAACTTAATTTCGTCCAAGGGATGAAAGACTCTTAGGCTGTCTTGTCTTGCTTTCCTATGAAAATAAAGGGAATTAATGTAGACACCCTTTCCATCCTCTAGGAGGTGACTCTTCCTATTCCATATTGATCGCCATTACTTGATTGTCTTAATAAGTAGATTAAATCAGCCTTCATTGCTTGATCCCTTGAAGAATTTAAACATCCACTTGAATTGGATGATAAAAATCAACTTTGAATGCCTTAAATAGGTGAATGAAGAAGATCTTCAATGGCTTGTCTCTTGGATGAAGTTGAAAGGACTCCTCCTTGGTTCAAGCTTCATCCACACATCTATGCACCTATTCACAAAGATAGACCTTATTCAAACTTTAAATAAAAACATGCATGAATGAACTACTTCCCTAAATGAACTCTAAGGTTAAAAGCAATGCTTTCTTTAATGAACAACAAGCTTATTGAATGCAATGAGTATTTATGCAAATTGTAATTTCTCATGCAAATTCATGTATAGCTATAAAGTATTCCTCCCTTGTTGTTGGTCTATCTCCTTCTCGTTCCAAGCTTGTCATAAACAAACTTTCCATGGCTGCTTGGAACTTCATGCCCTTGCTCGCGTAATGGGCCCACTTAGGTATTCTTTCGGGTCTTTACTGCTAGGAATCACATCATAAGGGCTTCGTTCTTTGAAAGTATGATTTCAAAATAGACTTTTAGTAATAAAAGCAATGGGGTTCATTGTTGTTTTGGGAGTGTGTTTGTTAGGCTCCCTGTCTGAGCAAGTTTATATTGTTGTTTTGAGGTTGTAAATAACCTTTATATGTTGGTTTTTCTTGGGGAATAATGTTTCAGATGTTTGACGGTTTATTCTATATGAAGCATGCCTCTGGATTTTCTTTGAAGCATGACATTGTTTCTTGATGATAATTTTATGTTAGATATACATGATTTGGTCTCTCATATGTGTGAAATTATGTTCAAGGCATGTTGGTATGAGTTTAAAACCTTAAAGCATGAAAAACCAGCAAATTGGGGCATTTCAGGCCTAGACGTATCGATACAGATAGAGGTGTACCGATACGGGTATGTGTATTTTTGGTAGACGTATCGATACGGGTAGAGGTGTGTTTGGCCAGGTGTATTATTACGGGAGAGTTGTATCGATTTGGTTTTGAGCTACTGGAATTCTAGAAAAATGGTTTGTAACCGGCGTATAGATACACCTAGGGACTATATCGATACACCCTGACGTACCTATACACTTTGGAGTCGTACCTTTATGCCTGGTAGTTATGTTTGTTATTTTGGATAATAAAAGTTTTAGATTCTTCTGGTTTGGTCCCTGATTTTTACGCATGCAATTAAATTAGTTTGGATGATCGTTTAGAGCTGAAATTCGGAATCGAATTATAGAACTTGATAAATTGAGGATTGGTAAGTTAAAATTAGGCTAAGTACTTATAATTTTATAGATTTGCAATTTGGTTCTTTAATGTCTGTGATTGCAATTGAATGCCTTATTGATGTTCGATTGAAGTGAGATTTGAACCGATGTTAGCATGTTCATTATAGGTTATTAATTTGCATCTAGACAAGATAAAAGAAAGAAAATTGGGTGTGTTCCGAGTTAATTCTTTTCGGTTTGCTTCGGTAAACCAAATTTTGATCACTAGATTTGGTCGAGCGTCTAAGTAGGGCCGAGGGGGTTACAAATCCCACGCCACATAGAGCCCAAAACAATTTTCAGCAAGGGAAATGTAACCCCCTCGACCCGGTCTGGGCGGATGATCGAATCGAACCAATTACACTTGATTATTGAAGTAAACTGGGAAGTTTACCTCAATAAACGACCCAATTTTTTTCATTTTATCTTATCTAGATGCTCATTATCATCCTATGTGATAAACATCGCAGTAGAACAATTTGCAACTCAAACAGACAACGTTTAGGGACTCAATTGTATACCAACGCATGTTAGGGACCGTTTTGTAATTTTAACAAAACACAGGGACTTCTTCCACTTTTAAGTTACCAGTTTTCAATTAGCTATATTACATGCCCCTCTGTCTAATCTTAGCTCAAAACAATCATCCAAGCTAATTTAATTGCATCCATAACATTCAGGGACCAAAATGTAAAGAAATAGAACTTCAAAAGATGCCATTAACTAACTCAACTTCTGGTTGTATCGATACACAAGGGCATGTATCGATAAGCCCTTGATAAATAACTTTCCAGTTTGAAAAACCTAAACCCCGTATCGATACACCCTTAGGCTGTATCGATACACAAATTTCTAGTAGCTCAAAACCATATCGATATGCCTTTGTGTACTGATGATCTCTGTCTATTACATGAGGACTGTACCGATACGCTTTCCACCATTCTAATATGCTATGCCTAAAATAGCTTAGACGTATTGATACGGGTTGTCGAGTATCGATACGCCTGGCTAGAAATGTCACAATTTGCTTGTATTTCACACTTTAATCCAATCAAAGACATTCCAACATGCATACATCATATCTAAATATCAAAACTCAATCATACAAGGCAGAATCGACATCATAACATGTCAATTTGCATCAAGGGAATCTATAGGCATGCAACCTATGCAAAATAACCACTCAAGAGCCAAAACACAAACCAAGGCATAAACCAACAAGTAAAGGCCATTTACATGTCTTTAAAGGCATCTCAAACTTGCCACAAAACAAGGAGTTTCAAAATACACTCTCCCAAAACATAAAGGCACCCTCTTATTGCCAACTATTATTACTAATAAGTAAACATAAAACCATACTTGAGCTAAGTCTCACTCCTTGGGATCCTTCTTGCTTCCTTGCTGCCCAAATATACTAATTCTCTGCATTGTTGGAAAAAGAGAGCATCAACAATAATGCCTAGTGAGAGATGCTCAAAACAAACCAACAACAACAATGCATTTTAAACCATTTCCCATTCAGAAAATCTCTATCTCATCATGCTCAATCTATCTCATGCTCGAAATATTTTTCAAAGAAAAATCCACATTATCTAAACCACATGTACCATCTATCTCATGCATTAATCAAAATGCAAAGTCTCAATGCAAAGTCATACATGCTTGTTTCTCATAAAGCATTTCTCAAAACATAATCCCATATGCAATCTCATTTCATTAAATCATTTATAAACAAGGTACATGTGAATCTCATATATTGGCATTTAGGTAACATTACTCGGATATGTGGATAGCTTGATGAAATCTCATATCGCCAAGTCCTACCTCGGTGGAACCTCACATCACTGAACTCTCATGGCGATATCTCTCATCGCCACAAAGCTTGATGGAATCTCACATCATCAAGACCTACCATGGTGGAATCTCTCATCACCACACTCTCACTTTGGAACGGGATGGCACTACCCCCATTGCACGAACCAAAAATTACGTACGAATTTTGTATATTATAGTGCACTTCTAATCCTATTGATTGACCGATTATATCTCTCATGCCAGTATACTCATTTTAAGCATCATTATCTAATGTTTTTCAATGCATCAATATAAATCATTCTCATCCCATTTCAAAAGCATAAATATGCATAGCATTATTTCAACAATTTCTATCTCTTCAAAATCATAATTCTATCTCATGGGATCTCAGAAATCATCAAATCATTTCTCAAAATATGCATAAAATAGTAGGTTTAATTCTATCTTCAAAACATAAGCATGATCATAAAATCAATGGGTTAAAAACTGAGAAACGAGAGCGAAACATCTCAAACTTACTTCCTAGATTAGATTAGTGTTTCAAAGTCAATCTAAGACCCCAAACCTTGCTTTCAAGTCTTTTAAAGGGTTTTAAAACCAATTCCACTCACTGACAACGCCTCACTCGCTTTGCCGAAGCGTAATCAAGCTACCGAAGCTCCACAAATTGCTTTCGATACGTTCTCCCCTGTTTAAACCACACAAGAACAGAGGATTAATGCATCTCAATACATTAAAAACACCAGAAACTCAATGCCACTTCGCTGCTCTGCCCAAAAAACCAAAACGCCTATTCGAAAACACCTTCGATTACTCTACAAACTCAAACCAACTAAAACCTAACACTTCCATCCAATTTTAATCATCAATTAACATCCAAAAACAACCTAATTGCATCCTTATATCCCCAGCAACACCAAAACCACATTATCACCACAAAACCCAAAGCTAGCAGCCTAAACAGATCTAACCTATTTCGGGATTCCTATGATAAATCCTTCATTTCAACATCATTTAACATCCAAAACATGATTAAAATCAATCTCAAATGAACCAAAATAGTAACAATACGAAAATCTTAAGAAATCATCTTTCAAAGCTTGATGTAACCATTTTCATCAAATATATTATAAAATATTGTTATTAAACACAATTAGAGAGCCAAAGACTTGGGAATTTCATTAAATAACCTTGACTAGAGGAGTTGAACAAAAATTATCTCTAACCCTTGCCTATTCCTTCAATTGACAAGATTAGATGAGAAATCTTCAAGAATCCTTTGAGATTATTGAAAGAATCATCAAAAAAATTATTTGTAAATCAAGGTGAAATGAGAAGATGAAAATCTCTAGAAGTTTGAGAGAAAAAGAAGTGTTTAGCTTATGAAAAATGACGGAAAAAGGAAGTTACGTCAAAATAGATTTTAGATGAGTAAATCTCTTTTAATGAAACACATTTAAGAATGGTCAATTAAAGGAAAAGACCCATGAAATATATACCAGCTCCCTAAAGATTCTATGTTTTGGCCCTCTTTCAAAATAGTCCTTAAAATAGATTTTACATTTTTACAAAACAATCACTAACCCAAAATGTCAATTCTCCAAAATCCATTTTCCAAAATTGACTTCACCAAACCTTTATATTTTAAGAGGATTTTATAAAATTTTCCCATAATTTTATCATACCTCAAACCATGTTTTCCCTGAAAAACTCCCAAACTAACCTGAATCTCTAGTCTAGGTCATACAAACCCCGACTCAACCTTAAAGACTCATAAACCCAAAACCGAGGTGTTACATGTAGAGATATAACCAAGGAAAAACTCTCACGGAGTACATGGAGAGGAATGATGCAAAAGTCCAGAAATTGGCAGCATCAATGAGAAACTTGGAGATTCAGCTTGGGCAAATTGACAATGCACTCAACAATCGACCCCGGAGAGCTTTACCAAGTGATATGGAGGATGCTCGACATATAGATAATGAACAATTCAAAGTTGTAACTCTTCAGAGTGGTAAGCAATGCGAGATAGAGATGGTTGCCAAGCAGCCAAGTGATTGGCAAACTGAAAAGCTGATTTTAGAAGATGATCTCAAAGAAACAGAGAAGAAATAAACAAAAGTAGATGATGCCAGACCACTAATTGAAGCCAAACAACATACCTATTCTAGACAAGAGCTAGATTCCAAAACCACTTTTGCAAAGCCAGTGGAGCCATGTAACCCTCTTGACCCGGTCTAGCCGTTCTACCGATTCGATCGAGTTACACTAGATTATCGAAGAAAACCCATGAAGATTCCCCTCAATAACAAACCCCTTTATTACTTTTATCTTCTCTAGATGCATTTAATGTTACCTAAGGTGACATCACAGACAGCGGAAGAAGACACAACGAAATTCAACCTCGATTCGATTAAGGAAAGCTCGATAAGTATGATTATGGACCATTTTGTAAATTTCCTTAAAATACATCCCAATTTCACAATTGATTTTACAAAAATGTAATTAAGTCCATTTATAACATACCTGTGAAGTTTCATCTCAAACCAAGTTCATTTGCATCCTAAATTAAGCGTTTTCAACATTTAAGGACCAAAATATAAATCTGTAAAACTACAAGGACTTACTTAAATTTAGAATTACAAATCCTGAATTAGTTAGGTTCCATTCAAACATGTCAAATTTCAGCTCTAAAATATCATCAAAACTCATTCAATTGCATGCATAACAATCAGGGGTCAAAATAGATGAATCTAAAACCTTTATTAACCAAAATAACCAACTTACCTACCTGGCGTATCGAAACAACTCCATAGTGTATCGATGCACGAGGGTGTATCGATACAGTCTCGATAGCTTATCGATACGAGATTTTCCAGAACCATTTTAACCAAGGGGGGCTATCGATACAACTTCACTCGTAACGATATGAGGTCCAAAAATACATATGCTTGTATCGATCCACCTTCGACTGTATCGATACACCTGGGTTGACTTTGCCCATTACCCATATCGATACAAGTAAGCCCTATTTTGGTACGGGTTGACTTTCATCGACTTTGACCCGTTCCGATACAGGTTAGGACCGTATCGAAACAAGGAATTCCAGTCGCAAAATGATCTGATACAACTCCAAACCGTATTGATTGCCTTGTTCCTTATATTCAATTATTCTTAACTGTATTGATATGCCATTACCCCGTATCGATACGGCCTGACCTATAATGACATATTTTTGTTGGTTTTTAATCGAATTGACCTACCAAACGGTTTTCAAATGCAATGAAACTTTACACACAATATTTCAATACTGAAAACTATTGGCATGCCAAGTTTCATGATCATTCGAATACGTTTACTAGGTTTTCATGTATGTGAGCCATGTATGCCATTTTGCCTAATTTTAACCAAACCAAAAGTCATAATTAAGCCTTTAACATCTTTTTCAACTTGTACATATTATAGACATAAAAAATAGGCACAAAAGACTAGTTCAACTACTTTGCCACCTTCCTTGGAGTTCATAAGGTCAAAACACATTATTCCTTGCTTGTAGTGACTTGCCTTGCCTCGACTTTTCTGATCTTCTACAAAGGTCAATTCCTTAACCTGAAATGCAAGAGATGAGACACATTAGGCATACAATGCCTAGTGAGGTAGTCATATACAATATAAATATCAATAAGTGATGCATGTACATATTCGTATGCTTATCAATATCAATATCGTATTTCAATATGCAATGTTTTACACATCAAATTTATTATTAACCCCATGGATTTAATCCACATAGGGAATTCTTACGCCTCGCCAAATAAATAAAAGGTCTAGTCCCTCCATCTCGCCAATATGACCAATACCAAAACACATCCCTCCGCCTCGCCAAATCAATATAGGCGGTAGCCTTAGAACCGTAGTCCACCTGTACACTGAGCTCATGAATTCCATGGCTTTCCAATTGTATCCAATGTTCGTACAAATCCAAGGTTTCAATGACAATATACATATTCAATGATAATTCCAATGACCAATGTATTCAATGTTATTAATTATGAACATGTATCAATATCATTATTTCATGATTTCAATGTCAATGTCAATATCCGATGGTTCATTTACAAAGTTTCAATAACAATAACTATATCAATAACAATGCACGATGATGATCCTAATACCTATGTCTGATGTACATTCCAAAACTTACACATGCTTACGAAAAGTTTTGTTTAACAATCCGATGCAACTTCCTTAAAAGAAATGTTAGCTATTTGATTGAAATCAACAATAATGAATTTGGGAAGGCTCATCCCCTAACCCTGAGACACCGACTACACTCACCTCGATATTTTTTGCTCTTACGGCTCTCGGATGACAACGCCCTTGTTTATGTCTTTCGATTGAGATGACGAAACCTTTCTCTCCACTTCTTGAGCTAGAAAATCAATAGGAAAATTATTAGGATCGATATTACGATATCAAAATCAATATAACGATATCAAAATCGATATTTGAATTTAGTATAAACAACAACGATAGATTATCCATGGATGGTCAAAACCCTAGCTTGAGATTAGGCTTGATATATCTATGGAAACTGATGATTAATTGAGAAATATAGCTTACCCGAATGATAGCAACGATTCGATATCAATAAATCAAAGAAAAGCTAAAATTAGGTTCCTCTTCAATGGAGGTGTGTGCTTAGAGGAAGATGATGAAGACAAGGTAGGTGCTTGCTTTCTAAAGTCTCGGGTAAGTTTTTCCTATGCTTATTTCTTTGCTTAATTTATCCTTTAGGCAATTTAGCTTTCCATAATACTTAGGAAAGCTCTAAGATTACCCCACGTAGGTGGGATTTTAATTAGGGAGGGGCTAATCGCAAGATTAGTCCCTCAACTCCCAATTCTTTGTGATTTTGTCCCTAAACTCTCGATTTGCACAATTTAGCCACTAAATGGTTTTGATAGTATTTAATCGAGTCCATATTCAATAAATTGACTCAAATAGAGTCCAATGTCAAATAATTAACGGGACGATGCAATATTTAAACTTTATCGTTGTGAGATTTCCGATCACCGGAACCCAATTCCTACTAGACCAAATTTTGGGGTGTTACAATGTCAAGACATATATGTTTGCATCGGACTACACGAATTTTGATGTCTTAGTCACTCGGGCTAAGAACATCGAGTAGAATTTGGGTTTGGTTGCTCGTTCGGGTGGTTCTAGTTCTGGAAAGAGGTCGGCTGAGTTTGATGTATGTAAGGATCGTTACAAGAAGTATAAGGATTAGAGGTATCAACTGGATCCAAGGCGAGGTGGTTGTAACCCTGGTCATAGTCATTAAGGTCATAATGCCTTTGTTCTTACTCCAGAGTGTAACTAGTACAATAGGAGACACACGAGAGAGAGTTGGGGCAATCTGGGTACGTGTTTGAATTTCCAATCACGAGGACATATGAAGTGTGATTGTCCACAACATACTAGAGATGGACAAGCTCCGGTACGAGCTGCTAAGCCACATAGAGGTCGTGGTAATTTTTAGCGTAGAAAGGGTAGACAGCGGAATGTTGCTCATGTTGTTGTTGTTCAGCCTGAAGGAGATGGAAATGCTAGGGTGTATTCACACCGAGAGGGAAGGAATGACACCGATTTGATCGAACGTATCATTATTTTTCAATCCTTGTCATTACTTTCTTTGATTGATTCTAGTTCTACTCATTCATAAATTTTGCGTGAGCGTGCACAAGTGCTTGGTTTGCCTGTTGAGTTGTTAGATATTGGTATGCATGTAACCAGTTCTTTTGGTGAAACAATTATTACAAGGAAGTTGTATATGATATGTCCTTTGTATGCTCAAGGTCCTGTGTTTGAGGTTGATCTTATGGAGTTACCTTTCTATGGTTTCAATGTAAATCTCGGTATGTATTGGTTATCTGAGCATAGGTTGTGGTTGATTTTGAGACCAAGCAAGTTCTATTGAAACTTGCCGATGATTATGAGGTGGTGATTGTAGGTGAGAATGTAAAGTTCTTGTCTAATGTGGTTTCAGCTCTTGAAGCGAGTTGATTGATGTGTTTGCGATGTGAAGCTTTCCTGGCTTATGCTTTGAATCCAAGTACAAAGAAGGTGCGAGTATAGGACATACGTACAATATGTGAGTTTCCGGGTGTATTTCCAGAAGAGTTACCGAGTTTGCCAACTAACAAAGAGGTTGAGTTTGGCATTGAGTTGTATGAAAATACGACTCCAGTGTTTATTGCTCCCTATCAAATGGCACCTAAAGAGTAGAAAGAGTTGAAGACGTAGTTGCAAGAGTTTCTTGATTGAGGTTTCATTAGGCCTAGTGTTTCACCTTGGGGTGCACCAGTCTTGTTTGTGAAGAAGAAAGATGGCACGATGCGTTTGTGCATAGATTATCGTCAATTGAACAAGTTGACAATCAAGAACAAGTATTCTTTGCCATGGATTGGTGATATTTTTGATCGGTCTCGAGGTGCTTCGGTGTTTTCCAAGATTGATTTGAGATCCGAATATATTACCATTTGAAGGTAAAAGAGTGGGTGTGCCTAAGACTGCTTTTCGCACAAGGTACGTGCATTATGAGTTTTTGGTGATGCCTTTTGGTTTAACTAATGCCCCTACTGCATTCATGGATATGATGATGAATCGTGTGTTTCGTGAGTTTTTGGATAGGTTTGTGGTTATGTTTATCGATGATATTCTCGGGTACTCTCGTACCGAGGAAGATCATGATAAGCATTTGCAGATTGTGTTGCAAGTCTTGTTGGAAAATCATCTTTATGCCAAGTTGAGCCGGTATGAGTTTTGGCTTAAGGAAGTTGTTTTCCTCGGTCATGCGGTGTCATTTGAAGGGATTAGAGTTGATCCGCAAAAGGTTGAAGCAATGATGAATTGGTAGTGGCCTAAGTGTCGGTTCAAGAGGTGCGTAGTTTCCTCAGTTTAGCGGGATACTGTCATAGGTTTGTGGATGGTTTTTCAAGGATTGCTGCTCCTTTGACAAAGTAGATGCCAAAAGATGTTAAGTTTGAGTGGATGGAGGTTAGGCAACAAGCTTTTGAGAAGTTGAAGGAGGCGTTGACGCAAGCTCCTTTCCTGATTCAACCTAAATCGGGTAAAGAGTTTGTGGTTTATAGTGATGCATCCTATGTTGGTTTGGGATTTATGTTGATGCAAGAAGGTAGAGTGGTAGCTTATGTATTTTGGCAGTTGAAGGTGCACAAGCGTAATTACCCTACGCATGACATCGAGTTGGCTACGGTGGTGTTAGCCTTAAAAATTTTGAGGCATTACCTTTATGGTGAAAAGTGCACGATGTACACGGACCATGAAATTTTGAAGTACTTGATGTCCTAGAAAGAATTGAATCTTAGACAACGAAGGTGGCTAGAGTTGCTTAAAGATTACGACTTGACAATTGAGTACCATCCAGGGAAGGCTAAAGTTGTAGTCGATGCCTTCAGTAGGAAGGTGGCTATAGAGTTAAGGGTGATGTTTGCTCGGTTGAGTATAACGCGAGATGGTGGTTTAGTGGCGGAGTTACAAGTGAAACCCTCGTTGGTAGAGTTGATTAAGGAGAAGTAGTTGTTGGATGATTCGTTGGTATAACATGTTCAGGACATTGCGGAAGGAAATCCAATGAACTTTTGTTTCAATGATACTGGTGTTTTGTGTTTTAAGAGTCAAATAGTTGTACCAGAGGATGTTGAGCTAAGGCGCACTATCTTGATTGAGGCTCATAGCAGCTTTTTTTTGCTATGCATCCTGGTAGTGCAAAGATGTATTGTGGGTTGAGAGATAAGTACTATTGGGTTGGTTTAAAGAAGGATGTTGTTTATTTTGTTAGTAAATGCATGGTTTGTCAACGTGTTAAAGTTGAGCATCAATTTCCTTCTGGATTGTTGCAACCATTGAAGATTCCGGAATGGAAATAAGAGAGAATCACCATTGATTTCGTGACAGGCTTGCCTTTGACACCGTCCAGAAAGAATTCCATTTGGGTGATTGTTGATCGTTTTACTAAGTGTGCACATTTTCTAGCGGTGCATACTACATATATGTTAGACAAGTTGGCGGATTTGTATATCTCTAAGATTGTAAGGTTGCATGAGGTGCCTAAGTCCACTGTTTCAGATCGGGATCTGCACGTCACAACGAGGTTTTGGGAGTGTCTTCATCAATCGTTGGGTACGCGTTTCAAATTTAGTACTTCGTATCATCCTTAGACGGATGGTCAATTTCAACGAGTTATCGAAGTGTTAGAGGATATGTTGAGGTGTTGCATTATTGATTCCAATGTTCTTAGGAGACACAATTGCCTTTGGTAGAGCTTGCTTACAATAATAGTTATCAAGCGAGCAGTCAAATGGCTCCTTATGAGGCCTTGTATAGAAGGAAGTGTAGACCGCCTCTTTGTTGGGAAAAAGTTGATTTCTTTTCCTAATGTGCTTAAGGGCACTACAAAAAAAGTGAAGCTTATTAGTGAGAGGTTGAAAGAAGCTTCGGATCGGCAAGTTGAGTCTGAGGTTTATTGGACTGTATGAGGTGCTTGAGCGTGTTGGACTTGTTGCTTATAGGTTGAGGTTTCCTCCCGAGTTGGAGAAGATACATGATGTTTTCCATGTATCCATGCTTCGGAGATATAGATCAGATCTGTCTCATGTTATGCATGTTGAGGAGATAGAGTTGAATCCAGATTTGTCCTATGATGAAGAACCAGTTGAGATCTTGGATTTGGATAGCAAGGTTGTTCATTGTAAGACCATTGAGTTGGTCAATGTCTTGTGGTGACATCGTGGTGTTGAGGAAGCCATGTGGGAATGGAAGGATGACATGCAGAAGCAGTTTCCTTATCTTTTTCCTTCAAGTAAAATTTCGAGGACAAAATTTTCCTAAGTGGGAAGAGTTGTAAAGCCTCGGTTTTTTAGGCCTAAGAGTATTTGAGGTTGACTCGAGGTTTGTAGGACTTAGATTAGAGATCCATGTTTTTGGGATCGTTTCAGAGAAAACGTGGTTTGGGATGTGATAATATTATCGAAAAAATTCCTAAAATCTTCTAAAAGTATGTATAAGGTTTAGTAAAGTCAATTTCGGAAAATGACTTTTGAGACATTGAGATTTTGGTTTAGTGACTATTTTGTAAAAATGTAAAATTGGTTTTTGAAGGACTGTTTTGAAAGAAGGCCAAAGCATAGAATCTTTAGGGAGCTGATATATATTTAATGGGCCTTTTCCTTTAATTGAACACTTTTAAGGTTTTTATTAAAAAGGAATTAGAAGGTGATTTTATTAAAAGAGATTTAATCATTTAAAATCTATTTTGACGTAACTTTCTTTTCTCTCATTTTTCCATCAGCCAAACACTTCTTTTTCTCTCAAACTTCCAGATATTCTCATCTTCTTACTTCACTTTTATTTACAAATGATTTTCTTGATGATTGTTCCATTCAACTCAAATGATTCTTGAATATTTCTCATCTAAACTTGTGAATTGAAGGAATAGGCAAAGGTTAGAGATAATTTTTTTTCAAATCCTCTAATCAAATTTCTTTAATGAAATTCCCAAGTCTTTGGCTCTATAATCTTATTTATTGATAAAGATTTGTAATCTATTTGATGAAAATGGTGAGATTAATCTTTAAAAAGTGATTTCTTAAGATTTTCATAATGTTACTGTTTTGATTGATTTGAGATTAATTTTAATCATGATTTGGATTTTAAATGATGTTGAAATAAAGGTTTTACCATAGTGATCCCGAAATAGATTGGATCTCTAGTTGTTAGATGGTTATATTTTGGAGGTTTGTGGAGATAATGTGGATCTGGTGTTGCTGGATGTATAATGATGAAATTAGAGTAATCAGAGGTGTTTATGGTTGTTTCAGATAGGCGTTTTGGTATTTTTAGGTAGAGAAGCATGATGGCTTTGATTGTTGGTGGTTTTAATGCATTGAGATGTATTAATCTTTTGTTTTTGTGTGATATAAATAGGGGAGAACGTATCGGAAACAATTAGTGAAGTTTCGAAGGCTCCGAAAGCCTGATTACGGTCGGCAAAGCGAGCGTGACATCGTCGGTGAGTGGAATTGGTATTAAAAGCCTTTCAAAGGGTTTAAAGCAAGGTTTGGGGGTTTAGGTTGAGTTTGAGATATTTCGCTCTCGTTTCTCAGTGTTTATATATTGGTTTTATGATCATACTCATGTTTTGAGGATAACATTACACCTACTATTTTATGCATGTTTTTAGAAATGATATTATGATTTACATGATCCTATTAGATAGATTTGTTATTTCAAATAGATGGAACTTATTGAGAAAATGCTATGCATTATTTATGCTTGTGAAATAGGGGGAGAATGATTTATAATGATACATTGAAAAATAGTAGGTAATGATGTTTAAAATGAGTATATTGGCATGGTATGAGATTATTGTTATCGGGCATAATTGGTCGACCAATATGATGAGAAGTGCACTATAATATACAAAATTCGTACGTGCTCTTTGGTTCGACCAATGGAGGTAGTGCCATCCCACTCCAAAGTGAGAGTGTGGTGATGAAAGATTTCACCACGGTAGGTCTCGACCCGGCCTAGCCTATAGAACGAACCGAACGAGTGACACGGGGAATATTGAAATAAACTGGGAAGGTTTACCTCAATAAACAACCCTATTTTTTCTATTATCTTCTCTAGATGCAAATTAGGTTCTATGTGTTAAACATTGCAGCGGATCATTCGAAACTCGATTATCCATCAATTTCATCCAATTACGACTTTTAAGGACCATTTTGTAATTTTTCCGATTTATAGGGACTTAAGCCATTTTTATGTTACCGGGCATAATTAGTCGACCAATAGGATGAGAAGTGCACTATAATATACAAAATTCGTACGTGCACTTGGGTTCGAGCAATGGGGTTAGTGCCATCCCACTCCAAAGTGAGAGTGTGGTGATGAAAGATTCCACCACGGTAGGTCTCAACCCGGCCTAGCTGATAGAACGAACCGAACGGGTCACACGGGGAATATTGAAATACACCGGGAAGGTTTACCTCAATAAACAACCCTATTTTTTTCTATTATCTTATCTAGATGCAAATTCGGTTCCTATGTGTTAAACATTGTAGCGGATCATTCGCAACTCGATTATCCATCAATTTCATCCAATTACGACTTTTAGGGACCATTTTGTAATTTTTCCGATTTATAGGGACTTAAGCCATTTTTATGTTACCGTCCTTTAATTAATCACATTGTATGCTTCTCAGTAAAATCTGAGCTCAAAATAATCATTCATGCTCATTTAACTACATCCACAACTTTCAGGGACTAAAACGCAAAGAATCAGAACTTCAGATAATTCCAACAACCAACATAACTGCCAGCCGTTTCGGTACAGACTAGCCTTGTTTCGAAACACGGGCTTGTATCGAAACACCGTTGAGGTGTTTCGAAACCATGGTTCCGAGTAGCAAAATGTACCAGAACAGACCTTATCCGTTTCGAAACACTATGGCCATTTTACGCTCACCGTTTCGGTACAGGCTCGAGTGTTCCGAAACACCTGAGTCTGTAATGACATATTTTGCTGGTTTTACACCCTAAAATCCATCCTAAACCAACCCAACAAGTTTCCAACATGCATACATCATACATAAACATTAATCCTCAAACATTCACAGCATATTTAGCACCAAAGCATGGCTAGTTGCATCAATGGAAAACTAAAGGTATGATACCTACCAAATAAGCCACTCAAGACTCAAAACTCAAATCAATACTCAAAACACCAAATATAGGCCTTTTACAAGTATAAAAGCATAAAGCAAACTTGCTCAAAGGGTGTTCATACGCATCACCCAAACAAACCATGGAATCCACCATTGCCCTTATTACTCTAGTCCATAACCAAAACATACTTTCTAAGTGAAGTCTCTTAAGATTCCCTTGCAAGTTGCTGCCTCCAAACACTTAGTTTATCTGCATTGATCTACAAAAAATAGTGTAAGCATACAAGCTTAGTGAGGAGTGCTAAAAAACGAATCCTCATCAATGCATTTAAACCGGTTACCACACTGCATTGAAATCACATTTTAATTAATACAAGTTTCATTTAAAATCCATCATACCATCCAAAAATCATGCACTTTTCTCATTCAAAATCAGCATGAAAACCTCCTACAACATGTGTTAACAAACCAACAAAAAAATCCCATTTGCTAAACTCAATTTAAGCCTTCCCAAGCATTTTCCACACATGCTAAGCTTAAAGAGAAAAATATGCATTTTCAATATATTATGCAACATAACACATTTCGAATTACATCATTACTCATATTGGCTCACAAGAAATTAATATCAATATCATTTCCCAAAAACCACATCGGATACACGGATTACAGTGTTTTCCCAAACACTTCATACACTCTACCGTCACCTCAAGGCTCACACACGAGAGTGATAAGTGCCCAAAAGTCCTATATTTTGACCCTTTATCATGGCAATTATCACTCAACCTACACCCATTTGAGCTGCTTTATGGCATTTCATGCATAGATTTCATCATTTATACATTTGATGCTTTATATTCTGTTTAGTCTATGAAAAATGTACTATTTAATGCATGCTTGGTGCTTTTGCAGAACTACATAATGCGAGGGCAGGATGAGGCCGTGAAGGCACTGCAACACAAGGGAAGCATGAGGTATAACCAGCTACCAGTAGACCCTGATCGAGCCAAGCCACAACAGATAGCTTCTACTGAGGGAATCTGATTGATGATGAAGCCTTGCGGAGCAGAACCATTCACAGACCCATGTCGTGGCAGTAGAAAACCATGTCGCGGTCGTGAACTACTGTACCTACCGGAGAGCAAATCAGACAAAGTGGTAGTCGACTTGAAGATCTTTTAACGCCAGATTTTTCTACACACTTTGTGTGGCATTTGGAATTCGAGAAGAGGACGAAAACATGGAAGGGAGGATAAAGTTGGACTTTTGGCCAAAAGTGTATATTGTAATAAATTAAAGAGATTTACCTCTTTAATAAAGTCTAGTCCAAGTCCAACTTAACTTCCTCTCCAAGAAGGATTTGTGCCTACACCTTCCCTTGTATAAGGGGCTTCCTGCCATCAAGGAAAAAATAGGAGAGTTCGAGAGAGAGAGAAGAGCTTATTAATTAGATTGTGTTTTCTATTCATCCATTATGTTTTAATTTCCTTAGGGTTAGGATTAGTTTGTTTAGTAGTTATCTGAAGACTATTGTACTTTGTTTTTTTTCTTAATGCAATTAAGTTGAGGTTTTCTTATTCCTGGTGTTAATCATTCCTGCAATCTTGTCAAGAAAGAGTTTGTGAGATTATCCATTTACTCGATGTCGAGAGAGTTGAATTCATGAAACGAGTAAGCACATCTTTCATCTAAGGGTGTTAACTAATCCAGCCTAGAGATAGGTTAAGAATTTCAGTGACTAAGAGAAGCGTGTGATTGGTTGGTGTATTGTCTTTGGTTTACGCTGAGAGGTATGGTTAGAGTTTAGTCATCAATAGTGTTCTGAGCATAGAGATAAGAAGGAGCCATTCAAGGACGCTTTGCCGAACCTTAACAGCATCTGCCCACGAGGAAGAGATTGTCGTGGCAGAGAATCAACCTTTACGGCCGCGGCACGAACTTAGGTTACTGCCACGACAATTTAGTGTTGCAGCATTCAAGAACATAATCAACTCAATAGGATTCTTTCCTTTTTATTTTGGAGGCAATTTTCCAGAGGCAAATAGGAGTAGTTCGAGAAGTTTATATTCGAGTTCTTCGTTCGTTGTTTCAGTAAAATTTCTATCTTTCCTTTTTTTTATTTAGATTTTTTATGCTTGTTCTTGGTTGAATTTTTGTGTTTTTTTGTGGATTTAAGGTTGTATTCTTGAAGTCAAAAGATCGTTTCGCGATTCTGGTAATATTTCCGTTCTAAATTTCTGTTTAATTTTGGTTTGATCTTTAAAAATTTGCATGCTTTAAAAATGTTGTTAGGAATGTTTTGATCTTTAGAAATGTAGAGATGAATTTTTAAAAGTGTTTAAATTAAAAATGTAAGAATAAAATGAATAAAAAGTAAAAAAGAAATAAAAGGTTTTTTTAAAAAAATAATAAAAAGAAAAAACCCAAAAGAATAAAAAGTTGCTTGCTTGTTTTAGAAATTGGTTAAAACTTAGGACTAGGTTTTAAAGCTTAGATAGAGACATGTTTGCTGAAAATGTTCTTCACAAAAATAAAAGACTTAAGCAAACTTAATCTTTAAATTAGGAATAAAAGACTTAGACGTTTTTAGTTTTTTTAAATGATCAAAATTAGAATAAATATAAAATGCTCAACGCACTAAATTTCTTTGTTGCTTGAAAAATGAAAATAATTTAATGCAGTGTCTTATCAAACAAGAATGACGGGTTAGCGCCAGAAATGTTGGCGGTGATTAAAGTTCATCCCCCGGGCGATAAGGTCATTAAAATAGACTAATATTCATTAAAAGGACAAGTAAAGTCGAACCTTTTTGAACTTGCAAATTCTAGTTTTGAAAATGATTTTAAAATCAATTAGGTACCAATTGTGGGCGTCATGGCGGTGCTAACCCTTCCTCACGCGTAACCGACTCTCGAACCTATTTTTCTAATTTCCGCAGAGCAAAACCATTATTTTATTAAAACAAAACGTATTTTTAAATTAACCCTGTTTTAAAGTGATCCAATCACACTTTTTCAAAAAGATTGGTGGCGACTGTTTTTTTTTTAAGTTTTCCAAAAAGTCGAAGCCCTCCCTAAAAAGGGGTTGCAAAAGCTTGGCGACTCCACTGGGGACGTGTTTTTGTTTTTGTTTAAATAAAAACAAAAGAGGGTCAGGCCACAAATTGGTTTTAAATGTTTTTAAAAAATGTTATTTTTTAAATATGGAATTTGCAAGTTTATAATAGGTTCAATTTATTTGTCCGTTTAAATGAATATAACTCTATTTTACACATCTAAGACTTAATTCCAAGCTTTATTCCCGAACTTCGTCCCGTTCGTTTAAGTGGGGGGGGGGGAATATGCTTTGCTCATGTAAGAATATTGATTCTTCGTATGAGCCTAGCGAGTACCTTCAGAACTCATTCCCTTGCCTTCGTAAGGATATTGATTCTTTGAGAAGGCATCGGTGGTGAGTCCTCCTGAGTTGAACTTGATTCGTAGGGGACAACAAGGACAACTCAAGTACCCTTTTAGAACCGAACCAAGTTTGAGAATTTAGAGCCTACCCCTAATAGAGCCATGCAAAAAGCCTAGGGTGTTGAGTCGCAGGAATAATTCGTGGTGACATGTCCAGAAATGTTGGAATGGCGGCCCAGAATTACCGTGCATTTAATTTGTTTTTGACTGTTTCATTTCCCTTTTTCTTGCTTTATTAATCTATGTTCCCTATCTTGTATGTGCATCATTTCATATTTAGAAGGGGTTGATTCTGGAAAAATTGTTCAAATTATGAATGGAAGGCTCTTAAAAGATTGAGGGGGACCAAATACATGACAATGTTGGCAACTGAAGCTACAACTCTTCGTCAGTACATCAAGCCCGTTGGAGAAGTTGGACCAAGGCTCATGTCACTAGTTGAAGAAATCAAAGAGTTACGTGTTCAAGCGGAAAAATATTTGCAATTCGAAAAAAAGATGTAATAAAAGCTTTCGTATTAAATAAAGAGTTTCCTTTCATGAGAAAATTTTCAATGAATTAATGGCCCTTCGACTGCATTCATGCATTTGCACTGTCTGGTTTGCTTTATTGTTTGCTTTTGTGAATTCATTTTTGCATGCATTCACTCATGTCATAAATTAACTTAAAATAAAAAAATGACAGAATATCCAAAATTGCTAAGACAAGTCATAAATACGGTACAAGAGCCCAAACTCGAGCCATGAACTCTGAGGAAAGATTGACAACTTTGGAGGTGAACCAAAAGAACATTCAAGATAGGCTAGAGAAAATGGAGATCGACCTGAAACAAAAGTTGAGGCAGTTCATCAAAAGACAGTCAGTTCAATAGCTGCTATGCTAGGATTCAAGGATTCAGATGCGGTTGAAGAAGGAGGAAACACTACTACCGTTCCACGATTCCCAGGAATGACCTTTAGGGCTGCTGCTAAGGCCAAAACACCCATCCATGTAGCTAAATCTTCCACTCATGTTCCAAATGGGGAGGCCAATAATTACGAGGTGCCTGACCTCGATGAAGTCGCTGATAAGGTTCAAATTGAGAAAAAGTGGGAAGATAAGTACAAAAGGTTAGAAGGGATGATCAAATCCTTCCAAGATGGAGTTGCTCGTAGTGGAATGGATGCCAAGGATATGAGCTTGGTAACTGATTTAGTTGCGCCACTGAAATTCAAGATCCTAGACTTTGAGAAATATAATGGGACCACATGCCCATCGACACATCTAACTATGTACTGTAGAAAGATGTCAATGTACCTCGACAATGAGAAGTTGCTCATTCGTTGCTTTCAGGACAGCATAGTAGGTTCTGTTGCACGTTGGTATTCGCAATTAAGTCGGGTGAACATCAAATCATAGAAGGATCTGTCCAGAGCCTTTAGTGAACAATACAAGCACATTTCATACATGGTTCCAACTTGTTTGGTCTTGCAAGGGATGGAACAAAAGCATCACGAGAGCTTCCGACAATATGCACAGAGGTGGAGGGATGTAGCGGCACAATTGCAGCCACCGTTGCTAGAAAATGAGATTACCCCGATGTTTGTGGAAACTCTAAAGGGTCCTTTTTATGATCGCATGCTCAACCATGCTACGAAGAACTTTGCGGACATGCTAATGAATGGTGAACTGATCCTAGCAGCCATGAAGACCGGAAAGTTGCACAGTGGGGAAATGAAGAAGACATATAAGAGGAGAGATAATAATGAAGTTAATACCTCGGATATATACAACCCCGATTATTCAACAGGTGTAGTGTTCAACAAGCCCAACACCTTCAACAAGCCCAACACCTCAGCTCCAACGGTTATAAATGCCCCAAAAGGAGAACGAAGATATCAAGGAAACTAGAGACCCTATTTTCCTCCCATCCCAATGACCTATGCAGAGTTGTTTGTCGAGCTGGTCAAATCACAGATGGTGCTACCGAGACATATCCCTTTGTTCTCACCTCCTTATCCACCATAGTACGATGAAAAGGCCTAATGCGAATACCATGTAAGAGTGAGGGGGCATACCATTGAGAACTTTACTACATTCAAAAGGGTGGTGGATGATTTAAGGAAATCAGGCATGTTGCCATTCGAAACTTCTGAGGAAAAAGGAAACCCTTTGCCAAACCACCAGCAGACAGAGGTGAGTGTTGTGCTCGAGGAAGAAAGGAGAGTGATCAAGGAGTATGAGGAAGAGATTAAGACACCCATGATTTGGGTATGGGCCCAATTAGTAGCGGCTGGGATATTAAAGGAAGAGAACTCGCAAATGAAGGATGATGAAAAACCATAATGCGAGTACCATAAAGTTGAAGGATATGAGATCCAGTGTTTCTTAGAGTTTAAACGGGTGGTTAAAGCCAAGAGGGATAGCAAGGAACTTATGTTCTTCGAGAAGGGAGATGTTAACCACGAAATGAATGTATGTACGACAGAGGAAATTTCCTTTGGGAAGCAAGGAGAAGAAGTTAAAGAAGGAAGACAGGGAAAGCCTTATACAATGGTGATCCCAATGAAGAGGGACTGATTCGATTTGGGCTTTAGGCCCAATAAATGGCAAAAAATTGAGACTAAGAAGTAGTAGGAAAGCAAAAAGATGAAACATAGAGAAGAAGAAGTAGAGGGGGATCCAATGACATACCCACCCCTAAGTGAAACTTTCAAGGCTAGAGGGCTCTTAGACCCTAATGCCCGCTTCGACAAGAAGGAGAAAGGAAAAGATGAATTATGCGAGGCTTTAGAGAATTTGAACATTAACGCAATCACAGACGAGGAGGAAGGAGAAAATAAATTTCTGTCCAAGATTTGCCCCTGTGCCGAACTGATGAACTGGACCGCGGAAGTAGTCCTTGAAGTTTTTAAAACTGCATGAGAGTAATTCTCAAAACCAACTCCTTTACCCTTAGGCCCTAGGGTAATTAGAGATCATATGTAAAAAAGGTCTATGTCAAAACCATTATTCTGATTTCAATAAAAGATGCATTTTTCCCAATTACATCTTGTGGCAAACTTTCTTTCGCAACGCAAAACCAACAAAACCAAAAGATCATAAAAGCCCAAGAGCAAAAACAAACCTTTAAAAACATAACAAATCATGTCATTTCGTTCATTCTTTCTTTCTTGGTATATATTTTTTGCTCTTTTTATTTGCAAGTTTTTAGATATCAATGGTCAAACAACCCCGAATAAGATTCCGAGGTTAATTTTGAGTTACCACTATGTTTAGAGGAAGTTGAAAGTATTAATGATGAAGAAGAGTATGACTTGTCTGATGATCTGCTTAGAATGGTAGAATGAGAGGAAAAGCAAATTCTGCCCCACAAAGAAGAGCTAGAGGTTTTGAATCTTGGAATCGAAGAAGAGAGGCGTGAAGTAAATATTGGTACTACCATCTCAGTTGGGACACGACAGTTTGATTGAGCTTCTAAAAGAATATAAAGACATCTCAGTTGAGACACGACAGTTTGATTGAGCTTCTACAAGAATATAAAGACATCTTTGCCTGGTCATATCAGGATATGCTTGGTCTCGATACAGATATTGCCATGCATAGGCTTCCTATAAGAGAATGATGAGAGCCAATAAAGCAAAATCTTAGAAGAATGAAGGTTGATACACTCTTGAAAATAAGAGACGAGGTCAAGAAGCAATACAATGCAGGATTCCTCGAGGTAGCTAAATATCCAGAATGGGTGGCAAACATCGTCCCAGTGTCTAAGAAGGATGGAAAAGTAAGAATGTGCGTCGACTACAAGGATCTTAATAGAGCAAGCCCCAAAGACAATTTTCCGCTTCCACATATCAACACCTTGGTGGACAATATAGTTGGCCATTCCCTTTTCTCGTTCATGGATGGATTTTTTGGATACAATCAAATAACGATGTGCCACGAGACATGGAGAAGACTACTTTTGTAACACTTTGGGGAACATTTTTCTATAATGTAATGCCTTTTGGATTGAAAAACGCAGGGGCAACGTATCAAAGAGCTATGGTCGCTCTTTTCCATGACATGATGCACAAGGAAATTGAAGTTTTTGTGGATGATATGATCGCCAATTCCAGAACTGAGGAAGAGCATCTAGCGAACCTAAGTAAGCTTTTTAAAATATTGAGAAAATTTTAGTTAAAGCTTAATCTAACCAAGTGCACATTTGGGGTTACTTCTGGGAAGTTGTTAGGCTTTT
Source organism: Hibiscus trionum (assembly GCA_030270665.1). NCBI lineage: Eukaryota > Viridiplantae > Streptophyta > Magnoliopsida > Malvales > Malvaceae > Hibiscus > Hibiscus trionum. The sequence continues at coordinate 18,844,837 of BSYR01000010.1, forward strand.
TTGTAAGCAAAAGGGGAATTGAAATTGATCTAGACAAGATAGAGGCTATACAAGAGCTTCCACCACCCCAAACACATAAGCAAGTTTGGGGATTCTTGCGAAGGTTGAATTCCATAGCTCGTTTCATCTTCCAATTAAAGAATAAATGTGATCCAATATTTAGGTTTCTTAGAAAGAACAAACCGGGGATATGGAATGAAGAATGCCAAACAGTTTTAGAAAATATCAAGGAGCAGTTGACTAATCCTCTAGTATTAATGCCACTCGTTTCAGGGAAACCTTTAATACTCTATCTAACGGTGTTTCAAAATTCAATGGGCTGCGTACTAGGGCAGCATGACGAAACTGGAAGGAAGGAAAGGGCGATATATTATGTGAGCAAGAAGTTTATTGGCTGTGAAGCGAGATATACTCCAATTTAAAAGGTATGTTGCACTTTGGTATGGACCACTAAAAGGCTTAGGAAGTATATGTTGTATCATAATGCGTGGTTGATCTCACGGTTAGATCCATTAAAGTTTATGGTGGAAGCTCCAGCGCTATCAGGAAGAATAGCGCGATGGCAGATGTTTCTCTCAGAGTATGTCATTCAATATGTTAATCATAAAGAAGTGAAAGAAAGCCCCATAGCGGATTTTCTTACAAGTCATGCACAAGATGATTATGAGGTATTAGATTTCGGTTTCCTTGATGAGGGTTTGATGTGTATCACGGAATATGAAGAGACACCAACAGAATCTTGGGTCATGCATTTTGATGGTGCTGTAAATGCTCTAGGACGAGGAAGTGGGGCAGTTTTGGTATCGCCAGAAGGAGATCATTATCCTTTCACTTGCCGTTTGAAATTCTTCTGTACTAATAATATGGCGGAATACGAGGTGTGCATATTGCCCTAAGGGAAGCCATTGACAGAAAAATCCGAAAGTTGAGAGTTTATGGGGATTCAGCGTTGATCATCTACCAAATACGTGGTGAATGGGAAACAAAAGATGCAAAATTGATAGAATATCGCAAGTTGGTCCTTGAGTTAACTAAACAATTCAATGTGATCACTTTGAAGCATCTCCCAAGAGAAGATAATCAGATGGCTGATGCATTAGCTACTCTGGCTGCCATGTTTCAAGCAAGTGAGGGTTCTGAGATGATGCCCATCAAGTTACAAATGATGGAGTTCCCAACACATTATTACAAAGTAGAAGAAGAGGCAAATGGTTTACTGTGGTACCATGATATCTTGCAGTACATAAAGCTTCAACAATACCCATCACATGCTTCAGAAAATGAAAGGAAAATGGCATCAGGATACATCTTTGATGGAGAGATCCTCCACAAATAAAGTCAAGACCAGGTGCTACTAAGATGTGTGGATTCAAAAGAAGCATAATTGATTTTAGAAGAAGTCCATGAGGGAGTTTGTAGAACCCACATTAGTGGTTTCACTATGACAAGAAGAATAATGCGTTTTGGATATTACTGGTGAACAATGGATGGGGATTGCATTAATTATTCCCGCAAATGTCACCAGTGCCAGGTTTACGCTGACAAAGTTCATGTGCCTCCTCAGTCTCTTCATGTTATGTCATCTCCATGGCCATTCTCTATATGGGGCATAGACGTTATTGGGCAGATTCATTCGAAAGCGTCAAATGATCATCGCTTTATTTTGGTAGCTATTGATTACTTCACAAAGTGGGTGGAAGCGGCCTTGTATGCAAATGTAACTAGGTCCACTGTATGTAATTTCTTAAAGAAGGAGATCATTTGTCGATATGGTCTACCAGAAAGCATAATCACTGATAATGCCTCTAACTTGAACAACAGAATGATTACTGGGGTCTATGAGCAGTTTAACATTAAGCATCGCAACTCAATAGTATATCGCCCGAAGATGAACGAGGTAGTAGAAGCAGTAAATAAGAATATTAAGAAGATAGTTGCAAAGATGATCGATACTTATAAAGATTGGCATAAACAGTTTCCATTTGCTCTATATGCATATCGAATAGCGGTACGAACATTTACTGGGGCAACTCCGTTCTCATTAGTATATGGAGTTGAAGTTGTGCTACCAATCGAGGTGGAGATACCATCGTTGCGTGTCTTGATGGAGGCCAAGTTAGATGAAGCATAATGGGTTCATGCAAGATATGACCAATTGAACTTAATTGAGGAAAAGAGACTGAAAGTCGTATGTCATGGTCAAGTGTACCAAAGGAGAATGATTAGGGTTTATGAAAAGAAGGTTCGCCTTAGAGAATTCCAAGAAGGCGATTTGGTCTTAAAGAAGAAGCTGCCAATTCAAAGTGACCCACGAGGAAAATGGGCGCCTAATTGGGAAGGATCGTACATCGTGACAAAGGTTCTTTCCGGTGAAGCATTGATTTTAGCTGAGATAGATGGAAATAAGTTTCAAAACCCGGTAAACTCTGATACTGTCAAGAAGTATTATGCCTGAAGAAAAAGAAAAAGAAAAAAAGGAAAAAAAGAATAAAAAGAAAAAGAGAAAGAAAAAAAAGAAGAAGAAAAAATAAAAGAAAAAGGTGGGTTCAAAATGAAAACCCACAAAAGGCATTTTGAAACAAAAGGAGGGTCTGAGTTGAAAACCCGTAAAGGGCGGCTCAGATAATTTGACAGATTTTGGGGCTCCACAGATTATGCATTTTACATAAGGCTCCCTCGACACCGGTGGCATTCAAGATTACTTCTGGCGTTTGATAGGACGAGTCTGGACTATTGATATTTGAATACTTGTTTCCCTTTCTTTTTATAAACCTTTTTGTGTTTGCCACAACATTAATAAAATTTGTTTCCTGGATTTTTCTTTCTTTTTTGTTTCCTTCCATATCATCATTGGCATCTTGCTTTGAAATAAGGATCAATGGATTTGACAATCATTTATATATGCAAACGATTTTTGAGCATTACTTTGAGAATGTTTTGGAAAGTACAGGAACTACGAAGTGTTCTGTAATTATTGTTTGGGGCATATGACGTTAAAACACTTGAAGTAGAGGTGAAGCCTTGTTGCAAAATTCTTTAAAAGGAAATGCCATAAAAATGCCTGGCACTAAAATAGTGTTTCTTAAACCACCAACCTTTCTTACATGATAATGAGAGCAGTCCTACAGTGTTAAAACTTGACTTAGGAAGCTCATCCTTGAATATTGATAAAGACGACAGATGAGGAATAAGCATCTCCAATGAATTAAGAGTAAGATGTAAAGATAAAGTCAGTCAGAAAAAGATCAAAAATGAGGCAAAAGCCAGAGTTTTTCACAACTCATGAGTAAATTCCAAGGCAAAAAAGAGGGCCTTATCCCAAGGAATGGTGAATTCGAAGCCGAAAAGTGTAAAGTGTCCACAAGTTCTGTATTTCATGCACATTCCAACTCATTTTATTGTTGTTTTTGAGTGCATTTTAGGCATAATTAGGACCATGAATTGCATTTTACAGTACTTCATTACTTTGCCATGCTTTGCTAGATTATCTTTTTATTTGGTGTAGAAAAGGGTACTGTTTTAGTGTACTTTTAGTTTTAGGTATAAGAGGATGATAGAGGGAGAGAAGAGCTGAGGGCGTGATGCTGACGCAGCGAACCAAGGAGTTGTACTGATGCAGTTCTAGAAATAGACAACGGCTACCGAGTAGCTTCTACCGCCCAACCTACCGCCCAAGACATCAGACTATGGAGTTGGAGAATCGGAGTGCGGTCTGTAGAGCAGAAATTCCTGATTCTATCAATGTTGACCACTCAATTTTCTGACATCCGTAGCAGCGGGAAGAGCCTTCGCAGAAGAATCTCGAGATTTCTTGCGGAGCAAGGCAACGTGATAAAGTCAACATTCAACTCAAAGAAGTCAGAGTTTAAAGTCACATTTAATGTGAAAAAGCTACTTTGAAGACTTCTACTTCAAGAAGGACTAGACCTAGCTAATGCCTATATATACCCATTGTAATTCTACTTCAAAATAGCTTAGGTTTTCCTTAGGCATAATTTAGGTTTTCTCGCCGCTGACATGTTCTAAATTTCTCCTTAGGTTTGGGTTATGTTGTAATTAGTGTGAGAACGATTGTTCAGGATTTCAAGTTTGTTTTTGTAAATAAAATTACAAGGTTTACTTATTCCATGTTCTTCATAGTTTTCAATTAAGGCGAAAGATTAGTTGAATTATATCCATTTGTTCAGTATAGAGAGAGTCGAACTCACGAAAGGAGTAAGTATGATTTCATCTATATACTGTGCGATCAATCCGGCCTAGACATAGATTAAGGGTTTAAGGCGGCTAAAAGAGGACGAATCAACATTGTTGTCTTCGCACGATTCACGATGCGACTGGTATTATCTGCAGTGGGCATCAACAAAACTCTAACTTAGACATAAGCGGAGTAACTTTCGAAGCGTTCTGCCGAGTTTGCCGCCGAGACACAGTTTCATTCCCCCGCTGAGGCAGCGAGAGGGTCTTAGTAGTCTACCTGCCATCCACCGCTGAGGCAACAGAGTCTGGAAGCGCAAAACGACTTGTCATATTCAACGCAGTTTCACACTAAACAACAACATAACACGGTCCTCTCTATCAATCTGATCACTTCCTCTTCAATTACTTGTGTTTTTATTTTACTTTTCTTCTCAACCATCCAATTTAAATGTACATTTACTATTCTTGTACAGGACTTCCAATTCGAATCAAGCTGTCCAATCCCTGTGAGAGACGATATCTTTTATACTATAACTTGACAAGAGTGTGCACTTGTGCTCATAAATAGAGAACACCCAAACGCTCTACAAAAAGCCAAGAAGAATTGAAAGAGAAATAAATCTAGCCTTCTTATCTACGCAGGTTTAGGAGAGAGTTCGTGTTAATCGGGTGAGCCTTGATAACCAGAATTACATCAAAATTAAGAAAATAGTCTAAGTAAAAGAAGTTTTAAAAGGAAAAACTTGTCGTGCATTCATGTTTTAGACATCCCTATGGTCATGCATATCATAATTGTATTGCATGTTGGATTTTGTTTTTTTTTTCAGGTACATAGAAGACATGTTCAAATGAGAGTTTGCTTATTCATCTAAGCATAAGGAGGATGAAATTTTTCAGAAGAATCACTTATCCGTTCAAGCAAAAGGAGAATGGAATTTTCTTATTCATCCAAGCATAAGGATGATGAAGTTTTTCAAAGAATTCGCATATCCGTTCAGGCATAAGGAGAATGGAATTTGCATATTCATCTAAGCATGAGGATGAAAGTTTCCAGAAGAATTTGCATGTTTTAGCATTTGGGAGGACAAAACCCAGCTCAACAATCTGGGCATTTGGGAGAATAGAACCTAGCTCAGTTATTTGAGAGTAAGGAGAATAGAATCAGCCTATTTGTTGTAGCGTGGAACCCAACTCAGCTATTCAGGCATTTGGGAGAATAGAACCCATCTTAGCTTTTCGAGCATTATGAGAATAGAGCAGCCTATCTATTCGGGCATTTCGAGAATGGAACTCAGCTCAGCTATTCGAGCATAAAGAGAATAGAACCAGCCTATTCGTTCGGGCATTTGGAGAATGGAACCCATCTTAGCTATTCAAGCATCAGGAGAATATAGCATGCCTATCTGTTTGGGCATTTGGAGAATGGAGCCAACCAGAAAATTAGTGAATATCAGTGCCTTTTTGTCTTTGCTTTATTCCTGTTGCACAGAGATAAGCAAAGAGGAGCATATGTTGTCACTATATTTTCACCCCAATTTTAAAATAATCCAAAAAATAAAAAAAAAAAACTTTTTCCCTTAAAATAATAAAAGGCTCATCCTATTCTAAATTAAATAAAAATACAACAAAAACCAATCTTTAAGAACCCATTTTTGAAGCCCATTTAGAAATACTAGCCCATCTTTTAAAAAAAAAGGAGAAAATATTTTTAATAATAAAGGTGGAATTTAAAAAAATAAAATAAAATGTAGTCCAAAAATAAAATAAATGTTAAAAACAACAAAAAAAATAGAAGAAAAAAATAAAGAAAAAAATAAAAAAAGGAAAGGGGGAACCAGTGCGTGAGACGCACGCGCGCGAGATGGTTCCCCAGCAAACTTTATGGAGGGTCGACTGACGTCTACCGGCCACGGCTACCGTCGCCCTTGGTGCCAGCCGGTCGGCCTCGCCGTTGTCGACCTAACGCCACCAACCCCGCTTGATGCCGCCGCCTCTGGTCGCCAGAATCTGCAAAAAAATCGAGACAAGAGGTCAAACCCTAGGCTCAAATAAAAGGGGAAATTCAGATTCGATATTAAACCAAATCGTATAAGGTTTGAGGGGTTTTATCGAGAATCAAGTTTTTGGCCTGATTTTGGCTCCAATTTAGGGATTAAACGCGGATATTTGCTTAATTTGCAAGCTCAAGTATGTGTATAAAAACCCCATATTCCCCATTGTTCAACACACAAAATTTCTAGAGAAAAATACACTTGAAAAAAAGAAAATAGGCTTAGGAAAAAATCCGAAAAATTCTCTAAATTTTTCAAGAGTTTGCTAGAAATTTTGGAGTTGAAGTTCGAGTTTGGAGGCAATTTTCCGGAGGCAAATATGAGCATTTCGAGAAGTTCATATTCGGGTTCTTCGTTCGTCGTTTCGGTAAAATTTCTATCTTTCCTTTTAATTTTTATTTATATTTTTTATGGTTGTTCTGTTGAATTTTTGTGTTTGTGTTTGTGTTTTTTTGTGGATTTTAGGTTGTGTTCTTGAAGTCGGAAAATGGTTTCACGATTCCGGTAATATTTTCGTTCTAAATTTCCTTTTAATTTTGATTTGATCTTTAAAAATTTGCATGATTTAAAAAAGTTGTTAGGAATGTTTTGATCTTTATAAATGTAGAGATGAATTTTTAAAATTATTTAAATTAAAAGTGTAAGAATAAAATGAGTTAATGTGGTTTAATTGAAAAAAAAACTTAAAGTTAGGGATTTAATTAGGAAAAAACAATAATGCATGGGTGGAAATAATAAAGGGGCTTGATTTTAATAAAAATAAAAAAGGGGTTTTGAAACTTTAATATTAATAATAAATGGATTAAGTGATTTTAAAAAAGAAAAAAATGTTTTTTTAGAAAAAAAGAAATAAGTTATAAAATTTTTTAAAGAAAAGAAAATAAAAATGTTTTAAAGTAAAAGTTTAGGGTTTTAGGAGAAAATAAAATTAAAAAAAGCTTAAAAGGAAATCTTTCAAAAAATAAAGTTTAGTTTAAAAGAGAATATTTTTTAAAAAGAAAAGCTTAGAAAATGAATAAATGAAAAAAAGAAGTTTTAAAAGAGAAATTCTTTTTCAATTGAAAAAATAAAAAAAGGTAAAAAACATAAAAATGTAAAAAAAAGGTCTTGGCTTTTAAAAAATAAAAATGTAAAAAAGAAATAAAAAGTTTTTTTAAGAAATAATAAAAACAAGAAAAAAACTCAAAAGGACAAAAAGTTTCTTGCTTGTTTTAGAAATAGGTTAAAACTTAGGACTAGATTCTAAAGCTTAATTAGAGACATGTTTGTTGAAAAATTTTCTTCACAAAAATAAAATACACTTAAGCAAACTTACACTTTAAATTAGGAAAAAAAGGCTTAGACGTTTTTAGGTTTTTTTAAATAATCGAACTTAAAATAAATATAAAATGCTCAACATACTAAATTTCTTTGTTGCTTGAAAAGTGAAAATTATTTAATGTGGTGTCTTATCAAACGGGAATGACGGGTTAATGCCAGAAATGTTGGCGGTGATTAAAGTTCATCTCCCGAGTAATAAGACCATTAAAATAGACTAATATTCATTAAACAGACAAGTAAAGTCGAACCTTTTTGAACTTGCAAATTCCAGCTTTGAAAATGATTTTAAATCCAATTAGGTACCAATTTTGGGCGTCGTGGGGGTGCTAACCCTTCCCCACGCGTAACCAACCCCTGAACATGTTTTTCTAATTTTTGTAGACCAAAATCGTTGTTTTATTAAAATAAAACGTCTTTTTAAAATAACCCTGTTTTAAAGTGACCCAATCACACTTTTTAAAAAACATTTGGTGGCGACTCCGTTTTTTTAAGTTTTCCAAAAGGTCGAAGCCTTCCCTAAAAAGGGGTTGCGACACACGACCCTATGCCCGGTCAACCAATCCCTTCCAAGGATTAAATTAAGGCCATAGAAAGACAACTCCATCAAATCAACTGAAAACACATGTCATTGAATAGATAAAAGACATCTCCTATACAATTTCTTCGTGACAACAGTTTCCAAAAGAAATTAGTTACACATATTCCCACATCTAACACTTCTGAAATGAACGTTCAAGCTATAACTCCCAAAAACATTAGCAACAACATGCGCAGAAAGTTATATCCCACCGATCAAACGTGGACAATCTCGCCTCACATGGTCACATGATCCACCCACTTAATAGGCATCAAACGCTACTCAAGCCTCGATACATCGGCCATATGATCCTTGACCAACATTACTACAACCTCGCCTCAACCTAGGCGATACCCTTTTAGCATGACCATTCTTACACTGGCTACCACTAAAACTAGAGTCTGCAACCCTCTTTCTAAAGCTAGAACCTCTCGCACACATTATTAAACCAGGTTCTGCTCAAAGTACCTCGCCCGTGTTACCAACACATTGAAAACGGTGTAGCCAAAATAAACAACATATCTAGTTTATCATCATGCACGAACCCATAAAAGAGTCAATCACATCGATGTCTCATATCAAATACCAATCCAGGAGCATACCCATTCAACTAAATAATTCATGCCTTAACTCGACTACAAACTTACGGTTTTGAACCCAAACCACAAATTCACATTTCTTGACATCCAAGTATCTAACTCTCGAATACTTCTCCTTTTGAATTGTTCAAAAGAACTCCCAAAACAAAAAATCGGGTCCCATGCCCACAACCACAGTTGTCCACCAACTATACACATCTCCATAAAACTGAGATATAACTCATCTTCACACTATGGGCATCATTTCACCCCCATTTGTTCCATAATCCTATTCGTATAGGTCATCCACTCCATGGATACCTCTGGTGACAACCCCTTAGCTCAACTTCTTCCAAAATACGTAAGCACTCTAACTGCAGCTCACAAACGTCCACTAGCTAGTGCAGTTACATGCACTCCAGCATTAACAGCTTCCCAAGCTCCAGACATCGCCTATATCCCAGGCACCATATCATCCAATAGTTGCCCAAACGACACAAGTTGTACTTACATCGAGACACATCGAGGCGTCTAGCCCCCAGGATATATTACACACTCCTATATTCCATGCCCAACGGCAATAACAATCATACCAAGTTGCTACTCTCTCCTCGGTTTATTATGTTATTATAATTAAGGCATGATTACAAAGTAACAAAACAAAACACTCAAGCCAGCTCCAAGCAAGGATCCAAGACTTCGAATTCAATTTAAAAACACTTCACTATAGTAATAAGGCAATGGGCATCCCAATTTCCCCCAAACATAGCATAAGGCATACAACGTACATGTCACAACCATCATGCATCACAATCAATAAGATTCATCCCAAAACATCACCATATATAACAGCTCATACTTACATCACAATCATCATACATAGCATCACTATCATTTACTCAACATTAACATACTTATAACATTCACCGTGCAAAACAAACATCACCAAATACATACAATCACATCACATTAACTCACCATTAATTTACCATCATCCTATTATTTCGAAACCTGGCTTTGATACCACCAAATGTAATCCCCTCGACCCGGCCTAGCCGATAATGTAACACCCGGGTTTAGGGGTCGGGTGTTAGGTGAGTTAATTGTGTTTGGGTCTTTGGGCTTGGTTTAAATAAAATGGGCTTGGTTTTAAATTAAAAAGTCCATGTGATTTCATTAAGGGAAAATGGGGAATTTTCTAAATCAATGAAATTAGACAAGTGAAAAGGATGTTTTGAAAGTCGTCTTCTTCTTCCTCTTGAAACTAAAACCACGACAAAACCCTCTCCCCAACACAAGTTACTGTTCTATCATCTTTCTGAGTGATTTCAAGTGTTTTCATTAAGGTAATTATGTTTTTGACTTCTCCTCTTCATCCTTAACGTTTCCATGGTTTTAGATTTTCATAAACTTTATTTTTGAGTTTCTCCATATGTTCAAACTTTTAAATCAAAGGTGGAAACTTTGATGGGTTTTCATTGGGCTTTTTATTTGTAAAGATAATATATGTTATAGTCTTGCTTTTAAGTGTAACATATGTTAAAATGGTGAGGTTTTGTTTAAATCCCGAAATGGGTATTTGTGGGTGTGTTAAAGGGTAGAAATCTTAAGTTTTTGAGGTAGTTTTGTGAGGGAAACTTGGGCTGATGGTATGGTTATGCTTGGGGATTGTTTTGAGCATGTTTAGTGATGATTTGGATGATGAAATTGATGGGTAATTGCTGGGTTGTGTTCAAGTCCCAAAATGAAGAGTTGGGTTAGTTCTTGGCATGGAAATGTAGTGAAATGGTCTTGAGATTGTATTCTGATTTGTGGCAGTGATTTTGTGGATGTTTTGAAGAGTAATACGCTGTTTTTGGTTGATTAGAAGCAAGGGAAAATGTTGGAGAAGCTTCGGGCTCGATTCCAGGAAACTTGGAGGCTTGATCGACATCCTTGGCTTGTATTGAGGGTGTGTGGTGAGTGGACTATTTTCAATGGTTTTTAATTGGTTCAAAGCATGTTGTTGGAGTTTTAGATTGTGTTTGGTAGTCCAATCTAATGTGGGTATTAAGTTGGTAGCTTAATTTCTTGTTTAGCTCTATTTATTCCTTGCTAAATGTGTATAAATGTGGACTTGTGTGATATGTGTTCGATTATGCATGTTATGAGGTATTTATGTTGCATGATGGTGGTTCATATGTTGTGTTGCATGATTTGTGGAATCATGGTGAGTTCTCGCTTAGTATGTTGGCACTAGTTATGTTACCGGATATAAACGATCGATCATTAGGATGAGTATGCACATGGTAAGAGTCAAATTCGCGCGTGGCCTTGGTGATATGTAGTCACCTAGGAGGAGTAAGGTGAGGTAACATTCCACCGGAAAGTGTTTATGTATGATGATGAGTGGAATCCCATCCGTAAAAGAAAACGGTGATGTGTGAAATCCCACCAGAAGGTAATAGTGATGTTGTTGAGTACGTTGGGCGAAAATCCCAACGGAAGTTATCCGCATATCCGAGTAAGCTATATAGTTGCCAATATACCTTAATTATGTGTGGTTGTTGTGATAAGATGTTCCGTACATTTATGTTAAGCATAAAATGAGGTAAGATGCCATGTTCATGCATTTTTTAGCGGTTGGCTATGTTGCTATGTTGGTGTTATGTATGCCTTGTTGATGATTTATGGATACCATGCTTTGGACCCTGCATTGTCGATATTTTGTTTTTGAGCTCCCTCACTAAGCTTACGCTCTCATTTCCGACAATGCAGATCATTAGTGTGGAAGTTAGCAAGGAGCAAGGAAGGGGCACCCAAGAGGGTGTGTTGCTGCTCAAGTATGGTTTTCTTAAATAATGTAATCGATAGCAATGGGGATGCTATGTGTTGTCGGAGCGTTTTAAACTCCTATGTTGTTGAATGCTTATGTTTTGTGTTGAAGGGATGTAAAACTTGTTTTGCGTGATGCTTATGTTGATGCATGTTTCCTTTGGTTAAATGGATTTGTTATGCATGTTTTTTTGTTTAAAATTGCTTCGTAGTAGGATGTGTTGCCTCTAGATTTGGTTGTATGATGCTTGCTTGTGATCTTTGATGTTTTGGGGCAAGTTTGGGAAGTTTGAGGATGCAGAAACCTGTTTTCGGGTCACTCTGTGTGCATGCGTGTCGAAACGCTCGAAGCGGTTTCAGAACGTTTGTAGCTCCAGGGATACTGTTGAGTTGTGTGGGGCTCGATTCGTTCAACCGATAAAGCTCACCAAGTGGTGGAGAGGTGGATTTTTTGGTGGAAAGGTTGTGGAAGCTAAAATGATAGTTGACACAATGAATTATAGTGGTTCAACCTTCTAACCAAGGTCTACCTCCACTACCATAGCTCCCCACTAAGGATTTCCAAACAATTCCACTAATTGTTCTTCCCCTTTTCAAGGCTTAGGAGGAAACCCTTACAACCGATCAAGCTTTCTACCCAAAGCCTTGAATGAAACCCTCTTTACAAAGAGACACAATAAGCAAACTTAAATCCCTCTAATAGGTATTTTTTTGCACAATTTAGCACTCACCCAAAACCTAAAACACTTGAGCAAATTTGACAATTTTGGCTCACTAGTGTTTGTCTATACAAGAATTGACAATTTAAGCACTAAGACACTTTTTGATCATTTGTTGATTTACAATATGGGCATTTTCCTTTACTTGATGCTTGGAGGTCCCTTTTATAGTCCCAATTGAGTTTGTAGCCATTACTAGCCGTTGGGATCAAATTGGAGCCGATGAGGACTTTAATTTCCACCATAAAGGCAGTTCTGCAGCTCCCCGTTTCGAAACGCTCGAACCCGTTTCGAAACGCTCTCTAAGTAGAAAGAGCCGTTGCAGTCTGTCAGGGCACCCGTTTCGAAACACCCCCTGGCCGTTTCGGAACACGTATCGAAACGTCTAGACCCATATCGAAACGCCCTGCATTTAAATGTTAGTTGGGAAATATCCTTTGGGGTTTATGACCCTTTTTGTTATCCAAATTGCTTTGGATCCATGAACATTAGTAGCACAAATTTTAGTCCCATTAGGAATCCATTTTTCAATGTCATCCTTTTTAATTGAAGTAATAAGTCCTTTTGGGACCCAAATACTTCTAAAACATTTTCCTTTAATAAATCTAGGGGCACTAGATTGTCTAACATAAAAATTTGATTTTCCAAAATGATTTTTCTTTTCAAGCTCTTTGGAAATGAAATCCTTTTCTTCTTGAACTTTTTGAAGCAATTTTTGTAAATCAAAACATTTTAATTCAAACTCCTTGAGTTTTGCTTCAAGTTCAAGGTTGGTTTTATAAATCAAATCATTTTGAATTTTTAACTTAGAAATCACTTTATTTTTTTCAAAATGTGATTTTTAAAGTCTAAAACCAAATCGTCATAGGAATCTTGTAATTCATCAAAAGAGTAAGAACATGAAGTAGATGAATTAGAAGTTACCCTTGAATCTTCTTCGATGGCCATAAGGCAAAGGTTGGCTTGTTCATCGTCGGTGGAGTCCTCATCACTCCAAGTAGCCACATGTGCCTTCTTCTTATGGCTAGAAGTGCTTGCCCTCTCCTTTCTCTTAGGTTCTCGTTCAAGCTCTCTCAAGGCTTTCTTCATGAACGGGGCACACTTCTTAAAGAGATGAACTATATCTTCATCTTCATCATCCTCTTCACTTGAGTAGACATGATGACAAGTGGAGGATTTGAGAGCCATGGCACTTGCATTGATGCCTAGCCCTTTGATTTTCTTCTCTCCCATAGCTCTAATTTCTTCCCTCTTCTTCTCATCTTCTTTGTTCTTCTTCATGATTTGATGAGTAAGGAGTGACCCCATAAGTTCATCAAGCTTCAAAGTCTTCAAATTCTTGGCTTCGATGATGGCGGGCCTCTTTGAGTCCCAAGACTCGGGAAGTGAGTAGATGAGCTTTCGAACAAGCTTTTCCTCCGGGATGGCTTCTCCATAGCCTTTGAGACCATTGGTGATGGTGGAGAACCTATCAAACATATTCTTGATGTTCTCTTCCGGATCCATTTTGAAGTTCTCATACTCTAAGGTTAGGAGCCCAATCTTGGTCTCCTTGACTTCACCGGTCCCCTCGTATGTGACTTCAAGCTTGTCTCATACCTCCTTGGCACTTTCACAAGAAGACATATTCTCATAGATGGTTGGGCCAAAAGCACAAAACAAGATGTGCAAGGCTTTGAAATTAAGCTCCATCTTCTTGCGATCGTCGGCACTCCACTCCGCTTTGCTTCTTTGAGGCACGAACGAACCATCTTCAACTATATCCCATAGCTTGTAGTCTCTAGATTTGATGAAGAACTTCATCTTTGTCTTCAAATGAGCATAGTGGGTTCCGTCAAAGAAAGGCGGTTTGTCGATTGATTGTGCCATTTGAGCCGGTTGATGAAATAGTGATCGAGCTTGCTAGATCTTCTCAATAAGATGTGAATCCCCTTCGATTGAGCCTAGCTCTGATATCAATTGTTGAGTTGTGTGACGCTCGATTCGTTCAACCGGTAAGGCTCACCAAGTGGTGGAGATGTGGATTTCTGGGTGGAAAGGTTGTGGAAGCTAAAATGATAGTTGACACAATGAATTATAGTGGTTCAACCTTCTAACCAAGTTCTACATCCACTACCTTAGCTCCCCACTAAGGATTTCCAAACAATTCCACTAATTGTTCTTCCCCTTTTCTAGGCTTAGAAGGAAACCCTTATAACCGACCAAGCTTTCTACCCAAAGCCTTGATCGAAACACTCTTTACAAAGAGACACAATAAGCAAACTTAAATCCCTCTAATAGGTATTTGTTTGCACAATTTAGGACTCACCCAAAACCTAAAACACTTGAGCAAATTTGACAATTTTGGCTCACTAGTGTTTGTCTATACAAGAATTGACAATTTAAGCACTAAGACACTTTTCGATCATTTGTTGATTTACAATATGAGCATTTTCCTTTACTTGATGCTTGGAGGTCCCTTTTATACTCCCAATTGAGTTTGTAGTCGTTACTAGCCGTTGGGATCAAATTGGAGCCGTTGAGGACTTTAATTCCCACCATAAATGCAGTTCTGGAGCTCCCCGTTTCGAAACGCTCGAACCCGTTTCGAAACGCTCTCTAAGTAGAAAGAGTCGTTGCAGTCTGTCAGGGCACCCGTTTCGGAACACCCCCTGGCCGTTTCGGAACACGTATCGGAACGTCTAGACCCGTATCGAAATGCCCTGCATTTAAAGGTTAGTTGGGAAATATCCGTTGGGGTTTATGACCGTTGTGGTCAATGCCACGTAGGCGTATCAAAATGGCATAGCCCGTTTCGAAACGCTGGGCAAAATCCTCATCCAGGGAAAGCTCGTTTCGATACTCGCATCAAAACGTTTTTGCTACTGGAATCCCCTGTTTCAAAACACCTTAGGGCGTTTCGAAACGCCTGGACGGTTTTGTGATGTTTGGCTTTGAAAAACATGTAAAACCCTTTTAAAAGCTTCCCTAAGCATAATTTCAAGTTGTTTGGACTTTGGAAATATTTTAAATACTTTTTAAATCAGTCCAAAACATTTTTCAATTATTATATCAAAACATTAGTTCTACAGATACTCATATCGGAACGGGGGTGGTGCCATTCCGAAACGAATTGACATTGTGAGCTCTCGTTTCGGTACACATTTCGATACGATTTGCCACTGAGAACCCCTATTTCGGAACAAGTTTCAAAGCGTTTCGACTATAGACCCCCGTTCCAGAACAGAGAGGATCGTATCGAAACGACCTGGTCTTGTTTTTAAACTGGAGCCCGCGTTTCGGAACGGGCAAACCTGTTTCGAAACGCAGGCCAGAAATTTGGCTTTTTGGCATTTTCAAAGGTTCCTGGATGTTAAGTTTTAGTTCCGATTGCTTGTTTGCTTCCTTGTTGAGTTCGTATGTATCTTTTATGAATGGTTTTGCTTCGTACGCATGAAATCGGACTAACATGTCACTTTGTAAATTTAAGTCGCCATATGTTCTACTTGTATTGTTCGTTATCGTCTTACACTGCCGCCTTCGCACATAGGATTAAATGTAATATTTTAGACAATATAATTAAATGAAAAAAGGGGTTGCTAATCGGAGTGAGGCCTTTGCGGGTTTTGCCCCGATTTTCCCCGTGTAACCCGTTCGGACCGGCCTGTCGGTTAGACCGAAACGATGGGGTTATAGATAGACCGAACCGAACGGGTCTCACAGGGAATATTGAAGTAAACCGGGAAGGTTTACCTCAATAAACAATCCTATTTTCTATTATCTTATCTAGATGCAAATTAGGTTCATATGTGTTAAACATTGGAGAGGATCATTCGCAACTCGATTATCCATCAATTTCATCCAATTACGACATTTAGGGACAATTTTGTAATTTTTCTAATTTATAGGGACTTAAGCCATTTTTGCGTTACCGCCCTTTAATTAATAACATTACATGCATCTCAATCAAATCTAAGCTAGAAATAATCATTCATGCTCATTTAATTTCATATACAACAATCAAGGACTAAAACACAAAGAATTAGATCGTCAGATAATTCCAACAACTAACATAATTGCCAGCCGTTTCGGTACAGGCTAGCCATGTTTCGAAACACGGGCCCGTACTGAAATGCCCTTGAGGTGTTTCGAAACCATGGTTTCCAGTAGAAAAATGTACCAGAACAAAACTTATCCGTTTCGAAACAGTAAGGCCATTTCAGGCTCACCGTTTCGGTATAGGCTCGAGTGTTCCAAAATACCTGGGCCTGTAATGATATATTTTGCTGGTTATACACCCTAAAATCCATCCTAAACCAACCCAACAAGTTTTCAACATGCATAGATCATACATAAATATTAATCCTCAAACATATGCAGCATATTTAGCACAAAAGCATGGCTAGTTGCATCAATGGAAAACTAAAGGCATGCAACCTAATAAATAAGCCACTCAAGAGTCAAAACTCAAACCAATACTCCAAACACCAAATATAGGCCTTTTACAAGTATAAAAGCATAAAGCAAACTTGCTCAAAGGGTGTTTATACACATCACTCAAACAAATCATGGAATCCCCCATTGCCCATCTTAGTCTAGTCCATAACCAAAACATACTTTCAAAATGAACTCTATTAAGATTCCCTTGCAAGTTGCTGCCTCCAAACACTTCGTTATCTGCATTGGTGGACAAAAAAGAGCGTAAGCATACAAGCTTAGTGAGGAGTGCTCAAAACCGAAACCTCATCAATGCATTTAAACCAGTTTCCAAACTACATTGAAATCTCAATGCAATTAATGCAAGAATCATTTAAAATCCATCATGCAATCCAAAAATCATGCACTTTTCTCATTCAAAATCAGCATGAAAACCTCATGCAACATGTGTTAACAAACCAACAGCAAATCCCATTTTCTAAACTCAATTTAATCCTTCCCAAGCATTTTCCACACATGTTAAGCTTAAATAGAAAAAATATGCATTTTCAATATTATGCAACAGAACACATTTCAAATTACATCATTACTCATTGGCTCACAAGTGATTAACATCAAGATCATTTCCCATAAACCATATCGGATACACGAGTACCAAGTGTTGTCCCAAACACTTCATACACTCTATCGGCACCTCAAGGCTCACACACGAGAGCTACCCTCCTCCGTTGTGACACCCGTGGTGGAGTATTCGGTACAATCAGAACCCCTGAACACCACTCATCGATAGATGTATAGCCCACTAATGAGAGACGGGACACAGCCCAAGGTTCACACACGAGAGCTACCTTAAACATTCCTCAATCGTTAGGGTATTTGGATGTAGTATTCGGCACAATCTCAACCTCTCAACATCCAAGGCGACTTGTTTATAGTGCACTCAATCATATAGCCGGCTAACTATATCTGATAGCATTTATAAAAGTATTTTCATATCATCACTTGCCAATATGAACCACATTTCATCACATATTTCACTGTTTTCAAAGCATCAATTACCAACCGCATTCCCAAGCATCAAATCAATCTTAAACTCCCAAGTATAAATGTATACTTACAAGGATCACATACCATGTGCATCCTTCATCATTATATCATCAAAAACAACAATTCATTTGCCTCAAAACATGCTTTAACAGTGACAATATGCATTTTAAAACAAGTCCATCAACAAACCCATAATAGCATAATCTGAGAGAGAATATCACTTTACTTACTTTCGAACTTAGTAAAACGTTTCAAGCTTACAATAAATCCCCAAAACCACCTTTTAAGCGTTTCAAAGCTGGAAATCTCATTTCCACTCACCGACACGCGAAAACTCAATCGTCAACGTAAAAATCAAGCGTCTAAAGTCCCTTGAACTTCGCCGAAAGCTTCCAAAGAATCATCTTCTGTTTATACCACACATGAATAGAGGAAAATGCATCTCAATGCATTTAAACCAGCAACAAACACTAAAAACCCGCAGCTCTGTCCAAAGGCACCAAAATACCCATCCGAAACAACCGAAGTCACCTTCAATTGATCACTAAACTCAACCCAGCCATCAACAAAAACTTCCATCACATTTTAACAAGAAATCAACATCTAAAAACATCCTAATATCATCCTTATGCCTCCAGCAAATCAGATTTCACATTTCCAAGCCAAAAACCCATAACTAACAACCTAAACTTTAAGAGGTCCAACATAATCCGAGATTATTATGATTAGGCCTTTACTTTAACATCATTTAACATCCAAAACAACTTTAAAACCATTCTCAAATCAATCAAAACTGTGCTCAAACGAAAATCTTAGAAAATCATCAAATAAGCCATTTAACCCATTTTTCATTAATCAAAACATAAAACACATTTAATAAAAATATTTAGGAAGCACAAGACTTGGGAATTTCATTAAAGAACCTTTATTAGAGGGTTGATCAGCTCTTACCCCATATATTAGCTTTTTCCCTCAATTTATAAAGATTTTGCAAGCAAGCTTCAAAGCTCCATTGATTAAATTAATAAGATCACTTTAGGAAATCAAAAAGAAAGAAAAAAGATGATAGAATCTAAGATTTTTGAGAGAACAGAATGTGTTTGGTTGTTAAGAAAGTGAGAAAATGGAAGTTACGTAAAATCCTTTCGATCTCATTAGAAATCCATTTTAATTAAAAGCTTTTCTTTTTATTCCTTTTTAATAATACTATTTTTAAATTGGTCAAATTAAGAGAAAAAGGATTTTAAACACATGTAAGATCCCTAAAGATTTTAAGTCTTGTCTCCTTTTTAGTTTAGTCATTAAAAACCAATTTTGCACTTTTTACAAAATGACAACTTTATAAAATCTTGACTTTCCATGACCCATTTTCAAAAATCGATTTCACCATCCTTCAATATATATTTTTAAAATACTTTAGCAATTTTTCTTATAATTTTATCACATCCAGGACTACGTTCTCCCTTAACCGCTTCTAAAGGCTCGAATCTCCAATTCTAGGTTCGACTAACCTAAACTGATGCCTAAAACATCTAGGCCCAAAATCGGGGTGTTATAGTTTTTGGGCAGAGCAATGTAATGCCTTTCATTGTTGTTGGTTTTAATGCATTAAGATGAATTAATCTTCTATTTTTGTGTGATATAAATATGAGAGAATGTATCAGAAACAATCGATGAAGTTTCAGAAGCTCTGAAAGCTTGATTACGCTTCGGCAAAGAGAGCGTGACGTTGTCGGTGAGTGGAATTGGTTTTAAAAGCATTTCAAAGGCTTGAAATCAAGGTTTGGGGGTTTAGGTTGACTTTGAAACACTATCCTAAGCTCGGGAGTAAGTTTGAGATATTTCACTCTCGTTTCTCGGTGTTTATCCCATTGGTTTTATGATCATACTCATGTTTTGAAGATACAATTACACCTACTATTTTATGCTTGTTTTTAGAAATGATATGATGATTAACATGATCCCATGAGATAGATTTGTTATTTTAAAGAGATAGAACTTATTGAGAAAATGCTATGCATTATTTATGCTTTTGAAATGTGATGGAAATGATTTATAATGATACATTGAAAAATAGTACGTAATGATGTTTAAAATGAGTATATTGGCATGATATGAGATTATTGTTACCAGACATAATTGGTCGACCAATTGGATGAGAAGTGTAATATAATATACAAAATTCGTGCGTGTTCTCTGGTTCGAGAATTGGGGGTAGTGGCATCTCGTTCCAAAGTGAGAGTGTGGTGATGAGAGATTCCACCACGGTAGGTCTTGATGATGAGAGATTCCATCAAGTTCTTTGGCGATGAGAGATGTCGCCATGTGAGTCCGGTGATGTGAGATTCCACTGGGGTAGGACTTAACGATTTCGTCAAGGTATCAGCATATCTGAGTAATGTTGCTAAAATGCCAATATATGAGATTCACATGTACCTTGTTTATAAATGATTTAATGAAATGAGATTGCATATGAGATTTTGTTTTGAGATATGCTTTATGAGATTTAAGCATGTAAGGCTTTGCCTTGAGACTTTGCATTTTGAAGAATGCATGAGATAGATGGTACATGTGGTTTAAATGTTGTGGTTTTTTCTTTGAAAATGATTTCAAGCATGAGATAGAGATTTCTAAATGAGAAATGGTTTTAAAATGCATTGATGTTGTTGGTTTGTTTTGAGCATCCCTCACTAAGCATTTGTGCTTACGCTCTCTTTTTCCAACAAATGCAGAGAATTAGCATATTTAGGCAGCAAGAGGCAAGAAGGATTCCAAGGAGTGGGATTAAGCTCAAGTATGATTTTACATTTATCTATTACTAATAATGGTTGGCAATGGGAGGATGCCTTAATGTTTTGGGAGATGTGTTTTGAAACTTCATGTTTTGTGGCAAGTTTTAGAGGCCCTTAAAGACTTGAAAATGGCCTTTACTTGATGGTTTATGCTTTTGTTTGTGTTTTGACAAATGAATGGTTATTTTTCATAGGTTGCATGACTATAGATTCCATTGTTGCATATTGACATGTTATGATGTTGATTCTGCCATGTACGATTGAGGTTTGATGCTTAGATATGTTGTATGCATGTTGGAAGCATGTTGGAATGGTTTTGTATGGATTAAAGTTTTAAAAACTAGTAAAAAGTGTCATTACAGACCTAGGTGTTTCGGTACACTCGAGTCTGTACCGAAACGGTGAGCCTAAAATGGTTTAAGGGTATCGAAACGGGGAAAGGGTGTTTTAGTACATATTGCTACTGGAAGTGCATGTTTCGAAACACCATTGGGACTGTTTCGATATGAGCCCGTGCTTCGAGTCGCTTGACCCTGTTTTGATATGATTGTTTCGGTACAGGCAACCTGTACCGAAATGGCAAGCTGTTAAGTTAGTTATTGGAATCTTCTGAAGTTCTGTTCCTTTATGTTTTCATCCCTGAATGTTGTGGATGCAATTAAATGAGCATGGATGATTGTTTTTATATAAGATTTGACATAGATGTATGTAATGTGATTAATTAAAGGTTGGTAACCTAAAAAGTGAAGAAGCCCCTATAGTTTGGTAAAATTACAAATTGGTCCCTAAAATTTGTTTGTATGCAATTAAGTCCCAAATCGATGTCTAGTCAAGTTGCTTTTTGTTTCGCTGCGATGTTGATCACATAGGTTAATAATGAGCATCTAGACAAGATAAAATGAAAAAAAACTGGGCTGTTTATTGAGGTAAACTTCCCGGTTTTCTTCAATATTCCCCGTATGATCCGTTCGGTCTGATCTCTTGCCCAGACCGGATCGAGGGTGTTACAATTCTCACCGACGATTACCACTTCATAATCATTAGCAACATTCAAGGTAACTTTCTTCGTATCAAAATCAACCACGGCCCTATGCTCGGTCAACCAATCCATTCCAAGGATTACATAAAATTCATAGAAAGACAATTCCATTAAATCAACTGCAAACACATGACCATGAACAGATAAAGGACATCTCCTAAATAAACTTCTTGTAACAACCGTTTCACCAAAAGAACTAGTTACTTGCATTCCCACATCTAACACTTTTGAGATGATTTTTTAAGCCACAACTCCAAAAAGCATTATCATCAACAGGCGCAGGAAACTATACCCCACAGATCAAACGTTGTTAATCTCGCCACATGTGATCACACGATCCACATACCTAATAGGTATCGAATGCTACTCAAGCTCAGACACACTGACCCTACAGTCCTCGCCCAACATTACATCCACCTCGCCTTAGCTCAAGCAATACCTTTTATCATGACTATTCGCACACTGACTACTGTTAAAACCAGAGCTAGAACTTCTCACACGAATTGATAAACCTAGGTTCTGCTCACTGCACTTCGCCCGTGTAATCAACACGTCGAAAGCGGTGTAGCCAAAAGCCAACATGTATAGCCTAACACCATGTACCAATCCGTAAAAAAATCAATCATGTCGATGTATCGCATCCAATTCCAATTCAGAATCATACCCGCTCAACTAAACAATTCGTACTTTAAACTCGACCACAAACATATTGTATTGAACCCAAGACATGAATTCACATTTCTTGTCATCCAAGTATCTAACCCTCGTATACTTCTTCTTAAAGACAGTTCGAAAGAACTCCCAAGTCACAACATCGAGTTCCACACCCACAACCGTAGTTTTCATCCAAATGTACACATCTCCTTGCAACGGATACACAACACATTTTCAACCTATGGGCATCATTACACCCCATTTGCTCCATAATCCCAATAGTACAAACCATCCACTCCACGGATACCTCGGGTATCAACCCTCGAAACTCATCTTCTTCCAAACTACAGAAGCATTCTAACAACATCTCAAAGTTGTCCAATAGCTAGTACAGTCCCATGCAATCCAGCAATAACAACTTCATAAGCTCCGGACATCGCCTATATCCTAGGCGCCATGTCACCCAAGACTAGCCCAACCGACACCATTTGTACTTACTTCGGGGCATCAAATCCCAAGGAGACATTACACACTCCTCTACTCCTTGCCCAACGACAACAAGAATCATATCACATCGCAACTCTCTCCTCGGTTTATTGTGCTAAAAGAAATATTTAAGGCGTGATAATAAACTAACAAAACAAAACATTTAGGCCGGCTTCAAGCAAGGATCCAAGACATCCATTATAAATCAAAATATTTCAGACTATAGTAATAAGGCAATGGGTATTCCAATTTTCCCTAATCATAATACAAAACAATCGACGCACATTTCACAAACACCGTGCATAACAAACAACAGATTTCGTTTCACAAAATCACCATACCAACTTACCAACAAGATCCAACCCACATCAACATATATATAGCAGTTAACACATATATCACATCCATCGTGCATAGCATAAACAATATTCAAACTACATCAACATGTCTATAACAATCAACGTACAAAGAAACATCATCGTACAATTTGCAGTTAAGTGATATCAACTTACCATCAACTTACCAAAATCCCAATCTTTCGTAACCTGGCTCTGATACCACCAAATGTAACCCCCTCGACCCATCTTGGATGCCTGACCGAACCGAACGAGTCACACGGGGAATATTGAGCTAAACTAGGAAGTTTACCTCAATAAATGACCCTATTTTTTATTTTTATCTTGTTTAGATGCACATTGTTACCCTAAGTGTTTAGACTCACAGCAAAAAAAAATCAACTCAAACAGACATCGATTAGGCATTCAATTGATTACAACATGCGATATGATTAACTAACTTAACAACTTCGTGTATCGATACACATAGCCCTGTATCGATACACCCTGTTTCGGAACAGGTCTGGGTGTTTCAGAACACGATCCCGTTTTGATATAGTCTATAAGACGTTTCGGTACACAAAATTACCAGTAGCCAAAATACTTGAGCATGTTTTGATAAAGCCTACCCGTTTCAAAACCCTATGCCTATTTCAAGCTTACCGTTTCGATACAGCCTTAGGCATATCGAAACACTTGGGCCTATAATGTCACATTTTGCTGATTATTCACACTTTAATGCACCCCAAACCACTCAAGCATGCTTCCAACATAAATACAACATAGTCAAACATCAATCCTCTATCATTCATGGCATATTCAACATCATATCACGACAATTTGAATCAAAGGTAAACTATAGGCATGCAACCTAGTAAGCAAGCCAAGCAAGATACCAAAATGAATAGCAAGGCACAAACCAATAACCAAAGCCCATTTACAAGTATAAAACAACAATATAAACTTGCACAAATATGGAGTTTATAGAAATCTCCCAAAAAACAATAGATCATCCGTTGCCCTTATTACTTATAGTCTAAACCGAAACATACATTCTCAAATAAAGTTTCTTGTGATCCCTTGCTCCACGCAACCTCCAAAACCTCAAGTCTCGGCATTGATGGACAAATTAGAGCGTAAGCACACAAGGCTTAGTGAGGAGTGCTCAAAAACAAAACACTATCAATGCATTAAAACCATTTTCCATGTCCACATTGAAGTCTCATTTCAATTAACTTAAATCATAATTTGAAAACCATCACGCCTTTTAAACCATGCACTTTTCTTAGTAAAAAATCAGCATATTAAACCTTATGCAACATGTATCATGGACCAACATCAAGTCCCATTGCTAACACTCAATTTAAGTCTTACCATGCATAACTACCATATGCAAAGCTTAAAGAGTAAAACATGTATAAATCACAATATACAACATAAACCATCTCATGATACATCATCAATTATATTGGCTTATAAGTGATCATTTAACATGTTCATTTCACTAAACAACATATCGGATACACAGATTCAACAAGTGGTCACACAACATTTCAAGCCATCTCAACCAGAATTTAGTACGATCATTTAACAGGTTCATTCCTCGATCGTTAGGGTATCTGGACGGAGACACGGGACACCAACCCCTCGACAACCAAGGTGACTTTTTATAGTGCACTCAATCCTATTGCCGGCTAACTATATTTGATATCATTTATAACCCATTTTCATAACATCACTTGCTAATATAATTCACATTTAATCCCATACCTCACCGTTTTCAAAGCATTATCATTAAATCATTTTTCCAAAGCATTCATCCATTCTTTCAATCACTTACCATGTGCATCCTTCGTCAACAGATCATTAAGAATAGCAAACCATGGGCTTTAAACATGCTTTAACAGTATGTAACAGGCATCCAAAGCCAAGTGCATAAAAACCATTTCATAATAGCACAACCAAGAGAGAAATTCCTTATACTTACTTTCGAACTTAGACAAGCATTTCAAGCTTACATCTAAGTTCCCAAAACCACCTTTAAAATATTTCAAAGATGAAATCCACGTTCTCACTCACCGACACGCAAAACCTTGATTAGTTGTCACGAAACTAAGCGTCCGAAGCTCCCGAAACCTCACCGGTTGCTTCCAAAACTTTCTCACTTGTTTTAACCATATAAGAACAGCTGATTAATGCATCTCAATGCATTAAAAACTCCAGCAAGCAAACCTACCACGTCGCCTTGCCCAAAACCACCAAAACGCTCATATGAAACAAACTGAAAACATCATTGATTACTCTGCAAACTCAACCCAGACAAAACCTAACATTTCCAACCATTTATAATCATTGATTAACATCCAAAATCATCCAATTAACAACCTTATACCTCCAACATTCCCAAAATCACATTAACACCACAAAACCCAATTCTAACAACCTAATCAACTAGAGATCCAAATAGTTTCGGGATTACCATGCTTAAACCTCAATCTCAACATTAATAAACATGATTAAAATCAAGCTTAAACCAGCCAAAACATATCCATTACGAAAATTAACAAAATTATCTTTTAAAGCTTGATTTAAACATTTTCCTCAAAACAATCATAAAAACTTGTTAAGAAACATAATTAAAGAGCCAAATACTTAAGAATTTCATTAAAGAACCTTGATTAGAGGAGAATCACGGAAATTACCTCTAATCCCTTGCTATTCCTTCAATTGACCAGATTTGATTGAAAATATTCAAGAATTCATTAAAACAAGTTGAGGAAACTCCATGGTAACCATTTGGAAATCAAAGTAAAATGAAATGAAAAAGATCTCTAGAAGTTTTGAAAGAAAATGGGTAGTTGTCTGATGAGAAAAGAGAGAAATGGAAGTTACATTAAAATAAGTTTGTAAAGCTTAATTCCCTTTTTAATCAAAACCCTTTTAATCTTTTTAATTAAACACATTTAGAACATGTAAAGTTAAACGAATAGCTAATTACAATTACATTAGCTCCCTAAAGATTCTATGTTTTGGCTCTTTTACAAAATAGCCATTAAAAAGTTTTCCATTTATACGATTTAGTCACTAAACTGAAAATGTTCACCTTCCAAATGTCATTTTCCAAAATTGACTTCACCAAACCCTTATATACATTTAAAAACTATTTTAGAAATTTTTGTCATATTTTTATCACTTCCCGAACTAGATTTTCCTTGAACCAATCCTGAACTAACCTAGATCTCTAGTCTCGGTCCAACGGACCCTAAACCCAACCTATAAACTCCTAGGCCCAAAACCGAGGTGTTACATGAAACCTAGTAAATAAGCCAAGCAAGATAACAAAATGCATAGCAAAGGAAAAACCAATAATCAAAGGCCATTTACAAGTCTAAAAAAACAATGAGCACTTACTCAAATAAGGAGTTTGCACATATCTCCCAAAAGCACAACGGATCCCCCATTGCCCTTATTACTTATAATCTAAACCGTAACATACATTCTCAAATGATGTCTCTTGTGATCCCTTACTCCACGATGTCTCCAAAACCTCAATTCTCTACATTAATGGACAAATTAGAGCGTAAGCACGCAAGGCTTAGTGAGTAGTGCACAAAACAAAACACCATCAATGCATTTAAAACCATTTTCCAAGTCCACATTGAAATCTCATTTCAATTACCCAAATCATTATTTGAAAACCATAATGCCTTTAAAACCATGCACTTTTCTTAATAAAAAATCAGCATAATAAACCTTATGCAACATGTATCATAAATAAACAACAAGTCCCATTGCTAACACTCAATTTAAGTCTTCTCATGCATAACTACTATATTTAAAGCTTAAAGAGTAAAACATGTATAATAACAATATACATCATAAACCATCTCATGATACACCATCAATTATATTGGCTTACAAGTGATCATTAAACAAGTTCATTTCTCAAACAACATATCGGATACACGGATTCAACAAGTGTTCACACAACACTTCAAGCCATCTCAACTGGAATTTGGCACAAAAACAACCAAGTGGTACAATAACAACCAATGGGGACATCAACCCCAATCATTGGTTAGACGCTTAAGCCACTAACGAGAGACGGGACACCAACCTCCTCGACCGTTAGGGTACTTGGACGGAGATACGAGACACCAATCCCTCGATATCCAAGACAGCTTTTTATAATGCACTCAATCTTATAGATGGATAACTATATCCGATATCATTTATAAACCATTCTCACAACATCACTTTCCAATATAATTCATACTTAACCACATACCTCACTATTTCCAAAGCATCATCAATAAATCATATTCCAAAGCATTAAACCATGCTTTAAATCACAAGTATAAAACGTATACTTATAAGGATCACTTACCACGTGCATCCTTCATCATCACATCATTAAAAATAGTAAACCACATGCTTTAACAATAGGTAACATGCATCCAAAACCAAGTGTATAAAAACCATTTTATAATAGCATAATCGAGAGAGAAATTCCTTATACTTACTTTCGAACTTAGACAAGCATTTCAAGCTTACATCTAACTTCACAAAACCATCTTTAAAATATTTCAAAGCTGAAATCTACGTTCTCACTCATCGACATGGAAAACTTTGATTAGCATATACGAAACTAAGCGTTCAAAGCTCCTGAAACCTCACCAGTTGCTTTCGAAACATACTCCCATGTTTTAACCACATAAGAACATAGAATTAATGCATCTCAATGCATTCAAAACTCCAGCAAGCAAACCTACCACGTTGCCTTGCCCAAAACCACCAAAACGCCCATCCGAAACAACTGAACACATCATCAATTGCTCTACAAACTCAACCCAGCCAAAACCTAACACTTCCAATCATTGATAATCATTGATTAACATCCAAAATCAACCTATTATCAACCTTATACCCCCATCATGCCTAAAATCATATTAACACCACAAAACCCAATTCTA
This sequence comes from Hibiscus trionum, assembly GCA_030270665.1. Classification (NCBI taxonomy): domain Eukaryota; kingdom Viridiplantae; phylum Streptophyta; class Magnoliopsida; order Malvales; family Malvaceae; genus Hibiscus; species Hibiscus trionum. Next base: position 18,872,835 of record BSYR01000010.1, read on the forward strand.
AAAACCTAATCAACTAGAGATTAAAATAGTTTCGGGATTACCATGATTAAACCTCAATCTCAACATTAATAAACTTCCAAAACAAGATTAAAATCAATCATAAATCAGCCAAAACAGACCCATTACGAAAATTGCACAAAATCTTCATTTAAAGATTGATTTAGCCATTTTCTTTAAATCAATCAGAAACCCCTGTTAAGAAACACAATTAAAGAGCCAAATGCTTGGAAGTTTCATTAAATAACCTTGATTAGAGGAGAAGCATGAAAATTACCTCTAATCCATTGCTATTCCTTCAATTGACAATATTTGATTGAAAATCTTCAAGAATCCATTGAAACAAGTTGAGGAAACTCCTTGGAAATCATTTGGAAATCAAGGTAACATGAAAAGTAAAAGATCTCTGGATGTTTTGAAAGAAAATGGGTGGTTGGCTGATGAGAAAAGAGAGGAATGGAAGTTACGTCAAAATAAGTTCGTAAAGCTTAATTCCCTTTTTAATCAAAACCCTTTTTAATCTTTTTAATTAAACACATTTAAAACATGTTAAACTAAGGGAATAGCTAATTATACTTGCATTAGCTCTCTAAGATTCTAAGTTTTGGCTCTTTTACAAAATAGCAATAAAAAATAGTTTTTTCCATTTTTACGATTTAGTCACTAAACTGAAATGTTCACATTCCAATTGTCTTTTTCTAAAATTGACTTCAACAAACCCTTATATACATTTAAAAAGTATTTCAGAAATTTTCTCATATTTTTAACAATTCTCGAACTAGGTTTTCCCTCAACCAATCGCGAACTAACCCAAATCTCTAGTCTCAATCCAACGAACCCTAAACCCAACCTGCAAACTCCTAAGCCTAAAAATCGGGGTGTTACAACTCTCCCCCATTTAGGAAATTTCATCCTTGAAATTTTACTTGGAGGAAAAAGGTGCGGAATCTGATTTAACATGTCCACTTTGCTTTCCTTGAAATTTCATCCTTTTTTGTCCTTTATCTCAACATTGAATTCTTGTAAGAGTAGGATCCAGGGAACACGTCTCGCCTTGGCATCCTTCTTGGAAAACAAGTATTTTATCGCCTAATGGTCCGTATGGATAATCACCTTGGTTCCGATTATGTAGGAATAAAATTTGTCGAAGGCATAGACTACGACCAACAATTCCTTTTCAGTGGTGGTGTAATCGATATGGGCCTCGTTTAGTGTTTTGTTGGCGTAGTAGATTACATGGAAGAGTTTGTTTTGTCTTTGACCAAGTACTGTCCCGACGACATAGTCACTAGCATCGCACATAAGCTCGAAGGGCAGTGTCCAATCAAGTGGTATGACAATGGGTGCGGTCACCAGTTTCTATTTAAGCGTCTCAAATACTTCAGTGCATTTATCATTAAAGTCAAAGGGCATATCCTGTTCAACCAAAAAACACAATGGTTTAGTAATTTTTGAAAAATTTGCAATAAGTCTTCGATAAAAACCTGCATGTCCTAAAAAACTTCGGACTCCTTTGATAATGGTAGGTGGAGGTAGTTTTTCGATCACACCAATTTTTGCTATTTTAACTTCAATGTCCTTTGATGAGATCTTGTGGCCTAGCACTATTCCCTCATCCATCATAAAGTGCCACTTCTCTCAATTCAAAATGAGGTTAGATTCCTCACATCGTTGGAGTACCCTCTCCAAATTACCAAGGCAATTGTCGAAGTTATCATACAAAAAAACTGAGAAATCATCCATGAAAATCTCCAAGAAGTCCTCCACCATGTTGGAGAAGATTGCCATCATGCATCGCTAGAATGTTGTTGGGGTATTGCAAAGCTCGAATGACATCCTCCTAAAGGCATATATGTCGTATGGGCATGTAAAGGTGGTATTAGCCTGATCATCCGATGCTATGGAAATCTGATTATAACCTGAGTAAGCATCCAAAAAACAGTAAAATGGTTTACCAGCAAGTCTATCAAGCATTTGATCAATAAAAGGTAAAGGGAAGTGATCCTTCTTAGTTGCATTATTCAACTTGCGATATTCTATACAAACCCTCCAATCGATCACAGTCCTGGTTCGGACGTGTAAAACTAAATGTTTTGATATAATAATTGAAAAATATTTTGGACTAAGTTAAAAAGAATTCAAAATGATTTCTAAAGTCCAAACAACGTGAAATAATGTTTAAGGGCGTTTCGATACGGTGTCTAGCGTTTCGATACGGGCGTTTTGATACGGCCCATGGCATTTCGATACGAATGATGCATTAGACTGCAACGACTCTTTCTACTTTAAGAGGGTTTCGAAATGGGTTCGATCGTTTCGAAACGGGTAGCTGCAGATGTAACCCCCTTAACCCGGCCCAGACGGTTGAACCGAATTAAGAAGTTTACACGGGGAAAACCAAAGTCAACCCGAAAGTCAACGTTGATTAACGACCCTATTTTTTCTTTTTAAACTTGTCTAGATGCTCATTAACCCTAGGTGTGTTCACAACAACGTCATACCCAAAGATCATAACCATCAGAGAACATTCAGGGACCCAATTGCACAAATTACAACCTTAGGGACCAAACTGTAAATTCTGGGAATTACAGGGACTTAACCCAATTAAAAGTTACCAATATGAAATTAGTCATGTTTCATGCTTCACTGCCAAATTTCAGCTCAAACGGACATCCAGAACTCATACAATTGCAAAAACATGTTTTAGGACCAAAACACAAACATTTCGAAACACATAACCGCCAATGTCAGCCCCCAACGGTCAGGTGTTCCGAAACAGGGAGAACCTGTTTCGAAACGCGGGGCCGTTCCGCAACGTGTTCCGAAACGGGGACTGGCAGTAGCATATCCGTTTCGGAACGGTTCCTCCAGTTTCGAAACGCCCTGGCCATAACAGGCCCCTGTTCCGAAACGGTAGCGATCGTTCCGAAATGACCTGCCCAGATTGCAGCAACCTTGCTGGTTAAACACAACATTGACCCACCAAACATGCTCCAAAAGCAACCAAATCACACCAGCAAACCATTCAACATATAAGGAACATAAATGCATCAAAACTAGATTCATGATCACCCCTAGGTGCACCAACACATTTAACACATTCAAAGCTCAATCATGCTTTTAAACAAAGAGCATAACATAGCAACTTAAGCTCAAGATGATTCAAACATTACAACATTAATCCACATGATTCAAAAACATAAACCATACATGTCCAACATACACAATCTCATGAATCATCAACATAGAGATTCTTTCCCCCCATTGCCTTTATTATCTATAGCTATTAACCGAGACGTACATCTCAAATGGAGTCCTCCTTGAATCCCTTGCTTCTCGCTGTCCAAACTTCAAATATCTGCATTGATTGACAAAAAGGAGCGTAAGCACATAATGCTTAGTGAGGAATGCTCAAAACCAAAACACCATCAATGCAGCGAATCATAAAACCACTTTTAAAAGCAACTCGATTTCTTAAACCAAAGCCTTGTTTGAAAACCCCTTTTCAACAACGTGCTTAAAACCACGCATTGCTCAATCATGAAAACCAATCCTTAGCTTAGAAAGCTAAGCAAGCCTTTTCAACACATAAACTTGCAAATCCATCAATTTAACCATTCCATGCATAAACATCATATGCAAAGTTAAATTCAAAACCTTGGAAACCACTTCCACTTCACATCATACCTTCCTTATACTTGATTATCTTTTCAAGCAAGAAGCCTTTTAAAACCTTTTAATCATTCAATCCAACACATGCATTAAATAGATGCACAATTGAACCACATCATCAACATTTACATCATATGCCTTTAAAAACAAGTCTTAGCAAGACTTCAATGCACTAAAGAGATCTCATGCACACATGCACCATCCTCAATAGATAAACAACACTTGTTCAAACTAACAAGTACACATGCATTCATAATACATTAAGCAAATCTCATGCAACCATGCATCAATTCAAGCATCTCATGCTTCATTATATTCAAGGACATTATATTGGCTTCCAAGTGATCAACCAAATCCACTTTTCAACTCAACATCCAATCGGATACGTGGATCACAAGTGTTGTCCCCACGCTTCATACACCCTACCAATCCAAGGTCCCCAAATGGACTTTTAAACACCATTTGACCTTACCATTCTCAAGGTTCCCATGTATGGACTTTTAAACACCATACAACCTTAACTTTCACAAGGTTCCCATGTATGGACTTTTAAACACCATACAACCTTAACTTTCACAAGGTTCCCATGTATGGACTTTTAACCACCATACAACCTTAACTTTCACAAGGTTCCCATGTATGGACTTTTAAACACCATACAACCTTAACTTTCACAAGGTTCCCATGTATGGACTTTTAAACACCATACAACCTTAACTTTCACAAGGTTCCCATGTATGGACTTTTAACCACCATAAAACCTTAACATGCACAAGGTTCCCATATATGGACTTTTAAACACCATATAACCTTAGCATCACCGATTGGTAGTTGTATAACATCACTAACGAGATCCGGGACACCCTATACAAGATCCACACATGGACTTTACACCACCATTGTGATCTTAACAAGCACAAGGTCCACCAATGGAATTTTAACCACCATTATTACCTTTGCTTACCCAAGGTCCTCGAATGGGATTCCAATCACCATTATAACCTTAACCATCTCGTTAGGATACTTGGATGGAGTTTACCGGTTCACATTTAACCACTCCACATCCAAGGCGACTTTATTCACGGTGCACCTGTAACGCCCCGGTTTTGGGCTTGGAAGTTTTGGGCGTTGACCGGTTTGGTCAAAGTGCGGTTCGAATATATAAGAGTGAATTTAGGAAAGCCTAGTTCGGGTTGCATTAAAAATATGGAAAAATGTTCTAAAATCCTCTTTTAATATATATAAGTGAAATGTGAAATCAATTTTACAAAATGAGGTTTGGAAGGGTGACATTTTGGCTAGTGACCAAAATGTAAATTTTGAAAACTGCGTGACTGTTTTAGAAAGGATTGAAACTTTGAATCTTTAAGGAGCTAATTACCCAAAGGGAGTTTCTCCAGATTTTTCTAAGATATTTTATGCTTTAATTCTGATTTTAAACAAAAGGAAAAGTGGAGGGAAGTTATTTCCTAACTAATTTTCCTAAAATCTCATTTTTCTTTTCTCTCATTTTCTCTCAAACCAAACACTTTTCTCCAGAGATTTCACCTCTGATTTTGACACTGAAATCTCTCTTTTCAATCCTCTTTTGATTGCTAATCATCTTATCAACAAAACCTCACCAATTGCCGTTGGATTCTTCAAGCTTTTTGGTTCTAAAAGAGGAGAAACTCAAGTTTGGAGGTAAGAATGTCCTTCTCCTCTGAACTTCAAGTTCTTTAATGAAATTCCTAAGTTCTCAATCCTTATTTAGTGATTTATAAAAGGTTTTTAAGGTTGTGTAATGGATCTTGGCTTTAAATGCAAGATTTGATGATTTTTGATGAATTTTCGTTGGATCTGTTAAAGCAGTGATTTGAGGTGTATAATTGGTGATAAATGAATGTTAATTTGATATGGATTTGAGTTTAACTAATGCAATCCCGGATAGGTTGAATTTCCTAAGTTTAGCTTGTGGTTCTTTGTTGTTTTTGGGTGATCTTGTGGATCTGTTGTTGCTGGAGGTATAAGGATGTTGTTAGGTCCTTTTTAGTTGTTAAATAATGTTTAAGGATGCTTAGTTTTGATGGTTTATGGCTGGGCTTTGTTGAGGAGTTGTTTGGATACATTTTCGGTTGTGTTTGGTGGCCGAAAATGGAGTGTGGATGAGAGCAGCGAGTTTAGGTGCTTTCATTGAAGCTATTAATGCATGATGATGCATTAATCTACTGTTTTAATGTGTTAAAACAGGGGAGTCATCTTTGGATCCAAGTGGTGGTGATCCGGAAGCTTGATTTGGTGTTTCGGCAAGAGGCGAAACGGAATCGGTGAGTGGATTTTGGTTTTCAGCTTTGAAACCAATGTTTTGGAGGCTTTGGGAGCTTAGTCTAAGTCTAAACAACTTTTCTAAGCTCAAGAGTAAGTTTTCGGAAAAACTCTCTTGTTGAGGAACCATGTGATGGTTGGGTGCAATGTGTTTGTTGCATGTTTAAATTCTGTTTTTAAAGCATATCTAGCATGTGTGTTGTTGAGATTATAAGCCATGTGTTTAAGGAAGCTCAAGGTTAGAGTTCTTGTTTTTGAACATTGTATAAATGTTGTTTGATGCTTAAAGATGCATGATGTTTATGGCTTGGTTAAATGCTTTAAAACAGTGGATTATTGATGATATATGATGTATATTGGCAAGTGATGTTTTTGAAAAGGTTAAGGTCACTAAGGTGGTTAAAAGTCCTTGAGTGAGCCTTGTTTACTTAAGAACATCAAGGTGGTTTAAAGTCCTTGGATGGTTCTTGTTACGGACACAAAGGTGTTTAAAATTCCTTGTGTGGTCCTTTCCAAGGTGTTTAAAAGTCCTTGGGCCAAGGTGTTTAAAAGTCCTTGGGGTGATTTATATCATGGTGTTTAAAAGTCCATGGCCAAGGTGTTTAAAAGTCCATGGCCAAGGTGTTTAAAAGTCCTTGGGGTCAAGGTGTTTAAAAGTCCTTGAGGTGAAACTTGTTAAGGACACAAAGGTGTTTAAAAGTCCTTGTGTGGTCCTTGCCATGGTGTTTAAAAGTCCATGGGCCAAGGTGTTTAAAAGTCCATGGGGATAAGATCACAATGGTGTTTAAAAGTCCATGTGTGAGTCTTATGTTGATCTTGTTTTAAAGATGGTAATTATCACTTGTGGCCAATATGACATGTTATGATGTGAAGCATGAGATGCTTGTTTAAGATTGCTTGTGAGCATGTCTAAATGTATTTTGAAGCATGATTTATAAATGAGTTTTATAAATGCATTATTGTGTGGTTCTAAGGAGCTTTCCTCACTAAGCTTTTGCTTACGCTCTCTCTCTTTTCTTAAACCAATAATGCAGAGCATTAAAGTGCATTGAGGGCAGCAAGGAGGGCAAGCAATCAAGTGGAAGTTAAGCTCATGTATGAGAAGGTTTTCTTAAACACTTTTAGCTTTTGGCATTTGGCAATGGGGGACCTATGTTGTTATTTTGGGAGATGTTTGGAACTCCCTAAGTTGGATTTATGTTGTTGTTAATGTTGGTTTTTGTAATTGGCCATTATGTGTTGGTTTGAAGGCTTTTGTGCATGAATGGTTGCTTGTGTAGGAAGCATGCCTTTAGATTTGGGGCTTTTCATATATGTTGATATAATGATGATTGGTTGATGCAAATATGTCTCTTGTATGTTGTATGTGATGCTGGTAAAGTTTGATAGCAATTGGAGCATGATTGGTTGGTCAATTGCATGTTTAGGCAAGCAAATTTCTGCATTTTGTGCAGGCCGTATCGGAACAGTGCCTGCCGTTTCGGAACGGGTGCCTCGAAGCAGCCCAGGCGTCCGAAACGGGTGACACCGTTCTGAAACGGAAAGGCTACTGTTAGCCCTCGTTTCGGTACGCGTTGCGGAACGGCCCCGCGTTTCGAAACGGGCTGTCTCCCGTTTCAGAACGGATGACCGTTGGGGGCTGACATTGGTAGTTATATGTTTCAAAATGTTTGCATTTTGGTCCTGAAACTTGTATGTGCAATTGTATGAGTTTGGAATGTCCTTAACCATCTCGTTAGGATACTTGGATGGAGTTTACCGGTTCACACTTAACCACTCCACATCCAAGGCGACTTTATTCACGGTGCACCCAATCCTATAGCCGGCTAACTATATCCGATCAAAGAACCAAGAACCACTTACATCACTTGCCAATATATCCATCTTACCACATTAATCCTTTAATTCACATGCATAACCGTAATGCAAAATTCATCATTTACCATCATCAATTCACTGTTTTTAAAGCATTACACAAAGCCATTAAACAACATGCAACACCATGCATCAAAACCACAATTTCCATGTACAAAACCAAGGATCTCTTACCTTGAGCATCCTTCACATATGGCTTTCAAAACCAGCATTAAACCATGCTAAAACATGCTTCCAAACAGAATTTAAAACATGCAAATCATATGCATTGCAACCATCAATCACAATTGCTTAAAAAGCCAATTCACAACACAAACCAAGAGCGAAAATCCATTTACTTACTCTTGAGCTTAGCAAAATTGTTTAGACTTAAACTAAGCTCCCAAACCTTCAAACCCTGGTTTAAAAGCTGAAAACCCAACTTCACTCACCGATACACAAAACAAGGCTAGCCAACAAGCCTTCCAAGCATCCGAAACCTTCCACACCACCTCAAATGCTCACGGATCTTCCTCCCCTGTTTCAAGCACATAACAACAGAAGATTAATGCATCATTATGCATTAAAAACACCAGCAACACAACTAAACTCGCTGCTCATCACAAATCCAACATTTCGGCTACCAAACACAACCGAAATCACCACCAAACACTTCCGAAACTTAACCCAGCCAAGATCCATCACTTCTAACCATTTTTAAACATCAATTAACATCCAAAATGATCACAATCACGTCCTTATACCTCCAGCTATAACAGATCATCAAAAACACCCCAAAAACAACCAAAAACATCAAGCAAAACTTAGGAAATTCAACCTATTCGGGATTGCATTGATAAAACCTCAATTCCTTATCAATTTAACATTCATTTAACATCAATTTGACACCTCAAAGCACTGCCCAAACAGATCTCACGAAATTTCACCAAAAATCACCAAATCTTGCATTTTAAAGCCAAAATCAAGATTACCATTGTAAAACCTTTAATAAATCATAATTCAAGGATTGAGAACTTGGGAATTTCAGTAAAGAACTGAGAGTTTAGAGGAGAAGGACGTTCTTACCTCCAAACTTGAGTTTCTCCCTTTTTGGAACCAAAATCTTGAAAATTCCACTTAGCAAATGGTGAGGTTTTGTTGAAGAAATGATTAGAGATCAAAAGAGAATTGAAAAGAGATGTTTAGGTGACAAAATCAGAAGAAAATCTCTGGAGAAAAGATGTTTGGGTTGAGAGAAAATGAGGGAAAAGAAAATAGAAGATTGAGAGAAAAGTTAGTTAGAAAATGACAAAATATCTTCCCTCCACTTTTCTTTTATTTAAAAACCATTTAATAAACCTTTAATATTTTAGAAAAATCTGGAGAAACTCCCATTGGGTAAATAGCTCCTTAAAGATTCAAAGTTTCAATCCTTTCTAAACAGTCACGCAACTTTCAAAAATTACATTTTGGTCACTAGCCAAAATGTCACCCTTCCCAACCTCATTTTGTAAAATTGATTTCACAGTTCACTTATATATATTAAAAGAGGATTTTAGGACATTTTCCATATTTTTAATGCAACCCGAACTAGGCTTTCCTAATTTCACCTTTATATATTCGAACCGCAACCCGACAGGTCCGGTCCAAACCCAAAACTTCCAAGCCCAAAACCGGGGCGTTACAACTCTCCCCCTCTTAGGAAATTTCGTCCCCGAAATTTCAACTGGCGAAAAGAGCACAACCAAACTTCTCAAGCAACACGCAAACAACACAAGAGACTTAACCACCACTGAACACTCTCTCCACAAACTCCACCGAAACTCAACACCACCACATACTGTTCACAAATTCCAGAACACTCAGATGTTAACCACATCTTAACCTTTCACACTTCCAGACTACACATAGCCTCAACAACAACCTGAAGAACCTCAAACTTTTTACAACATATTCCACCTTAACACACAACTCCCAAAACTTGTTCACACAGTGACACCAACCAATTCAATCAGCCACTATGTAACACACAACCTTCACTGCTTCTAATACTCTTTGCAACCTCCCCGACCTCTTTCAAAGATTTCTCAACAAGCAAAAATTCTTAAGCAACAACCGCCTACCCAAACTCCTCAACATAAAGCTGACATTCCTTCACATCTGCTGCTGTCATTGTCATAACAACTCACCAGGGCTACTCACACAAAATCCAAAATTTACATCACAAACCCCAACCTTGACTCCGCCAGCCGTTCCACACACCACCAACTGATTTCAAAAGAAAATTCACTTACTCACAACCAACCAACCACTTCCCACAAGAACTCATTCAACCAACAATGGCCTTCGATCTCACAATGCCTTTCCACCTCAAGCTTTGACCACCACACTTGCCTTACTAGAACACCGCCCAACCTGAACATACATACCATCTTCTCAACTCCTCGAAGATTGCTACGAACTCTCACCCACATAACCCCCTTAACCTGGCCCAGACGGTTGAACCGAATTAAGAAGTTTACACGGGGAAAACCAAAGTCAACCCGAAAGTCAATGTTGATTAACGACCCTTCTATTACAACATCCATGCCAAGCTACCTCAGCACTTTAAAAACACAACCACTAACCTGCAACATCACTTAACACCAAGGAACTACCTCTTCTACTAGCCATTCAAAACCACATGACCGTTTCTAACTTCAACCGGTACTCCTCTCCACCAAACCACCAAACTCATTAAGCACCAAACACCTTCCTTCTACCAAATACTATACTGCACTCACTATTACTAACAACATGCTTAATACCCTCCTTTACTTCTATCCTTCACTCAGCACCAAAACAACCTCTAAAACCCATCATCCAACCTAACCCAACCACAACACTAACAGACTCGATTAGTTATTAGCGAGTGTGAACGTTCGTATGCATGGTCACCAATATGCCCTATTAATGCCTAATGTACATGTATGCAAAACCTCTAATGTCATGCCACATGTATGCATGGACCAGCACATATAAAATATAGCATATAACAATGATTTTAACTGTGCATGAATGCCAGTTCACACCCTCCAATAACATCCTCAGAATCCGTCTAAGAACAACCCCTCCACCTTACTTCTAACTTGACCCATTCTATCATTCTAACAACTCATTATCCACAAGATACTCACTAAAGCCCTCTTCACACTAAGGAGGTTCCCAAACAGCAACATCAACTATCTCAACATGCTAACATAAAAACCATACTCACTACGCAAGAAAAACCAACAGATACCAAACTAGGATACTAGAGCAAAGGCTACTTAACAAGGTTACCTGAAAACACCTCACTGCCCTGAAGCTTCAACAGACGAGCTCTCTTCCACGCAGAACCACCATCCTCCAGCTGCACCGCCGCAGCATCGGCTAGCACACTAAGATCACCACCATCTCCCTGCGGTAAAGAACCCTGGCGGTTCCTAGCCAACATCAAACAATCACGTCTCATGTGTCCAACAGACCCACATTTCCAACAGATTTCCTCTTTCAAACTCTTCACAACTTTCTGCTCTTTCTGCCACCTCCGAACCTTGCCTCGGCCGTGCCCACGACCCTTCAGAGACCCCTTGGCTACCACTGAAGCTGACTTCACCCCAAGAGAACAATTTCGCTTCACATGCTCTTTAGAACCACAGTTCCAACAAGCACCCACGCCCCAACAACCTCCAACATGGCGCCTTCCACAACGGTCACACACTGGTAGCTGAGCCTCCACTCCTTGATCAAGCAGCACTTGCCCCAGATCTGCTCTACCTTCGACTTGCTTAACCCTTGGGAATTTTTCCCCAAGATACCTTTCATAAAAGGCAGACACAAAGAAATCCCAATCAATATCGTGGATGTGTGATGCCACCGCCACAGATGTCCACCAGGCACATGCATCCTCCAACATCAAAGAGACAACACTTCCCAGCTTACAGGCATAATCACAGCCTTCTTGATCCAAAATCAGAATCACACTGGCCAACCAGGCCTCAAACGTCTCCGGTGTTGAACCATGATACTCCACAGCACCCAAATCATGCAACCGCTGTTTCGGCAAATCCACACATCCCACAACCAGCATATCCACTGACCTTACCTTCGCCACAACCTGAGATGTTCCCAACACCTCCTGAACAACAGGTGATGAACTCTTCATCACAGAACCAACTTTCTTAATTCGGGTCAACCGTCTAGGCCGGGTTAAGGGGTTACATTTGGTGGTATCAGAGCTGAGTTCTCGAGTAAATGGGAATGTGTATGTGAATGTTTAAAGTGTGTATGCTTTGTATGCTTGTTGAGTGAAAGCATGTTGAGTGGATTGCATGTATGTTGCAATTGAGATGTATGCTGTGATGAAGCATGTTGTGGGTACCCATTGCCAAATCAAAGCTAATGAAATGATGTTGTTTTTAATTGGAAATGAGCTTGAGTACTTGGATTGCTTACCTTGCTGGGCCTGACTTTGTTTATTTTGCATTGTGATTGCATAATTATAGTATGGCACCTCGTAGAGAGTTGAGGAGTAATGTGCGAGCTACGGCTCAGAATGAGAATGAAAATGAGGAGAACGTTGAGAGCGTGGTTTTACCTCCTCCACCTGGTGGTGGTGGTGCTGGGGCTGAGGAAGCTGGAGCTGCAGCTGGTGCTAGGCTGCAGGACCTGAGGCTGGTCAGGGGCAAGCTGTTCCTGACATGACGGTGTTAATTCAAGCTATAGCTGGTGCTTTTCAAGCAGCGGTAGCTGGAGCTCGAGGAGCTGGGCATCAGGAAGATGCTGGAGTTAGACTACCTTTGGAGCGTTTGCGCAGTCTAGGAGGGACTGAGTTCAGGGGTATGTCTGCTGAGGGTTCTGAGGCTTGGTTAGAGAGTACCAAGAGGATCTTGGGTCAGATGAGTTGCACTGATGTGCAGAAGCTTGGCTGTGTTGTGTCCTTGCTGCAGAAGGATGCATATACGTGGTGGACAACCACTATTGCTGGGATGGCAGAAGTTGATGTGACTTGGACATTCTTTCAGAATGTGTTCAAGAGAAGGTATCTGGGTGTGAGGTACCTATATGAGAAAAAGAGGGAGTTCATGTCTCTTACTCAAAGGAGCATGAGGGTGGCTGAGTATGAAGTACAGTTTGTTCGACTCAGTCAGTGTGCACCTGAGCTTGTCCCGAATGAGCGGGCGAGGTGTGAAAGGTTCCGTTATGGCTTAGTGACGGATGTGAAGATGTATGTGCTGGCTACCGAGTATGATGATTTTGATGTGTTGGTGGGCCGAGCTAAGGATATTGAGATGAACTTGGGTTTATCTGCTAAAGGTGCTGGTAAGCGAGCAGCTGAGTATAGTTCCGGTGGTGGACGGAACAAGAGGGGACGTGATCAGAAGTATCAGTCCTCGGCTAAGCGAGGTGGTGGAGCACCTGCTTGGGGAGGCAACGCTAGAGCTGATCCGAGTGCTTTTTGGATTTGTGGTTCTCATGGTCACATGAAACGTGATTGTCCTCGTGCTGTGAGGGAGGTGCAAGCTCCTGTTGCGGCAGCTGGTAATGGTTGCTGGAGCTGTGGATCTTTGGATCTTTTGAGGCGTGATTGTCCTATGTTGGCTGGTGGCCAAGTTCGTGCTCCTGTTGTTGCAGCACCGCAGAGAGGTCGTGGGCGCGGCCGTGGTAATTTCCAGCGGAGAGAGGAAGGTGGCCGAGGTGTGGCTCATGTTGTAGCTGTGCAGCCAGAGGGTGGCGGGCAGGCTAGAGTGTTTGCTCAGCGAGAGGGGAGGAATGCCGCGGATGTGATCGCAGGTACTTTTACTCTGCAATCCTTGTCATTACTTTCCTTGATTGATTCTAGATCTACGCACTCTTACATATTGCGTGAGCATGCTGAATTGCTTGGTTTGCCTGTTGAGTCTTTGGATGTTGGTATGCGTGTCACTAGTTCTTTTGGTGAGACTGTTGTGACTCGAAAGCTGTATAGAAGGTGTCCTTTGGTTGTTCAAGATCATGTTTTTCATGTTGACCTCATGGAGTTACCTTTCTATGGTTTTGATGTAATCCTTGGTATGGATTGGCTTGCTGAGCATCATGCTGTGGTGGATTGTGAAAATAAGCGAGTTTCGCTGAAGCTTGTGGTTGGTGAGAATGTGAAGTTTCTTGCCAATATGGTGTCTACGTTGGAGGCGAGCCGGATGCTGAGGCAAGGCTGTGAAACTTACCTAGCTTTTGTGATGAATCCTAGCTCTAAGGAGTTGAGGGTGCAAGATATCAGGGTTGTGAAGGAGTTTCCTGGTGTGTTTCCTGAGGAGTTGCCTGGTTTACCTCCTAATCGCGAGGTGGAGTTTGGGATTGAGCTGTATGAGAATACAACTCCTGTGTCCATTACTCCCTATAGGATGGCACCTAAGGAGCTGAAAGAGCTGAAGACGCAGTTGCAAGAGTTGCTTGAGCGTGGTTTCATTCGGCCGAGTGTGTCGCCTTGGGGTGCACCGGTCTTGTTCGTGAAGAAGAAGGATGGCACTATGAGGATGTGCATTGATTTCCGTCAGCTGAACAAGTTGACTATCAAAAATCGGTATCCTTTGCCGAGAATTGATGATCTCTTTGATCAATTTCGGGGAGCTGCTGTGTTCTCTAAGATTGACTTGAGGTCAGGGTATTACCAGTTGAAGGTGAAAGATGTGGATGTGCCTAAGACAGCTTTCAGGACAAGGTACGAGCATTATGAGTTCCTGGTGATGCCGTTTGGTTTAACCAATGCTCCTGCTGCTTTCATGGACATGATGAATCGTGTGTTTCATGAATACCTGGACAAGTTTGTTGTGGTGTTCATCGATGATATCCTCGTGTACTCGCGTACTGAGGAGGAGCACGAAGAGCATTTGAGGATTGTTTTGCAGGCTTTGTTGGAGAATCAGCTTTATGCTAAGCTGAGCAAGTGCGAGTTCTGGTTAAGTGAGGTGGTGTTTCTTGGGCATGTGGTTTCTGCTAAGGGGATTCGGGTTGATCCTCAGAAGGTTGAGGCGGTGATGAATTGGAAGGTTCCTAAGTCTGTTCATGAAGTTCGTAGTTTCCTCGGTTTGGCAGGATACTATCGGAGGTTTGTGGATGGGTTTTCTAGGATTGCTGCACCTTTGACGAAGTTGTTGCAGAAGGATGTTAAGTATGAATGGACGGAAGCGAGACAGCAGGCTTTTGAGAAGCTTAAAGCAGCTTTGACGCAAGCTCCTATCTTGGTTCAACCTGAATCAGGGAAAGAGTTTGTGGTGTATAGTGATGCATCCTATGTTGGTTTGGGATGTGTGTTGATTCAAGAGGGTAAGGTGGTGGCTTATGCATCGCGGCAGTTGAAGGTGCATGAGCGCAATTATCCTACGCATGACATAGAGTTGGCTGCAGTGGTTTTTGCTCTGAAGATCTGGAGACATTACCTGTATGGTGAGAAGTGTACTGTGTACACGGATCACAAGAGTTTGAAGTATCTGATGTCTCAGAAGGAGTTGAATCTCAGGCAGCGACGTTGGGTGGAGTTGCTCAAGGATTATGATTTGACGATTGAGTATCACCCTGGGAAGGCTAATGTTGTAGCGGATGCCTTGAGTAGGAAGGTAGCTGTTGAGCTGAGGGCTATGTTTTCCAGTTTGAGTATTTCGCGTGATGGTGGTCTTGTGGCTGAGTTGCAAGTGAAACCATCTTTGGTTCAGATGATCAAGGAAAAGCAGTTGCTGGATGATTCCTTGGTGCCGCATGTTCAGGATATCGCAGAGGGTAGACCTTCGGATTTCTGTTTTAATGATGATGGAGTGTTGTGTTTTGGGAGTCGGATAGTGGTGCCTAATGATGCGGAGTTGAGGCGTACTATTCTGACTGAAGGTCATAGTAGTCCTTTTGCTATGCACCCAGGTAGTACTAAGATGTATCGAGATCTTCGTGATGAGTACTATTGGGTGGGTTTGAAAAAGGATGTTGCGGAGTTTGTCAGCAGGTGTATGGTGTGTCAGCGAGTTAAGGCTGAGCATCAGTTTCCTTCAGGGTTGTTACAACCGTTGAGAATCCCTGAGTGGAAGTGGGAAAGGGTTACCATGGATTTTGTATCTGGTTTACCTTTGTCACCGTCGAGGAAGAATTCGGTGTGGGTGATTGTGGATCGCCTGACGAAGTGTGCGCATTTCTTGCCTGTGCATACTACGTTCTCTTTGGATAAGCTTGCGGAGCTGTACATTGCGGAGATTGTGCGGCTGCATGGTGTGCCAAAGTCGATTGTGTCGGATAGGGATCCGAGGTTCACATCACGGTTCTGGCAGTGTTTGCATCAAGCTCTGGGTACGAGGTTGAATTTCAGTACATCCTATCATCCTCAGTCGGATGGTCAGTCTGAGCGTGTTATCCAGATTTTGGAGGATATGTTGAGGTGTTGTGTGATTGAGTTTCAGGGCTCTTGGGAGAAGCATTTGCCCTTGGTTGAGTTTGCTTATAACAATAGTTATCAGGCGAGCATTCAAATGGCACCTTATGAGGCTTTGTACGGGAGGAAGTGTAGGACTCCTCTTTGTTGGGCTGAAACGGGTCAGAAGTTGGTTTCGATACCGGCTTTGTTGAAAGGAACCACCGAGAAGGTGAAGCTCATTTGTGAGCGTTTGAAGGCAGCTTCTTATAGGCAGAAGTCTTACGCGGATTTGAAGCGTAAGGAGATTGAGTATGCGGTGGGTGACCGTGTGTTCTTGAAGGTTTCGCCTTGGAAGAAGGTGATGAGGTTTGGCCGTAAGGGTAAGTTGAGCCCTAGGTACATTGGACCATACGAGGTGGTTGAGCGTGTGGGTCCTGTTGCGTACAGGTTGAGGTTACCTCAAGAGTTGGAGAAGATTCATGATGTGTTTCATGTCTCTATGCTCCGGAAGTATAGATCTGATCCTTCGCATGTGATGCCTGTAGAGGAAGTGCAATTGAATCCGGATTTGACCTATGATGAGGAACCGGTGAAGGTTCTGGATTCGGATAGCAAGGTTCTTCGTGGCAAGACCATTGAGTTGGTGAAGGTGTTGTGGAAGCACCGCGGTGTTGAGGAAGCCACGTGGGAGCGGAAGGATGACATGCTTAAGCAGTTTCCTTATCTCTTTCCTTCAGGTAAATTTCGAGGACGAAATTTCTTAAGGGGGGGAGAGTTGTAACGCCCCGGTTTTGGGCTTGGAAGTTTTGGGCGTTGACCGGTTTGGTCAAAGTGCGGTTCGAATATATAAGAGTGAATTTAGGAAAGCCTAGTTCGGGTTGCATTAAAAATATGGAAAAATATTCTAAAATCCTCTTTTAATATATATAAGTGAACTGTGAAATCAATTTTACAAAATGAGGTTTGGAAGGGTGACATTTTGGCTAGTGACCAAAATGTAAATTTTGAAAACTGCGTGACTGTTTTAGAAAGGATTGAAACTTTGAATCTTTAAGGAGCTAATTACCCAAAGGGAGTTTATCCAGATTTTTCTAAGATATTTTATGCTTTAATTCTGATTTTAAACAAAAGGAAAAGTGGAGGGAAGTTATTTCCTAACTAATTTTCCTAAAATCTCGTTTTTCTTTTCTCTCATTTTCTCTCAAACCAAACACTTTTCTCCAGAGATTTCACCTCTGATTTTGACACTAAAATCTCTCTTTTCAATCCTCTTTTGATTGCTAATCATCTTATCAACAAAACCTCACCAATTGCCGTTGGATTCTTCAAGCTTTTTGGTTCTAAAAGAGGAGAAACTCAAGTTTGGAGGTAAGAACGTCCTTCTCCTCTGAACTTCAAGTTCTTTAATGAAATTCCTAAGTTCTCAATCCTTATTTGGTGATTTATAAAAGGTTTTTAAGGTTGTGTAATGGATCTTGGCTTTAAATGCAAGATTTGATGATTTTTGATGAATTTTCGTTGGATATGTTAAAGCAGTGATTTGAGGTGTATAATTGGTGATAAATGAATGTTAATTTGATATGGATTTGAGTTTAACTAATGCAATCCCGGATAGGTTGAATTTCCTAAGTTTAGCTTGTGGTTCTTGGTTGTTTTTGGGTGATCTTGTGGATCTGTTGTTGCTGGAGGTATAAGGATGTTGTTAGGTCCTTTTTAGTTGTTAAATGATGTTTAAGGATGCTTAGTTTTGATGGTTTATGGCTGGGCTTTGTTGAGGAGTTGTTTGGATACATTTTCGGTTGTGTTTGGTGGCCGAAAATGGAGTGTGGATGAGAGCAGCGAGTTTAGGTGCTTTCATTGAAGCTATTAATGCATGATGATGCATTAATCTACTATTTTAATGTGTTAAAACAGGGGAGTCATCTTTGGATCCAAGTGGTGGTGATCCGGAAGCTTGATTTGGTGTTTCGGCAAGAGGCGAAACGGAATCGGTGAGTGGATTTTGGTTTTCGGCTTTGAAACCAATGTTTTGGAGGTTTGGGAGCTTAGTCTAAGTCTAAACAACTTTGCTAAGCTCAAGAGTAAGTTTTCAGAAAAACTCTCTTGTTGAGGAACCATGTGATGGTTGGGTGCAATGTGTTTGTTGCATGTTTAAATTCTGTTTTTAAAGCATATCTAGCATGTGTGTTGCTGAGATTATAAGCCATGTGTTTAAGGAAGCTCAAGGTTAGAGTTCCTTGTTTTTGAACATTGTATAAATGTTGTTTGATGCTTAAAGATGCATGATGTTTATGGCTTGGTTAAATGCTTTAAAACAGTGGATTATTGATGATATATGATGTATATTGGCAAGTGATGTTTTTGAAAAGGTTAAGGTCACTAAGGTGGTTAAAAGTCCTTGAGTGAGCCTTGTTTACTTAAGAACATCAAGGTGGTTAAAAGTCCTTGGATGGTTCTTGTTACGGACACAAAGGTGTTTAAAAGTCCTTGTGTGGTCCTTTCCAAGGTGTTTAAAAGTCCTTGGGCCAAGGTGTTTAAAAGTCCTTGGGGTGATTTATATCATGGTGTTTAAAAGTCCATGGCCAAGGTGTTTAAAAGTCCTTGGGGTCAAGGTGTTTAAAAGTCCTTGAGGTGAAACTTGTTAAGGACACAAAGGTGTTTAAAAGTCCTTGTGTGGTCCTTGCCATGGTGTTTAAAAGTCCATGGGCCAAGGTGTTTAAAAGTCATTGGGGATAAGATCACAATGGTGTTTAAAAGTCCATGTGTGAGTCTTATGTTGATCTTGTTTTAAAGATGGTAATTATCACTTGTGGCCAATATGACATGTTATGATGTGAAGCATGAGATGCTTGTTTAAGATTGCTTGTGAGCATGTCTAAATGTATTTTGAAGCATGATTTATAAATGAGTTTTATAAATGCATTATTGTGTGGTTCTAAGGAGCTTTCCTCACTAAGCTTTTGCTTACGCTCTCTCTCTTTTCTTAAACCAATAATGCAGAGCATTAAAGTGCATTGAGGGCAGCAAGGAGGGCAAGCAATCAAGTGGAAGTTAAGCTCATGTATGAGAAGGTTTTCTTAAACACTTTTAGCTTTTGGCATTTGGCAATGGGGGACCTATGTTGTTATTTTGGGAGATGTTTGGAACTCCCTAAGTTGGATTTATGTTGTTGTTAATGTTGGTTTTCGTAATTGGCCATTATGTGTTGGTTTGAAGGCTTTTGTGCATGAATGGTTGCTTGTGTAGGAAGCATGCCTTTAGATTTGGGGCTTTTCATATATGTTGATATAATGATGATTGGTTGATGCAAATATGTCTCTTGTATGTTGTATGTGATGCTGGTAAAGTTTGATAGCAATTGGAGCATGATTGGTTGGTCAATTGCATGTTTAGGCAAGCAAATTTCTGCATTTTGTGCAGGCCGTATCGGAACAGTGCCTGCCGTTTCGGAACGGGTGCCTCGAAGCAGCCCAGGCGTCCGAAACGGGTGACACCGTTCCGAAACGGAAAGGCTACTGTCAGCCCTCGTTTCGGTACGCGTTGCGGAACGGCCCCGCGTTTCGAAACGGGCTGTCTCCCGTTTCGGAACGGATGACCGTTGGGGGCTGACATTGGTAGTTATATGTTTCAAAATGTTTGCATTTTGGTCCTGAAACTTGTATGTGCAATTGTATGAGTTTGGAATGTCCGTTTGAGCTGAAATTTGGCCGAGATGCATGAAACATGATTAATTTCAAGTTGGTAACTTTAATTTGGGTGAAGTCTTTATATTTATCAGAATTTACAATTTGGTCCCTAAAGTTGTAATTTGTTCAATTGGGTCCCTGTTCGATCTCTGATGTTTATGATCTTTGAGTATGTTGCTTGAATGATCATAACTAGGGTTAATGTGCATCTAGACAAGTTTAAAAAGAAAAAAAAGGGTCGTTAATCAAGGTTGACTTTCGGGTTGACTTTGGTTTTCCCCGTGTGACTTTCTTAATTCGGGTCAACCGTCTAGGCCGGGTTAAGGGGGTTACAGCACCCAATCCTATAGCCGGCTAACTATATCCGATCAAAGAACCAAGAACCAATTACATCACTTGCCAATATATCCATCTTACCACATTAATCCTTTAATTCACATGCATAACCGTAATGCAAAATTCATCATTTACCATCATCAATTCACTGTTTTTAAAGCATTACACAAAGCCATTAAACAACATGCAACACCATGCATCAAAACCACAATTTCCATGTACAAAACCAAGGATCTCTTACCTGGAGCATCCTTCACATATGGCTTTCAAAACCACCATTAAACCATGCTAAAACATGCTTCCAAACAGAATTTAAAACATGCAAATCATATGCATTGCAACCTTCAATCACAATTGCTTAAAAAGCCAATTCACAACACAAACCAAGAGCGAAAATCCATTTACTTACTCTTGAGCTTAGCAAAGTTGTTTAGACTTAAACTAAGCTCCCAAACCTTCAAACCCTGGTTTAAAAGCTGAAAACCCAACTTCACTCACCGATACACAAAACAAGGCTAGCCAACAAGCCTTCCAAGCATCCGAAACCTTCCACACGACCTCAAATGCTCACGGATCTTCATCCCCTGTTTCAAGCACATAACAACAGAAGATTAATGCATCATTATGCATTAAAAACACCAGCAACACAACTAAACTCGCTGCTCATCACAAATCCAACATTTCGGCTACGAAACACAACCGAAATCACCACCAAACACTTCCGAAACTTAACCCAGCCAAGATCCATCACTTCTAACCATTTTTAAACATCAATTAACATCCAAAATGATCACAATCACGTCCTTATACCTCCAGCTATAACAGATCATCAAAAACACCCCAAAAACAACCAAAAACATCAAGCAAAACTTAGGAAATTCAACCTATTCGGGATTGCATTGATAAAACCTCAATTCCTTATCAATTTAACATTCATTTAACATCAATTTGACACCTCAAAGCACTGCCCAAACAGATCTCACGAAATTTCACCAAAAATCACCAAATCTTGCATTTTAAAGCCAAAATCAAGATTACCATTGTAAAACCTTTAATAAATCATAATTCAAGGATTGAGAACTTGGGAATTTCAGTAAAGAACTGAGAGTTTAGAGGAGAATGACGTTCTTACCTCCAAACTTGAGTTTCTCCCTTTTTGGAACCAAAATCTTGAAAATTCCACTTAGCAAATGGTGAGGTTTTGTTGAAGAAATGATTAGAGATCAAAAGAGAATTGAAAAGAGATGTTTAGGTGACAAAATCAGAAGAAAATCTCTGGAGAAAAGATGTTTGGGTTGAGAGAAAATGAGGGAAAAGAAAATAGAAGATTGAGAGAAAAGTTAGTTAGAAAATGACAAAATATCTTCCCTCCACTTTTCTTTTATTTAAAAACCATTTAATAAACCTTTAATATTTTAGAAAAATCTGGAGAAACTCCCATTGGGTAAATAGCTCCTTAAAGATTCAAAGTTTCAATCCTTTCTAAAACAGTCACGCAACTTTCAAAAATTACATTTTGGTCACTAGCCAAAATGTCACCCTTCCCAACCTCATTTTGTAAAATTGATTTCACAGTTCACTCATATATATTAAAAGAGGATTTTAGGACATTTTTCCATATTTTTAATGCAACCCGAACTAGGCTTTCCTAATTTCACCTTTATATATTCGAACCGCAACCCGACAGGTCCGGTCCAAACCCAAAACTTCCAAGCCCAAAACCGGGGCGTTACAACTCTCCCCCTCTTAGGAAATTTCGTCCCCGAAATTTCAACTGGCGAAAAGAGCACAACCAAACTTCTCAAGCAACACGCAAACAACACAAGAGACTTAACCACCACTGAACACTCTCTCCACAAACTCCACCGAAACTCAACACCACCACATACTGTTCACAAATTCCAGAACACTCAGATGTTAACCACATCTTAACCTTTCACACTTCCAGACTGCACATAGCCTCAACAACAACCTGAAGAACCTCAAACTTTTTACAACATATTCCACCTTAACACACAACTCCCAAAACTTGTTCACACAGTGACACCAACCAATTCAATCAGCCACTATGTAACACACAACCTTCACTGCTTCTAATACTCTTTGCAACCTCCCCGACCTCTTTCAAAGATTTCTCAACAAGCAAAAATTCTTAAGCAACAACCGCCTACCCAAACTCCTCAACATAAAGCTGACATTCCTTCACATCTGCTGCTGTCATTGTCATAACAACTCACCAGGGCTACTCACACAAAATCCAAAATTTACATCACAAACCCCAACCTTGACTCCGCCAGCCGTTCCACACACCACCAACTGATTTCAAAAGAAAATTCACTTACTCACAACCAACCAACCACTTCCCACAAGAACTCATTCAACCAACAATGGCCTTCGATCTCACAATGCCTTTCCACCTCAAGCTTTGACCACCACACTTGCCTTACTAGAACACCGCCCAACCTGAACATACATACCATCTTCTCAACTCCTCGAAGATTGCTACGAACTCTCACCCACATAACCCCCTTAACCTGGCCCAGACGGTTGAACCGAATTAAGAAGTTTACACGGGGAAAACCAAAGTCAACCCGAAAGTCAATGTTGATTAACGACCCTTCTATTACAACATCCATGCCAAGCTACCTCAGCACTTTAAAAACACAACCACTAACCTGCAACATCACTTAACACCAAGGAACTACCTCTTCTACTAGCCATTCAAAACCACATGACCGTTTCTAACTTCAACCGGTACTCCTCTCCACCAAACCACCAAACTCATTAAGCACCAAACACCTTCCTTCTACCAAATACTATACCGCACTCCCTATTACTAACAACATGCTTAATACCCTCCTTTACTTCTATCCTTCACTCAGCACCAAAACAACCTCTAAAACCCATCATCCAACCTAACCCAACCACAACACTAACAGACTCGATTAGTTATTAGCGAGTGTGAACGTTCGTATGCATGGTCACCAATATGCCCTATTAATGCCTAATGTACATGTATGCAAAACCTCTAATGTCATGCCACATGTATGCATGGACCAGCACATATAAAATATAGCATATAACAATGATTTTAACTGTGCATGAATGCCAGTTCACACCCTCCAATAACATCCTCAAAATCCGTCTAAGAACAACCCCTCCACCTCACTTCTAACTTGACCCATTCTATCATTCTAACAACTCATTATCCACAAGATACTCACTAAAGCCCTCTTCACACTAAGGAGGTTCCCAAACAGCAACATCAACTATCTCAACATGCTAACAACATAACCATACTCACTACGCAAGAAAAACCAACAGATACCAAACTAGGATACTAGAGCAAAGGCTACTTAACAAGGTTACCTGAAAACACCTCACTGCCCTGAAGCTTCAACAGACGAGCTCTCTTCCACGCAGAACCACCATCCTCCAGCTGCACCGCCGCACAATCGACTAGCACACTAAGATCACCAACATCTCCCTGCGGTAAAGAACCCTGGCGGTTCCTAGCCAACATCAAACAATCACGTCTCATGTGTCCAACAGACCCACATTTCCAACAGATTTCCTCTTTCAAACTCTTCACAACTTTCTGCTCTTTCTGCCACCTCCGAACCTTGCCTCGGCCGTGCCCACGACCCTTCAGAGACCCCTTGGCTACCACTGAAGCTGACTTCACCCCAAGAGAACAATTTCGCTTCACATGCTCTTTAGAACCACAGTTCCAACAAGCACCCGCGCCCCAACAACCTCCAACATGGCGCCTTCCACAACGGTCACACACTGGTAGCTGAGCCTCCACTCCTTGATCAAGCAGCACTTGCCCCAGATCTCCTCTACCTTCGACTTGCTTAACCCTTGGGAATTTTTCCCCAAGATACCTTTCATAAAAGGCAGACACAAAGAAATCCCAATCAATATCGTGGATGTGCGATGCCACCGCCACAGATGTCCACCAGGCACATGCATCCTCCAACATCAAAGAGACAACACTTCCCAGCTTACAGGCATAATCACAACCTTCTTGATCCAAAATCAGAATCACACTGGCCAACCAGACCTCAAACGTCTCCGGTGTTGAACCATGATACTCCACAGCACCCAAATCATGCAACCGCTGTTTCGGCAAATCCACACATCCCACAGCCAGCATATCCACTAACCTTACCTTCGCCACAACCTGAGATGTTCCCAACACCTCCTGAACAACAGGTGATGAACTCTTCATCACAGAACCAACTTTCTTAATTCGGGTCAACCGTCTAGGCCGGGTTAAGGGGGTTACATTTGGTGGTATCAGAGCTGAGTTCTCGAGTAAATGGGAATGTGTATGTGAATGTTTAAAGTGTGTATGCTTTGTATGCTTGTTGAGTGAAAGCATGTTGAGTGGATTGCATGTATGTTGCAATTGAGATGTATGCTGTGATGAAGCATGTTGTGGGTACCCATTGCCAAATCAAAGCTAATGAAATGATGTTGTTTTTAATTGGAAATGAGCTTGAGTACTTGGATTGCTTACCTTGCTGGGCCTGACTTTGTTTATTTTGCATTGTGATTGCATAATTATAGTATGGCACCTCGTAGAGAGTTGAGGAGTAATGTGCGAGCTACGGCTCAGAATGAGAATGAAAATGAGGAGAACGTTGAGAGCGTGGTTTTACCTCCTCCACCTGGTGGTGGTGGTGCTGGGGCTGAGGAAGCTGGAGCTGCAGCTGGTGCTAGGCTGCAGGACCTGAGGCTGGTCAGGGGCAAGCTGTTCCTGACATGACGGTGTTAATTCAAGCTATAGCTGGTGCTTTTCAAGCAGCGGTAGCTGGAGCTCGAGGAGCTGGGCATCAGGAAGATGCTGGAGTTAGACTACCTTTGGAGCGTTTGCGCAGTCTAGGAGGGACTGAGTTCAGGGGTATGTCTGCTGAGGGTTCTGAGGCTTGGTTAGAGAGTACCAAGAGGATCTTGGGTCAGATGAGTTGCACTGATGTGCAGAAGCTTGGCTGTGTTGTGTCCTTGCTGCAGAAGGATGCATATACGTGGTGGACAACCACTATTGCTGGGATGGCAGAAGTTGATGTGACTTGGACATTCTTTCAGAATGTGTTCAAGAGAAGGTATCTGGGTGTGAGGTACCTATATGAGAAAAAGAGGGAGTTCATGTCTCTTACTCAAAGGAGCATGAGGGTGGCTGAGTATGAAGTACAGTTTGTTCGACTCAGTCAGTGTGCACCTGAGCTTGTCCCGAATGAGCGGGCGAGGTGTGAAAGGTTCCGTTATGGCTTAGTGACGGATGTGAAGATGTATGTGCTGGCTACCGAGTATGATGATTTTGATGTGTTGGTGGGCCGAGCTAAGGATATTGAGATGAACTTGGGTTTATCTGCTAAAGGTGCTGGTAAGCGAGCAGCTGAGTATAGTTCCGGTGGTGGACGGAACAAGAGGGGACGTGATCAGAAGTATCAGTCCTCGGCTAAGCGAGGTGGTGGAGCACCTGCTTGGGGAGGCAACGCTAGAGCTGATCCGAGTGCTTTTTGGATTTGTGGTTCTCATGGTCACATGAAACGTGATTGTCCTCGTGCTGTGAGGGAGGTGCAAGCTCCTGTTGCGGCAGCTGGTAATGGTTGCTGGAGCTGTGGATCTTTGGATCTTTTGAGGCGTGATTGTCCTATGTTGGCTGGTGGCCAAGTTCGTGCTCCTGTTGTTGCAGCACCGCAGAGAGGTCGTGGGCGCGGCCGTGGTAATTTCCAGCGGAGAGAGGAAGGTGGCCGAGGTGTGGCTCATGTTGTAGCTGTGCAGCCAGAGGGTGGCGGGCAGGCTAGAGTGTTTGCTCAGCGAGAGGGGAGGAATGCCGCGGATGTGATCGCAGGTACTTTTACTCTGCAATCCTTGTCATTACTTTCCTTGATTGATTCTAGATCTACGCACTCTTACATATTGCGTGAGCATGCTGAATTGCTTGGTTTGCCTGTTGAGTCTTTGGATGTTGGTATGCGTGTCACTAGTTCTTTTGGTGAGACTGTTGTGACTCGAAAGCTGTATAGAAGGTGTCCTTTGGTTGTTCAAGATCATGTTTTTCATGTTGACCTCATGGAGTTACCTTTCTATGGTTTTGATGTAATCCTTGGTATGGATTGGCTTGCTGAGCATCATGCTGTGGTGGATTGTGAAAATAAGCGAGTTTCGCTGAAGCTTGTGGTTGGTGAGAATGTGAAGTTTCTTGCCAATATGGTGTCTACGTTGGAGGCGAGCCGGATGCTGAGGCAAGGCTGTGAAACTTACCTAGCTTTTGTGATGAATCCTAGCTCTAAGGAGTTGAGGGTGCAAGATATCAGGGTTGTGAAGGAGTTTCCTGGTGTGTTTCCTGAGGAGTTGCCTGGTTTACCTCCTAATCGCGAGGTGGAGTTTGGGATTGAGCTGTATGAGAATACAACTCCTGTGTCCATTACTCCCTATAGGATGGCACCTAAGGAGCTGAAAGAGCTGAAGACGCAGTTGCAAGAGTTGCTTGAGCGTGGTTTCATTCGGCCGAGTGTGTCGCCTTGGGGTGCACCGGTCTTGTTCGTGAAGAAGAAGGATGGCACTATGAGGATGTGCATTGATTTCCGTCAGCTGAACAAGTTGACTATCAAAAATCGGTATCCTTTGCCGAGAATTGATGATCTCTTTGATCAATTTCGGGGAGCTGCTGTGTTCTCTAAGATTGACTTGAGGTCAGGGTATTACCAGTTGAAGGTGAAAGATGTGGATGTGCCTAAGACAGCTTTCAGGACAAGGTACGAGCATTATGAGTTCCTGGTGATGCCGTTTGGTTTAACCAATGCTCCTGCTGCTTTCATGGACATGATGAATCGTGTGTTTCATGAATACCTGGACAAGTTTGTTGTGGTGTTCATCGATGATATCCTCGTGTACTCGCGTACTGAGGAGGAGCACGAAGAGCATTTGAGGATTGTTTTGCAGGCTTTGTTGGAGAATCAGCTTTATGCTAAGCTGAGCAAGTGCGAGTTCTGGTTAAGTGAGGTGGTGTTTCTTGGGCATGTGGTTTCTGCTAAGGGGATTCGGGTTGATCCTCAGAAGGTTGAGGCGGTGATGAATTGGAAGGTTCCTAAGTCTGTTCATGAAGTTCGTAGTTTCCTCGGTTTGGCAGGATACTATCGGAGGTTTGTGGATGGGTTTTCTAGGATTGCTGCACCTTTGACGAAGTTGTTGCAGAAGGATGTTAAGTATGAATGGACGGAAGCGAGACAGCAGGCTTTTGAGAAGCTTAAAGCAGCTTTGACGCAAGCTCCTATCTTGGTTCAACCTGAATCAGGGAAAGAGTTTGTGGTGTATAGTGATGCATCCTATGTTGGTTTGGGATGTGTGTTGATTCAAGAGGGTAAGGTGGTGGCTTATGCATCGCGGCAGTTGAAGGTGCATGAGCGCAATTATCCTACGCATGACATAGAGTTGGCTGCAGTGGTTTTTGCTCTGAAGATCTGGAGACATTACCTGTATGGTGAGAAGTGTACTGTGTACACGGATCACAAGAGTTTGAAGTATCTGATGTCTCAGAAGGAGTTGAATCTCAGGCAGCGACGTTGGGTGGAGTTGCTCAAGGATTATGATTTGACGATTGAGTATCACCCTGGGAAGGCTAATGTTGTAGCGGATGCCTTGAGTAGGAAGGTAGCTGTTGAGCTGAGGGCTATGTTTTCCAGTTTGAGTATTTCGCGTGATGGTGGTCTTGTGGCTGAGTTGCAAGTGAAACCATCTTTGGTTCAGATGATCAAGGAAAAGCAGTTGCTGGATGATTCCTTGGTGCCGCATGTTCAGGATATCGCAGAGGGTAGACCTTCGGATTTCTGTTTTAATGATGATGGAGTGTTGTGTTTTGGGAGTCGGATAGTGGTGCCTAATGATGCGGAGTTGAGGCGTACTATTCTGACTGAAGGTCATAGTAGTCCTTTTGCTATGCACCCAGGTAGTACTAAGATGTATCGAGATCTTCGTGATGAGTACTATTGGGTGGGTTTGAAAAAGGATGTTGCGGAGTTTGTCAGCAGGTGTATGGTGTGTCAGCGAGTTAAGGCTGAGCATCAGTTTCCTTCAGGGTTGTTACAACCGTTGAGAATCCCTGAGTGGAAGTGGGAAAGGGTTACCATGGATTTTGTATCTGGTTTACCTTTGTCACCGTCGAGGAAGAATTCGGTGTGGGTGATTGTGGATCGCCTGACGAAGTGTGCGCATTTCTTGCCTGTGCATACTACGTTCTCTTTGGATAAGCTTGCGGAGCTGTACATTGCGGAGATTGTGCGGCTGCATGGTGTGCCAAAGTCGATTGTGTCGGATAGGGATCCGAGGTTCACATCACGGTTCTGGCAGTGTTTGCATCAAGCTCTGGGTACGAGGTTGAATTTCAGTACATCCTATCATCCTCAGTCGGATGGTCAGTCTGAGCGTGTTATCCAGATTTTGGAGGATATGTTGAGGTGTTGTGTGATTGAGTTTCAGGGCTCTTGGGAGAAGCATTTGCCCTTGGTTGAGTTTGCTTATAACAATAGTTATCAGGCGAGCATTCAAATGGCACCTTATGAGGCTTTGTACGGGAGGAAGTGTAGGACTCCTCTTTGTTGGGCTGAAACGGGTCAGAAGTTGGTTTCGATACCGGCTTTGTTGAAAGGAACCACCGAGAAGGTGAAGCTCATTTGTGAGCGTTTGAAGGCAGCTTCTTATAGGCAGAAGTCTTACGCGGATTTGAAGCGTAAGGAGATTGAGTATGCGGTGGGTGACCGTGTGTTCTTGAAGGTTTCGCCTTGGAAGAAGGTGATGAGGTTTGGCCGTAAGGGTAAGTTGAGCCCTAGGTACATTGGACCATACGAGGTGGTTGAGCGTGTGGGTCCTGTTGCGTACAGGTTGAGGTTACCTCAAGAGTTGGAGAAGATTCATGATGTGTTTCATGTCTCTATGCTCCGGAAGTATAGATCTGATCCTTCGCATGTGATGCCTGTAGAGGAAGTGCAATTGAATCCGGATTTGACCTATGATGAGGAACCGGTGAAGGTTCTGGATTCGGATAGCAAGGTTCTTCGTGGCAAGACCATTGAGTTGGTGAAGGTGTTGTGGAAGCACCGCGGTGTTGAGGAAGCCACGTGGGAGCGGAAGGATGACATGCTGAAGCAGTTTCCTTATCTCTTTCCTTCAGGTAAATTTCGAGGACGAAATTTCTTAAGGGGGGGAGAGTTGTAACGCCCCGGTTTTGGGCTTGGAAGTTTTGGGCGTTGACCGGTTTGGTCAAAGTGCGGTTCGAATATATAAGAGTGAATTTAGGAAAGCCTAGTTCGGGTTGCATTAAAAATATGGAAAAATATTCTAAAATCCTCTTTTAATATATATAAGTGAACTGTGAAATCAATTTTACAAAATGAGGTTTGGAAGGGTGACATTTTGGCTAGTGACCAAAATGTAAATTTTGAAAACTGCGTGACTGTTTTAGAAAGGATTGAAACTTTGAATCTTTAAGGAGCTAATTACCCAAAGGGAGTTTATCCAGATTTTTCTAAGATATTTTATGCTTTAATTCTGATTTTA
The DNA here is from genome assembly GCA_030270665.1 of Hibiscus trionum. NCBI lineage: Eukaryota > Viridiplantae > Streptophyta > Magnoliopsida > Malvales > Malvaceae > Hibiscus > Hibiscus trionum. The sequence continues at coordinate 18,902,646 of BSYR01000010.1, forward strand.
AACAAAAGGAAAAGTGGAGGGAAGTTATTTCCTAACTAATTTTCCTAAAATCTCGTTTTTCTTTTCTCTCATTTTCTCTCAAACCAAACACTTTTCTCCAGAGATTTCACCTCTGATTTTGACACTAAAATCTCTCTTTTCAATCCTCTTTTGATTGCTAATCATCTTATCAACAAAACCTCACCAATTGCCGTTGGATTCTTCAAGCTTTTTGGTTCTAAAAGAGGAGAAACTCAAGTTTGGAGGTAAGAACGTCCTTCTCCTCTGAACTTCAAGTTCTTTAATGAAATTCCTAAGTTCTCAATCCTTATTTGGTGATTTATAAAAGGTTTTTAAGGTTGTGTAATGGATCTTGGCTTTAAATGCAAGATTTGATGATTTTTGATGAATTTTCGTTGGATATGTTAAAGCAGTGATTTGAGGTGTATAATTGGTGATAAATGAATGTTAATTTGATATGGATTTGAGTTTAACTAATGCAATCCCGGATAGGTTGAATTTCCTAAGTTTAGCTTGTGGTTCTTGGTTGTTTTTGGGTGATCTTGTGGATCTGTTGTTGCTGGAGGTATAAGGATGTTGTTAGGTCCTTTTTAGTTGTTAAATGATGTTTAAGGATGCTTAGTTTTGATGGTTTATGGCTGGGCTTTGTTGAGGAGTTGTTTGGATACATTTTCGGTTGTGTTTGGTGGCCGAAAATGGAGTGTGGATGAGAGCAGCGAGTTTAGGTGCTTTCATTGAAGCTATTAATGCATGATGATGCATTAATCTACTATTTTAATGTGTTAAAACAGGGGAGTCATCTTTGGATCCAAGTGGTGGTGATCCGGAAGCTTGATTTGGTGTTTCGGCAAGAGGCGAAACGGAATCGGTGAGTGGATTTTGGTTTTCGGCTTTGAAACCAATGTTTTGGAGGTTTGGGAGCTTAGTCTAAGTCTAAACAACTTTGCTAAGCTCAAGAGTAAGTTTTCAGAAAAACTCTCTTGTTGAGGAACCATGTGATGGTTGGGTGCAATGTGTTTGTTGCATGTTTAAATTCTGTTTTTAAAGCATATCTAGCATGTGTGTTGCTGAGATTATAAGCCATGTGTTTAAGGAAGCTCAAGGTTAGAGTTCCTTGTTTTTGAACATTGTATAAATGTTGTTTGATGCTTAAAGATGCATGATGTTTATGGCTTGGTTAAATGCTTTAAAACAGTGGATTATTGATGATATATGATGTATATTGGCAAGTGATGTTTTTGAAAAGGTTAAGGTCACTAAGGTGGTTAAAAGTCCTTGAGTGAGCCTTGTTTACTTAAGAACATCAAGGTGGTTAAAAGTCCTTGGATGGTTCTTGTTACGGACACAAAGGTGTTTAAAAGTCCTTGTGTGGTCCTTTCCAAGGTGTTTAAAAGTCCTTGGGCCAAGGTGTTTAAAAGTCCTTGGGGTGATTTATATCATGGTGTTTAAAAGTCCATGGCCAAGGTGTTTAAAAGTCCTTGGGGTCAAGGTGTTTAAAAGTCCTTGAGGTGAAACTTGTTAAGGACACAAAGGTGTTTAAAAGTCCTTGTGTGGTCCTTGCCATGGTGTTTAAAAGTCCATGGGCCAAGGTGTTTAAAAGTCATTGGGGATAAGATCACAATGGTGTTTAAAAGTCCATGTGTGAGTCTTATGTTGATCTTGTTTTAAAGATGGTAATTATCACTTGTGGCCAATATGACATGTTATGATGTGAAGCATGAGATGCTTGTTTAAGATTGCTTGTGAGCATGTCTAAATGTATTTTGAAGCATGATTTATAAATGAGTTTTATAAATGCATTATTGTGTGGTTCTAAGGAGCTTTCCTCACTAAGCTTTTGCTTACGCTCTCTCTCTTTTCTTAAACCAATAATGCAGAGCATTAAAGTGCATTGAGGGCAGCAAGGAGGGCAAGCAATCAAGTGGAAGTTAAGCTCATGTATGAGAAGGTTTTCTTAAACACTTTTAGCTTTTGGCATTTGGCAATGGGGGACCTATGTTGTTATTTTGGGAGATGTTTGGAACTCCCTAAGTTGGATTTATGTTGTTGTTAATGTTGGTTTTCGTAATTGGCCATTATGTGTTGGTTTGAAGGCTTTTGTGCATGAATGGTTGCTTGTGTAGGAAGCATGCCTTTAGATTTGGGGCTTTTCATATATGTTGATATAATGATGATTGGTTGATGCAAATATGTCTCTTGTATGTTGTATGTGATGCTGGTAAAGTTTGATAGCAATTGGAGCATGATTGGTTGGTCAATTGCATGTTTAGGCAAGCAAATTTCTGCATTTTGTGCAGGCCGTATCGGAACAGTGCCTGCCGTTTCGGAACGGGTGCCTCGAAGCAGCCCAGGCGTCCGAAACGGGTGACACCGTTCCGAAACGGAAAGGCTACTGTCAGCCCTCGTTTCGGTACGCGTTGCGGAACGGCCCCGCGTTTCGAAACGGGCTGTCTCCCGTTTCGGAACGGATGACCGTTGGGGGCTGACATTGGTAGTTATATGTTTCAAAATGTTTGCATTTTGGTCCTGAAACTTGTATGTGCAATTGTATGAGTTTGGAATGTCCGTTTGAGCTGAAATTTGGCCGAGATGCATGAAACATGATTAATTTCAAGTTGGTAACTTTAATTTGGGTGAAGTCTTTATATTTATCAGAATTTACAATTTGGTCCCTAAAGTTGTAATTTGTTCAATTGGGTCCCTGTTCGATCTCTGATGTTTATGATCTTTGAGTATGTTGCTTGAATGATCATAACTAGGGTTAATGTGCATCTAGACAAGTTTAAAAAGAAAAAAAAGGGTCGTTAATCAAGGTTGACTTTCGGGTTGACTTTGGTTTTCCCCGTGTGACTTTCTTAATTCGGGTCAACCGTCTAGGCCGGGTTAAGGGGGTTACAGCACCCAATCCTATAGCCGGCTAACTATATCCGATCAAAGAACCAAGAACCAATTACATCACTTGCCAATATATCCATCTTACCACATTAATCCTTTAATTCACATGCATAACCGTAATGCAAAATTCATCATTTACCATCATCAATTCACTGTTTTTAAAGCATTACACAAAGCCATTAAACAACATGCAACACCATGCATCAAAACCACAATTTCCATGTACAAAACCAAGGATCTCTTACCTGGAGCATCCTTCACATATGGCTTTCAAAACCACCATTAAACCATGCTAAAACATGCTTCCAAACAGAATTTAAAACATGCAAATCATATGCATTGCAACCTTCAATCACAATTGCTTAAAAAGCCAATTCACAACACAAACCAAGAGCGAAAATCCATTTACTTACTCTTGAGCTTAGCAAAGTTGTTTAGACTTAAACTAAGCTCCCAAACCTTCAAACCCTGGTTTAAAAGCTGAAAACCCAACTTCACTCACCGATACACAAAACAAGGCTAGCCAACAAGCCTTCCAAGCATCCGAAACCTTCCACACGACCTCAAATGCTCACGGATCTTCATCCCCTGTTTCAAGCACATAACAACAGAAGATTAATGCATCATTATGCATTAAAAACACCAGCAACACAACTAAACTCGCTGCTCATCACAAATCCAACATTTCGGCTACGAAACACAACCGAAATCACCACCAAACACTTCCGAAACTTAACCCAGCCAAGATCCATCACTTCTAACCATTTTTAAACATCAATTAACATCCAAAATGATCACAATCACGTCCTTATACCTCCAGCTATAACAGATCATCAAAAACACCCCAAAAACAACCAAAAACATCAAGCAAAACTTAGGAAATTCAACCTATTCGGGATTGCATTGATAAAACCTCAATTCCTTATCAATTTAACATTCATTTAACATCAATTTGACACCTCAAAGCACTGCCCAAACAGATCTCACGAAATTTCACCAAAAATCACCAAATCTTGCATTTTAAAGCCAAAATCAAGATTACCATTGTAAAACCTTTAATAAATCATAATTCAAGGATTGAGAACTTGGGAATTTCAGTAAAGAACTGAGAGTTTAGAGGAGAATGACGTTCTTACCTCCAAACTTGAGTTTCTCCCTTTTTGGAACCAAAATCTTGAAAATTCCACTTAGCAAATGGTGAGGTTTTGTTGAAGAAATGATTAGAGATCAAAAGAGAATTGAAAAGAGATGTTTAGGTGACAAAATCAGAAGAAAATCTCTGGAGAAAAGATGTTTGGGTTGAGAGAAAATGAGGGAAAAGAAAATAGAAGATTGAGAGAAAAGTTAGTTAGAAAATGACAAAATATCTTCCCTCCACTTTTCTTTTATTTAAAAACCATTTAATAAACCTTTAATATTTTAGAAAAATCTGGAGAAACTCCCATTGGGTAAATAGCTCCTTAAAGATTCAAAGTTTCAATCCTTTCTAAAACAGTCACGCAACTTTCAAAAATTACATTTTGGTCACTAGCCAAAATGTCACCCTTCCCAACCTCATTTTGTAAAATTGATTTCACAGTTCACTCATATATATTAAAAGAGGATTTTAGGACATTTTTCCATATTTTTAATGCAACCCGAACTAGGCTTTCCTAATTTCACCTTTATATATTCGAACCGCAACCCGACAGGTCCGGTCCAAACCCAAAACTTCCAAGCCCAAAACCGGGGCGTTACAACTCTCCCCCTCTTAGGAAATTTCGTCCCCGAAATTTCAACTGGCGAAAAGAGCACAACCAAACTTCTCAAGCAACACGCAAACAACACAAGAGACTTAACCACCACTGAACACTCTCTCCACAAACTCCACCGAAACTCAACACCACCACATACTGTTCACAAATTCCAGAACACTCAGATGTTAACCACATCTTAACCTTTCACACTTCCAGACTGCACATAGCCTCAACAACAACCTGAAGAACCTCAAACTTTTTACAACATATTCCACCTTAACACACAACTCCCAAAACTTGTTCACACAGTGACACCAACCAATTCAATCAGCCACTATGTAACACACAACCTTCACTGCTTCTAATACTCTTTGCAACCTCCCCGACCTCTTTCAAAGATTTCTCAACAAGCAAAAATTCTTAAGCAACAACCGCCTACCCAAACTCCTCAACATAAAGCTGACATTCCTTCACATCTGCTGCTGTCATTGTCATAACAACTCACCAGGGCTACTCACACAAAATCCAAAATTTACATCACAAACCCCAACCTTGACTCCGCCAGCCGTTCCACACACCACCAACTGATTTCAAAAGAAAATTCACTTACTCACAACCAACCAACCACTTCCCACAAGAACTCATTCAACCAACAATGGCCTTCGATCTCACAATGCCTTTCCACCTCAAGCTTTGACCACCACACTTGCCTTACTAGAACACCGCCCAACCTGAACATACATACCATCTTCTCAACTCCTCGAAGATTGCTACGAACTCTCACCCACATAACCCCCTTAACCTGGCCCAGACGGTTGAACCGAATTAAGAAGTTTACACGGGGAAAACCAAAGTCAACCCGAAAGTCAATGTTGATTAACGACCCTTCTATTACAACATCCATGCCAAGCTACCTCAGCACTTTAAAAACACAACCACTAACCTGCAACATCACTTAACACCAAGGAACTACCTCTTCTACTAGCCATTCAAAACCACATGACCGTTTCTAACTTCAACCGGTACTCCTCTCCACCAAACCACCAAACTCATTAAGCACCAAACACCTTCCTTCTACCAAATACTATACCGCACTCCCTATTACTAACAACATGCTTAATACCCTCCTTTACTTCTATCCTTCACTCAGCACCAAAACAACCTCTAAAACCCATCATCCAACCTAACCCAACCACAACACTAACAGACTCGATTAGTTATTAGCGAGTGTGAACGTTCGTATGCATGGTCACCAATATGCCCTATTAATGCCTAATGTACATGTATGCAAAACCTCTAATGTCATGCCACATGTATGCATGGACCAGCACATATAAAATATAGCATATAACAATGATTTTAACTGTGCATGAATGCCAGTTCACACCCTCCAATAACATCCTCAAAATCCGTCTAAGAACAACCCCTCCACCTCACTTCTAACTTGACCCATTCTATCATTCTAACAACTCATTATCCACAAGATACTCACTAAAGCCCTCTTCACACTAAGGAGGTTCCCAAACAGCAACATCAACTATCTCAACATGCTAACAACATAACCATACTCACTACGCAAGAAAAACCAACAGATACCAAACTAGGATACTAGAGCAAAGGCTACTTAACAAGGTTACCTGAAAACACCTCACTGCCCTGAAGCTTCAACAGACGAGCTCTCTTCCACGCAGAACCACCATCCTCCAGCTGCACCGCCGCACAATCGACTAGCACACTAAGATCACCAACATCTCCCTGCGGTAAAGAACCCTGGCGGTTCCTAGCCAACATCAAACAATCACGTCTCATGTGTCCAACAGACCCACATTTCCAACAGATTTCCTCTTTCAAACTCTTCACAACTTTCTGCTCTTTCTGCCACCTCCGAACCTTGCCTCGGCCGTGCCCACGACCCTTCAGAGACCCCTTGGCTACCACTGAAGCTGACTTCACCCCAAGAGAACAATTTCGCTTCACATGCTCTTTAGAACCACAGTTCCAACAAGCACCCGCGCCCCAACAACCTCCAACATGGCGCCTTCCACAACGGTCACACACTGGTAGCTGAGCCTCCACTCCTTGATCAAGCAGCACTTGCCCCAGATCTCCTCTACCTTCGACTTGCTTAACCCTTGGGAATTTTTCCCCAAGATACCTTTCATAAAAGGCAGACACAAAGAAATCCCAATCAATATCGTGGATGTGCGATGCCACCGCCACAGATGTCCACCAGGCACATGCATCCTCCAACATCAAAGAGACAACACTTCCCAGCTTACAGGCATAATCACAACCTTCTTGATCCAAAATCAGAATCACACTGGCCAACCAGACCTCAAACGTCTCCGGTGTTGAACCATGATACTCCACAGCACCCAAATCATGCAACCGCTGTTTCGGCAAATCCACACATCCCACAGCCAGCATATCCACTAACCTTACCTTCGCCACAACCTGAGATGTTCCCAACACCTCCTGAACAACAGGTGATGAACTCTTCATCACAGAACCAACTTTCTTAATTCGGGTCAACCGTCTAGGCCGGGTTAAGGGGGTTACATTTGGTGGTATCAGAGCTGAGTTCTCGAGTAAATGGGAATGTGTATGTGAATGTTTAAAGTGTGTATGCTTTGTATGCTTGTTGAGTGAAAGCATGTTGAGTGGATTGCATGTATGTTGCAATTGAGATGTATGCTGTGATGAAGCATGTTGTGGGTACCCATTGCCAAATCAAAGCTAATGAAATGATGTTGTTTTTAATTGGAAATGAGCTTGAGTACTTGGATTGCTTACCTTGCTGGGCCTGACTTTGTTTATTTTGCATTGTGATTGCATAATTATAGTATGGCACCTCGTAGAGAGTTGAGGAGTAATGTGCGAGCTACGGCTCAGAATGAGAATGAAAATGAGGAGAACGTTGAGAGCGTGGTTTTACCTCCTCCACCTGGTGGTGGTGGTGCTGGGGCTGAGGAAGCTGGAGCTGCAGCTGGTGCTAGGCTGCAGGACCTGAGGCTGGTCAGGGGCAAGCTGTTCCTGACATGACGGTGTTAATTCAAGCTATAGCTGGTGCTTTTCAAGCAGCGGTAGCTGGAGCTCGAGGAGCTGGGCATCAGGAAGATGCTGGAGTTAGACTACCTTTGGAGCGTTTGCGCAGTCTAGGAGGGACTGAGTTCAGGGGTATGTCTGCTGAGGGTTCTGAGGCTTGGTTAGAGAGTACCAAGAGGATCTTGGGTCAGATGAGTTGCACTGATGTGCAGAAGCTTGGCTGTGTTGTGTCCTTGCTGCAGAAGGATGCATATACGTGGTGGACAACCACTATTGCTGGGATGGCAGAAGTTGATGTGACTTGGACATTCTTTCAGAATGTGTTCAAGAGAAGGTATCTGGGTGTGAGGTACCTATATGAGAAAAAGAGGGAGTTCATGTCTCTTACTCAAAGGAGCATGAGGGTGGCTGAGTATGAAGTACAGTTTGTTCGACTCAGTCAGTATGCACCTGAGCTTGTCCCGAATGAGCGGGTGAGGTGTGAAAGTTTCCGTTATGGCTTAGTGACGGATGTGAAGATGTATGTGCTGGCTACCGAGTATGATGATTTTGATGTGTTGGTGGGCCGAGCTAAGGATATTGAGATGAACTTGGGTTTATCTGCTAAAGGTGCTGGTAAGCGAGCAGCTGAGTATAGTTCCGGTGGTGGACGGAACAAGAGGGGACGTGATCAGAAGTATCAGTCCTCGGCTAAGCGAGGTGGTGGAGCACCTGCTTGGGGAGGCAACGCTAGAGCTGATCCGAGTGCTTGTTGGATTTGTGGTTCTCATGGTCACATGAAACGTGATTGTCCTCGTGCTGTGAGGGAGGTGCAAGCTCCTGTTGCGGCAACTGGTAATGGTTGCTGGAGCTGTGGATCTTTGGATCATTTGAGGCGTGATTGTCCTATGTTGGCTGGTGGCCAAGTTCGTGCTCCTGTTGTTACAGCACCGCAGAGAGGTCGTGGGCGCAGCCGTGGTAATTTCCAGCGGAGAGAGGAAGGTGGCCGAGGTGTGGCTCATGTTGTAGCTGTGCAGCCAGAGGGTGGCGGGCAGGCTAGAGTGTTTGCTCAGCGAGAGGGGAGGAATGACGCGGATGTGATCGCAGGTACTTTTACTCTGCAATCCTTGTCATTACTTTCCTTGATTGATTCTAGATCTACGCACTCTTACATATTGCGTGAGCATGTTGAATTGCTTGGTTTGCCTGTTGAGTCTTTGGATGTTGGTATGCGTGTCACTAGTTCTTTTGGTGAGACTGTTGTGACTCGAAAGCTGTATAGAAGGTGTCCTTTGGTTGTTCAAGATCATGTTTTTCATGTTGACCTCATGGAGTTACCTTTCTATGGTTTTGATGTAATCCTTGGTATGGATTGGCTTGCTAAGCATCGTGCTGTGGTGGATTGTGAAAATAAGCGAGTTTCGCTGAAGCTTGCGGTTGATTATGAAGTTGTTGTGGTTGGTGAGAATGTGAAGTTTCTTGCCAATATGGTGTCTACGTCGGAGGCGAGCCGGATGCTGAGGCAAGGCTGTGAAGCTTACCTAGCTTTTGTGATGAATCCTAGCTCTAAGGAGTTGAGGGTGCAAGATATCGGGGTTGTGAAGGAGTTTCCTGGTGTGTTTCCTGAGGAGTTGCCTGGTTTACCTCCTAATCGCGAGGTGGAGTTTGGGATTGAGCTGTATGAGAATACAACTCATGTGTCCATTACTCCCTATAGGATGGCACCTAAGGAGCTGAAAGAGCTGAAGACGCAGTTGCAAGAGTTGCTTGAGCGTGATTTCATTCGGCCGAGTGTGTCACCTTGGGGTGCACCGGTCTTGTTCGTGAAGAAGAAGGATGGCACTATGAGGATGTGCATTGATTTCCGTCAGCTGAACAAGTTGACTATCAAAAATCGGTATCCTTTGCCGAGAATTGATGATCTCTTTGATCAATTTCGGGGAGCTGCTGTGTTCTCTAAGATTGACTTGAGGTCAGGGTATTACCAGTTGAAGGTGAAAGATGTGGATGTGCCTAAGACAGCTTTCAGGACAAGGTACGGGCATTATGAGTTCTTGGTGATGCCGTTTGGTTTAACCAATGCCCCTGCTGCTTTCATGGACATGATGAATCGTGTGTTTCATGAATACCTGGACAAGTTTGTTGTGGTGTTCATCGATGATATCCTCGTGTACTCGCGTACTGAGGAGGAGCACGAAGAGCATTTGAGGATTGTTTTGCGGGATTGCATTGATAAAACCTCAATTCCTTATCAATTTAACATTCATTTAACATCAATTTGACACCTCAAAGCACTGCCCAAACAGATCTAACGAAATTTCACCAAAAATCACAAAATCTTGCATTTTAAAACCAAAATCAAGATTACCATTGTAAAACCTTTAATAAATCATAATTCAAGGATTGAGAACTTGGGAATTTCAGTAAAGAACTGAGAGTTTAGAGGAGAAGGACGTTCTTACCTCCAAACTTGAGTTTCTCCCTTTTTGGAACCAAAATCTTGAAAATTCCACTTAGCAAATGGTGAGGTTTTGTTGAAGAAATGATTAGAGATCAAAAGAGAATTGAAAAGAGATGTTTAGGTGACAAAATCAGAAGAAAATCTCTGGAGAAAAGATGTTTGGGTTGAGAGAAAATGAGGGAAAAGAAAATAGAAGATTGAGAGAAAAGTTAGTTAGAAAATGACAAAATATCTTCCCTCCACTTTTCTTTTATTTAAAAACCATTTAATAAACCTTTAATATTTTAGAAAATCTGGAGAAACTCCCATTGGGTAAATAGCTCCTTAAAGATTCAAAGTTTCAATCCTTTCTAAAACAGTCACGCAACTTTCAAAAATTACATTTTGGTCACTAGCCAAAATGTAACCCTTCCCAACCTCATTTTGTAAAATTGATTTCACAGTTCACTTATATATATTAAAAGAGGATTTTAGGACATTTTCCCATATTTTTAATGCAACTCGAACTAGGCTTTCCTAATTTCACCTTTATATATTCTAACCGCAACCCGACCGGTCCGGTCCAAACCCAAAACTTCCAAGCCCAAAACCGGGGCGTTACAACAGAACTGCATTTATGGTGGGAAATTAAGTCTCCAACGACTCCAATTCAACCCCAACGGCTAGTAACGGCCACAAACTCATTAAGAAGTATAAAAGGGACCTCCAAGCATCAAGTAATGGTTAATTCTTCAATTGTCAACATCATAATGATCAAGAATTTATCTTAGGGCTCTATTGTGCAATTTATTGCATAGACAACACTTGTGAGCTTAATTGTCAAATTTGCTCAAGTGTTTAGGTTTTGGGTGAGAGCTTTAATTGTGCAAACATATACCTTCTAGAGGGATTTCTAGTTTCCTAAGTCTTTCTTGTGTAAGAGAGTGTTTGATCAAGCTTTGGGTAGAAAGCTTGATCGTTGTAACGGTTTCCTTCTAACCCGAGAAAAGGGGAAAAAATTCTTAGTGAATTTGTTTGGAAATCCTTAGTAGGAAGCTAAGGTAGTGGATGTAGACCTTGGTTAGAAGGTTGAACCACTATAAATCCTTGTGTAAATTGTCAATCTTTCCATTCCCACAAAAACACCCAAAAATTCCACTTCTCCTCCACTTGGCAAGCAAGAACAGTTGAAGGAATCGAGCCCCTTAAATCTCAACAATTGGTATCAGAGCTTGGCTCAATTGAAGAGAATTAACATCCTATTGAGTAGATCCGACAAGCTCGATCATTATTTCAATCAACTGGCTCAATGGCACAATCCATCGACAAACTGCCCTTCTTCGACGGAACTAACTATGCCCATTGGAAGACAAAGATGAAGTTCTTTATAAAGTCAACGGACTACAAGCTACTGGACATAGTAGAAGATGGTCTGTTCGTGCCTCAACGAAGTAAAGCGGAATGAAGTGCCGAAGATCGCAAGAAGATAGAGCTTAATTGCAAAGCCTTGCACATCATATTTTGTGCTTTTGGCCCTAACATCTATGAGAAAATGTCTTCTTGTGAGAGTGCCAAGGATGTATGAGACAAGCTTGAAGTTACATACGAGGGAACCAACGAAGTTAAGGAGACCAAGATTGGGCTCCTCACCTTAGAGTATGAGAACTTCAAGATGAATCCAGAAGAAGACATCGAGAAGACGTTCAGTAGGTTCTCCACCGTCACAAATGGACTCAAAGGCTATGGAGAAGCCATCCCGGAAGAGAAGCTTGTCCGAAAGCTCATCTACTCCCTTCCTGAGTCATGGGACTCAAAAAAGAACCGCCATCATCGAAGCCAAAAATCTCAAGACATTGAAGCTTGATGAGCTCATGGGGAAACTTCTCACTCACCAAATCATGAAGAAAAACAAAGAGAAGGAGAAGAAGAAGGAAGAAATTAGAGCTCTGGGGAAGAAGAAAATCATGGAGCTTGGCATCAATGCAAGTGTCGTTGCTCTAAAATCCTCCACATGCCATCATGTAGATCTAAGTGAGGAGGAAAGCGAAGATGAAGAGATGGCCTATCTCTTCAACAAATTTACTCAGTTCATGAAGAACGAAATGGAAAAATCCAAGCATGAATCGAGGAAGAAGATGAACGAATCCCACAAGTCCAACAAGAGGGGATCATCTTCAAAGCAAGCATATGTGGCCACATGGAGCGATGAAGACTCTACCGATGATGAAGTATCCCACCTATGCTTGATGGCCCTCAATGAATGGGAGGTAACTTCTAACTCATCTATTTCAAATGCATATACATTTGATGAGTTGCAAGATGCCTATGATGATTTGCTTTTGGAATTCAAGGCATCATTTTCCAAGAAAAAAAAGTTGATTTCAAAAATGAAAAATGAGAATGATTTGCTTTCCAAAACAAATCTTGAACTTGAAGCAAAATTGAAATATTTTGAACAAAAATGATTTGATTTACAAAATTTGCTTCTTAAAGTTCAAAAAGAAAAAAAATGATTTCCAAAGAGCTTGAAAAGAAAAATAGTTTTGGAAAATCACATTTTTATATAAGACAATCTAGTGCCCCTAGATTTGTAAACGATAAATTTTTTAGAAGTGTTTGGGTCCGAAAAGGACTAACCACTTCAACTAAGAAGGATGAAATTAAAAAATGGATTCCTAAGGGGACTAAGTTTTGTGTTACTAATGTCTATGGATCCAAAGCAATTTCGATACCAAAAATTGCTTGATTGTCTTTTGCTAGGTGTGATGGAGAGTAATCAACAAGTCAAAAATTGAGGGGGAGCTCTATGCACACAAAGGAAGAACACTTGAAGAAGGAAGGCTTCACATCCTCCCTTGGGTTCAAGTATGGTAAAATCTAGTTGTTTTTGCTTTCATTTGATTTATTTCTTTTTATTTCAACTAGATGATCATAAATGTTGGACTAACATTTTAATGATGCTTTGAGTAAGGGGGAGCCATTTTAAAACCAAACATTTTAAAATTTTCAAAGTTTAAACCTCTATTGTTATGTTGAGCTTAAAAGTGTTTTAAATTCTTTTTGATATAACAAAAAAGGGGAGAAATGGTTTGAAAAATTGAATTTTCAAATGAATAAGGGGGAGCTTTAATTGATTTCAAATCTTATTCTCTTACTCAAAAAAATTTTGACAAAGGGGGAGAAATCCCAAACAATTTTTCAAGTTGGTTTTATTATATCAAAAAGGGAGGAGATTGTAGAACTAAGTGTTTTGATATAATAATTGAAAAATGTTTTGAACTAAGTTAAAAAGAATTCAAAACTATTTCTAAAGTCCAAACAACATGAAACAATGTTTAAGGGATGTTTTAAGTTGTTTTTACATGTTTTCAAAGCCAATTTAAACAAAACCTTCCAGGTGTTTCAAAACACCCCTAGGTGTTTCGATACGGGGTCTTACAGTGTCAAAGTATTTCGAAACTGGTTTCGAAACGGTCTCTTCTGGATGAGAATTTTGCCAAGCGTTTCAATACGAACTATACCATTTCGATACGCCTACGTGGAATCAACCACAACGGTCATAAAACCCCAACGGCTATTTCCCAACTAACATTTAAATGCAAGGTGTTTCGATACGGTGTCTAGCGTTTTGATACGGGCGTTTCGATACAACCCATGGCGTTTCGATACAGATGCTGTATCAGACTGCAACGGCTCCTTCTACTTGAAGAGGGTTTCGAAACGGGTTCGATCGTTTCGAAACGGGTAGCTTCAGAACTGCATTTATGGTGGGAAATTAAGTCTCCAACGGCTCCAATTCAACCCCAACGGCTAGTAACGACCACAAACTCAATAAGGAGTATAAAAGGGACCTCCAAGCATCAAGTAATGGTTAATGCTTCAATTGTTAACATCATAATGATCAAGAATTTGTCTTAGGGCTTTGTTGTTCAATTTATTGCATAGACAACACTTGTGGGCTTAATTGTCAAATTTGCTCAAGTGTTTAGGTTTTGGGTGAGATCTTTAATTATGCAAACATATACCTTCTAGAGGGATTTCTAGTTTGCTAAGTCTTTCTTGTGTAAGAGAGTGTTTGATCAATATTTGGGTAGAAAGCTTGATCGTTGTAACAGTTTCCTCCTAACCCAAGAAAAGGGGACAAAATTCTTAGTGAATTTGTTTGGAAATCCTTAGTGGGAAGCTAAGGTAGTGGATGTAGACCTTGGTTAGAAGGTTGAACCACTATAAATCCTTATGTAAATTGTCAATCTTTCCATTCCCACAAAACACCCAAAATTCCACTTCTCCACCACTTGGCGAGCAAGAACGGTTGAAGGAATCGAGCCCCTAAATCTCAACAGGACGCATTGTACCGGGCTTACCCATGTGCTGTTAGAGATGGGATATGTGATTCTAGCATCGAGCCATTTGATAATCTCTTTTTTACCACCTCTTTTATGGCTTGGTTAAGCCTTCTTTGAGACTCATTGGAAAGTTTGTGATCATCCTTCAAAAGGATTTTGTGCATCCAAACCGTTGGGCTCAACCCTTTCAAATCGGCAATGGTCCACCCTATTGCCCGCTTATGATGTCGCATCATATTAATCAGGCTTTGTTCCTATTTTGGCTGTAACTTAGAAGAAATAATTACGGGCAGAGTATCATTGGCTCCCAAATAAACATATTTTAATTTATCATGCAATGGTTTTAATTCAAGAACCGATGGTTACTTGATTGAAGGTTTCTCACTTTTTCTTTCCTCTCTAGAATAATTGAGGGGTTCAAAGTACTTACCTGGACGAGAGGCTGTCCAGTGGGCTTCCTCAATGTCAGCTTCGCCAATCTCTTAAACTTCGTTAAGGCTGTCCAGACTATTGTCGAGGCAGTGGCCAAACTTGTTGCTGAGGCAGTGCCTGCCGACGTAGGGTACATTAATGTTAAAATTGAATTCTATGATAGCTTTCATCACTTGACATTCTTCCTGATCGTCTGCACGTTTTAGGGTCTGGAGAATGCTGAGCTTGACTTGTTGATCGTTTTCCCTCATTCTTAGCTCTCTTTTTTCTATGTCGATCAAGGTCCTCCTAGTGGCTAAGAATGGTCGCCCCAAGTATGATGGGTGCATGTTCATCTGCCTCACAAACAAGAACAAGGAAATCAACAGGAAAAATAAATTTATCCACTCTTACCAGTATATCTTCTATTTTTCCTTCTGGGTGAACGTAGGAGCGGTCGGCCAACTGGAGCATCATTGTGGTAGGTCTAGCCTTCCCTATTCCTAGCTTTTGGAAAACATATTTGGGCATTAAATTTATGCTTTCCCCAAGTCGCACAATGCCTTCCTCACATAATGATTCCCGATTGCGCATGGTATCATAAAGCCCCAGGATCTTTAAGTTTAGGTGGTGCTCGGTTTTGTAACATGGCCATACATCCCTCTATTGTGGAAACCATTTTGAATTCACCTATCCTTGTTCGCTTTGACACCATGTTTTTGAGGAACTTGGCGTAATTTGGCATTTGCTCTATCGCTTCCGCTAAGGGTATGTTGATGTGGACATGTTTTTAGATATCTAGAAACTTCTTGAACTAATACTCTTTCTTTTTCCGTTTCAGCCTTTGTTAAAATGGTGGTGGGGGTCGAATATCCTCGATCCATTCATTACATGGGAATTTAATTTGGGACAACGAAAATGGTTTGTCCTTTGGATTTCCCTCAGCATTTTTGTTTTATGTCGCGGCTTGGTCAAGTTCTACCATGGCAATGGAATTTTGTACTACCGATGCGGGCTCTGCCGCGGCAAAGGTTTCATTTTCTTTGACATCTTCTTTTCCACTAGCTTGGCGCTCTTTCAGCTGTTTTCCACTCCTAGTGCTGATTACCTTGTATTATTCATGACTCCATCCCTTAGCGACTTCAGTATTGTCAAGGAATACTCCCTTCTGTTTGGAGTTTAGAATTTGTGCAAACTGCTCGACTTGAGATTCCAGGGATTTTAATGTTGCCTCGTGATTTTGCAGCTGCATCTCGGTCATGTCCATAAAAGCGTCAGTCTTTTCTATGAACTTATCAGTATTAGCCATGTATGCACTAGTTTGAGTCATAAAAGCATGAAGAGTAGTTTCTAGAGAACTAGGTTGCATTGGTTGTTGCTGCTGGGGTAGCATCTGTTGAGCTTGTTGCGGCGGCATGTTTTGTTGGAATCTCGTTGCTGGAGCATTATTGTTTTGCGAGTTAGGTGCATTAATGGGGTTGCTCCAGAAGAAGTTGTGGTGCTTTTCCCAGGTTGGGTTGTAGTTGTTGGACATCATGTTGATTTTCTTATTAAAGTTTCCAACATATCAGGCCGATTCTGGGTTTTGCGCGCATTCAGAAGAAACATTGTTACCTCCACAGTTTTCACAAAATAAATCTATTACCTTGACCTCCCGGTGATTGTTTTGCGATTGTATGTTCATGACCAACTTTGTCAAGGTGGAAATTTGAGATGCAATCGAGTCCTAGGACCCTATCTCGTTTACTGCGGGTTGGCGTCGGATTCCTCCTCGTTTGGCCGTTGGGAACTGGTAGTCATTCTTAGCCGTCCTGTTTAGAATATCCATTGCTTCTTTTGGCTCTTTGTCTAGGAGTATGCCATTTGCTGTGGCATCGAGCATCATCCTAGTTGTCGTGTTGACATCGTTATAGAACATAGTCACTTGCGTCCACAATGGGAATCCGTGCAAGGGGTATTTGTGTAACAGTTCCCTATATCGCTCCCAAGCCTCATACATGGATTCATCGTCAGCCTGTCAAAAAGAAGTGATTTCGTTACGCAATTTGTCTGTTAAATTCTTAGGATTAAAGCATGCTAAGAAATCACGACATAAATCACTCCAAGATCCAATTGATCATGCTGGAATATTGTTTAGCCAGGTTTTTGCCCTATCCCTCAGTGAATCGGGGAACAATTTTAATCTTAAAATATCCTCGGGTACTCCCTGTATTTTAAACGAATTAAAAATCTGTAATAAGGATTTGAGGTACTGTCTGGTATCTTCAATTGTTGAGCCGCCAAATTGCCCCATGGTATTGATCATGTTGAACATCTTGGGCTTTAGTTCAAAGTGGGTAGCCTCTATTTCTGGTGTAACAACTCCATGATTTAGTCCGTTCAGATCCTCTTCAAGGTTAATTCGGACAGTTAGGTTTCGTACTAGTGCGAATTGAATTAGCAGATTTTCTCCATCTCCTAGAGGGATATTCTGCTGCCTATCGACAACTGCCTGCTCGTCAGCATGTTGTTGCCCATTGACATTCCGATTATTATTGGCATTATCTACCGGGGCATCTTGGTTGTTGTTTCGACCTCGGCCCACAAGTTCCTTCATTGTGGCTACGATCTTTCGTCTAACCTTTAAGTAAGAGCGTTGGATTTCAGGATCTAAGTCTCGCAACGGGCTCCTTGGGTTCGCTCTGGTCATGCACCAAAACTAAACCAAGTTTTATTAGTACTAAAACAAAAAAATAAATAAACTAAAAAAAGTAAAGAGTGCAAGAAAACTGTAACGCCCCGGTTTTGGGCTCAGAAGTTTTGGGCGTTGACCGGTTTGGTCAAAGTGCTGTTCGAATCTAAAGAGGTGAAATTAGGAAAGCCTAGTTCGGGTTGCATTAAAAATATGGAAAAATGTCTTAAAATCATCTTTTAATATATAAAAGTGAACTGTGAAATCAATTTTGGAAAATGAGGTTCGGAAGGTTGACATTTTGGCTAGTGACCAAAATGTAATTTTTGAAAGTTCGGTGACAGTTTTATAAAGGATTGAAACTTTGAATCTTTAAGGAGCTATTTACCCAATGGGAGTTTCTCCAGATTTTCTAAATATATTAAATGATTAATTAAGTGTTTTTAAACAAAAGAAAAGTGGAGGGAAGATATTTTCCTAAATCTAACTAACTTTTCTCTCAACCATTTTCTCTCATCTTTTCTCTCAAACCAAACACATTCTCTCCAGATTTCCTCCTCTGATTTTGTCACTCAAATCACTCATTTCAACTCTCATTTGATTCCTAATCATCTCGTCAACAAAACCTCTCAATTTGCAAGTTGTTTCATCAAGCTTTTTGGCTCCAAAAAGGAGAAACTCAAGTTTGGAGGTAAGAACGTCCTTCTCCTCTGAACTTCAAGTTCTTTACTGAAATTCCCAAGTTCTCAATCCTTGGTTTGTGTTTTGTTAAAGGCTTTTCAATAGAAATCTTGATTTTGGCTTAAAATGCAAGATTTGGTGATTTTGGTGAAATTTTCGTGTGATCTGTTTGGGCAGTGTTTTGAAGTGTCAAAATGATGTTAAATGAATGCTAAATTGATTAGAAGTTGAGGTTTAATTAATGCAATCCCGGATAGGTTGAATTTCCTAAGTTTTGCTTGAGTTTTTGGTTGTTTTTGGAGTGTTTTTGGTGATCTGTTATACCTGGAAGTATAAGGACGTGTTTGTGATCATTTTGGATGTTAAATGATGTTTAAAAATGGTTAGAAGTGATGGATCTTGGCTGGGTTAAGTTTTGGTAGTGTTTGGAGGTGATTTCGGTTGTGTTTGGTAGCCGAATTGTTGGATTTGTGTCGAGCAGCGAGTTTGGTTGTGTGGCTGCTGTTCTTAATGCATAATGATGCATTAATGTGCTGTTTTTGGGTGCTTGAAACAGGGGAGTTTGATCCGTGAGCTTTAGAGGTGTTGCGGAAGGTTTCGGATGCTTGGAAGGCTTGGTGGCTAGCCTTGTTTTGGTTATCGGTGAGTGAAGCTGGGTTTTCGGCTTTTAAACAAAGGTTTGAAGGTTTTGGGAGCTTAGTTTAAGTCTAAACAACTTTGCTAAGCTCAAGAGTAAGTAAATGGATTTCTTACTTGATTTGTGATATGAATTGGCTTTTTAAGCAATTGTGGTTGATGTTTGAAATGCATGTGTTTTGCATGGTTTAATTCTGTTTTGAAAGCATATTTTAGCATGGTTTAATGTTGGTTTTGAAAGCCATATGTGAAGGATGCTCAAGGTAAGAGATCCTTGGTTTTATACATTGGAAATGTGGATTTGATGCATGGTGTTGCATGTTGTTCAATGGCTTTGTTTAGTGCTTTAAAACAGTGAATTAATGTTGGTAAATGATGGTTTTTGCATATTGGTTATGCATGTGAATCATTTGATTAATGTGGTAATGGTTTTGCATATTGGCTATGCATGTGAATCATTGGACTAATGTGGTAAGATGGTTATATTGGCAAGTGGTGTAAGTGGTTCTTGGTTCTTGATCGGATATAGTTAGCCGGCTATAGGATTGGGTGCACCGTGAATTAAGTCGCCTTGGAGGTGGAGTGGTCAAGAGTGGACCGGGAAACTCCCTTCAAGTATCCTAACGAGATGGTTGAGGTCATAATGGAGGTGTTGCCCATTCGAGGACCTTGGTTGAGCAAAGGTTATATGGAGGTGTTGCCCATATGTGAGAACCTTGTGCTTGTTGAGATCACAATGGCAGTGTTAAGTCCATGTGTGGATCTTGTGTAGGGTGTCCCGGATCTCGTTAGTGATGTTCTACAACTACCAATCGGTGAATGCAAAGGTTATATGGAGGTGTTGCCCATATGTGAGAACCTTGTGCATGTCAAGGTTGTATGGTGGTTAAAAGTCCATACATGAGAACCTTGGGGAAGAGCTAAGGTTGTGTGGTGTTTAAAAGTCCATACATGGGAACCTTAGGATGTTGAGGTCATAATGGAGGTGTTGCCCATTCGAGGACCTTGGATTGGTAGGGTGTAGGGAGCGTAGGGACAACGCTCGGAATCCGCGTATCCGATTGGGTGTTGAGTTGAAAAGTGAATGTGGTTGATCATTTGAAGGCCAATATGATGTTCTTGATTGTGATGAAGCATGAGGTGCTTGAAATGATGCATATTTGCATGTGAAGCATGTGATGCTTGATTTGATGCATAATTGCATGTGAAGCATGAGATGCTTGAAAAGATGCATGGTTGCATGGAAAGTGTATAATGCTTGTGAATGCATGTTTACTTGTTAAGTTGAACAAGTGTTGACTATCATTTGGAAAATGAGGCATGTGAGCATGTAATATCTTTAGTGCATTGGAGTCTTGTTGAGACTTGTTTTTAAAGGCATGTGATGATGATGTTGTGGTTCATATATGTTGTCTTTGGTTTAATGCATGTGTTGGTTGGTTTGTGAAATGGTTTTAAAAGATTCTTGTTTGTTTTGGCTTTCAAGTTTAAAGAAAGGTATGTTGTGAAATGGGAGTGTTTTCCAAGGTTTTGTTTAGCTTGCATATGGTGTTTATGCATGGTTTGGCTAAACGGTTGATTCTTTGCAAGTTGTGCTTTGAAAAGGGTTTTCTTAGTTTGCTAAACTAAGGGTTGGTTTTCATGTATGTGCGATGCATGGTTTTGAGCTTGTTGTTGAAAAGGAGTTTTCAAACATGGCTTTGGTAAACAAATCGAGTTTGTTTTAAAAGTGATTTATGGCTCGCTGCATTGATGGTGTTTTGGTTTTGAGCTTTCCTCACTAAGCATTATGTGCTTACGCTCCTTTTTGTCCATCAATGCAGATTCTTGAAGTTTGGACAGTGAGGAGCAAGGGATTCAAGAAGGACTCCACTTGAGATGTATGTCTCGGTTAATAGCTATAGTTAATAAAGGCAATGGGGTAGAATCTCTTGGGTTGATGTATGTGTTTGTTTATGTTTAGACAAGTTTGGTTTTGTGTTGTTAATGTTGTTGGAACATGGCTTGGCTTATGAGATTGAATTGGAAGTATGTTGCTTAAATGGATTGCTTGTGTTGGAAGCTTAGTCTTAAAATTGGGGCTTTTCATGTATGATGGCATGTTGGTGAATTGTTGATGCAAGTATGCCTCTTTTATGTTAAATTGCATGTTGGCAAAGTTTGGTGGCTGTTGGAGCATGATTGGATGTTAATTGCATGTTTAAATAGGCAAATTTCTGCATTTTGTGCAGGGTGTTTCGGAACAGGGTGTACCGTTTCGGAACGGGTGCCTTGAAGCAGCCCAGGCGTCCGAAACAGGTGAAACCGTTCCGAAACGGTTAGGCCACTGCCCGACCCCCGTTTCGGTACCCGTTGCGTAACGGCCCCACGTTTCGAAACGGGCTGTCTCCCGTTTTGGAACGGTTGACCGTTGGGGGCTGGCAGTGGCAGTTATGTGTTTCAAAATGTTTGCATTTTGGTCCTGAATCTTGTATGTGCAATTGTATGAGTTTGAGATGTCCGTTTGAGCTGAAATTTGGCCGTGATGCATGAAACATGATTAATTTTAAGTTGGTAACTTAAAATCTGGTTAAGGCCTCAAAGTTTTCAGAATTTACAAATTGGTCCCTAAAGTTGTGTTTTGTGCAATTGGGTCCCTGAATGATCTCTGATGGTTGTGATCTTTGAGTATGTTGTTTGTGTGATCACATCTAGGGTTAATGAGCATCTAGACAAGATTAAAAAGAAAAAAAATGGGTCGTTAATCAAGGTTGACTTTCGGGTTGACTTTGGTTTTCCCCGTGTAATCTTCGTAGTTCGGGTCAACCGTCTAGGCCGGGCTACGGGGGTTACATTTGGTGGTATCAGAGCTGAGTTGCGAATGCTTGGGGAAAACGGTAAGTTGTTGTGATGTGTGCTTGTTGTTTACCCTGATGTGTGGTTGAATGTTGGTTGAAACACGTGTTTCTGGGCATGATGCTGGTGTTTCTGAGCAAATTGCTGATGTTTCTGAGCATGTTGCTGATGTTTTCAAGCATGTTTTATGGTTATGAATCTTGGTTGAGCTTATGTGGTTTGTGCTGATGATAAGCTGGTGCTGTGAGTATGTTATGTAATAATATGCTGTTGCAAGTGGATGCTGTTGATGTAAGCATGATCAAGGTGTGTTGTTTGATATGCTTGATGTTGTGATATCCATGTTGTGTTGACTGTTATGTCATGTAAAGGGGAGGATTCGGGATACCCATTGCCTTATTAATATAGCTATTGTGTTATTTGGAGTTGGAGTTTGAATCCTTGCTTAATGCTGGTCTAACTGGTTTGTTTGTTTGTTGTGATTGTATGTTTGTTGTTGTTAGTAGTATGGCTAAGTTGATGAAAGAATGGCAGTTGGGTGAGATGGTTGCTGCCTTGGGGCAGGTTGTTAAGGCGTGGAATTCACCCTTTCGTAGAGGTGTTTTGTCTCAGTTTCCTATGCCTGGGGTTGAGATGATAAGGCAAGGGAAAGAAGCTGGTTCTGTGGTGAAGAGTTCATCATCTGATGTTCAGGAGGTGTTGGGAACATCTCAGGCTGTGGTAAAGATAAAGTCAGTGGATGTGCTGGCTGTGGAATGTGTGGGTTTGCCGAAGCAGCGTTTGCTTGATTTGGGTGCTGTGGAATATCATGGTTCTACACCAGAGATGTTTGAGGCTTGGTTGGCCAGTGTGGTTCTGATCTTGGATCAGGAAGGCTGTGATCTTGCTTGTAAGTTGGGGAGTGTTGTTTCTCTGATGTTGGAGGATGCCTGTGTCTGGTGGACATCAGTGGCTGTGGCGTCACATACTCCTGATATTGATTGGGATTTCTTTGTATCTGCCTTTTATGAAAGGTATCTTGGAGGGAAGTTTTCAAGGGTTGAGCAAAGTGACGGTGGTGCTGTTGTGGAGCAAGTGTTGCTTGAGCAAGGAGTGGAAGTTCAGCCACCGGTGTGTGACCGTTAAGAAAGGCGCCATGTTGGAAGTTGTTGGGGCGCGGGTGCTTGCTGGAACTGTGGTTCCAAAGTGCATGTTAAGCGTGATTGTCCTCTTGGAGTGAAGTCGGCTTTGGTGATAGCCAAAGGATCTCAGAAAGGTCGTGGGCACGGCCGAGGCAAGGTTCAGAAGTGGCAGAAAGAGCAGAAAGTTGTGAAGAGTGTGGGAAAGGAGAATTGCTGGAAATGTGGGTCTGCTGGACACATGAGACGTGATTGTTTGATGTTGGCTCAGAACAGTCAAGGTTCTTTACCGCAAGGAGGTGGTGGTGGCCCTAGTGTGTTAGCTAGTGCTGCAGTGGTGCGGCAGGAGGATGATGGTTCCGCAAGGAAGAGAGTCCGTCTGATGAAGCTTCGGGGTGGTGTTGTGCTTTCAGGTAACCTTGTTTAGTAATCTTTGCTCTAGTTACCTTAGTTTGGTTTCTGTTGGTTTTCCTTGCGTGGTAAGTTTAGTCTTGTTGCTAGCATGTTTGGGGTAATGGTTGTAGTTTGGAAATGTCTTTGATGTGAAGAGGGCTTTGTGAGAATCTTGTGGTTAGTAGTTGCTGGTATGATGGAGTTAGATAAGCTAGAAGTGCGGTAGGAGGTTGTTCTTAGACGGATTTGAGGATGTTATTAGAGGGTGTGAACTGGCATTCATGCACAGTTAAAATCATTGTTATATGCTATATTATATATGTTGGTCCATGCATACATGTGGCATGACATTAGAGGTTTTGCATACATGTACATCAGGCATTGATAGGGCATGTAAGTGATCATGCATACGATGTTCACACTCGCTAATAATTAGTCGAATCTGTTAGAGTGGTGGTTGGGTTAGGTTGGATGGTGGGTTTTTAGAGGTTGTGTTGGTGCTGAGTGGAAGTTAGAGGTAATGGAGTTTGTTAAGCTAGTTGCTAGTAATAGTGAGGGTGGTATAGCCTGTTGGTAGAAGATTGGTGTTTGATGCTTTATGAGTTTAGTGGTTTGGTGGTGAGGGGTACCGGTTGAGGTTAGAATCGATCAGGTGGTTTGATAGCTAAGTGGGAGTGGTAGTTCCTTGGTGCTAAGTGAGGTTGCAGTTTGGTGGTTGTTTTTCCAAGTGCTGAGGTAGCTTAGCATTTAAGTTGAAGTGGAAGGATCATAAAGGATCGAAGGCTTGTGTTTTTTGGAAGGATTCTTATGAGAAGTGGTTGGCTGGTTGTGTGTATGTGAATTTCTTTTTGGAGATCAGCTGGTGGTGTATGGAACTGCTAGCGGAGCCGAGTTGGAGTTGTAATGTAAATTTTGGTTTGTGGGTGAGTAGACCTGGTGAGTCGTTTCGGTAATGTTAGCAACAGTTGTGGAGGTTTATCAGCTTTTGTTGAGGAGTTTGGGTAAGCAGTTGATGCTTAAGAATTTTTGCTTGTTGGGAAGATTCTTGGAAGAGGTTTGAGAGTTGCAAGAGTTTTGGAAGCAGAGAAGTTTGTATGGTGGTTGAATTGGATTGGTTAGAGTCCCTGTGTGAACCAGTCTTGGAAGTTGTGTGTTACAGTAGTGTGTGCTGTGAAAGCTAAAGTTCTTTATGGTTGAAGTTGGGGCTGTGTACAGTCTGGAGATGTGGAAGGTTAAGTTGTGGCTATCTTTGAGTGTTCTGGGTTTGTGAACAGCATGTAGTGGTGTTGGGTTCAGTGGAGTTTTGTGTGGAAAGTGTTCAGTGTTGGTTGAGGGTTTTGTGTTGCCTTGTGTGTGTTTTGAGAAAGTTGTTGTTCTCTTTTCGCCGGTTGAAATTTCGAGGACGAAATTTCCTAAGGGGGGGAGTGTTGTAACGCCCCGGTTTTGGGCTCAGAAGTTTTGGGCGTTGACCGGTTTGGTCAAAGTGCTGTTCGAATCTAAAGAGGTGAAATTAGGAAAGCCTAGTTCGGGTTGCATTAAAAATATGGAAAAATGTCTTAAAATCATCTTTTAATATATAAAAGTGAACTGTGAAATCAATTTTGGAAAATGAGGTTCGGAAGGTTGACATTTTGGCTAGTGACCAAAATGTAATTTTTGAAAGTTCGGTGACAGTTTTATAAAGGATTGAAACTTTGAATCTTTAAGGAGCTATTTACCCAATGGGAGTTTCTCCAGATTTTCTAAATATATTAAATGATTAATTAAGTGTTTTTAAACAAAAGAAAAGTGGAGGGAAGATATTTTCCTAAATCTAACTAACTTTTCTCTCAACCATTTTCTCTCATCTTTTCTCTCAAACCAAACACATTCTCTCCAGATTTCCTCCTCTGATTTTGTCACTCAAATCACTCATTTCAACTCTCATTTGATTCCTAATCATCTCGTCAACAAAACCTCTCAATTTGCAAGTTGTTTCATCAAGCTTTTTGGCTCCAAAAAGGAGAAACTCAAGTTTGGAGGTAAGAACGTCCTTCTCCTCTGAACTTCAAGTTCTTTACTGAAATTCCCAAGTTCTCAATCCTTGGTTTGTGTTTTGTTAAAGGCTTTTCAAT
The DNA here is from genome assembly GCA_030270665.1 of Hibiscus trionum. Classification (NCBI taxonomy): domain Eukaryota; kingdom Viridiplantae; phylum Streptophyta; class Magnoliopsida; order Malvales; family Malvaceae; genus Hibiscus; species Hibiscus trionum. The sequence continues at coordinate 18,927,946 of BSYR01000010.1, forward strand.
AGAAATCTTGATTTTGGCTTAAAATGCAAGATTTGGTGATTTTGGTGAAATTTTCGTGTGATCTGTTTGGGCAGTGTTTTGAAGTGTCAAAATGATGTTAAATGAATGCTAAATTGATTAGAAGTTGAGGTTTAATTAATGCAATCCCGGATAGGTTGAATTTCCTAAGTTTTGCTTGAGTTTTTGGTTGTTTTTGGAGTGTTTTTGGTGATCTGTTATACCTGGAAGTATAAGGACGTGTTTGTGATCATTTTGGATGTTAAATGATGTTTAAAAATGGTTAGAAGTGATGGATCTTGGCTGGGTTAAGTTTTGGTAGTGTTTGGAGGTGATTTCGGTTGTGTTTGGTAGCCGAATTGTTGGATTTGTGTCGAGCAGCGAGTTTGGTTGTGTGGCTGCTGTTCTTAATGCATAATGATGCATTAATGTGCTGTTTTTGTATGCTTGAAACAGGGGAGTTTGATCCGTGAGCTTTAGAGGTGTTGCGGAAGGTTTCGGATGCTTGGAAGGCTTGGTGGCTAGCCTTGTTTTGGTTATCGGTGAGTGAAGTTGGGTTTTCGGCTTTTAAACAAAGGTTTGAAGGTTTTGGGAGCTTAGTTTAAGTCTAAACAACTTTGCTAAGCTCAAGAGTAAGTAAATGGATTTCTTACTTGATTTGTGATATGAATTGGCTTTTTAAGCAATTGTGGTTGATGTTTGAAATGCATGTGTTTTGCATGGTTTAATTCTGTTTTGAAAGCATATTTTAGCATGGTTTAATGCTGGTTTTGAAAGCCATATGTGAAGGATGCTCAAGGTAAGAGATCCTTGGTTTTATACATTGGAAATGTGGATTTGATGCATGGTGTTGCATGTTGTTCAATGGCTTTGTTTAGTGCTTTAAAACAGTGAATTAATGTTGGTAAATGATGGTTTTTGCATATTGGTTATGCATGTGAATCATTTGATTAATGTGGTAATGGTTTTGCATATTGGCTATGCATGTGAATCATTAGACTAATGTGGTAAGATGGTTATATTGGCAAGTGGTGTAAGTGGTTCTTGGTTCTTGATCGGATATAGTTAGCCGGCTATAGGATTGGGTGCACCGTGAATTAAGTCGCCTTGGAGGTGGAGTGGTCAAGAGTGGACCGGGAAACTCCCTTCAAGTATCCTAACGAGATGGTTGAGGTCATAATGGAGGTGTTGCCCATTCGAGGACCTTGGTTGAGCAAAGGTTATATGGAGGTGTTGCCCATATGTGAGAACCTTGTGCTTGTTGAGATCACAATGGCAGTGTTAAGTCCATGTGTGGATCTTGTGTAGGGTGTCCCGGATCTCGTTAGTGATGTTCTACAACTACCAATCGGTGAATGCAAAGGTTATATGGAGGTGTTGCCCATATGTGAGAACCTTGTGCATGTCAAGGTTGTATGGTGGTTAAAAGTCCATACATGAGAACCTTGGGGAAGAGCTAAGGTTGTGTGGTGTTTAAAAGTCCATACATGGGAACCTTAGGATGTTGAGGTCATAATGGAGGTGTTGCCCATTCGAGGACCTTGGATTGGTAGGGTGTAGGGAGCGTAGGGACAACGCTCGGAATCCGCGTATCCGATTGGGTGTTGAGTTGAAAAGTGAATGTGGTTGATCATTTGAAGGCCAATATGATGTTCTTGATTGTGATGAAGCATGAGGTGCTTGAAATGATGCATATTTGCATGTGAAGCATGTGATGCTTGATTTGATGCATAATTGCATGTGAAGCATGAGATGCTTGAAAATATGCATGGTTGCATGGAAAGTGTATAATGCTTGTGAATGCATGTTTACTTGTTAAGTTGAACAAGTGTTGACTATCATTTGGAAAATGAGGCATGTGAGCATGTAATATCTTTAGTGCATTGGAGTCTTGTTGAGACTTGTTTTTAAAGGCATGTGATGATGATGTTGTGGTTCATATATGTTGTCTTTGGTTTAATGCATGTGTTGGTTGGTTTGTGAAATGGTTTTAAAAGATTCTTGTTTGTTTTGGCTTTCAAGTTTAAAGAAAGGTATGTTGTGAAATGGGAGTGTTTTCCAAGGTTTTGTTTAGCTTGCATATGGTGTTTATGCATGGTTTGGCTAAACGGTTGATTCTTTGCAAGTTGTGCTTTGAAAAGGGTTTTCTTAGTTTGCTAAACTAAGGGTTGGTTTTCATGTATGTGCGATGCATGGTTTTGAGCTTGTTGTTGAAAAGGAGTTTTCAAACATGGCTTTGGTAAACAAATCGAGTTTGTTTTAAAAGTGATTTATGGCTCGCTGCATTGATGGTGTTTTGGTTTTGAGCTTTCCTCACTAAGCATTATGTGCTTACGCTCCTTTTTGTCCATCAATGCAGATTCTTGAAGTTTGGACAGCGAGGAGCAAGGGATTCAAGAAGGACTCCACTTGAGATGTATGTCTCGGTTAATAGCTATAGTTAATAAAGGCAATGGGGTAGAATCTCTTGGGTTGATGTATGTGTTTGTTTATGTTTAGACAAGTTTGGTTTTGTGTTGTTAATGTTGTTGGAACATGGCTTGGCTTATGAGATTGAATTGGAAGTATGTTGCTTAAATGGATTGCTTGTGTTGGAAGCTTAGTCTTAAAATTGGGGCTTTTCATGTATGATGGCATGTTGGTGAATTGTTGATGCAAGTATGCCTCTTTTATGTTAAATTGCATGTTGGCAAAGTTTGGTGGCTGTTGGAGCATGATTGGATGTTAATTGCATGTTTAAATAGGCAAATTTCTGCATTTTGTGTAGGGTGTTTCGGAACAGGGTGTACCGTTTCGGAACGGGTGCCTTGAAGCAGCCCAGGCGTCCGAAACGGGTGAAACCGTTCCGAAACGGTTAGGCCACTGCCCGACCCCCGTTTCGGTACCCGTTGCGGAACGGCCCCGCGTTTCGAAACGGGCTGTCTCCCATTTCGGAACGGTTGACCGTTGGGGGCTGACAGTGGCAGTTATGTGTTTCAAAATGTTTGCATTTTGGTCCTGAATCTTGTATGTGCAATTGTATGAGTTTGAGATGTCCGTTTGAGCTGAAATTTGGCCGTGATGCATGAAACATGATTAATTTTAAGTTGGTAACTTAAAATCTGGTTAAGGCCTCAAAGTTTTCAGAATTTACAAATTGGTCCCTAAAGTTGTGTTTTGTGCAATTGGGTCCCTGAATGATCTCTGATGGTTGTGATCTTTGAGTATGTTGTTTGTGTGATCACATCTAGGGTTAATGAGCATCTAGACAAGATTAAAAAGAAAAAAAATGGGTCGTTAATCAAGGTTGACTTTCGGGTTGACTTTGGTTTTCCCCGTGTAATCTTGGTAGTTCGGGTCAACCGTCTAGGCCGGGCTACGGGGGTTACAAAAACAAAAACAAAAGTTGTCAATCCTCGAGAACGTACCAAAAACTTCATGCTCGCGAAAAGTGCCCCGCAATAGTGCACGTGTACATGTCTCAAGTAATATAATAATAAGTATATCGAGTATAGTCTCCACAGGGATTGGGCTAGCCTTTTGATCCTACTTTCTCGCACTCTAAAACAAATAAAGAAAAAACACAGATTAATTGTTGGGTTTGGAGTAATCTAAAAATACTAAAACTAAAATAAGCCAGAAAATAAAGTAAAGAGAACTCAATATGAGATAATGGGTCGGATTAGAATGTGTCGTAGTGTGGAATCCAATTGAATTGTCTTTGTCTTGAATGCAACAACACAAAACTATCGTGGCAGTAACCTAAGTCCCTATCACGGCCGCAATGGTTGAGTCCCTGCCACGACAATCCCTTGCTCTTGGGCAGATGCTGCTAAGGTTCAGCAAAGCGTCCTTGGATGGTTCCTCCTTATCCCTAAGCTCGGAACAATGGTTGATGGTTGAAATTCGATAATGCCTCTCGGCGTGAACCAAAGACAAACACCAACTATTCTAACACCTCTTTTAGCTGCTGAAACTCTTAACCTATCCCTTGGCCGAGTTAGTTAACACCACATGGGATGAAAACCGTGTTTATTCGTTTCGGGAGTTCAACTCTCCCGATATTGAACAAATAGATAACCTCACAATACTCTCTCTCGATAAGTATGCAAGAATGGTTAAAGCCAAGAATAAGCAAACCTTAACTTTATTCCATTAAGAACATAAACAAATACAATAGTCTTCACACAACTACTAAACAAACTAATCATAACCCTAAAGGAAATTAGAACATAATGAATGGAAAGAAAACACAAACTAAATCCTAAGCTCTCTCGTCTCTCTTCACCGCGTTGTCCCCTAATGATGGCGGCAAGCCTCCTTTATATAGTGGAAAGTGTAGAAAATATCCTTCTTGGAGAGGGAGTTGAGTTGGACTTGGACATAACTTATTAAAGAAGTGAATCTCTTTAATTTAATACATTATTCACTTTTGGCCAAAAGTCAAACTTTATCCTTCCTTCCATGTTTTTGTCCTTTTCTTGAGCTCCAACTGCCACACAAAGTGTGTGGAAAAATCCAGCATTTAAAGATCTACAAATCGACAACCACTTTGCCTATTTTGCCCTCTGGTAGGTTGAGTAGTACACTGTCGCGACATGGCATTATGCTGCCTTGGCATTGGTTTGGATCTAGATTTGCTCCACAAGGCTTCATTCTTCATAAATCAGCTTCCCTCAATAGAAGCTATCAGTTGTGGCTTGGCTCGATCAGGGTCTGTTACTAGCTGGTTATATCTCAAACAGTACCTTTTTCATAGAATAAACAACATATAAAGATCAAAGGCATAAATGACGAAATCAATGCATGAAGGGCCATAATGTAGCTCAAATGGGTGTAGGTTGAGTGATAATTGCCATTTTAGAGAGTGAAAATATAGGACTTTTGGGCACTTATCAAAAGGTAATTCCATTAAATCAACCGCAAACACATGCCATTGAACAGATAAAGGACATCTCCTAAACAACCTTCTTGCAACAATCGTTTCACCAAAAGAACTAGTTACTTGCATTCACACATCTAATACCTCAATAGGTATATCAAGCAGATGCGCATGCTCACTAAAGAGATATGAATGCATAGTACTAGAATCAATCAAAGATAACAATGACAAAGATCGCAAAGTCAAAGTACCTACAATCACATCGGTATCATTGTGTCCCTCGCGATGTGTGTACACCCTCGCAAGACCACCACCCTTAGGTTGAACTGCCACTACATGTGCTATAGCCTTATGACCATCCTCTCTACGTTGTAAATTACCACGAACGCACCCACGATCTCGCTGTGGTGCAACAACAGGTGCTCTAACCTGACCACCTCCAGCCAACAACGGACAATCACGCCTCAAATGATCAGTCGATCCTCAACTCCAACAAGAGTTAGCCGCCACATCCGCAGAAGCATGTGCTTCTCGAGCCAAACAAGGATAGTCTGGCCGCAAATGATCACACGATCCACATACCCAACAAGAATTAATAATCGGTCTATCTTGAGCACCCTGATTATGTGCTCCACGTCCAGGATTTCCTCCGCCTCGCCTCAGATCAGAGCGATATTTCTTATCACGATGCCTCTTATATTGTCCACCTCCAGGACAAAAATCTGCAGCTCTCTTTCCCGAGCTAGAACTATCCACACGAGAAGTGAAACCCAGACTCTGCTCAATATCCTTAGTTAGCGTCACCAACACATCAAAATCTGTATAATAAGAAGCCAACATGAAAGTCTTCACTTCTTGCACCATACCATAACAGAAACGGTCGCAACGATGCTTATCACTCGGCACCAACTCATGGGCATACTGGCTCAAATGAACAAATTGAACCTCATACTAAGCCATAGTCATGCTACCCTGAACCAAAGACATGAATTCACATTTCTTATCATCCAAGTATCTAACTCCCAGTTCACTTCATTAGGCTCCAAAACCGCAGTTACAGTCGTCCACCAATTGTAAACATCACCTTGCAACAGCGAAAAAACATATCCCAACTTAAATGCATCATTGCACCCCATTTGTTCCAAAATCTGAATCGTACTGACCATTCAAGCCTCGGATGCCTCAGGCAACAAATCACGATACTCAACACTGCCCAAACTACGCAAGTGTTCTAACGGCAACCCCGTTTGCCCAGAAGTTGGTGCTTGCACTTGCACTCCAGCAACATCAGCCTGGAATGCTCTAGTCATCGCCTGAACTAAAGGCGTCAATATACCCAGCACATGCCCATCTTGCTCATGTTGTCCTTGCTCCTCACCCCTAAGTGGAGGCGGTAGAGGAGGTAGATTCCCACCATGAGGTACTTCGTTCTCATGATTACCCTACCCTACGGCAGCTACAATCATATCATATCACAACTCTCTCATCGGTCCCATTGTCCTATTATGATTAAGGCATTATAATAAACCAAAACAAAATAATTAGACCAGCTTCAAGCAAGGATCCAAGACTTCCAATTGAAATTAAAATAATCAGACCGGGTCACACAGGGAATATTAAAGTAAATCGGGAAGTTTACTTTAATAGACGACCTTTTTTCCTTTTTATCTTGTCTAGATGCACATTGTTACCCTAAGTGTTAAGACTTGCAGCGGAAGAATCATCAACTCAAACAGAAATCGGTTTGGCATTCAACTGATTACAACATGCTATAAGGACCGATTTGTAAATTTTGCAAATTATGGAGCCTTCATCTAATTTTGAAGTTACCATCCTTTAATTAGTCATATTACATGCCACAATGTCAAATCTCAGCTCAAACCGATCATTCAAACACGTTTAATTGCATTCATAACATTCAAGGACTAAAACGTAAAGAACAGGACTTCCAATGATACCATTAACTAATTTAACAACTTCGTGTAACCCCTCAACCCGTTCTAGACAAAAGAGCGAGCCGAACGGGTCACACAGGAAATATTGAAGTAAACCGGGAGGTTTACCTCAATAAACAACCCTAATGTTTTTTTTAATTTTATCTTGTCTAGATGCTCATTATGATTCTAAGCGATTAACATCACATCGGAACAATAAACAACTCGATCAGACATTGATTTAGGACTCGATTGCATTCCATTACAATTTAGGGACCGCTTTGTAATTTTTTTCAAATTATAGGGACTTTTTGCCAATTTTATGTAACCAACTTTTAATTAGTCATATTACATGCATCTCTGTCAAAAATCAACTCTGAATAAACATCCAAACTCATTTAATTACATCCACAACATTCAGGGAGTAAAACCTAAAGAAACAGAACATTCAAAGATACTTTGCTTGGTCCGTATCGATACACCCACGACAATGCATCACTAAGATTCAAGAATTAAAGGCCCGTATTGATATCCCCCTTGAACCGTACTGATATACCACAAACCAGTAGCATAAAACCGTATCGATACGCCCTTTCAATTTTGCTTGGTCCGTATCGATACACTTACTTCCGTACCAATACCCTGGGACTTTTAATGTCACATTTTCTTGATTTTTCATAGCACCCATAATCACTCAAGTGTGCTTTCAACATATATATGTATATATATCATATCCAAACATCAAACCTCAATCATTCATGGCATATTCAACATCATATCATGGAAATTTGCATAAAAGGAAAACTATAGGCATGCAACCTAGCAAACAAGCCAAGCAAGATACCAAAATGCATAACAAGGCACAAACCAATAACCAAAGGCCATTTACAAGTCTAAAACAGAAATGAACACTTGCTCAAACAGGGAGTTTGCACAAATCTCCCAAAAATACAACGGATCCCCCATTGCCCTTATTATCTATAGTCTAAACTGAAACATACATTCTCAAAAGAAGTCTTTTGCGATCCCTTACTCCACGCTGCCTCCGAAACCTTAATTTTCTACATTGATGGACAAAAATAGAGCGTTAGCACGTAAGGCTAGGTGAGAAGGGATAAAAAAACAAAACACCATCAATGCATTAAAACCATTTACCAAGCCTACATTGAAATCTCATTTCAATTAGCTTAAACCATCATTTGAAAACCATCAAGCCTTCAAAACCATGCACTTACCTCAATCTAAAATTAGCATATAAACCTCAAAAACATGTATTATGATTTCAACAATAAAAACCTCTTTTTCAACACTCAATTTAAGCATTCCCATGCATAACTAACATATGCAAAGCTTGAAGAGTAAAACATGCATTTTACACATTATGCATCACAACTATTCCATAACACGTAATCAATTATATCGGCTCACAAGTGATCATTAACAAATTCATTTCTCAAAACAACAACGGATACACGGATTCAATAGTGTTGTCCCAAAACTTCATACATTCTCACCGGTATCTCAAGGTTCACACACGGGAGGTACCCATGTAACCCCCTTATCCCGGTCTAGTCGCAAGACCGAACCAAGTGAGCTACACGGGGAAACTGAAGAAAAACCCATTAAGATTTCCCTTCGATTAGCAACGCTTATTATTATCAATTTTAATCTTCTCTAAAGCCATTAATTTAATCCTACATGTTCATGCAAGCAGCGGTTAAAACCTCGCCTCCATTGGACATCTATTCAAAGTCCAATTGGCTTTTACAAAGATTAGGGACCCAAACGCAAAGAAACGGAACTTCAAAACATTCCATAACTAACAAAATAGACATTTGTTTCGTAACAGACCAAGCATGTTTCGAAACTGCCAATTCAAGTAGCAAAACGTACTGAAACATTGCTCACTTGTTTCGAGACCAACATGCATGGGACGATTCCCCTGCCTCAGATACAGCAGAGGCGTATTGAAATGACCCCGCATTTAGATACAGGCCTGAAAATGGCCTTGGGGTCTCGGAACGTCCCTTATGTGTTTTGAAACATCTAGGCCAAATATGCATACCGTATCGAAACGGTAGCAGTTGTATCGAAACACATACAAAAAACATACTCACTGCAACAACTTTGGACACTCGAACATGATTCAAACAACATGCTAACATTATAAACAAACATTCTATAGGCAAAGGATCCTAGCACAACCAACCATATATGGAAAACTTTAAGCATCCAACATGATAAAGAAACCACATAAAAGACCAAACTTTAAACCAAACCATTATCCAACATATAAAGGTCATAAACAAGACTAAAAAGGCATCATAAACATGTCTCAACACAAGGAGTCTCAAAACAAAACCTCCCAAAGCATAAAGGTCCTATCCCATTGCTGACATACTATTATTCGATGCCAAAAACCATACTTGAGTGAAATATAAACTCTTGGACACCTCCTTGCTTCCTTGCTGCCTCGAATGGTCTATGGATAAGCATTATTGGAAAAGAGAGCGTAAGCAAGAATGCTTAGTGAGGTGTGCTCAAAACATCAACAAAACCAATGCAGTTTTAAAACCATTTTACTTGCTTTTGAAAACAAAGCTATTTCACAAATCATTTCTCAAAAGTAAACCTTCAACATAACATGTTCATAATATCTCATGCTTGAACTATGAAACAAGGCATAACATCCATAACCACATGGATCATATATCTCAAAGCTTCATAACATCTTCAACACGATATAAGCATATAGAGCAAAATTAGTATCATGAGTATATTGACATCTTAGCACTTTTACTCGGTATTGCGGATAACTTTCGGTGGAATGCCCATCACCATAATCAAGAAAACTAGACAACTTCTGGTGGAATGCCCATCATCGTACTCACAACGTCTAATAAGCATTATAGTGCACTCTCATCCTATTGACATCTTAGCACTTTTACTTGGTATTGCGGATAACTTTCGGTGGAATGCCCATCACCGTACTCCTCCTTAGTGGAATCTAACATCACTAAGGCCACGCGCGAATTTTACCATTATAGTGCACTCTCATCCTATTGGTCGACCAATTATATATGGTAATAAAATCTCATCTAGTGTCAGTATACCCATCAAGGCCAACACTTACCCACTGTTTTCCAAGGCCACAACCATGAAATTTCTCAACCCATTTTCATAAACATTTCCATGCATATCATTTACTCAACAACACACATCTCTTTAAAACACAAATCAAATCATGGGATTACATGATTCAACATCTCAACATGTTTGAAAACAACATAATTCATCATTTGCAACAAAACATATTTATACTCAAAAAGATCAAGGTAAAAAGCCGAAAAAACATAACCGAAAACAACCAAAATTACTCTCGAGCTTAGATTGGCTTTTCAAGCTCAATCTAAACCCCCAAAATATTGTCCTTAACCATATTAAGGCTTTATAAAACAGTTTCACTCTCCAGCATTACACAAATGCTAGCCGGACACCCAAATCAAGCTCCTGGTTCGTCCGTTATCGTGTTCAAAGTTCCCAAATCAGTTTCCCTTGCTTCTAATCAATTCAAAATAGAGCATTAGAGTCATTTCAATCCCTTAAACTTGCTGCAACTCAAAAACCCAGAATCTAGCATCAATTGTTCATCGATTCATATCCAAAATAAACTAAAAACATCAATAAACCAACTCTAAACAAACTCCAGCTAAAAGCCAGCAAGATTAATTTTGGTTCTTTTTAGAACTTTTTCTTTGATACTTCGTGTTCTCAATTGTTCGATAATTGAAGGGTCCAAGTCTGTATTCGAACAAATTCAAGATAAGGTTCTGGTTCGTTCAACAGATTGTTCGAGTTCTTCCTTGGAGTTTGTTCAACCTTTCCGACTACGAAGAACAATTTAGATTCGGGTTTGCATAACAGATTATGCAGGTTCTTTCGAGTTCATCGTGTCAAATTCCAAGAACGTTGCTATCGTTGTTGAATGCTTGAAGAATTTCATCTTCATCGTTCAAACTATCCTTAAATTTCTGCAACTTTCTTCTCTCCCAATTCTGAATTTTTTTTTCTTTTATTTTTTTAACTATTTAAAATATCTAACTTCAACATCATGTTTGTTTCTATTGCAGAGGAATACTTGCTATTATCCTAGATCCGCGAATGAACGAGGAATGTTGTTTTCTTCAAAAACACCCTTGTATCATATGGTATCAGAGCTTTGGTCGGATTTTAGCACTTTCTGCACTACCAGACATCAAATATATATATATAAAAAAGTTAAAAAAATCGAAAAAAAATTCTGAAAAAAAGTCAAAATTCAAAGTTTGACAAAAAAGTCAAAGTCAAAAAAAATTCGGAAATATTCAAAAAAATCAGTTTCGAATATTTGGGGTATTTTGTGTTAATATGTGCTGTTTGGACGTGAAATGATGAAGGATATGCCTATCTTACCTTGAAATACCTTAAAATCACCTAAAATCAACTTTTCTTGTTTATTCCGGAGATAGGATGGTGGTAAGCATTTCTACTGCGTAAGTTGTTAAATTCTTGTTCTTTTAGCACCCTTTCTTTCATTTCATATTGTTATCTTCTTTACAGCCCAATTCTCAACTTTCATTTTTTTATTATTATTTATTTCTTTTTCTCCTAACCCTTATCTTTGTTCTAACAATATTCACTTGTCACCCGTTGTTTTCTTTCAATTTGACAACACTTGCAGAATCTGAACATCAGAATCAGTTCCTTTAAAAGAACTAAGTACGAGAGATTGAGGGAAAGGCAAACAGAGCATGTGAGAACAGAAGGGGAGACAAAAAGAGCCATTCGAGTATTCTCCCTAGTGAAAAACAAGTGCTGAGTGTTAATTCCTTATTTTCTTGAGTGCAAATTCTTTGGAGTGACTAGTGAGGATTTTTGTTGTGTGATTGGTGAGGACTACTTTTTTTCTTCTTTTTTTTCCAACCTTTAACCCGTTTGTTTGTTTCTTTTTGTTGTTAATTATGGCAGATTCCGATGATCACACGGTTGAACAGGATCCACCGATTCCTCAAATGCAAGCCTTAGAGAGAATGATGCAACGAGTAGTGGCTACCGCCTTAGAGCCATTACAGTCGAGGATGGATAGGTTTGATGGAGGATCCAACTCTGTTAATTATGTATTGAACGAAAATGAAGACGAACAATCACTGAGGCAGCATATTCCTAGACAAGGACGTGTGCAACAGGTAGACGATAATTTGACTAACATTAAGGTTGCTATTCCTTCTTTTCAGGGACGCTCAGATCCTGATGCATACATGGCTTGGGAAAGCAAAGTGGAGCACATTTTCGAGTGTTATAATTACTCAGAACAGAAGAAGATTCGATTAGCAGCAACAGAGTTTGTTGATTATGCCTTGATATGGTGGGACCAGTTACTGCTTAGCCGTAGACGTACTGGTGATGATCCAGTTGCAACATGGATCGAGATGAAGCGACTAATGCGTAAAAGGTTTGTTCCTATTCACTATCATCGTGATTTGTTTCAAAAGTTGTAAAATTTGAAACAGGGAAATAGGAGCGTTGAGGATTATTTCAAGGATATGGAAATGGCTATGATGCGTGCGAATATCGAGGAAGATCGAGAAGCTACCATGGCACGTTTTCTAGCAGGGTTGAACATCGAGATTGCCAACGTTGTTGAGTTGCAGCATTATGTCGAGGTTGATGAGATGGTGCAGATGGCAATAAAGATTGAACGACAGCAGCGCAGGAAGTCTTCAAATCGAGGTAACCATTCCTTTAAATCTTTTTCAAATCCATTATATACTCCTAACAATTCCAGGAAACAAGCACCGCAAATGCCACTTCGGATTCGAGTGCAAGGCGAATCCAGTACACCAAAGCCTCCCGTTACTGATAATGGGCGTGGCGAACAGCAAGTGGTGGTAAAAGAATGATCGCGAGATATCCAGTGTTTCAAGTGCCTTGGAAGATGACATGTTGCTAGTCAATGTACTAACCGGAGGGTTATGTTGATGCGAGATGATGGTGAGATTGAGTCAGATTCCGAGGAGGAAGTGCATGATGTCCCTACTGAAGAGGAAGATGAGACCGACCTAGAGGTTCCTGAATCTGGTAAGGTAATGGAACTTTTGGTTATTAAAAGAAGTCTGAATGTGCAGCAGGTACCGAATGATCTACAGCGTGAGAATATCTTTCACACACGATGCAAGGTGCAAGACAAGGTATGTGTTGTGATTATTGATAGCGGTAGTTGTAATAATGTTGCCAGTTCAGTGATGGTTGACAGGTTAGGTCTGAAAACGACAAAGCATCCTCATCCATATAAGTTACAATGGTTGAATGATGGTCGCGAGCTTAAAGTGACCAGACAGGCTATTGTACAATTTTCAATTGGAAACTACAAGGACGAGGTCCTTTGTGATGTTGTGATGATGGATGCTACTTACCTTCTTTTGGGACGCCCTTGGCAGTATGACAAGAAGGTAATGCATGATGGTTATACAAATCGTTACTCTTTTATGCATGTAGGTAAGAAGATCACTTTGGCTCCTTTGACACTGAGTCAAGTGTTTGAAGATCAGGCAAGCTTGAAAAAGAGTAAAGAGACTACAAAAGAGAAGAATAAGATGTACGTGTATGCCAGCAGTAGTGAAATCAGGAAATGTCTTTCCTCTCAACAATCTGTTCTTATTTTGATGTTTAAAGATTATTGTTTATTGACAGATTTTCCTACTGATCTACCTTCACCGATTTTGAAACTTTTGCAGGAGTTTAAGGACGTGTTTCCAGCTGAAACACCGAAGGGATTGCCACCTCTTCGTGGCATTGAGCACCAGATTGATTTAATTCCAGGTGCTACTATTCCGAACCAGCCAGCTTATTGAACTAACCCTGAAAAGACGAAAGAGCTTCAAAGACAAATTACCGAGTTGATGGACAAGGGTTACATTCGAGAGGGCTTGAGTTCGTGTGCTGTTTCGGTGCTGTTAGTGCCGAAGAAAGATGGTTCTTGGAGGATGTGCGTAGATTGTCGAGCTGTGAACCAGATCACGATTAAGTATCGTCATCCCATTCCAAGACTTGATGACATGTTGGGCGAGCTTTGCCGAGCCGTCATCTTCTCCAAAATTGATTTGAGAAGTGGTTATCATCAGATTCGCATGAGAGAAGGCGATGAGTGGAAAACATCCTTCAAGACAAAGCTAGGTTTGTACGAATGGTTAGTAATGCCTTTTGGTTTAACTAATGCACCTAGTACTTTTATGCGTTTGATGAATCATGTTCTGCAATCGTTCATTGGTAAATTTTGTGTTGTATACTTTGATGATATCTTGATCTATAGCAAGTCTTTATAGGATCACGTAGGACATTTGCGAGCTGTTCTGCAGGTTTTGCGAGAAGAAAGATTGTTTGGTAACATGGAGAAGTGTGTATTTTGTACTGACAAACTCACATTTCATGGTTACATTGTTAGTTCTCATGGAGTTGAAGTTGATCCTGAGAAGATAAAGGCAATTCAGGAATGGCCACGACTGACATCGATTACTCAGGTTAGATCGTTTCATGGTTTAGCGAGATTTTATCGACGGTTTGTTCCTAACTTCAGTTCTATTACCGCCCCCTTAACCGGGATTATAAAGAAGAATTCAGTCTTCTCATGGGGTAAAGAACAAGAAGATGCCTTTTTGAAAATTAAAGATTGTTTGACTAGAGCACTTGTGTTAGCATTACATGATTTTGATAAAATGTTTGAAATTGAATGTGATGCTTCTGGAATTGGTATAGGTGCTATTTTGATGCAGGAAAAGAGGCTCGTTGCTTACTTTAGTGAGAAATTGAGTGGTGCAACATTGAACTATCTGTTTTATGATAAAGAGATGTATGCACTGATTCGGGCATTGGAGACATGGCAGCATTATTTGTTGCCTAAGGAGTTTGTCATCCACACCGACCACGAGGCTTTATGTTACATCACAGGTCAGCATAAATTGAATAAACAACATGCTAAGTGGGTTGAATTCTTAGAATCTTTTCCTTATGTCATTCGTTACAAGAAAGGGAAAGGAAATGTCATTGCTGATGCATTGTCACGTACGTATGCACTTTTGAGTTATCTTGATTCACATCTGATTGGTTTTGCATATATTCATGAATTATACCCTGATGATCCTGATTTTAGAGATAAGTTTAATGCTTGTTCAAAAGGTGCAGATGGAAAATTTTACAGACATGATGGCTATCTTTTCAAGGAAAACAGGATTTGCATTCCCAGGGTTCGATGCATGACATTCTGATCCGTGAGGCGTACGAAGGTTGATTGATGGGTCATTTTGGAGTCACCAAGATGTCACATACCTTGAAGGAACATTTGTTTTGGCCGAAGATGCGCAGAGATGTTGAAAGGTATTGTGAACGTTGTGTGACTTGTAGGAAAGCGAAATCGAAGGTTTCACCACATGGTATGTACTTACCTTTACTTATTCATGATTCCCCTTGGACTGATATTTCTATGGATTTTGTTTTGGGATTGCCTCGAACTAGGTTGTGGTTGATAGGTTCTCGAAAATGGCACATTTCATTGCTTGCCATAAGACTGATGATACTATTAATGTGGCTAACTTATTCTTTAGAGATGTTGTTCGTTTACATGGTATTCCTAGGTCAATTGTTTCTAACAGGGATGTAAAGTTTTTGAGTCACTTCTGGAGGACTCTTTGGAGCAAATTAGGTATGAAACTCATGTTTTCTACTACTTGCCATCCACACACTGATGGACAAACTGAGGTTGTTAATAGGGTTTTATCTACTTTACTTCGTTCCATCATTAAAAAGAATATTAAGACTTGGGAAGATTGTTTGCCACATGTTGAGTTTGCTTATAACCATGTTGTACATTCTGCTACTAAGATGTCACCTTTTGAGGTTGTTTATGGTTTTAATCCTATGATGCCTCTAGATTTGTTGCCTTTGCCACAAGAACAGGTGATGAACAGGGACGGTAAAGCTAAAGCAGAATATGTGAAGCAGTTGCATCAACAGGTAAAGGAGAACCTTAAACGAAGGACTTCGCAATACGAAAAGCAAGCAAACAAAGGAAGGAAGCGAGTCACCTTCGATGTTGGTGATTGGGTTTGGGTTCATTTCCGAAAGGAACGATTTCCATCCCAAAGGCGGTCCACGCTGTTACCACGAGGAGATGGTCCTTTTCAGGTGTTGGAGAAAGTGAATGACAATGCCTACAAGTTAGATCTACCTGGAGAATACAATGTAAGTGCCACATTTAATGTTTCTGATTTAACCCCTTATGGTGATTCTACAGATTTGAGGACAAATCATTTTCAAGAAGGGGGGGTGATGTGAGCACACCTTCACCAACACATGTTGTTGATCTAGAGGTCTTACCCTTAGGACCAATCACACGATCTAGGGCTAAACGTTTCAGGGAAGCTCTTTTCCTTACTTGTACTGACATTTATGAATCATTTGATAACGTTTGTACCTTAGAAGATAGGATATTTAATGTGTTGCATGTTGATATGTGACCCATTTATATTCTATTAATTATTAAATGTGTTTGATATGATTTATAATATTTTTATATTGGTTTAGTTTTGGGTTATTGTATGGTGACTTATTATTATTATACATTTGTTTGATAGGAGCCAAGTGTGGCCAACTTTATTTTACATGACGCCTAATGTGTTGCAAATTGGAATTTCATTTGTGGGAATTCTTTGCTTTCACTACGTGCAGCCCTTCTCTTTGCAACCGCACGCAGTCCTTCTCTTTGCTAGATGGTGCGGCATTTGGAGCAAAGGCACGTGGAGGTTCATTTGTTTTTCCACATTTCAGCACAAGTGTAGTTTGAGCAGATTTAAGCACATGCCATCTCTCCATGCACGGCCAGCACAAGTGTAGTTTGAATTTTAAATTCAAACACATGCATATTTTACATGTGTTTTTATTCTTTTCAGCGCCCAAGTTCAAATGCATGGCCAAGGATGCATGTCGCCCACTTGAAGAAGTTATATGTTTCAAATTTTAATTTCTTTAATTGTATCCACACATGTATTTTCGGCAACTACCCTTGTGTATTAAATATATGTATCCAAAACACTTTATAAAGGTTAGACTCTTTAATGAACAAATTACTTTGTGAGATTTTCTCTCAAATTTGGTTCTTTTTAGAACTTTTTGTTTGATACTTCGGGTTCTCAATTGTTCGATAATTGAACGGTCCAAGTCCGTATTCGAACAAATTCAAGATAAGGTCCGGGTTCGTTCAACAGATTGTTCGAGTTCTTTCTTGGAGTTTGTTCAACCTTTCCGACTACGAAGAATAGTTTCGATTCGAGTTTGCATAACAGATTATGCAGGTTCTTTCGAGTTCATCGTGTCAAATTCCAAGAACGTTGCTGTCGTTGTTGAATGCTTGAAGAATTTCATCTTCATCGTTCAAACTATCCTTAAATTTCTGCAACTTTCTTCTCTCCCAATTCTGAATTTTTTTTCTTTTATTTTTTTGACTATTTAAAATATCTAACTTCAACATCATGTTTGTTTCTATTGCAGAGGAATACTTGCTATTATCCTAGATCCGCGAATGAACGAGGAATGTTGTTTTCTTCAACAACATGAATCTTCTCTAATTCGGATGGCAATCTCAATCTATAAGCAACGGGACCAACTCGTTCAATTATCTCATAAAGACCAATGAATCTCGGACTCAACTTACCTTTCTTCCCAAATCTCATCACCTTCTTCCAAGGCGAAACTTTCAAAAACACTTTGTCGCCCACGACATACTCTATTTCTCTTCGTTTCAAATCTGCATACAACTTTTGTCGATCCGTAGCTGCCTTCAAATGATCACATATCAACTTCACTTTCTCGGTAGTACCCTTTAGCATATCCGGGAAAGATAATAACTTTTGTCCCGCTTCATCCCAACAAATAGGTGTTCTACATTTTATGCCATACAAAACTTCATAGGGTGCCATCTGAATACTTGCTTGGTAGCTATTATTATAGGCAAACTCTACTAACGGTAGATGCTTCTCCCATGAACCCTGATAACCAATAATGCAACATCTCAACATGTCTTTTAAAACTTGTATAAATATTTCATACTGACCATCGGTCCGAGGATGATAAGAAGTGCTAAAATTCAATCGATTACCCAAGACGCTATGCAAACTCTCCCAAAATCTACTTCTGAACCTCATATGTTTATCTAACACAATAAATTTAGGTACACCATGCAATCTCACAATCTCACTGATATACAAATTAGCCAACTTATCTAATGAATAAGAAGTATTAACAACGAAGAAATGTGCACATTTTGTAAGACGATCAACAATTACCCAAATAGAATTCTTCTTGGAAGGTGTCAAAGGAAAACCTGATACAAAATCCATAGTAATTCTCCCCACTTCCACTCAGGTTTTCTCAACGATTGCAACAACCGAGAAGGGAACTAGTGTTCGGTCGTAACACACTGGCAAACCATACACTTGCTCACAAATTCAGCAACATCTTTCTTCAAGCTAACCCAATAGTATTCATCCTTCAAACTGCAATACATCTTTGTACTCCCCGAATGCATGGCGAGCGGACTACTATGAGCTTCGGTCACAATGGTGCGCCTCAAATCATTATCATTTGGTACAACAATCTTACCTTTGAAGCATAAAACATCATCATCCCTATAGTAGAAACCCAATGGTTTACCTTCCGCTATGTCTTGCACATGTGGTACCAACATTTCATCTTGCAACTGCTTCTCTTTAATCAATTGAATCAACGAAGGTTTAATTTACAGTTCTTCCACTAGATCACCATCATATGACAAACTTAGCCTAGCAAACATTGCTCGCACGTCAACTGCCACTTTCCTACTCAAAGCATCAGCTACTACGTTGGCTTTACCCGAATGGTACTCAATCGAAATATCATAATCTTTAAGCAATTCTACCCATATACACTATCTAAGGTTCAACTCCCTTTTTGTCATCAAACATTTCAAACTCTTATGATCCGTAAAGATTGTACATTTCTCACCGTAGAGATAATGTCTCCAAACCTTCAAAGCAAACACCACTGCGACCAACTCTATTTCATGTGTAGGATAATTGCGCTCATGAACCATCAATTGCCTAGATGCATAGGCTACTACTCTTCCTTCTTGCATTAGCACACAACCTAAGCCAACATAAGACACGTCACAATAGATTACATACTTCTTCCCTGTCACAGGCTAAACCAAAATGAGAGCTTTTGTTAAAGCTTCTTTCAATTTCTCAAAAGCTTGTTGTCTTGCTTCTGTCCACTCAAAATTAACATCCTTTTGCAACAGTCTTGTCAAAGGAGGAGCAACTTTAGAGAACTCATCTACAAAACGTCGGTAATAACCTGCCAAGCCCAAGAAACTACGAATCTCTGTCAATGACTTTGGCTGTTTCTAACACACAACTACCTCAACCTTTTTAGGATCCACTCTGATTCCCTCGGCTGACACTATATGCCCCAAGGATACTACTTCTCTAAACCAGAATTCACACTTGCTTAGCTTAGTATAAATTCGATTATCTAACAAAGTTTGTAACACCAAACGCAAATGCTTATCGTGGTCCTCTTCGGTACGGGAATAGATCAAAATATCATCAATGAACTCTACTACGAACATATCCAAATATTCATGAAACACTCTATTCATCATATCCATAAAAGCAGTCGGTGCATTATTCAAACCAAATGGCATCACCAAGAACTCATAATGTCCATAGCGGGTGAGAAAAGATGTCTTCGGTACATCTTTATCTTTTACCTTCAACTAATAGTAACTGAATCTCAAATCTATCTTGGAAAACATGGAAGCACCTCTTAACTGATCAAATAGGTTGCCAATCCACAGTAAAGGTGTAACACCCAGGTTCGGGGGTCGGGTGAAATTAAATATTAAAATATTATTTTGAGCCTCGTGTTTTCAAAACAAAAAAAATTATGTTGGGCTTGTTTTGATTTAAAACCAAAATCCAAGGATTTTAGAAATTTGAAGATAGTCATCTCATTAATTGCAGTTTTGTAAATATTTTGCCTTGAAAAATAAAAACCCCATTTATTTTAAAACACCCATTTTATCATCTTCTTCCCCCTTCTCTTCCAAGTTTCCAACCACAACTTCTTCTCTACCAATGGAGTTTCTATTCCATCACCATACTCTCTCATCTTTGGTGATTTTTGAAAGGTAAACACATATTTGACTTGTCCTCACTTTCCTCTACAAGTTTGTACCCTTAGATTTCATTAAAATCCATGGTTTTGCATTTTGGAGTTTTGAGGTTTTGGATTAAATATGTTAACTTTGTTAGCTTTTAGTTAAGCTTTTGATTCCTTATCATTATTTATGTATTTGGTAGCCCAAATGGTCCAACATAAGTGATTTTTACTTGGTTTTATGTTGATTTCCGGATTTAGGTTTTGTTGGGGGGTTTTAGGAGGGTTTAAGGTTGATTTTGGGGCTTTTTTGGGTGAGAACTTGATGGATGATGGTTGGTTGATAGTTAGGGGTTGTTTTGGAAGCTTTTAGGTGTGTTAAAAGTGTTGAAATCACTGGGTTTTGGCTGTGCTATAGGGCTGCTAGAAAATGAGAGTTTTATGGGTGTTATTGGCTTGATTTGATGCTTAATTGGTGTTATGAGTTACAACAGTGGTTTGTGGTTGCTTTGGTGATTAATAGAGTGTGTTTGATTGTTTAGAGACAAGGAATTGTGCTGGTGAAGCCTCAAGATCGAATCCAGAACCGTTGGGAGCTTGATCGGCTAGAGTTGTTGAGCTTGGAATAGTCGGTGAGTGGTTAATGATTTCAACTTGGTTTAAATTGGTTTTCAAATGTTGGTTCAAGCTTGTGGACCTAGGTTGGGCTTGGTAAACCCACCTAGAGTTGGGATTAGAGTGGTAGCCTAATCTCAAGCATAGTGTAGGAGACCTTTGGTTGAACTTCTAAATGCTTGTTATGCCTCTTGTTTCATATTAATTGTGATTAATGTGGTTATGTATATTGTGATATACATGTGTGTAGAGGCATGATGTTTGATGCATTGTTATATGCATGTGGTTGTGGAATGTGGTTTGTGCATGATGGTAAATCATGGTGAGTACGTGCTAAGCACGGAAATTGGTAAGAAAGTTGTGAGGTTGATTAATGAAATGTGTTAGTATTGGCACTAGTATGCTTGGGTACAATGATCGATCATTAGGATGTTTAGTGTGGACACGAGAGTCGAAATGCGTGCGTGGTTTTGGTGATGGTAGTCGTCAAGATGGAGTACGGGAACGCCCATAAACCTTCTTATAGATGTTAGTCGATGATGAGTGGAATCCCATCGACGGGGCGTGAGGATGAGTGGAATACCCTCCGCGTGAAACTGTGATGAGTGTAATCCCACCGTAAGGTAATGGTTGTGTTGTTGGATGTGAGTTCCAACGGTTATCCGTGTATTCGGGTCATAGCTAGGTGCCAATACGATTTGTTGAATGTGTTGCCATTACGTTTGATTATATGCGTTTCCATATGTTGTGTTCATGGTCTTGTTGAGCATGGCATGATATTGAGATTATGTTCATGCATCATATATATTTGACTCTTGTGGCTTCGAAGGTAAGAACTCATGCATTCTTCCTTGGTTGTGTGGTTCGTGCTTGGACCCTGCATTGTCGAGGTTTGTTTTATGAGCTTACCCTCACTAAGCTTTATGCTTACTCTCTCTTTTGTTCGAGAATGCAGATCTGTAGTTCGTGGGTTTCTTGTGCAAGGAGAGGGCTTCCAAGTGTGCTAGTTGAGCTTTTGCTATCCTCAAGTATGAATTTTTAAGTTAATGATGTAATAGTTAAGCAATGGGGATCTAGGTTGTTGTTGGTGTAGGAGCTTGTTTAGACTGCTTAAAATGTTGATGTTGGTGTGGCTTGTTGATGCCATGTTTTTTATTGTAGACCATGTTTATGTTGCTTACTTTGAATGCTTATGTGTTGCTGGCACTAAGGCATGAAACCTTAAAGGGCTATGTATGCTTCTTTTGTTGTGAATGTATGATCTTTTAAATGGATGCCCTTATTATGTACCTTTGCGTGTTTTGATCATGTGTGTAATAGGGTGTATGCCTCTAGAGTTTATGCGTGCATGTTGTGTTTGATTCTTGAAGTCGTTGAGGGCGTTTGGGAGCGTTTAGAGATGTTTAAATCTGATTTTGGAAACTCACAGACTGTAGGTGTTTCGGAATGGGCTGGACTGTTTCGAAACGGGTGTGGTTCCAAGGTCACCTGTATCAGAACGCGTTCCAGTACGGTTTGGCTACTGTGAGCCCCTATTCCGATACGAGTCTCGAAACACTTTGGCTACTGTGAATGCATGTTCCGGAACAAGTTTCGGAACGTCTAGGCGAAATGGGACCCTGTTTCGAAACGGGGTGGATGCGTTTCGGTACGGGTGTCTGGCTTTTTAAACTAGAGCCTGTGTTTCGAAACGGGCAAAACTTGTTCCGAAACACAGGCCTGAAAATGGGCTTTTGACATCTCTAAAGGGTCTCAAGGGTTGGGCTTAGGCCTTGTTTGATGTTAGGCTTCTTGTGAGTCTTATTTTCCGCTATCGCTTCACACATATGTTTAATTTAATCCATCTAGGCAAGATAATAAATGAAAAGTTTTCTCGGGTTGTTAACCGAAGTGAAGCCTTAACGAGTTTTGCCTCGGTTATTCCTGTGTGACCCGTTCGAATCGGTCGGCTGCCCGGACCGGGACGAGGGGGTTACACTTGTTGGTATCAGAGCCTGAGGTTTCCGAGACCTCAGGCAGGTAAGTGAGCTAAGTTAAATTCTTGTATTGCAATTGCGCGGTGTTTGCTTGCCATGTAAGTATGTTTTCTTGTTTATCAAGAATGCTTGATGTTTGCTTAATTGATCGTTTGAGTATGTTGTTTGAAGCTTGTTAAGTTGAGTCTCATTGCTTCTATTACATCGAAAAAGGGATTTTTAAGTGAGGGAAACATACTTGAGCCATTTGGACCCTTGCCCTTGCTAACCCTATCTCTGTGTGTTGTTGTTGTAGTAGTAGTTGTTATCTATGAGCGCTTATGTCGAGGCCTAGAGGTAGACCGAGGTTGGTTCGTCAGGAACCTCGTGTTACGGCTTCTGTTAATGAGCCAGTGGTTGGGGTAGACGCTCCTGTGGAAGAGCCTGCTGCTGGAGTCGGAGCTCCACCACCACCACCACCACCATCATTTGTGATCGACTCAGAGCTACATTTGATCGACGAAGCTTACATCGAATTGAAAAGAAAGGGACATTTAGTATGACGTTGGTGAGAAAGCTTTCCTTAAGGCGTCTTTATAGAAGTAGGTCCTTCGTATTGGCAAAAAGGGGGAACTAAGTCCCCGTTTCATAGGACCATTTGAGGTGATCGAGAAAGTTGGACTTGTTGCCTACCGACTAGCTCCCCCCGAGGAGTTAAGTTGAATCCATAATATGTTTATGTATCTATGTTACGAAAGTACTGATCAGACCCTTCCCCTATGAACGAGCCAGAGTTATTGGAAATTTAGTCCAATCTAACATATGAGTAAGAACCAATACAAATCCTCGCACGAGAAGTCAAGCGGCTTCGTAACAAGAGTGTGCCCGTAGTGAAAATTTTGTGGCGAAGTCATTCCGTCGAAGAGGTAGCATAGGAACTCAAGGAGACTATGCAGAAACAGTATCCTCACCTGTTCACCTAAACTGAAAATTCGAGGACGAATTTTCTTAAGAGGAGAGTTGTCAAACCTCAAATCCGGTTTAGTCGAAATTAGGTTCCAGTGACTGAATATTTTGTATTGTTGTGTTTAAACGACGTAATTGTCCGACCTTATACCCAATTTGAATTAGCAAAGGGTGTTATTATTATTATTATTATTATTATTATTATTATTATTATTATTATTATTATTATAGCCATGGCAATTCCTTCAAATTGAAGGAATTGCCCACACAAAGCACACGTCAAAGGCCATTTGGCCAATTCGTGGTGAGTGTGGCAATTACCACAAACATGGCCAAGGAAAATTAAGCCCACGTAAGTGGGATTACTCGGACAAAGTGTGGGTGAGTAAGCCACACGTGGCACTCATTTGTGGGGCCATTTGGAGAATTAAAAATTGGGGGGTGTTCAACCGGGTATAAATAGGGGGAGAATTTCATGAGGAATGCACGACAAAATTAAGGTACGAACAACCAATTGTTCAGTGTTAGATCGGTAGTTCGTATTTTACAATTTAACGATATCGAATCTATTCTATTATTGGGGTAAGCTTAGATTTTTGGTTAGTCTAAATTTTAGTATCGAACTTAATTAATATTTTTATATTAATTCGATAATATTTTGTCGAATCTAACCGATTTCTATTAATTAACCTAGTTCAAGAGGTCGATAAGGAACAACTGCCAAAAGCCAAGAAAAAGAGCATTATTATTCGAGATCCTTAAAATGTCGGGTTGTCGAGGTGAGTGTAGTTGGAGACTCGAGAAAGGATTAGATGCTTTTTCCGATTTTGTTGATATCAATTATTATATTGTTAACAGGTTGTCATAGGGTTATTGTATCGAACCTCCATGAAGGACTTATTGGTAAGAACCGGTAAGTTATCACATTGAAACATTGAACATGGCATCATTGATATCGTCATTGTTAGTGTTAAGATATTTTAACGTAAAAATCTCGACCATTAAATATTTGTTAGTGTCATTATCATATACATTGTATGTTGACATAGGCATAACTATAGCTATTAAATATAGGCATCGTCATTGTCATCAAGTTTTTTATACTGAAATGTTAGTTATAGATATTGATATTGGAATATTAATTACTGACATAGATATTGAGACATTAATCATTGATTGGGATATTGAAAATATTGATCATTAACATTGTCACTGAAATATCGACATTGTTATTTCTATATGCATTGCTATAAATATTATCATTGGAAATAATAATTGTTATTGTTATTGTTATCGAAACATTGACATTGAAACATTGATCATTGATATTATTATTCGAAATATTGCATATTGATATTGCTATTGAACCTTGGATTCGAAAGGACATTGGATACAGTTGACATGCCATAGAATTCATGAGCTCTTTGGTACGGGTGGACTACGGTCCTTGGGCTATAGCCTTTATTGTGGCGAGGCGGAAGGATGTTTGTGTTATTGGACAAATGGCGAGGAGGAGGGACTAGACCATTTATTGATTTGGCGAGGCGAAGGAATTCGTGTATCTACTATCTTATTTCGATCAAGGAAATACTATTAAAATATGTCAAGAATATTTTCTTAAATATTGTCATAGTATTGATTTCATTATAGCATTGACATTAACATGGCGTAGGTATTATTAAAATAATGTCATCGTCCTAGCATGTTATGAGTTGCATTATCATCATAAACATCCAAGGGAGAGTGTTATGAATATTTATCTATGTGGATGTCTATCATGATAAGAATATTATGACGGATATTTGATTTACTTTATTATTAAGAATGTTATCTTAATTAATTAGAGTTTAATATATTATGTACTTCTTATGCCTATAAATAGATGGTTTGATGAAGGTATTGTACACATGTCTATATTTGAGAATAATACAAATTTCCTTCTTTCTCTCATCTCTTTATTCTTTTACTCTTGTTCGTTCTTCTACGTTGTTTTATTCACAACAATTTCTTTATTATTTCTTTCCTCCTTTTTTGGGCTTTTAACTCTAATACACATCATCATCATCATAAAAAAAGTGAAAATCTAATGACAACACACAATACTTGAAAAAATTCCAAATTAATTCTTTCAAGGTTCAATTAAAATAATAAAGCTTCCAACACTTCAATTTAACTTTAAATATCATGATTCCATCAAAATCTCCAATTCTCATATCCAAAGAACTCAAGAAGTATATTAGAAATTTTCATATATAAGATCCAATTTCAACAGTTTCACCATCAAATGAAAGCTTAAATGATGGAGAACAACCTAAACACTTCAAATAATTTTTTTTCTAAACTTTTCTCCCTAATTTCCATTTATGCCGAATTGATCCCACTATGGTCACACTTGAATTTTTGCTTCAATTAACTCATTAAAGCATGTAGATCAATTATTCCTTCATAACCAATACCAAAATTCAACCTCAATCTTCAAACCCCAACTGAGCCCTAAACTTTAATCTTGGAATTCTATTGAAATTACATAGAATCCAACTTCAATCTAACATGGAAAAACTTAATTATCATCCAATCTTTCAATTACTAAGCTTAAATCAATCAAATCCTTAAACTCTAAATCATTCCTCTTCAAAAATTCAAAAGTATCCTTCAACTATTCCATGCAAATATTATACCAAATGATAGCGAATTTAAAGGAGAACAATGTTGTATTTCATGAACTAATCTTGAATCCAACTCTAAATACTTAAAAATTGAACTTGATAATTTTTTTTCTCCCCAAAACCTCACGGCAGCAAAACCCAAGGAAACAAGATTTTTCTTCTTTACATTGGTTTAAAATAATGCCAATTGTCCTTTTTAATAACATTTAAACTAAAATATCCCTTAAATAGCAAAGTTACAACTTTACCCTTATAATTCAAGGCTCTAAATCATGCCACGTGTCATCATTCTTCATCCAATGACCTAAATTTAATCTTCATTTACTAGTTTACAAGTTTTCCCTTGAAATAGCTAATTTTCGATTTTTCCCTTGATTTAATTTACAATCTTGCCCTGTCTAATCCAATGGCTAAGATTTAACATGGAAATTTAACTTAAATCCAATGGTTAAAATTATTTCTTGAATTTTTATTTGATCCGATTTACTGAAAATTCCCAAAACTTTAATAATTAATTTCCTTTCATCCCAAATCCCGTATCGACCAAGTGATTTCATTTACAACCCACTTCTCATAGGTAAACTATCTATTTACGGAATAAAAATTGTTTTAGGGAAAATTACCATATTTGCGCCAAAATTTTCTCAACTTTTCACTTTAGCGACCAAACTTTAAAAATTTACGTTTTAGTCACTAAACTAATACCACCAACTTTTAATTCTTTATGTTTTGGTCACTAACCAAATATTGGGGTATTAAACTATCCATGGATAGAGGTAAGTCTATACGAGTCACTATAAATGCTAATATATGAGAATATTTGTGGTAAATGAGATTAACAAATGGTTGATGCATATGGTTGTTATACATTATTTGTTTTGGAAACAAATGTGAAAATGCTTGGTTAATTAAGCATGTTTTGAAAATAAAGTGGTTCATGGTTTTCAAATGAATCAATGTTTTGAGTAAGAGCATCATCGTTATGCATTTGTGCTTACGCTCTCTTTTTCTCAGTGATGCGGAGTAATAGAGTTGAGGGGCAACATTGGTTCAGAAAGAAAGGTCCAAGAACAAGACATTTACTTGAGTATAGAAAACTAGTTTTAATTCGGTCAATAAGGCAATATGTTACCATGTTTTGGGGGATTTGTAATCTAGTTTTTAATGGTGTTGTAGTGAATTATATGTTGTGGTTTGATGGATTAGATTGATGAAGTTTGTGGCTTGATTGTTGATGACATGCTTATACGAGTTTATGCGTTATAGCTTTCATAGTATGCATATGGTTTAAAAATGCCTATGTTTACATTTGGGTGATTCTAGCTTGTTTTAAATGATTCTAATAGGTTTTTGATGCAATGCCTAAGTTGAGATATGCCTTAAATTCCTTTTCGGAATTTGAGTTGGATTAAAATAGGAAGCATGCCTCTAGTGTTGTGTTCTTGTAGGATTTGCCTTTAGTTATTCATGCTTCTTTGAGCTTTTAGCTTGTTTTAATGCTTGATTTATTGGTATCTAAGTTTAGGTTTGGTTGATGTATGATTGAAGCACCAATTGGATTAAAAACTAGCAAAAATGCAAATTTCATGTCCAGAGGTATCGGTACACGGGGTAGTGTATCCATTCTGGTATGTGTAATTTTGGCCTGGGTATCGGTACGGGTTTTAGCTACTTTAATTTTAAGAAATCGGCTCGTAGCCCGAGTATCGGTACGCCTAGGGACCGTATCGATACAACCCCGTGTATCAATACATCTAGGGGACGTATCGGTATGCATGGGCATTATCTCTGTTAATGTGATGTTAAAGATTTTTTATTCTTTCATTTTGGTCTTGGACTCTTGTGAATGCAATTGGATGAGTATGGATGATTGTTTTCAGCTAAAATTTGATGAGTATGCATATAACCTAACTAATTGAGGGTTGGTAACTTAAGTTTTTACTAAGTCCTTATATTATTCAAAATTTACATTTTAGTCCCTAAAATGCGAGTTTATGCAATCGAGTGTATTTTTGGTGTCCATTTCTTTTGAGATTTCATATGCTGCCAGTATGCGCACTCTAGGTTAATATGTTGCACCTAGAGAAGATAAAAAGAAAAAAATGGATCGTATCTTATGTAATCGTTTCGGGTTTGATTCGACAAGTCCAATATAGCTTACTCGGTTCGGTCAGGCGTCTAAGCGGGGTCGAGGAGGTTATATTTGGTGGTATCAAAGCCATGTTTGTGATTGTTGGATGTTGTTCATGGTTGCTGGATCGATATGTTGTTGAATTCATATAAATTTATGTGTGATGTTGATGATATTTGCTGTGATAGGGTATAATGGGAACACATTCCTTGTTACCGTGGTTTTAGAATGATTTTGGCAAGTTGTCTTGGATCACTTGATGAGCCTATGCCCCAATTGTAAGGTTAAAATACTGATAATAAATTTTATTCTTGAATGAGAATGGTTTGTTCAAAAATTAATCCTGAGCTCAATAAGCGTTGATTGGAATTTGATAGAGGAATATAAGTGAATTGTGATTTTGAGTTGAGTTGAGTTGGTCCTCGGTCGAGAATGGTTAAGCATGACCTTCGAACTTGAGTGACATCGTTCTCCTCCGTGAGTATATAGGTGGCGTGAGTCACCTGTTTTGGATATTAAAAGTGGTTTTTACCACTTACGTCGTTAAGGTGTTTGCTCGTAAAGATGAGAATAACGTGAAGTGTTGTAAAATGAAGTGTGTACACCTTTGGGTGTCATAAGTTAGATGATAACATCAAGTCTAGAATTTGTGCTCGAGCTTTGTTTCATAAATCTGCTCCGAGATTCTAGTGAGAATTTTGGGAGTATTGATTATTAAGAGGGTACTGATGCATGCATCAAGCAAGGAAGTTGATGCTCAGGATCAAAACCTGACCAGTGATGTTGATTGTTAGGGAGAAATGACAGTGTCCTAACATCTTTTCCATGAGGGTGATCATGGGATAAATTTTCTAAGGCATTGGGTTGACTTTTGTTTTCGAGAGTTAGAGTGCGCAACGGTACCGTGAAATCTTATAGTCTGGTTAAGGAAAGCTCGCTTAATATTCTTTTCTTTTCGAATGCATCTTTTGGTGGGATATGGTTTCACAAAGTTATGCATACTGTGGACGGTATCCATTTGAGTGTGTGGAGGTTGCGAAGATCGAATTTGATTCTTGCGGTGGAGTTTGGCCAAGAATGGACCGAACTGTGTTGATGAGATTTTTGGTTTGTGGAAACTCAAGTTTTAAGGATGTTCAGAATCTTTCCCTGAAGTGCTTTGAGGGAATTTCATATGTTGTCCTATGGTTGCGAAGTTGAGTTCGACATCAACTTTTGACCTCAAGGTTATGAGCCTTGCGAGCTACCAAACTGCTCTATCCCGCGATGAAAAGAAACCAAACTAATGGACAAACAAAGATTGAATGTGCCCCTCTTCCATATATGTACAAATAGAATAGCCTATTTATACAGAATGGTAAAGCGGCCCCTCTATGATCATCGATCATAGAAATAAATACAAAAATGAAGGGATATTTTAATCCTTACTAAATTGATCTTGTTGCCCCTGGCAACAAACATGTGTGAACCATTTCACAAAGTATGTGTCATGTTAGTCCAAAGTCTCGATAGTTAGCTCTCGGTCTTCCGGTCGAAAAGCAACACCGACGAAGACGTGTGGGTGCACTATTTCGCGGTGAGGATTGTAACTTTCCATGAATTTTCCATTTCTCACTCAACGACAGAACTTTGCTTATTTCTTTTTTTGAGGATCGACGAATCAAATGATATTTTTTTCCAATTTTTGCCTCTTCTTCTCCCTATGAATCAAACTTATCTTTGCCATAATGGTTCAATTCCTATTATTATCAATGATACAAGTCGGATCCTCGATGTAGAAATAGAAGGGGGCATAACCCCTTTCTCCATCGAAAGAGATGGTGTTATCGCAGATACAACGCATAACATAAGGAATTAACCAAATTTGCCCGATTTAGAGGCAATCAAGAAAGCCTCATAAGTAAATATATAACCTACAGAAAAGTAGGCTAATCCAACCAATATTGCTTGCACAATAGAAAGAGCCACTAGTTTATCTCTCCATTGAATTAAATTAGCTAAAGGTGTGCGTTCATGAGCCCATGCTAAAGTTTCAATCAATTCTTGCCAATATTCGCGCCAAGAAATTAAGGACATAAATCTGGTAGCCCAAACAAGATGTCCAAATAAGAACATCCACGTCCAAACTGATAAACTATTCATTAAACTGGAAGATTTATTAAACTGTGAGACGTTACCCTGCCGTAATGTGATGTGTTTCCAATAAAAATAAAAAGTAACCCATCCAATGGTATTTAACATCCAGAAAACCACCAAATAAAATGTTCCCCACACTGAAAGATCACAAGTACCGCCTCGTTCCAGACCATCGCAAGGAAAACTATAACCTAAATCCTTTTTATCCGGCATTAACTTGGAACCGCGCGCATCTAAAGCGTCTTTTACTAAGATCAATGTAGTTGTATGTAAACCTAGAGCAATATCATGATGAACCAAGAAGTCTCCATGACCTATTGTTAAGAATAGTGAATTACTATTTTCATTAACAGCATTTAACTAGCCAGGAAACCATATGCTTCGACCCGCATTTGAATGATGGGCCATTCGTTGAAGATAAAAGTACATCGAACCTATATGAAGTTATACCATGAGCAGATTGGATCTATTGGGAAAATATGGGTTCGATCAAGATTTGTTTCTCTGGAGTCCCAAAAGCAAGCATGACATCATTATGGACATAAAGTACCAAAGTATGGAATCCCAGAAAGAGGTTGGCCCAACTTAAATGAGATATGATAGCTTCTTTATGGTCTAACATTCTTGCCAATACATTATCCTCATTTTGTTCCGGATTGTAATCTCTAATAAAAAATATAGCTCCGTGGGCAAAAGCTCCTGTCATGATGAATCATGTGATGTATTGGTGATGGGTATATAATGCAACTTGAGTAGTAAAATCATGTGCTATGAACGCATAAGCAGGTAAAGAGTACATGTGTTGAGCTACCAAGGACGTAATAACCCTAAAGAAGCTAGAGCAAGGCCTAATTGAAAATGAATCGAATTGTTAATTGTGTCATAAAGACCCTTATGCCCACGCCCCAATTGTCCTCCCGAAGGAATATGTGCTTCTAAAAGATCTTTTATACTATGACCAATTCCAAAGTCAGTTCTATACATATGACCAGCAACGAGAAAAAGAAATGAAATAGCTAAATGATGGTGTGCAATATCAGCCAGCCATAAACTTTGGGTTTGTGGATGGAATCCCCTAAGAAGGGTTAGAACGACAGTTCCTTATCCTTGGGAGGTACCAAATAAATGACTACTTGAATCAGGGTTTTGAGCATAAAGATTCCACTACCTTGAAAAAAATGGGCCTAACCCTTGTGGATGCGGTAATACATCTAAGAAATTATTCCATTGAACATATTCCCCTCGGGATCCAGGAATAGCGACATGGACTAAGTGCCCTGTCCAAGACAAGGAACTTACTCTTAATAGTCCTAACAAATGATGATTGAGACGAGATTCATCATTTTTGAACCACGAAATGCTCGATTTCCATTTCGGTTGTTGGTGTAACTAACCCGCTATTAAGGATAGAGCAGAAAGAAATAATAGAAAAACAACTCTACTATAAAGATCTTCATTAGTATGTAACCTGATTGTATACCACCACTAATAAACACCAGATTAAGCGATATTCATTAGGCCAGAAGCACCCCCTCTAGTAAAAGCGTCAACGGCTGGTTGACCTAAATGAGGATCCCAAATTGTCAAAGCAATCGGTCTTACATGTAAAGGATCATGTACCCATGCCCCAAAATTTTTGCTTCTCACTCCGGTTCATGTGTTTTGATGATGTATAATGCTGGGTTTTTTGCTAGAAGTTGTCCGAGTTGATTTTTCCAATGTTTTTTGTTTGTGTCGGAAATGTTTTGATAGGCAATTTGATTGGTTTGTTGAATCTTTGTTTTCCAGCAAGTTAGAGTGTTGAAAATATCTCTAATCCTCTATTTTGGGTTGGTTAGAAGCAACAGTGGAAGATCCGGAATTGTTGGATACATTTGTGAGCGAATCAGGAAGCTAGAAAAGTGTTCCGGCTTGGTTTTGGTAATCGTTGGTGAGTGGAAATGTTTTTATTGCCTTAAAAAGGTTGAAGAAGCATTTTGTGAGTTTGGGTTGGGCCGTTAGGCCAATCCAATCCCAAGATTAAGTTTTGAGTTATTTCAGTACTTTCGTCGTTTTGCATGTTGATCATGTCTTGACCATGAGCATATCATTTTAAATGATGTTTTCCACTATTATTGTGCATCAAATGCATGTTTATTTTATGAGAATACCATGTGATTTATGAAAGTGTTGCTTGAGTTCATGCTAAGCATGGGCTTGTGGTTATGGTATTTTGGATGTGCTTGAGGAGGTGTTTATCCCCGGTGTAAATCAGTGGAATGAAATGTTGCGATGAGTATATTGATACATGGGTTATATCGGATAGATTGGTCGATCAATAGGATGTGAAGTGAACTATATATATAAAATTCATGCGTGAGATAAATTTTTCAGTTTCAAAATAGGGGTTGTGCTATTGTGATGCGAGTGATAGGGGTTGTGCTATCACCAACGGGAAATGCGGGTTGTGGCATCCCGGCTGAAGTGAGATTGTGGTGAGGGTTGTTTCACCATGTAGCTTGATGGGGTTTTTCCATCAAGGTGTCTGCTTATCCGAGCAACGTGTCAATGATGTCGGTGTACTCATTCACTTATGGTTTTAAAATGAGCTTGGTAAACTCATATGGTTATGTTTATATGCTTGGAGCATGTGGATTGAATTGGAGCCTATAGGCTTGGTTTGCATATGTGGTTTACATATAGTTTATGCATGGTTGATGCATGTTTCGTGCCTATGTCATGTGTTGTTGCATTTTCTTATACTTTATTTAAGTATGGTTTGTTGGAAAGGAAATGATATGCGAAAGTGGTTTTAAGAAAGTGTTTTGGTTTCCAAAATGAATTTTGTTTTTGAAAACTGCATTGTTTGAGTGTGTTTTGAGCCCCACTCACTAATCTTCAAAGCTTACGCTCTCTTTTCCAACAATGCAGATCTGTAGGCTATCTTGGAAGGAAACAATGCAAGGGAGGGGATCCAAGTGTCCGCTTCAAGCTCAAGTATGGTTTTGTTTGGATAATATTGTGTGTGGCAAAGGGGATAGACCTTGTTTTTTGTTTTGGGAGTGTTTTGTAAACTTCTTGTGTTGATAGCATGTTTGTTATGCCTTGGTCGACTTGTTTATACCTTGAGCTTTATGGTTTTAGCTTTCTAGCTTGTTTTGCTTAATGCATGGATCTTGATGTTTGTATCTTGTCGTTTGTTAAACATGAGATGGACCTCTTGCTTGAATGTATGTTTGATTGCTTGATCTTGGTGTTTGTATGCCTATCTTGTTGTTATGTTGTTGCTTGTGTTGATTGGAACCAAGGGAAATGACCTTGGAGATGCTTGGCCTGAAGTTTTCTTGTTACTGCAGTAGGGTGTTACGAAACGGGCTCGAAGGTTTCGAAACGGCCCTTGTTTTGGCCTTTGCGTTTCAGAACGAGTGTCGAAACGGGCTTTGCAGGGCCGGAACGGGTCTAAGCTGTTTCGAAACGAAAGCTCTCTGGGCAGACCCGTATCGATACCTGAGAGGGTGTTCTGAAACAGGGGTCGTTGGAAGTTAGTTAAGAACATCTTTGAAGTTATTTTTCTTGCGTTTTGGTCTAAGCTTAATGTGCTATCAATTGTGTTTGATTGTGGGCTTGTTTTGAGTTTCATTTTAGCATGGAAGTATGAAATGAGACTAATTCCATAGGGATCACCTTCATTTAATCATAGGTCTCTATTTTATGCTAGTTTTTCATTTTGGTCCCTGGTTGCTCGGTTGATCATTCGGTGCTCGTTTTGTTGTGTTTCTTCCGCTGTGTGTTCTTGAAATATAAGGTTTAACCCGAGCATCTAGAAAATATATTAATCAATGCGTTTAAGGATGTTAATCAGAGGGAAATCTCTGGATTTTTCTTTGGTTAGTCTTGTGTGATCCGCTCGATACGGTCTGGTGGCTAGGCCGGGTCGAGGGGGTTACATCTGTTGGTATCAGAGCCAGGTTCGGAAAGTCTTGCATTGGTTGTCGTGCAAACAAAAAGGTAAGTGAGGTAAGTGTGCTTGTTTGTGGTGTTTGCTTGTTGTGTAAGATACCCATTGCCACATACTATTATCGGGAAAATTTTTGTAAAATACTTGAGCACCTTAGACCCTTGGCGTTGCTGACTCGAATCATTTCCTTTTGTTTTATTTGTTCCTTTTGTAGAATTGTATTTGTTTATCCTGGCTAGACCTAGAAGAGGTCAGATGGTGGTGAGCCACGGGAAGATCCGGTTGAGGATGTCGGGCATCCGCAAGAGGGAGATTTACCTCTTCCGATTGGTGGAGCAGATGTGCGAGGTGAGGAGCCTCGTGGTGGGCAGGGACAGGCTGGAGCTGATATGACCCCGTTGATTCAGGCTATTGTTGAGGTTTTTCAATCTGCAATGGCTGAGTTGCAGTTGGCTGCACCGCAGCAGGGATGGGTTGCCAGATTCCGTAGTTTGGGCGGGGTAGAGTTCCATGGGTTAACGCTCGAGGGAGCGGAAGCATTGCTAGTGAGTACTACGAGGGTTTTGAGTCAGATGGAGTGTAGTGATGCACGGAAGCTTGGTTGTGTGGTATCTTTGCTTCAAGGTGATGCATACGTTTGGTGGACTACGATCACCGCGGCCATTGCTACCGCAGATATCACTTGGGATTTCTTCTGTTCCGCCTTCTAGAAGAAGTATCTAGGGCTGAGATATCATGATAAGAAGAAATGTGAGTTCATGGCTTTGGTTTAGGGAAGCATGACAGTTTTGGAGTATGAGATCCAGTTTGTCAGATTGAGTCAGTATGTGGCCGAGCTAGTTCCCACTAAGAGGGAATGTGGTGAGAGGTTTCGATATGGATTGACTGAGGGAGTAAAGAATTACATGTTGGTTGTTGATTATTCAAATTTTGATGTGTTGGTCGCCCGAGCCAAAGATATAGAGCATAGTTTTGGTTTGTCTGCTAGAAGAGGCAGGTCCAGTTCAGGGAAACGGCTTGCGGAGTGGAATCGTGATCGTGCCAAGGGACACAAGGACAAGATGCATCATTTTGACCACAGACGTAGGGGTGGTAACCCCAGGCGTGGCCATCAAGGCTAAGGTTTTGCTCACCATGCACCCGAGTGCACAAAGTGTGGTAGATCTCATCCGAGAGAATGTTGGAGAACTTATGGTATATACTGGCATTGTGATTCGAAGGATCATCTCAAGCGAGATTCTTCCCAGC
Source organism: Hibiscus trionum (assembly GCA_030270665.1). Taxonomy (NCBI): domain Eukaryota; kingdom Viridiplantae; phylum Streptophyta; class Magnoliopsida; order Malvales; family Malvaceae; genus Hibiscus; species Hibiscus trionum. The sequence continues at coordinate 18,963,616 of BSYR01000010.1, forward strand.
TAGCTAGAGGTGGTCAGGCACCGGCACGAGCTGTCGAGTATCAGCGAGGCCGTGGGCGCGACCGAGGGAATTTTCAACCACGGAACGATGATTAGAGGAATGTGGCACATGTAGTCGCAGTTCAGCCGAAGGGAGGTGGACCAGCGAGGGTGTATGCACACAGAGAGGGCAAGAACGACACTGATGTTATCACTGGTAATTTCATGTTGCAGTCTTTGACATTGCTTTCGTTGATTGATTCTGGTTCTACACATTTTTATATTCTGAGTGAGCATGCTAAGATGTTGGACATACCCTATGAGATTCTTGACGTGGGTATGAGTGTGACAAGTTAATTTGGCGAGACAATTGTGGTCAGAAAGATGTATCGGAGGTGTCCGTTGATAGTTCAGGGTCACGTGTTTCCGGTTGACATGATGGAGTTGCCGTTCTACATGTTTGATGTGATTTTGGGAGTGGATTGGTTATTAGCACACAAGGCTAAGGTAGATTTCGAGACTAAGCGAGTGAGGTTGAGGTTATCAAACGATTACGATGTGGTGGTGGTTAGTGAGAATGTAAAGTACTTATCCAACGTTGTTTCTGCTATGGAGGCTCAGAAGATGATGGATCAGGGATGTCAAGCATACTTAACCTATGTGATGAATCCGGATATGAGTATAGTTCGACCAAAAGACATTATAACAGTTTGTGACTTTCCTGAGGTATTTTCAGAAGAGTTGCTTGGTTTGCCACCAGATAGAGAAGTCGAGTTCGTTATTGAGTTATATTCTGATTCTGCTCTTGTATCGAATGGCTCCGAAAGAGTTGAAAGAACTGAAGACTCGGCTTTAGCTGTTATTAAATCGTGGTTTTATCCGTCCGAGTATATCGCCCTTGGGTGCACCGATACTGTTTGTTAAGAAGAAAGACGGAAGTATGCGTATGTGTATTGATTACCGTCAGTTGAATAAATTAACTGTGAAGAACAAGTATCCTTTACCGAGAATAGATGATTTGTTTGATCAGTTATGGGATGCGTCAGTGTTTTCAAAGATAGACTTGAGATACGAGTACTATAAGTTGAATGTAAAGGAACAAGACATACTGAAGACAACTTTTTGTACACGTTATGGACACTATGAGTTTTTGGTAATGCCGTTCGGATTGACTAATGCATCAACTGCGTTTATGGACATGATGAACTGTGTGTTTCATGAGTTCCTCGATCAGTTTGTTGTGGTGTTCATTGATGATATATTGATGTATTCACGAATTGAGGAAGACCATGATAGGCATTTACGACTTGTGTTTAAGACTTTGCTAGACAAATAGTTGTACGCGAAGTTGAGTAAATGCGAGTTTTGGATTAGAGAGGTAGTCTTTCGAGGTCATGTTGTATCAGCAGATGACATTAGAGTTGATCCTAAGAAAGTGGAAGTTGTTGTGAATTAGAAGCAACCGAAGTTCGTGACTAAGGATCGTAGTTTCCTAGGCTTAGCGGGCTACTACCATCGATTTGTAGAAGGGTTTTCAGAGATAGCTGCTCCATTGACGAAATTGTTACAGAAAGATGTCAGATATGAGTGGACAGAAGCGAGACAGATAGCTTTTGATCGATTGAAAGATGCTTTGACTAGAGCACTCGTGTTAGTGCAACCGGTAATAGGGAAAGATTATGTGATTTACAGTGATGCATCGTATGTAGGTTTAGGGTGTGTATTGTTGTAAGATGGGAGAGTTGTTGCATATGCATCGAGACAGTTGAAGATTCATGAAAAGAATTTCCCCACGCATGATATTGAGTTAGCTGCGGTTGTTTTTGCTTTGAAGGTGTGGAGACACTATTTGTATGGTGAGAAATGCACAGTGTATATCGATCACAAGAGCTTGAAATATTTGATGTCTCAGAAAGATTTGAATCTCTAACAACGTAGATGGCTTGAATTGTTGAAGGACTATGATCTTACTACTGAGTACCACCCAGGTAAAGCCAATGTGGTAGCCGATGCTTTGAGTAGGAAAGTGACAGTTGAGCTTCGAGCAATGTTTGCCAGATTGAGTTTATCACATGATGGTGGATTGATTGCCAAATTACAGGTGAAACCTTCGCTAGTACAGTTGATCCGTAAGAAACATTTGCAAGATAGTTATTTGGCTTCACATGTTCAGGACATTGCGGAAGGTAAATTGACCGAATACATTTTCAGTAATGATATTGTTTTGTATTTCAGAAATAGAGTTTTTGCGCCTAATGATACCAATTTGAGACGCACCATTTTGAGTGAAGCACATACTAGTCCGTTTGTTGTGCATCCGGGTAGCACGAAGATGTACCGAGACTTGAAGAATGATTATTTTTGGGTTGGTTTGAAAAAGGATGTGGCTGAATTCTTGAGTAAGTGTATGATCTGGCAGCGAGTGAAGGCCGAAAATCAGTTTCCGTCAAGATCATTACAGCCTTTGCGGATTCTAGAATGGAAATGGGAGAGAATAACTATGGATTTTGTATCGGGTTTGCCGTTGACTCCTTCGTGAAGGAATTCAGTTTGGGTGATAGTGGATCGACACACCAAGAGTGCACATTTCCTAGCCGTTAATTCGATTGATTCTTTGGATAAATTGGTTGATTTGTATATCCGTGAGATAGTGAGACTGCATGGTGTGCCGAAGTCGATTGTATCAGATAGAGATATGAGGTTCACATCGAGGTTTTGGGGTTGTTTTCATAGTGCATTGGGTAACCGATTGAATTTCAATACTTCGTATCATCCTCAGTCAGATGGTCAGTCAGAGCGAGTAATACAAGTGCTTGAGGATATGTTGCGCTATTGTGTTATTGATTTTCAGGGTTCGTGGGAGAAACACATGTCGTTGGTTGAGTTTGCTTACAACAACAGCTATCAGGCTGGTATTCAGATGGCACCGTATGAGGCTTTGTATGGTAGAAGGTGTAGGACTCCTGTTTGTTGTGCAGAAGCCGGACATAAATTGGTATCATTACCTTATATGCTTAAAGGTAATACCGAGAAGGTGAAGTTGATATGTGATCGCTTGAAAGCAGCAACCGATCGACAGAAATCTTACGCGGATTTGAAGCGTTGAGAAGTTGAGTATGTCGTGGGTGAGAAAGTCTTTTTTAAAGTATCTCCGTGGAAGAAAGTGATGTGATTCGGTAGAAAAGGTAAACTGAGTCCGAGATTCATTGGTCCGTATGAGATTGTTGGACGAGTTGGTCCTGTTGCTTATAGATTGAGTTTGCCTCCGGAACTAGAGTTGATTCATGATGTATTCCACGTTTCAATGCTTCGAAAGTATAGATCAGATTCTTCGCATGTAATGCCTATTGAAGAAATTGAATTGAATCCAGATTTGTCGTATGATGAAGAGCCGATTGAGATATTAGCTTCGGACAACAAAGTTTTGCGTGGTAGATCCATTGAATTAGTCAAAGTGAAGTGGTGACACCGAGGTGTTGAAGAAGCCACTTGGGAGAGGAAAGACAACATGAAGCTTCAGTTTTCGAATGTTTTTCCATCAGGTAAATTTCAAGGACGAAATTTCTTAAGTGGGGGAGATTTGTAACATCCTGGTTTCGGATCTAGAAGATTCGGTAAGGTTTCGAGGTCCGAAAGGTCGGTGTTGGGAGTTGTGGGTGAGTTCAGGGAAAGTGGTGTCTGGATGGTTGGAAATATGTGAAATAAATTTCTAAAATCCTTAAATATTATATATAAGGATTTGGTTAAAACAATTTTGGAAAAACGATTTTCAAACCATGACATTTCGGTCTAGTGACCAAAATGTAAAGATTGCAAAATCTGTTTTAGTGATCATTTTGTAAAAGAGTCAAAACATAGAATCTATAAGCAGCTAAATTGTCTGGGCCAATATAGTTATTTTCCCCTTTATTTTTGACTATTTAAATATTTTAAAAAGGGTTTTATAATTAAAACTAAAAGGCTTTCTCTTATTTCCTCATTTCACGTTAAAACTCCATTTTGAAGCTCTTCTCATTTTCTCTTCATCCGAACAAATATCTAGGCTTAATTTCTCAAAGGTAAATGATGTTTCTTATTGATTTAATGCTTTCAAAAGGTTTTCCTATCCTCTATCTCTAAAACCCATGTTTTATTTCTAGTTTTCTCAGGTGTCCTTTGCTAATCAAGGGGGAAATACTATCATTGGAGGTGAGCAACGAAATTCTCCTCTGATGTGAGGTTATTTATTGATATTCTCATATTTTTTATTCTTTTATTAATTAAGGTTAAGGTTTTCCTAAAGATTCCTAATAAAAATTTGGTAAAATGAGCTCTTTAGGTTGATTTTCGTTGAGATCTGTTAAAGCTGGGTTTAATGTTGTTTTTTGCTTTGTTTTTGGTGTGGAATAATGTTGAGATGATGGATGAATGATAGGAATCCCGAAATTTGGTTTTGTGTTAAAGTTTGATGGGTGAAAAAGTGAGTTTTTGAGTGAGTTTTGTGGTGAATCAATAGTTGATGGTATTCTGATGTTGGATTGATGTTTTTAGATGTTTATTCATGTGTTTTGATGATGTATAATGCTAGGTTTTTGCTGGAAGTTATTCGAGTTGAGTTTTCCAATGTTTCGGAAATGTTTCGATAGGAGATTTGATTGGGTTGTTGAATCTCTGTTTTCCAACAAGTTAGAATGTGGATAAAATATCTAATCCTCTGTTTTTGGTTGGTTAGAAGCGGGGGTGGAAGATCCGGAATTGTTGGATACATTTGTGAGCGAACCGAAAAGCTATAAAAGTGTTTCGTCTTGGTTTTGGTAATCGTTGGTGAGTGGAAAAGTTTTTAATGCCTTAACAAGGTTAAAAAAACATTCTGGGATTTTGGGTTGGGCCATTAGGCCAATCCAACCTCAAGAGTAAGTTTTGAGTTATTTCAGTACTTTCGTCGTTTTGCATGTTGATCATGTTTTGACAATGAGCATATCATTTTAAATGATGTTTTTCCACTGTTGTTGTGCATCAAATGCATGTTGTTTTTGTCCCATGAGAATACCATTTGATTTATGAAAGTGTTGCTTGAGTTCATGCTAAGCATGAGCTTGTGGTTATGGTATTTGGGATGTGCTTGGGGAGGTGTTTATCCCAGTGTAAATCAGTGGAATGAAATGTTGCGATGAGTATATTAACACATGGGTTATATCAGATAGATTGATCGATCATTAGGACGTAAGGTGCACTATATATATAAAATTCGCGCGTGAGATAAATTCTTCGGTTTCACAATAAGGGTTGTGCTATTGTGATGCGAGTGAAAGGGGTTATGCTATCACCAACGAGCAATGCGGGCTGTTGCATCTCGGTCGAAGTGAGATTGTGGTGAGAGTTGTTTCACCATGTAGCTTGATGGGGGTTGTTCCATCAAGGTGTCCTCTTATCCGAGCAACGCATCAATGATGCTGGTATACTCAATCGCCTATGGTTTTAATATGAGCGTGGTAAACTCATATGGTTATGTTTATATGCTTGGAGCATGTGGATTGCATTGGAGCCGATAGGCTTGGTTTGCATATGTGGTTTACATATGGTTTATGCATGGTTGATGCATGTTTCGTGCCTATGGAATGTGTTGTTGATTTGCTTATACTTGATTTAAGTATGGTTTGTTGGAAAGGAAATGATTTACGAAAGTTGTTTTAAGAAAGTGTTTTGGTTTCCAAAATGAATTTTGTTTTTAAAAACTACATTGTTGTAGTTAGTTTTGAGCCCAGCTCACTAAGCTTCGTAGCTTACGCTCTATTTTCCAACAATGCAGATCCGTAGGCTATCTTGGAAGGCAACAGTGCAAGGGAGGGGATCCAAGTGTCCGCTTCAGGCTCAAGTATGGTTTCGTTTGGATAATAGTGTGTGTGGCAAAGAGGATAGACCTTGTTTTTGGTTTTGGGAGGGTTTTGTAAACTCCTTGTGTTGAGAGCATGTTTGTTATGCCTTGGTTGACTTGTTTATACCTTGAGCTTTATGGTTTCGGCTTGCGAGCTTGTTTTTCTTAATGCATGGATCTTGATGTTTGTATCTTGTTGTTTGTTAAACATGAGATGGATCTCTTGCTTGAATGTATGTTTGATTGCTTGATCTTGGAGTTTGTATGCCTATCTTGTTGTTATGTTGTTGCTTGTGTTGATTGGAACCAAGGGAAATGACCTTGGAGATGTTTGGCCTGCAGTTTTCTTGTTACTGTAGTAGGGCGTTTCGAAACGGGCTCGAAGGTTTCGAAATGACCCTTGTTTTGGCCTTTACATTTCGGAACGAGTATCGAAACGGGCTTTGAGGGCCAGAACGGGTCTATGCCGTTTCGAAATGAAAGCTCTCTGGGCGGACCCGTATCGATACCAGAGAGGGTGTTCCGAAACAAGGGTCGTTGGAAGTTATTTAAGAGCATCTTTGAAGTTATTTTCTTGCGTTTTGGTCCAAGCTTAATGTGCTATCAATTGTGTTTGATTCTGGCTTGTTTTGAGTTGCATTTTAGCATGGAAGTATGAAATGAGACTAATTCCAAAGTGATCACCTTAATTTAATCATAGGTCCCTATTTTATGCTAGTTCTGCATTTTGGTCTCTGGTTGCTTGGTTGATCGTTCGGTGCTCGTTTTGTTGTGTTTCTTTTGTTATGTATTCTTTAAATATAAGGTTTAATTCGAGCATCTAGAAAAGATATTAATCAACGCGTTTAGGGTTGCTAATCAGAGGTAAATCTCCGAATTTTTCTTCGGTTAGTCCCGTGTGATCCGCTCGATACGGTCTGGTGGCTAGGCCAGGTCGAGGGGGTTACAGATTGAGTTGCTTAAGGATTAGGACCTGACGATGGGGTATTGTCCCGAGAAGGCTAACTATGTGGCAGACGCCTTGAGCCAAAAGGTTTTTGTTCAGCTTGGGGCGATGTTTGCAAAGTTAAGTGTGACACGAGAAGGTGGTTTTCTGACTGAGTTGCAAGTTTTGTCTACATTGTCTCAAATAATTAAAGCGAAACAACCATATGATGATTTTTTGGTTCCGTATGGTAAAGATATTTCGGATGGTAATCTGACGGATTTTCATTTTGATGATAATGCGGTTTTGTGCTTTAAGGGTCAAATAGTTATGCCAAAAAAATCCAGAGTTGAGGCGCACTATTTTGACTGAGGCTCATTCTAGTCCTTTTGCTAAGTATCTTGGTGGTACAAAGATGTATCAGGATTTGAAGGAGTTGTACTATTGGGTTGGTTTGAAGAAGGATGTGGCTAAATTTGTTTCTCGTTGCATGGTGTGTCAGCTAGTTAAGGTTGAACATCAGTATCCTTTTGGATTTTTGCAACCTATTCAGATTCAAAAGTGGAAGTGGGAAAGGATTACCATGGATTTTGTGATGGGTTTGCCCTTAACATCACCCACAAAGGATTCGATTTGGGTGATCATCGACCGGTTTACAAAGTGTGCATATTTTCAGGTTGTGCATATGACGTATACGTTGGATAAGTTAGCGGATATATATGTTGCTGAAATTGTAAGATTGTATGGAGTTCCTAAGTCGATTATATCGGATAGGGATCTGCGTTTCACATCTAGGTTTTAGGAGAGTCTTCAAACGGCTTTGGGTACAAGGCTCAATTTTAGTACGTCTTATCATCCTCGAACGGATAGACAATCTAAACGTGTTATTCAGATTTTAGAAGATATGTTGAGGTGTTGTGTAATTGAGTTTCAAAGGATATGGGAAAGGCATCTACCGTTGGTGAAGTTCACTTATATGATAAAGGTTAGTTGAGTTTTCATATGGCTCTTTATGGGACTCTTTATGGCTGTTGGTATCATACACCTCTCTGTTGGGCAGAAACGAGCGAAAAGTATGATGCAGGGCTCAATTTGTTTAAAGAGTTTGAATGGGAAAGTGAAACTCATTTGTGAAAGTTTTTGAGGGGCTTTGGGTTGGTAAAGAAAAGTCATATGCGTATTTAAAGTGAAAAGAGAGTTTGAATGCGAAGTGCGTGGTAAAGTGTTTTGAAGATTTCACCTTGGAATAAGCTAATGAGAGTTCGGCGCAAGAGTAAGTTAAGCCCTAGTTTCTTTGAACCTTATGAGGTGTTGGAGCGAGTTAATCCAATTGCGTACGGCATGAGGGTACTGGTGGAGCTTGGAAAAATACATGATGTTTTCCATGTATCGATGCTTCGGGAGTATAGATCGGATCCATCACTTGTAGTGGCCGTTGAGGGGTTTGAGTTGCAACCATGGTTCGTTGTGATGAAGAACCAATAAGGATTTTGGTTTCAGGTATTAAGGTTCTCCATGGTAAAGCTTTTGAGTTGGTTAAGGTGTTGTGGCGACATCGAGGGAGTTGAAGATGCAATTTCCTGGTCTATTTCCTTCAAGTAAAGTTTGGGGACGAAATTTCTTCAGAGGGGGAGACTTGTAACACCCTAAAAATAGGGTTAGATGCTTAGGGGTTCAATCAGGTTCGGTTCGAACCAGATTAGTCGATTGAAGCTAGTTTCAGAAGTTTTGATATTTTAAAAATATGGAATTATGGATATTAAATTGAGTTATGTGATTTAAAATGTTTATAAATGTTATCAAGTATTTTGGTAATTAAATTGGAGGTTAATTAATTGGTTTAAGTGACATTGGGTTTTAGTGACCAAATTATAAATATTGCAAAACTATTTTTAATGACTATTTTGTAAATGGGTCAATACTAAGAATCCTTAGAGAGCTATATTTTCCAAATATTTTAATCAGAAAATAACCCACCTTAATCTAGTGAGAATTGACGGTTAATTGGTTTCCAAATCATTTTCCTAATGTTTTGATTTTCTTTCATTTCCTCTCTTTATTTTCTCTCATTTTCCATTTCAACTTCCAAACAAGATTCTCCAAAATTCTTTTCTGATTTTCAATGGAGAATCCATCATTTGATTTCTCTTTTGTTTCTTAATAAAACCTTATAAGATTTCCTCAATGATTTCATCAATTTCACAAGTTGAATTACAAAGAAAATCTTACGTCAATTTTGCGGGAGCTTCTTCAAAGGTGAATTTCTTTTCCTCTCTTTAAACTAAGTTTTTTTATTGATATTCCCTAGTATTCGGCTAATAATAGATTGATATTAACATGGTTTTGCAATGGATTTCAAGATTTGAGTTATAAACTGTAATTTGATGTTTTGTTTAAAGATTTGTATAAGTTGATGAAACCTGGAGATTTTAATTGGGTAATTTCATGTTTTGATAAGGTAATCATAATGTGAAATGAGATTATGAGAATAAATCCTGAAACTATTTAATTGACTAATTGTTAAATGGGTTTTTAGTGGTTTTGGGGTTGTTCTATGTGTTTTTGAGTTTCTGGAGATATGAGGATGTTTAGAAGGTGTTTTTGGTTGAGTTTTGATGTGGATTGAAGGTTAGATTCGCTAGTTTATGGTTGGGAGTTGGTAGAGCGAAGATTGATGTTGTTTTCGGTAGTTTCGGCTAGTTTTCGGAAGGGTGATGTAAAGGATGCATGGGATTGTTGTTTGGCTGTGAGTTGAAAGCGTAATGATTCATTTTCCCTATAGTTTTATGTGGTTAAAACAGGGGACGATCGAGGTGAGTTTCCTAGATGCATGCGTTACTTACCGAAGGCTCGATTCGCATCGGCGACCTAAGCGGTGCATATCGGTGAGCGTATAAACGTGTTAAAGCTCTGTAAAGGTTTGATCGGTGGAATATGGGAGTTTAGTTATAGCCTAAAAAGCTAAACTAAGCTCAAGTTTAAGTTGTTCTTACTTCGCTTGTTTAATGGTTTCAAAATTAGCTTGCGGATTTTCATGTTTGGTTTAAACATGGTTGACTTACATGTTTTGTTTAAAGCATGGATTGATTTACTTACTATAAATGCATCATTTTGGATTAATATGCAATGTTTTTCAAAGTATAAGAATGCTTATGAGCATTGAGATTTGTTCCTAAGAGGAATTTGTGGTTGTCTTTGGTAATGTGGTTTTGCATATGAAACGGTTTTGAGAATTGCATTTAAAACACTAAGTAAATGTATTTTAAAATAATGTATTGGCTATGTGACTTAATGAGAAACTATCGGATATAGTTGGCTAGCCATAGGATTAACTGCACTTAAATATTAAAATTGATCGTGTCACGGTCCCGGAGGAAAAGTTGTATAACTAGGCTACTTGGACAGTTGGGTTATCACTTGGTGTATGCGGCTTAACTAGGCAGCCAAAGTTGACGGTATCTTACAGTTTAACTAGCGAAGGTATGAGATTTGGTGGAGGTACTACCACCATGAGAAATCTTTGTATCCGAAAGTGTGGATAGAGGTAGTACAATCCATGGATAGAGGTAAGTCTATCCGGGTCACTATAAATGCCAACATATGAGACTATTTGTGCTAAATGAGATTTACAAATGATTGATGCATATGGTTGTTATGCATGATTTTTTTTTGGAAACAAATGTGAAAATGCTTGGGTAGTTAAGCATGTTTTGAAAACAAAGTGGTTTGTGGTTTTCAAATGCATCAATGTTTTGTTTAAGGGCACCTTCACTAAGCATTTGTGCTTACGCTCTCTTTTTCCATTGTTGCAAAGCAATAGAGTTAAGCATTTGTGTTTTAATTCGAATAAATTGGTTAAAGATTAATATATGGTAATGTGTAAAAAGGGATATTTTGATTAAAGCCTTAGTAATAAGTTAAAATTTAGGCAATAAGTCTAAAAATTCATACCTCCAATATTTGTTCCGTTTCCGGTAACACTCTCCGATCAGGTTCTTAACAAAGCCTGGTAGGGGGTGTTACAGGTTCAGCAAGGAAGGTCCAAGAACAAGACATTTACTTTAGTATGGAAAATTATTTTAATCCGGTCAATAAGGCAATGTGTTACCATGTTTTGGGGGAATTGTAATATGGTTTTTAAAGGTGTTGTGATGAATTATATTTTGTGGTTTGATGGATTAAATTGATGACATTTGTGGCTTGATTGTTGATGACATGATTATACAAGTTTATGCGTTATAGCTTTCATAGTATGCACATGGTTTAAAAATGCCTTTGTTTACATTTGGGTGATTCTAGCATGTTTTAAATGATGCTAATAGGTTGTTGATGCAATGCCTAAGTTTAGATATGCCTTAAATTCCTTTTCGGATTTTGAGTTGAATGAAAATAGGAAGCATGCCTCTAGTGTTGAGTTATTATAGGATTTGCCTCTAGTTTTTCATGCTTCTATGAGCTTTTGGCTTGTTTTAATGGTTTGTTTATTGGTGTATAAGTTTAGGATTGATTGATGTATGATTGAGGCGCTAATTGGATGAAAAACCAACAATATTGCACATTTTAGGTCTAGGAGTATCGGTAAATAGGGTAGTGTATCAGTACAGGTATGTGTAATTTTAGCCTTGGTATCGGTACGGGTAGAGGTGTATCGGTACAGGTATGTGTAATTTTGCCCTGGGTATCAGTTCGGTTAGAGGTTTATCGGTACGGGTTTTAGCTACTGGAATTTTTAGAAATCGGCTTGTAGCCCGAGTATCTAGATGCCTAGGGACCGTATCAATATGCCCCCACGTATCGGTACACCTATGGACCATATCGGTACGACTGGGCGTTATTTCTGTTAATGTGATGTTAAAGGTTTCTAATTCTTTCATTTTGGTTCTTGACTCTTGTGAAGGCAATTGGATGAGTATGGATGATTGTTTTGAGCTGAAATTTGACGAGTAAGCATGTAACCTGACTAATTGAGGTTTGGTAACTTAAGTTTTAACTAAATCCTTATAGTATTCCAGATTTACGTTTTAGTCCCTAAAATGTGAGTTTATACAATCGGGTGTCTTTTTGGTGTCCGTTTCTTTTGAGATTTCATCCGCTGTCAGTATGTACACCCTAGGTTAATATATTGCATTTGGAGAAGATAAAAAAATGGACCATTTCTTATGTAATTGTTTCAGGTTTGCTTCGGGGAACCCAATGTAGCTCACTCCGTTCGGTCTGGGGTCTAGGCTGGGTCGAGGGGGTTATAGATTGGACCTCAACAGGTGCTTCCTCAATCCTTGAGGAATCGTTCTTGAGTTTCTTGTCCATTTTTATTTTGGTTACTATGGCCCTCTGATATGTTGCCCAATACTTTTAATCCAAATGGCATTAGCTTGTAGTGAAATGAGTCTTAAATGATTGTAAATGTTGTTTTTTATGCATTTTGCAAGTCAAAAGAAGATTTTCTTTCGGGCTCACCTTATTAAGGTCTCGACCATCTTGAGGAATTCATCATCAAATTTCCTTTGCAACATTTCTAGTCTCATTCTTCTAAGCTTTAACTGAACAGACTTGTATTTAGGCGTCAAGATTAACTTGTGCCTAACGATGTTTGTATCTAACCCCCTATATATCCTTGTGAGACCATGAGAAGATGCCTTTGAATTCTTGCAAAAATTAAATTAGATCATGCTTGGTTTTAGCCGAAGAATTCAAACAAATCTTTACTTCTTGCTTTTCAGCTCCAGTACCCAAATGCAAAATCTCAACTTCTTGCTTGTGAGGCAGAATATGTTTTCATCATTCTCGATCAGTCTTGATAATTCCTCAGGGACATCAATTTCCTCTTCATCTTCACATTCATTTACCTCCATCAATCATGTAGACTGCTATATTTCGGGATTAGAGTCTGGTTCATTCATATAGTTAATAATAGGGGACCTGCAAAGAAATTGTAAATATGTACATATATTTGAAAAGAATGAATATTTTAGGAATGCATGTTTTCCATTTTAGAAAATTTATGTAAGAAACAAGTATCGAATACAAATAAACCAAAATAGCCTCCCTCACAAATGACCCCCAATGCTTGCACGCAAAAGCGATTGTGATGGTTCAGGGTATTATTCTGTAACGGTCCTAAAACTATAGACAATCTTGTTGTCTAACTGTCAATCTTTATTCAAGGAAAACTTTAGTGAATTTCAGCCTCGATAGTTCTTCATTTTCTTTTACCAACACAAAGACATACCCCTTCTTACTTATGTTCTGATGTTCTCATCGAATCATGAATTAAGACTATCCTATCTATGAGTTTCCTTGTTTCTTCGATCAATTGCTTGCTCTTTTCCATAGAATGTTCAATCATTTGCATGTGGAAATTAGTAGCTTCTTTTGGCCAATGTCTAGATGAACTCTGCTTTTCAAGATGTTGGTTGGATGTATTGAAGGTTTTAAAGGGTATGTCTATTCGAGGTTTCTTCCTTGGCAGTTCTTGATTCTCTATTAGTTTTACCTTGCTCTTCCTTCTCTTTCTTATCTTGACGTCTTTCAAGACTTGATTTCAAGGCAATCCAAACGCATTGGTTTCAATCAGGTGACCACTTCTTGAGTTACATATCTTAATAGGTTGACCTTCAGTGTCAACTTCCAAAATCCCTTGGTTCAGAAAGTTTTGTACCTGCCGCTTGAAAGTGTAATACTCTTCAATGTCATGATCATGAACTCCATTATAATATTCACAATGATTCTTAATAGGTTGACCTTCAGTGTCGACTTCCAAAATCCCTTGGTTCAGAAAGTTTTGTACCTGCCGCTTGAAAGTGTAATACTCTTCAATGTCATGATCATGAACTCCATTATGATATTCACGATGATTACTAATGTTGTAACAACTTGGATGATGGAGCTTTGAAGGTTTCAAATGATGCGGTGAAGCTTCAAGTAATTTGATGTAAAGTTCACGATAAGAAACATGACTGCGATCCAGTTTAATCATTGATTTTCCACTGACAGGAGCATCTTGAGCATCTATCTTTGGGGTATTCTTCAGTAAAGGAAACGTTGAAGATGTAGATATCAACACATTACTCTGCTTCTGGTAGACCCCAAACTGTAACGAATTACCCACAAAGCTTGCTGTAGATTCTGCCCTTTTTCTTTTATCCCAATTCTTCTAGAAAATGATGGTCTTTTAGAGAATCAGGGTTCTCCGTTCTGAAAACATAAATGCCCATTCTTGATAAGACCACTGACTATGTGTATCAAAACCATACAATCTTCCACAGAGTGACTGATATCTACACAGTAATAACCACAAGCATTTTTAATGCCATAAAAAGACTTATAAAACTTCAGTAGAACTGTCATCAATAAGTGATTTTGCACGAGGTATGACAAAAATGTGAATATGACATTGGAATCGAAATAATCGTCTCCATTTTCTTAGTAAACCATTCGATCTCACTATCTCGTGTTTCTGTATTCTATGCTCCTCTTTTCCTTAATAGAGTCGACTCTATTGTGAGAAAATCTCTAACCTCAATTGAGTCCCTAACTTTCATCACTTTGGAGAAACATTCTGCAAACATATATGGTTCTTTCAATCTATTGCAATGATCTTGTTCTTTAACAGTCTCATAACCTTTAGACAATACAGTTTGAAACAAACATCAAAATTATGGCTTTTACTCGGTCCTTTTGTATTTGTTTGCTTGACGATATCCATTTTAGCTCTATCAAATCATGTTAGCGCACTAAGGTTAGGAATGTCATCTCCAAAGCTTGTTTCCAAATTCTCTAAATCGTTGTTTGATACTCTGATTGTACTAGTCTGAGCCTTCTTCAGAACTGACCCTTCGAGTTGAACCTTCGTGTGAAACCAGTTTTCACTTTGATCACCAATGTTGGTATTTCCTTCTGAAACCCTTTCTTTCTTGACCTCCTTGATTCCAAGCAATGTGGTAGCTCGAGTTACCATCTCGTTTTGGGACTGATCAATCCTTTGTTCCATGCTACCCAAGCAGTCCTCAACAATTTTATGAGATTGCTTGACCCTAACAAGCCTATTCTCCATGTTTCCAGAATATTGGTTTTCAGTTTTTGCAATGTTATTTGAAAAAATGCAAGATTTTTAAAAAAACTCCATGTTATTTGAAAAAAAATGTAATGTTATTTTTAAAAAATGTAATATTTAAGCAATGTAGTGCATGAATACAAAACGCAAAATAAAACAAAAACAACAACAAAAGCAAAGGAAATGAGTTAGTACGGTGAAATAATTGTATAAACAGAAATTAAATTCCTGGAAATTAAAACAATTCATATCAAGCAAAGAAATAATCAAAAAAGTGTATTTAAAATAGCAGCACTCTAACAGCACTCTATCTAAGTCTAAGGTCTATGTCTGGCTCTAGTGGAGCGGGCTCTTAGATTATAGCATGTGGTTTTTGCTTTAGACTCTAAGTAACCGAACTATCGTTACTGTTTACTACGACAACAAGGCATCGATTAAGGAGTATACGTCCCCTTATAGCGGAGGCGTAATCTCATGGTGTATAAGGTTGGTATATCGGAAAAAAGACAAAATTCTCACACGGAGGTGACGAACCCCACTTAGGATCATGTCTCGCTCCCAGTTAAAGGAGAAGCCTAGGTAGAAGGTTTATGCATGAATGACAGTTTATATCACACAGACAAAAAAAGCATATTTTCATTCATTCCACAAACCCACCCAATAATTATTGAAGAATTAAAATTAAAATTATCATTATTAAAAGGCCAACAGGCCACAAAAACTTAATTAAGGTCTGACTCTCGAAGGTTTTTCCCAGTGGAGTCACCAAGCTGTTGAAACCATTTTTGTTTATTGGATCGAATGATCGAAATAAACCAAGAGGGGGTGAATTGGATTTTTAAAGTTCTTGATGGTGGAATTTGCAAATAAAAATTGTAGACAAGGAATTTTAGAGTGGTTCAAGTTCCAAATGAACTCTACATCCACTACCTTAGCTTCACTAAGGATTTGCAACAATTCCACTAATTGCTCTTGCCCTTTTCTAGGCTAAGGAGGTAACCCTTACAATTTTCGGTCAAATTTTCTACCCAAAATTTGACCCAATCCTCACACAATTGAAACAAAGAATTTGTTGGCTAAGCAAGTATCTCTCAATACAAAATATAGCCCAATTACAAGCACTCAACCCAATTGAAATGATAAGAATGAAAAATACAATTGGGGTTACAAGACAATAATGGGATTTAGGCACAAATGCTTGGATTTGATGTTTGGATGTTTGCTTTTGGATCAATAGTTGTTGCTGAAGCTTTTAGAGGTCCCTTTTATACCTTCTCATTGAATTCTAGCCGTTGTTGTTGTTGCATTCATCAATAGAGCCGTTGGGGATGTTATCTTCCCTCCATAAATGCAGTTTGCAACCAAGCGTTTCGAAACGCCCGACCCTATTTCGAAACAGACCAAAATAGAAAGAGCTGTTGGGGTGCATTAAAGAGCCCGTATCGAAACAGTTAGACTTGTTTCGATACGCTAAGAGCCGTTTCGAAACTTGTTTCCAAACATTTTGCCACTGTTAAGGATCGTATCGAAACGGCTTGAGATCGTTTCGATACGCCTTAACGACTTGTTAAAATTCAGTTAAAAACATTCAACGGTCATAATTTTCAAATTAGTTTTAAATCCGTTTCGAAACACTGGATGTCGTTTTGATACGGTGTCTCAATGTTCTTAAGCCGTTTCGAAACTTGTTTTGAAACACGGGTTGGCAGTGTTGAAATCGTTTCGATACCCGTTTCGAAACATGGACTCACAGTTTCAAAACTGTTTCGAAACGCCTAAGGCCGTTTCGAAACGGTGACTCGAAAATCACTGTTTTGGCTTTAAGAACACTTAGAAAACATTTGATAATTTTAGTTTTTAACTTAGGCATATTGTTTAAAACATATAGAGAGGTTTGAGGTCTTAAAAATTCGTTTTCACATTTTCAATTTAGTCCTTAGGTTCTTTAGTTATATCAAAATTAAAATATCGGTTTTACAATTTCCCTCTTTTTGATATAACAAAACCAAAGTTAGAATTTTTAAGAGTTTTGAAAATTTTGAATACATTCTAACTCCCCCTCAATTTAAGATGGGTTTTTAAAGTTTTAAAAAGATTTAAGGATTTAAATTCAAGGTTTAAAAGTTTAAAACTTAAAAACACTTAAAACATTTAAAACGAATTTTGGCTCTTAGATTACTTCTCCCCCTTTTTGTTAGATCAAAAATAATAAACAAGGCTCATAGAGAAGAGATAGGGTTAATAGCAATAATCAATAAGCAATATGCAACATAATATTAAATTCATAAAATTCAAATATCCAAAACATAAATCTTAAACAATAAGTTCAAAGCATAATCCCAAATAAAATCAAATGCATAGGTTCATAAAGCATAATGGAAATAAAGATGCAAACTTAATCTTAAAATGCATAGCTAATATGATATGACATGAGAATCCTAAGCCTCGTCGTCGTCACCATCATCATCCATGGAATCATCATCGCGCTTGGCTTGAGAACGACGAAAGTTCATCCATTGGCCATAAAAGGTGGAGAATGACATATCCATAGCCGAGTGTTGATTCTCAATGGATGTGAGTCGATTCTAATTTTCAAGGAGATGATCCTCTACGGATTGCAAGCGTGTATTGATAGCACCAAAACCTCTAGACATGTTAGTGTCCAAAGTGTTGAACCGCTCGGTAAGGAAAGTCGTGAGAGCTTCATTGTTCGCAACTAGAGCTTGTGGTTGAGGTTCAACTTGAGGTGGAGGTGCTTCCCTATCAACATGTTCCCATTGCCCATTGTTTACATAGCAAAATCCGGACCTATGGAGAGAAGACTCACCAATTTTTGACTTGCGGGGTTCTAGAGAGTCATAGGTGCAATCAAGATTAAGCTTGCTAAAGATGTGACTTAAAACAGTCCCATAAGTGAAAGATTTTAGTGCATCGGTGTCACGGAGCTTAACATTATTGACTATCTCGGCAAACATGATCTTAACAAGATTAGGGCGCTCACCACGACGAAAACATTCAAGCCAAAAATAGTCTACTTGACGAATGTGAGAAAATTTACCTCCGGATGGGCGAAGAAACCACGAGACCATCAAGTGGAGGAACCTATCGTGAGCATCCAAGGTAAGCACCGAACCGGTGTGAGAACCAAAGTGACTCTCATTCTCGATTCCTTCGCTCTTAAGAGTAAAAGTAGACTCCAAGAAAGGGATGTCAATGACAATCCTCTTTCCCAAGATAGAAGACTCAAGGCCAACCACTTCGGAGTTGTCTTCACTATTAATAAATGGAGCATTTGAGTAAAAAAGAGGAACCATGTGCTTGTAGCAAATATTCGGGATACTCAACAAAACAAGGAAGTCCCATTCTCTTAAATGGTCGAGGTAACGAAAGAGAAAGCGCTCGGAGTCAAGAAACGTGAGGTCAACAACACACACACGACGAATTTCAAACTCCTTGAAATAATTGAAATGATCCCTCATCTCTTGAGTTCGAAGACATTTTTGAAATAGCTGGGTGAGATTAGGACGAATACTCGATTCACTTGCTTGACCGGTCTTACGCTTTTTGTTAATGTTCTCCGTAGACATCCTAAAAACATAAAGCAAGCAATTTAAAAACAAGTTTAAGTGTATGCATGAGATTTCTTAATTCAATCCAATGGTAAATCCCACTTAGGTTTAAAAACAAGTTTTAAAAACAAATA
Source organism: Hibiscus trionum (assembly GCA_030270665.1). Taxonomy (NCBI): domain Eukaryota; kingdom Viridiplantae; phylum Streptophyta; class Magnoliopsida; order Malvales; family Malvaceae; genus Hibiscus; species Hibiscus trionum. The sequence continues at coordinate 18,982,129 of BSYR01000010.1, forward strand.
AACAAAACAAAAAAATTAAGAGAAAAACAATTAAAAATAGTAAAGAAAATACGAGTGAAAAAATATATATTCGAATTAAAAAAAAGAAGATTTTGAAAAAAAATTTACAAGATTTGAAAAACCCAAGTATCAAAACACATAAATTATACAAAATTAAAATTTTCTAACCTAAGATTCGAATACAAATTTAAGGAAAAAGAAAAAGATGAAAATATACCTTAAATTGGGATTTTGGATGAATAGATGAAAATCCTTGCACAAGATTGTTGATGCTTGCTTAGACTTGTGTTTAAGAGTAAAAGCCCTCAAGATTTGGTGAAAAATAATGAGGTTTAGAGGGTTTTTATAGGAGAAAACCGTTTTAGGGTTTTTGGGAGTGTTTTAATTTAAGTTAAACTTTAACATTAAAGCCCATTTAAAGCAGTCCGCTAACCCGTCTCGGAACGGTGTCGACCGTTTCGAAACGCGGGCATGAAAGTTTGACTGATTTTTCAACACCAGCTGATCGTTTCGATACGGGTTTGACCGTATCGAATCCCCATTGACTCGTATCGAAACTTGTTTCGATACACCCGTTGGCAGTAGCAAAAACGTTTTGAAACCCTTGGAAGGCGTTTCGAAACACCCTTCTCTCAGATAGAAATTTAAAGCATCCGTATCAAAACAGGTGGACCCGTTTCGATACACCTGGGCCTGGAAGTGCAGATGAGGCTCTAAAAGTGCAGAAAAATGAAATTTTCTAAGGCCTATCTTGCATGAATGACATGAATGAGCAGGAAAAACGTATGCAAACATAAACATACTCCCCCTAGCTGTAGGCATGGATGAAATTAGGAGTAAAAACACATAAACATGGCATTTCACAAGATCAAGCAATTTTAAGCACAAAAGAGGTCCTAAAAGGTCAAGATAGGCTAGTTAGACCTAACTCTCTCTTAAGGGACCAAAAACGCTCTTTGTCTAAAGGTTTTGTAAATATGTCTGCTAATTGATTTAAGGTGTCAACATACTCTATAACCACATCTTCTTTAAGGACATGATCTCTAATGAAATGATGTATTATTTCTATGTGTTTGGTTCTAGAGTGTTGGATGGGATTTTTTGTCAAACATATAGCACTAGTGTTATCACATTTAAGGGGTATGGTTTCAACTTTAATACAATAATCTAAGAGTTGTTGCTTCATCCAAAGGACTTGAGCACAACAACTCCCTAAGGATATGTACTCGGCTTCGGTGGTAGATAAGGCTACACTATTTTGTTTCTTAGAGAACCAAGATATGACCATACTACCTAGGAATTGACAAGTTCCTGAAGTACTCTTCCTAACGATTTTACATCCCCCATAATCTGCATCCGCATAAGCATGAAGGTTGAAGGTGGAGTCTCTAGGGTACCAAAGACCTAGACAAGGAGTATCTCTAAGGTACCTAAAGATTCTCTTAACGGCTATAAGGTGAGACTCTCTAGGACTAGCTTGAAACCTAGCATACAAGCAAACACTAAACAAGATATTTGGTCTACTTGCGGTAAGGTAAAGCAATGATCCAATCATAGAACGGTAAAGCTTAGAGTCAACACACTTACCTCCTTCATCTTTGTCAAGCTTTGTAGATGAGCTCATAGGTGTGGCTTAAGGCTTTGCATTCTCCAAGCCAAACTTCTTGAGCATATCCTTTATGTACTTTGCTTAATTGATGAAGGTGTCATCCTTCCTTTGCTTGATTTGGAGTCCCAAAAAGAATGAGAGCTCCCCCATCATGCTCATCTCAAATTCACCTTGCATTAGCTTAGCAAACTCTTTGCAATGACATTCGTTAGTAGAACCAAAAATAATATCATCAAAATAAATTTGTACTACTAAGTTGTCATTTTTATACCTTTTTATAAAAAGTGTAGTGTCCATCTTGCCTTTTTTCAAAACCTTTTTCAATTAAAAAGTTTGAAAGTCTTTCATACCAAGCTCTAGGAGCTTGTTTTAAACCATAAAGAGCTTTAGTGAGTTTGAAAACATGATTTGGAAATTTTGAGTCTTCAAAACTCGATGGTTGTTCCACATACACTTCCTCATTTATAAAACCATTTAAAACGCGCTTTTAACATCCATTTGAAAAAGCTTGAAATCATGATAACATGCATTTGCAAGAAACATCCTAATGGCTTCTATTCTAGCTACGGGTGCATAGGTTTCATCAAAATCTATTCCCTCTTCTTGAGTGTAACCTTGTGCTACTAGTCTAGCTTTATTTCTCACAATGTTACCACTCTCATCTAGTTTGTTCCTAAAGACCCATTTAGTTCCTATGGTAGATTGATTAATAGGCCTATCAACTAATGTTCAAACGTTACTTCTCTCAAATTGATTTAACTCTTCTTGCATAGTCATAATCCAAAAATCATCTTTCAATGCTTCTTTTATATTCTTAGGCTCTATGCATGAGATAAATGCAACATGATTCATTAGTCTAAGAGAAGATCGAGTGGTTACTCCTTTTGATGGATCACCCAAGATTTCACCATCTTTGACATAGTTGAACTCCCTTGGGTAGCTCACTTCCTTTTCCTCAAGAGCCAAGTCCTTCAAGGCTTCAAGAGGTGGATCTTGTGTGTCCTCTTCTTTTGTTGGAATCTCATCCTCCTTCGAAGTTTGTCCTCCATCAAAGGCATTTATGATTCCTACATCATCATCATCACAAGAATCCTTCCTTGGAAGGAGGTTATCATCAAATACAACATGTATAGATTCTTCTACTACTAAAGTTCTCTTGTTAAATACACGATAGGCTTTAGAGGTTAAAGAATATCCTATGAAAATAGCTTCATCACTTTTTGCATCAAATTTACCTAAGTTGTCTTTTCCATTATTCAAAACAAAACACTTGCAACCAAATGGATGAAAATAGCTAATGTTAGGCTTTTTAGATTTTAAAATCTCATAAGGTGTTTTCTTTAAAATTGGCCTAATCATTACTCGGTTTACAATATAGCAAGCGGTGTTTGTGGCTTCCGCCCAAAAATATTTAGGTAAATTATTTTCACAAAGCATGGTTCTAGCCATTTCTTGTAAAGTTCTATTTTTCCTCTCAACTACCCCATTTTGTTGAGGAGTTCAAGGAGGCGAAAAATTGTGGCTAATACCATTTTCATTCAAAAACTCTTCAAACCCTATATTTTGAAACTCGGTTCCATGATCACTTCTAATATGATAAATTCTAAGTTCAAGATCATTTTGGGTTAGTTTTGAAAATGTGATGAATTTTTCTAAAGCCTCATCTTTAGTACTTAAAAATAGAACCCAAGTAAATCTAGAAAAATCATCAACAAAAACAAATGCATAAGATTTACCACCCAAGCTCATAGTCCTAATTGGCCCAAATAAATCCATATGGATAAGTTGTAAACATCTACTTGTAGAAACATCATTAATGGATTTAAAGGAAGACTTATGTTGTTTACCCTTAGAGCATGCATCACAAATTTTATCATTTGAGAACTTAATCTTGGGTAAACCTCTAACTAGATCAATGGAAACTAGTTTTCTAAAACATTAATGCTAGCATGTCCTAGTTTCCTATGCCACAACCATGCATCATTTTCATTTTGTGCTACCAAACATGCATGAGATGTATGTATGTCATCTAGATGCACCATGTATATGTTACCTATGCGATGACCTATGAGCATAATATTATTAGATTTAATGTCAACAATTTTGCACCCATTTTTATCAAATAAAACATTAAATCCTTTATCACACAATTGACTTATGCTCAACAAGTTATGTTTAAGACCATCGACATACAAGACATTTTCAATAAGAATAGGAGAGTGATAACCTATGGAGCCAATACCTTTAATGTGGCCTTTGGAGTTGTCACCAAATGTCACCACTCCTCCACTTTTTGGCTTTAGATCCATGAATCTACTTTTGTCTCCGGTCATATGCCTCGAGCATCCACTATCAAGGTACCATGAGTTTTGACTTTGTGTTTTGGCCTTGTAGCAATGCTCCCCCTACAAACAAAGATATTAAACTTTTTTTTTTGGTACCCAAATCATTTTGGGTCCATGAGTGTTAGCTCCCAATAACTTGGTTCCCTTAGGAATCCAAGATGACATAGCAACAATGTTATTAGATTTTACAAGTTCCTTAGGAACTCATACACTTCTAATCCTTTTAGTTCTACTATGTCTAGGAAAGCTACCTTGTTTGTAGTAATTAGTCTTTTTCCTAGGTTGGTTTGTTTTTGAAGATTCACCTATTTCATGCTTCACACTACAAACATTTTTAAAAGACTCTTTGAGCTTGTTAAGCTCATCTAACACCTTTTGGTGTTCAATATTACATTGAGAAAGAAGATTATTAAGGTCAATATTTTCATCTTGGAAGAATTTTAGTTCATCTTTCAACCCTAATATCTTTTTCTCAAATTTTAAATTAGCTTTAGAAAGTAAGTCATTTTTATCATTTAGTTCCGAAATAATTTTCTTATTCCTAATGACCGACTCCTTGTATTTCTCAACTAATTCATCATAGACCTCTTGCAACGCATCATATGCATCATTTAATTCATCATATGTAAAATCTAAAGATGATGAGTTAGAGGTTACCATGGAGGAATCTTCCTCAAATGCCATGAGGCAAAGGTTGGCCACTTCTTGTTCGTCATCCTCGGATGACTCCTCATCACTCCAAGTAGCAAGCTTGGCTTTGAGCTTCTTCTTCTTCTCAAAGCCCTTCTTCTTGAGTTGAGGGCACTCCGAACGTATGTGGCCGGGTTTATTGCACTCGAAGCAAATGATTTAATCTCTTGCTTCTTCTTTGTTTTTACCTTTGAAGTCCATCTTTCTTTGAATTTTTCTTCCCCGGTTGGACCTCATAAAGCGTGAGAATCGTTTGGCTATCATAGCCAAATCTTCTAGCTCATCCTCCTCACTAGAAGAGCTCTCCTCAAGTAATGAAGCTTTGAAAGTTATTCCCATCTTCTTCTTCTTCTTTTCCACCTCTAGCTTTTATACTCTTTTCTTTTCCTTCTTCTTCTCTTCTTCTCTTCTTCCCTTCCTTGCTTCATAATCTCATGAGTAAGGAGAGAACCCACTAGCTCATCAAGCTTTAAAGTCTTCAAGTTTTTTTCTTCTATGATGGCGGTTCTCTTCCCATCCCAAGATTCGGGAAGTGAGTAGAGTAGCTTCTGCACAAGCTTGTCTTCCGGTATAGTCTCTCCAAATCCTTTGAGCCCATTGACTATGGTTGAGAAGCGAGCAAACATCTTGGACACTGTCTCATCGGGCTCCATCTTGAAATTCTCATAACTAAGATTGAGAATTCCAATCTTAGTTTCCTTGACATCGTTGGTTCCCTCATAGGTGATCTCAAGAGTATCCCACACTTCTTTGGCACTCTCAATGGATGATACTTTGGTGTAGATATCCGGACCGAAAGAACAAAAGAGCATGTGAAGAGCTTTGTCATTTATTTGGATCTTCTTCCTCTCTTCTTCACTCATCTCCATTTTCTTCTTCAAAACCATCTTCCCTTCAATATCTTGCTTCAATGGAATGTAGGGGCCATCTTCAATGACATCCTAAACCAAGTAATCGTTGGACTTGATGAAGAGGCGCATCCGATTCTTCCAAAACGGATAGTTGTCCCCAATGAAGAAAGGTGGTTTCGTAGTGGATTGAGACTCATACATGCTCGAACCGGAGGTAGATGTCATCTCTTGATTTTTGGATGATCACACTCTTCCTAGGAACTCCTCTTGTGGTTGTTAATCCTCAAAGAGGTAGGCTCTGATACCAATTGTTGAGTGGATCGAATGATCGAAATAAACCAAGAGGGGGTGAATTGGATTTTTAAAGTTCTTGGTGGTGGAATTTGCAAATAAAAATGGTAGACAAGGAATTTTAGAGTGGTTCAATTTCCAAATGAACTCTACATTCACTACCTTAGCTTCACTAAGGATTTGCAACAATTCCACTAATTGCTCTTCCCCTTTTCTAGGCTAAGGAGGTAACCCTTACAATTTTCGGTCAAATTTTCTACCCAAAATTTGACCCAATCCTCACACAATTGAATCAAAGAATTTGTTGGCTAAGCAAGTATCTCACAATACAAAATATAGCTCAATTACAAGCACTCGACCCAATTGAAATGATAAGAATGAAAAATACAATTGGGGTTACAAGACAATAATAGGATTTAGGCACAAATGCTTGGATTTGATGTTTGGATGTTTGCTTTTGGATCAATAGTTGTTGTTGAAGCTTTTAGAGGTCCCTTTTATACATTCTCATTGAATTCTAGCCGTTGTGGTTGTTGCATTCATCAATAGAGCCGTTGGGGATGTATCTTCCCTCCATAAATGCAGTTTGCAACCAACCGTTTCGAAATGCCCGACCCTGTTTCGAAACAGACCAAAATAGAAAGAGCCGTTGGGGTGCATTAAAGAGCTCGTATCAAAACGGTTAGACTTGTTTCGATACCCTAAGAGTTGTTTCGAAACTTGTTTCCAAACATTTTGCCACTGTCAAGGATCGTATCGAAACGGCTTGAGATCATTTCGATATGCCTTCACGACTTGTTAAAATTCAGTTAAAAACATTCAACGGTCATAATTTTCAAATCAATTTTAAAGCCGTTTCGAAACACTGGATGTCGTTTCGATACGGTGTCTCAATGTTCTTAAGCCGTTTCGAAACTTGTTTCAAAACACGGGTTGGCAGTGTTGAAATCGTTTCGATACCCGTTTCGAAACATAGACTCACAGTTTCAAAATTGTTTCGAAACGCCTAAGGCCGTTTCGAAACGGTGACTCGAAAATCACTGTTTTGGCTTTAAGAACACTTAGAAAACATTTGATAATTTTAGTTTTTAACTTAGGTATGTTGTTTAAAACATATAGAGAGGTTTGAGGACTTAAAAATTCGTTTTCACATTTTCAATTTAGTCCTTAGGTTCTTTAGTTATATCAAAATTAAAATTTCGGTTTCACAATTTTAAACCGATAAAAATAACTTGGACAGTTTATCTTTGAAATTAAGGGCTTTTCATTTAAATTTGATTTTTAAGAAGGTTTGGAGTCGCCATCGATCACTTTGGTAGACCGGACACCATAAAATAACTAGAGAATCATTTTTTTTAAAAAAAATTAGGATTCAGGAGTCGGTTAGGTGTGGGAAAAAAATAGCGCCCCCACAAACACCTGATATCAGTACCATTAATTTTGCAAGGCATATTGGCAATTTTTTATTAATAATTTTGAGTTTAATTTAATCATTAATTATTAACTAGGTTTATGTTCTAAATGGAAATATTTCTTTTATAAGAAAATATATTTTTGTTTCGAATATAAATTAGAAACACCCCTATACGCTCAGGGCACCTATATTCATATTTCAAAAATATATTTCGAATATAAAAGTTTTAATACATGATTAATTATGATCTTGTTTATTTTAAGTGATAACCTAAAAGGCACTATTTAATTTTAGAGTTTAATAAATCTATAAATATTATTTAATTTAAAGATCTTCATGAAACAACACCCAATTGCTTAGGCACCATCCATATTTAAACCCCAAAATTATATATAATATTCCATAGTTTAATTAATTTGACTAATTATTTAAGTTCTAGTCCTATTTAAGGCTTTAATTAATTAACTAGATTATTTACCAATTTCTAGGGGTTTTAATGTATATTGAGCTTTCTACTTAAAAACCCTTCTTTAACAACACCCCATTATATTGTGACACCATTCAAATTTAGACTTAAAGCTTCTCACTCAATACTATTAATTCTCTACAATTATTTAACTAACTAAAATTATTAAAGCCTAATTAAAGAACCTAAGGCTAAGGCTCTAATGTGCTAATCAAATTAAACTAAGTATTTAAATTATCTAAAAATTACGCTACATGAATGAGTTAAAAATGCATCAATTAAATAACAATATAAAGCAATTAAATCAAATAATTAAATGTTATAAAGGGATTAAATTGAAAAAATTGAAACTGCAAAATCTTATTTTTATTTGATTTTAGTGCCAAATTGAAAATTTTACAAAGTTTGTTGCTCAATTCGCGAACTCTCAAAAGTGATGTGCGAATTCTAGGTTTGACCTGAATGAAAAGGCGCAGATCTTAGGATTCGGCCCGCACCAAAACGGTGCGTTAAAACACCAATATATAAACCCACCTTTAGATTAAATATTTTCTTTTTCCCTCATTTTTTAGTTTTGCATCTCTCTCTACCCGTCTTTCTCTCTCTAGATTCTCTGCTCATAAATACATTTATGCCCAGAAAGTTCACAAAAACGGGTAAAAACATGAGTTTTCATGTGTTCTTCGTGTGTTCATCGAAAACTCGATGAACACGAATATTTCGACAATACTCCTCTCTCTCCTTTGCCGCTCAATCCTTAGCCACCAACCTCCGGCCACTATTAGTTGTTAGTCGGCTACTGGGAGTCGACTCTCGATCGTCGCTCGTGCGATTTTTGGCCATCGTTCGACCACCATCCGGATTAAAAAAATTCTTTTTCGAGCCTAAAACGTTAAATTTAACCATGATCTGACAAGATCCCCATCGTTGACCACCTAAAGGCTACCTATTTGAAACCCTCTCCCTCTTCAAGTCTGACATATCAAAACATCTTCGGCCACCGTGATAAGATAAGCACCTATCTCTCTTTTTTATTTCTGTTTTCTAGTTTTTTTCTTATAAACTAATTATTTGATGTTATTTTGTAGGAAATTGAATGGTGAAGGAAACTTCCTTCATGCCAGTGCATTCAGTGTGGTTGTACGGCGATCGTTTGCTTTCTCTGGCATCTATTAGCATTCCCGGCGACGCTCCGACTTCCCCAAACAGTTCGGCTTGATGTACCTTCTTCTCTCTCTCCTCTATTATTATATTTATTTATTTTTTATTATTTACTTTTTTAATGATAGTAATTAATGGGCTAACATTCTCTCTCCTCGGGTATTTATAGTAAGTTAGAGATGACGTCACACTGACGTCATTGCAAAGTCGGCTGGATCCAGCTAATGGGGAAGAAAACACATATCCATGTGATCTCCTTCGATCCAATCATCACATGCCATGTGTCCTTTGGATATCAGATTTAGGTGGAAAAAATTGTAATCTAGTTTTATTGGGCTAAGACAGGTTGTAAATAGATGTTAAAGAGTGGGATTTTAGGCTTTGTAATAGGCTTTGGGTTTTTATATGTAAATTGGACACTTATTATATATAAATTGACTGATTTTTTAGGTTTATTTATTTATTATTTATTTTTTGTTTTATTTATAGAGAAATATATATACATATATGTATATGTCCGGATATATTTCGGGTATTACACGATCATTCTGGTGGCAACTCATGAAACCCTTCCAACACAACATCTAAGTTAATTTGTACAAGTACATTCCGAATCTTTACCTGCCATAACAAGAACATGGTGTTGCGATTACCGTGACTAGGATGAGAAACTTGGATCTCTAATACCAATTGGATTTAAGATTTTTCTTGATAAGATAAATGGATGTATGAGGAAGCTTTTGAGTTTAAGAGGAATTTTTTTATTCTTTTAGTTTAAATTGTAGCTTTTCCTTTCATAAATACTATTGTGTTTTCTTGATTAGTTCAATGGGTGGTGAATATTCCAAATCTAAATTAAAGGAGAAGGTGGTGGAGAGCTAGGCAAGATGTAACCCCCTCGTCCCGGTTTGGACGACTGGCCAGTCCGAGTAGGCTACACGGGGAAAACCAAAGTGAAACCCGTTAAAGCTCCACTTCGGTTAGCAACCCTAGAAAATTTCCTTTAAACATTATCTTGTCTAAATGCTTTAATACATCCTATGTGAAACGCGATACCAGAAAGACAAAGAAACAATACAATCGTACCAATCAAGCAATTTAAACAGCCCATTTTAGTCTTTACAGCAGGTCATATCGATACACTAGAAGTGCGTATAGATACGCCTTGACTAGGGAAACTGGCCAAAGTCAACCTAGGGGGACCGTATCGGTACACTGGTTGATCGTACCGATACGCCCTCAACGGTCAACTTCTCACGGTCAAACGATAAAAACCATACCGGTACACCCAAGACTCGTATTGATACGCCAAAATCTCGTCAATTTCTCAGATTTCCGGAGAGCTTTTGGCGTATCGATACACCCTCGTGTACCGATACGCTAAGCTTAAACTGAGGCCCAAAGTGTAGGACCGTATCGATACGGCCCTTGAGCGTATCGATACGCCCTGCACTGCAAGCCTCAATTTAGCTGCAAAACGCACTAAGACTCAACTCTAGATGCAATTTACGACTCGTCTAGCAACAAGCAAACCCTCATACAACACTAGGCAACCATGAATCAGCATACGGGACAATTTAAACAAACAACGAAGCATCAACACCAAGGAAACCATACTTAAGAGAAACTTGCATACCAAACATACATAAAGGGTCTAATTAGCCAAGGATACGTGCATCCACTAGCAAGGTTTACATGCTCTCAAAACAACACATAGCATTCATGCATCAAGGTCATAAGCCTTCAAAACACAAGCATTTAGGCAACAACGTAACATGGTTTACAAATCCATATCAAGGCATTAACAACAATTCAACACATATGAGTCTAACAACGATCATACAAAACATATAGCATCCCCATTGCTAAACTACCAAATTATTTACTAAACCATACTTGAGCAACTACGAAAGCTTGGAATGCCCCTTTCCTTGCTCCTTGCTAACTCCAAGCTAATGATCTGCATTGTCGAAAACGAGAGCGTAAGCTAGAAGCTTAGTGAGGGTGCTCTAAAACAAAAACAAAGACAATGCAGGGTTCAAGCATATCATCCTTAAGGCAACTCACAAGCATACATAAGCATCAACATAGCATCACAGCTAACATCACATGAATGCAATAACATGGCATCTTACCTCATGTTATGCCCAACAAGATATAACAATTATCTTAACAACAACCACACATGTTCTAGTATATTGGCAACTATTATTTTACTCGGATATGCGGATAACTTCCATTGGGGTTTTCACCTCCAACGTACTCAACAACAACGTTACCTTTGGTGGGATTACACTCATCACCGGACCTTGCATGGATGGGATTACACTCATCATCACATGCCCTACGGATGGGATTCCACTCATCATCACGTAATAATACATAATTTATGGTGGAATATTACATCACCGTACTCCTCCTTGATGACTTTATGCCACCAAGGCCACGCGCGAATTTGACTCAACCATGTGCACACTCTCATCCTAATAATCGATCATTTATACCCGGTAATTTAACTAGTGCCAATCATACTATGAAGTCACACCATGATAATCCATCATGCATTTTAACATATCAATCATCACATACATCAATGTATACAACGCATACATAATCAACACATGCTTTACAAGTCTACACCATGCATACTAAGCAAAACTCATTAAAACACACAAGAAGTTAAGCTACCAACTTAACTTCTACTTTGGATTGGCCTACCAAGCACAATCCCACTCCACAACCATACACTTGAACCAATTTAAAAGCAATTTAAATGATTCCACTCACCGAACTTTCTTAAGCAAACCAAGAAAAGTCGAATCAAGTCTCCACAACTTCCGGAATCGTGCCCGAAGCTTCCTCAACGGTTTCCCTTGATTCGAACCAATCAAAAACAATGTATTACTCAACCAAATCATCACCAAACACTGTCACGACCCCAAACTACAACCACAAGCCAAATTCCCACAATTTCAAACCAAAGCCAACAACTAAAAATCCCATTTTCGTACTCCTACCAAACCCAGCAGAAAACTACTAATTCCAACACCCAAAACACCTTTAAACACCTTCAAAATATCTCCCTAACATTTCCATAACATCAGCCCCACTCTCCAACATAAAACCACACTAAAAACCCAAGTTTTGACACTTTTAAAATACCCTCAAAAACCCATTTCAATATTTTTGATAAAAAAACCCCCTCATTTCGAGATATAATGTACCTTAGGGAAAGATTAGTTCAAAACTTAACTCTACAAATAAAAAACAAATCAAGAAGTCATTAAAGTTTCATATTTTTCTTCAAACTTTAAAATCTTAAAAAAATCTCTACAATGGTGTTTTTCAAAAACTAAAACCATCAATGTGCTAGGAATGAAGAGGACAAGTCAAAATGGTCTTACCTCGTTAAAATCACTTGAAATGGTGAAGGAAATGAATGGAATAGTATTTAGGGGTTTTGGAGAGCTTCTTGTCGTGGAAATGGAAACCAAGGAAGAAGATGAGCATATTTTTTTTCTTTCAAAAGGCTCTTTTACTCATCATTTTCCTTACTTTTGAAAATTTACAGTTTTGCCATTAATGAATTTCAAATCCTTTTTAAACTAAAACCGAAGTTTATTTTAATTAAATTGAGTCCATTGACTCGAACCCGACTCACACGCTCAACTCTCGACCCCAAAACCAGGCGTTACACAAGAAGCTTTGTTGTTCATCCTTCAAGGTGGTACTAGAAACTCTCCTCTCCTATGCTTCTTTTTAAGTCATGAATATAATGTTTGTGTGATAATGTATGCATGTTGAATGGCTTTGGGTGGAGATCATGTTTAGATGATTAAATGAGGCTAAAAGTTCATGTTCTAAAATCTGTCCAGAAACGAATCAATGTATGAGCAATAAGTTTAAAAATCTGCCATAAATTTCATAAAATAATTAGGATGTGAGCTATACATGGTTAAAACCGTGAGTTCTAGGTTTTTTTAGAACAACGGAGATTAATTTCGGTTTTTATTTTAAAAGATGTGAATGTTTTAGTGTTGGAAGATTTGGAAATCTGGTAGCATAATTTCGACAAAACTGTTTTAACAGTTACTTTGAAAAATCACCAAAAATTTCACAAGCTAAATCAGCATGTGAAACTTATATTTACATAACCGTGTAAAAGTGTAGTTTCGTTTAAAACAAACACTGCTTAATTTCGAGTTATATATTAGGAGTTATTAATTTTTTAGTGAGCAAAGGTCATAATGCAAGGTAGTAGTCTATCTCCAAAAACAGCAATGACTGTGACTTCAAAATTTTGCCATAAATCGTACGAGTTAAATTAGAAGGTGAAATTTATATGGTTGGAAGAACTATTGAGTCTTGTTTCTTCTAGAACAAATGTAGCATGATTTGGATTTGTAGATTATTATTTATGTGTTTTTTTTTCTTTAAAGGTAGCGTAGGATACCATATTTCCATAATTAAAATTTTAGTCATGTTTTAAGGTTAATTTGTGGTTAAAAATTATTTAATAATAATAGAAGTTTTTAAAGCTTAAAATGGTTTTTTAAAGCCTAAATGACCAATATATACGAACAAGCATAATACACTCTCTAATGAGTAATTGGACACGAGTATTAGACTCGAATGAAGTTGTGTTATATTTTTTATTATATGTGTGATGCTTTATTTCTACGCAACCTTCGGGCTCTAATCTAACTAGTGGCGATTGGAATAACACTTCAGACACTAGAGATTATTTGACTAGCGGCCATGAGTGGCGCGGGACTATCCAGATACCCGAAATTTGAACATATGTGCAATTTGATAAGTTTAACAATTTGACAAGTTTGACAAGTCTAACTGTAGCAAGTAGTTAAAAAATCAAAGTTTCCCTCGTTTTCTTAGAAATTTAAATGGGGGTGATAATCTCGTATTTAGAATAAAATGATGGAGTCGTTATCGATCACTTGGATAAGGTAGACCAGACACCAAAAATAAAATCAGAGATAGAAAACAATTTGTGTTCAGGTGCTGATTACGAGTGGAGAAGGGTTCGCATTCCCACCACGCCTAAAAACTGGTACCTAAAGGGTTTGTATCGTATTTACTAAGAAAAATAAAAATTCTCGACTATAATTTAATTACTAATCCCTAAAATGCATGAATGCATGATCATGTTATCTGAATATATAAAATCTTGCAATTTACGGTAACAAAAGGAGATGGCACTCTTAGTAGGATACCAAAATCTTTAGAGCTAATTCTAAATGCTACAAGATAAATATGCACGAACAAATATTTATGATAACACAAATAAATAAAAGCAAGAACATAGAGCATAAAAATATATAAAGCAACTCATAATATATATATATAACATAATATATGCATATAATAAAAATGCTTACAAAAATATGAAAGGCAAGAAAATAAATACGAAAATAAAGAACGAGCAAATAAATAATTGAAGAAATTAAAAGTTAGATGTTAGTTAATTAATTAAATTAATTGTGCCATAAATAATACGAATTATACCTCGGTGCGGACCACTATAAGGTCGTAGATGAATCATGACCAAACAAAAATTAAAGGTGCATAAATTATACATCAGTTGACTGTCACGTGTCACCATAAAGAAGGGTATAACATTTTTTTTAAAATCTGACGTGGCATCAGCAGATCTTAACACGTGGCAAGTCCAGTCAGCATCAGTCGTTGACCGTCAGTTGACTGACAGTTTCTATCTAACGGGGCATATTCGGACCAAATTGAAATGTTGGGGCATATTTGGACCAAATTGAAACGTTAGGGCATATTTGGACCAAATTAAAACGTTGGGGGCGTATTTTGACCAATAAAAATACTAGGAGGCTAAATGACAAAACATGCAAATGTTGGGTGCATCTTTTGTCATTTTGCCTAATATATATACAAGACATATAAGAAGGTAATAATATATGAACAAATATACTATTCGTAATGTACTATGTACAAAGAATAGAAATACACATATACGAATAGTGAGAGTTTTGGACATGTGCGAGGTGAACGACCGCATAGTGCTCCCAAAAAACGGCCTGGAATGAGTTGATTTAAATGTTTATTGGGAGAAAAGAAAAGATTTTGGTTTAATAAATTACAAGGAAAAATAAAAATAAAAAACTTTAAAGATGACCCCATAATATATTTTTTACTAAGATAAAAATATATTTAAAAAAACTTATATATTTTTTAGATTATAAATTAAAGGGTGTCGTTTTAATAAACTGTACAGGGCCTCGTAAACCTTTGAATCTCGCCTGTGTATGAAGCTCTGTGCAATTAATATTCAAATGGGACCGAATCATGTAGTTTCTCTATCTTTTGACATGTTATTCTCTCTATATTTTAACATGTTCTCTGCTTCATAGCACGTCTTCTTCTTAGATCTTCTCATTCAGACTTCGTGACGAATTTTGCATGAATCCTTCTCTAGCAAACCTTTCTCTTGCAGATTATAAGGGTGAAATTATGGAGTTTGGGGTGAATCCGACTCCTAGAATCTCCTTTACTAATTGTTTTGTGGGTACTTTCCTAAACTCAATTATAGTGAATTTATAGTCAATGAGGAAGACTTTGGCAAGTGTTTGGAATCCTATTGAGGGTATATCTATCTCGGATTTAGGTTACAGTCATTTCTTATTTCGATTGTATTACAAGATTGATGCAGACAAAACCAAAAATGGTGGCCCATGGAACTTCAACTCCCATTTGCTTATTTTTCATCGGCTCAAGGAAAATGATGATCCACTCTCTGTCCAGTTAGATTGGGTCAACTTCTGGTTAATAATTCATGATCTCCTACATGGCTTCATGTCAGAACAAGTAGCAAAACAATTAGGGGACTTCATTGGAACATGTTTGGAGTATGATTCGACTGCAATCTTATTAGAATACCAGAGAATAATGCGTATCCAAATTTGTATCAATATCTAGAATCAGCTCAAACAAAGGAAGAGATTTGCATTGTCCAAGGCTACTTATGCCTATGCGTGCTTCAAATATGAAAAGCTCACTTTATTCTACTTTTTTCGGTAGGTTGGGGCGCGTGGAAGATTTCTGTCCAATCAAAGTAATTCAACCGAAATAAGATTTTGTCTTCAGATGGGACCTTTCATTACGAGCACTAGTCAGAAGGGTTGCTGGCCAAAATTGTAAATGATTAATTGAGGAAAGCCCCGATGGTCCTAAATTTTCAGGCATGAATCCTGACAGTCGCTCTGTAGGAAATAAAAGATTTGCTAATTTTTCGACCCAAATTGATGAAGCTAATCTAGCCAAATGTATGGCAACAAAGAATTCTTATAAAGGCAAGTCAACTTTCAATATTCCTCCTGGTTCTCCCATCACACCTATTCCATCTCATTATTCCCGCATTGTGCAATTCAATACTATTATGCGGGAAGAGGACGATAATGGCCCAATGGAGCACTCTGATGGGCCCAAATGTCCCCGTACCCACTCTTCTGTGTTAGATGTTTCCAAGCTTACAGATTCTACTAATACATCTGATGGTCCTTCTTTTGATCCAACACTGTCAAGCGTCTTCGTAAATTTTTACACGAAGTCAACCCCTCTATGGTTTTTTATACAGACTAAACTACAGGGTTCACGTATGGAAAAAGTTAGAAGGTATTGTGTTTTTCTGAATGGGATAGATGTTGATTCCGATGGTCATAGTTGAGGCTTGTCTTTTGGTTGGAAGACTTGTTGCACAGTCTCCCTTCGCTCTTATTCACATTTTCATATTGATGTTTTGATAAATGATGATTCTGAGGATAAAATATGAAGATATACAGGCTTTTATGGTGCACCAGGGGAAAGAAATAGAGAGGCTTCATGAAACTTATTATGCCACCTCAATGATTGTCCAACCGTACCTTGGTTATTCATTGGAGACTTTAATGAATTAGCTTATTCAACTGAAAAATAAAGGGGTTTGTTGCATAGCGAGAGACAAATGAGTGGATTCGACCAATTTTATTTGATTGTTCTCTGTTAGATTTGGTTACTCTGGTCAGTGGTTCACGTAGAAGAAGGACGCACTCAAGCTAACATTATTAGAGAGCGCCTTGATAGAGGTATAGCTAATGATGGGTGGTGGTCGTTGTTTCCATCTTACCGATTGAAACATTTAGTGCACTCTTTTTTTATCATTGTTCACTGCTTGTTCATGCTTCTCCTCGAGTATCATCTACTAAAATGTGGTATTTTAGATTTGAGGCTACATGAATATTAGAGGAATCTCGTGTTGATGAGATCGCTCAACTATAGAACTTGTCTAGGGGTTCAGTTCTGGAAAAAATTGAAAATTGTTAGCAGCTGCTTAGAAACATGGTTCACCAACATTCGTAACAACAAGAAGCTGACTAAGAATGACCTGCAGAATCTCCATGTTGATTTAATTAACGCCTTTCCTTAGGACGACGTCCTTGGAGAAATTGTATAAGTGAAATTGGTGATACATGCATGGGTGGGCTAAAGCAAAGCATATTGGACTAAAAGCTGAATCTGTTTGTGAAGAGTAAAAATTCAGCCAACTTGTGATGACTTTTCAGATGGGATCTGGGCATTTATGGGTTGAGTTGTGCTTACAAAACTAGGCTTTTTTTCAATATGGATCAGATGTGTGATGTGTTGTATAAAATTGGTATCTTATTCAGTCGTGATAATTGAACTATTGGCCATAGCTTCTAGCCTTCTCGAGGACTCCGTCAAGGGGACTCGTTAAGTTCGTATTTATTTTTTATTTATAACGAAGGCCTCTTGTAACACCCCAATTTTGGGCTTAGAAGTTTAGGGTCTGAACCGGACTGGTCTGATAGGCGGTTCGAATATAAAAGGAGGCTTTAGGGAAAGCATAGTTCGGGATGTTTTAAAAATATAGAAAAATATCTAAAAATCCTCATTTAATATATTTAAGAGAATGGTGAAATCAATTTTACAAAATTAGGTTTGGAAATACTACATTTCGGTGTAGTGACCAAAATGCGATTTTTGCAAAGTTTAGTAGTGACTGTTTTGTAAAGGATTGAAACTTTGAATCTTTAAGGAGCTAATTTACCCAAAATGTTTTTCTCCAGATTTTTCCTTAATTTGGGTGATTTAATTAATGCTTTAATTAAATAAAAAGAAAAGGGAAACTACTTTTTGGATTTCATAACTACCTTTTCTTAATTTTCTCTCATTCCTTTTTCTCTCAAAATCCCATCATCCAAACACATTTTCTCCAGCAAAATTCACATTGATCTTCACTTCAATTGATGATATTTCTATCATCTATTGATTCCTAATCAATCTTGCATCAAATCCTTTTGATTTCCACATTGAATTTTCATGGAATTTGGCCCAAATCAAGGAGAAATCATCATTTAGAGGTAAGGATGTTCTTCTCCTCTAAATACTCAGTTCTTTACTGAAATTCCCAAGTTGCCAATCCTTTATTAAAGTTTTATAAATGGATTTAATGTTAGAAACTTGATTTTGGCTTAAAACTCAAGATTGGGAAGAGATCTTGAAGATTTTCGTTGTAATGGATTGGGCTCTATTTTGAGATGATTCTTTAATGTATTTTGGATGTTTAATGATGTTAGAAATGAGGTTTTATCGATCTAATCCCGAATAGGTTGAATTTCCTAAGTTTTTGCTTATGAAAATGGTGGTTTTTGAGGTGTTCTTGGTGTTCTGTTATAGCTGGAGGTATAAGGACGAGTTTAGGTTTATTTTGGATGTTAATTGATGTTTAGAAATGGTTAGAAGTGATGGATCTTGGCTGGGTTAAGTTTTAGGAGAGTTTGGAGGTGTTTTCGGTTGTGTTTGGTAGCCGAAATGTTGGTTTTGGGTAGAGTAGCGAGTTTAGGAGTGTTGGCTGAAGATTTCAATGCATGGTGATGCATTAATCCTCTACTTTGATGTGTTTAAAATAGGGGAGACATCTTCAGACACTTTTGGAGTTGATCCGGAGGCTTAATTGGCGTTTCGGTAAGCTAGCGAAACGAAATTGGTGAGTGGAGTTGGTTTCCAGCTTTAGAACAATTATTTGGAGGTTTTGGGAGCTTAGTTTAAGTCTAAACAACTTAGCTAAGCTCAAAAGTAAGTTTTCGGAAAAACTCCCTCGGATGTGCTAAATTGTGGTTTGATGCATTGGATATGAAATGCATGTTTAATTACTTTTTTGAAAGCATGTTTTAGCATGATTATTGCTGGTTTTGAAAGCCATGTATTGAAGGATGCTCAAGGTAAGGGATCCTTGATTTGACATGTTATTAATATGGTTTTGATGCATAGTGATGCATGATGTTAAATGGCTTTGATTAATGCTTTAAAACAATGAATTGTTGATGGTATTTGATGTATATTGGCAAGTGATGTAATGGTTTTAAAATACTTGAATCGGATATAGTTAGTCGGCTATAGGATTGGGTGCACCGTAAGTAAAGTCGCCTTGGATGTTGAGGGGTTGTGATTGTACCGTAAACTCCATCCAAGTACCCTAACGATTGAGGTAAGATCACAATGGTGGTTGTAAATTCCATGTGTGGATCTTGTGTCATGTGTCCCTTACTCTCGTTAGTGGAAGTATACAACTACCGGTGAGTGGTGTTGAGGGGTTGTGATTGTACCGTTATACTCCACCACAGGAGTCACATCAATGGAGGGATTGCTCTTGAGTGTGAACCTTGTGTAGTTCGGTAGTGTGTATGAAGCGTGTGGGACAACGCTTGTAATCCGCGTATCTGATTGTGTTTTGTGTTGAAATGGTTTTGAACTATCACTTGAAAGCCAATATGTTGTATTGAATGTAATGAAGCATGAGATGATTGAAAAAGATGCAAGGTAGCATGAGAAAGAAATGTGCATGTGGTTTAAAAGCTTTGTTAAAAGTGTTTTCTAAAAATGCATTATTGTAACGGTTTCGTTTAGAGCATGCATCACTAAGCATTTGTGCTTACGCTCTCTTTTACCAATAATGCAGATAATTGAGGTGCTTTGGGCATCAAGGAAGCTAAGTGCATCCAAGGAAATCCAAGCTCACGTATGGTGATGTTTTTCATATACTATTGGTTTTGATAAATTGGCAATGGGAACCTAAGACGTGTTTTGGGAGATGTGTTGAACTCCCTAGATTGTGGCATGTTGCCTCTGTTGGTTTGAATTTGTAAATGGCCTTTAAATGCTTGATTTGAAGTTTGTTTGCTTACTTGGTTTTGGATAATAGGAAGCATGCCTCTAGACATGTGAAATTTCATGTTTGATGCTATGAATGTGTTTAGGAGTTCTAAACATGCACCTTATAGGTTTGATGACTTGTTGGTATATTTGGGAAGTCATTAGGATGAGTTTGAATGGATTTATGTATGAAAAACCAGCAAAATCTGCAACTTCTGGGCAAATCGTATCGGAACACTCTCTGGCGTTTCGAAATGGGGGCCTATAGTGGTCTTCGTGTTTCGAAACGGCTGGAGGCTATTCCGAAACGATTTGGCTACTAGAAGGCCTCGTTCTGGAACCAGTCTCAGAACCAACCCGCGTTTCAGAACGGTCAACGCCGTTTCGGTCCTCGTTCTGATACAACTGGTGAACGTTTCGAAACGGGTGACCGTTGGGCACTAATTTGAATGGTGCTGAAGTTTGCAAGCTTTACGTTTTAGTCCCGAAAGTTGAGTTTGCAATTGTATGAGTTTGAGATGTCCAATTAAGGTGAAATTTGACAGGGAAGCATTTAACACGACTAATTTCATATTGGTAACATAAAAATCAGTAAAGACCCTCTAATTCACAGAATTTACATTTTGGTCCCTATTCTTGTAATAGGTGCAATTGAGTCCCTGTTTGTTATCCGATCGTTGTGCCTTTCTCAAATAAGTTTTATGGAAACTCACTTAGGGTTAATGTGCATATAGACAAGATTAAAAAGAAAAAAAGGGTTGTGAATCAAGGTTGACTTTCGGGTTGAGTTTTGTTTTCCCCGTGTAGTCTTCATAGTTCGGGTCAACCGTCTAGGCCGGGCTAAGGGGGTTACACCTCTCTTCTTTGATTCGATCAGCATTGAGTCAAGGCTCTCTAAAATATGTACATATTAATAGATATGCCACTTTGATCACTCGTCTACTCTTTGCCAATGATTGTCTTATTTTTGGCAAGGCTATTGCTACTGGTGCAGGGTGATGAAACACATCTTGGATACATATGCAACTTGCTCTAACCAGCTAATAGACTACGAAAAATCTAGTGCATTCTTCGATGCTAATTTTTTGTGCAACAAAAAAGATGATGTATGTAGGGTGCTTGGTGTGCAATATAGTTTCAGTGTAGTAAAATATCTTGGCTTACCCTTTTTCATTGGCCAAAACAAGAAGATAGTAGTCCAGGAATTAAAGGAAAAGCTATTAAAGAGGTCAGGTAACTGGAGTCATAGATCTTTGTCGATTGGTAGCCGTGAAGTCCTTATAAAATCAGTCTTGCAAGCCATACCAACTTATGCTACGTCCTGCTTTCTCCTCCCTAGCACTTTTTGTACAGAATTGGAAGCCTTTTATATCATAACAAAGAATTGGAAGCCTTAATGGCTCAATTTTGGTGGCAAAAATCAACCGATCGGAGAGGTGTTCATTGGTGCACTTGAAAGTTCTTAAATGCACTAAAAGAATATGGTGGCATGGGAATTTAGGACTTATTTAAATTCAACACCGCATTGTTGGCCAAACAAGGATGGCATATTATTGAGAATCCAAGTTCCCTCGCTGCGAAACTTTTTAAAGTAAAGTACTATTGTGATTTTAATTTTAGATGCTCTTCTACGCTCCAACCCTTTCATAGTTTGGAGGAGTATTTAGTGTGCAAAGGGCCTTCTCGAAATTGGTTTATGTTGGCGGATTGATTTAGGCTTTAATGTTTCTATATGGGAGGACTACTAGCTCCCTAGTGCTCAACAACAGTTGATATCATCTAATCGAATTGATGGTCTTGAAATGGTTAGTAACTTGTTTCTCCCTAATCTACACGAGTGGAATGTTGCTCTTATTTCTGCTCTATTCAGCGTGGAAGAGGCAAACCTTATTTTAAGTATCTCATTATCATTATTTCCCCAAACTGAAAAACTTGTTTGGTTTGGAGAACACTCGGGTGTCTACTCCGTCTGAAGTGGCTATAAAATGCTTCTTATTACTAATGACCTAGATGCTTCAGATTCAATTTTGTATAAACATCTATGGCAACTAAAATGTCCTTCTAAAATTTATATTCTAGTATGGAAATGCTCGCGTAATTATGTCTCTACACTTCATAACCTATGAATCAAACAAATTGTTATGGATACTTCCTGCCTACGTCGTAGTACTCACTTAGAGGATATTGTTCAAATTGTACTTTCACTAGATAGGTATGGCTCAAGCTGAACATTCATTAGTCTCCTTTAGTATCTAATGTTAGTTTCTTGAAATGGCTTTCTTGGATTTTTTAGAATGCTAATTCTAGTAAAAAGAGTTAATTGCAATCAATATCTGGGGGCTTTACTTTTGCTTCAAACTTTCTATCTTTCTGGTTTTGTACTTTGTTTATGTTTCATTTTCGAATAATACAAACGGTTTTATTCATATATATATATTTGATTGGGGCCAAAATGAGATGAAAACAAACAAAAAAGGACCTAAAAAGATTATCCCATGACTATGGAAAAGTAGTTTCTTTTAGAAAGAATGTCAGGCTGAGGTTTTAGTGGTCACAACTCACACGACAACTGCGGGTTACCCTAAAAACTCATCCATGATCGGCGTTGGCTCAAGCTGGGTGTCGGTTCGGTCTTCTCACTGTCAGTTGTACGTAGTGAGCTGGCGGTCGTGCTATCTTCCCTGGTGTCAGCTCGTCGGTGCCGGAACTAAAGTGACGCTCCCCGGTTTGGATGGTTTCCTTCGCGGTTTCGTGTATTTGTTTTTAGGGGCTCCGACGGTGTTTCGTCGTCGATCTCTCTTAGATTAAAAGATTGTCTCATCGTCGTTTCTTCCACCTCTCCTCACGGAAGCTCGCCTGGTTTTGAATCGTCGGTGTATTAGAGTTTACTGTGGTCCTCTGGAGAGGCACTGCTCATGGCTATGGTTAAAATCATAGGGTCGGGTTCGTTTAGGTGTGTTGCCTCCATCAACGACAGCGGATTCATCTCTAGGTTTGGCTTACAAGTGTCGTTTTCCCTCCTCGTCGGAAAAGCTTTCTTAGCGTCAAGGGCAATGGTAACCTTGGACAGAGGCACGGCTGAACTGGACGAGGATGCTCTAAGGGCTACTTGGTCAGTTCCTCAACCGTCGTTATCTCCTATACCTTTTTTGTTGAACCGGGCGAAATCTTCCTTGCTCATCCCTAGTTCTGGTCACCGCTTCACCGAGCTAGTTGAAGAAGATAGAAACGTCCCTAGTTGTGGTGGCACATTCCTCGAGGCAAAGAAGACAGGTTCCGGGTTTGTAGGGCCTCTGTTCCCAAACGACAGCTACCATACCACTTTTGCCTCGATTATGGTGCGAAACCTTGTAAGGTTTTGCAAAGTCAACGTTGAAGTTTCTAAGTTAGGAAAGAAGGAAATTTCGAAAGATGGAAAAGTGTTGCAAGAGTCTGATACATTTGAGCTTCTGCAGGCTTTTCATAAAGCTTTTTATTTTGTCGGCCCTTTTACTGCTGATGAAGGCACAACTTTCGAGGTCTCCTTGGGTCCATCGAGATTAGGCTTTAGTGATCACTCCTCGATCAATTCAACCTTGAGTTTTGAAGGTCATGCAATGTCTACTTTCCGGTTCTTTCTTATCGTTCTCGGTTATGATGTTTTAAAACCACCTTTTAGTAAAGTTTTTGTTATTCTAATCACCTCGAAAAAGCTTAAGAATTGGTTTGTTGCCTTAAGATTTTTTAAAACCCCCAATGCTGCCACTGACAACTTCGCGGTCCCATTTAAAGGCCATAATTAAATAAAGTGAGCGATTTTGTTTCGTTACAAAATGGGAGCCGGAGCTGGGAAATTAGACTCAGAAGACGATTATATGATTGGGAGTTAGAACAATGGAATGCTTTGATTGCGTTACTGTATAATGTTAAGTTGGATGAGTTCACGTTTGATTGCTTGTTATGGAAGGGTTCCGGGGACGGAATCTATTCGGCTAGATCGGGTTATCATTGTGCCTTGCCCAAGCCGAGTGTAGTCTTTGATTGGAGGAAGATCATTTGGACAGGCATGACCCCTTCCAAGGTAGAGTTTTTTTGTGGCAAGTGGTGCATAACAAGGTGGCTGTAAAGGTGGAGCTATCTAAAAGGGGGATGCGTGAGATCGAAGATCTGTCTTGCCCATTGTGCAAAGCTTGCCCGGAAACTGTCCAACACCTATTCTTACACTGCAAATTCTCGTGGTACTATGGACAAGTTTTGTCTCTCATTGGGCAGTATCGTGGGTGACTCCGAGAGATGTAGATACGCTTTTGACAACATGGCAGGAAATTGGTGCAGCCTACTCACGATCCTCGTTGTGGCCTATGTTGCCGGCAGCCATCATTTGGACTATATGGCTCTCAAGGAATGAAATCATCTTCAAGGAATGTAAGCTCGATTTGCTGCAACTAATCTTTCTTACAAAATGCAGGTTAGTTACATGGTTCAAAGCCAAGTTTCCTTCAGAGACTAGATCCATGGAGGACTTAATGGTCAACCCGACACTCGTGGAGCAGGAAGGGCAAAAGGGAAATACAAAGAAATCTAAGGCTCGCTGGGAAAGGCCCCCCTCTCGGTTTCTTGAAGGTCAATACGGACGGAGCGATGCGTGGTGATGGAAGAATCGGTGGTATTGGGGGGTAGTGCACAATCATAAAGGCGAGGTCATCAATTCTTTCTCAAAGACAATAGGGTCGGGCCCTCCGATATTGGCAGAACTGCTGACAATTAAACAAGGACCGGATTTGGTCAAGGACGAAAGGTTGTTCATCAAGCATCGTATAGTGCTGGAGTGCGATTGCAGCGTAGCTCTGTATTGGGTTTCTAATCCAGAGGCGTGCCCGGAGGTTTTTAGTATTCTGGTTCAGGAAATAAATATGGTAGGCAAACATGTGGCTTGTATTTTTAGGAAAATTCCTCGTCTATGCAATACAGAAACGGATACACTAGCGAAGAGATGAATAAGATAGATTTTCTTTTACAGTCTCGGTTATTATGATTGGGGGATGGTAGTAAAATGGTTACTCTTGTGCAATTATGTAATGAAGGGTCCATAGATTGGGCAATGTAAAACTTTGGCATTGGAATGAAATATTATGTGACACTCTTTTCCTCCTTCCGCTGTTGGCTTTTGCACCTCTAGTGTGAAAGTCCGATATGAAGGGAGTTTTTAATGAGGTCACCAATTTTTATAAAAAAGGCAACAACAAATTACCCATAATGATGGAAAGAAGAGCAATTAAAAAAACAAAGCATTTAATACATACGAAAAGGGAAAATCAATTAAGGAAAACGAGATTTAATTCTTTAATAGTCAAACAAGGCATTAAATAAAGGGTAAAATACTGAAAACATAACTCAACTTTGGTCATTTGACCTATTTTAGTCACTCAACTTTGGTCATTTGACCTATTTTAGTCACTCAACTTTAAAAACGTTCAATTTACTCATTAAACTTTATTTTTTGACCTATTTTGGTCACTTTAGATTATTTTATTAATATTTAAGTATGACATGGCATATTTTATTATTATTAAATATAAAAAACAATTTAAAATAAAAATAAATTATATTTTATTTATTAATAAATAAAAAGTAATTTAAAATAAAAACCTTAACCCCAAACACCCCAAATATCCTAAATATCTCAAATCCCAACCACCCAAACTCTCAAACCCCCGGCGGCCACCACCCCCTCTGCTGCCTTTGTATACGTTCCTGAAACCCCCTCCACCCAGTAACCGGTCTTGCCAGAAATTCGCAGTGATGGTTTTTAATTCTTCGAATGTGAATGCTATCAATGGATTCGCCGCCGAATCTCCGCCGCGGAGGTCTTCCACTTCCTCCGAATTCGACGGCAACTTACTGTCTTCCCTCTTTACTTTCGGTTGCTCTTTCGATAAATCTGGAAAACAAACATATTTGTACATATAAGAAAACAGAGCAAAACAGAGTATACGAGGCTAGAAATTCATGAGTTCTGAACCTGATTTAGGATTTGACGAGACTCTGTAAATGAAAAACTCCCACTTACACAAGCAATTTCCCATCACGAAAAAAAACCCAGAAAGAACCAAAACTAAAAACCTATATCAAAAAAAGATAAAAAATAAAAATGAAAAGGCTATGTTATCATGAAAACAGAGAGAGAAGTAGTGTGAGGTGGGGGATAGTGCTTGGCCATGGAAATGGGACCACGAAGTTGTCGGTGGCAGCAGAGGGGGTGGTGGCCGCCGGGGGGGGGGGGGGGGTTTGAGAGTTTGGGTGGTTGGAATTTGAGATATTTAGGGTGTTTAAGGTTATGGTTTTTATTTTAAATTACTTTTTATTTATTAATAAATAAAATATAATTTATTTTTATTTTAAATTATTTTTTATATTTAATAATAATAATATATGCCATGTCATACTTAAATATTAATAAAATAATCTAAAGTGATTAAAATAGGTCAAAAATAAAGTTTAATGAGTAAATTGAGCGTTTTTAAAGTTGAGTGCCTAAAATATTTCAAATAACCAAAGTTGAGTGATGTTTTCAGTATTTTACCCTTAAATAAAAAGAGAAAACAACAGAAAAAAAATAATAAACCCATTTTCAATTCATTCTCGTTTCCATTTCATTTCAACTTAAACAGAAAACAGAGGGTCACTCTTCCTCTTTATCGGTTTCAAAGAACAAAAACCTTTTTTCTTACCCACCGTTCATCCGCGATGGACCTCCGCCCGCCTTCTCCAAACATAGTAAGTAACACCGATTTAGGCCGGTCGAACCCCAAAACAAAACCTTTTTTTCCTTTCAAATCTCTTAAAATGAAACCCAAAATCAAATCTCTTATTCGAAAACCCTAAGACGGCGAGATTGAACCCACCTTCAACGAGGACTCCGGCAGCCACAGGATGAAGCCTCGAGTTTCAACGACTTTAAACGTAAGGCTTTTCTTCTCTCAAATCCCTCTATTTTCTCTCCTATTTTGATGACCAAATCCCCCTTTTGCTTGCCTTTTGATCTTCGTTTTATAGCTGAAAGTCTTTTCGTTTGATTGGCTCTTGATTTGGTTCCCTTAACCTTGTTGTAATTCTCTATTTTTTCAATGCATTTCTGATTTGTTGTTATTTGTTGAAATTCACTGAGAACTTTCTTTGTTTCTTTAGAGATGCATGTCTGATGTGGAGGAGGGTACGGGGAACCATTGTCCTTGGTCGTTGGCGTGGGCTAGCTAGAGAGGGGACTAGGGATGGCAACGGGAGGATTTTTGACCGCACTGACTCCGACCCGAAAAATAATAAATAAAACCTGATCCTAACCTGCCCCGAGAATTGTAACATTCAACTCGCCCCGTCTTCGATCCGAAATTTAACCTGCACACCCGTACCCGCCCCGAGTCAAAACTAATTTTTTAACATTGTTTTCTAGAATTCAAACTTACTCCTAAATGTTTCTAAAATCACACATAACTGTAACCAATAAACCAAAACAATCACAAACTCAAATAGAAAAGAATCAAAATCCTATTTCGTTTTATTTTTGACATAATCAACAAAACACCGAAATGATAGTAGATCTAAAACACTTTATCCTAAATATGATAAATCCCCACACAAAAAATTACTTTAAGAAATAAATGATGTAAAACCATATATGAGATCATCTAAGTAACAAATAGTTAAAAAAAAATTAAAAACATTCTTAACAAATTGACAGAATTGTGAAGAAAAACCCACAACAAAATTAAAATAAAAAAGAATATGAAAATGATAAAATGAAAGAAAGAACTGAGATGAAATTGATAACAGAAAAAATAGAGAGGAAAAAACTCAGCAGATAAGAGAAGGAAGAAGCCAAACCAAGCGAGATATAAGAAACTAAAAATCTTAACTATAAAGAATATAATAAAGTAAAAAAAAAAGTTACAGAGAGATTGAGTGAACAACCCACCAAGTCATTAATTAAAAGCTGTTTAGGACCCCACAAACACAATACATGGCAAAATTAATGAAAACAGAAATAAAATAGAACTGGAGATTTGCAAAAGAAACGTCTCTTTCTACCCCCATATATATATATATATATATATATATATATATATATAATATCCGGGTCGGGTCAGATAAGAGAATTTTCTTCTTAAATCTGATCCTGCCTCGACCCAAACTTTATTTTTGATAAAACACGATTTAACCCGGCTCGAACTTGAACTTTTATTGAAAAAACTCTCCCCTATCAAATTGGATTAGGTCGAAATTTGTTAAATTCGAGTTAAATTGTCATCCATAAAGAAGACCAGTTGGTTGGCTTGTCCGGATGTGTGAAGGGGACCATTCTACGTGGGGAAGATGAAGGGTTTCTCTCAATTCGATCTGGGCCGTTCAGATCGTATAGATCTGACGGCTGCATGTGACTGCACAAAAAGAAAAAAAAAATCAGATATATTAGGATTAGGGCTTAGCTAGTGTTGGTATTGGGCCTATCGGGCCATATATATATATATATTAATTTGGGCTGTTATTTAATACATTGGGCCTTTAATTTTTTGTTTAATAATAATAATAATAATAATCGGGTCAAAAGACGCAGATAAAATTAGTTTCTACACTAACAAGTTTGACATGCAAGTGATTTGTTTGTGTAAATTGTGATTATTAGTGATTTGAATATTCGATGTTTATGTCATGCTTCTATGTATACATTTGGTTTGCATGCTTATATTCATAAATTTCTTGAAATATAATATATTAATTGTGTACCATTGAGTCCGTAAAACTTAGGCTTTAAATTATTTTTATTTTCAGATTAGTAGATTTTTGCTCATGTTTGAGCTTCATCGACGAGGGACTTTTAGCATCCCTTTACAGAGTACAATACCTTATTTGTAATGTGCATTGTATTCCTAGAAGCCTTATGTTTTGTAAGCATATAACTCATTTGTTGTTTTGAGTATTTTGATATACAATGATATTGAAATTTCACATATTTTGTATAACTACTTTTATTATAATTTTAATTTAGTAAAAAAAATTAAT
Source organism: Hibiscus trionum (assembly GCA_030270665.1). NCBI lineage: Eukaryota > Viridiplantae > Streptophyta > Magnoliopsida > Malvales > Malvaceae > Hibiscus > Hibiscus trionum. Next base: position 19,011,188 of record BSYR01000010.1, read on the forward strand.
TATGCTTTCTCATATTAAAAATTATTTAAAACAATGTTGAGTTGCTTTGGTCTTCGAGTACTCTATATTTGTGATTAGGGTGTTACACCGGTGATGAATGATAACTACAAAACAAACGAAGTTGGTGATAAGAAACAATGAGAGAAAATAAATATATGAAAAATCACAAATTAAAAAAAAAAAACACGGGCAAATGATAAGAACTTTTATAATGACGAAAAAACGCTTTGTAGAGTCCTTAGTATTTATTTATAGATTGATTGTTTACAAAAGAAATTTGCATAGAAAGTAATTAGGTAAAGTTCACAAATTATCAATGAATTTCGATAAATTATTCAATTTGGTAACTAAACTTTAAATTACTTCAATGTAAGCATTAAAATTTTAGTTTTGATTAAAATTTGACATTGACCCGTTAAAAATTGTTAAAAGGGTGACATGTCAATTAAATTTTATTTTGGTATAATAATAAATTTAATCATCCATATTTATACATTCAAACATTTTAATCCTAATTTAAAAAATTAATAAATTTAAGTTTGATTATTTACACATTGAAATCTTTATGGCATATTGACGGTGATTTGGGGTTTTCTCCGCTAAAGATTTAGATACAGATTATACCAAAAAAAAGGAGCATCAATAACCTCACTCTCAGCGATCGCTTGAAGGTCTTCAGTAAGGTATATATTTATTACATGAGATAAAGCATGCGTGCATGAACTTGTTAGAGTTAAGGAAGTGCGCATTTAACTCACGTGTGCACACTAGACATCTTAATGATCGATCATTGTACCCAAGCATACTAGTGCCAATACTAACACAATTCATAACCTTTCACAACACCATTTCATATCAACTTCCGTGCTCAGCACGTACTCACCATGATTTACTATCATGCACAATCCACATGCATATAACAATGTATCAATACCATGCCTCAACTTACATGTATAACACAATATACATAACCATATAAATCACACTTAATACATGAGGCATAATCAACAATTAGAGTTCAACCAAAGTCTCTAACTAAAGCTTGGGATTATACTACCAATCTAATCCCAACTCTAGGTGGGTCTACCAAGCCCAACCTAGTCCACATGCTTGAACCAACACTTGAAAACCATTTAAAAGCATTTAACCACTCACTAACTATTCCAAGCTCAACCACACTAGCCGATCAAGCTCCCAACGGTTCCAGATTCGATCCCGAGGCTTCACCAACACAATTCCTTGCTTCTAATAATCCCAACACAATCAAAACAACCTCAAATTAGTTCACAAATCAATGTAGAAAACCCGGAACACAAACAAGCACAAAACACAAGATTTCAAGCTATAGACAACCCCAAAACCTTCATTCCCGAGCAGCCATGAAGCACAGTCCAAAACCAATGATTCCAACACTTATATTACTCTCAAAACAACCCTTATACATAGCCTAACCATCAGCCAACAAATTTCCACATTAAGCACACCCAAAACTCAACCTAAAACCCTTCAAAAACCTCCATAAAACCCAATTTCGGGAAACACCATAAAACCATGTAAAAATCGAATATGTTGGACCTTATAAGATGCTTTTAACTTATTTAACAACATTAAACCAAAAACTCATCTAAAGGTTATCAAAGTTTGGATTTTTATCTTCAAAACTTAAAAACTCAAAATCTAAAAACTATGAGCTTTCATGAAAATAAAGGTATGAGCTTGTAGAGAAAAGAAAGGACAAGTCAAAAGTGAGTTTACCTTTGAAAAATCTCCAACAACAAGCAAGATAGATGATGGAATAGTAAACTTGGGGAAGGGGAGTTCTTTTGTCGTAAAAATGAAATGGAAGAGGAGAGAAGAAGATGATGAATAATTTGGGTGTTTTTATTTTATAAGTCAAAATATTTACCACTTTGCCAATAATGAGATGGCTATCTCAAAAATCCTAAAATCCATGGAATTTGCCTTTAAATCAAATTAAGTCCAACATAAAATATTTGTTTTGAAAACCCGAGGCCCAAAATAATATTTTAATATTTTAAATTCACCCGACCCTCAAACCCGGGTGTTACAACTCTCCCTCTCTTATGGAATTTCGTCCCCAAAATTACCTGACGGAAACAAGTACGGAAGCTGCTCAAGCATATCAGCTTTCCTCTCCCACGTGGCCTCTTTCACACCTCTATGTCTCCACGACACCTTGACCAACTCTATGGTCTTGCCACGCAACACCTTGCTATCATAAGTAAGTATCTCAACTGGTTCTTCATTATAAGACAAATCCGGATTCAACTCTATCTCTTCAACGGGCATAACATGAGACAGATCTGATCTATATCTCCCAAGCATCGACACATTAAAGACATCATGGATCTTCTCTAACTCTGAAGGCAATCTCAAACGGTAAGCTATTGGCCCAATCCGCTCAACTATCTCATACGGACCAATAAACCTCGGACTCAACTTGCCTTTCCGGCCAAATCGCATTACCTTCTTCCACAGAGATACTTTCAGAAACACTTTCTCACCCACTGAAAACTCAACCTCTTTTCTCTTCAAATCTGCGTAAGATTTCTGACGATCGGAAGCTGCCTTCAAACGGTCACAGATCAACTTCACTTTTTCAGTAGTCCCCTTAAGCAAATCCGGCATAGGTAACAATTTCTGACCCGTTTCAGCCTAACAGATCGGAGTCCTACAACGTCTACCATACAAAGCCTCATAAGGAGCCATCTGTATACTAGCCTGGTAACTGTTGTTTTAAGCAAACTCGACTAAGGGTAAATGCTTCTCCCAAGAACCCTGAAGTCAATCACACAACAACAAAGCATATCCTCTAAAATCTGTATCACTCGCTCTGACTGACCAACTGACTGCGGATGATACGAAGTACTAAAATGCAAACGGCTACCTAGGGCACTATGAAAACAACTCCAAAACCTCGCTATGAATCTCGGATCTCTATCTGATACAATAGACTTCGGAACTCCATGAAGTCTCATAATCTCGTGAATATACAAATTCGCCAACTTGTCTAAAGAATCTGTAATGTTCACTGCTAAGAAATGAGCACACTTAGTGAATCTATCCACTATCACCCAAACAGAATTCTTCTTCGAAGGAGACAATGGTAACCCTGACACAAAGTCCATAGTGATCCTCTCCCATTTCCATTCCGGAATCTTCAAAGGCTGTAACAAACCTGAAGGAACCTGATGTTCTGCCTTCACTCTCTGACAAACCATGCAACGGCTCACATACTCGGCTACATCTTTCTTCAAACCAACCCAGAAATAATCATTCCCCAGATCTCGGTACATCTTAGTACTGCCCGGATGCATAGAAAAAGGACTCAAATGTGCTTCGCTCAGAATCACACGTCTCAACTCAACATCTTCAGGCACTACAACTCTGTCTCTAAAACACAACACATTCTCACCACTGAAACTATACTCAGTCGGTCTACCTTCGGCTATGTCCTGAACATGAGGAACTAAAGACACATCTTGAAACTGTTTCTCTCTAATCATCTGAATCAAAGAAGGCTTCACTTGCAACTCTGTGATCAAACCACCATTATCAGATACACTCAACCTAGCAAACATAGCTCGCAACTCAACTGCAACTTTTCTGCTCAACGCATCGGCTACTACATTTGCCTTACCCGGATGGTACTCAATAGTCAAATCATAGTCTTTCAATAGCTCAAGCCATCTTCTCTGTCTCAAGTTCAACTCTCTCTGAGTCATCAAATACTTCAAGCTCTTATGATCTGTGTAAACCGTGCACTTCTCACCATACAAGTAGTGACGCCAAATCTTCAATGCGAACACAACTGCTGCTAACTCAATGTCATGCGTAGGGTAGTTCTTCTCGTGCACCTTCAACTGTCTCGAAGCATAGGCAACAACTCTTCTTTCTTGTTTCAGAACACAACCTAAACCTATGTAGGAAGCATCGCTATAGATCACGAGCTCTTTCCCTGAAACTGGTTGTACTAACACTGGAGCATTCGTCAAAGCTTCTTTCAACTTCTCAAAAGCTTTCTATCTCGCATCTGACCACTTGAACTTCACTCCTTTTTGCAACAATTTATTCAACGGAGCAGCTACTCTAGAGAAACCATCAATGAATCTCCTATAGTAACCGGCTAATTCTAGGAAACTCCTAATCTCAGTCACTGACTTAGGTTGTTTCCACTCAACAATAGCTTCAATCTTCGTCGGATCAACACAGATACCTTCAGCTGACACAACATGGCCAAGGAACACAACCTCTCGAATCCAGAACTCACATTTACTAAGTTTAGCATACAACTGATTACTCATCAATCTCTGCAGAACAAGTCTCAAGTGCTCATCATGCTCTTCTTCTGATCTCGAGTACAAAAGGATGTCATCTATGAAAACAACTACAAATCGGTCTAGATAGTCTCTGAAAACTCTGTTCATCATATCCATGAAAGCTGCTGGTGCATTCGTGAGCCCAAACGACATCACAAGGAACTCATAATGACCATATCTAGTCCTAAAAGCTGTCTTCGGAACATCACATTCTTTTACCTTCAACTGATAGTACCCTGATCTCAAATCTATCTTCGAAAACACTGAAGCACCCCTCAACTGATCAAACAAGTCATCTATACGAGGCAACGGATACTTGTTCTTTACTGTCAACTGGTTCAACTGCCTGTAGTTAATACATATTCTCATACTGCCATCTTTCTTCTTTACAAACAACACGGGAGCACCCCAAGGCGAACTACTAGGCCTAATAAAACCATGGTCTAACAACTCCTGAAGCTGACTTTTCAACTCTTTCAACTCTTTCGGAGCCATACGGTACGAAGCAATAGAAACTGGAGTAGACTCTGAAACAGTCTCAATCACAAACTCTACATCTCTGTTAGGAGGCAAACCTGGTAACTCTTCTGGAAACACATCCGGAAAATCACAAATTGTTCTGATATCTTTCGGTCTAACCTCACTCATATTCAGATTCATCACATATGCTAAGTAAGCCCCACAACCGGAATCCATCAACCTTTGAGCCTCTAAAGCTGACACAACATTCGACAAGAACTTAACGTTCTCGCCTACTACCACTACCTCGTAGTCATCAGAAAGCTTTAACAAAATTCTCTCTGTCTCAAAATCTACACTAGCTTTGTGCTCAACCAACCAATCCATACCCAAGATAATATCAAAACCGTAGAACGGAAGCTCCATCATATCAACCGGAAACACATGACCCAGAATCTTCAGCGGACACCTCCTATACATCCGTCTAACTACAACTGTCTCACCGAAGGAACTAGTCACATGTATCCCTACATCTAAAATCTCAACAGGTATTTCTAACTTCTTTGCATGCTCACTCAAAATGTAAGAATGCGTAGAACCCGAATCAACTAAGGAAAGAAAAGACATGGACTGTAACTCAAAATTACCTGCTATCACATTTGTGTCATTCCCTGCCTCTCTCTATGCGTAGACTCTAGCTGGTCCACCGGCCTCTGGCTTTACTGCCACAACATGAGCAAGACTCCTCGGTGCCTCTATCCTAGGTGCATCAGCCCTCGGCTGGAAGTAACCACGACCACGCCCACGACCTCTTTGATAATCAATCGCTCTCGCAGGAGCCTGTTCCAGATTTGGTGCCTGTGCCGCCTAATGCAAACACTCTCTCCTGAAGTGGTTTCTCGACCCACAGTTCCAGCAAGCATGGAAGTTACCCCAACACTCTCCTGAATGTTGTCTCCCACATCGAGTGCACTCAGGCAACCGCCCTCCAGCTCTATGGCCCTGGTGGCCTCTACCATGGTGGCCACCGCCACGCCTATGGTCAAACTGATGTCCACTGCCTCGATGCCTCTTGGCATCACCACGAATCAAAGTTATTATGCCTCCTCCCCGAACTGGATCCTCCCGAACGCTTGGTTAGCACCAAGCTATGCTCGATGTCCTTGGCCCTAGCGACCAAGACATCAAAATCAGAATAATCTTAAGCTAAGGTGTATCTCTTGACTTCCTCATGAAGTCCATATTTGAACTGATTACAACGGTCTCTCTCAGTAGGAACCAACTCCGGAGCATACTGACTCAAACAGACAAAACAAATCTCATAATCTGTCACTGAAGCATCTCCCTGAACAAGAGCCATGAACTCCCGCTTCTTCTCATCCAGATACCTCGGCCCCAAATACCTCTTCCTGAAAGTAGTCTCAAAGAAATCCCAACTAATCTCGGCCTCAGGCACACCGGTAGTAATGGTGACCCACCAGGTGTAGGCATCACCCTGAAGCAACGATACTACGCAGCCCAACTTGCAAGCCCCAACACATCCCATCTGAGCTAGAATACGGACTGTCTTCTCTAGCCACAACTCTGACCTCTCAGGTGTAGATCCCCTGAACTCCTCTTCTCCTAGGATACAGAGCCTCTCTAACGGTAAGCTAACATTAGCACCTCTCGGCTGAGCTGCAGCCTGAGCTCCGACAACTGCTGCCTGAAACGCTCCCGCTATAGCTTGAACTAGCGGAGCCATATCTATTCCAGCAGGACCTTGGCCACCCTGACCAACCTGAGGTCCCGCTCCCTCAGCTCCATCCTCGCCTCCCACTTCAGGCTAATGAGGTGGTGGTGGAGGAGCTCCAACTCCAATAGCAGGCTCTTCCACATGAGCCTCTACTCCAACCACCGACTCATTAACAGGAGCCGCAACACGAGGTTCCTGACGAACCATCCTCGGTCTACCTCTAGGCTTTGACATACGCGCTCACAGATAACAACTACAACAACAACATACAAAGATAGGGTTAGCAAGGGCAAGGGTCCAAGTGGCTCAAGTATGTTCCCTCACTTAAAAATCCTTTTTGCGATGTAATAGAAGCAATGAGACTCTACTCAACATGCTTCAAACAACATACATACATAATCAATCAAACAAACATCAAGCATACTTGATAAACAAGAAAACATGCTTACATGGAAAGCAACCACCGTACAATTGCAATACAAGAAATTAACTTACCTCACTTACCTGCCCAAGGTCTCGGAAACCTCAGGCTCTGATACCAACAAGTGTAACCCCCTCATCCCGATCCGGGCGACTGACCGGTCCGAGTGGGTTACACCGGGATAACCAAGGCAAAACCCGTTAAGGCTTCACTTCGGTTAACAACCCGAGGAAAAATTTTTCATTTATTATTATCTTATCTAGATGCATTATTATGTCCTATGTGAAAAAGGCAACAACTGAAGAAACAAACGAGGTAAACAACCAAACAGCCCAACAAAACAACCCATTTTAAACTTATACTGCAGGCCGTATCGGAACGCCCAGAGGGTGTTGCTATACGCATTGACTAGGTCAACTGGCCAAAGTCAAGCTGAGGAGACCGTATCGAAATGGGTGTTGACCGTATCGAAACGCCCTCACCGGTCAACATATTGTGGTCAACGCTACGAAGCCCATTCCGAAAAGCCTAGGACCGTTTCGATACTCTGAATTTCTCGTCAATATCTCAGATTTTCAGTAGCAAAAACGTATCAAAACGCCTGGCCTGAAGCATGAGGCCGTATCGAAATGGGACCAACCGTTTCGATACACCTGCTGCGAACAGACATGTTTTAGCTGGTTTATGATCACAAGGCTGCCCAAAACACCAACTAAAACCTCCCACAACCAAACATACATCACTCTAAGGCAAAACCACACACAACAAGCATGCTTAACACACTTCATGCATTCAAAAGCCATACATAAAAAGGATCAACAAAACAACATATGATTCATACATAGCATTCGAGATAACATGCTTAGACAAGAACATACAATTAAACATCCATAAAGGGCACAAGGCCAACGTACTAAGCATAAGCGAACCTTAAACATAACATCCACATAACAAGGAGTCTAAACATGCTCATAAAACAAAATATCCACATAAGTCCCCATTGCTTGACTATTACATCATTACTTAAAATAGTTCATACTTGAGGATAGCAAAGCTCAACTAGAACACTTGGAGGCCCTCTTCTTGCACTAGCAACCCACGAACTACGGATCTGCATTGTCGAACAAAAGAGAGCGTAAGCATAAAGCTTAGTGAGGGTAAGCTCATAAAATAAACCTCGACAATGCAGGGTCCAAGCACGAGCAACAACCAAGGTAGAATGCATGACCTTACCTTCGAATCACATGAGCCAAAATATAAATGATGCATGAACATAATTATCATCATCATGCCATGCTCAACAACTCATAAGCTCAACACATGAAAATACATATATCAATATATGTCAAACACATTCCTCAATCCGTATTGGCAACACATATATCAATCCATATTGGCACCTAGCTATGACTCGAATACGCGGATAACCATTGGAACTCACATCCAACAACTCACATTTACCTTACGGTGGGATTACACTCATCACTGTTTCACGCGGAGGGGATTCCACTCATCCTCACGCCCCGTCGATGGGATTCCACTCATCACCGACTAGCATATATATATAAGAAGACTTCTAGGTGAACCCGTACTCCATCTTGATGACTACCATCACCAAGACGACGCGCGCATTTGACTCACGTGTGCACACTAGACATCCTAATGATCGATCATTGTACCCAACCATACTAGTGCCAATACTAAAACAATTCATAACCTTTCACAACACCATTTCATATCAACTTCCGTGCTCAGCACGTACTCACCAAGATTTACTATCATGCACAATCCACATGGATATAACAATGCATCAATACCATGCCTCAACTTACATGTATAACACAATATACATAACCATATAAATCATACTTAATACATGAGGCATAATCAACAATTAGAGTTCAACCAAAGTCTCTAACTAAAGCTTGGGGTTAGACTACCAATCTAATCCAAACTCTAGGTGGGTCTACCAAGCCCAACCTAGTCCACATGCTTGAACCAACACTTGAAAACCATTTAAAAGCATTTAACCACTCACCGACTATTCCAAGCTCAACCACACTAGCCGATCAAGCTCCCAACAGTTCCATATTCGATCTCGAGGCTTCACCAACACAATTCCTTGCTTCTAATCATCCCAACACAATCAAAACAATCTCAAATTTTTTCACAAATCAATGTAGCAAACCCGGAACCCAAACCAAGCACAAAACACAAGATTTTAAGCTATAGACAACCCTAAAACCTTCATTCCCGAGTAACCATGAAGCACAGTCCAAAGCCAATGATTCCAACACTTATATTACTCTCAAAGGCTTCCAAAACAACCCATATACTTAGCCTAACCATCAGCCAACAAATTTCCACATTAAACACACCCAAAACTCAACCTAAAACCCTTCAAAAACCTCCGTAAAACCCAATTTTGGGAAACACCATAAAACCATGTAAAAATCGAATATGTTGGACCTTATAAGATGCTTTTAACTTATTTAACAACATTAAATCAAAAACTCATCTAAAGGTTATCAAAGTTTGGATTTTTATCTTCAAAACTTAAAAACTCAAAATCTAAAAACTATGAGCTTTCATTAAAATAAAGGTATGAGCTTGTAGAGAAAAGAAAGGACAAGTCAAAAGTGAATTTACCTTTGAAAAATCTCCAACAACAAGCAAGATAGATGATGGAATAGTAAACTTGGGGAAGGGGAGTTCTTTTGTCGTGAAAATGAAATGGAAGAGGAGAGAAAAAGATGATGAATAGTTTGGGTGTTTTGAAATAAGGGTGTTTTTATTTTACAAGTCAAAATATTTACCACTTTGCCATTAATGAGATGGCTATCTAGAAAATCCTAAAATCCTTGGAATTGGGCTTTAAATCAAATTAAGTCCAACATAAAATATTTGTTTTGAAAACCCGAGGCCCAAAATAATATTTTAATATTTTAAATTCACCCGACCCCCAAACCCGGGTGTTACAAAACGAATTCAACCAAGGGTAATGAACTATGTACATACATAGTTTCTTACACGAAAACCTAATTTGTTACAGAAAGTATGAAGAAAATTAAGTATGTACTTAATTTATTACACGTTGTACCTAATTTGTTACAAAATTTGTAATGAAAACGGTATGTACTTAAATTATTACACGACATCACCAAAGCCTAAACCAGCTCAACCAAGGGTAATAAACTATCTACATACATAGTTTCTTATACGAAAACCTAATTTCTTACAGAAAGTATCATAAATTAAGTTTGTACTTAATTTATTACACGTTGTACGTAATTTGTTACAAAATCTGTAATGAAAACGGTATGTACTTAAATTATAGCACGACATCACCAAAACCTAAACCAACTCAACCAAGGGTAATAAACTATGTATATACCTAGTTACTTACACGAAAACCTAATTTCTTACAGAAAGTATATTAAATTAAGTATGTATTTAAATTCTTACACGTTGTACATTTGTTGTTACAAAATTTGTAATGAAAACGGTATGTACTTAAATAATTACATGAGATCAAAAATACCATGAAACCTCAATCAAGGGTAATAAACTATGTACATACATAATTTCTTACACGAAAACCTAATTTGTTAAAGAAGTATGAAAAATTAAGTATGTACTTAATTTATTACACGTTGTGCGTTATTTGTTACACAATCTGTAACTAAAATGGTATGTACTTAAATTATTACATGAGATCACAAAAACCAAGAAACCTCAAGCAAGGGTAATAAAATATGTACATACATAGTTTCTTACACGAAAACGTAGTTATTTACACGAAAACATAATTTGTTACAGAATGTATGAAAAATTAAGTATGCACTTAATTTATTACACGTTGTACGTAATTTGTTACAAAATATGTAATGAAAACGGTATGTACTTAAATTATTACACGACATCACCAAAGCCTAAACTAGCTCAACCGAGGGTAATAAACTATGTATATACCTAGTTTCTTACACGAAAACCTAATTTGTGACAAAAAGTATGAAAAATTAAGTATGTACTTAACATATTACACGTATGTAATTTTGTTATGAAATTTGTAATGAAAACGATATGTACTTAAATTATTACACGACATCACCAAAGCCTAAACCAGCTCAACCAAGGGTAATAAACTATGTACATACATAGTTTTTTTACACGAAAACCTAATTTGTTGCAAAAAGTATGTCAAATTAAGTATGTACTTAATTTATTACACGTTGTACGTAATTTGTTACAAAATCTATAATGATAACGGTATGTACTTAAATTATTACACGACATCACCAAAGCTTAAACCAGCTCAACCAAGGGTAATAAACTATGTACATACCTAGTTTTTACATGAAAACCTAACTTGTTACAAAAAGTATGATAAATTAAGTTTGTAATTAATTTATTACACGTTGTACGTAATTAGTTATAAAATCTGTAATGAAAACGGTATGTACTTAAATTATTACACGGCATCACCAAAACCTAAACCAACTCAACCAAGGGTAATAAACTATGTATACACCTAGTTACTTACACCAAAACCTAATTTCTTACAAAAATTATATTAAATTAAGTATGTACTTAATTTATTACACGTTGTACATTATTTGTTACAGAATTTTTAATGAAAACGATATGTACATAAATAATTACATGAGATCAAATAGACTAAGAAACCTCAACCAAGGGTAATAAGTGTTGCGTGTAAAATAGTCTATCGCAATAGAGTGCAAGTGTACACGACACATGTAGTAAAGTGATACACGAAGTATCGGATGCCGAATCCACAGGGACTAGAAATAGCTTTATCCTTGGATTGTTGCACAAGAGAGATAGAAGAAAGTTTAAATGTTTGTAGAGAAATTATGAAGAATACTGAAGATAAAAGATTCAGGGTAGAGAAATAGGCCGATATGGATTTGCTTAGTAGTGCAGGTGTTGCACTGTATAGAACTTCCTGTTCTGTCGTCGTCACTGTCGCGGCAGCACCTGCGGCGGCGGCAGTCTGTTGTTGTCGCGGTAGCGATCACACAACTCTGTACTTCAAGCTTGTCAAAAATCCTTGTTGTGACTTGTCCTATCTCCAGGTCCAAGTCTGTCGATGAACACGTCTTAGATGATACCTCCCGACGTGAATCAAAGGATGAACACCGATGTTGTTGAATTCTTCCTTAGCCACTTAACCTCGTCCTATCCCTAGGCCCGAGATAGTTCAACCATAAACTGGAGAACCCGCACTTATTCCTTTCGTATACTTAACTCTCCCGATATTAAGTAAATGTATAATCTCACAATGCTCTCCCGATACTCTTACACGATGTTGAAAACCAGAATAAGCAAACTTGAAGTTTATTTTATTTAACAGAAAAATCCTAAAAACAGTACAATCCTTGCAACTACTTTACAGAATCAACCCTTAGCCTTAGGGGAAGTTTAGAGCATGTTGAGAAGGGGGAAAACGACTAGGGTTTTGGGGAAGACGGCTAGAGAATGAGATGTCCTTCCCTAGGTCGAATTATATGCCTCTATATAGGCCTTGGGTTCAAGTTTTCTAAAATGGCAAGAATACAAGTTTAAACTAAAGTACAACTCTATTAAAGACTAAATCTTCTGAGTAGATGCCTTTAATTCGTCCTCTTTTCTTGCTTTGAGTTTCTTCCTTGAACTTTGGGCTTGGTCTTCATTCTGATCTAGGGCTCAAAAAAATATAAGAGTGGCCTACGATAGACCGGCTTGATTTCCTCTATATGTCGAGCTCCACTTCACTTTTCCCTTCACCATTGCTGCCGTCATTGGCTGCCACGGTAGTGGCCACGGCAGCATCTTCCTTCTCGACTTCAGTCCAGTGTTCCAGCTTTGCTTCTTCACTGCCCAGAGTCTGCCACAACAGCTACCTGCAAAATCAGCCAAAATCAGTAGCAACTGTGCCATTTTATATAATTGTGATGTATATATGAAATCTATCCTAAATGCAATGAATTATGCTTGAATGCAGCAGAAATATGGGTTAAATAGGGGGTAAAAAGTAGAACTTTTGCACACTCAACACACCCCCAAACTCAAGATCTTGCTTGTCCTCAAGCAAATAAAAAAGTAAAACTATATAAAAAAAACTTTTTGTTTGGCTTAAAACAGTGAACTTTTCCTTACCTACCATTCATGCCCTATAGTGAACAACACCTTGTTGGATATTTTAGGATTCATTCGGAACCTTGCTATAATTCTCGTGTAGTGTGTGCATGTTTTGTGAACAATTATATGCCTAGACTCTTTTAGTTTACTAGAATAGCTAAGCCACTCACTTGAATTTTTATGCCGACTTTCATTTTCTTGGAGGCAATTCTTAGGCTCCTTTAGTCTTTTCTTAGACTCGATTTTCTTTTCTTAATTTAAGTTTGACTAGAGCCTATTTCGGACACCTCTAGCTAACTTCCTAGACCCGGTTTCGGGCACCTCTAGGTGTATTGAGTCTATTTTTTTTTTCTTAACTTCTTTTCCTAGAGCCAGTGTTAGGCACCTCTAGGGGCAACTCAAGTGTTTAAGCTTATTCCTATTATAGTTTACCAGTAGAGTTCTAGACAATATAAGAGTCATAAAGGGTTTTTAAGGATCAGAACTATAGTAAGGCTCTAAACTGTTCCTAAAAATATCCTAAAGGCATTGCCACGACAGAAGCTGTCACGACAGGTAAGTTCAGTTCAAAGACTTAAGCCATTTTTTTGACAAAAATAAACTTAAATAATAATTAATACTTAGACACAATTTTGAACCTAAAAACATTTCATATTACTGAAGGGATGCCACCCCCAAACTCGAGGGTTGCATTGCCCTCAATGCATGATGACAGAAAAAATAGAAAATGAAAAAAATACATCACAATTATAATAAAACAACAAGACAACAAAATAAGATAGAAACTTAAATTTAGGTACTGTCGTCGCTGCTGCTGCTAATCTGTAGCTGCCGGCGGGCAGTGACCTTCATTGTGGGTGCCGGCAGAGCGCTCGGAGAGGCGGAGGCAGTCTTCTTCTTAGCTTCTCTTGGGGGATGGATACGAGTGGGTGAGATCTGGGGTGGCCTTTCCAGCACTTGTACCTCTTCAGATGAGCTGCTGCTGCTACTGCTGCCAAACTTGCCCTGGCCGGATGATCCTTCACCAGTGTTTGGCTTCTGCCATTTCATCGGAGTGAAATCCTTTGAAAGGTTTATTTTGACAGAGGGCTCTCCATCAAATTCCTGCTATATGGAGGAGGAAGAGAACCCAGTGATAAAATCATCAAGTTTGGGCAGTGGCTCCTTTCGTTTCTATCCTCTGGCAGTGGCAGTGGCGGCGTGGCTACCGCCTTCAGCTGTCGCGGCCGAAGTTGGAGTGGATGCAGCAGAGGGTGTTTTTGGTGTGGCAGCACGGGTGGGAGTATGGGCAGGTGTAGGGGCAGCAAAGTAATGCTCTAGGAAAGCAGGAAATTGTACATTTGCAAAATTTAAATTGCTTTGAATAAAATGTACCGTTGCTGCTGTGAAGTCTCTGACGAAACTCATCAGACCAAGCTGCTGTTCCTCCATCTTTTGCAGTGTGGCTAGGATTTGAGTGGAGGAGTCTGCTGGAGGAGCTGCTGCTGTTGGCTGTTGATGCTTTGCGGCGGCAGGTTCTGGCTGAGTGGGCTCTGCTGGCTCTTCTGCTGCGGTAGATGGATTGAAGAAGGAGAGGGGTGTTGCTGCTTTCAGTTCCATCAAACTGAATATGTTGCACTCCGTCCATCCCTTCCCTCAAACCTTGAAATCTTCGGGGATTTCTGGAATGTTATGGCCACGACAGATCTCGGTGATGAGGTACGAGAAGAAAAGGGGTCCCGATGGTTTAAGGGCACACTCCAAAATTCCCTCTTGTATATACCGGCCGACATTTATGGGTCTCTCATTTAAAATGGAGTGAACGGGAGCTAACCTGGGTCGGTCAACCATGCTGTTGTGGGAAGAAGGCATTATCCTCTTTTTGACGAAGTGGTTCTATAGTTTTGCCTCTAGAGTGAGTTGAGTGCGTTTCACTGTCCAACGATGTTTGGGATCTGTATTCCACTCTGTCCATTCTTCAGTTACCTCTGCCATGACAACATCATAGTCTGCCGGTGATAGACTTTCCACGAACCTCTTGTGTCCGTTCTCCAGTTTGCTGACGTAGATTTCGTAGAGGGTATTGATGTATTCTGGCTCAAAAGTGACTTCCTTACCTCGCACTATCACGTTCTTCGTATCCTTGCTGTCGACAGCAGCTTAGAATTCTCGAACCAACGTGACATTCATCTCCTCTGGCTGGGCAGCAAACATCTGCCATTTGAGGGCTTTGATCTTTCGAGCTATGAACGGTTCAAGCCTGAAATCTTCCGTGCGTTTGGTGTAAAGGAACCCTCTCTCTTCCCACATCTCCCTATTTTGGAAGGAGCTGTAGTATCTATCGACGGAGTCGGTGGTGGCAAAGCGGTTAGGGAGTCGGTCGTGGCTAGGTGTGCCTGCTGCTGCGGCAGAGTTGGAGGCAACACTTCATCTTGTTTGTCTGGTACTCATAATTGCAAGGCTGTGGAAAATGAAAGAAATTTGAGATCTAGAGAGAAAGCAAGTTGAGAGAGTAAAAGTGAGGTGAAAAATGAATAGTGAAATGGGGTTTATATAGATGAATGGTTTGCTGCCCGTTGGAGCTGTAACGACAGGCGCGAATAACGAGGCCAATTGTTACGCAGTTTCTGACACGTCTGTCACGCATTTCTGTGTTTGTTGCGCATATGTTACGCGTTTACGCGTCTGCTGCGACAGCGTGTTGATAGGCTGTATTTTCCGCATCTATCGCGACAGCTGTTAGCAGGCTGTGACGACAGACTCCTCCTTTGGGCTTTTTGGGCTGCTGGTGAGATGGTGGGCTGGTTCACTTCTTCTCCTCTCCTTGTTTCCCTTATTTCCTAAAAATAATTAAAATAAAAACTTAGTTCCTAGAAATAAAAGAATTCTAATTTCCTAATAAATAAATAAATATATAAATAATAGTAATAATAATAAAAATTAAATTAAGTTAAATTAGGGATGCCTTGAGGGGCATCTCCTAAAGTAACCATTTCCTACATACTTGGGGCTTCAATCCCATGATAATGCTTTAGTCTCTGTCCGTTGACTTTAAATTGATGCCCGTCTTTTAAGGATTTGATCGTGATGGCACCATGAGGAAAAACTTGCACAACTTGGAATGGGCCGGACCATCTAGATTTCAGCTTCCCTGGGAAGAGTTTCAACCTAGAGTTAAATAACAACACAAGCTGCCCTGGGCAGAACTATCGTGGCAGCAACTTCTTGTCATGCCACCTCTTTGTCTTGTCCTTGTAAATCCTTGCGTTGTCGTAGGCCATTGCTCGAATTTCTTCAATTTCATTCAAGTCAAGTAACCTCTTCTGTCCTGCCTTATCTAAGTCCATGTTCACTGCCTTGATAGCCCAGTAAGCTCTGTGTTCTATCTCAACAGATAAATGGCATGTTTTTCCATATATCAGTCTGTAGGGTGACATTACCAATGGTGTCTTAAATGCTGTTCTATAAGTGTTGCGTGTAAAATAGTCTATCGCAATTGTAGTGCAAGTATACACGACGCAAGTAGTAAAGTGATACGAAGTATCCGATATCGTCTCCACAGGGATTGGGCTAATAGCTTCACCTTAATTCACTGCACGAAAGTAAAGAAGATGTTTGAGAAAGTTGTCACGAAAATAATAAAGTAAACGTAAATAAAAGAGTCGAGATGTCAAGATAGAGAGAATGAGCTGGTATTGAATTGCTCAGTAGTGCAGGTATTGCCGAGTTTAGGAAATTCAGTTCTGTCGTCGCGCCCGTCGCGGCAGCAGTCCGTTGATTGTCGCGGCATCAAACACTCAACTCCGTACTTCAAGTTTGGAAAGAATCCCAGATGTGCCTTGGCCTATCCCTAGGTCAAAGTCTGTCGATTATCACGTCTTTGATGATACCTCCCGGCGTGAATTGAAGGATGAACACCGATGTGGATGAATTCTTCTTTAGCCACTTAACCTCGTCCTATCCCAAGGCCCGAGATAGTTCAACTATAAACTAGAGAACTTGCTCTTATTTCTTTCGTCTCCGTACTTCAAGTTTGGAAAGAATCCCATATGTGCCTTGGCCTATCCCTAGGTCCAAGTCTGTCAATGATCACGTCTTTGATGATACCTCCCGGCGTGAATCGAAGGATGAACACCGATGTGGGTGAATTCTTCTTTAGCCACTTAACCTCGTCCTATCCCTAGGCCCGAGATAGTTCAACTATAAACTAGAGAACTTGCTCTTATTTCTTTCGTATACTTAACTCTCCCGATGCTAAGTAAATAGATAACCTCACAATGCTCTCCCGATGCTCTTGCAAGATATTAATAACCAAAATAAGAGAACTTGAAGTTTATTTTATTGAACTGAAAATTCCTAAAACAAAACAACCCTTGCAACTACTTTACAAATCAACCCGTGACCCTAGGGGAATTTAGAACATGATGTGGGAAGGAAAACGACTAGAGGTTGAGAGAGAAGGCTCGGGTAATCGATTATGCCTCTAGGTTAAAATATATGCCCTTATATAAGCTTTGGGATCAAGTTATCTAATTTAACAAGGATTACAACTTTAATTTAAAGTATGATTCTAATAAAGACTAAATCTTCAAGGAATCTACTTTCCAGCCGTCCTCTTTGTTTCTTGGGATTTTCTCTCCTTGAACTTTGGGCTTGACATATCTTTTGATCTGGGGCTTGGAAAAATATAAGGTTTTCACACGACAGACAGGCTGAATTTTCTCTATCTGTCGAGGTCCACTTTGCTTCTTCTCCTCAAAACTGCTGTCGTCCTCTGCTGTCACGGCAGCAACCATGGCAGCATCGTCCTCTTTGTCTGCTTGTCCAGTTCAGCTCTTCTGCTTCACTGCCCAGCGCCTGCCCTTTCCGTCTGCTACGGCAGCAACCTGCAAAAACAACCATTCTTAGTAGAAACTGTGCCTTTTAATATATTTGTGATGTTTTGCTGTAAACTAACCTAAATGCAATGAATAATGCTTGAATGTAGCAGAAATATGGGTTAAGATGGGTGTAAATAATAGAACTTTTACACACTCAACACACCCCCAAACTCAAGTTTTTGCTTGCCCTCAAGCAACTAAGACCTAAAAGAAAAAATGAAATATTTTTGTTTTGGCTTTCAAACAGTGAACTTTCCCTTACCCGTCGTTCGTTCCCTGTGACGGAAGCAACCTGTCGGATAATTTAGGATCTGTCTGGAATCTCACTATAGTCCTCGTGCAGTGTGTGCATGCTTGTGAAAAGTTATATGCCAAGACTCTCTTAGTTTCACTAGAATATTCAACTCTTAACTCGAATTTTTATGCCAAAGTTTATCTTCTGAAGGCACTTTTCCATGTTCCTTTGATTTTTTTTGTTTTGACTCGATTTCTCTATTTTTCAAGCTAAAGTTTTACTAGAGCCAGTTTTAGGCACCTCTAGTTAACTTCCTAGAGCCAGTTTCGGGCACCTCTAGGGTTGTTGAGTCTCTTTTGCTAAACTTCTTTTCTAAAGCCAGTGTTAGGCACCTCTAGGGGCTATTCAAGTGCAAAGCTTCCTATTCTAGTTTGGCTAAAAGAAGTCTAAGCAGTATAACAGTCACAATGGTGTTTAAGTTTTCAGAACTATAGAAAGGCTCTAAACTTCTCCTAAAAACTATCCTAAAGTCACTGCCATGGCAGAGCTGTCACGACAGGTAAGTTCAGTTCACAGTTTTCAGCCCAAAATTTCCAATATTTTCATCTTTTTTTTGACAAAAAATAAACTAAGTAAAAGACACCAAATTTTAAACTAAGATGCACTCCATTAATGGAGGGATGCCACCCCCAACCTCAAGGGTTGCATTGCCCTCAATGCAAATGACAAAATAGAAATAAAGGCAGTACATCACAAAATATATAACAGGCAGCAGAATATAAGATAAGAAACTTAAATTTAATCGTTGTCTTCGCTGCTGCTGCCGAGGCGGATCTGGCGGCGGGCTCTGGCTCTCGGGGCGGGCTGGGGCACGGGGGAGGCGGATGTGTTCTTGACCTCCCGTGGTGGCTGGATTGTGGTAGGGGAGATGTGGGGTGGTTGCTTCACAACCTGAACATCAGAGCTGCTGCTGCTGCTGGCCTTTGGCAAAGTGTTCTTATCTGCCATCCGTTTCTGCCTTTTTACTGGTGAAAAGTCCTTTGACAGATTTCTCTTAATAGAGGGTTCATCATCACTGGCTGCCCAAACCGAGGAGGATGAGAACCCAACAACAAAGGCAGCGAGGTCATCCGATGTCATTGGTCGCTTTGTTCCTCGAGCAGATGGTTCGGCATGAGTGCTGCCGGCTGCTGTCGGGGCGGGCTATGGTATGGAGGCGGCAAATGGTGTTTGTGGGGTAGCAGCAGGTGTAGGTGTGTGGACAGGGGTAGTGACAGTAAAGTAATGGGCATGGAAAGTAGGGAAAACAACATCGGGGAAATTTAAAGTATTCTGAATAAAATTTACCGTGGAGGCGGCAAAGTCCCTTATGAATGTCATTAGGCCCAACTGTCTTTCCTCCATCTTTTGAATGGCAGCTAAGATCTGAGTGGAGGAGTCTGTCGGAGGAGCTGCTGCGGCGGCAGGTTCAGGATTTTTCTGCTCCGATGATTCAGCTGTGGCGGCAGCGGGGTTGAATGATGATAGAGGGGTGGCCACGATTAGCTCCATGAGGCTGAGGATATTCTTTTCCGTCCAACCTCGTCCTTTTACTATTAAGTCGGTGTGGGCTTCTGGCACATTATGGCCGCGGCATAGTGAAGTGATGAAGTAGGGGAGGAAAAGGAGGCCCGTCGGTCGATGTGCACTTTCCAAAATACTCTCTCGAATATAACTGCCCACATTAATGGGCCGTTCATTTAAAATAGAGTGTATTAAGGCTAACCTTTACTGGTCGACGGTTGTATGGTGGGATGACGGCATGATCCTCTTTTTGATGAAGGCATTCCATAGTTTTGCCTCCGGCAGCAGCTGGCTCCGCTTCACCGTGTGTGGATTTTTCCGGCTGGTATTCCATTCGGTTCCCTCTTCCGTCAGTTCTGCCATGACAGCGTCATAGGCAGCATCGTCCAAGGTGTTGAGGAACTGCTGGTGTGCATCATCATTGTGGCCTATGTAGAGGCCATATAAGGAGTTGATGTGCTCGGCTATAAACAGTACTTCTTTCCCTCTAACACTCACTGCTGTCGCCGTTTTGCTGCTGATGGCAGCATAAAATTCTCTCACCAGTGTCTCGTTCATCTCCTCTGGTTGCTCCGCAAAAGTTTGCCATAATAGAGCTCTAATCTTCCTGGCTATGAAAGGCTTGAGGCCCAAATTCTTTGCCTTTGGTGTATAGATGAAGCCTCGTTCTTCCCACATGTCTTTGGTCGCAAAGGACTGTGGGGGAGTTGCTACCGGTGAGGAAGTAGAGGCAGCACTGCGTCGGGTTTTTCTGGAAGACATATTAGTGCAAGGGTTGTGAAAGGTAAATGAAAGCAAATGAAAACTAAAGATGGAGAGCAAGTAAGAAAAGCATAAGTGAGTGAAAATGAAAATGAAACGGGGTTTTATAGAAAAGGAATTACTGTCCGTTGAAGCTGTAATGGCAGGCACGAATAACGGGGCGACTGTTGAGCTTTAGCGTGTCTGATGCGTCTGACACACGTTTCCGTGTTTGTTACGCGTCTGTGACGTGTTTCCGTGTCTGTCGTGACAGCGTGATGACAGCCTGTATTTTCCGCGTCTGTCGCGGCAGCTGTAACGACAGGCTTCAATATTGGGCTTTGTTGGGCTGATGGATGGATGGTGGGCTGAGTTCACTTCTCCTATTCTTCTTGACTCCTTTATTTCCTAAAAACAATAAACATAAAAACATTATTCAAATAAAATAAATCTTATTTCCTAATAACTAATAAATAATAATAATAATAAAATAAAATAAAAATTAGGTTAAGTTAGGGATGCCAGGTGGGGCATCTTTTAAGGTAACCACTTCCTGTATTCCTGGGGCTTCAGTCCCCTGATAATGCTTGAGACGCTGTCCGTTGACTTTGAATTGGTGCCCGTCTTTTGGTGATCGGATTGTGATGGCACCATGGGGAAAAACTTGTACGACTTGGAATGGGCCAGACCATCTAGATTTCAGTTTCCCTGGGAAAAGTTTCAGTCTAGAGTTGAACAACAATACAAGCTGCCCTGGGCAGAACTGTCGTGGCAGCAACTTCTTGTCATGCCACTTTTTAGTTTTCTCCTTGTAGATTCTTGCATTGTCATAGGCCATTGTTCGGATTTCTTCAATTTCGTTCAGGTCTAACAGCCTTTTCTGCCCTGCCCTATCCAAGTCCATATTCACTGCCTTGATTGCCCAGTATGCTCTGTGTTCTATCTCGATGGGTAGATGACATGTTTTCCCATAAATCAATCGGTACGGAGACATGCCCAATGGAGTCTTAAAAGCTGTCCTATAAGCCCATAATGCATCATTTAGGAGTAAAGACCAGTCTTTCCTAGTTGGCTTAACCATCTTCTCAAGAATGTTCTTGACTTCCCTGTTGGAAATTTCAGCTTGTCCATTGGTTTGTGGGTGATATGCTGTTGCGATCCGATGCTTAACACCATATTTCTTCAAGGCAGCATCAATAACCCTATTGTCGAAATGTCTCCCTTCATCACTGATAATCGCCTTAGGGATGCCAAACCTAGAAAAAATGTTTTTGTGTAAAAACCGTTGAACTGTCTTGGCATCATTCTTTTGAGTGGCGATAGCTTCAACCCACTTAGAGACATAATCTACTGCCAGGAGGATGTATAGATTCCCACATGAAGATGGAAAAGGTCCCATAAAATCAATCCCCCAAACGTCAAAGATCTCGACTTCTAGAATGTTCTGCAGCGGCATCTCGTTCCTCCGTGAGATGTTTCCTGTTCTTTGGCACCTGTCACAGCTTTTGTAGAAGGTTTGAGCATCTTTATATAGTGACGGCCAATAAAACCCTGACTGCAGCACCTTGGCAGCAGTTTTGTTGCCTCCTAAGTGACCTCTATACTGTGAAGCATGGCAGTGATGTAATATGCCTTTCTGCTCTCCCTGTGGTACACATCTCCTTATAACCTGATCTGTACAAATTTTGAAAAGAAGAGGTTCGTCCCAATAATAATGCTTAACATCATTTTGGAACCTCTTCCTGGCTTGATAATTAAGATCAGAAGGGATTATTCCGCTAACTAAGAAATTAATGAAATCTGCATACCAAGGAAGTTCAGAATACTTACCTGTTGCCATGGCTGTCGTGGCAGTGATTGTGGCAGCAAAGAGCTGCTCGTCTGGGAAGGTCTCTAGAATGTTTGTCTCATCTATTGGTAGACTCTTTCCCTTCTCCAACCTTGACAAATGATCTGCCACCTGATTTTCTGTCCCTTTTTTGTCCTTGATTTCAAGGTCAAATTCTTGCAGTAACAGGATCCACCTTATCAATTGAGGCTTTGCATCCTTTTTCGCGAACAGATATTTGAGGGCAGAATGGTCTGTGTGCACTATGACCTTCGTTCCAAGTATGTAAGAACGAAACTTGTCAATGGAGAATACCACAGCTAATAACTCCTTTTTTGTGGTGGTGTAGTTCACTTGGGCTTCATTCAGTGTCTTGCTAGCATAGTATATGACATGAAACAATTTGTCTCTCCGCTGCCCAAGTGCTGCCCCGACAGCATAGTCACTAGCATCACACATGATCTCAAACGGCTGTGTCCAGTCTGGTGGCTGTACTATTGGGGCTGTTACCAGTTTTTCCTTCAGAACCTTGAATGCTTCAGTACATTCATCATTAAAGTCAAAGGGTCGGTTCTTCTCCAAAAGATGGCATAGGGGCTTGGTGATTTTTGAGAAATTTGCAATGAATCTCCGATAAAAACCAGCATGTCCCAAGAAACTTCTAATACCCTTGACTGTGGTCGGCGGCGGCAGCTTTTCTATCACTTCTATTTTGGCCCTGTCGACTTCTATCCCACGGCAGCTAATCTTATGGCCAAGGACTATCCTTTCATCCGCCATGAAGTGGCATTTTTCCCAATTCAGAACTAGGTTTGCTTTTTCACATCTTTCAAGTACCTTTTGTAGATTGCCTAGGCAGCTCTCAAAATTGTCTCCAAAGACAGAAAAATCATCCATAAAAATCTCAAGTCCTCCACCATATCGGAGAATATGGCCATCATGCACCTTTGGAAGGTGGCGGGTGCATTGCATAATCCAAACGACATTCTCTTAAAAGCATACGTTCCATAAGGGCATGTGAAGGTCGTCTTTTCTTGATCTTCCGGTGCGATAGTTATTTGATTATAACCTGAATAACCATCAAGAAAACAATAGTAAGGTTTACCCGCTAATCTATCAAGCATTTGATCAATAAAGGGTAAAGGAAAGTGGTCTTTTCGGGTAGCTTTGTTAAGCTTCCGATAGTCCATACAAACCCTCCAACCGGTCACAATCCTGGTTGGGATTAACTCATTGTTTTCGTTGGTTACCACGGTCATTCCTCCTTTGCTGTCGGAGATGGCGTAAATAATACCAGCATCTAACCATTTGATTATCTCTTTACAAACCACCTCTTTCATCGCATGGTTTAGCCGCCTTTGGGCATCTATAGTCGGCTTATGATCTTCCTGTAAAAGGATTTTGTGCATGCATAACGCCAGACTAATGCCTTGAATATCGGCTATCGTCCATCCAATTGCCTTTTTGTGCTGCCGCAGCATTCTTATTAGCTGCCGTTCCTGTTCCTGCAGCAACTTAGAAGAGATGATTACGGGCAACGTATCATTTGAACCAAGAAAAGCATATTTTAGCTGCCCTGGCAGGGGCTTCAGTTCTAAAACAGGGGGCTCAACATTAGATGGCTTTTGGATTGCATGGTTATCCGAAGTGTAATTTAAAGGTTCGAATAACTTACCTGGACGATTGCCTATCCAGTTTACCTCCTCCTGATCTTCGGTATCAGATGTATCGGATTCAGAGGAGATGCTGTCGTCGGTGCTGTCGTGACAGGCCTGTAGGTGGCTGCCGAGGCAGTGACCAATTTTAATGTCGTGACAGCCCAACCTGATGCAGGGTTGATCAAGGGTAACTTCAGTGATAGCCTTACATTCCTCATTTGCATCAGCATGCTTCATAGCTTGGAGAACATTCCACTTAATCTCTTGATCATTCACTCTCATGGTGAGTTCTCATTTTTCTACATCAATCAGTGATCTTCCCGTGGCTAAGAAGGGTCGCCCGAGGATGATTGGTGCATTTTCATCTGCTTCACAATCTAAAACAAGAAAGCCAGCAGGAAAAATAAATTTATCCACTCTTACCAGAATATCTTCGATTTTTCCTTCCGGATGAACGTAAGAGCGGTCTGCCAGCTGCAGAATTACTGTCGTGGGCCGCGCCTTTCCAATACCTAATTTCTGAAAAACATATTTTGGCATTAAATTAATACTAGCACCAAAATCACAAAGTGCCTTACCCACATATTTATCTCCGATTACACAAGGTATGATGAAGCTCCCCGGATCCTTCTTTTTCTTGGTGGCTGCCTATGAAGAATACTCATGCATCCTTCTGTCATCTTAACCGTTTCAAATTCCCCAAGTTTAGATTTCTTTGACATGACATCCTTGAGAAATTTGGCATAACCGGGCATCTCCCTAACGGCATCTAACAGCGGAATATTAATATGAACCTGTTTAAAAATATCATAAATCTTTTTTGAGCTGAGATTCTTGCTTTGCTTGCTGTAACCGTTAAGGAAAAGGAGGTGGGGACGATAATCAGCAATACATCCTTCCCACTGCATACGAATCTGAGGAGGTTTGGGTTCATCATCTTTCTCCTTTGTCGCTTCTACTGTCGTGACAGGCTCATCGGTAGCAGGCTGTTTGTTACCTGTCGGGGCAGCTTCCTCGGCAGGTTTGCCAAGGCTGGTTTCTTCACTGATTCAGTTTCCTTCTCTGGCCCTGGTAGTATCTTCCCACTCCTAGTAGTAATGGCTTTACACTGCTCATGTGTGGGCTGTCTAGCATTTTCAGTATTGCTAGGAAATCCTCCAGTCTGCCTCAGGTTGATAAGCTGGGAAACCTGACCCATTTGTGTCTCCAACGATTACAGAGTAGCTTCATGATTTGTCATCCGCATCTTAGTTTCATCCATGAATGTCTCCATCTTCTTGACAAATTGATTCATGTTCTCAATATAATTTCCTGTCTGAGACATAAAAGTAGCTAGAGTCTGTTCCAATATACTGTTCGTGGCAGCTGGGGGCTGTTGCTGCTACTGTTGCGGTTGCTGTCGTGTCATCAATCTAGGTCCTCCCTAATTCTGATTGTGTGCTTGAGGATTCAGGGCATTATTAGGATTACTCCAAGAAAACTTGGGATCCTTTCTCCAGTTGGGATTATAGTTGTTGGAGTTGTAATTCGGCTTGTAGTTTCCAACATACTTTCCCTCTTCTAACTGTATAGGACACTCATCCGAACTATGATTTCCCTCACAGATTTCACATACCTCCTCAACAGCAAATCCATGTTGTGCATCATCATTCAATAACTTTTTCATTGCTTTAGTAAGGAATGCTACCTGTGATTTCATCGTGCTGTCGGCCTCATAATCCTTGACAGCTAATACCCGTTTACCCCCTCTTCTTGCTGTCGGAAACTGCTCTTCATTCTTAGCCAGATTTTTCAATACTTGCATTGCCTCGTCCGGGTCTTTATCCAATAATAGTTCGTTTGCTGCTGAATCAATTCGAATACGAGTTTGTAAGTTGGCAGCATTATAAAACTTTGATACCTGATTCCAGACGGGGAATCCATGCATAGGACAGTTCCGTAGAAGAGTAGTAAATCTGTCCCAGGCCTCGTGCATCGGCTCGTCATCTTCTTGTTGAAAAGTAGCAATTTCGTTACGTAATCGCTCAAATAAATGTGAAGGATTAAAACGAGATAAAAATTCACGAGACAAATCTGCCCAAGTTCTAATTGAACCCGGCGTAAGTTTATTCCACCAAGTCTTTGCTCTATCCCTCAATGAATGGGGAAATAACCGAAGCCTCAGTATCTCCGGAATAACTCCTGGCAGTCTAAACGAACCACAGATTTCCTGGAACGTTTTGAGATGCTCCCTAGCATCCTCTGTAACAGCACTACTGAATTGACCGACATTGTTGATCATGCTAAACATGACAGGTTTCAGCTCAAAGTTGTCAACTTCAATATCCGGCAGCGTGGTTTCCAGTTCTACATGATCGTTCAACATGTAGTCACGACAGGACCGTCGTCTGGCAGCGGTAGCAGGGTTGCCGGCAGGCGGTATAATATCGCCGACAGGCGGGTCGTTACCATTGTGGGCCATCTTCTCTAGCTGTTCCTCAAGGTACTCGTTCCTGGCTAGTAAGTGATGAAGTTGTTTCTTGAGATTGAATGGACGTTCAATTTCCGGATCTAATGGATACTCAGGATCTTCACCTCGTTTCGATCTGCGCATAAACAAGAAACCTTGTGAAAAGCAAGAGTTGAATGCACCAAAGAAAAACAGAAAAATAAAATTAAAAATAAAAACAAAAACGAAAAGTGCAGTAAAAGAAAAGGTAGAGTTATGTTGCCACTCTCCAGCAACGGCGCCAAAAACTTGTTGCGTGTAAAATAGTCTATCGCAATTGTAGTGCATGTATACACGACGCAAGTAGTAAAGTGATACGAAGTATCGGATATCGTCTCCACAGGGATTGGGCTAATAGCTTCACCTTAATTCACTGCACGAAAGTAAAGAAGATGTTTGAGAAAGTTGTCACGAAAATAATAAAGTAAACGTAAATAAAAGAGTCGAGATGTCAAGATAGAGAGAATGGGCTGGTATTGAATTTCTCAGTAGTGCGGGTATTGCCGAGTTTAGGAAATTCAGTTCTGTCGTCGCGCCCATCGCGACAGCACCTGTCGCGGCAGCAGTCCATTGATTGTCGCGGCAGCAAACACTTAACTCCGTACTTCAAGTTTGGAAAGAATCCCAGATGTGCCTTGGCCTATCCCTAGGTCCAAGTCTGTCGATGATCACGTCTTTGATGATACCTCCCGGCGTGAATTGAAGGATGAACACCGATGTGGATGAATTCTTCTTTAGCCACTTAACCTCGTCCTATCCCTAGGCCCGAGATAGTTCAACTATAAACTAGAGAACTTGCTCTTATTTCTTTCGTATACTTAACTCTCCCGATGCTAAGTAAATAGATAACCTCACAATGATCTCCTGATGCTCTTGCAAGATATTAATAACCAAAATAAGAGAACTTGAAGTTTATTTTATTGAACTGAAAATTCCTAAAACAAAACAACCCTTGCAACTACTTTACAAATCAACCCGTGGCCCTAGGGGAATTTAGAACATGGTGTGGGAAGGAAAACGACTAGAGGTTGAGAGAGAAGGCTCGGGTAATCGATTATGCCTCTAGGTTAAGATATATGCCCTTATATAAGCTTTGGGCTCAAGTTATCTAATTTAACAAGGATTACAACTTTAATTTAAAGTATGATTCTAATAAAGACTAAATCTTCAAGGAATCTACTTTCCAGCAGTCCTCCTTGTTTCTTGAGATTTTCTCTCCTTGAACTTTGGGCTTGACATATCTTTTGATCCGGGGCTTGGAAAAATATAAGGTTTTCACACGACAGACGGGCTGAATTTTCTCTATCTGTCGAGGTCCACTTTGCTTCTTCTCCTCAAAACTGCTGTCATCCTCTGCTGTCACGGCAGCAACCATGGCAGCATCGTCCTCTTTGTCTGCTTGTCCAGTTCAGCTCTTCTGCTTCACTGCCCAGCGCCTGCCCTTTCCGTCTGCTACGACATCAACCTGCAAAAACAACCATTCTTAGTAGAAACTGTGCCTTTTAATATATTTGTGATGTTTTGCTGTAAACTAACCTAAATGCAATGAATAATGCTTGAATGCAGCAGAAATATGGGTTAAGATGGGTGTAAATAATAGAACTTTTACACACTCAACAATAAGCCCAGAGTGCATCATTGAGGTGTAAAGACCAGTCCTTTCGAGTAGGTTTAACCATCTTCTCAAGAATGTTCTTCACTTCCTTGTTGGATATTTCGGTTTGTCCATTGGTCTGAGGGTGATATACTGTTGCGATCCGATGCTTTATGCCATATTTTCTTAAGGCAACAGCTATTACCCTATTGTCGAAATGTCTCCCTTCATCATTGATGATCGCCTTAGGTATGCCAAATCTGGAGAAAATATTCTTGTGCAGAAATCTCTAAACAATCTTAGCATCGTTTTTCTGTGTGGCGATGGTTTCAACCCATTTGGACACGTAGTCCACTGCCAGTAGGATATATAGATTCCCACATGATGCTGAACGTCGAAGATTTCGACTTCTAGGATGTTTTGCAGCGGCATCGCATGTCTTCTTGAGATGTTCCCAGTCCGTTGGCACTTGTCACAGCTTTTGTAGAATGCTTGGGCATCCTTGAACAGTGAGGGCCAGTAAAAACCAGACTGCAAAACCTTGGCAGCAGTTTTGTTTCCACCTAAGTGTCCTCCATATGGTGAAGCATGGATGTGGTGGAGCACAGCTTCCTGCTCATCCTGTGGTACACACCTCCTGATGATCTGATATGCACAATGTTTGAAAAGAAGAGGTTCGTCCCAATATTAATGTTTAACATCATTTTGGAACCTCTTCCTGGCTTGGTAATTAAGTTCAGGAGGTAATATTCCGCTAACTACGTAATTAACCAAATCAACATACCAAGGAATTTCAAGAAACTTACTTGCCGCCATGGCTGTCGCGGCAGTGCTTGTGGCAGCAAACAGCTGCTCGTCAGGGAAGGTCTCCAGTATGTGAGTCTTGTCTGTCGGTAGACTTTTTCCCATCTCCAATCTTGACAAGTGGTCTGCAACTTGGTTTCCTGTCCCCCTTTTATCCTTGATTTCAATGTCGAACTCTTGCAACAGCAGAATCCAACGTATCAATCTAGGTTTTGCATCTTTTTTAGCAAACAGATACTTCAGTGCAGAGTGATCTGTGTGGACCACCACCTTCGTTCCAGGTATGTATGAACAGAACTTGTCAATCGAAAACACCACTGCTGACAGTTCCTTTTCTGTTGTGGTGTAATTCACTTGGGCATCGTTTAGTGTTTTGCTGGCGTAATAAATTACATGGAATAGCTTGTCTTTCCTCTACCCAAGTGCTGCCCCTACAGCATAGTCACTGGCATCACACATAATTTCAAATGGCAAACTCCAGTTTGGTGGCTGTACAATTGGGGCTGTTACCAGTTTCTCTTTCAATTGGGGCTTGGTAATCTTCGAAAAATTTGCAATAAACCTTCGATAGAACCCAACATGCCCTAAGAAACTCCTAATTCCCTTGACTATGGTGGGTGGCGGCAGCTTTTCAATCACCTCTATCTTTGCTTTGTCGACCTCTATGCCGCGGAAGCTTACCTTGTGGCTTAGGACTATCCCCTCATCCACCATGAAGTGACATTTTTCCCAGTTTAATACCAAGTTCGCTTTCTCGCATCTTTCGAGCACCTTCTGTAGGTTGCCTAAGCAACTTTCAAAACTGGCTCCACCATGTCAGAGAATATTGCCATCATACACCTCTAGAATGTTGTTGGTGCATTGCAGAGTCCAAATGGCATTCTCCGAAAAGCATAAGTGCCGTATGGGCAAGTGAAAGTCGTTTTCTCTTGATCCTCCAGTGCGATAGCTATCTGGTTATAACCTGAGTAACCATCAAGAAAACAATAATAAGGTTTTCCCGCTAATCTATCAAGCATTTGTTCAATAAAAGGTAGGGGAAAATGGTCCTTTCGGGTAGCTTTGTTAAGCTTCTGGTAATCCATACAAACCCTCCAACCGGTCACAGTCCTGGTTGGGATTAATTCGTTCTCTTCATTGGTCACCACGATTATTCCTCCCTTTTTAGGAACACACTGCACCGGGCTCACCCACTTACTATCCGAGATGGCATAAATTATCCCAACGTCAAGCCATTTGATAATTTCTTTTCGAACCACTTCTCGCATAGCGTCATTTAAGCGTCTCTGAGCATCAATGGTCAGCTTATGATCATCCTCTAGGAGAATTTTGTGCATGCATAGTGCTGGACTAATGCCTTGGATATCAGCTATCGTCCATCCAATAGCCTTTTTATGCTGCTGCAACATCCCTATCAGCTGCTGTTCCTATTCCTGCATTAGCTTGGAAGAGATGATTACGAGCAACGTATTATTTAATCCAAGGAAAACATATTTGAGCTGCCCTGGCAAGGGCTTAAGGTCTAAAACAGGTGGTTCTACAGTTGAAGGCTTTTGAATGATGTGTTCATTCGAGGTATAGTTTAAGGGCTCGAATAACTTACATGGACGATTGCCTATCCAGTTTACCTCCTCTTGACCTTCAGTGTCAGATATGTCAGAATCTGAGGAGCTGCTGTCGTCGTTGCTGCCGTGACAGTCTTCCAGATGGCTGCTGTGGCAGTGGCCAAATTTAATGTCATGGGAGCTCGACCTGATGCAGGGTTGGTCAAGGATTACTTCAGTGATAGCCTTGTATTCTTCTTCTGCATCAGCGTGTTTGATTGCCTGGAGAACATTGAGCTTGATCTCTGGATCATTCACTCTCATTGTAAGTTCTCCCTTCTCTACATCAATCAGTGATCTGCCTGTGGCTAGGAAGGATCGCCCCAGGATGATTGGTGCATTCTCATATGCTTCACAACCTAAAACAAGAAAGTCAGTAGGAAAAATAAACTTATCCACTCTTACCAGAATATCTTCGATCTTCCCTTCTGGTTGTACGTAAGAGCGGTCTGCCAGCTGTAGCATAACAGTCGTGGGTCGTGCTCGTCCAATACCTAATTTCTGAAACACAGATTTTGGCATTAAATTAATACTAGCACCTAGATCACAAAGTGCCTTACCCACGAATTTATCACCAATTATGCATGGTATGATGAAGCTCCCATGATCCTTTTTTTTTTGGGTGGATGCCTGTGCAGAATAGTCATGCATCCTTCTGTCATTTTTACCATTTCGAATTCTCCAAGTCTGGATCTTTTTGACATAGCATCTTTGAGAAATTTTGCATAACCGGGCATCTCCTTGATGGCCTCTAACAGCGGAATATTGATGTGAACCTGCTTAAAAATATCATAGATCTTTTTGAGCTGGTATTCTTGTTTCTGCTTCTGTAACCGCTGTAGAAAAGGAGGTGGAGGACGGTAATCTTCAAATCGTCCTTCACATGGTATTCAGATCTGAGGAGGCTTAGGTTCTTCATCCTTCTTGTATTTCTCCTCTGTCCCTTCTGCTGTCGTGACAGGTGTGGCGGCATCATGTTGTTTATCGTCTGTCGGGGCAGTTGATTCTAGGGCTGGTTCCTTAACCAGTTCGGCTTTCTTCTCCGGCCCTGGCAGTTGTTTCCCACTCCTTAGTGTGATGGGTTTGCACTGCTCATGTGTGGGTTGTCTAGCGACCTCAGTATCGCTAGGGAATCCTCCGTTCTGCCGTGGTCGACATACCACCTTCCAACTCACCTGGCTCATTTTACGTCGCTCCTTCGAACCACCCCATAAAAATGATCGCCTTATCCGATCAATTCGTCTGATAATTCCCTGGGGTACCAAGAACATTACCATATAATAAATTGGTAATGCAGACAACACCGAGTTCAGCAAAGTCAATCTAGCCGCGAACGATAACGAGTCCCTTTTCCACCTGGCCAAACTCTGTCTAAAACGCTGCAGCAAGGGCTCCTACATACTTAAACTACGTGGATCAACTCCAATAGGAAACCCAAGATAGACCATCGGCAGCTTACCCCTATTACACCCCATTATCTCCGCCATCACATCCAACACCTCCTCCTTCACGCCCACACCATACATGCACGATTTCGTGTAATTAATATGTAGCCCCGAGTAGTATTCAAAACAGGTTAATACCCTCTTTAGATTAGTGGCGAAACACAGCTCACCTTGTAAGAAAATTACCGTGTCATCTGCGAAATGAAGATGCGACACCATACACTCATTCACCACGCGAACACCCCTAATCAATCCTTTCCTTTCCGCCTCACTTAATAGTCGGTGCAACAATTCCGCCACTATCACAAATAACAAAGGCGAAAGTGGATCCCCTTGCCCTAGTCCATGCCTCATTAGAAATTCCTGAGTCGGGAAGCCATTTAATAATACCGAAAGCCTCGCCGTACTAGTACAAATCCTCATTCATTTTCTCCACGTCAAACCAAAACCCATACGGCATTGAACTGCCTCGAGGCACTCCCATTTGACACAGTCGTATGCTTTTGCAAAATCTAGTTTCAACAGCACCCCCCACCACTCGATCGCTGTTGCATCGAATGTAGCACTTCGTTGGCCAGCATAATACCATCTACAATTTGACGACCTTTCACAAATGCCGATTGAACGTCACTAATTACCTCCGGTAATACATATTGCAGCCTCTTCGCCAAGCATTTTGCAATAATTTTGTATAACGAGTTCAATAGACAAATAGGCTTATATTCTCCCAAGTGTCGCTACTTATCTCTTTTAGGAATTAGTACCACAAACGTCGAATTGGTACCCTTTGGCAAAGCACTTGTCTCATAAAAGTGGTGCAACACCTTCATCACACCCCCTTCAAAAACTCCCATCCCTTTTTGTAGAACTCGAAAGTAAAGCCATCTGGCCCCGGTGCCTTCGATCCCTCACATCCCCATATCACAGCTCGCACTTCATCCCCACCAAACGATTTCTCCAACGCTGCCACAATAGTATCCAGCAAGCGATTAAATCGCACGCCCATCTCCATCGCACCCAAACTCTCCTGTGGCGAAAAATGAGCTCGAAACTCATTGAACACTGCCCTTCTCAATTTATCTGGATTGGTTTCCCATACTCCATCAACCATCAGCCCTGAAATGCAATTCCGCATCGCTCTTAGCTACGCCGCTCTATGAAAGAAAGCCGTGTTGCCATCCCCCTCTCTCAACCATCGCACACGCGATTTCTGCCGTCAAACTGATTCCCTTAGACGCGTCAATGTCCATAAAACATGCTGAGTGTTGTGTTTATGTAACACTTGTGCATCGGACACATTGCCCACACTCACTGCCCCGTCGATCTCATCCAATTCCTTCGTTGCCAACTCAATTCTATGCTTGAGATTGCCAAATACAAACTTATTCCAACCACACAAGAAACATTTCATCAATCGTAATTTAGTATTCATATCCCTCTGTCCCGATATACCTGAAATTCACCCCCATTCCTCTTCCAAATCCTTCACAAATCTTCGCTCTCCCACCCACGCATTAAGGAAGGGAAATGGCCTCAGACCCCAATCCAAAAAATCACTTACTAGCAGCAAAGGTGTGTGGTCCGATAGACCTCGCGGTAGTGCCGACAAACTTAAATTCTCAAAGCGATCAATCTATGCCGTCGAGACCAAGCATCGGTCAATTCGGCTGCACCGATTCTCGGGACCAAACCAAGTGAACGAGTGACCACCCAAATCCATATCCACCAAGCCACATGTCTGAATAAATTCCACAAATGCTGCCATTCTGCAAGTCGTAGCGAGACAACCCTGCCTATCCGACAAACATGTTATCATGTTGAAATCCCCCATCAAACACCATGGGATATCACTAGCTAACATCACCGCCAACAATTCTTGCCATAATACTCCTTGCTGTTCCACGTCACATGGTGCATATATGCCTATGAAACCACATACGCAATTATCACTAATCCAACAACCTTCGATACACACAAACTGTTCCCCTACAAAAGTTTTTATGAACCTGAAATCTGTCCTTGTCCCAACATACAATAATTCCTCCTGACTTTCCTACCGATGGAGCACAAGCAAAACCAATTTTATCCGACACCCAAAATTTACTCACTACAAATTCAAAAATCACATCCAACTTAGTCTCCAAAAGAATAATGCACTCACAGTTATGTTGCCGTATCAAATTGCGAACCGCTCGCTTCTTCGCAGCCGCTCCTAAACCTCGCACATTCCACGACAACACCCGCATACTTCCCCTAGTTCTGTTTCGTCTCCCTCGCCTCAATAATCTGGGCGATATCCTTTATAACATTCTCCTCGTTCCCAATCGTTTATGCACCAAATAATTTTCCTAACTCCAATGTCTCATGTGTTTAAGACACTTCGCTTTCGTTGCAAGAAATCTAAATCCGACAACGAGCCGTTCACAAGTTGTGATGATTCCGCTGGTGGATTTTTTCGTGGTCGACCCCGTCCCCTCTTCATCACTGGCTTCCCATTTTCTCATGTTGTTGTAATCCCCCCGGATGTGCGAATGATCTCTGATAATTGCCTTACTCGGCGTTGTCGACCCTTATAATCAACAATCGCTGCCACTCCAGCCCTATTTATTTCGGACTGAGGCCCAAGTGTATCCTCATACCCAGCTGCATCTCCCACATCTTTCTCACACTCACTTATATCAATGTTTTGTTGTTCCACGATCACCCGATCCACCAGTCCAATGTCTTCATTCGCTACACCCGACAGTGTATGTTCCTTAGACATCCTCTCTCATTGTGTGGACATAGAATCCACCACCCGGTCATCCTGCATACGATTGTCTTCCCACAACCTGTTAAGGTTCCAATTGTTTGGTGAGGCCTCGCTGAAGGAATTCGGCACCACCGTATCATCTTTCGCCTCATTAAAACAATCCAATGGTAATTGTGTTGTTGCTTCCGCTTCCTCGTTCACCAATTCATCTGTCCAACTCACACCTTCCGATTCCTCTTTATTATTCAAACCCTCATCGTCGTCCACCTCCACCATCCTATCATGGCGATACACTTCTCTAACATCCGTCACTCGGTTGCGGTACTGTTTAGTGCCAATCACAACATCTAAAATCTCCTCAATTGGAAAAAACCAATCCGTTTCAATTAAAAATCTTGCTCTTTCAAACGACACAGGTGCCATTGTAGTCTCCTCAATCCGAACTAGTTATCCCCACAAGCCTGCAATGTTTCGAAACGTTCCCTCTGACCAGGCGTGAATTGGTATCCCACAAGCTTCGACCCACACCCTTCGGTTTGGTATTACACTGTCCGACGTCCATTCCGTGATATTCTCTAACCACTGATCAAAGCAATTTGACTTGACATATTTATTTCTCAGATCTTGATTTGGAAACAATAGAAGCATTATTGATCATGCCACACGCATTGAAGATACATCCCTAATTTGAACTTTCTTCAATTCCGTCACCAACTCCATAACCGACATTGGTTTTCGGCAAAACCCCACAACACAAATTTGCAACACCCCTACCTTTTCCTCATCAATTATCCCTTCCACTTTCCGGTAATCGTGAATTTTTCAGTCGATCCCACCCAAGTATCACTCTTTTTTCCAATATATTCCTCTCTACTCGAGTATTTGTTGTGTTTCCAAATGAATTCGACGCTGCCGGCAATTCCACTCTCCTGCGTCTCAAGTAGGAATTTCTGTTATCCCATTGTGCCATCCGGACAATGATTTTTGACCTGTATAGTCTGAAGCCGTTGAAACGCTTAATAACCCTATAAGCATCCTCTCTAGTTTTCATCCTCACAAAACCAAACCTTGATCCATCCCAGGCTCTTTTCGTCGGCACGAAAACATCTACCACAACCGCATGTCGATCAAAGACCTGCCACACCCCTTTCCAATGTAATTGTGGTGGTAGATTGCCGATGAAGAGAGTCCACCATCGTCGCCCATCCCCGCCCTCCTTGCCGTCGCCCATCCCCTTCCGGCAGAACAAGTATGTTGAATTGAAAGTTCGATAACTTATTTAATATTTAAGCTAAAAATGAGAATTTAAGGAATTATTAAAATTTTAAAATATTAAAAAGTTAAATAATTTGTTTAAAATTAAATTAAATTTAATCGATTTATTTAGTTTTTGAATAAAATTGGATAAATAATTTGATTTTTCGAACTAAAGTTTTTCAAACAAAATATATGAAAAATCGATTAATAAATTTGTGTGAATATTCTTTGGGTCCATGGAAATTTTAAAAATCAGAAAAGTGAGAAATTTAAAAAAAATATCAAAATATTCTTTATTTTTTAAAAACCATAGACTTGATAAAAATAAATAAAATATTAAAAAAAATTATTGAAAAATTAATGTAAAAATCAAAATATATTAGAAATTATAAAATGGTAAAATATAAATAAAAAATTAAAAAGTATTTTATGAAGTATTAAAATTTTGAAAAATTTCATCAAAAAAGTCTTCGACTTTGTCAGTCGGAGTATTACTATTCGTTAAAAAAATTTCGCTGCAATCTTTATTGTATTAAAGTAACAATAAAATTCAATTCTTCTTTTATTTTTCTACATCGAACTGATGCTGATTAACATTTGATGTAGAAAAAAGAAGGAAAATTTTTGCTTTATTACCACTCCAATGGAATGATGATTCCATTGATAATTTGTTCAAGGAATATTAGTAGGCTCAACATAGCCAGAAATAGTCGAATACTTTTTTGATGGTTTTTTGTAAATATTTTAAAATTTTGATATTTTTAATTTTATGTTTTTACTTACTTTTTAAATTTATTATAGTGTTTTTAATTTTAATATTTAATGATTATCTAAATATTTTTAGAATTTTAATAATTTCTTATTTCTTTAGCTTAAATATTAAAATAGTTATCAAACATTAAATTAAAATCAATTATGCCCGAGAACTCTATAAAATAATTAATTAAGCCATTGAAGTCGGTTAAAATATAAATTCAGCCCCTCTACCACATCATCATCACATGTGGATGGTCACGTTAGCATAGTAGACCGCCACATCAGCACCGTTAACTACCATGTCAGCACTTTAATGGTCAACTTTGGTTGAATGGCTTCGAGAGCAAAATTGACGAAAAAATTTAGGGCAACATTGGTGATTTTGTTTTACCATAGGGGCATATTTGACTATTTAGTCTTTGTTATATAAAATGCTTATCAAATCATAACCAACAAAACAATTTGGCCTAGTGGTTATGCCAGTAGCTATGGGTTTGACACTCCTTAAAGGTAATTTTTAAATTTATCAAAATTTAAACCAATTGGAGCTACTATCTGTCAGCTTTCGTCTGGTTAGAAATAATTTAATTAATATATTTATTTAAATACTATTTATTTTTAAAAAAATCTTGCTGACGTGACATTATCCCACATCATCCTTAACATCAACATTGAAATTCCATGTCATCATTCCAGTCAATGTGAGCTTGCCTAGTCAGTCGGAATCATTGACCCTTAGTTAAGTAACAATTTTCATTCAACGAAGGGCTCTTTTGTTAAAAAATGAAACGTTTTGAGCTAAAGTGCTTCAAGAAAAGAATAAAGGCTAAAATAAAAAGTGTGTGAAATGTTAGGGCATATTTAAGCATTATGCCAAGTCCCTTTGCATTGATATTCTCGCTATATTGTAATAATAATAAACATCATTAAAACTACATAAAAAAGGAACATCATTAAAATATTTTATATTAATGTAATAGCTATACCATTATTCACAATCTTAATTATACATGAGTATTATTATTTATATAAATCTTAAATAGTGCTTCTAAATCATTTGTTAGTAGTGCAAGCACACTTAGCCGATTGGTCAAGCTGCTCATCTTTGTTACTCATATTCCCTTAGGTCATGGATTCTAGACCCAGTAGGAGCAATCCCCTTTCTTCTCATCCCCTCTAGGTAAGAGCACGATTAGAGTTAGGAATTGTTAAAAAAATCGTTCGTTAGTCAAATCATTTTATTTAATTCGCATAATTCAAGTTTATAAACACAAATTTATCTAGCCAAGCCATGTGGATATAAAATACATGGTGATTATAGAAATCAAAGCCTAGCCATAAGATTTACACAAATTTAAAAAATTGTAATCGATTTTATAGAAAATATTGGTTGGTTGTAATTTTCACAACCTCTCTATATATTTGAAACGAAAGAAAAGGAAAAACCATTATACTTCCAAGCTAAAATAAAAATATAAAAGACATGGCAATAAAATTTAATGTTGTTTCTACGGTGTCCATATTATTACTTTTAATCCTTTCTGCCATCGAAGCTCAAGCAGATGTTCTCGACGTCGTTGCTAAGTTTGGCGCAAAGGCTGACTTGAAAATAGATATGAGTAAGGTAAGTGAAATTGCAAATCACTTTAATACTCCAACGATAAAAACATGTAGAATTTTTGTATTAATATATTTTGTTTTAGCCATTGTTGGATGCCTGGAAAGAAGCTTGTAGTTCAGCAACTCCATCAACAATTGTGATTCCTAAAGGCGTATATATGTTAAGTCAAGCAACACTAGAAGGTCCTTGCAAGGCTCCTATTGAGATTCAAGTTCAGGGCACTATAAAAGCTCCAGCTGATCCTGCAGCATTCAAGGAGCCTAAATGGGTCGAATTTCTCAGAATTGAAAATTTCAAAATGTCTGGCGGAGGAATTTTTGATGGTCAGGGAACACAAGCTTATAGGAGACAAGGTTGTGATAAAAAAGACTTTTGCAGTACACTCCCCATTGTAAAGTTTCTTTCCTTTTGCTAGAATTTGATATATATATATATTGTAGTTATAACTAATATATAGTTTTCTCTGACTCTATTTTAACTCTGAAATTAAACAGAATATAAGGTTTGATTATATGACAAACGCGATTATACAAGATATAACCAGCAGAGATAGCAAACAGTTCCACGTTAATCTTTTGGGATGCAAAAACATTACCCTCGAACGTTTCAACGTACGCGCACCTAAAGATAGTCCAAACACAGATGGTATACACATGGGGAGATCAGATGGAGTTAATATTATTGACTCAGAAATTAAAACCGGTGATGATTGTATTTCCATTGGGGATGGTTCCAAAAATGTGGACATCAGGGGAGTAACTTGTGGACCAGGACATGGCATCAGTATTGGCAGTCTTGGAAAGTTCGACAATGAAGAACCAGTTCAAGGAATTAAAGTATCAAAATGCACCATGAGTGATACATCGAATGGTGTTAGAATCAAGAGTTGGGCGGGTGAATTTCCTGGTACTGCATCAGATATTCATTATGAGGATATCACCGTGAAAAATGTCAGTTGCCCTGTTATAGTTGACCAGAAATATTGCCCATCGAATAAATGCAAAATGGATGTATGTAAACGCTTATCAAAGTCCTAATATAGTGGAAAGAGTTTATCAATCATTTAAATATTATTGTGTTCATGCAGGCAGAGTCAAATGTTAAACTAAGCAACATCAGCTTCAAGAACATTCATGGTACAGCTGCGCTTCCAGAAGTTGTCCGAATCATTTGCAGCGGTACTTTTCCATGTGAAAATGTTGAGCTCGCCGACATTGACATTACGTACAGTGGACCCAATGGCCCTGCAGTATCTGAATGTAAAAATGTAAAACCCAAAATTACTGGCAAACAAAATCCAGCTGCATGTGCAGCCCTCGTACCACCAAACCCTACCCCTACAGTTTAAATGGCTTGCAATGACCAAGGCGAATGTAGCTCATGAGCATTTTCATTTTACATAAATGCACTTGCTTCATTTTAATTCTATGTTATTAAAAACTTTTGGATTAAATTTTTTTGTTTAAAATATATACTTGAATAAAAGAACAGAACGTATGCGATAATATTTTATGCATTTCGACTTATTTGACTGGACTTTATATGCGGCACACGTGGATGAAGAAATATATTTCATTTCATATTTTTATTTCATGTAACAAATAATAATTATTAAAGTTTAGTAAAGAACATATTTTTCATCAAACGGTTCCAATTTAAACTTTATATTGCATTGGTTCTAAAATCATAATAAAATATTGATGTAGAAAAGAGGTGTTATAATAAGACCAATTCAGAGTTTGAATGAAAATAAGAGAATAATTTTTGCATGAAATTTTTTAAAAATATATTTGAAGTTTGGCTTTAAAAAAATTCTGAGCATTGGTGTCAGAGTTTGATTTACTTCATCTGTGTAATTTCTTAGACGATGCTTGTATTCCTACAATTCAATTAATGAATGGATAAAAAATGATAAAACAAGTGGGATTACCAGAAAAAGCTTATTGGTCCTCTTTCCCATTGCATAGAGAACAATGGTTGGTCGATCATTGGGGAAACTGAATACAGGGTCGGTAACCCCCCTCATTCGCTCAGCTGAAGTCACTATTGAACCATCGAATTTCATTACAAACGTCAATTTTGTTAAAATTTAACGAAACCTTTGCTTATTTCCCCTTGTTGTTAACCCAAATCAGCAATGTTGCCCCTACTTTTTTGCATCAACTTTTCCCTCCAAGTCATTCAATTGCAACAGTTTTATCCCTTGAACGACATTGGCAGTTAAAGTACTTATGTGACAGTTAACAATGCTAATGTGGTGGTCAACTGTGCGGACATGGCAGTCCAGGATACTAACGTTGCAGTATACATGTGGTGATGATTTAGTAGAGGGGCTGAATTGATTTGTTTAACTGACTCTGAGGGCATAATTGATCATTTTTTCTGAGTTCAGCGGTATAATTGATTTTTCTTGAAAGTTAGATAACTTATTTAATATTTAAGCTAAAAATGAGAATTTAAGGAATTATTAAAATTTTAAAATATTAAAAATGGTAAAATAATTTGTTTAAAATTTAATTAAATTTAATCGATTTATTTAGTTCTTGAATAAAATTGGATAAATAATTTGCTTTTTCGAACTGAAGTTTTTCAAACAAAATATATGAAAAATCGATAAATAAATTTGTGTGAATATTCTTTGGGTCCATGGAAATTTTAAAAATCAGAAAAGTGAGAAATTTCAAAAAAATATCAAAATATTCTTTAATTTTTTAAAAACCATAGACTTGATAAAAATAAATAAAATATTCAAAAATTTATTGAAAAATTAATGTAAAAATCAAAATATATTAGAAATTATAAAATGGTAAAATATAAATAAAAAATTAAAAAGTATATTAAGAAGTATTAAATTTTTGAAAAATTTCATCAAAAAAGTCTTCGACTTTGTCAGTCGGAGTATTACTATTCGTTAAAAAAAAATTCTCTGCAATGTTCATTGTATTAGAGTAACAATAAAATTCAAATCTTCTTTTATTTTTCTACATCGAACTGATGCTCATTAACATTTGATGTAGAAAAAAGGAGGAAAATTTTTGCTTTATTACCACTCCAATGGAATGATGATTCCATTGATAATTTGTTCAAGGAATATTAGTAGGCTCAGCATAGCCAGAAACAGACGGATACTTTTTTGATGGTTTTTGTAAATATTTTGAAATTTGTATATTTTATATTTATAAATTTTGATATTTTTAATTTTATGTTTTTACTTACTTTTTAAATTTATTATAGTGTTTTTAATTTTAATATTTAATGATTATCTAAATATTTTTAGAATTTTAATAATTTAAGTATGTACTTAATTTATTACATGTTGTACGTAATTTTGTTACAAAATCTGTAATGAAAACGGTATGTACTTAAATTGTTTCACGACATCACCAAAGCCTAAACCAGCTCAACCAAGGGTAATAAACTATGTACATACATAGTTTTTTACACGAAAACTTAATTTGTTGCAAAAAGTATGAAAAATTAAGTATGTACTTAATTTATTACACGTTGTACGTAATTTGTTACAAAATTTGTAATGATAATGGTATGTACTTAAATTATTACACGACATCACCAAAGCTTAAACCAGCTCAACCAAGGGTAATAAACTATGTACATACCTAGTTTTTACACGAAAACCTAACTTGTTACAGTAAGTATGATAAATTAAGTTTGTACTTAATTTATTACACGTTGTACGTAATAGGTTATAAAATCTGTAATGAAAACAACATGTACTTAAATTATTACACGACATCACCAAAACCTAAACCAACTCAACCAAGGGTAATAAACTATGTATATACCTAGTTACTTACACGAAAACCTAATTTCTTACAAAAGTATATTAAATTAATGTTGAGTTGATCACACAATTGCAAATGGCCAAGAGGGGGTGAATTGGCAATTAAAATTTTGGTAGGAGATAAGGGTGAAAAATAAAAAGTGACACAAGTGGTTAGAGTGGGTTCAATAGTTCTTGCTTGGTCAATTGAGACTTGTTTTTATACCCTTGCAATGAATTCTCGCCGTTTGGGTAGTTGGGATCATCAATAGAGCCGTCGGGAGCATTTTTCCCACAATAAATGCAGCTCTGCTACCTACCGTATCGGTACTTGTAGAGGGCGTATCGATACCTGCATCAAAGAGGAAAGAGCCGTTGTGACTGAAAACAGAGCGTATCGATACGCATAGAAGACGTACCGATACGGTTTTAAGGGGCGTATCGATACGGAGGGTCGTATCGATACGGTGTTTGCTCACTGGAATCCCAAGTTTGATTTTCTTAAAGATCGTATCGATACGCATACCAAGCGTATCGGTACGGTATAACAGTCTTTTAAAAACTGGGAAACCAACCAACTTACAAGTTAATGTTCAAAAATT
Organism: Hibiscus trionum; assembly: GCA_030270665.1. NCBI lineage: Eukaryota > Viridiplantae > Streptophyta > Magnoliopsida > Malvales > Malvaceae > Hibiscus > Hibiscus trionum. Next base: position 19,053,872 of record BSYR01000010.1, read on the forward strand.
AAATGCAAAGATTTTGCCAAGATAAGCTTATCGTATCGATACAGTTGCAAAGCGTATCGGTATGGTATCATTGAAAGAGTTGCCCAGATAAATGTCGTATCGATACGGGGTAATACCGTATCGGTACGCTAAGTTCATTAAAATTCCAGTGGCTAAAACACGTATCGATACGCCTAAGGGTATCGATACGCCTGAGCGTTTTTGTATAGTTTGGCTTGAAAACTTAAAGGAAAAGAGTTTATTTATTTTAAGGACTTGTCAATAGTGAGACTTTAAAGAGTACTTAAAAATTTATTGTTTTGCAAATTGGTCCTTAAGTTTAGGTGTTATATCAAAATCAATTTTAGTTTGACAATCTCCCCCTTTTTGATATAACAAAACCACAAATAAATTTTTAAGTTTTTTTAAACTTTTGAAAAGCTTTCTCCCCCTTAATTTAAGATAGATTTTCAAAAATAAAAAATTGACTCTATAATCCTTCTCCCCCTTTTTGTTAGATGAAATATAAATACAAGGATAATTGCCACAATTAATTCATTAAATTCAAAGCAACCATAATAGTTCAAATAAAGCTTCAAAGGAAAAGCAACATAATAATCCAAACTTAAATCCTAAGACATATATAATAGGCATAAACTTTGATCCTAAAACAAAAGTGCAATAACATAAAAGAAAAGACTAAATGCCATGAGATGATATGCAAAAACTACTCGTTCGCCCCATCATCATTATCTTCCTCGTCCTTTTCATCTTCATCGTCTCGAGTGGGTTGATTTCTCCGATTTTCGTTAAGCCAAGCACCATGGAAGGCGGTGAGAGAGATATTCATGGAGGTTTGGCGAGAAGCCATGGTTTCCATTTTCTTCTCCATATCTTTGACGCGATCTTCCAAGGAGGTGAATCTAGTGTCCATAGCGGTAAATCCGGCTTCCAGGGAAGTGAACTTCTCATTGAGGAATGCCATTAGAGTGCCCATGGAAGAGGAGTAAATCGGAGCTCGTTGAGAGCTTGAAGAAGCACGAGAAGCATCAACCGGAGCATCTTGTGGAGGAGCTTGAGGGTTGCGAACCCATTCATTGTCAACATAAGAGAAACTGACACGAGCTAGAGAACGCTCATCTATGGGTAGGCCAAGGGGTTCGGGATAGTCATGGGAACAATCAACTTCAAGGGAATGGAAAAGATAACTCAAAGCCGTAGAGTAGTAAAAGGATTTGACCTGTTCGGTGTGACGGTGTTGGACAAGATAGACAAGGTCGACAAACATAATTTGACAAAGGTTTGGACGTTGACCTTCCCTAAAGCACCTAAGCCAAAAATCATCGACTTGATGAATAGTAGAAAATTTCCCTCCCGATGGACGAAAAAACCAAGAGACAACAAGATAAAGGATTCAATCATGAGAATTTAAGACTTTGACTGAGCCTAAAGGACCCGTACCTAAGGACCTCTCATCATCAATACCAATGTTTTCAAAACCAAAAATCGTACATAAAACTTTTTGATCAATTGTAAAGGTTTTGCCCATAACAGAGGACTCAATAGCAATGACATTCTCTCTAGCTTCATCATGAACACATAAAGCATTGGAAAAGAATACGATGACCAAATTCTTATATAGAATAGGAGGAATGCTTAAAAAAGTTAGAAATTTCCGTTGCTTAATTAAAGGGAGGTATTGAAATTTAAAACGGGCAGAGCTTAAAAACGGGACAAACACAACACGTTCTTCCCTAAGGGTCATGCCTTGAAAAAGCTTGTAACGAGTCATATCGGCATCGTCGGGAAAACTTAATTGGATAATATAAGGGATATTAGGTTTAGGGTTACCCTCTGGATCCTCACTAGGATCGGAAGTTGCAAGAAAACGTTTCACTCTCTTTTTGGACGGTGCCATAACCTTGAAAAACACATCAAAACGATTCGAATATGTATGCAATTAACATCTTATTCAACCCAATAAATTCTAATAATTCAAGGTAATTGTAGAAAAAAAATTAATTTGAAAAAGATATATACAAATTTGAGAAAAAGTTTTAAAAAACAGATTAAAAAAATACGAATAGAAAAATATTCGAATAAAAAAAATTTGATTTTGAAAAATTTTGATGAAAAAGTTGAAACCCATAACATAAAACTATGTTTTGTACAAAAATTAAGTTATGTTTTGTACAAAAATTAAGTTGAAACAATTATAAAAATCAAACGAAAATAAAAGAAAATAAAAGAGAAAAGTTTTATATCTTGAACTTTAGATTGGATGAATTTGTTGATGTGAATGCACAAGATTTTTTGACAAAGCTTAGCTTTGATGTGGAGATCAAAAACCCTCAAAGAATTTTTAAGTTTGATGGTAAAAATTGAAGGATTGAAGGGGTTTTTATAGGGGATTGCGGCTAGGGTTTTGAAGAGAAAAGAGGGGTTTTTGATTTTAAAGTCTTTTTAAAGATGCAGCCCTAAATAGCCTCTCCATCGAGACCGTATCGATACGCGTGTATAGCGTATCGATACCCTTTAACCCTAATTTTTGTTTGTCGTTAATACCGTATCGATACGCGGGACCGTATCGGTACGACTTGACTTTGACTAATTCCCTTGACTTAACCGTATCGATACGCGGGGTTGTATCGATACTCGTTCAACTTTAAAGTTTTCCCAGTTATGAACCCGTATCGATACGCCTTTACCAGATAAGGCATTTATGACAGATTTAAGTGCAAAAATCCAACTTGAAACGTCCCTAAATGCATGTAAATGTCCTATGAACAAGTTTTAATGGCTAAACTTAATGCATACTCCCCCTAGCAACATGCATAGAAGCAAAAGGAGTCAAATTAACACAAGCATGAATCACAAATAATTTCAAGCAAATTTTTGACATTTTGGGACCTAGAAGGGGTCAAGAAAGGCTAGTTAAACCTAACTCTCTCCTACGGGTCCAAAAGGGCTCTTTATCTAAAGGCTTTGTGAATATATCCGCTAATTGGTTCAAGGTGTCAGCATACTCTAAAACAACATCATTTTTCAACACATGATCTCTAATGAAATGATGTCTAATTTCTATGTGTTTGGTTCTAGAGTGTTGGATGGGATTCTTAGTGAGACAAATGGCACTAGTGTTGTCACACCTAAGGGGTATGGTTTCTATTTCAACACCATAATCTAAGAGTTGTTGCTTCATCCAAAGGACTTGAGCACAACAACTCCCTAAGGATATGTACTCTGCTTCGGTGGTAGATAAGGCTACGCTATTTTGTTTCTTAGAGAACCAAGATACGAACATACTACCTAAGAATTGGCATGTCCCGGAAGTACTTTTCCTATCTATCTTACACCCTCATAATCCGCATCCGAATAAGCATTAAGGCTAAAGGAGGAATCTTTAGGATACCAAAGGCCTAAGTTAGGTGTGTCTCTAAGGTATCTAAAAATTCTCTTAATGGCAACTAAGTGTGATTCTCTAGGACTAGCTTGAAACCTAGCACACAAGCAAACACTAAACATGATATTTGCTCTACTTGCGGTAAGGTAAAGGAAAGAACCTATCATGGATCTATAAAGCATAGAATCAATACACTTACCTCCTTCATCTTTGTCAAGCTTTATGGAAGAGCTCATAGGTGTGGCTTGAGGTTTTGCATTCTCCAAGCCGAACTTTTTGAGCATATCGTTCACGTACTTAGCTTGATTTATGAAGGGGCCATCTTTCCTTTTCTTGATTTGGAGTCCCAAAAAGAATGAGAGCTCCCCCATCATGCTCATCTCAAACTCACCTTGCATTAGCTTAGAATTTTTTTTGCAATAACATTCGTTAGTAGAACCAAAAATGATATCATCAACATAGATTTGTACTACTAAGATGTCATTGTTATATCTTTTTATGAAGAGTGTAGTGTCCACCTTACATTTTTCAAAACCCTTTTCAATTAAAAAATTTGAAAGTCTCTCATACCAAGCTCTAGGAGCTTGTTTTAAACCATAAAGAGCTTTTGTTAGTTTGAACACATGGTTTGGAAATCTTGAATCCTCAAAACCCGGTGGTTGTTCAACATACACTTCTTCATTTATAAAACCGTTTAAAAAAGCACTTTTCACATCCATTTGAAAAAGCTTGAAATCATTATAACATGCAAATGCTAAAAGCATCCTAATGGCTTCCATCCTAGCTACGGGTGCATATGTCTCATCAAAATCAATTCCCTCTTCTTGGGTATAGCCTTGAGCAACAAGCCTAGCCTTGTTTCTCACTATATTACCACTTTCATCTAATTTATTCCTAAACACCCATTTAGTTCATATAGTAGATTGATTACTAGGCCTTTCAACTAATGTCCAAACTTTACTTCTCTCAAATTGATTTAATTCTTCTTGCATGGCCAAAATCCAAAAATCATCTTTTAAAGCTTCTTTAATATTTTTAAGCTCAATGCATGAAAGAAATGCAACATGGTTCATTAATTTGAGAGAGGATCTAGTAGTTACCCCCTTAGATGGATCACCCAAGATTTCACCACCTTTGACATAGTTGAACTCCCTTGGGTAAGATACCTCCTTTCCTTCAAGAGCTAAGTCCTTCAAGGCTTCAAGAGGTGGATCTTGTGCATCCTCATCTTTAGTTGGAATCTCATCCACCTTTGGCATTTTTCCTCCATCAATGGCATCAAGAATTCCTACATCATCATCATCACAAGATTCCTTCCTCGGAAGGAGGTTATCATCGAAAACAACATGTATAAACTCTTCAACTACTAGAATTCTTTTATTAAATACACGATAGGCTTTGGAGTTTAAAGAGTACCATAAGAAAATGGCTTCATCACTTTTAGCATCAAATTTACCTAAGTTTTCTTTACCATTATTCAAGACAAAACACTTGCAACCAAAATGGTGAAAATAGCTAATGTTAGGCTTCTTAGATTTTAAAATCTCATAAGGTGTTTTCTTCAAAATTGGCCTAATCATTACTCGATTTATAATATAGCAAGCGGTATTTGTGGCTTCCGCCCAAAAATATTTAGGTAAATTATTTTTGCAAAGCATGGTTCTAGCCATTTCTTCTAAAGTTCGATTTTTCCTCTCAACTACCCCATTTTGTTGAGGAGCGCGAGGTGTGGAAAAATTATGGCTAATCCCATTTTCATTTAAAAACTCATCAAAACCTAGATTTTGAAATTCGGTTCCATGATCACTTCTAATGTGAGAAATTTTAAGTTCAAGATCATTTTGAGTTATTTTAGAAAATGTGATGAATTTTTTTAAAGCCTAATCTTTTGTACTTAAGAATAGAACCCAAGTAAACCTAGAATAGTCATCTACAAGTACAAAGGCATATGATTTACCACCCAAGCTCATTGTTCTAATAGGCCCAAAAAGATCCATATGAATCAATTGTAAACATCTACTAGTAGATACATCATTAATGGATTTAAATGAAGTTCTATGTTGTTTACCCTTTGAACATGTATCACAAATTTTATCATTAGAAAACTTAAGTTTGCGTAAACCTCTAACTAGATTAAGGGAAATTAATTTCTCTAAGACACTCATGCTAGCATGTCCTAATTTTCTATGCCAAAGCCATGAGTCATGTTCAACATGTGCAACTAAGCATGTATGGGATGAATGGATGCCATCTAAATGCACCATGTAGATATTGCCTATTCTATGTCCTATGAGCATTAATTGATTTGTTTTAATGTTCACAATTTTGCAACCACTTTTATCAAATAAAACATTAAAACCCTTATCACATGTTGGAGTATGCCCAAAGACCAATCATATGATGATTGAATAGACATACTATTTTACTAGATATATCAAGTAATGGCATTGCCGTTATTATCATTTGGTATGTTTCTGTGCATCAAACTAACCATTGGATAATAATGTCCATACAATAATACGATTATTGTTAAATAGGACCCTTAGTCGAATATTATTACGGGTATGGACAATGATAATATATAAAGACTAATATGTGGTTGATGACAAGCGTTGTCATTGACATAGAGATGTCAAAATCAACACATAACTATTTGTTAGAGAACAACATACTAGATTGACCCGCTATGAGCATGTTTCTTGGGTAATTATGTGACAGTCACAACATTGCTCATGATAAACATGTGTATAACCCTCAGACTTGAGATCAACGTGATTTCAACATAAAGATATACGTATTTTGACATAGTCAAACGTGTGTCGTAACTAACTACATTATAAAGACTGATGATTGGATACGTGATGACCTATGTAGTGAAATATGGTTGATCAAGAAAGGATTTGTCCCTCCTACATAATGAGAGAAATATCTTCGGCCACTTGATTGAGTGAGATTAGAAAATGCATGGCCATGCTCGAATATTATGATATGAGATATCATAGAGATTCGTTTATCATAATCTACTCAAGACATCAAGAAACACTAGATGGACAACGCAAGTGTGACTAACCCATGACTTGTGTTCATCTAAGATATAAAGGAAAAAAGGATGAAATACATAAAGGAAGTTTATTCAGGAATTAGGAAAGTCAAACCATGACTTCTTGCAACTTAGGTAGCAATGATGTATTGCTAGATGCCACTCATTGTTTGTAAAATTAGAACAGTTCTAATTTTACTGCTAACGTCGCATGAACCTACAAGGGTCACACCCTTCGAATGAAACGAACAAAAAAATTGGAAACCATACTCCTTATTTTAGGGAGGTTGCCGAAAATCCCCTATGGGATAGGGGAAATCGGCAACTCCCTTAAATGGGAATAATATTGGATAAATATTGTATTTACAGATATTATTTAGAGTATGAAAAATATTTAGAGACTTAAATAATATAGAATAAGATTCTAGAAATTTAAATATATATTTGGAATTTATATAATGTATATTTAATTCCAAGTTTATGTAGAATTAGATTCTACATAATTAAAAATATATATTTAAATATATTTAAATCCAAGTAAAGATAGAATGAGATTCTATATAATAAAAAAATATATATTTGGATTAAATATAATGTATATTTAAATCCATGTTTTATGTTTTTTTTTGCTCAATTCGTATGATTTTTATTGAGATGGAAAATCATACAATGTATCCTTCCGAGCCTCATTAAAAACCTCCCTACACCTAAATGGAGGAAAAGAGTACCCGAAAAGGATATTCGAAAAAACAACGCCTTAAGCACGACACATGGTCCATGCCACCCAGGAACCCCACCCCGGCATGCCTACACACGGTGTGCAAGCCCCACCCCAATGCACAAACTGCCCAACACTTACTCGCTGCCCAGCATCCAGCAGCCACCCACCCCTCAACACTCAGGACCCCGCAGCAGGCCCCCTGCCTCGCCCAGCCTTGCCCCCTCCATCGCATAGCACGCACTGCACCAACCATCCTCAAATCCCAACCCGCAACCAATCCTTCCGGTCCACCCCACCCTTCACCAAAATGTCGGCCACACCATTTACCTCATGTACAACATGGTGAAAAACATAATTCATTGTTAGGCAAGCATCATCGATGCGTCGAAACAAATGAAAAAGCCTCCACGGTCTTTCTTCCCCATGACTAACCCAAGAAGTCGCTACCAATGAATCGGACACAATAATACAAGGTTTCTCGCACCATTGCGACATCCTAAAGGATTCCAATGCGAACAAAATTGCATGTAACTCCGCCTCATTGGAGTCCAACACACCCAAAGGACCCGAGAACAATGCCAACACTCTCCCCATCTCATCGCGCAACACCCCACCACATCCCGTCGGGCCCGGTTTCCCTCGAGCTGAGCCATCGACATTAAACTTCACACACCCGGTCACCGGAGGGGACCATACATAGCCCACTCGTGGCACCCGTGGCCGATTCGGCTCCACACCCCACCTCGGACAATCCAACTATTGGGACTCAATGAGCAATGCGTGCGGCTCAAAAGCCCTCACCCAGTAAAATGTACGAAGCTTAATGAGAAAAATTAAGTCCCCCACAGAAATCCTCTTATCGAAAAATTAATTTATTACGCGCTAACAATAACAACCACAATGTTGCAGCACAACCCGTCAACCACCTATCCCGCAAAGAATAAGATTCTACATAATTAAATATATATATTTCATTTAATATTATTAAATATAATGTATATTTAATATAAACCAATTTCAAGTAGAATAAGATTCTATGAATTTTGGTTGAACTTGGATTTAAGGAATTCAACTAGAATTAAGTCTCTGAATACTATTTAAAGGGACAAGTGCTAGCAACCAAATCATCCCTATTCCTCCTTGCAAATTTCGACATATCCACGGGAATTCCCCTATAGAATTTTCGACAAGTCCCAGATTTCTTCTGAGAAGTTGTTCGATATTTTTCTGGTGTTCCTCTTTCCCCTGGCAAATACCTGGAGATTTCCTAGTTCGAATCCAAGTGCCGGTAGAACCCCTGGTCGATTTCAGACTCCCTCAGGAATCCCTAGAGGGATTTCGACTTCTCCTTGGAAGGTGTTCAAACCTGTCGAAATTTATCCCTAAGTGTTAGGGAGGCAGAAACTTTGTTTGTTTTGTTCGGGTGGACTCCGTAGAGGTCGTTGCGAACCTGTGACGATTCCGGTTTTACTTGACGTGGTTATTCCGACATAACATCGGTTTTCCAGTTTCCAGAGATTTAAAAGGTAACTCTTCATCTTTTCATCCCAGATTCGTTCCTGTACATGGATCCTGGCTGGATTACGTCGGATTAATTTTTCCGCTGCGCCACAGGGCGTGCCGACGTGACCCAACATCACATAATTGACTAATGCTCAATAAGTTATGTTTAAGACCGTTAACATACAAAACATTTTCAATGAAAATAGAAGAGAGATTACCAATGGAGCCTATTCCTTCAATGTGGCCTTTAGAGTTGTCACCGAAAGTTACCACTCCACCTCTTTTTGGCTTTAGTTCCATGAATCTACTCTTGTCACCGGTCATATGTCTTGAGCATCCACTATCAAGGTACCATGAGTTTTGGCTTGAAGCTTTGGCCTTGTAGCAATGCTCTCCCTACAAACAAAGAAATTAGGCCTTGAATTTTGGTGCCTAAATGAATTTGGGTCCATGTGTGTTAGCCTTCAATATTTTGGTTCCCTTAGGAATCCAAGAAGAAATAGCATTCATATTATTAGAAATAATGAGTTCCTTAGGAACCCAAACACTTCTAACCTTCTGACCTCTAAATTGCTTATGAAAATTTCTTTGTTTAGGAATAAAAGGTTTTCTTTTTACATATTGGGATTTAGAAGAGTTCCCCTTTTCAAAATGGTTTTTCCCAATAGCAATTGATGTTTTAAGATTATCCACTTCCTTTGTGTGATAATCTTGAAAATCAGAAAGAAGTTTTTCAAGTTCAAGATTTTTCGTTTTAAGATCATTTGAAAGATTTACTAAAAACAAAACCTTCTTTTCCAATTCGAAGTTAGTTCTTGAAAATGTCTCATTTTGATTTTTCAAATCGGAAATGTTTTTCTTGTTTCCCAAAATGGATTCCTTATATTTTCCAACTAACTCATCGTAAACCTCTTGCAATTCATCGTAAGCATCTTGAAGCTCATCAAAGGTAAAATCAAAACTAGATGAGTTATGATTTACCTTTGGTTCATCATCAATGACCATGAGACAAAGATTGACCACTTTTTCCTCCTCCTCGGATGACTCATCGTCACTCCAAGTTGCTACTTGAGCTTTGAGCTTGTTCTTCTTCCCAAAGCTCTTCATCTTCAATTGAGGATATTTGGAACGGATATGGCCGGGCTTTTTGTATTCATATCAAGTGATTTGGTCCTTCTCCTCTTCCTTACTCTTGCTCTTGAAGTCTCATTTTCTAATGAACTTTCTCCCACGATTGGACTTCATAAAGCGAGTGAAATGTTTTGCCAACATGGCCATCTCCTCATCTTCATCTTCGCTCGAATCGCTTTCATGGTATGAAGCTTTAAGAGCGATTTGAACCTTCTTCTTCTCAACATCCTTCTTCTCAACCTTCTTCTTTTCCATTTTCTTTTCTTCTTCTCTTCCCTTTCTCATGATCTCATGGGTGAGTAGAGATCCAACAAGAGCATCAAGCTTGAGAGTCTTCAAATCTCGAGCTTCAATAATAGCCGTTCTCTTGCTATCCCATGATTCCAGAAGAGAGTACAACAATTTCCTCACTAACTTGTCTTCGGGGATGATCTCACTGAAACCCTTCAATCCGTTGACAATGACCGAGAATCGATCAAACATCTTGGAAACACTCTCATCGGGATCCATCTTGAAATTTTCGTAGCTTAGATTGAGTAGCCCAATTTTTGTGTCCTTGACATCACTAGTTCCCTCATATGTTGTCTCGAGGGTGTCCCAAACCTCCTTGGTATTCTCGATCGAAGACACCTTGCAGTAGATATCCGGACCAAGGGCATAAAAGATGACATGAAGAGCTTTATCATTCACTTGCATCCTTCTTCGTTCATCTTACGTCATTTCGGCTTTCACCTTTGGGACAAGTCTTGCTTCACTATCTCTCTTCATGGGAATGTATGGACCTTCTTCAACAACATCCCACACCATGTAGTCGGTAGACTTGATGAAGAGCCTCATTCTATTCTTCCAATATGGGTAGTTATCCCCATTGAAGAATGGTGGCTTGGTAGTAGATTGGGACTCGTAGAGGTTGGAGTTGGAGGTGGATGCCATTGCTTGACTAGTTTTTGATCAAACTCTCCTAGAATCGACTCAAGAGGGTTGTAATCCTTCCAATGAGTGTAGCTCTGATACCAATTGTTGAGTTGATCACACAATTGCAAATGGCCATGAGGGGGTGAATTGGCAATTAAAATTTTAGTAGGAGATAAGGGTGAAAAATAAAAAGTGACACAAGTGGTTAGAGTGGTTCAAGTTCTCCAAATGAACTCTACATCCACTACCTTAGTTCCCACTAAGGATTTTCAACCAATTCACTACTTGAATTCTTCCCTTTTTCTTGGATGGGGAGGTAACCTTACAAATTGATTAAGCTTTCTACCCAAAGCTTAATCCACTCACTTTTACAAAGAGATGAATTTGGTAAACTCTAAAAGTTCCTCTCAAAGGATAAATGTTTACCCAAATACGATTTCAAACTCCCTAAACTCACAATACAAGATTACAATAAGATCACAAGAGTTGGGTACAAGAATTTGACTATGAAAGGCACTAGGGTTTGGATTTGATGCTTTGATGTTGCTTGTGGGTTCAATAGTTGTTGCTTGGTCAATTGAGACTTGTTTTTATACCCTTGCATTGAAATCTAGCCGTTTGGGTAGTTGGGATCATCAATAGAGCCGTTGGGAGCATTTTTCCTGCAATAAATGCAGCTCTGCTGCCTACCGTATCGGTACTCATAGAGGGTGTATCGATACCTGCATCAAAGAGGAAAGAGTCGTTGTGACTGAAAACAGAGCGTATCGATACTCATAGAAGGCGTACCGGTACGGTTTTAAGGGGCGTATCGATACGGAGGATCGTATCGATACGGTGTTTGCTCACTGGAATCCCAAGTTTGTTTTTCTTAAACATCATATCGATACGCATACCAAGCGTATCGGTACGGTATAACGGTCTTTTAAAAACTGGGAAACCAACCAACTGACAAGTTAACGTTCGAATATTAAATGCAAAGATTTTGCAAAGATAAGCTTATCGTATCGATACGGTTGCAAAGCGTATCGATATGGTATCATTGAAAGAGTTGTCCTGATGAATGTCATATCGATACGAGGTAATACCGTATCGGTACGCTAAGTCCATTAAAATTCCAGTGGCTAAAACCCGTATCGATACGCCTAAGGGTAATGATACGCCTGGGCGTTTTTATATAGTTTGGCTTGAAAAATTAAAGGAAAAGAGTTTATTTATTTTAAGGACTTGTCAATAGTGAGACATTAAAGAGTACTTAAAAATTTATTGTTTTACAAATTGGTCCTTAAGTTTAGGTGTTATATAAAAATCAATTTTAGTTTCACAATTAAATATGTACTTAATTTATTACATGTTGTACATTTTTTGTTACAGAATTTTTAATGAAAACGATATGTACATAAATAATTACATGGGATCAAATAAACTAAGAAACCTCAACCAAGGGTAATAAGATATGTACATACATAGTTTCTTACATGAAAACCTAATTTGTTAAAAAAGTATGAAAAATTAAGTATGTACTTAATTTATTACACGTTGTGCGTAATTTGTTACACAATCTGTAACGAAAACGGTGTGTAATTAAATTATTACATGTGATAAAAAAACCAAGAAACCTCAACCAAGGGTAATAAACTATGTACGTACAAAGTTTCTTACGCGAAAACCTAGTTACTTACACGAAAACCTAATTTGTTACAAAACGTATGAAAAATTAAGTATGTACTTAATTTATTATACGTTGTACGTAATTTGTTACAAAATTTGTAATGAAAATGATATGTACTTAAATTATAACACGACATCACCAAAGCCTAAACCAGATCCTCCAAGGGTAATAAACTATGTACATACATAGTTTTATACACGAAAACCTAATTTGTTACAAAAAGTATGAGAAAACTAAGTATGTACATAATTTATTAGACATTGTACGTAATTTTGTTACAAAATCTGTAATGAAAACGGTATGTACTTAAATTATTACACGACATCACCAAAGCCTAAACCAATTCAACCAAGGGTAATAAACTATCTACATACATAGTTTCGTAGACGAAAACCTAATTTGTTACAGAGAGTATGATAAATTAAGTTTGTACTTAATTTATTACACGTTGTTCGTAATTTGTTACAAAATCTATAATGAAAACGGTATGTACTTAAATTATAACACGGCATCACCAAAACCTAAACCAACTCAACCAAGGGTAATAAACTATGTATATACCTAGTTACTTACACGAAAACCTAATTTCTTACAAAAAGTATATTAAATTAAGTATGTATTTAAATTATTACACGTTGTACATTAGTTGTTACAAAATTTGTAATGAAAATGGTATGTACTTAAATAATTACATGGGATCAAAGAAACCATGAAACCTCAATCAAGGGTAATAAACAATGTACATACATAATCTCTTACACGAAAACCTAATTTGTTAAAAGAGTATGAAAAATTAAGTATATACTTAATTTATTACACGTTGTGCGTTATTTGTTACACAATCTGTAACTAAAACGGTATGTACTTAAATTATTACATGAGATCATCAAAACCAAGAAACCTCAAGCAAGGGTAATAAAATGTGTACATACATAGTTTCTTACACGAAAACCTAGTTACTTACACGAAAACCTAATTTGTTACAGAATGTATGAAAATTTAAGTATGTACTTAATTTATTAAACGTTGTACGTAATTTGTTACAAAATCTGTAATAAAAACGGTATGTACTAAAATTATTACACGACATCACCAAATCCTAAACTAGCTCAACCAAGGGTAATAAACTATGTACATACCTAGTTTCTTACACGAAAACCTAATTTGTGACAAAAAGTTTGAAAAATTAAGTATGTACTTAATTTATTACACGTTGTAAGTAATTTTGTTACAAAATCTGTAATGAAAACGGTATGTACTTAAATTATTACACGGCATCACCAAAGCCTAAACCAGCTCAACCAAGGGTAATAAACTTTGTACATACATAGTTTTTTACACGAAAACCTAATTTGTTGCAAGAAGTATGAAAAATTAGGTATGTACTTAATTTATTACACGTTGTACGTAATTTGTTACAAAATCTGTAATGATAACGGTATGTACTTAAATTATTACACGACATCTCCAAAGCTTAAACCAGCTCAACCAAGGGTAATAAACTATGTACATACCTAGTTTTTACACGAAAACCTAACTTGTTACGGAAAGTATGATAAATTAAGTTTGTACTTAATTTATTACACGTTGTACGTAATTTGTTATAAAATCTGTAATGAAAATGGTATGTAATTAAATTATTACACGACATCACCAAAACCTAAACCAACTCAACCAAGGGTAATAAACTATGTATATACCTAGTTTTTTTTTTATCAGCAAAGCGAAGTATATATTATTAGGATAAATATACAACGCTAGTCGAACATGCGCCTCATCAAAAACCTCCCTAAACCTATTGGAGGAAAAGAGTACGACATGTCGATTGAAAAACAAAGCGGAAGATCCCCCCCTTACAACATCATATCGAAGCCTGAAACAGAGAGACTCGAGACACCCCTTCCTTCGCTAGCGCATCGGCTAACCCATTCGCCTCCCGGAAAATATGAGAAAAGCACACAGAGCCTAACCGCGCTCAAGCACGGTCAATCGCACAAAATGACTCCCACAAGCTCCAAGGGCGACGTTCCACCTGCAACACCCATCCAATTGCTACTTTGGAATCCGACTCAATAATTAAAGGTCGATCCGCCCATTTGGACAATATAAAAAACTCCAAGGCAAAAGCTATCGCCCGAATCTCAGCCACATTAGAATCAAGAGAACCAAGTGGCCCTGAAAACAATGCGAGGACACGACTCTGAGCATCACGCAACACCCCCCCGAAACCCGCTGGCCCTGGCTTCCCACGCGCAGAACCATCCACTGAGAATTTCAAAGTAGCTCCGAGAGGGGGCTCCCAACACACTCCCACACGGTCCAAATGCTTAGCATCCCCTTCCCGATACATACTCGGACAGTCCCACCAAAGAGTTTCACTGACCGACAATCCCTCTTTGAGGGTCTTCACCCAATAGAAAGAGCGTAATTTCACCAAGAAGCATATCTCTGATGTTGGAATAAACTTCCCATTAAAAACAAAGTCATTGCGCGCAAGCCACAACGACCATAATAATGCAGCAATACTCGACACCCACAACTTCCTTAAAACGCCTGTAAACGAACAATGCATATCCGGGAGAAGGAAATCCGCTAAGGATTTCGGTAAAGGCAAGGAAATCGCCCACCACCCTCGAAACCAATTCCACAATTCTTGGGCAAACGGGCAAAAATAAAACAAATGTTCTATATCTTCCTCCCTCTCGCGGCACCACCTACACAACCCTTGGTTGTCACCCAAAGCAATCCCACGAATCCGTAGAAATTCAAAAGTCGGCAAGCGACGTAACCAAGCAAACCATAGGAACGCCTGGACCTTAGGAGGAACCAGGACCTTCCACGCAAAACAGTCCCCAAATTCACTCTCACCCACTTTGTCCATCATAAGCAAGCGAGTCAATCCTTTGACTGAAAAAATCCCATGGTTATCCGGTGTCCACACGAGCATATCCAGCTCACCTTGTCGCAACCGGATCGGGCATACCAAAGATCGTAAATCCTGCAATTGCCGAGCCTCAAAAGACCGCAAACTACGGCGGAACACGTCATCCCACCGAACATGCTGGAAACTCCCCTCGACAGCAACATCCCTTACCATTGCTAACCGATCAACCGCAATAGTAAACAGGCGAGGGAAAACATCTTTTAGTGGCTGCTCTATACACCAAGCATCAAACCAAAACAACACTCGTTCCCCCGAGCCAACTTTCCAAACGAATTGAGACTCTCCCATATGTTTTTGTACACCCTCCGAGCTAACCGTTTGCACTATCTGTTTCCAAATCACAGACATCTGTCCCCTAACCGAAGTATTGAACCGCCACCACTGTACCGCTTCACCATACTTTGATACAATAATAGCTCGCCATAGAGATGTCTCATCCCGAGCATATCTCCATGACCACTTCGCCAAGAGTGCCTTATTTCTAGCCTCTAGATCAGCCACCCCCAACCCGCCCATATGACGAGGCCGGCACACCAAACTCCAATTCACTCTGCTCATTTTACGCTGTAAATTAACCCCACCCTATAGGAAAGCTCGCCTCAACCTATCTATCGTAGCAATCACCCCTTTCGGCACTCGAAACAAACCCATGTAATACACTGGAAGAGAAGATAAAACTGAGTTTACCAATGTCACTCGTGCCGCAAACGATAGCGATGTCCTCTTCCAACCTGCGAGCTTCCGACAGATAGATGCAATTACAGGCTCCCGTACAGCTATGTTTCGCGGATTTACACCCAGCGGTAATCCCAAGTAAACAAACGGTAGCGCCCCCTGACAGCAAGACAGTACCTCGGCCATGGAAGCAATCAAATCACCATCTACACCTATCGAATAAAGTGAAGACTTCGAAAAATTAATTCGCAAGCCTGAGCATACCTGGAAACAACACAATAGCCTACGAATGTTCAATGCCGCTTCTACCGATGCTTCAAAGAAGAGAACGGTGTCGTCAGCAAACTGAAGGTGTGTCAACGTCACCCCCGGTGCCACTACCACCCCACGAATCAGCCCTATTGTCTCCGCTTGTACTAACAATCAATGCAACGCTTCAGCCACTATGACGAACAACAACGGCGACAATGGACAGCCTTGTCGCAACCCCCGTCTCATATCGAATTCTTTCATTGCACTCCCATTTAACAAAACGGATAAGCGAACTGTCCCAATACATTCCATCACCCAACCCCTCCACGTTTCACTAAAACCCATCGATCCCATAATTTGATCCAAGAACTCCCATCGGACACAATCATAGGCCTTCGCAAAGTCTAGCTTCAACACACAACCCCCCGCTCGACTGTTGCGCATAGAATAAATCGTCTCATTAACCAACAAAATTCCATCCACTATCTGACGGCCACGGACAAAAGTTGATTGATGATCACTGATCAAACCACCCAACACTACCTGTAAACGCCTAGCTAAAATTTTAGCTAAAATTTTATAAATGGAATTCAGCAAACTGATCGGTCGATACTCATGTAAAGAAGCCGGCGATTCCACTTTTGGCAGCAGCACAATAAACGTATTATTGACGCCTAAAGGTAGCTTTCCAGTGGAGAAAAAATCTACCAAAAACATGTCTACATCTCCGCTAATAACCTCCCAGCACCTCTTATAAAACTCCATGCTATATCCATCCGGACCTGGAGACTTCGAACCCTCATACCCTCGCACCACAGCCCATGCCTCGTTCGTAGAAAAAGGCACAATCAAAGCCAAGTTCTCACTATCATTCACCCTATTAAAAGCTCCCTCAAAGTGCCAATTACAAGACCTCTCTTCCGCAGCAAAATGCCTAGTGAAAAAGCTCACCACATGCTTCCGTAACCTGCTCGGATCAGTCACCCAAATACCATCTATATTCAACCCAACAATAGCATTCCGAAACGCTCGCAACTTCGCTGCCCTGTGAAAGAACGCAGTGTTCCTATCACCCAATTTAAGCCAAGTCGCTCGCGACTTCTGTCGCCACAACGATTCCTTTTTACGAATCGCTCGCCATAAAGCTTGTAACCAAACCCTCCTTCGATCACATACATCACCACCCTCCCCCACGGCTTGCTCCTCCTCACCACTATCTAAGCAATCAAGCGACCTTAGATATCAGAAATTTCTTTCTCTATATCCCCGAAGTCCGATTTATTCCATTTTCGAAGAAATAGCTTCAAATGTCTAAGCTTAACAGATATGTTTGAATTACCAATCCCCATTCCCGTCAGCCGGCACCACTCATCCGCCATACGATTAACATTTCGCCTCTCCTCCAACCACACATTAATTAAACGGAAAGGCCTTGGACCCCAATCAATATCATCACACATCAAAATAACGGGGGCATGATCCGAGATACCTCTCGACAAAGATAATTGTTCAACTCGACAAAAACAATCCAGCCACCTCGATGATACTAGGAATCGATCAATGCGGCTCTTTCGGCTATCCCTCCCAAACCACGTATAATGCTTTCCTCTCAATGGAAAATCAATCAAACATGCATCATTCACAAAAGACACAAATAAAGTCATACCTCGTGACAGCGAGCTGCAGCCTGCTCTCTCCGACGGCCGCAACACCGAGTTAAAATCGCCCACGACGCACCATGGTCCCGAAAAGCCGTCAATTACTGTCACCAACCGTTGCCATAGTCCTTCCTGCTCCGACACGTCACAAGGGGCATACACTGCCAAAATACAGCAGACCATATCCTCATGCTTCCATCGCCCTTGGAGCATAACAAAGTGCCTCTCAATCTCAACCGATTCCAACACAAATCTATCGCCTTCCCAAATTGCTAATAAACCACCCGAAGCTCCCACGGAAGGCGAGAACGAAAACTCAAATCCATCACTATACCACATTCTAGCAACCATCGACGGAACCAGCTCCTCTAATTTCGACTCCTGCAGCAAAGCCATATCAAAACGCTGCTTCCGAATCACTTCCCCCACCCGTCTTCTCTTCAACAAGGAACCCAACCCCCTGACATTCCAGCTCATTAAACGCATTGCTACAATTTTCGAATGCCGTCCTGCAGCACTCGCGACAAATCACGCAAAATTTCTTCCTCGCGGCCTAGCGATGTCACTCCCACCAAGTTCCCTAATGCCGCAGTTGCTGTTGCTTCACGGTGGAGTATTTGCTGTCTACGGTTGAAATCCGAATCTGTTAACGATGCGTCATCAACTAAAGGTTGGGAAACGCGGCCTCCACACTTCCTCGGTCTTCCCCTCCCCTGTTTCAAATTAATCGCCACCCCCGACAACGCATTCACTGAATTTGTCTTCTTTAACACTCCATTAATCCACACCGGAATTATATCAGCAGCTGCTTCCGTTTGCAGTATTTCCTGTTCTTTACCTATTTTTTCAACCGGTATTGCGATCACACCAGGCTGTTCGACTGTGGTTGATGTTATCAGAACTGGAACCAAATCTGCCGTCACCTGCTTTACAATCTCCGTCTCCCCCCGTTGATCTTGAATCCCAATTTGAAAAATCTGATTTTCCACGTGAATTTGATTTGCCGCTGGATGCAGAGTAATTGGATTGACTTCAACAGTTCCACTAGTTTGAAATTCTATTTCTATAGGACTCTTTATTTTATTATACTCTCCTACTGCCGATGAAACACCCCTCAGCCCAGCTTCACCGCCACCCTGTGTTAATCCATTGTGCACCGGCGTCAACAATTTACACCCAGCCGTGGCCACCGGCGTAGCATCATCCTCATCCTGGTCCCCTCGATAAGAATCATTCCATAGTTGATTATTCGTCCAATCCTTTATACCTATTCCTGTTCCCTCTGAAATCTGCCGTTGGTGATCGTCCCCCATACACGATTCCGGCACACACTCCGACGAGCTACACTCAGAGGACTCGTCACTACTATTGTCACTGGTCACTGTGCACTCACAGTCGATAAGAGGCCCAAAAATGGTCACCTCTTGAACGAAAATCTGGTGTAATTTACCCTCGACTTCTAGCATCATTTGTGTATCGATGAGCTCCATCAAATCAGTTTCGATCAATACCCAACCACGTTCGAATGATGTCGGCGATGATGTGTTCTCTGCAACTCGAACAAGCGAACCCCAATTCCTCACAATATTTTCGAACGTCTCAAAGGACCAAGCGTGTATTGGAATTCCTCGAACTGAAATCCATGTCCGTTGAGTTTGTAGTGTCATCCCCGGATCCCAACGTTCTAACTTTGAGAAGCAATCGCTAAATCTCGTCTTTTCCAGCACCTCCTCCCTTGTTTACGCGTCCTTGAACATCAACAATATAGCCGGTCCAGCGATTCGCAGAATAGATAATCCTTGGTGATTGGGGATGTTCATCCTTGACGCTAATTCCTTCAAACTCCAATGTCGATTGCACCAGCCCACCATACAATGTTGGAGAACGCCCACTTTCTCTTCATCGACATGCCCTTGAATTACCTTTGCCGTGATATGAATTCTCTTCGAATTCACACTGTTAGATTGTCCCTTTTCATCCCCGCTGTTCTTTTGATCAAACTCACCCAATCCCCTATTTCTTTGGTACAATCCGCGATCGGCAAATCTTGCCATACTCACCCTCAATCGAGACCCATAAATCCATTTGTTGTTGAGGCGTTCATCCGCTCGATCCGCAACGACTTTGCTGGCCATCCTAACAAAACCAAATCGCCCTCTATCTTTTGCCCTTTTCCGAGGGATGAACGCGTCGAGGACCTCGCCATGTATATCGAACACTTGCCATAACCCTTTCCAATGCAGCGTTTCCGATATCCTACCCACGTACACTGTCCATTGCTGCCGACGGCCATTCTCCTTGGCCTCCTTGCACTGCCCATTGCTGCCGACGGCCATCCCTTCTTTTTATGCTTTAATTTTTTACCACATCATCAATAATGCCACACAAATTGTCAGCCATCTGTACCTAGTTACTTACACGAAAACCTAATTTCTTACAAAAAGTATATTAAATTAAGTATGTACTTAATTTATTACACGTTGTACATTATTTGTTACAGAATTTTTGATGAAAATGATATGTACATAAATAATTACATGAGATCAAATAAACTAAGAAACCTCAACCAAGGGTAATAAGCTATGTACATACATAGTTTCTTACATGAAAAACCTAATTTGTTAAAAAATATGTAAAATTAAGAATGTAAATAATTTATTACACGTTGTGCGTTATTTGTTACAAAATCTGTAATGAAAACGGTGTGTAATTAAATTATTACATGCGATAAAAAAACAAAGAAACCTTAACCAAGGGTAATAAAATATGTACATACTTAGTTTATTACTCGAAAACCTAGTTACTTACACGAAAACCTAATCTGTTACAAAAAGTATGAAAAATTAAGTATGTACTTAATTTATTACACGTTGTACGTAATTTTGTTACAAAATCTGTAATGAAAACAGTATGTACTTAAATTATTACACGACATCACCAAAGCCTAAACCAGCTCAACCAAGGGTAATAAACTTTGTACATACATAGTTTTTTACACGAAAACCTAATTTGTTGCAAGAAGTATGAAAAATTAGGTATGTACTTAATTTATTACACGTTGTACGTAATTTGTTACAAAATCTGTAATGATAACGGTATGTACTTAAATTATTACAAGACATCTCCAAAGCTTAAACTAGCTCAACCAAGGGTAATAACCTATGTACATACCTAGTTTTTACACGAAAACCTAACTTGTTACGGAAAGTATGATAAATTAAGTTTGTACTTAATTTATTACACGTTGTACGTAATTTGTTATAAAATCTGTAATGAAAATGGTATGTAATTAAATTATTACACGACATCACCAAAACCTAAACCAACTCAACCAAGGGTAATAAACTATGTATATACCTAGTTACTTACACGAAAACCTAATTTCTTACAAAAAGTATATTAAATTAAGTATGTACTTAATTTATTACACGTTGTACATTATTTGTTACAGAATTTTTGATGAAAATGATATGTACATAAATAACTACATGAGATCAAATAAACTAAGAAACCTCAACCAAGGGTAATAAGCTATGTACATACATAGTTTCTTACATGAAAACCTAATTTGTTAAAAAATATGTAAAACTAAGAATGTAAATAATTTATTACACGTTGTGCGTTATTTGTTACAAAATCTGTAACGAAAACGGTGTGTAATTAAATTATTACATGCGATAAAAAAACAAAGAAACCTTAACCAAGGGTAATAAACTATGTACATAAATAGTTTATTACTCGAAAACCTAGTTACTTACACGAAAACCTAATTTGTTACAAAAAGTATGAAAAATTAAGTATGTACTTAATTTATTACACGTTGTACGTAATTTGTTACAAAATTTGTAATGAAAACGATATGTACTTAAATTATTACACGACATCACCAAAGCCTAAACCAGATCATCCAAGGGTAATAAACTATGTACATACATAGATTTTTACACGAAAACCTAATTTGTTACAAAAAGTATGAGAAAACTAAGTATGTACTTAATTTATTAAACATTGTACGCAATTTTGTTACAAAATCTGTAATGAAAATGATATGTAATTAAATTTTTACACGACATCACCAAAGCCCAAACAAATCCAACCAAGGGTAATAAACTATCTACATACATAGTTTCTTACACGAAAACCTAATTTGTTACAGAAAGTATGATAAATTAAGTTTGTACTTAATTTATTACACGTTGTTCGTAATTTGTTATAAAATCTGTAATGAAAACGATATGTACTTAAATTATAAAACGACATCACCAAAACCTAAACCAACTTAACCAAGGGTAATAAACTATGTATATACCTAGTTACTTACACAAAAACCTAATTTCTTACAAAAAGTATATTAAATTAAGTATGTATTTAAATTATTACACGTTGTACATTAGTTGTTACAAAATTTGTAATGAAAATGGTATGTACTTAAATAATTACATGAGATCAAAAAAACAATGAAACCTCAACCAAGGGTAATAAACAATGTACATACATAATTTCTTACACGAAAACTTAATTTGTTAAAAAAGTATGAAAAATTAAGTATATACTTAATTTATTACACGTTGTGCGTTATTTGTTACACAATCTGTAAGTAAAACGGTTTGTACTTAAATTATTACATGAGATCGTCAAAACCAAAAAACCTCAAGCAAGGGTAATAAAATATGTACATACATAGTTTCTTACACGAAAACCTAGTTACTTACACGAAAACCTAATTTGTTACAGATTGTATGAAAATTTAAGTATGTACTTAATTTATTAAACATTGTACGTAATTTGTTACAAAATATGTAATGAAAACGGTATGTACTTAAATTATTACACGACATCACCAAAGCCTAAACTAGCTCAACCAAGGGTAATAATCTATGTACATACCTAGTTTCTTCCACGAAAACCTAGCATGCCACACAAAAACTATAAAAAATTAAGTATATACTTAATTTATTACACGTTGTACGTAATTTTGTTACAAAATCTGCAATGAAAACGGTATGTACTTAAATTATTACACGACATCACCAAAGCCTAAACCAGCTCAACCAAGGGTAATAAACTTTGTACATACATAGTTTTTTATACGAAAACCTAATTTGTTGCAAGAGGTATGAAAAATTAAGTATGTACTTAATTTATTACACGTTGTACGTAATTTGTTACAAAATCTGTAATGATAACGGTATGTACTTAAATTATTACACGACATCTCCAAAGCTTAAACTAGCTCAACCAAGGGTAATAAACTATGTACATACCTAGTTTTTACACGAAAACCTAACTTGTTACGGAAAGTATGATAAATTAAGTTTGTACTTAATTTATTACACGTTGTACGTAATTTGTTATAAAATCTGTAATGAAAATGGTATGTAATTAAATTATTACACAACATCACCAAAACCTAAACCAACTCAACCAAGGGTAATAAACTATGTATATACCTAGTTACTTACACGAAAACCTAATTTCTTACAAAAAGTATATTAAATTAAGTATGTACTTAATTTATTACACGTTGTACATTATTTGTTACAGAATTTTTGATGAAAATGATATGTACATAAATAACTACATGAGATCAAATAAACTAAGAAACCTCAACCAAGGGTAATAAGCTATGTACATACATAGTTTCTTACATGAAAACCTAATTTGTTAAAAAATATGTAAAACTAAGAATGTAAATAATTTATTACACGTTGTGCGTTATTTGTTACAAAATCTGTAACGAAAACGGTGTGTAATTAAATTATTACATGCGATAAAAAAACAAAGAAACCTTAACCAAGGGTAATAAACTATGTACATAAATAGTTTATTACTCGAAAACCTAGTTACTTACACGAAAACCTAATTTGTTACAAAAAGTATGAAAAATTAAGTATGTACTTAATTTATTACACGTTGTACGTAATTTGTTACAAAATTTGTAATGAAAACGATATGTACTTAAATTATTACACGACATCACCAAAGCCTAAACCAGATCATCCAAGGGTAATAAACTATGTACATACATAGATTTTTACACGAAAACCTAATTTGTTACAAAAAGTATGAGAAAACTAAGTATTTACTTAATTTATTACACGTTGTACGTAATTTTGTTACAAAATCTGTAATGAAAACGATATGTAATTAAATTTTTACACGACATCACCAAAGCCTAAACAAATTCAACCAAGGGTAATAAACTATCTACATACATAGTTTCTTACACGAAAACCTAATTTGTTACAGAAAGTATGATAAATTAAGTTTGTACTTAATTTATTACACGTTTTTCGTAATTTGTTATAAAATCTATAATGAAAACGGTATGTACTTAAATTATAACACGACATCACCAAAACCTAAACCAACTCAACCAAGGGTAATAAACTATGTATATACCTAGTTACTTACACAAAAACCTAATTTCTTACAAAAAGTATATTAAATTAAGTATGTATTTAAATTATTACACGTTGTACATTAGTTGTTACAAAATTTGTAATGAAAACGGTATGTACTTAAATAATTACATGTGATAAAAAAACTATGAAACCTCAACCAAGGGTAACAAACTATGTACATACATAATTTCTTACACGAAAACCTTATTTGTTAAAAAATATGAAAAATTAAGTATGTACTTAATTTATTACACGTTGTGCGTTGTTTGTTATACAATCTGTAACTAAAACACTATGTACTTAAATTATTACATGAGATGATCAAAACCATGAAACCTCAAGCAAGGGTAATAAAATATGAACATACAGAGTTTCTTACACGAAAACCTAGTTACTTACATGAAAACCTAATTTGTTACATAATGTATGAAAATTTAAGTATGTACTTAATTTATTACACGTTGTATGTAATTTGTTACAAAATATGTAATGAAAACGGTATGTACTTAAATTATTATACGACATCACCAAAGCCTAAACTAGCTAAACCAAGGGTAATAAACTATGTACATACCTAGTTTCTTACACGAAAACCTAGCATGCCACACAAAAACTATAAAAAATTAAGTATATACTTAATTTATTACACGTTGTACGTAATTTTGTTACAAAATCTGCAATGAAAACGGTATGTACTTAAATTATTACACGACATCACCAAAGCCTAAACCAGCTCAACCAAGGGTAATAAACTTTGTACATACATAGTTTTTATACGAAAACCTAATTTGTTGCAAGAAGTATGAAAAATTAAGTATGTACTTAATTTATTACACGTTGTACGTAATTTGTTACAAAATCTGTAATGATAACGGTATGTACTTAAATTATTACACGACATCTCCAAAGCTTAAACTAGCTCAACCAAGGGTAATAAACTATGTACATACCTAGTTTTTACACGAAAACCTAACTTGTTACGGAAAGTATGATAAATTAAGTTTGTACTTAATTTATTACACGTTGTACGTAATTTGTTATAAAATCTGTAATGAAAATGGTATGTAATTAAATTATTACACAACATCACCAAAACCTAAACCAACTCAACCAAGGGTAATAAACTATGTATATACCTAGTTACTTACACGAAAACCTAATTTCTTACAAAAAGTATATTAAATTAAGTATGTACTTAATTTATTACACGTTGTACATTATTTGTTACAGAATTTTTGATGAAAATGATATGTACATAAATAATTACATGAGATCAAATAAACTAAGAAACCTCAACCAAGGGTAATAAGCTATGTACATACATAGTTTCTTACATGAAAACCTAATTTGTTAAAAAATATGTAAAATTAAGAATGTAAATAATTTATCACACGTTGTGCGTTATTTGTTTCAAAATCTGTAACGAAAACGGTGTGTAATTAAATTATTACATGCGATAAAAAAACAAAGAAACCTTAACCAAGGGTAATAAACTATGTACATACATAGTTTATTACTCGAAAACCTAGTTACTTATAGGAAACCTAATTTGTTACAAAAAGTATGAAAAATTAAGTATATAATTAATTTATTACTCGTTGTACGTAATTTGTTACAAAATTTGTAATGAAAACGATATGTACTTAAATTATTACACGACATCACCAAAGCCTAAACCAGATCATCCAAGGATAATAAACTATGTACATACATAGATTTTTACATGAAAACCTAATTTGTTACAAAAAGTATGAGAAAACTAAGTATGTACTTAATTTATTACACGTTGTACGTAATTTTGTTACAAAATCTGTAATGAAAACGATATGTAATTAAATTTTTACACGACATCACCAAAGCCTAAACAAATTCAACCAAGGGTAATAAACTATCTACATACATAGTTTCTTACACGAAAACCTAATTTGTTACAGAAAGTATGATAAATTAAGTTTGTACTTAATTTATTACACGTTTTTCATAATTTGTTATAAAATCTGTAATGAAAACGGTATGTACTTAAATTATAACATGACATCACCAAAACCTAAACCAACTTAACCAAGGGTAATAAACTATGTATATACCTAGTTACTTACACAAAAACCTAATTTCTTACAAAAAGTATATTAAATTAAGTATGTATTTAAATTATTACACGTTCTACATTAGTTGTTACAAAATTTGTAATGAAAATGGTATGTACTTAAATAATTACACGAGATAAAATAAACCATGAAACCTCAACCAAGGGTAATAAACAATGTACATACATAATTTCTTACACGAAAACTTAATTTGTTAAAAAAGTATGAAAAATTAAGTATATACTTAATTTATTACACGTTGTGTGTTATTTGTTACACAATCTGTAAGTAAAACGGTATGTACTTAAATTATTACATGAGATCATCAAAACCAAGAAACCTCAAGCAAGGGTAATAAAATATGTACATATATAGTTTCTTACACGAAAACCTAGTTACTTACACGAAAACCTAATTTGTTACAGAATGTTTGAAAATTTAAGTATGTACTTAATTTATTAAACGTTGTACGTAATTTGTTACAAAATCTGTAATGAAAACGGTATGTACTTAAATTAGTACACAACATCACCAAAGCCTAAACTAGCTCAACCAAGGGCAATAAACTATGTACATACCTAGTTTCTTACACGAAAACCTAATTTGTGACAAAAAATATGAAAAATTAAGTATGTACTTAATTTATTACACGTTGTACGTAATTTTGTTACAAAATCTGTAATGAAAAAGGTATGTACTTATCTTATTACACGACATCACCAAAGCCTAAACCAGCTCAACCAAGGGTAATAAACTTTGTACATACATAGTTTTTTACACGAAAACCTAATTTGTTGCAAGAAGTATGAAAAATGAAGTATGTACTTAATTTATTACACGTTGTACGAAATTAGTTACAAAATCTGTAATGATAACGGTATGTACTTAAATTATTACACGACATCTCCAAAGCTTAAACCAGCTCAACCAAGGGTAATAAACTATGTACATACCTAGTTTTTTACACGAAAACTGAACTTGTTACAGAAAGTATGATAAATTAAGTTTGTACTTAATTTATTACACGTTGTACGTAATTTGTTATAAAATCTGTAATGAAAATGGTATGTAATTAAATTATTACACGACATCACCAAAACCTAAACCAACTCAACCAAGGGTAATAAACTATGTATATACCTAGTTACTTACACGAAAACCTAATTTCTTACAAAAAGTATATTAAATTAAGTATGTACCTAATTTATTACACGTTGTACATTATTTGTTACAGAATTTTTGATGAAAACGATATGTACATAAATAATTACATGAGATCAAATAAACTAAGAAACCTCAACCAAGGGTAATAAGCTATGTACATACATAGTTTCTTACATGAAAACCTAATTTGTTAAAAAATATGTAAAATTAAGAATGTAAATAATTTATTACACGTTGTGCGTTATTTGTTACACAATCTGTAACAAAAACGGTGCGTAATTAAATTATTACATGCGATAAAAAAACAAAGAAACCTTAACCAAGGGTAATAAACTATGTACATACATAGTTTATTACTCGAAAACCTAGTTACTTACACGAAAACCTAATTTGTTACAAAAAGTATGAAAAATTAAGTATGTACTTAATTTATTACACGTTGTACGTAATTTGTTACAAAATTTGTAACGAAAACGATATGTACTTAAATTATTACACGGCATCACCAAAGCCTAAACCAGATCATCCAAGGGTAATAAACTATGTACATACATAGATTTTTACACGAAAACCTAATTTGTTACAAAAAGTATGAGAAAACTAAGTATATACTTAATTTATTACACGTTGTACGTAATTTTGTTACAAAATCTGTAATGAAAACGATATGTAATTAAATTTTTACACGACATCACCAAAGCCTAAACAAATTCAACCAAGGGTAATAAACTATCTACATACATAGTTTCTTACACGAAAACCTAATTTGTTACATAAAGTATGATAAATTAAGTTTGTACTTAATTTATTACACGTTGTTCGTAATTTGTTATAAAATCTGTAATGAAAACAATATGTACTTAAATTATAACACGACATCACCAAAACCTAAACCAACTCAACCAAGGGTAATAAACTATGTATATACCTAGTTACTTATACAAAAACCTAATTTCTTACAAAAAGTATATTAAATTAAGTATGTATTTAAATTATTACACGTTGTACATTAGTTGTTACAAAATTTGTAAGTAAAACGGTATGTACTTAAATAATTACATGTGATCAAAAAAACCATGAAACCTCAACCAAGGGTAACAAACTATGTACATACATAATTTCTTAATGGAAAACCTTATTTGTTAAAAAAATATGAAAAACTAAGAATGTACTTAATTTATTACACGTTGTGCGTTATTTATTATACAATCTGTAACTAAAACGCTATGTACTTAAATTATTACATGAGATGATCAAAACCATGAAACCTCAAGCAAGGGTAAGAAAATATGTACATACATAGTTTCTTACACGAAAACCTAGTTACTTACATGAAAACCTAATTTGTTACATAATGTATGAAAATTTAAGTATGTACTTAATTTATTACACGTTGTACGTAATTTGTTACAAAATATGTAATGAAAACGGTATGTACTTAAATTTTTACACGACATCACCAAAGCTTAAACTAGCTCAACCAAGGGTAATAAACTATGTACATACCTAGTTTCTTACACGAAAACCTAGCATGCCACACAAAAAGTATGAAAAATTAAGTATGTACGTAATTTATTACACGTTGTACGTAATTTTGTTACAAAATCTGTAATAAAACGTTATGTACTTAAATTATTACACGACATCACCAAAGCCTAAACCAGCTCAACCAAGGGTAATAAACTTTGTACATACATAGTTTTTTACACGAAAACCTAATTTGTTGCAAAAAGTATGAAAAATTAAGTATGTACTTAATTTATTACACGTTGTACGTAATTTGTTACAAAATCTGTAATGATAACGTTATGTTCTTAAATTATTACACGACATCACCAAAGCCTAAACCAGCTCAACCAAGGGTAATAAACAATGTACATACCTAGTTTTTACACGAAAATGTAACTTGTTACAAAAAGTATGATAAATTTAGTTTGTACTTAATATATTACACGTTATACGTAATTTGTTATAAAATTTGTAATAAAAACGGTATGTAGTTAAATTATCACACGACATCACCAAAACCTAAACCAACTCAACCAAGGGTAATAAACTATATATATACCTAGTTACTTACACGAAAACCTAATTTCTTACAAAAAGTATATTAAATTAAGTATGTACTTAATTTATTACACGTTGTACATTATTTGTTAAAGAATTTTTAATGAAAACGATATGTACTTAAATAATTACATGAGATCAAATAAACTAAGAAACCTCAACCAAGAGTAATAAATTATGTACTGTAAAAAGGTTTTTTTTCCACAAGGTAGGTCCCCGCCTTTTTTGAAAACATTTAATTTAAAAGGGGGGATTTTTTTTTTAAAAAATAATTCGTGTTTGGAAAAAACCCTTTTGAAAAATCTTTTTCTCGGTTGGAGTCGCCACCGGCCACTGAGGTAGGCCAAACACCGTAAAAACTAAACCATAGATTCATTTGAAAGGGTTCGGGAGTTTGTTACATGTGGGGAAGGGTTAGCACCCCCATCACGCGTGGAAATCGGTACCAAAACAATTGTTGCTTTTAAAATGATGGAAATTATCTAAATTTTAAAATGACTTTAATTAAGGGTTCTTAAATGAAAACTGGACTTTAATTATACGAGCTTTATCTAAATTGGTAGTTTCGAATTAATTAAACATTTAATTAAAAAGGATGACGGTACACCGGACCAAAAACTAAATCGAAATCATATAAGACTGACTGCCGTGTTAGTTTAGGGTTTAGATCCCGTATGTCACCTTTATGCATGTTGCAAGCAGATAAAATATGGTGCTATGGTCTTGTCCGTTTTAATTACGGATTTACCTTTAGACGATTCGAATTAATCCGAATATTTGAGGAGTATCCAATAAGCTAGGCTAGTCGACCCGAATATGCGAATTAATAAGTCTCTCCGTTTTATAATTAAAATTAATTAACATGCGAATTAGGGTACTAAAAATCACATGAAATGACATCAAAAATGCATGTCACACAAACATATTCGAATCATCATCATATAAAAGACAAAATATACACATATAGAAAAACCACATACACCGTACATAATAAAGCTAAACTATGCATCAAAAATACATGCTTAACAAGATAAAAAACATACAATCACGCTTTAAAATAAATAACACGGGGCACACATTAAAAGAACCAAATATTATATGCATAAAAAAATAAACATAACAGCAATGCGAATTAATATGTTCGATAAAAAGGGGCAATTTACATAGACAACAAAATACAAACATAATAAACCTGCCAAATAAAGAAGGGAGTAAACTGACGGGGTCAGAACTGTAATAAACCAATAAAAAACATTAATTAGAACTGCGAAACGGGGCTAAATTAAAAGGACACGAGAAACCACAACGACCAAAACGGGCATTTTACCGTCCGAAAACGAATTAAACTGAAGACGGTGACGAAATTGAAAAGCTTTAAAAAGTTTGAGGGACCACAGACGTAGTTTTGAAATGCAGAAGCCCCTCTCGCGTGAATATAATGACGCGGAGGGGTTAAAAGTATGATTAAACCCTTTTTAAAAGAACAAAACCGCTATAATATCAATTTAGACAAAAAATCCTGCCCTTTTTTTCATTCGTTTCAACCCTGAAAACTGAGGCTCTCTTGACCCCTCTGTCGAAGCCGTCAGAGTTCCGGTCGCCGTTGCCGGCGTCGGAACCCTAAAAAAGGCACCCTTTTTCCGACCTTTTTCGAATAAAAAACCAGAAAATCTCCTTTCCCTTCGAGAAACCAAAACCAAAATCGAAATCTTTTCCTTTGAAAACCGTAAACCAAAAAGCTTAAAACCATTTTGATGTTAGCTTTCTCCGACTCACCACACACGACCTCAAAGAGGTCGAAGGGCTTGTCACCGGAGAGAAAAGGGATGGAGAAACCGAAACGGAGAAGGTAAAAAGATGAAACCCTAATCTGTGTTTTTTCCTTTTTTTGAAACGCTTAATGAAATACCTCTTAAACTCAGTTGCTCGCTTGTATTGATTGGATTGTTTTTGTTACAATCTCTCTGAAAAAAAATCCTCTAATTCTCAAATGCTCTCTGAATTTCAGAATGGTTCCCCCCTTTACATTGCATGCATCCGGCTTTATATAGCCCGATAATTGCATTTTTCATCGTTTACATAAATTGAAGAAAAAAATCCCATTGGTTCTGCTATGGATTTTGTTGGTATTCATCTACGATTTCCGTTGTTGCTGCTCTGTGATTCTATTTTTTTGTTGCATTTTTTGCTTCGTACGTCTCTATTTTTCGGTTACATTTTTTGCCTCTGACATTTGTTTTCTTTTGCTGCATGTGAGTCGAGGAGGGGACCAAAAGCTCGACCGGACGACGAAAGCTGAATCACATCCATCGGTGGAATCTGGATCGTCGGAGGGATTCGAAAAGGCTCGGGCGTGTGATGCACGCACGCGTGTGGGAGTCGGATCGCCACGCGTGGGCGCGATGGGGTCTATGGAATCTTCCGTGTGAACCTGGACCGTCAGATCATATTTAGATCTGACGGCCAGGGGCTTGTGCGGCGCGAGACGGGGCAGGGCTCATCTAGGGTTTTCTCTCATCTGGTGCGATCTGGACCGTCAGATCTAGACCAGATATGACGGTGGAGACGGGGCGGCTGCAAAGACAAAGCATAAACATTAGGGTTTCTGTTATCTTAAGTATTCGGGCCTAGTCAATTGGGTCGTGTATTTTATTTTGTGTTTGAGTTTTTAATATCTGATGGACTGTAACATAAACTTTGGACTTTATTTATTAATATTAATATGTAATGGGCTTTGTTATTTAATGTTTGTATTTTGTTTTTTCAGATTTAATAATAATAATAATAATAATAATAATAATAATAATAATAATAATAATAGTAATTATAATATGGTAGGTAATAACAACAAGAGATATTAAGGATAATACCCGGTATACAATACTAATAATAATACTATAAGCAATAGATAATAGTATAATAGTGGTAATAATTCAATAATATATTAACATAGTAATAATAATAACATAGTATATATTATAGTAGTATTAACAGATACGATACTAGTAATGGTAATAATATTAGGTAACAACACTATGATAGGGTAAAGATATTAAATAGTAGTAAATATTATAGTAACATAGTAATAATAATAAGAGTAATAAATAATTAGTAATATAGTAATAATAAAAAAGCCCATTATTTAATAGAAGAAAAACAGGTTAAACACCCCGGACAAAATAGGTGATTACATGTACATACACAGTTTCTTATACGAAAACTTAATTTGTTAAAAAAATATGTAAAATTAAGTATACACTTAATTTATTACAAGTTGTGCGTTATTTGTTACACAATCTATAACAAAAACGGTATGTACTTAAATTATTACATGCGATCACAAAAACCAAGAAACCTCAACCAAGGGTAATAAACTATGTACATACATAGTTTCTTACACAAAAACCTAATTTGTTACAGAATGTATGAAAAATTAAGTATGTACTTAATTTATTACACGTTGTACGTAATTTGTTACAAAATCTGTAATGAAAACGATATGTACTTATATTATTACACGACATCTCCAAAGCCTAAACTAGCTAAACCAAGGGTAATAAACTATGTACATACCTAGTTTCTTACACTAAAACTTAATTTGTGACAAAAAGTATGAAAAATTAAGTATGTACTTAATTTATTACAAGTTGTACGTCATTTTGTTACAAAATCTATAATGAAAACGGTATGTACTTAAATTATTACACGACATCACCAAATCCTAAACAAGCTCAACCAAGGGTAATAAACTATGTGCATACATAGTTTTTCACACGAAAACCTAATTTGTTGCAAAAAGTATGAAAAATTAAGTATGTACTTAATTTATTACACGTTATACGTAATTTGTTACAAAATCTGTAATGATAACGATATGTACTTAAATTATTACACAACATCACCAAAGCCTAAAACATCTCAAGAAAGGGTAATAAACTATGTACATACCTAATTTCTACACGAAAACCTAACTTGTTACAGAAAGTATGATAAATTAAGTTTGTACTTAATTTATTACAAGTTGTATGTAATTTGTTATAAAATCTGTAATGAAAACGGTTTGTACTTAAATTATTACACAACATCACTAAAACCTAAACCAACTCAACCAAGGGTAATAAACTATGTATATACCTAGTTACTTACACGAGAACCTAATTTCTTACAAAAGTATATTCAATTAAGCATGTACTTAATTTATTACACGTTGTACATTATTTGTTACAAAATTTTTAATGAAAACGATATGTACTTAAATAATTACATGAGATCAAATAAACTAAGAAACCTCAACCAAGGGTAATAAGCTACGTACATACATAGTTTCTTACATGAAAACCTAATTTGATAAAAAAGTATGTAAAAGTAAGTATGTACTTAATTTATTACACGTTGTGCGTTATTGGTTACACAATCTGTAACGAAAATGATATGTACTTAAATTATTACATGCGATCACAAAAACCAAGAAATGTCAACCAAGGGTAATAAACTATGTACATACATAATTTCTTACACGAAAACCTAATTTGTTACATAATGTATGAAAAATTAAGTATGTACTTAATTTATTACACGTTGTGCGTAATTTGTTACAAAATCTGTAATGAAAACGGTATGTACTTAAATTATTACACGACATTACCAAAGCCTAAACCAGCTCAACAAAGGGGAATAAATTGTGTACATACCTAGTTTCTTACACGAAAACCTATTTTGTTACAAAAAAATATGAAAAATTAAGTATGTACTTAATTTATTATATGTTGTACGTACTTTGTTACAAAATTTGTAATAAAAATGGTATGTACGTAAATTATTACACGACATCACCAAAGCCTAAACCAGCTTAACCAAGGGTAATAAATTATGCACATACCTAGTTTCTTACACGAAAACCTAATTTGTTACAAAAGGTATGGTAAATTAAGTGTGTACTTAATTATTAGACAATTTCTAATAAGAATTGTTGGTACTGAAATCCTTACCAATAAAATAATTTATCATCATATATGCAACAAATAAATCGAAATATAAAAACTATTATAGAGTTGCAACTTGTAACGCCCTGGTTTCGGGCTTAGGAGTTTCAGTGACGATTTTAGAGTTGGCTGAATCCGTTTTTGGAGTTTAGGTAGTTTGGGGTGAGTTCAGGGAAAGCTGCCCTCGAGTGTTCTTAAAAAGGTGGAAATAATTTCCAAAATATTTATATATTATATAGATGTTGTGTGCGAAATCAATTTTGTAAAAAAATGAGTTCCGGATTTAAGACTTTTTGTCTAGTGACTAAAATGCGAATTTTCAAAAGTGTTTTAGTGACCGTTTTGTAAAAGAATCAAAACATTGAATCTTTAAGGAGCTAATTAGCCAAGTCTAATTTTAGACTTTTTGTGAACCCATTTTTTTGAAAATTTATTGGAGCATCCGGATTCCTAAAAGTGAACCCATTCATCATTTTTGAATCTTTAAGGAGCTAATTAGCCAAGTCTAATTTTAGACTTTTCCCTTATTTATTTTATTCCTAAAAGTGAACCCATTCATCATTTTTGAAAATTCGCATTTTATTAGCTCTAAAATTAGACTTGGCTAATTAGCCAAGTCAATTTTAGACTTTTTGTGGTGGAGCATCCGGATCAAAAACATTTATTGGATCAACACGAGCTTCATCTTCATCCATTTTTTGAACCCATTCATCATTTTTGAACCTCCAACCGGTCTTTTTAGTCGTTGTCTTATCAA
The DNA here is from genome assembly GCA_030270665.1 of Hibiscus trionum. Lineage (NCBI taxonomy): Eukaryota > Viridiplantae > Streptophyta > Magnoliopsida > Malvales > Malvaceae > Hibiscus > Hibiscus trionum. The sequence continues at coordinate 19,089,226 of BSYR01000010.1, forward strand.
TCCTGCTGTTTAGAGGAATGGCGCAATCAACAGAAGTGTCAATATTTAACATCTCAAATATATGACTTAGAACACATCCATAATTGAGAGAGACATTCGAAAGGTTGTGAATGATTTTGACAAGAGAAGTGAAGATGATTTGAGAAATATTGGGTCGGTTACCGGTATGAAGTTGGTGTAACCACCAATATTCGATCTAACGCATGCTAGTGCATCGTGGTATAGTATTACAATTTAACACGTCATTTTTTTCATGACGACATGGAATTTGTAGAGCACCTACACGTCTTAGGGGATGAACAAAATGTGAGCCATAAATTTCGGGTTTTTTCTTATATGTCATGGTATAGTATTACAATTTAACACATGTTTGCTTCTACGTTTCACTTAGGACCAATCAAATGTATGGAATGAAGACGATCAAGCTTACAATATATCTCTGCATGCGACATCGAAGGTAATATTTCTTTCAACCCATCTACTTCGACAATAATATTTACTTGTTCGTACGAATGTTTTCCGTACTACTAACGCTATTTAAGTTGATGTCTCGCAGTACTTTCATTTTATGAGTTACCCCTAATTTCATGCATTACTTTTTGGTGAAATAGAGACAAAATAGGGTAAGTGCTACCATACATTATCTCATTTCATGGTCAGATAGGGTCACGACTTGAATAATTAGTTTTGTAAAAATCGCCCTATATTGATCGACATAACGTTATCATGCAACTATGACTCACTTCTTCCTTTGATGCAGCAATGCCTACCATTGCATAATATTTTGAACGAATCTGTGCATATCCTTACTACCATATAACGTACATGATACTTTGCATTAACATTTATTCAATTTTTTCTTTTCATGCTATCCACTTAATAATATGCCCCATAAGGAATCTACCCAATAATAAATATGACGAATAAATTGTTCACAATATGCAAACTTACCAATCATAGATACATCATTTCTTTCATCAACTAAACCTTCTAGTTGTCACATTTTATGAACCTTTACAATACTGAAACTTTTCATTTTGCTTCAAATAACTACAAAAGGTGTTTGCCATTTTCCCATACTCCTACTTCTAAGTATTGCTCTAACTTTACAGAAATAATGAAATAAATGAAGATAGATTTTTTGTCCTTCTAATGTCCATTAAAAAGGAGCAATAATATTACCAAATACAAAAAATATGATCAAATATGACCCATACAAAAAGAGGGTGGAAAATACCTCATAATCGTTCCTCCAAAAAACTGTGCATTTCAACTTCTCCAACATCAACTTCAATCTGTTAATTACAAACAATCATTTCTCAAGCCTACGAATGTAAACTGAACGACAATTACAACATTATACGTATAATTCACAAAAAAATACATAATACTTATAATTCACAAAACAATACATAATTACTCAATCAACATTCCGGTCACCGAATACTTGCACGTATTTTAAATGGATGTGAGTTAACCTCTACCACGTGTGCCTTCGCAGCATTTGATATTTCTCGTATTTTCGTATTCCTATCATGATTCACGAGATCATACAGAACAAACATATGATCCCAATCCCCAACACTCTACATAAAAGGATGTTAACAACTTAGCATATGTTCATGGATGAATAGCGAAAACTACAATACACAATTTAAGGCGTAATCAACTACATATGCACATACAACGTCCTCTACACGCTTCCTAAACCAAAGTTGCATCTAGTTAGTGCAAAACATTCCACAGTCATCTCTGTGGTAAAACATAGTTTATTAAACTACACATTATGATCATTACTTGGCAAAAATGGAAATTGACTGTGTACACATATCTAAACTTTATCAACTGTATACCCATTGGTTTGATGTTTTACTTTAGGAACCACCACTTAGAGTTCGGTAACTGGCATCTATGGTGAGCCAAACACTTCTACAAACTTTTCATCTCTAAAACATTCACATAATGTTTTAAGCTACATGCACAAACACATACATTTTTACATACTATGAAACACCATGCTTTCCGTTCAATACTTATAAGTTTAAGCTTATTACCATTTTCTTAACAACAACCACTCTTCCAGCGTTGCCTCGAGTGGTGGGTAAGCTATCTAGTATCTTACTTTCCCCGTGCTCCATATCCAATGCACACAAATACCGGTTATTTCCATTTTCATTTATGGGTATAAATATCTACATACAAAATTTCAATAATGGTTGTTAGTAAAACAAGAACTACTTACTATATTTAAATTTTCTTCCGCATACATAATATGTTCCTTCTCACCGATTTTCATTTTGTAATGTTCTCGAAATGCTTGAAACTCAACCACCAATAATCATCAATATGTGCACCGTCCAACATCCATCTTACAAGTTGATTCTACAACACAATAATGATTATTTAGCATGCTTGAAATGTTGTATATGTGCCCAAAAACCTATATACATGAACTTAATTTAAATGTAACATACACTTAATGCACAGGGTAGATACCCTCTCCTTTGATTACAATCCCTACTTAAATCTTCAACAATAATTGTCCATCCAACATCATCAATAACCTAAAGATCACAGAAAACATATAGGAAATGTTTCACTAAAGTTCTTTATTTAACATAATCATAAATAATTGCTTAAGGTATTTAATTCAATCCACACCTTATTTTGACAGTTTAAATGTTATTTTGATTTCCAAAACAGTCCTTAATATTGCAAACAGTCCCAAATTCTTATGCACACATATACATGCTCAAAATAGTCTACTAATGTTTATGTTCATGCCTCATCAATCCATTATACTTGCACACACACAAACACACACACACACACACACACACACACACACACACACACACACACACACACACACACATATATATATCGAAACAACCTATAATCCTATCGAACCATCCTTATATGCTTCATATACAACAACCCCTGTCTTAAATACTCAAAATAATCCATATATGTTCAAATACACTCAAAAACTCCTATCTAAATCTTCATGCAAATTTTTAATGTACCAAACCTTTTAAACACTAAACACTTTCTCTAACTACAAAAATACACTTACGCTTAGCTTCTTAACTTCCAGCTTTAATTTCTCTTTTACTATCCATTCCATATAGGCATGCTTCTGTTCCACTTGTATATCAAAGAAAGGTTTCTTTTCCACATCATACATTTTTGCCCATTTCAATCCTAGTGCTTTTCTCGCTTGTATCACTCCCCCAAATATTGTTAATTTTTTTAATAAGTACACTTTACAAGCCAATACATAACAATTTCAAAATTCTCACTTACCGCATTGGTCATTTTCTTCCTTCCTCCCTTCAAACCTTTACATTCACTTATATTGTAAATACATCATTAAAAAGTTATGACTAAGCAATACATATCGCAAACCAAGTAAGAGTTTTAAGAATTCTCAATTGATTAAGCTTTAACTTACTAGAAGTTAAAATATGCACACAATGGTTTATGTGCCTCATCATCCCCAACTATGTCATCATTTACCCCGACTGTGTCGCCTTCGATAGGTGCATCCATTACAAACTAATCTAAAATAAACATGACATTAGCTTTTATTAATTGGCTAAATACTCAATATCATATAGTAATACACCAAAACAAATTCAATTTTCTTACTACTTCAATCAATCAATTAAAGACAACTATTCCTAACAACTTTCAAACAAAAACAATTAACATAAACCATATAATAAATCTGTAACGCCCTGGTTTTGGACCTAGATGTTTTAGACATCGGATCAGACCGGTCGGGAACAGTTCGAATCGAGTTTGGCGATTTATGGAAATCAAGGATCGGGATAGGAAAATATATGGTAAAAATTTCTAAAATCCTCTAAAATTATGTTTAAGAGGTTGGTAAAATCAATTTTACAAAAGAGTTTCGGAAGTAATACATTTTGGGAAGTGACCAAAATGTAAAGTTTCAAAACTGTAGAAAAATGCAATTTTTAAAAGAGGAGCCAAAATCTTAGAATCTATAAGGAGCTTTATTGCAATTTAGCCTTTCCTTAATATGACATTGTTTTAAAAGGATTTTTATGTGATTAAATAAAAGAGTTTTTATTTAATTAAAATTATTAAAATATGAAAAGTGAGATTTCATTTGACGTAACTACCTTCCTCTTCTCATTTTCATCCAAACACCATTCTAACTCATTTTCTCTAGAATTCTTTTCTCCAAACACTCTCTTATTATTTTCTAAACAAATTTCAAGAGTTCTTTCAAGTTCTTCAAGATTTTTGCTAAGGAAAACTTGTCATTCATTAGGGAAAGCAAGGATTGGAGGTAAATCCCATTCTCAACCTTCAATCTAGGTTATTTATTGAAATTCCCAATATCTTTGGCTTCTAATTAATGTTTTTAGTTGAGTTTTCATTATAGTATTGATTTGAGATTGGAATCTTGCAAAAATATGATGAAACTCTTTATTTTCGGACTTGTTTTGTTAAGCTCTATTTTGGATTGATTTTAATTAAGTGTTGAGGTGGTTAATATGTTGAAAAGTTGTTTTGTTGATATAGATCCCGAAATCCTTGAGATCCTTGTGTTTCTTGATAGTTCTAGTTGGGTTTGTGAGGTGAAATGTTGGAGTAATGCTTGCTGGAGGTATAAGGAAGGGTTTAGGTTGATTATAGATGTGTTTTGATGTTTATAATTGATTGGAGGTGATGTATGTTGGCTGGGCTTGGTTTAGAAAGCAATCGATTGAGTTTTCGGTTGTTTCAGATAGGTAAATTGGTGTAGTTTGGGTGAGCAACAAGTTTGTGAATGGTTGCTGGTGTTGAAATGCATTTTAATGCATTTAGATCTATGTTTTTTTATCTGAAAATAGGGGATCTTGATCCAGGAGCAAACGAAACGTTTTTGGTGGCTCCGGAAGAGTAATTTTCGTGTCAGCGAGCAAGGCTTCGCGTATCGGTGAGTGGAAATGGATTTTCAAGCTTTATAACACTTTGAGCATGGTCTTGGGAGCTTAGTGTAAGTTTGAAACACTTAGCTAAGCTCAAGTGTAAGTGATTCGAAAGTCTCTCTCGGAATGTGATATGTTTTTGTTGGAAAATGCACTTGTTATAAATGTGATTTATTTACTGTTTTAAAGCATGTTTTGAGCATTGATAATGCTGGTGTTTAATGCCATGTTGTTAAGGATGCATTTGGTAGATGATCCTTGGATTTGAGAAAATGTATGTATTTGAGATTAAGCATGGTTATGCTTGTAAACATGGTATTGTGTTGATGCTCTTAAAATAGTGGAATATTGATGTTAAATGATTATATTGACAAGTGGTGAAAATTGTTTTGTTTACTTTAATCAGATATAGTTACCCGACTATAGGATTGGGTGCACCGTGAATAAAGTGGCCTTGGATGTCCAGGGGATGTGATTGTACCGTAAACTCCATCCAAGTACCCTAACGATTGAGGTTAAGATCACAACGGTGGATGTTAATCCCGCGTGTGAGTCTTGTGTTATGTGTCATGTGCTCTCGTTAGTGGAATTATACAACTATTGTAACACCCCAAATTTGGGCCTATATGTTTTAGAGTCCGAATCGGACCGGTCGGGAACGATTCGAATCCTAAAGGGAGGTTTAGGGAACACCTAGTTCGGGATGCTTTAAAAATATGGAAAAATATCTAAAAATCCTCATTTAATATATGAATGATTATGGTGAAATCAATTTTACAAAATAAGGTTTGGAAATACTACATTTCGGTGTGGTGACCAAATTGCAGTTTTTGCAAAAGTTAAATAGTGATTGTTTTGTAAAGGATTGAAACTTTGAATCTTTAATGAGCTAATTTTACCAAAATGTTTTTAATCATATTTCTTCTTAATTTGGGTGATTTTATTAATGTTTTAATTAAAGAAAATAAAGATTAATTAAAAGGAAAACTATCTTTGACTTTTCATAACTACCTTTCATCAATTTTCTCTCATTTCATTTTCTCTCAAATTCTTTTCAGCCAAACACATTTCCTCCAACAATCATCCTTTGATTTTCACTTCTTTTGATGAGATTTCAATCTACTTTTGATTCCTAATCTTTTCCTCATCAAATCCTCTTGTTTTTACATTGGATTTTCAAGAAAACATGCCCAATTCAAGGAGAAATCATCCATTAGAGGTAAGCTTCGTCCTTCTCCTCTAATGATAAGTTCTTTACTGAAATTCCCAAGTTATCAATCCTTTGTTAATGATTTTTGAGTTGCTTTAATGTTAGAAACAAGAAATTGTATTAAAACTCAAGGTTTTTGAAGAGATCTTGGTGATTTTCGTGGTTGATGGTTAGAATCTATTTTGAGGTTGTTTTCTAATGTATTTTGGATGTTAATTGATGTTATAAATGAGTTTTTATCAATCAAATCCCGAATAGGCTTGGATTCCTAAGTTTTGTATGCTAGAATGATGATTTTTGGGGTGGTTTTGGTGTTCTGTCATAGCTTGAGGTATAAGGATGAGTTTGTGATGGTTTTTGATGTTGATTGATGTTTAGAAATGATTAGAAGTGGTAGATCTTGGCTGGGCTTTGTTTTGGAAGAGTTTGGAGATGATTTCAGTTGTGTTTGGTAGCCGAAATGAGGTGCTTGGGTAGATCAGCGAGTCTAGGTGTGTGGCTGATGATTTCAATGCATGATGATGGATTAATCCTCTGCTCTTATGTGTTATAAACAGGGGAGACATCTTCAGACGCATTTGGTGTTGATCCGGGAGCCTAGATAGCGGTTCGGCGAGCAAGCGAAACGTAATCGGTGAGTGCGAATGGTTTAGAAGTCCTTGAGGGACAAGAAACAAGGTTTGGGGATTTAGGAAAGGTTTGAAACACCTTCCTAAGTCCGGAAGTAAGTATTGGCTAGATTGCTCTCTTATATGTGGTGGTTGCCCCTAAAATGGTTTTACATGCTCATGGTTGAGATAGATAAATTCCTACTGTTTTTATGCATGATTTATAGCATGAGATGATGCTTGAGATGATTTCATTAAATAACATGTTGCATAGATGCGTTTTGAGCTCTTGTTTTTAAGCTTGACAAATGTTATGGTTTTGAAATGAGATGAGAATGATTTGAGAAATGTTGCATGAAAAACAGTAGGTGAGATGATGTTTTGACATAATATATTGGCATAGATGTTGAGATACTTACCGGATATAATTGATCGATCAATAGGATGAGAGTGCACTATAAACTAAAAATTTGTACGTGCTCTTTGGTTTAATCCAAAGGGAGAGAACCGATGATGGACATTCCGTCGGGTAGAACTTGGTGAAATACCCAAGCTTTGTGGCGATGAGAGATTCCGCCATGTGACACGGTGATGTGAGATTCCACCAGAAATTATGTTACTAGCCAAGTGAGTACAGTGATGTGAGATTCCATCGGAAGCGTCTAGTTGTTAGAGAATGTTGTCCGCATATCCGAGTAATAATGAGATGTGAAATGCCAATATAATATATGAAAATGCTTTTGAATCACATGTACCTAGTGATGAGATGATTTATGCTATGAGAAATGCATATGAGATTTGTATATGAAATGTTATGGTTTTACAAGCATGTGTATGACCTTGCCATGAGATTTGCATTAGTTTAAATGCATGAGATAGAATTGAGGTACATGTGTTTTCAATGAGAAGTTGCTTTGAAATGGTTTTCAAGCATGAGATAGAATGAGCATGTTGTAGAAAAAGGCTTTTGAGAAAGTGTTTTAAGGAATGCATTATTGTGTTGGTTTTCTTTAGAGCATGCCTCACTAAGCAAATGTGCTTACGCTCTCTTTTACCAATAATACAGATAATTGAAGTGTTTTTGGGTAGCGAGAAGGTTAAGAACATCCAAGGAAGTGCAAAGCTCATGTATGGTGATGTTTTTATACCCTTTAGTTTTGATATTTGGCAATGGGACTTCAAGGTTGTATCTGGGAGATGTGTTTTGAACTCCATATGTTTGTGGCATGTTTGTGATGGCATTTATGGTTTGTAAATGGTCCTAAATGTTTGGTTTGAGGTTTGGTTGCTTATATTGGTTTTGAGACTAGGGAGCATGCCTTTAGATTGTGTGTTTTTGGTGTTTGATGCCATGCTCTAGCTTAGGGGTCTTAAATATGTTCCTTAGTATCAAAATGAGTTGCTGGTATGATTTAATGCTCTTTGGGACATGTTTAATTTGTTTAAAAGGTGAAAAACCAGCAATTTCTGCTGTCACTGGGCAAAGTGTATCGAAACACCTTCACCTGTTCCGAAACGGGGGCCTGTAATGGCCATAGTGGCTCGAAACGGATGAAGTTGTTTCGAAATAGTTTGGCTACTGGTGAAGCCTGTTTCGATACCGATCTCGGAACACACCCGTGTACCGAAACGGTCAAAACCGTTTCAATACGGGTGTTTAGGTACGAAGGGTGGGTGTTTTGATACAGTTGACCGTTGGATGTTGATTTGAATCGTTTGATGTTTTCGTGCTTTACATTTTAGTCCTGAATGTTTTGGATGCAATTGCTTGAGCTTGGAATGCCTTTTTGAGTTCAAATTTTACAGAGGAGCATGTAACATGATTAAATACCTATTGGTAAACCTAAAATCCGCAAAGTCCTTATAATTTCTAAAAATAACATTTTGGTCCCTAAACGCGTAATTTGTGCAACTGAGTCCCTAAATGTTTTCTAATTGTTGTGCCTTTGTCTTCCATGAATCGTGGGTATTCACATAGGCTTAATGTGCATCTAGACAAGATTAAAATTAAAAAATGGTCGTTAATCAAGGTTGACTTTCAGGTTGACTTTGGTTTTCCCCGTGTAATCTTCGTAGTTCGGGTCAAGCGTCTAGGCCGAGCTAAGGGGGTTACAACTACTGATGAGTGGTGTTGAGGGGCTGTGATTGAACCGTTATACTCCACCACGGGTGTCACAATGATATAGGTTTGCTCTCGTGTGTGAGCCTTATGTTGTCCGGTAGTGTGTATGAAATGTAGGGGACAATGCTTGTAATCCGCGTATCCGATTGTGTCATTTGTGTTGGTTTTGGTATCTTTGAGAATGGATCACTTGCAAGCCAATATAATGTTGTTGATTAATGATTTAAGCATTAGATGCTTGAGGTTGATGCTAGAATGCATGTGATACTTGGTTTAAACATGAGCAAAAGGTTATTCGCTGTTATTTTAATGATGTTAAAAGCATGTGATTTGATAAGTGCATTGATGCATAGAAGAGCATGTTTAAGGAAAGGAATGAGTTTGCAAATGATAACACAATGGTTTTATAAAATGCATTGATGAATGTTGCTTTTAGCGATCCTCACTAAGCTTTATGCTTACGCTCATTTGTTTCATCAATGCAGAGAATTCAGCAATCAAGGCAGCCCGATAGCAAGTGGAATCCAAGCTTTTGATTTAACAAAGTATGTAGTTTCACCTTGGTGTAATAAGAGGCAATAGGTGGGATTTCTACTCATGTTGGTTTATGGTGATGTTAAACACCTTAAGCATGTTTGGTTTGCTTATTTTGGTTTGTAAATGGCCTTTGAGGATTCATTTGTGCTTGAATGTGGTTTTTAGCTTTGTATTGTTTTGAAGACTAGGAAGCGTGCCTATAGTTCTAATGCTTGCATGAATGATGCTATGTTTTAGCTAGTGCTTCATGTTACTGGTCTTTGATGCTTATACATGTTGTATGTGTGACGTGACATGTATTGAAATGATTTCGGAGTTGAATGTTTGAGAAAAACCAGCAAATTGTGAAGTTGCAGGGCAAGGCGCTTCGGAACGCCCTTACCTATTTCGGAATGACGGTCTGAAATGGTCATGGTGTTTCGGAACGGGTAGGCACGTTCCAAAACATTTTGCTACCAGAAATCATTGTTTTGGAACGGGTTTTGAAACGCACCCGCGTATCAAAACGGTCAACCTGGTTTCGAAACGACCGTTCTGATACAAGGTCTTGTGTTTCGAAACACATGATCGTTGGATTTGAATTTGAATTGTTTCAGGTTTCTGTTTTCTTACGTTATGGTCCCTGAATGTTGAATGTTTAATTAAATTAGTTTGGATGATCTGTTTAAGATGCAATTTGACATGCTGGCATGTAATATGATTAATTTTGGATTGGTAACTTAAAAACCCGTTTAGTCCTTATAATTCTAGAAATTTACAATTTAGTCTATAAAAGACGTTTGTATGCAATTGGACCCGTAATTGAGTTCCGTTCGCTGTGTCACTTTCGCTAAATCAAATTGCTAACCATATAGGATAATAATGTGCATCTAGAAAAGATAAAAAAGGTCGTTAATCGGAGTTGACTTTTACGAGTTGACTTTTGTTTTCCCCGTGTAAACATCTCAGTTCGGGTATGGCATCCAGGCCTAGCTAAGAAGGTTACATTTGTTGGTATCAGAGCCAGGTTACGAAAGAATTAGGGATGTTGGTAAGTGAAATTGGTATGTATTGATGTGTGTTGATTGAAAAGCATGATTTTGGTTGAATATTAGAGCTTATGCTATGCCTAATTGATGTGAATCGCATGTGTGATGAATATGATTGTATGTTGATGATGGGATGTTGATATGTGCTGATTTTGGATGATGGGAAGCATGATGAGCATTATATGTTATTGTATGCTATGTAATGTTTGAGGGAAATCGGGGTGCCCATTGCCTTATTACACTGATTAAATATTTTTGTGAACTTGGATCCTTTCTCCAGGCTGGCCTAAATGGTTTATTTTGTTTAGTTGTTATGCCTTGTTAAAAATAGTACTATGGGTCCGAGGAGAGAGCTAAGGTCGAACACGATAGTTGCGGCTGAGTAGGGCGACCAGGGTGAACAAGGGGCTGATGTCCCTCCTGGTGGAAATTTACCTCCTCCACCACCACCTAGAGGTGAGGAGCAGGAGCAACAAGGACATGTTGATCTGGGTTTGGGTGTTCTAACACCGTTGGTTCAGGCGATCACCGGGGCGTTTCAGGCTGCAGTAGCCGGAGCGCATGTACAGGCCCCTGTAGCTGGGCAGGCGAGTTTACCTTTGGAGAGGTTGAAGAGCCTTGGAGCTGTTGAGTTCTTTGGTATGTCTCTTGAGGCGTCAGAAGCTTGGTTGGCGAGCACAATCTGTATCATGGATCAGATGGGCTGTAATGATGTGCGCAAGCTGGGGTGCGTTGTTTCTCTTCTCCAAGGTGATGCGTATAGTTGGTGTACCACTACCACCGCTGGATTGGAACCCAATGAAGTGGATTGGGAGTTTTTCAAGGGTGCCTTTAAGAGAAAGTATCTAGGTGTGAGATACTTGGATGAAAAGAAATGCGAGTTCGTGTTGCCAGTTCAGGGAACCCTTTCTAAGGCTGAGTACGAGGTCCAGTTTGTACGTCTGAGACAATATGCCCCTGAGCTGATACCTAGTGAGAGGCACCGTTGTGATCGCTTCCAGTACGGACTGGTACATGAAGTCAAGACATACATGTTGGCTGCGAATTACACCGATTTAGGTGTGCTTGTGTGTCGAGCCAAAGACATTGAACATAACTTGGGTTTTGCATCTCGAGGAGTTGGTTTTAGCTCTGGAAAGAGAGCAGTCGAGTCTAGTTCTGAAGGTGGACAAAACAAGAGGGGACGAGATAAGAGATATATGTCTGCTAGGCAAAGTAATGCTGGAATGGTGCACCGGCTCATGGAGATCAGATGAGAGCGGAACAGATCATTGAAATGATTTCGGAGTTGAAGGTTTGAGAAAAACCATCAATTTGTGAAGTTGCAGGGCAAGGCGTTTCGGAACGCCCTTACCTGTTTCAGAATGATGGCCTGGAATGGTCATGGTGTTCCAGAACGGGTAGGCACGTTCCAGAACATTTTGCTACTGGAAAGAATTGTTTCGAAACGGGTTTCGGAACGCACCTGCGTATCGAAACGGTCAACCTGGTTTCGAAACGACCATTTCGATACAGGGTCTTGTGTTTCGAAACACCTAACCGTTGGATTTGAATTGTTTCAGGTTTCTGTTTTCTTACGTTATGGTCCCTGGATGTTGAATGTTTAATTAAACGAGTTTGGATGATATGTTTAAGATGCAATTTGACATGCTGACATGTAATATGATTAATTTTGGATTGGTAACTTAAAAACTCGTTTAGTCATTATAATTCTGGAAATTTACAATTTAGTCCATAAAAGACATTTGTATGCAATTGGACCCCTAATTGAGTTCCGTTCGCTATGTCGCTTTCGCTAAATCAAATTCCTAATCATATAGGATAATAATGTACATCTAGAAAAGATAAAAAGAAAAAAGGTTGTTAATCTGGGTTGACTTTTATGAGTTTATTTTGGTTTTCCCCGTGTAATCTTTTCAGTTCGGGTCGGGCGTCTAGGCCAGGCTAAGGGGGTTACAAAATCAAGGAAAGAGGAAACAAATCAATGGTACAAATGGATAATTATTTCATTTAAAATATTTTAACCAAACAAGAACCAACAGCTCGTAAATGATTATAAAAACACTAACAAAACAACAGAGAATGTGACAATGCATATGGACCACAAGTCTTTTGACAAATACGTAAAGTTTGTTCAAACATCATACATTCTACTATTATTCTAACTAAGCTAACATAAACTTCCATGTTTATTTCATAACAAGTAACCACTCTAAGATCTTAACTCACATAATATAAACATAACTCATTACTGATTTTTTAAATACTAAGACATGTTTCATAACATAGACAAGGTCTTATATAAACATATATACTAACATATACATGTTCAAATAGTCAATACAATTTACTAGAATCTCAAAATAGTCTTAATTCACATATATACAGAGTTATACATATTCAAAATTCGGGAAAAATATGTGTACAACTTTCTGTCATGTTCACTAAACTCAAGAACATAAGTAAAGCATAATAAACACTATATTCTCATCCTACTGCATCGCTTACAACATGTACAAAGCATTAACTAATATATCAAATTTACAAAAGTTTCATCTCTAACTTTAACCAAAACTAACGGCTGATTCTAGGGTGACACCTCTAATTTAAGACTAATTTAAAGCTGACCGCTGAAATTCAGAGAACAATGAACCATTTAGAAAATGTAAAAAACTAAAAAAAGGAAAAGGAAAAAGGAGGGGATTGCTTTAAAAGAAAAATAATATCCATTTCAATTAGAAGGTTAGATTATAGGTTGCCTACAATTTTAAAGTTTCGGTATGTCCAGCAAGTACAAACAATGCATTCAAACTTTATGCATTCCTATTAGCATCTGTTTAAAGAAGGCTTTGCCCAACTGCCATTTTCATCATATAATCTGCAAACATAAGAGACGCAACCACAAACTGAATCGACAAACTTTAAAAATTCTATTTTTATGCATTCATGGTAATAGAACCTACCAATGTTATCAAGACTTTTGCTAAAATGAATAGTCTAACATATGTTTCCAACAAACATATCGAACGTAAAAACTTTTGCTAAATTGAATAGTCTAAATACATAAAAACCCATCAATTTTATCAAGACTTTTGCTAAAATGAATAGTCTAACATATGTTTCCAACAAAATACATCGAACATAAAAACTTTTGCTAACACGCATTCAGGGTAATAGAACCTAGTAATGTTATCAAGATTTTTTCTTATAATTGGAGGATCATATCAAGATAATTTGTCTAACATATGTTTCTAACAAAAATATTGAACATAAAGACTTTTTCTAAAATGAATGGTCCAACTACATAAAAACCTAAGCATTTAACCTCCCAACAACAATCATTTTCCACTTGGATTCGTAACTAATCAAGCCACCCATCTTCTATCTAAAGGATTTTAATGAAATATAAAAAGAAAATTACAAACAATACATACAACCAAAAGTCATAAAAAACTCTCAAAATCCTCAACTTTTCTAATTTTTACACACAACAATAAATGATGTATTCCACTCTCAGCATATTTCTAATGAAAGTGAACAAAAAGGGTAGGAAACCTCAAAAACAATTTCAAAGCTACAACCAAATGGAAGAAACACTTATCCTTTATTACCGACGAAAATGCGTAAGGAACCAAAAAACCCGCTTATTCTTCTTACTTTCGAACCCTCGAAAGATTCTTCTTCTTACTTTCGAACCAACAAAAACCCTCAAAATACCCCTTCCAGTTCTTTTGGCTTCCTTTCTCCCGTCCCGCTCTCACACAAGCTTTTACCCTTTTTTCCCGCTCGATGGGTTTTACCCATTCAATTTTTGCCTTCAATTTTAGGGTTACCAGTTAATTGGGTAACCTTTTTTTAAAAAAAAAATCCAACAGTTATTATCCCTTGATGTGGATCCAAGGGTATATAATAATTGGTCTCATATTAGCCTTAAATTAAGGGTTTTTTTAGACAAATCCCATCCAAGGAGGCTAAGAGAATATAGTTCTTGAGGGGGAGCTCCTTTCTATGAGGAATCTTCTTTTTACTTGGGCAAATTTAGTTCACAGTTTAGCCGAATGTGTCTTCCTCGATTCCTTGGTAGCCGAAGCTTTAGTTCACATGTCACCATCTGATTGGACCATTGTATTTATTGACATAAATTAAATTATGATCAAATTGATAAATTATGTGAGTAAAAGGACTAAATGTGTATTTATACAAATTTATCTAACCGTCACATCATCATTTCCATCAAAAGTTAATGATTAGTAGTCTGATTGACAAAATTTATAATTCAATAGTTAAAAATAGGATCAAACTCGTAGTTAGGTGGTCATAGATGTTGTTTACCCAAATAAAAATCACTTAAATATATTTTTCTTTTATGAAATTACAATGTCAAACAATAGATAAACTAAAATTGTACTTGCAACTTAATATCAATATTAAAGGAATTCAAAATTATAAAGACAATCGATCATAATCTTTTGAAGGACGTGTATCAACAACTCAAAAATTATTATTCAACCAAGATGTTATATATCGCATGCAAAATCGATACCCCAAAGCATTTAACCAATAACAACTTAGTATTATATAAAACGTTTTTTATCTATCCCAAACAAAACCACAATCCTAGGTTTTAATATATCAAGAAGTAACACAAATAAAAAAAAAATTGAAAAGAAGAAGATAATCTGACGATTTAGATGAGAAAAGAATCATCGAGAGAGAATAAGACTCAATTCATTCATTCAATAAATTTCTAAATAAACAGACTAGGATATAACCTTAGTGTCCCAACAACACCGTTTATCAAACTGGCATTAGGAGGAATAAAATAAAATAATGCAAATAAAAATACTTAACAACCATGGTGAAAATGACATAGTTTCTACTTAGGCCTATTAGAATACTCATTGCTTCACAATATCCTTGACCTCAATGATCAAATGAAGGAAATTGTTGTTGCAGATTGCATAGAATTTCCCATGTGACATCATCAGGAAAAGAGTTTGTCCATTTCACTAGCACCTCTGCCACAACCCTATTTCCTCTTTTGACCATCCTCATTTCAAAAATTATAAAAGGTTCCCCACTAATAGTCCCATTTGAACTCACTATAGGCAGTTCCACTCAGGTATTAGCAACTCCAATGTGTTTCTTCAACTGTAAGACATGAAACACTAAATGTACTTTGGATCCATTTCAAAAATTCAATTTATAGACCACATAACCTTGTAACGACCTGAATTGCGGGTTAATCATTTGGATCTTGAATTTAGATTCATATATTTTAATTTTAGGGATTTGATTTGGAAGAAATTGGATTTTGGAAGCTCAATTATATGAGAATGAGTACTAGAGTGAATAAGGATTGAAGTTTTGTGTCTAAAGTGAAAATAAGGAGAAAGGTAAAATCTTTATAATAGAATTTGTCCAAAGGTGGTTATGAAAGCTTTTACACGCAAGTGTTTTGAACCATTAGATTTTGATGAGTTTTTCATCCTTAATATCAACCCTTAGATATATTAAAATTATGGGATTTATTTTAAATAAAAAATGGATTTATAAAATGTGATTGGGCGAGAGAAAAGATGAAGCAAAAGTTCATCTTCTTCTCCATTGGTTCCAACGTGAGAAAGGAAGAAAAATGGGTAAGTTTCTTCCCTTGTTTTTTTTTCTTCAAATCCATTTGAAATTTAGCTTGGTTTATGAAATATGAAGTTGATCTTCATCTTATTTTCTTTCATTTACGCATTCTATTAATGTGACAAGTCTTCATTTTTCTCCCATAAAGGTGGATGTCAAGTTATAAGAAAATAGGGGTAAGGATTCAAACTTTGTTCTTTAAATTCCTCATTATTTAGTTGGATTTTGGGTAAGTTCGTGAGATGAGAAATTGTTTATCCCATCATTCTCTACCAAATGAGAATATTTTTGAAGGCTATTGCTTGGGTTTAAGTATACCCTAAATTCCATGAAAAATCCTATATTGAAAAAGCATATGACATGATAAAGAAATATAAATTGAAAGTAATTGTGAAAGAAAATGGATATGTGAGATGAGTTTTGAATAAATCCTAAAGCATTTCATCAAATATCATTGAGAGATCTTATTGTGGGTTTTTTTCGAAGGATTTGTTTTAAAAAGGGAAAAGGATTGAAGCTCAGTTTGGTTAATTAATTTGTTTAATTAACTTTACTAGTAATTAGAAATGTAACAATTCATTTTTAAACTTGTTGGCTTAGTGAAAGAGTTGGAGAAACTTCTAACACCAAGGGGAAAGAGAAAAGTTGTAAAGAAATGGTCAATAGTTGCCATTGGAGTCTATGCTTAAGGTTTGTACATCTTAAACTTTGAAGTGCTTCCTCCCTCTCATAATTGTGATTGCTTTGCATGTTTAAGTATTGGTTGAGTTGTTTGGGTGTTTAAGCATGTTGGCAATGGGATGCTCTTGAGATAATTGTTTTTGTTTAAAGACGTGATTAAAGGGTCATGACATGTTAATAAAATCCTAATAGGCTTTAGAAAGCATGAAACTTCATATATAGGTCGAACTTAGGGGTTCTAAGTTGAATATCGTAGCATGGGAAGCTAATTCTGGGCTTCGGTACTGGTACGTGGGAGGCAACGTACCCGTACTCGTGGGTTTTGGCAAATTCTGGTACATGCTTCAACCAATATCAGTATGCCACTCAAGTAAGTATCGGTATGGGATGACCAGTACCGGTATTCGTGGGTTTTGGCAAATTTTGGTATAGGTACGATGAGGAGCGTACCGGTACTCGAGCCCATTTATCAAAACGGTAGATCTAGTACCGGTACGGGTGAACTTTTCCGGATTCTAGTAGCAAGTTTTGGTATCGGTACGGGCAACAAAGTACCAATACTCGTGGGCTGAGTACCTGTACGCTCTAAACTGTACTGGTACCCATTAATGCCACTGCGAAAATATGGTGGATTTTTGTAATGACTTTAATGTGACTTAATGGAATATGATAAAATGTAATATCGATCCTTTGGTTGAACTAAGACTTTGAATCCCCTTATTGAGTGGTCTTTCCCGACCTTGTATTGTACATGAGCCTTGTGAGTGGTAGCTCTTTAAAAAGCATGTATTTTCCCTTGGTTTATAGGTCTAATTATCCCCACATTGGTGTCCATTGCATCAATTTTTGCATTTTCATGTCTATTTCTACTTTTCTCTAACTTAGTTTCAGTGGCTCGTGTTTTGTATATTTCTGCCTATTTTTGCCTCATTGTCGCTGCATTACTAATGTTCATAAAGAGGAAGTTTTTAACACTGCAACTAGTTCGATACTACATCTGCCAGCTGTCCAGTTTGCTTATGGATAAGGATGACTCTGCTAGTTGTCCAGTTTTTTACAACAATTTATGTACAGCTCTGGGCATGAAATTAACCTACATGACAAGTATCTTTCTTTGGGTGGCCTATAAAAGGACTAATTCATAGGAGAGAGAGAGAGAGAGAGAGTCACACTTTTCCCATTTTTTCATATCATCTTTAACCTCCGAGCTTTCTCCCTCCTTCCAAGCGGCTTAAGCTTGTTTCTGGAGATCCGAGGTGAGGTGAGGCAGATTTATTCGAGGAAAAGAGGAATCAAGTGTTGAATCGAGGAAATACATTGTTATCTTCTTAAACTCTTCTTTATTTTGATGATTATGAAGATTTATTTTGTATTCTTTTGCTCAACTTGACGATGGTTTAATTTTCTTGAGCTTTATGAACTTGTTGAAACTATTTCTTTAGTTTAGTATATATTTGTCTTAGCTTTTTATTAAGTTTTAATTGTTGGATCTGATTTACGTTTTGCATGAGAGTGTTAAACTAACCACTGATATCGACAGATGTAGTAATAAGTCAGATTAACAAGTTTTACAACGAAAGTTGATTGGATGCAATGAAAGTTGATCCACTTGTTTGAAGGGTTATATTCTCTACTTATGAGAAGAGTCCTCTATACCTGATCATACAGTAATAGATGGAGAAAATGATGGGAAGATGAGTAATTTCTCTCATGTTATTACTCCGTTTCCATCTATTTTACAACCGAAGTTCCGCCACAATGCCCAATGTCAGCGCAACAGTCAGATAATCCATCTCCACCTTTTCATCAAAGATTTAAGAATACTGATTCAGACAATCAATTTCAATTCTTTCATGATACTTTACAACAACTCACTGTGCAAATTCCTTTGATTGATGCTCTTACACAGATTCCGAATTATGCAAAGTTCATGAAGGATATTCTCTCTCGAAGAAGAAGCTCAATGCAATGGAAACCATTGCGCTCACTAAGGAGTGCAGTGCGTTAATATCTACCCTTCTACCGAGAAAGATTAAAGATCCATGCAACTTCATCATACCTTCCTCGATTGGTAATCACTATTTTAGTAAAGCTCTTTATGATTTGCGGGATAGTATCAATTTAATGCCGCTATCTAATTTAAAAAGTTAGGAATTGTAGAAATGAAGCCCACTGCAGTCACATTGCAATTTTCGGATAGATCTTTGACTTATCCAAATGGTCAAATCAAGGATATACTTGTTCGTGTCGACAAGTTTGTTTTCCCTAGTTGATTTTATTATTCTCTATTGTGAGGCTGACAAGGATGTACCTATCATTCTTTGTCACCCATCCTTAGCTATTGGGAAAGCGATCGTTGATGTATTGAAAGAAGAACTTACAATGCAGGTTGAAAATGACCAAGTTACTTTTGGGATGTTCAACGCTAACATGGGAAGAAAGTATGAAGATTGTCATCATATCGACATTCTTGAACATATTATTCAAAAAGACCTACATCATCGTGGTATACTCATTGTTGAGGATACTGCATTAACAAGGGTAGAAGAAGATCTCACAAATTGTGACCACATCGTTGAGGTGCTTACTACGTCAGCTCATCATAAGTGGCAAGTTGAATCTTTGGATCTTGCTCACCGGTAAATTCCTACTTTTAAACAATCTATTGAAGAAGATCATACTCTGGAACTCAAGCCATTGCCAGGTAATCTCAAATAGGTATTCCTTGGAGATGCAGAAACACTCCAGTCATTATCTCTGCAACCTTGGATGCAATACAAGAAGCTTATTTGATCAATAATCTTAAGCGACACAAGCATGCTATTGCATGAAAAAATTATGATATCAAGGGCATTAGTCCATCTTTATGCATGCACAAGATTAAGCTGGATGATGAAAACAAACAGTCTATTGAGCCGCAAAGAAGATTGAATGAATAGATGAAGGAAGTAGTCAAGAAGATAATCCTTAAATGGTTGGATGCCGAAATTATCTATGCAATTTTTGATAGTGCATGGGTGAGTCCAGTCCAGTGTATCCCTAAGAAAAGTGGCATCACTGTAGTTCGTAACAATGCTAATGAGCTAATTCCAACTCACATTCCTACTAGTTGGCGTATTTATATAGACTACAGGTGTCTCAATGCAGCCATAAGGAATGATCATTTTCCTCTTCCTTTCATTGATCAAATGTTACATCTACACCGACCACAAGAGTTTAAAGTATTTTCTCACCCACAAGGAGTAAAATTTGAGACAACGATAATGGATTGAGTTGTTAAAGGACTATGATTGCATCATAGAGTATCATCTCAGTAAAGCTAACATTTTAGACGATGCTTTGAGCCAAAAGTCCATGTCAGATTCGAGGGCGGTGTTTGCCTATTTGAGGATGACCGAGGATGGTGGGTTGTTAGCCGAGCATCGTGTAGAGCCTACCTTAGAGCAAGAGATCAAGAGGACACAACTGTTAGACGAAGAGTTGGTGGCAAAGATTGAGATAGTTCAAATGGGCGAGGCACCCGATTTTGATGTGTGTGACAGTGAGATCTTGTAATTTAAAAATTGATTATGTGTTCTAGCTTTGGAGGATTCACAAGATTGTATCCCGCCGGGAGGTGTACTATAGTCCGTTTGCTATGCATCTGAGGAGTAACAAGATGTACCAAGACCTTTTTCCTTTTTTATTAGTGTCCTAGTATGAAAGGAGATGTATCCGAGATTGTGACAAGATGCTTATCTTGTCAGCAAGTTAAGGTCGAGCACCAAGTTCCTTCAGGCTTGCTTCAGCCCATACAAATTCCACAATGGAAGTGGGATCATGTGACCATGGATTTTGTAACAGGTTTTCTGTTGACATAAAAGAAGCATGATGTAATATGGGTGATAGTAGATCATTTGACCAAGTCTGCTCATTTGTTACCTGTGCGTATGGATTTCACGCTTGAGAGTTTGGCTCGGTTGTATATCTATGAGATAGTAAGGCTACATGGAGTTCCATCATCGATCATATCAGATAGAGACACGCTTTCACGGTAAGGTTGTCAAAGAAGATACATGAGGCTTGGAATACCAAGTTACATTTCAGTACATCTTTCTACCCTCAGGCTGATAGTCAGTCTGAGCGAGTTATCTAGATCTTGGAGGATATGCTTCAATGTTGTATCATGGACTTCGAAAAGAGTTGGGAAGAGCAACTACTACTTGTCGAGTTTTCCTACAACAACAGTTTCCATCCAAGTATCAAGATGGCTCCTTTTGAGGCCTTGTATGGACGTAAATGTAGAACACCTTTGCGTTAGACCAAGCTCAATGAGAGTAATTTTAAGATCATATTTGATTAGGCAAACCGAAGAAAAGGTTCAGATAATCAAGGAAAGGTTGCAAGCGACCTTTGATCGTCAAAAAGCTTATACAGACCAGAAGCGTAAGCACATCGAGTATGAGGTTGGTGACAAGGTGTTCCTCAAGGTGTTACAATAGAAAAAGAGTAATCCGCTTTGGGCGAAAGGGCAAGTTGAGCCTGAGGTTTATCAGACCATATGGGATTCTCGAGAGGATTGGACCCGTAGCTTACCGGTTAGCCTTGGCTCCAGAGATGGAACACATCCACAATATGTTTCATGTGTCTATTTTGAGACATTATCATTCCGATCCTTCCCATGTTATTCCTCTTGAGGAGATTGAGATCAATACTGACTTCAGCTATGAGGAGGAGCCAATAAGATTTATTGATAAAGGAGTCAAGTAACTTCAAAACAAGTGTATACCCTCGATGAAGATGTTATGGAGGAATCATGGGGTTGATGAAGCCACTTGGGAGGTAGAAAAAGACATGAAGCTGCTTTACCCGCATTTGTTTCTAAAAGGTAAATTTCGAGGACGAAATTTTCTTTAAAGAGGGGAGAGTTGTAACAAATAGGATTTGGGATCTAGGACTCTTTTCATCCGATCTTTGGGCTTTGGGTGTTGGGCTGGGGTGTAGAACCTATTTGGGCTTCTCTTGAGTGTTGGGTTGAAGCCTTGGTTGGCTTAGAGATGGTTGGAGTGTAGGGAGGTAAATTTACCCCACTTTGAAGTAGAAAAGATGGTGTCTCCTTATTTTTTTGTAGAAAATTGTAAGGGATGAGATCACCCTTGTCTCCAATATCCTTTTCATCTCTCTCTTTTTCATTCTTCCACCCAAAACTCATGTTAAAGATCAAAACTTTATTTTTAGATTTTCGGAATACAAGTTGAGTAGGTTGGAATCTACATAAAGGGATCTACCAAACAAGGTAAAAAATGGAAGAAAACGGTGAGGGTTGTGAGATGTGAGAGTTTGGGTGGGGGTTGAAGAAGAAGAACGAGAATTGGGGAAATTTAACTCCATTTTCTGTTGTAAAGTCCTTTCTTTTATTTCTTTTGACCTTCTAGCAATGTTGTAACCTGTTTTACAACATCTCTTGTAGCTAAGAAGGTTAGAGAGCACTCCAAGAACCAAGCGAAGAGGAAGGCTTGAGCTAGGGGAGGATCTATTTTCCAGCCTTGGAAGTAAGGTTAGTACACTACTAACTCCCTTGTGTTCATGGAAATCATTAATGTGCTTTCCTTGTTGCTAGATTGATAATTTGGTTGCTTGAATGTTGGAGACTTCAGTAATGGCTAATCTTAAATTTGTTGTTAAAATGGCCTAATAATGGTAGGAAACCACTTAAAACATCTCTCATAACTTGTAGGTTCGTTTTAGGGTCGTAGCTTTAGGTTTGAAGGCAGGAGAGGTGTTCTACGAACTCTAGAAAACAAATTCTAGGTTCGAGTACCTATACAAGTTGAACGCGTATCAGTACCTCGTGTAAAAGCTGACGAAATCAAGCCAAACTAGAAGGGAGTATCGATATACTTAAGGGGAGTATAAGTACCCCCTATTCCATCAAATTCCAATAGCCAAAATGGGTATCAGTACACTGGGAAGTGTATCAGTACATCTAGGGTATCTGTACATGACCACATGTATCGGTACAGGGTTTTGGTTAAACCCCTCTAGAAGGCAGGTCGAGTATTGATATTTCCCAGTGTATCGGTACAGCTAGGGTATATGTACATGACCACGTGTATCGGTACAGGGTTTTGGTTAAACCCCTCTAGAAGGCAGGTCGAGTATCGATATGCTTATGTGGGTATCGCTACCCACTGGAGCGTATCAATACTCTTAAGTAGGTATCGACACTCGTTGGGTGATTTGCCCAAAAATTACGTTTTGATTTCGAAGGACCTATAATTCGAGTAATAAGGCCCAATGGGCCTCTAATGTGATAAAATGAAAAGTAAAACTGAGAAACTAAGAATTTAACCTCATATAAGAACATAATGAGTAACAACTTGGTAAATATTGGTTAACTTGTTTATAATTGTAACCATAAGAATCCTCAGTGGATCGTGGGTGGTCACATGCCAAGTAAGGGCACTTGTGTGGTTGAGCCACCTTTGTTTCTTGGGACCTGGATACCTAGTGAGAGTGTTGCAACACAATGCTTAAATATTTTCGAATGTATGAACCTGATGCTTAGTAGGACTGGGACTCACTCAATGATGATCGACGATAGATTTCGAGCATGAGTGTATGAACCTAATGCTTAGTGGAACCGGGCCTCACTCAAAGTGTACGCACCCGATGCTTAATGGAAGCAAGCATCACTCTAGGTTTTTTGGTATGATATGTATATATCTATTTATATGCTGCGTGAGATTAATACTTCCCTTTGATTGCTATGTGTTTGGGCGGCTAGAGGTAGCGCCAATGTTGTCATATTATGCCATGGTATCATTCTTTTAGCTACATATGCTGATATTTATGATTTGTATGAAGCACGGTTAAGTGGGAAGTGTATCCACTGAGCTTCGTTAGCTCAACCTTCAAAATTGTTGTTTCCGTTTGCAGGTTTGTAGGTTGACGTGCATTGTTGGAGCACCATCGAAGTAGGACCTCAACATTCACTTGTTGTCCGAGTACAATACTTAGATTATTTGGCCTATGTATTCGTAGGACCATATGAATGTATTGTAACTCAAATTTTGAATTTTAACTTAACCGTAGAACGCTTTTGTCTATGTATTTTAAATGGAGCTCCTCCTGTAACGTTTTAACTATTACTCTATTTCGAAATGTTTGAACTAAATGGGTTTTTATGAAATGGTTGTGGTATGAGCTAAACTAGGTTGGAAATTTTATGGTTACAGTTTGAGCTTAAGGCCCAAATGTGACATCCGGGCCGAGGGTGTTACAAACAAAAAAGAAAGCTATTAGAAACAACTACACTCTAAATTAAGAAAACATAATTGCAAGCAGAAACATAAAAAACCAAATAACGCCATCCCCGACAATGGCGCCAAAACTTAATCGATGTAAAAACATCACACTCTTAGTGCAAGCAAACATTGTAGATGCAAGAATAGAAACAAGGGAATCCTGTTTGAATATCAATCCCACGAGGATGATGTATTCGGATTAAGTATTATGTAGCCACAAGCAATTCTATCAAAATGAATATTGTGTGTAATGGTAGTTGGAATAAAGGAATAGAGTAATGAGTAATGAATTAATTGTGGTAGCAAAAACATAAATATAGAGTAGAGAAATAATAGGATAAAGCCTAGATCTCCTCGGCTTAGCTTGGTGGAAAGATCAAGAACACTCAAGAAAGTACGATGGCTCAACCGACATGTAACCCCCTCGACCTGGTCTAGACGCGAGACAGAACCGAACGGGTCACAAATAGAATATTGAAGTAAACCGAGAAGATTTACCTCAATAAACAACCCTATTTATTTTTTTAGCTTATCTAGATGCGCATTAACATCCTATGTGATTCACACTTGTAGCGGAAGAGACTTCAATGCAAACATACAATGATTTGGCATTCAATTGCTTAAAAACAGAGATTAGGGACCAAATTGTAATTTTAGAAAAAAAGGATCCCTTCAAATTTAAGTTACCATCCTTTAATTAGTCATATTACACGACACTGTGTCAAATCTTAGCTCAAATGGACACCAACAAGGCATTCAATTGCAATCACAAGAATTTACGGACCAAATTGTAAATCTGGTAAATTATAAGAATTTACTTGAAAAAAGGTTTACCAATCCTTAATTAATCAGGTTCCATGCATACATGTCCGATTTCAGCTCTAAAAGATCATCCAAACCCAATCAATTGCATGCATAACAATCAGGGACCAAAATAGAAGAAACAAAAACCTTTGATAACCAAAATAACCAACTTACCTACCAGGTGTATCGATACAGTATTTTCCATAACCCAAAGGCCGTATCGATACACCATCAACCATATCGATACGGGTCAAAAAATACAATATATTGTATCGATACCCTTTCAACTGTATCGATACCCCTGAGCCTAAAATGCCCAAAATTACCTGCTTTTCACTCTTTAATACACTCATAACCACTCTTCCAACATATATATAACATATCCAAACATCAAACCTCAATCATTCATGGCATATTCAACATCATATCATGGCAATTTGCATCAAAGGTAAACTATAGGCATGCATCCTAGCAAACAAGCCAAGCAAGATACCAAAATGCATAGCAAAGCAAAAACCAATAACCAAAGGCCATTTAAAGGTCTAAAACAACAATGAGCACTTGCTCAAATAGGGAGTTTACACAAATCTCCAAAAAGCACAACAGATCCCTCATTGCCCTTATTACTTTAGTCTAAACCAAAACATACTTTCTTAAGCGAAGTCTCTTGAGATCCCTTTTACTTGCTGCCTCCAAAACCTCAATTATCTACATTGATTGATAAATGAGAGCATAAGCACACACGGCTTAGTGAGGAGGCTCATAAGCAAAACACCATCAATGCATTAAAACCATTTTTCATGTCCACATTGAAATCTCATTTCAATTTACCGAAACATCATTTGAAAATAATCATGCCCTTTTTAAACCATGCACTTCCCTTAACCAAAAATCATCATATAAGTTTCATGCAACATGTATTATGAATCCAACAACAAATCACATTGCTAAAACTCAATTTAAGCCTTCCCATGCATAGCTACCATATGCAAAGCTTAAAGAGTAAAACATGCATTTACATATTATGCATCATAAACCATTTCATAATACATCATCAATTATATTGGCTTACAAGTGATCATCAACATGCTCATTTCTCAAAAACAACATCAGATATGCGGATTCACAAGTTTTGTCCCAACACTTCATACAATCTCACTGGCATCTCAAGGTTCACACACGAGAGCAACCCTCCACCATTGTGACACCCGTTGTGGAGTATTTGGTACACCATATATACCCATCAACACCACTCATCGGTAGATGTATAACAACACTAATGAGAGACAGGACACCGTACACTTTCCTCAATCGTCAGTGTACTTGGATGGAGTATTCAGAACACCTTATAAACCCCTCAACATCCAAGGCGACTTCTTTATAGTGCACTCAATCCTATAGCCAGCTAGTTATATCCTATTTCATTTATAAACCATTTTTACAACATCACTTGCCAATATAATACACATTTAACATATACCTCACTGTTTTCAAAGCATCATAAATAAATCACATTTCCAAGCATTAAACCATGCTTAAAGTCACAAGTATAAATCATATACTTACAAGGATCACTTGCCATGTGTATCCTTCTATGTCACATCATTAAAAACAATAACTACACTCTTTTAAATATGCTTTAACAGTAGGCCAAACCATTAATTCAAAACAGTGCATAAATCATCACATAATAGCATAACCGAGAGAGAAAATTCCTTTCACTTACTTCCAAACTTAGTTAAACGTTTCAAGCTTCCCACTAAGTTCCCAAATCATCTTTTATAGCTTTCAAAACTGAAATTCACATTCTCACTCACCAACACGCGCAAACTCGACTAGGCGACGCGAATTCAAGCAATCAAAACTCACGAACCTTCATCGATTGCTTCTGATACATTCTCCCATGTTTATACCATACAAGAATAGAGGATTAATGCATTAAAATTTCCAGCAAACAAAGCTACTCCGTGCTTTACCCAAAAACACCAAAACGCTTATCCGAAACAACCGAAAACACCTTCAGTTACACTACAAACTTAGCCCAACCAAAACCTATCACTTTCATCCATTTTTAATCATCAATTAACATCCAAAACAATCTAGTTACATCCTTATACCTCCAGCAACACCATATCCATATTAACACCACAAAACCCCAAATCTAACAATCTAACAATTAGAGATTCAACTCATTTCGGGATTACTATTATAAAACCTTTATTTCAACAACATTTAACATCTAAAACATGATTAAAATCAACCTAAAATCAATAAAAAAGTACCATTACGAAAATCTTGAGAAATCATCTTTCAAAGTTTGATTTAGCCATTTTCATCAATTAGATTATAAAACCTCGTTATTAAACATAATTATAGAGACAAAGACTTGGGAATTTCAATAAAGAACCTTGATTAGAGGAGAGAAAAGAAAGATCACCTCTAACACAAGCTTTCCCCTTGATTTTCAATGATTTAGAAGAAGTCCTTCAAGAAACCCATAGCTAGTTGATGTAGAAATCCATGAGAATCATTTAGAAATCAGAAGTGGATGAAAAGAGATAATTCTCTGGAGATTTTATTGATGGAAAGATAGTTTGGCTGATGGAAAGTTGAGAGAAAAGTTTAGGAGAAAAGTAGTTACGTAAGAAAATGTTCAGCCTTTTAAATTCCTTTTTATCAAATCCCATTTAAAAAATCAATTAATTAAATCATTTTTTAAAGAAAAAATCAAGGGGAATGGTGATAACAACTTCGCGTAATCGCTCCATAAGGATTCTAAGTTTTGGCTCTCTTCAATTTAGTCATTAAAACACATTTTGCAATTTTTACAAATTAGTCACCATTTTAAAAATACCAATTAGATCAGTCCAATTTAATCAAATTGAACCCTACAAAACCTTAAAACCATTATTTTAAGATTTTAAAATAATTTTCCATATTTTATCTCCCTCAAAAACCATTTATTTCAAATTAATCCCGAAACTACCTCAACTCGCCCGAACCGGTTCACCCAAATCCCTTAGCCGTACCCGGCTAACTTCTAAGCCCAAAGTCGGGGTGTTACAATTGTCCCCCACTTAGGAAATTTAGCCCTCGAAATTTTGCATGAAGGGAAAAGGTGCGAAAATTGCCTCATCTCAACAGGCATAACATGAGACAGATCCGACCTATACCTTCTTAACATTGAGACATGAAACACATCATGAATTTTCTCCAACTCGGGAGGCAACCTCAACCGATATGCAACAGGACCAACACGCTTCATGTAACACCCCTCGCCCGGGTTAGTAGTAACCCGAGCAAGGAGCGTTAATTTATCGATTAACATGGCATGATCAAACAAAACAAGGCATTCAAGACATGGAATTTAGGAGTAAAATAAAAATTTTCTTCTTATAACTCATCACTAATAGATGAGTTTTATTAACTATCATGTTTCAAGATTACTTCATTTATAAGAAGGCTATTACTTAATAATCAAGTAACTACTAATTCATTTGTTTACCATGCTTCATCTAGTCTTTAGGTTACCATTCATTTCATTAAACATGATCATCAAGTTCTCCAATTATTCAAGAGGAGTTCAAATGGACTAACATGGAATCTTTAATAACTTCACATCATTCGAGTTAGACATAACAAGCATGCTTCATACAAACAAGGGTCATATTCGAATAACTTAAGCAATCAAGAAGACCATGTCATTCGAATGAAAAGCAATCGGTTCAAGGCATTCCAATCATACATTGTAATCTCACAAACTAACATGCATCCCCTTAGGTCCAAAATTCATTCGAACAAGATATAGATAGACATACCACACATCAATCTTAACCAATTAGGGGACCATTCGAATAGTATACTCAAACATACATATTAAGCATTCACCAAGGATAACATGTAGTCCCTAGATCATGTATTATTCAAAATTAGCATAGCACGATTCAACCATCTCAATCACATTCTTAATTAGGTGATCCTTGTTCACTTTTCATACAAATGTTTTCACATTAAGCTAGCATACAACATCTATGCCTTTACATTAAGCATCACATTCACTCAAACTACCTACAAGTACATCACTAAATTTTTACTCCACAAGGCAGCACATGTATGTATCTTAAAACAGTCCATTTTTTCACTTCATTCACTTACATGGCAGCATAGGTATACATACACAAATACACATAAAACCAGTCCACTTTTTCACTTATTTAAGATCATGACATCAAGAAACAAGACATTCATATGTATATATATATGTCATCAACCATACACATTAGAGCACTTCATTGCTCTTTAAAGTTTATACAAGCAAAGTGCCAAAGTTTACAAAAAATCATATATATATATATATATATATATACATATAAAAATCCAAGGTTCACATCTGCATACTTAAACATGTCCATTTATATCACTAAGGCCGCCACTAGGAGAAATTACAAAACAAGTACAAATATCCATACTTGGATCTCTATGTTGTCCTTGTTTCAGGCTCAAGAAACGTGGCTTTAAAGTACTTTTACCCTGCTATTTAGGAAGAAAGAAGATGAGAGTAATAAGTTCACTTGTGTACTTAGTGAGATAGCAAGTATATTATCAAGTTAGATATCTTAATCATCAAGACAAGTACAACCTAACTAGGCTTAAGGTTTAAGTCACCTAGGTAAGGTCTCAAGTATGCAATCATAGCAAGAAGCAAGAAGACATGTCATCAACTCATAATAATCATCATATAGCATACTTCACATCAAGCCATTCAAATGGCATCTATATCAAAACAACAAAAAGCATGCTTCAATCTCAAGTAAACATTACAGTCATGGCATATTAATATCAACCAACTAGAATCATGTCATGCTTTATCAAGAATTATCAAGTATCATCAAGCTTGTCAAGATTCATATCAAGCTTTATCAAGAATCATGTCATGTTTGCAAGACTTATCACAATTATTATCTTGCTTATTTAGCACACTTTTCCTTGGTTCATTAGTTAAGTCTAGGTATCGAGTCACCAACCAATCTGTCGCCACAAAATGGTACATTAAGTACCGGTCATTTCCCTCCTACTTTCACCAATTGACCAACAATACATCCCTCCTATTGTCACCATTTAAGGGCCTTAGCCCTGTACCATAGTCCACCCAACAATACATATGAGCTCTAGACTCTAGGCATGCCTTACAACCTATGACTAACTAGTAACCAAGGTCTTTATAATTTTCAAGTCAAGCTTTCATTCATTTAACAAGATTCCAATTCAAGTAGCAAGCATTCAAGTCATGTAATCATGCTGCCATTTCAAGTAGCAAGCATTCAAGTCATGTAATCATACTTTCATTTCAAGTAATAAGCAATATGCATGCATTGCATACCTTAGCTAGCAAGCATCGTGCCTACTTCATAGCTTTGGCATTTCTAAAGCGGCGTGTTGTAACACCCCAAAATCCGGTCTAGTCAAAATTGAGTTTCGATGATCGTAAATTTCATATCAATAAAGTTTAAACATAGTACCATCTAATTGATTATTGATATTAGACTTTAACTGAGTTAATTTATCGAGTATTGGCCTTATCAAATTTGATAAAAAGCTTTCTGGTGACCAAATTATAGCTACCAGAAAGTTATGAAGATAAAATCATAAAGTACTGAGAGTTGAGGGACTAACCTTGTGATTAGTCCCTTCTCAATTATAAATTGCAACTACATGGATAAAGGAAATTAATTTCCTTCATAGTAAGGAAAGCCAATCGGCTATCTAGTGTTTTAAGTGCAAAACAATTAAGAAACAAATGAAAAGTGAGGAACTTACCGAGCCTTGAAAAGCAAACGCCTCAATAGTTTATCTTCAGCTTCAACTAAGCAAGTACCTCCATTGGAGAGGAAACTTAAGCTTTGTTTTCTTCAACTTATTGACATCGAATCGTTGCTAACATTCCGGTAAGCAATAATCCTCAAACAATCGTTGGATTCCATGGATGTACCAAGCTTAATCATAAGCTAGGGTTTACACATCCATGGTTATTGTGTTAGCTAATGACTAAACCAAGTCTAGTTATTGATTTTGATATCGTATTATCGATCCTAATAGTCTCCTATTGATTTCCTAGCTCAAGAAGTTGATAAAGACCATCCATCGTCACCATCTAAAGCTACGAACAAGGGGATTGTTACCCGAGAGCCATAGGAGCATCAGATTTTGAGGTGAGTGTAGTCGGAGTCTCAGGATTAGGCGAAAAGCCTTCCTGGATCTTTTATTGTTGTTTTCAATCATTTAGCTAATATCACTAAGTTACATCGGATTGTAAACGAACACCTTGGTAAGTGTCGGTATGTTTTTTATTGAATATCGGACATAATTATTGGTATCGTCATTGTGCATTGTCATTGATATAGTTATTGTTATTGAAATATTGTAAAGAAATCATCGGATATTGATATTGACATTGAATCATGAAACATTGATAATGAGACATGTTTGTCATTGAAAATATTGAAATTATTGGTCATTGGAATTCTCATTGAACATTGAATATGGAGACGAACATTGAAACCTGGGATTTGAATGGACAATGGTTACAATTGGCATGCCATATAATTCATGAGCTCAGTGTATGGGTGGACTACGGTCCTAAGGCTACGTCCTATATTGATTTGGCGAGGTGGAGGGATGTGTATTGATATTGGTCATATTGGCGAGGCGGTGGGACTAGACCATTCATTGATTTGGTGAGGCGTAGGAATTCGTGTATCCATTATCTTGAATCAATCCAAGGGTTAATGATGAAATGAATATGTTAAACATTGTATTTTGGTGCATAGTATTGACATTGATGAGCATGAGAGCATGCATATAGATACTTGTTACGTTGTTCTTCATATTGTTTATGACTACCTGACTAGGCAATGTATGCCTAACGTGTCTCATCCATTGCATTTCAGGTTGAAAGATCGTGTATTCGAGGATCGAATGGTCAAGGCAAGACAAGTCACTACAAGCCCTAAAGTAATGTGTTTTGACTCATGAACTCCTAGACGGGTGGCAAAGTAGTTGAACTAGTTGTTTATGCCCATTTTGATATGTTTGTGTGATGCCTATGTTATAATATGGTTGATGGCCCTAAATGGCCCTTTTGTTTGGCTTAAAGTGGTTTAAAAATGCATACTTAGCTCATAAAGGTAAAAACATAGCAAACGTATTTCTATGATCATGAAATTTGGCATGCTAGTAGTTTATATCATTGAATTGGTGTGTGTAAAGTTTCATTGCATTTGAACATCGTTCGGTAGGTCAAATCGAATAAAAACCAACAAAAATCTGTCATTAAAGGTCAGGCCGTATCGAAACGGGTGATGGTGTTTCCATACGAGTATGCATATACGAAACTAAACAACAGGACGTACCGAAACGGACTATAGCCGTTTCAGACCATTTTGTCACTAGAAGCCATTGTTTCGATACAGGTTTATAGCGTATCGAAACAGGCCAAAAGTCAAAGTCAAAGGAAGTCAACCCGTACCGATACAAGTATTGCCGTATCGATACGGTCTAAAAAGAAAAGTCAACATGACTTGACCATCGTTCAACCGTTTCGAAACATCCCTAAGGTGTTTCGATATGAGGTTAGTTAAGTTAGTTAAAAGCTTAATTCAACAGTTTGCAATGTTCACAGACTAGTCACTGAATTTTGAAAGATTAAATTGAATGAGCTAATGAACTACAAATTGTATGAAATTTTACAGGTCTATTAATATTGTATTAAATTTCTATGTAGCATGATCAATTGCATTGAAGGACACCTAATTTATTGAATTTGTAGTTTGGTCCCTAAAACTTGTAATAGTTAAATATCTAGCCCTAAATGATTTATTATTGCTTCGTATGGACTAATTGGACTAAGATACATCGAGGTATTATGTTATTGTATGTTGTTAGTTTTAATGTTAATATTGAACTAAAATTTTGTTGCACCGCTTACTGTATTGATCACTGGTATCACCTTTCGACTTGGTTTTCGACTAAACCGGGAAGAGGGTGTTACATTTGTGGTATCAGAGCTAGAGTTCAGTCGATTCTAGGACTAAACCGAAGCTTGTTGCATTGTTATTGTGTTACTTTGCCACCTAGGAGTTATATACTGCGTATATTGTGACTTGTCGACTAATTCGATCTTCCATATAGAGATGTTTGAAACTAATGAAGCTCACATAGACGAGCTTGCCACCAGCTCCTCGATGCATGGCGAGGAGATTAGAGGAGGAAATCCTCTGAACCCACCGCAACTGCAGGACCCTCATGTTCAGGGTACCGAGCCTACATCACCTACTGCTAAGTGTTAGAAGAACATGGCTGACATGTTCATGCAGTTTATGACTGCTTAGAGGGCCGAACAAGTCGTGCAACCTATCGCTCCTGCTTTCCAACACATTCAGGCACCTATTGATAAGCTCTCATAGTACCGAACTTACATTTTTCCTAGACAAGATGAAGAAAACCTCGAGGTTTCCGGATACTGGTTGGACAATACGTTGCGGATCTTGAATAAGCAACTTCAGTGCTTGGACGAGCACAAGCTTGAATGTTCCATTGCGTTGCTGGCTGATGAGGCACTTCATTGGTGGGAAACTACTATTTTGACAGTTTCTGAAGACAAGGTGACTTGGGATTTCTTCATTAAAGAATTCCGCAAGAAATATATTAGTGAGTTTTATCTTGCTGGA
Organism: Hibiscus trionum; assembly: GCA_030270665.1. NCBI lineage: Eukaryota > Viridiplantae > Streptophyta > Magnoliopsida > Malvales > Malvaceae > Hibiscus > Hibiscus trionum. The sequence continues at coordinate 19,122,808 of BSYR01000010.1, forward strand.
AGGCGAAGTATCTTCCTCCACCTCAAACAAGGTGGCCGACCGATCGAACAATACATCCATGATTTCTGTAAGTATTGTAGATATGTTGTAGAGTATATAAAGAAGGAGGAAGAGATGTGCCGAATGTTTCTAGCAGGGCTCAACGATGAACTATGCCCTATGTTTACTGCACTCAGCATCTCTGATTTCCAAGACCTTGTGAATCGAGTTAAGGCTACCGAAGCTGCACCGAAAGCTCAATGAACTGGTGGGTCTGCAAAGTCCGAGAAAAGGTTCAGGGATGATTCTCAACTTCCAAGATGGAACAAGAAAGGGAGATATCAAGGCCCCAAACAGAATATCTATCCACAACCCTCCCGTCCTGGGAACATTGAGATGCCTCAATCTGTGACGCAGTTTTTTGCTAAGCAATGTCCGTCGATAGCACCGGAGGTTCAAATCGAGGCAACCAACATACACTTTGTAATTATTGTCAGAATAGGCATCCAACGGGTCAATGTCATAAGCAGACTGGAGCTTGTTACTACTGTGGTGAGCAGGGTCACTTTATCTGTGACTGCCCTTTGAATCCAGCAAAATCTGCTGTTACACCGACAACTGCTGCTTCTCCTGCTCAATCCTTTCGAGGTAAAGGATCGAAGCAAGGATCATCGATAACTTTTGGATGATCGAGTGGTCCATGGAAACCCTTTAATAAACAAGACTCAAAAGCCCCTGCCTAAATGTATCATGTGAGGAGTAGAGAAGAAGAGGATGAACTTGACGTCATTGCAGGTACCATCGAGCTATATTCACATTCTTTATATGCATTGATTGACCTTTGTTATACTAACTCTTTTATAAGTACCATTGTAGTTAAGAAGTATAATATGTCTTCCGAACCAATAGCCTCAAGAATTTCTGTAACCAATCCTTTAGGAGATTGTGTCACTGTAAGGGTAGTGTGCAAGAACTGCCCCTTAACGATCCAAGGGATTCCTTTTCCGGCCAATTTTTTGGCTTTACCGATCCATGAATTCAATGTCATCCTAGGTTTGGATTGGCTTAGTGAGCATCAAGCCTGGGTAGATTGTTGTAAGAGAAAATTGTACCTTTGGGGTCTGGGTAAGAAAGTGTCGTATTGATGAAAGCGAAGAATCCATCATTGTATGCTTTGACATTGGAAACCAAAAGTGAATCACAACTACAAGACATTGACATTGTATGTGAATTTCCTGATGTCTTCCCTGATGAACTCTCGGGATTGCCCCTAACCCCTGAAGTGGAATTTGGCATCGAGCTGCAACCTGGGACTGCTCCAGTTTCCATTGCACCCTATCGTATGGCAACTGTGGAATTAAAATAATTAAAGGCTAAGATTCAAGAGTTGTTAAGCAAGGGTTTTATTCAACCGAGCTCTTCGCCTTGAGGAGCTCCAGTTCTCTTTGTTAATAAGAAAGATGGTTCTATGCGGTTGTGTATTGACTACCGATAATTGAATAAAGTAACCATCAATAACAAATATCCATTGCCTAGAATAGATGACATGTTCGATCAATGTAGAGCGTTTAGGTGTTCTCTAATTATGAGCGCAACTGCACACACTTGTCAAGTTATAGTATATAAGATATCGTCTCCCACAGGGATTGGACAGCTTAACTCGAATTGTAATTCCTACACAAAGGAAAGTAAATGCACAAATGAATTTTAGTTTATAAAGAAAAGTAAATAAAACACAAGTAATCGAAGAAAAGATCATGATGATGGAATGGGTCAGGTTATGCTGCTTAGTAGTATGAAACTGCGTTGAATATGTTAAGTTGTTCTACTTTGACGCTTTCGCTGCATCGACGGAAGATGGTAGATTGGATGCTTTGACGCTTTCGCTGCCTCAGTAGTGGAATGGATGGATGGCTCGGTGGCAAATTCGACATTCCTTCAAGGCTCAACAAAATGCTTCGACAATGATCCCACTTATGTCTAAGTTAGAATGCTATTGTTGCCCACTGCAGATGATACCCGTCACGACATGAATCTTGCAAAGACAGAAACTTTGGATCGGTCTTCTTTAGCCGCCTTAAACCCTAACCTATGTCTAGGATGGATTGATCAACACTTGATTAGAGTGATGATCGTACTTATCCCTTTCGTGAGTTCGACTCTCTTGATACAGAACAAATAGATAGTTAACAACTAATCTTTCAAACTTAATTGAAAACTATGAAGAGCATGGAATAAGAAAACCTTGAAGTTTTATTGCAAAAACAAACTTAATTCCTAAACAATCGTTTTCACACTAGTTTACAACATAACTCAAACCCAAAAGAGAATTTAGAACATAATTGGCGGCAAGAAAACCTAAACTATGCCTAAGGGAAAACCTATGTTGTTTTGAAGTACAAAATATGTCGAGTATATATAGGCATTAGCTAGGCCAAGTCCTCCTTGGAGTAGAAGTCTTCAAAGTAGCTTTTGCATTAAATGCAACCTTTAATTCTGACTTCTTTGAGTTGAATGTGGACTCTTTCTCATTGCCTTGCGCCGCAAGTTATCTTGATCTTCTCTTTTGATGGCTCTGTCCGCTACTCCAGGCATCAAAATATTGAGTGAATGGCATCGTTGGAATCAAGATTTCTGCTCTACAAATCGCACTCAAGTTTTCCAATTCCTCAGCTTGCTGCCCTGGGCGGCAGGTATGGCGGCGACAACTACTTCAGTACAGCTCCTTGGTCTGCTGCCTTAGCATAAGCTCCTCTCTCCTTCTACCAGCTTCTAGTACCTGAAACTAAACTAAAACAACATCTTTTCCTTACCAAAAAAAGATAATCAATAAAAGCATGGCAAAGTAAAGAATATTGTAATATGCAATGCATGAACCTAATTATGCCTAAAATGTACTTAATAACAACAATAATATGAGATGCAATGCGCACAAAATATAAAGCTAATGAGCACTTTACAATCAACTAAACTATCCCTATGCGTTTTCCAAGATCGATTTAAGGTCGGGCTATTATCAAATGAGAGTTAAGGAGTGTGATGTACCGAAGACTGCCTTTCGAACAAGATATAGATATTACAAATTTTTGGTGATGCTCTTTGGGTTAACCAATGCACCGACAGCCTTTATGGATTTTATGAATCGGGTATTTAGACACTATCTTGATAAATTCGTAGTGGTGTTTATATATAACATATTGATTTACTCCAAGAATGAAGCAGAACACCGAGATCATCTTCGTATTGTGCTTTAGACCTTAAGAGAGAAGCAGTTGTACGCGAAGTTCTCCAAGTGTGAGTTTTGGCTCACCGAAGTTGCCTTTCTAGGACATATTGGGTCAGCTTCGGGTATTCAAGTGAACTAGAAGAAAATTCAAGCTATTGTAGATTGGCACCCACCGAAGAACATTGGTGATGTTATAAGCTTTCTTGGGCTTGTTGGATATTATCGTAGATTTGTGAAACGATTTTCTATGATAGCTGCTCCTTTAACCAAGCTATTGAGGAAAGAAGCTCCTTTTGTATGGACCGAGGTTCGACAATGATGTTTCGATCAATTGAAACAAGTATTGACTCATGCACCAGTCCTAACCCAACCCGAGTCCGAAAAGGAATACACAATTTATAGTGACACATTGCACCTCGGTTTAGGATGTGTTTTTATGCAAGAAGGTAAAGTCATTGCTTATGCTTCAAGCAACTTAAGCCACACGAAATAAATTACACCACCCACGACCTTGAATTCGCTATAGTTGTCTTTGCATTGAAAATCTGGAGACATTTCCTCTACAGATAAAAAAAGTTATCTCTTCACCTACCATAAAAGCCTTAAGTACCTATTGACTCAAAAGAAGTTGAACCTTCAGCAACGGAGGTGGATGGCCAACGTTGTAACTGATTACCATTCGGGCAAGGCCAACGTTGTAACTGATGCACTCAGTCGCAAACCTTTGCCTGGTAAGCATTGACAATAAATTTGGAGTTATATGTATTATGTAGTACATTAACTCGTCGTAATATTTCTATATTGTAGCCCCCCGAGCAATAAATGCACACTTCTGACTCCGGAAGCATCATTGTCTTATAGCTGAACTTCAAGTCCAGTCTACCATCATTTCGCGAATCAAGCGTTTGCAAGAGCTAGATCCCGAGCTTCAATCCATTGTCTCTAAGCTATCGGACAACCCCGACTTCAGAATTAATTCTGAAGAACTCTTGTGTTTTCATGACCGAGCCTGTGTACCTAATGATGAATCTTTTTGTATCGATATTCTCTTCAAAGCTTATTCGAGTTCTTTTTCTGTTCACCCCGGGTCTGTGAAGATGTATAAGGACCTACGTGAACTCTATTGGTGGCCAGGCATGAAGCATGCCATAGTTGATTTCATCTCCAAATGCCTCACGTGCATATGTGTTAAGGCAGAACATTGTGCTCCTACCAGACTATTGCAGCCTATCGATCTACCAAAATGGAAATGGGAAAGGATCACTATGGATTTTGTTAGTTGTCTACCATTAACTCCTACAAAGCATGATGCCATATGGGTCATTGTAGATCGTTTCACGAATTTTATAATCATGGCGATAAGGGCTTCAGCTTATCACAAATACTCTTCTAGGTCTAAAATTAAGATAGGAGCAAACTACAAAACCCCGAACTCATTGAGTAGAGTCATCCCGTAAAGAATTTATTCACTCATGCTAATTTGTCCGTCACTTCGAAGATTTTCAAATTCTAAAACTTTGATATCAACAGACTGTCCTTGCACACGATTCTTCCTGGAGCTGGTTGTAAAGTGTCCATAAGTTCTATATTTTGTGCACATTCCATCTCAAATTATTGTTGTTTTTAGTACATTTTAGGCATAATTAGGATCATGCATTGCATTTTACAGTATTCCTTACTTTGCCATGCTTTTTATTGATTATCTTTTATTTGGTAAGGAAAAGGTATTGTTTTAGTTTAGTTTTAGTTTCAGATACTAGAACCTGGTAGAAGGAGGGAGGAGCCGAGGACATGAAGCTAAGGCAACAAACCAAGGAGTTGTATTGATGTTGTTCCAGACAGAGACAACAATTGTCGAGTAGTTGTCGTCGCCATACCCGCTGCCCAAGGCAGCAAGCTGAGGAACTAAAGAACTGGAGTGCGATCTGTAGAATAGAATATCCTGATTCTCATGATGCTATCCATTCAATTTTCCGATGACTGTAGCAGCGGGCAGAGCCGCCGATGGAAGAGTTCGAGATTACTTGCGGAGCAAGGCAACATGAAGAAGTCCACATTCAACTCAAAGAAGTTAGAACTAAAGGTTGCATTTAATGCAAAAGCTACTTTGAAGACTTCTACTCTAATGAGGACTTGACCTAGCTAATGCATATATATACCCAATTTATTTTTACTTCAAGACAACTTAGGTTTTCCCTTAGGCATAGTTTAGGTTTTCTTGACGCCATTATGCTCTAAAATTCTCTTTGGGTTTGGGTTATGTTGTAAACTAGTGTGAGAACGATTGTTTATGAATTAAGATTGTTTATGACTTAGCCATAAGCGGGATCGCTTTCGAAGCGTTCTACCGACTTTTCTGCCGAGCCACACGCCCTTTCCACTGCCTGGGCAGCGAAAGCGTCACAGTAGCCAATCCGCCATCCCCCGCCGAGGCAACAAAAGTCTGGCATCGTAAAACAACTTATCCTATTCAACGCAGTTTCACATTACTCAGTAGCATAACCCAGTCGATTCCATCAATCTGATCTCTTCTCTTTATTTACTTGTGTTTTATTTTATTTTCCTCTTAAACAAACCAAACTTATTTGTGCATTTAATTTTCCCTTGTGCAGGAATTACGATTCGAGTTAAGCTGTCCAATCCTTGTGGGAGACGATATCTTTTATACAATAAATTGACATAAGTGTGCACTTGCGCTCATATTTAGAGAACACCTAAACGCTCTAGAAGTTTTTGGCATCGTTTTCGGGGATTGGTAACAACGAAATTCGTATTTATATCTCTGAACTTTTATTTTTATTTGCATTTAATTTTTAGTTTTCATTATTTTTTAATCGAAAAAAATAATTTTACAGTTTTCTTTGCTAGTGCATGACCAGGGCAAATCCAAAAGGCAAATTCGTTTACTGTGACGATATCGAATGAAGAGAAAGAGAACTCAAAAAGGAAACCAGAACATCCATAGGGAAAGCTAAAGAAGAAGGAAAACAGAGGCAAGCATGAATGAAATAGACGACAACCCTGCCAACGATACTCAGAACGGCAGGGATGGGCAGCAAGACCCGCCGCCCAGAGAATAGCAGCAAGTTCCACCTAGGCAGCAACCCCAAATTCCGCCCTGACAGCCACAGTATGTTCGAGCCACCAGGGACTACTTGGAACATGACTTCAGAGGGTTTGATCCTACAGTGACAGAACCTAAAATTGAGGCGGATCACTTTGAGCTAAAGCTTGTAATGTTCAACATGATTAACACCTTGGGGCAATTCGGAGGGACTGCCATAGATGATGCTCGACAGCACTTAAGTGGATTCCTGGACATATACAGAGCTTTCAAAATACACAGAGTCCATCAAGATGAGCTAAGGCTGAGGTTATTCCCCTATTCATTGAGGGATAGGGCAAAGGAATGGTTGAACAACCAGCCAAAAGGGTCATTCAATACTTGAAAAGAGTTGTGCAAGGATTTTTTTGGATCGTTTAAGCACATCTAACGGCACGCAGATTGAGAAACAAGATCACAACCTTTCATAAAGGGGATGATGAGCCAATGTATGAAGCATGGGAGTGGTACCATCAGATGCTTAATAACTACTTGCTTCATAGTTTTCGGCTTGGACACATGTGTCAATGTTTTACAACAGGGTGAACTACCCGCTTTGAATGATGATCGACGCCTCAGCCAACCGAATCATCCTCGACAGACCACCAGAAGAGCCACTGCGGATCCTGAACCAAGCCGCCAAGAATGACTATAAGCACCCAACAGCCCGCCGAGGCGGCATTAGGCGACCAGCTACTGTGAATGAAGCGGAAGCCTCAAAATCTGTCAATGCCCACCTCGACAAACTGAAAGAGCTGGTGATGAACATGGTAAAACCCACTGGAAAAGTCTATGAGGCCAAGGTTGTGGAGCCATTCTGTAATGAGTGCTGGGGCAACCACGATTCCTCCGAATGTACTGCATCTGCCAATTTCATGGGAGGATACGAGAGGAACAGCAGGCCAGCCACGAACACGTACAACCTTGGATGGAGAAATCATCCCAAATTCTCCTGGAGTAATCCTAAAACTGGTGCCAATCCACAACAGCAACAGTTAGGCTACCAGCAGAACCGGTCCAGACAGCAAGCTCAGCAACCACAGAACAATAATTCACTAGAAGCAAATTTACATACTTTTATGTCTTGAACTAGTGATTTTATTGTTCGCACAAATAAGTTTATTGATAAAACTCAGTCGTTTATAGACAGGACAGAGATGAGGACGAACAACCAGGAGGATGCGATAAAGAACCTGGAAACCCAGTTTGGGCAATTTACTAAGATCTTTAGCAGCAAGACAATGGGTGCAACATCCAGCAATACAGAGGTAGCAGCTAAACCCACATATGAGCAGTGCAAAACCATATCAACTAGAAGTGGGAAACTGTTGGATGAATCCAAAGTGGAAAAGCCAGCAGAAAAACAGCCAACATAGAAAGAACTACCTGCTGCGGCAGCATCAACACCAGCCGCCCCGGTAGATGAGCATGAGAATAGCCCTGAGGTAGATGATCCTCCACAGATAAAGTTACTATGCAAGGAGCGTATAGAGGACATTCACCTGCCAGTACCTTTCCCCAGAGGCTTAAGCAACAGAAGCATGAGCACCAGTTCAGGAAATTCTTGGATATTCTGAACCAGGTGCACATAAATATCCCTCTCATAGAAGCCATTCAGAACATTCCCAACTATGCAAAATATCTAAGGGACATGGTTTCTAAGAGGAAGAGGATTAGGGAGTTCAAAACAGTTGTTGTGACATAGGAGTGCATGGCTATGCTACATAACAAGTTGTCGCCCAAGCAAATATATCCATGTAGTTTTGTCATACCATGCAAAATCGATAGTAACCATGCAACAAAAGCCCTGTGCAACTTAGGAGCCAACATCAACTTGATGCCTAAGGAAGTCTTCGACAAACTAGGTATTGGGCAAGCCAAACCCACCTCCATTATGCTGAAACTTGCTGATCATTCATTTGTACAACCAGAGGGCAAGATCGAAGACATCATAGTTTGAGTGGACAACCTTATCTTTCCAGCAGACTTCCTCATCTTAGACTACGAGGTTGATGAAAACGCCCCTATCATCCTAGGGTAACCACTCTTGGCCACGGGCAGAACGTTAATAGATGTGGAACATGGGGAGCTGATCTCAAGGGTAGATAATCAGAGCATCAAGTTAAATGTGTTACAACTCTCGGAAAAGGAAAAGGAAGGATGCCCAGACGCTCAGGTCGCCAAAATCAGCACAAAGATAGTCCCACACAACAGATGTCACGACAGACCCAAGGGTAGGCTGAAGAACCCAACAGCACACCACCTTTCAGAACAAGAGGACCCCCCAGGAAGGGAAGACAAAAGACACAACCTCAGAAAGAAGGCAATTTATTTTTTGTGAGGATTAGATTTTGTAACGCCCCAGTTTTGGGCTTAGGAGTTTTGGGATTCAGACCGGTTCGGTCGAATCGTGGTTCGAATATATAAGAGTGAATTTAGGAAAACCTAGTTCGGGTTGCATTAAAAATATGGAAAAATGTCTTAAAATCCTCTTTTATTATATATAAGAGTTTGGTGAAATCAATTTTACAAAATGAGGTTTGGAAGTGTGACATTTTGGTTAGTGACCAAAATGTAAATTTCGAAAACTGTGGGACTGTTTTAAAAAGGATTGAAACTTTGAATCTTTAAGGAGCTATTTACCCAATGGGAGTTTCTCCAGATTTTTCTAAGATATTAAATGATTAATTAAAGGTTTTTAAATAAAACTAAAAAGGAGGGAAGATATTTTGGCATTTTCCAACTAACTTCCTAAAATTTCATTTCCATTTTCTCTCATCTTTTCTCTCAAACCAAACACTTTTCTCCAGAGCTTTTCCTTCTGATTTTGATGTCCAAACATGAGATTATAATCCTCTTTTGATCTCTAATCATCTCTTCAACAAAACCTCACCATTTGCTAATTGGATTTTCAAGATTTTGGTTCTAAAAAGGGAGAAACTCAAGTTTGGAAGTAAGAACGTCCTTCTCCTCTGAACTCTCAGTTCTTTACTGAAATTCCTAAGTTCTCAATCCTTGATTTATGTTTTATAAAAGGTTTTATAGATGTATTCTTGATTTTGGCTTTTAAATGCAAGATTTGATTGATTTTGATGAAATTTCGTATGATCTGTTTGGGCAGTGTTTTGAGGTGTCAATTTGATGTTAAATGAATGTTAAATTGATGTGAAATTGAGGTTTAATAAATGCAATCCCGGATAGGTTGAATTTCCTAAGTTTAGCTTGTGTTCTTGGTTGTTTTTGGAGTGATCTTGATGATCTGTTATAGCTGGAGGTATAAGGGTTTGATTAGATCCTTTTTGGATGTTAATTGATGTTTAAGGATGATTAGATTTGATGGATCTTGGCTGGGTAGTGTTGTGGAGTTGTTTGGAGGCATTTTCGGTTGTGTTTGGTAGCCAAAAATGGAGTGTGGTTGAGAGCAGCGGGTTTAGGTTCTTTCATTGAGGATATTAATGCATGATGATGCATTAATCTACTGTTTTGATGTGTTTAAAACAGGGGAGTCATCTTTGGATCCTAGTGGTGTTGATCCGGAAGCTTGATTGGTGTTTCGGTAAGAGGCGAAACGGAATCGGTGAGTGGATTTTGGATTTCAGCTTTGAAACCAATGTTTTGAAGGTTTGGGAGCTTAGTTTAAGTCTAAGCAACTTAGCTAAGCTCAAGAGTAAGTTTTCGGAAAAACTCTCTTGATGATGAACCATGGATTGGTTGTATGCAATGTGGTTGTTTGCATGTTTTAAATTCTGTTTTGAAAGCATCTTTTAGCATGTTAGTTGCTGATTTTATAAGCCATGTAATGAAGAATTCTCAAGGTAAGAGATTCTTGTTTTTGAACATTGTTAAATGTGGTTTTGATGCATAATGATGCATGATGTTTATGGCTTTGTTAAATGCTTTAAAATAGTGGAATATTGTTGTAACGATGCACATTGGCAAGTGATGGTTAAGGTCACAAAGGTGGTTAAAAGTCCTTGTGTGAGCCTTGTTTATTTAAGAACAACATGGTGTTTAAAAGTCCATGGTTGGTTCTTGGTTAAGGTTCAAGGTGGTTAAAATTCCTTGTGTAAGCCTTGTTTATTTAAGAACAACATGGTGTTTAAAAGTCCATGGTTGGTTCTTGGTTAAGGTTCAAGGTGGTTAAAATTCCTTGTGTAAGCCTTGTTTATTTAAGAACAACATGGTGTTTAAAAGTCCATGGTTGGTTCTTGGTTAAGGTTCAAGGTGGTTAAAATTCCTTGTGTAAGCCTTGTTATCTAAGAACTCTAAGGTGTTTAAAAGTCCTTGGGAGATTCTTGTTAAGGACACAAAGGTGTTTAAAAGTCCTTGTGTGGTCCTTGCCATGGTGTTTAAAAGTCCTTGTGTGGTCCTTGCCATGGTGTTTAAAAGTCCATGGGGTTAAGGACACAATGGTGTTTAAAAGTCCATGTGTGGTCCTTGGAAAGTGTAAGATCACAATGGTGTTTAAAAGTCCATGTGTGGATCTTATGTTGAATGTATCACTTGTTGCCAATATGACATGTTATGGACTTGAAGCATGTATTGCTTGTTTTAAATGCTTATGAGTATGTACAAATGATGATTGGATTTAAGGGTTATAAATGTGTTTTGTAAATGCATTATTGTGTGGTTTTAAATGAGCATTCCTCACTAAGCTTTTGCTTACGCTCTCTCTCTTTTCTTAAACCAATAATGCAGAGCATTAAAGTGCACTGAGGGCAGCAAGGTGGTGAAGAATCCAAGTGGTGAACTAAGCTCAAGTATGGTGAAGATTTCTTAAACACTATTAGCTTTGACATTTGGCAATGGGAACCTATGTTGTTGTTTTGGGAGATGTTTTGGACTCCCTAAGTTGGTTTAATGATGTTAATAATGTTGGAGCTTGTAATTGTCCTTTATGAGATGGTTTTGGTATTTTGATGCTTGAATGGTTTGCTAAGTAGGAAGCATGCCTATAGATTTGGGGATTTTCATAATTGTTGCCATGTTGATGTTTGGTTGTTACAATTATGTTCCTTATATGTTGAATGACTTGCTGGTATAATTTGGTTGCTTTTGGAGCATGTTTGTTAAGTCAATTGCATGAAAAACCAGCAAATTTTCTGCAATCTGGGCATCCTGTTTCGGAACAGGTGCTACCGTATCGGAACGGGGGCCTGAAATGGCCTGGGCGTTCCGAAACGGGAGGCACTGTTCCGGAACGGTTTGGCCTCTGCCAGGCCATGTTTCGGTACCAGTTTCGGAACGGTCCCGCCTTTCGGAACGGACCTTCCCTGTTCCAAAACACTCGACCGTTGGGCACTGAAATTGTTGGTTGAATGTTTTGAAATGTTTGCGTTTTGGTCCTGAAACTTGTTATTGCAATTGTATGAGTTTGAGATGTCCGTTTGAGCTGAAATTTGGCAAAGAAGCATGAAAGATGATTAATTTCAAGCTGGTAACTTTAATTTGGGTTAAGTTCTTATAATTATCAGAATTTACATTTTGGTCCCTTAAGTTGTAATTTTTGCAATTGGGTCCCTGAATGTCCTCTATTTGTTATGATGTCTGAATATGATTATCTTGTGAACATATCTAGGGTCAACGTGCATCTAGACAAGATTAAAAAGAAAAAAAGGGTCGTTAATCAAGGTTAACTTTCGGGTTGACTTTGGTTTTCCCCGTGTGATCTTCTTAATTCGGGTCGACCGTCTAGGCCGGGTTAAGGGGGTTACATTTGGTGGTATCAGAGCTGAGTTCTCGAGTAATTGGGAATGGTTGTGTGTGTGATTAAAGTATGTATGCTTTGTATGCTTGTTGAGTGAAAGCATGATGTGTGATTTGCGAATATGTTGCAATTGAGTTGTATGCTGTGATGAAGCATGTTGTGGGTACCCATTGCCAAATCAAAGCTAATGAAATGATATTGTTTTTAATTGAAAATGAGCTTGAGTACTTGGATTGCTTACCTTGCTGGGCCTGACTTTGTTTAATTGCATTGTGATTGCATTGTTAGAGTATGGCACCTCGTAGAGAGTTGAGGAGTAATGTGCGAGCTACGGATCAGAACGAGAACGAGAATGATGAGAATGTTGAGAGTGCAGTGGATTTACCTCCTCCACCTGGTGGTGGTGGTGCTGAGGGTAAAGGAGCTGGAGCTGCAGCTGGTGCTGGGGTCGCTGGACCTGAGGCTGGTCAGGGGCAAGCTGTTCCTGACATGACAGTGTTGATACAAGCTATTGCTGGAGCTTTTCAAGCAGCAGTAGATGGAGCTCAAGGAGCTGGGCATCAGGGAGATGCTGGAGTTAGACTACCCTTGGAGCGTTTGCGCAGTCTAGGAGGGACTGAGTTCAGGGGTTTGTCTGCTGAAGGTTCGGAATCTTGGTTAGAAGGTACCAAGAGAATCTTGGGTCAGATGAGTTGCACTGATGTGCAAAAGCTGGGCTGTGTAGTATCATTGTTGCAAGATGATGCTTACACTTGGTGGACTACCTCTATCGCTGGGATGGCGGAAGCTGACGTAACTTGGACGTTCTTTCAGAACGCGTTCAAGAGAAGGTATCTAGGTGTGAGGTACCTAGATGAAAAGAAGAGGGAGTTCATGTCTCTTACCCAGGGGAGCATGACTGTGGCTGAGTATGAAGTACAGTTTGTTCGACTCAGTCAATACGCACCTGAGCTTGTTCCGGATGAGCGGGAAAGGTGTGAAAGGTTCCGTTATGGTTTAGTGACGGATGTAAAGATGTATGTGCTGGCTACCGAGTATGATGATTTTGACGTGTTGGTGGGCCGAGCAAAGGATATTGAGATGAACTTGGGTTTATCTGCTAGAAGTGCTGGATCAAGTGATGGTAAGCGAGCTGCTGAATATAGTTCCGGTGGTGGACGGAACAAGAGGGGACGTGATAAGAAGTATCAGTCCTCAGCTAGGCGAGGTGGTGGTGCGCCTGCCCGGGGAGGCAATGCTAGAGTTGATCCGAGTGCTTGTTGGACATGTGGTTCGCGTGGCCATATGAAACGTGATTGTCCTCGTGCTGAGAGGAAGGTGCAAGCTCCTGTTGTGGCAGCTGGTAATGCGTGCTGGAATTGTGGATCTAAGGATCATATGAGGAGAGAGTGTCCTATGTTGGCTGGTGGCCAAGTGCGTGCTCCTGTTGTTGCGGCACCACAGAGAGGTCGTGGGCGCGGCCGTGGTAACTTCCAGCGGAGAGAGGAAGGTGGTCGGGGTGTGGCTCATGTTGTGGCTATTCAGCCTGAGGGTGGCGGCCAAGCCAGGGTGTATGCTCAGCGAGAGGGAAGGAATGACGCGGATGTGATCGCAGGTACTTTTACTTTGCAATCCTTGTCATTACTTTCCTTGATTGATTCTGGATCTACGCACTCATACATTTTCCGTGAGCATGATGAATTGCTTGGTTTGCCTGTTGAGTCTTTGGATGTTGGTGTGCGTGTCACTAGTTCTTTTGGTGAGACTGTTGTGACTCGAAAGCTTTATAGAAGATGTCCTTTGGTCGTGCAAGATCATGTTTTTCATGTTGACCTTATGGAGTTACCTTTCTATGGTTTTGATGTAATCCTTGGTATGGATTGGCTTGCTGAGCATCGAGCTGTTGTGGATTGTGAGAATAAGCGAGTTTCGTTGAAGCTTGCGGATGATTATGAGGTTGTTGTGGTTGGTGAGAATGTGAAGTTTCTTGCCAATGTGGTGTCTACGTTGGAGGCGAGCCGGATGCTGAGGCATGGTTGTGAAGCTTACCTAGCTTTTGTGATGAATCCTAGATCTAAGGAGTTGCGTGTGCAAGATATCAGGATTGTGAAGGAGTTTCCCGGTGTGTTTCCTGAGGAGTTACCTGGTTTACCTCCTAATCGCGAGGTGGAGTTTGGGATTGAGCTGTATGAGAATACAACTCATGTGTCCATTACCCCTTATCGAATGGCACCTAAGGAGCTGAAAGAGCTGAAGATGCAGTTGCAAGAGTTGCTTGATCGTGGTTTCATTCGGCCAAGTGTGTCACCTTGGGGTGCACCGGTCTTGTTTGTGAAGAAGAAGGATGGCACTATGAGAATGTGCATTGATTATCGTCAGCTGAACAAGTTGACTATCAAGAATCGGTATCCTTTGCCGAGGATTGATGATCTCTTTGATCAATTTCGGGGAGCAGCTGTGTTCTCTAAGATTGACTTGAGGTCAGGGTATTACCAGTTGAAGGTAAAGGATGTGGATGTGCCTAAGACAGCTTTCAGGACGAGGTATGGGCATTATGAGTTCCTTGTGATGCCGTTTGGTTTGACAAATGCTCCTGCAGCTTTCATGGACATGATGAATCGTGTGTTTCATGAATACCTGGATAAGTTTGTTGTGGTGTTCATTGATGATATCCTTGTGTACTCGCGTACTGAGGAGGAGCATGAGGAGCATTTGAGGATTGTATTGCAAGCTTTGTTGGAGAATCAGCTTTATGCTAAGCTGAGCAAGTGTGAGTTCTGGTTAAGTGAAGTGGTGTTTCTTGGGCATGTGGTTTCTGCCGAGGGAATTCGTGTTGACCCTCAGAAGATTGAGGCGGTGATGAATTGGAAGGTTCCTAAGTCTGTTCATGAGGTTCGTAGTTTCCTTGGTTTGGCGGGATACTACCGGAGGTTTGTGGATGGGTTTTCTAAGATTGCTGCACCTTTGACAAAGTTGTTGCAGAAGGATGTTAAGTATGAGTGGACGGAAGCGAGACAGCAGGCTTTTGAGAAGCTTAAGGCAGCTTTGACGCAAGCTCCTATCTTGGTTCAACCTGAATCAGGGAAAGAGTTTGTGGTGTATAGTGATGCGTCCTATGTTGGTTTAGGATGTGTGTTGATGCAAGAGGGTAAGGTGGTGGCTTATGCATCGCGGTAGTTGAAGGTGCATGAGCGCAACTATCCTACGCATGATATAGAGTTGGCTGCGGTGGTTTTTGCTTTGAAAATCTGGAGAAATTACCTGTATGGTGAGAAGTGTACTGTGTACACGGATCACAAGAGTTTGAAGTATCTGATGTCTCAGAAGGAGTTGAATCTTAGGCAGCGACGTTGGGTGGAGTTGCTCAAGGATTATGATTTGACGATTGAGTATCACCCTGGAAAAGCTAATGTTGTAGCGGATGCCTTGAGTAGGAAGGTAGCTGTTGAGTTGAGGGCTATGTTTACCTGTTTGAGTATTTCACGTGATGGTGGTCTTGTGGCTGAGTTGCAAGTGAAACCATCTTTGGTTCAGTTGATCAAGGAAAAGCAGTTGCTGGATGATTCCTTGGTACCTCATGTTCAGGATATCGCGGAGGGTAGGCCTTCGGATTTCTGTTTTAATGATGATGGTGTGTTATGTTTTGGGAGTCGGATAGTGGTGCCCAATGATGTTGAGTTGAGGCGTGCTATTCTGACTGAAGGTCATAGTAGTCCTTTTGCTATGCACCCAGGTAGTACTAAGATGTATCGAGATCTTCGTGATGAGTACTATTGGGTGGGTTTGAAGAAGGATGTTGCGGAGTTTGTAAGCAAGTGCATGGTGTGTCAGCGAGTAAAGGCTGAGCATCAGGTTCCTTCAGGGTTGTTGCAACCGTTGAGAATCCCTGAATGGAAGTGGGAAAGGATTACCATGGATTTTGTATCTGGTTTACCCTTGTCACCAACGAACAAGAATTCGGTGTGGGTGATTGTGGATCGCCTGACGAAGTGTGCGCATTTCTTGCCTGTGCATACTACGTACTCCTTGGATAAGCTTGCGGAGCTGTACATTGCTGAGATTGTGCGGCTGCACGGTGTGCCAAAGTCGATTGTGTCGGATAGGGATCCGAGGTTTACATCGCGGTTCTGGCAGTGTTTGCATCAAGCTTTGGGTACACGGTTGAATTTCAGTACATCTTATCATCCTCAGTCGGATGGTCAGTCCGAGCGTGTTATCCAGATTTTGGAAGATATGTTGAGGTGCTGTGTGATTGAGTTTCAGGGCTCTTGGGAGAAACATTTGCCTTTGGTAGAGTTTGCTTATAACAATAGTTATCAGGCAAGTATTCAAATGGCACCTTATGAGGCTTTGTACGGGAGGAAGTGTAGGACTCCTTTGTGTTGGGCTGAAACGGGTCAGAAGTTGGTTTCGATGCCGGCTTTGTTGAAAGGAACCACCGAGAAGGTGAAGCTCATTTGTGAGCGTTTGAAGGCAGCTTCTGATCGGCAAAAGTCTTACGCGGATTTGAAGCGTAGGGAGATTGAGTATACGGTGGGTGACCGTGTGTTTTTGAAGGTTTCGCCTTGGAAAAAGGTGATGAGGTTTGGCCGTAAGGGTAAGTTGAGCCCTAGGTACATTGGACCATACGAGGTGATTGAGCGTGTGGGTCCTGTTGCGTACAAGTTGAGGTTACCTCAAGAGTTGGAGAAGATTCATGATGTGTTTCATGTTTCTATGCTCCGGAAGTATAGATCAGATCCTTCGCATGTGATGCCTGTGGAAGAAGTGGAATTGAATCCGGATTTGACCTATGATGAGGAACCGGTGAAGGTTCTGGATTCGGATAGCAAGGTTCTTCGTGGCAAGACCATTGAGTTGGTGAAGGTGTTGTGGAAGCACCGTGGTGTTGAGGAAGCCACGTGGGAACGGAAGGATGACATGCTGAAGCAGTTTCCGTATCTCTTTCCTTCAGGTAAATTTCGAGGACGAAATTTCTTAAGGGGGGGAGAGTTGTAACGCCCCGGTTTTGGGATTAGGAGTTTTGGGATTCAGACCGGTTCGGTCGGATCGCGATTCGAATATATAAGAGTGAATTTAGGAAAACCTAGTTCGGGTTGCATTAAAAATATGGAAAAATGTCTTAAAATCCTCTTTTATTATATATAAGAGTTTGGTGAAATCAATTTTACAAAATGAGGTTTGGAAGTGTGAGATTTTGGTTAGTGACCAAAATGTAAATTTCGAAAACTGTGGGACTGTTTTAAAAAGGATTGAAACTTTGAATCTTTAAGGAGCTATTTACCCAATGGGAGTTTCTCCAGATTTTTCTAAGATATTAAATGATTAATTAAAGGTTTTTAAATAAAACTAAAAAGGAGGGAAGATATTTTGGCATTTTCCAACTAACTTCCTAAAATTTCATTTCCATTTTCTCTCATCTTTTCTCTCAAACCAAACACTTTTCTCCAGAGCTTTTCCTTCTGATTTTGATGTCCAAACATGAGATTATAATCCTCTTTTGATCTCTAATCATCTCTTCAACAAAACATCACCATTTGCTAATTGGATTTTCAAGATTTTGGTTCTAAAAAGGGAGAAACTCAAGTTTGGAGGTAAGAACGTCCTTCTCCTCTGAACTCTCAGTTCTTTACTGAAATTCCTAAGTTCTCAATCCTTGATTTATGTTTTATAAAAGGTTTTATAGATGTATTCTTGATTTTGGCTTTTAAATGCAAGATTTGATTGATTTTGATGAAATTTCGTATGATCTGTTTGGGCAGTGTTTTGAGGTGTCAATTTGATGTTAAATGAATGTTAAATTGATGTGAAATTGAGGTTTAATAAATGCAATCCCGGATAGGTTGAATTTCCTAAGTTTAGCTTGTGTTCTTGGTTGTTTTTGGAGTGATCTTGATGATCTGTTATAGCTGGAGGTATAAGGGTTTGATTAGATCCTTTTTGGATGTTAATTGATGTTTAAGGATGATTAGATTTGATGGATCTTGGCTGGGTAGTGTTGTGGAGTTGTTTGGAGGCATTTTCGGTTGTGTTTGGTAGCCGAAAATGGAGTGTGGTTGAGAGCAGCGGGTTTAGGTGCTTTCATTGAGGATATTAATGCATGATGATGCATTAATCTACTGTTTTGATGTGTTTAAAACAGGGGAGTCATCTTTGGATCCTAGTGGTGTTGATCCGGAAGCTTGATTGGTGTTTCGGCAAGAGGCGAAACGGAATCGGTGAGTGGATTTTGGATTTCAGCTTTGAAACCAATGTTTTGAAGGTTTGGGAGCTTAGTTTAAGTCTAAGCAACTTAGCTAAGCTCAAGAGTAAGTTTTCGGAAAAACTCTCTTGATGATGAACCATGGATTGGTTGTATGCAATGTGGTTGTTTGCATGTTTTAAATTCTGTTTTGAAAGCATCTTTTAGCATGTTAGTTGCTGATTTTATAAGCCATGTAATGAAGAATGCTCAAGGTAAGAGATTCTTGTTTTTGAACATTGTTAAATGTGGTTTTGATGCATAATGAGGCATGATGTTTATGGCTTTGTTAAATGCTTTAAAACAGTGGAATATTGTTGTAATGATGCACATTGGCAAGTGATGGTTAAGGTCACAAAGGTGGTTAAAAGTCCTTGTGTGAGCCTTGTTTATTTAAGAACAACATGGTGTTTAAAAGTCCATGGTTGGTTCTTGGTTAAGGTTCAAGGTGGTTAAAATTCCTTGTGTAAGCCTTGTTTATTTAAGAACAACATGGTGTTTAAAAGTCTATGGTTGGTTCTTGGTTAAGGTTCAAGGTGGTTAAAATTCCTTGTGTAAGCCTTGTTTATTTAAGAACAACATGGTGTTTAAAAGTCCATGGTTGGTTCTTGGTTAAGGTTCAAGGTGGTTAAAATTCCTTGTGTAAGCTTTGTTATCTAAGAACTCTAAGGTGTTTAAAAGTCCTTGGGAGATTCTTGTTAAGGACACAAAGGTGTTTAAAAGTCCTTGTGTGGTCCTTGCCATGGTGTTTAAAAGTCCATGGGGTTAAGGACACAATGGTGTTTAAAAGTCCATGTGTGGTCCTTGGAAAGTGTAAGATCACAATGGTGTTTAAAAGTCCATGTGTGGATCTTATGTTGAATGTATCACTTGTTGCCAATATGACATGTTATGGACTTGAAGCATGTATTGCTTGTTTTAAATGCTTATGAGTATGTACAAATGATGATTGGATTTAAGGGTTATAAATGTGTTTTGTAAATGCATTATTGTGTGGTTTTAAATGAGCATTCCTCACTAAGCTTTTGCTTACGCTCTCTCTCTTTTCTTAAACCAATAATGCAGAGCATTAAAGTGCACTGAGGGCAGCAAGGTGGTGAAGAATCCAAGTGGTGAACTAAGCTCAAGTATGGTGAAGGTTTCTTAAACACTATTAGCTTTGGCATTTGGCAATGGGAACCTATGGTGTTCTTTTGGGAGATGTTTTGGACTCCCTAAGTTGGTTTAATGATGTTAATAACGTTGGAGCTTGTAATTGGCCTTTATGAGATGGTTTTGGTATTTTGATGCTTGAATGGTTTGCTAAGTAGGAAGCGTGCCTATAGATTTGGGGATTTTCATAATTGTTGCCATGTTGATGTTTGGTTGTTACAATTATGTTCCTTATATGTTGAATGACTTGCTGGTATAATTTGGTTGCTTTTGGAGCATGTTTGTTAAGTCAATTGCATGAAAAACCAACAAATTTTCTGCAATCTGGGCATCCTGTTTTGGAACAGGTGCTACCGTATCGGAACGGGGGCCTGAAATGGCCTGGGCGTTCCGAAACGGGAGGCACTGTTCCGGAACGGTTTGGCCTCTGCCAGGCCATGTTTCGGTACCAGTTTCGGAACGGTCCCGCCTTTCGGAACGGACCTTCCCTGTTCCGAAACACTCGACCGTTGGGCACTGAAATTGTTGGTTGAATGTTTTGAAATGTTTGCGTTTTGGTCCTGAAACTTGTTATTGCAATTGTATGAGTTTGAGATGTCCGTTTGAGCTGAAATTTGGCAAAGAAGCATGAAAGATGATTAATTTCAAGCTGGTAACTTTAATTTGGGTTAAGTCCTTATAATTATCAGAATTTAAATTTTGGTCCCTTAAGTTGTAATTTGTGCAATTGGGTCCCTGAATGTCTTCTATTTGTTATGATGTCTGAATATGATTATCTTGTGAATATATCTAGGGTCAACGTGCATCTAGACAAGATTAAAAAGAAAAAAAAGGGTCGTTAATCAAGGTTGACTTTCGGGTTGACTTTGGTTTTCCCCGTGTGATCTTCTTAATTCGGGTCGACCGTCTAGGCCGGGTTAAGGGGGTTACAGATTTTAAATTAGTTATATTTATTTTTCACATTTTTATTTTTCAAAATTTATTTAATTATCTTTATTTTTATTTCATGTTTTGGGAATAAAAGAGTCGGATCAAGAAGAAGGCCCAACAAGGAGCCCACCCACCATCCCGCCAAGACAGCCAAGAGCGGCCCAGCGCGAAAACCACGTAACGGCTAGTTACCCGCTAACGGCTACTGAAGTAACAGGCAGAAATTCCATAACGTGCGCGAGACAACTTGCCTGTTGGACATATAATGTCGCCACGGCACGTCTCGACAACCTCTATTTACACCTCACTCACCTCATTCCTTAACTTTACTTTCACTTCCTTGTTATCTTATTCTTGAATCCACTACTCTCTTCTAATTATCTTCTTTTTAAAGTTTCAGTTACATCTAAATCGTCTCACACATAGCATCAACATCAGCACCCAAACCAACCTTCCAACATTTTTGCTCCAAGGCATTATGAAAAGAGATATAGAACTCAGTTTGCCAAGACGACCATTTGGGAGGAACAAGGGTTCCACTACACGAAACATACATGGGACCTCTGTAATACCCCCTTCCCGGCCTAGTAGAGAACCGGGTCGGAGCGTGTTACCGGTGGACGATACGATGATCGATGCAATAAAATTTCATCGTAACAACATTACTTTAATCAATAATAGACATACAAGCGTTACCAATGTACTCACTGGTCCAATTTAATTAGGCGAGGACCAAAGTTAACAACTTAAGGCCATTTTGCAACTTTTACAAGTATTAGGGACTAATTTGTAATTATGACAAACTAGAGATCTTTCGATGTGAATAAATTTACCAAAATGAAATTCATTATTCAAAGGTCAGGTCTACAAGATTTCATTTAATTCAGGGATAATTAACATAATCAATTGTCTTTACAAGAATTCAGTGATTAGATTGTAACATTACCAAACTGTCCAAAAAGTCTTTAACTAACTTACCTAACCCTGTATCAAAACGCTCTACATTGTTTCAAAACGGGTGCATGAGAGTCAACTCCTATTGACCTTCCCTTTAGACTGTTTCGATACAGGCTTGACAAGTATCAGAACGGATTGACCAACCTTGACTTTGACTCATTTCGGTATGGTATGAACCCGTACCGAAAGGTTGGTCTCCAGTGACAAAATGATTCGAAACGGAATTATTCCATTTCGGTACACCCATACTCTTAGGTTCAACATTGTACACCCGTACCCAAACGTCATCACCTGTTTTGATACGGTCTGACCTGTAATGACAGATTTTTGCTGGTTTTATTCAATATACCATATCGAACGATGTCCAAATGTAATGAAACTTCACACACAATATTTCAATGGTATAAACTACTAGCATGCTAAGTTTCATGGACATACAAATACATTCACTATGTTTTTACCTTTTTAAGCTAAGCATGACATAAAGGTTGTTTCAATAGAACTAAAAAGGCCATTTAGGGTCGATGACCATATTACAAGCTAGATAATGCACCAACACAACAAAATAGGCATGTATCACTAGTTCAACTACTTTGCCACCTTCGTAGGAGTTCAAAAATCATAATTACATTACTTGTAGCTTGGTAGTGACTTGTCTTGATTGCCGATATGATCTTCCGACACACAAACCTTCTTAACCTGAAAATGCATGAGATGAGACACGTTAGGAATACTTTGCCTAGTGAGGTAGTCATAAACAATGTAAGTAACAATAATGCCATGGTTATACTCAAACATAATCTAATGCCAACGATGTCGATGTTATACAACAATATACAATGTATAAACATGTTTCATTTTCATTCTTAGTCCTTGGATTGAATCAAGATCGTGGATACGCGAATTCCTACGCCTCGCCAATATGTCCAATAACAATACACATCCTTCCGCCTCACCAAATCAATATAGGTCGTAGCCTTAGGATCGTAGTCCACCCGTACACTAAGCTCGTGAATTCTATGGCATGTCAATTGTATCCAAAGTCCATTCCAATCCAAGGTTGCAATATTCATATTTATTTCAGTAATCAATGATATACCAATGTTCGGAGAATTCAATATCGTCTATGACAAATATATGTATGTCATCATCAATAACTCATAATTTGATATCAATATCAATGTCTGATGGTTTCTATGCAATAATCCAATGACAATGTCTATATCAAAGACAATACACAATGAAAATGTCAATGACAATAACCAATGTTCAATGACAACTTACCGACACTTAACAAAGTGTCTGATTAATCATTCGATGCAATTTCTTCAACAACAATGTTGGGGATATAATATAAAATATCAAATAATGATCCGGGAAGGCCTTTCGCCTAAACCCGAGACTCCGACTACACTCGCCTTGATACTCTGAAGCTTTCAAGGCTCTCGGATGAAAATCCCCTTGTTCCTAGCTTTAGATGGAGACGATGGATGCTCCTTATCGATGTCTTGAGCTAGGAAATCAATAGGAAGATTGTTAAGGTCGATATTTCGATATGAAAATCAATATAACAATATCAAGATCGATAACGAATTTCAATAGAGATGACAACTATGAGATATCCATGGATAGTCAAAACCCTAGCTTAGATTACACTCAATATATCCATGGAATCCAATAAAATATTGAGGAATATAGCTTACCCGATCGATAGCAACGATTCGATATCGATAAAATGAAGAAATAGCAAATCTTAAAATTCCTCCAATGGAGGTGTGTGCTTGAGGTTGAAGATGAAGAGGATGGAGAGGTGCTTGCTTAGTAAACAATCGGGTAAGCTCTCTCTTGCTTTTATTTCTATATTTTATCACTAAGCTTTCCTACAATTGAAGGAAAGTCATCAGATCACTCCACGTAAGTGGAGATTTTAATTTAAGAGGGCTAATCGTAGGGTTAGTCCCTCACTTCTCACTACATTATGGCTTTTGCCTTTCAAATTACACTTTCTTCAATTTAGTCACCAAAGAGGTCCAATATTATCCAATAGAGTTCAATGATGGTGTTTTAAGACTATTTATGGTTCGATATCAATAATTAACTAGTCAATACAATATTTAGGCTTCATCAATGTAGGATTTCTGATCATTAGAACTTAATTCCGACTAGACTGGATTTTAGGGTGTTACAACTCTCCCCCCTTTAAGAAAAATCCGTCCTCGAATTTTTACATGAGCTGAAGAGATGCGGATATTGTTGTCTCATAGTCTCTTCAGGCTCCCAAGCGGCTTCCTCAACAATGTGGCTCCTCCACAGCACTTTAACTAACTGTACAGTTTTGTTGTGAAGCCTCTTGACTTCCATGGCAAGAATCTGGATCGGTTCTTCCACGTCGGATAGATTTGGTCGAAGTTCTACAGATTCAGGTTCCACAATGTGTGAGGGGTCAGATCGATACTTTCTAAGCATTGATACATGAAACACATCGTGGATTTTACTCAATTCCGAGGGTAGCAATAGTCGATATGCCACTAGGCCAATCTTTTCAATAATTTCAAAGGGTCCAATGAATCAGGGACTCAATTTCCCCTTTTTACCAAATCTTAAGACTTTCTTCCACGGTGACACTTTAAGAATGGCTTTTTCACCAACTTCATACTCAATGTCTCTTCTTTTAAGATCAACGTAAGCCTTTTGTTGATCAAAGGCAGCCTTTAAACGATCATGAATAATGGCAACTCGTTCCTCAGTTTCACGAAGCAAGTCAGGGCCTAACATCTTGCCCTCGCCAAGCTCCGACCAACACAATGGAGTTCTGCATCCTGTACCATACAATTCTTCATACGGGGCCATTTGGATGGATGCTTTGTAACTGTTGTTGTAGGCAAACTCGACCAAAGGTAGAGATTTCTCCCAAGTTCCACCAAAATCGATAATACATGCTCGAAGCATGTCTTCCAATATATGTATAGGGAAATTCTATAACAATGCAAATTTCTAGAATTCCAATGGACAGATTGTTCGATGATTTACCTGAATTACCCTTTATGATTGACCGTCAGATTTAGGGTGAAAAGCTATGCTAAGATTAACTATGATGCCCAGAGCTCCTTATAAGGTTCTCCAAAACTGAGATGCAAACCGAGGATCTCGATCGGAGATGATAGACTTAGGTACTTCGTGGAGTCGAATTACTTCCTTGATGTACAAGTCAGCTAGCTTAGGAAGACCGTAGTCTATTCTAACTGGTATAAAATGAGCTGACTTCGTGAAACGATATACAATAACCCATATAGCATCATGCCTTGCAGGGGTTAACGGTAGACCACTAACAAAGTCCATGGTTATCTTTTCCCATTTCCATTTTGGTGGATTGATTGGTTGTAATAGTCCAGTAGGAGCACAATGTTCTGACTTAACACGTTGGCACGTGAGGCATTTGGAAATGTAATCAATTATGGCATGCTTCATGCCTGGCCACCAATAGAGCTCACGTAGGTCTTTATACATTTTCACAAACCCATGGTGAACAGAAAAAGAACTCGAATGAGCTTCGGAAAGGATGTCAATGTGAAGAGTTTCATCATTAGGTACACAAACTCGGTCATTGAAACATAAGAGTCCTTCATAATTAATTATGAACTCCGGATTATCCGTTAGCTTAGAGACAATGGTTTGGAGCTCAGAATCTTGCTCTTGCAATTCCTTGATTCGCGAAACGTTGGTGGACTGAACTTGGAGTTCAGCTAGAAGACAATGATGCTTATGGAGTCGGAAGTGAGCGATAATTGCTCGAGGAGCTACAATATAGCAATATTATGATGAGTTAATGTACTTCACAATACCTATAACTTCAAGTCTATTATCAATGCTTACCAGGCAAAGGTTTGTGGTTGAGCGCATCAGCTACAACATTGGCCTTGCCCAGATGGTAATCAATGACCAGATCATAATCTTTAAGGAGTTCTATCCACCTCCGTTTCCGAAGATTCAACTCTTTCTAAGTCAATAAATATTTGAGGCTTTTATGGTCGGTGAAAAGATAGCATTCCTCCCTGTAGAGATAATGCCTCCTAATTTTCAATGCAAAGACAACTGCAGCCAATTCAAGGTCGTGGGTGGGATAATTTGTCTCGTGTGGCTTAAGTTGCCTCGAAGCATAAGCAATAACCTTACCTTCTTGCATCAATACGCATCCTAACCCAAGATGCGATTCATCACTGTAAACTGTATAGTCTTTTCTAGACTCGGGCTGGGTTAAGACAAGTGCATGGGCCAGAACTTGTTTTAATTGATCAAAGCTTCGTTGTTGAACCTCATTCCAAACAAAAGGATCTTCCTTCCTCAATAATTTGGTTAAAGGAGCGGCTAACATGGAAAATCCTTTCACGAATCTACGGTAATAGCCATCAAGTCCAAGGAAGCTTCTGACTTCACCAATGTTCTTCGGTGGATGCCAATCCACAATAGCTTGGATTTTCTTCAGGTCCACCTGAATGCCCAAAGCCGATACGATATGCCCCAGAAAGGAAACTTCGGTGATCCAAAACTCACACTTGGAAAACTTTCCATACAATTGTTTCGCTCTTAGAGTCTGAAGTACAATACGAAGATGATCTCGATGTTCCGTTTCATTCTTGGAATAGATCAAGATGTCATCTATAAACACTTCTACAAATTTATAAAGATATGGTCTAAATACCATATTCATTAAACCCATAAAAGCTTCTGGTGCATTAGTTAGCTCGAAAGGCATCACAAAGAATTCGTAATGTCCATATCTTGTACGGAAGGCAATCTTGGGCACATCACACTCCTTCACTCTCATTTGATAATAGCCCGACCTTAAGTCGATCTTTGAAAACACAGCTGCATCTTATAATTGGTCGAACATGTCATCTGTTCTAGGCAGTGATATTTATTCTTGATGGTTACTTTATTCAGTTGTCTATTGTCAATGCATAATCGCATAGAAACCATCCTTCTTCCTGACAAAGAGAACTGGTGCTCCCCAAGGTGAAGAGCTCGGTTGAATGAAACCCTTGTTCATAAGGTCCTGAATCTGAGCTTTTAATTCTTTCAACTCCACAGCCGCCATCTGATACGGTCCAATGGAAACTGGAGCAGTCCCAAGTTGCACCTCGATGCCAAATTCCACTTCACCTGTTGGGGGCAATCCTGAAAGTTCATCAGGGAATACATCAGGGAATTCACATACGATGTCAATCTCATGCAGTTGCGATTCACCTTTGGTTTCCAATGACAAGGCATACAACGATGGATTTCTCGAATTCATCAATACAACACTTTCTTTACCCAAACCCCTGAGATACAATTTTCTCTTACAACAATCTACCCAGGCTTGATGTTCACTTAGCCATTATAAGCATAGGATAGCATCGAATTCATGGATCGATAAAGCTAACAAATTTGCCGGAAAATGAATCCCTTGAATCATTAAGGGACAATTCTTACACACTACCCTTACGGTGACACAATCTCCTAAGGGATTGGTTACAGAGATTCTCGATATCATTGGTTCAGAAGACATGTTATACTTTTTAACTACAATGGTGCATATGAATGAATGGGTTGAACCAAGGTCAATCAATGCATATAAAGGATGTGAATATAATTCAATGGTACCTACAATTACATTAGGTTCATCTTCTTCTTCCCTGCTCCTCACATGATACATTTGGGCAGGAGCCTTTGAATCATGTTTGTTAAAGGGCTTCCCCGGTCCATTCGATCATCCAAAAGTCCCAAAAGAGCCATGATTCGATCCTTTACCTCAAAAGATTGAGCAGGAGAAGCAGCAGTAGTCGGTGTGGCCAAAGATTTAGTTGTATTCATAAGACATTCACGAAAAAGTGACCTTGCTCACCACAATAATAACAAGCTCCAGTCTGCTTACGACACTGTCTAGTCGGATGCTTGTTTTGACAATAATTACATAGTGGGTATACATTCTGCTTGGGGCCTTGATATCTCCCCTTTTTGTTCCATCTTGGAGGTCGTGAATCATCTATAAACCTCTTCTCAAACTTCCCAGACCCACCTGCTCGTTGGGCTTTCTGGGCAATTTTGGTGACCTTGACTCGGTTCACCAAATCCTGGAAATTGGTGATTCCAAGGGCTATAAATAGGAGGTTCCTGTGGTTGTGGTGGATTCTGAGGATTTCCTCCTCTAATCTCCTCGCCATGTGTCGAGAAGTCAGTAGCGAGCTCATCAATATGAGCTTCATTTGTCCCAGACATATCTATATGAAAGATCAGATTAGTCGACAAGTCACCATATATGCAATATAAAACTCCTAAGTGGCAAAGTAACACAATAAGAATGCAATAAACCTCGGTTTAGTCGTAGAATCGACTAAACTCTAGCTCTAAGACCACAAATGTAACACCCCCTTCTTGGCCTGGTAGAGAATCGGGTCGGAGCGTGTTACCGGTGGACGATACAATGATCAGTGCGATAAAATTTCATCTTAACAACATTACTTTAATCAATAATAGACATACAAATGATACTAATGTACTCACCGGTCCAATTTAATCAGGCGAGGACCACAATTAACAACTTAGGGCTATTTTGCAACTTTTACAAGTATTAGGGACTAATTTGTAATTATGACAAACTAGAGGTCATTTGTAACGCCCTAGTTTTAGGCCTAGATGTTTTAGAGGTTGAATCAGGCCGGTCGAGAGCGGTTCGAATCTTTAAGGGAGGTTGAGGGAACACCTATTTTGGGAAGCTTTAAAAATATCTAAAAATCCTCATTTATTATATAAATGGTTATGGTCAAAACAATTTTACAAAATGTGATTTGGAAATACTACATTTCGGTGTAGTGACCAAATTGTAGTGTTTGCAAAAGTTGACTAGTGACTGTTTTGTAAAGGTTTGAAAACTTTGAATCTTTAAGGAGCTAATTTTACCAAAATTTTTTCATCAGATTTCTCTTTGATTTGGGAGTTTTTAATAATGTTTTAATTAAGGAATAAAGGATAATTAAAAAGAAAGTCTAAGTTAACTTTTTCATAACTACCTTACGTTAATTTTCTCTCATTTCATTTTCTCTCAATTTCCAGTCGTCCAAACACATTTCCTTCACCAAACAACCTTTGATTTTCATCTCTTGTGTTGAGATTTCATTCTCCTAAAGATTCATAATCTTTATCTCATCAAATCCTTTTGTTTTTACTTTGGATTTTCAAGAAATCTTGCCCAAATTGAGGAGAAATCAACCATTAGAGGTAAGCTTCGTCCTTCTCCTCTAATGATCAATTCTTTACTGAAATTCCCAAGTTTTTAATCCTTTGTTAATGATTTTTGAGTTGCTTTAATGTTAGAAACATGAAATTGTTTTAAAACTCAAGATTCTTGGTGAGATATTGATGATTTTCGTAACTCGTGGTTAGGATCTGTTTTTGAAGTTGATTTCTAATGTATATTGGATGATAATTGATGTTATAAATGAGGTTTTATTAAACAAATCTCGAATAGGTTTGGATTCCTAAGTTTTACATGTTAGATTTGTGGTTTTTGGAGTGTTCTTGGTGATTTGTTGTTGCTGGAGATATAAGGACGTGTTTATGATGGTTTTTGGTGTTGATTGAGGTTTAGAAATGATTAGAATTGATAGATCTTGGCTGGGCTTTGTTTTGGGAAAGTTTGGAGATGATTTCGGTTATTTTGGGTAGCCGAAATGGTGTTTTTGAGTAGTGCAGCGGGTTTGTTTGAGTGGTTGGTGATTTCAATGCATGATGATGATTTATGGCGAAGAGATACCCAAAGTGAGAATCTGATGATGAGAGATACCATCAGGGTAGGACTTGGTGAAATACCCAAGCTTTATGGCGAAGAGAGATACCGCCATGAGAATCTGGTGATGTGAGATTCCACCGGGGTAGGACTTGACCTTGAGTCAAGCTAATCTGCATATCCGAGCAAAGATGTAATATGAAATGCCAATATATGAAATTGTATATGATTCACATGTACCAAATGTTGAGATGATTTTTATGCTATGAGAAATACATATGAGATTTATAGTAAGAAATGACTTTGTTTTCATTAAGCATGTGTTTTGCTTTGCCATGAGATTTGCATTGGTTTAATGCATGGGATAGAATAAAGGTACATGTGTTTTCAAATGGAGAGTTGCTGTGAAATGGTTTTCAAGCATGAGATAGAAAGAGCAAGTTGTAGAAAATGGATTTTGAGATAGAGTTTTGACGATGCATTGTTGTGTTAGTTTTCTTAGAGCTTGCCTCACTAAGCAAATGTGCTTACGCTCTCTCTTACCAACAATGTAGATAATTGAGACGTTTTTTGAAGCAAGGAGGGTAAGAACATCCAAGGAAGTGAGAAGCTCATGTATGGTGATGTTTTCATATGCTTTAGTAGTGATATTTGGCAATGGGGGCCTATGGTTGGTTTTGGGAGATGTGTTTTGAACTCCCTATGGTCGTTGCAAGTTGAATATGGTTTTTGAGGATTGTAATTTTCCTATTTGGTTTGGTTTGAGGCTTGAGGATCTTATTTGGTTTTTATGACTAGGGAGCATGCCTATGGACTCAATGATAACATGCTTGATGCCATGCTTTAGCTTAAGCTTCATAATAATGTTCTTTGATGTTTAATCATGTTGTGGGTGTGATATGGTATGAATTAGGATGTGTTTGAATGTGTAAAGATGTGAAAATCCAGAAAAATGCATAGTTGCAGGGCAGGGTCCATCGAAACACCCTTATTTGTTTCAGAACGGGGGCCTGAAATGGCCATAGTGTTTCAGAACACTTTAGCTACTAGAGAGCCATGCTCTGATACGGGTCTCCGAACGCACCCGAGTACCGAAACGGCCAACTCCATTTCGATATGGTCGTTTCGATACAAGAGTCAGCGTTTCGAAACACCAGACCGTTGAACTGCATTTTGAATTGTTTCAAGTTCTTGTTTCTTACATTTTAGTCATTGATGATTGTGGATGCAATTGGTTGAGTTTAGGAAGTCTAATTAAGTTGATTTTTGACAGAGATGCATGAAATATGATTGATTGCATATTGGTAAACTAAAAATCTTCAAAGTCATCGTAGTTTGCAGAATTTACGTTTTGGTCCTTAAAAGTCTAATTCTTACAATGAAACCCCTAAATAAATTCTGATTATCGTTCCTTTCCTTCCTACAATCTTGAGTGATCACATAGGCTTAATATTGCATTTAGAAAAGATAAAAAGAAAAAAGGGTCGATAATTAAGGTTGACTTTCAGGTTGACTTTGGTTTTCTCCCGTGTAATCTATGTACTTCGGGTCAAGCGTCTAGGCCGCGCTAAGGGGTTACATTTGTTGGTATCAAAGCCAGGTTAGCGAATATTTGGGGCTTGGTAAGTGGTTAATGGGTGTGAGTATGAATGGTTAAGTCTTTTTGGTGAAGGCATGGCGTATGATTGTTGATGTTTTAGTTCTAATGAGATGAATTTGTGATGCTATGCTATGTTTGGGGTATAGATGGGGATCCCATTGCCATATCATTACTATTGGAAAGAATTGTTTTTAAAAAAAATGAGCTTGGGTACTTGGATTACTTGCCTTACATTGCCTAATTGATTTTTTTTGAATTTTGCCAGTTGCATTATTTTCATATAGGGCCACGTAGAGAGCTTAGAATTAATACTCGTGCTACGGCTGATAATGATAATGTTGAGGATTTACCACCTCCACCTCCTAGTGGACCACCCGGTGGTGGTGGAGCTGGTGCTGCGAGAGCTGGTGCAGGGGTTGCTGAACCCGAGGGAGTTTAGGGGGAAGCTGCTCCTGATATGTCAATGCTAATGCAAGCTATTGCTGGAGCTTTTCAGGCAGCAGTAGCTGGAGCTCATGGGACTACATCTCAGGATGGTGCTGATGTGAGGTTGTCGTTGGAGTGACTCTGCAGTCTAGAAGGGACTGAGTTCAGGGGGCTAACCCCGGAAGGTTCTGAGTCTTGGTTGGGAAGTACCAAAAGGATACTCGGATATCTGAACTGCAACAATACTTAGAAATTGGAATGTATTGTATCCTTGTTGCACGGTGATACATATACGTGGTGGACAACCACAATAGCGGGGTTGGATGATGATGAGGTGACTTGGACATTCTTCTTGGATGCATTCAAGTGAAAGTATTTTGGAGTCCACTACCTAGATGAGAAAAAGATGGAGTTCATGTCCCTGGTGCAAGGGAGTATGGCGGTGGCGAAGTATGAGGTGCAATTTGTGTGCCTCAGCCAGTATGCACCCGAGCTGATTCCTAGCGAGCGGGAGAGATGTGAATGATTCTAATATGGGCTGGTAGCTGATGTGAAAACCTATATGATCGTAGCAGACTATACTGATTTTAATGTCTTGGTCACTCGAGCCAAGGACATTAAGCTGAATCTTGGTCTGGCAAGTCGAGCGGGAGGATCTAGCACAAGGAAGCGACCTGCAGAACGTGATCTTAGTAGAGATCGATTCAAGAGACATAAGGATAGAAGTTTGCATGCAGATGCTAGGCGTGGGGGTGGCAACCCTGGAAGAGGTCAGCAAGGACCGAATGCTTTCTTACGGACTCCTGAGTGCAATCGGTGTGGTAGAAGGCACACTGGTGAGTGTTGGGGCAATCTTGGTACATGTTGAAATTGCAGTAGTTGTGGGCACATGAAGAGGGATTGTTCGCAGCTGATGAGAGAGAGTCAGGCTCTAGTGTGAGCAACTGAGCCACATAGAGGCCGTGGGCGTGGCCGTGGCAACTTCCAGCGCAGAGATGAAGGTGTAAGGAATGTAGCACATGTGGTGGTTGTTTAGCCTGAAGGTGGTGGCCAAGCTAGAGTGTATGCTCATCGAGAAGGGAGGAATGACATGGACGTGATCGCAGGTACCTTTACATTGCAATCCTTGTCCTTACTTTCTTTGATTGATTTTGGATCTACACACTCGTACATATTGCGTGAACATGCTCAAATGCTTGGTTTGCCTGTTGAGTCTTTGGATGTGGGTATGCGTGTGACTAGTTCCTTTGGTTAGACAGTTGTAACAGAGAGATTGTATAGAAGATGCCACTTAAAGGTGCAAGAGCATGTGTTTCTAGTTGATCTTACGGAATTTCCATTCTATGGATTCAATGTAATCCTTGGTATGGATTGGCTTGTTGAGCATAGGGCCGTTGTGGATTTTGAAAGCAAGCGAGTTTCGTTGAGACTTGCGGACGATTATAAGGTAGTGGTGGTGGGAGAAAATGTGAAATTCCTATCTAATGTGGTGTCGACGCTCGAAGCAAGCCAAATGTTGCGTCAAGGGTGCGAGGCTTATCTAGCGTTTGTTATGAATCCTAGTACAAAGAGGTTCATGTACATGATATAAGGACCGTGTGTGAATTCCCTGGAGTGTTTCCGGAGAAATTACCAGTTTTTCCGCCTAGTCGAGAGGTTGAATTCGGAATTGAGTTGTATGAGAACACAACTCCGGTGTCCATTACTCCCTATCGCATTACACCCAAGGAGTTGAAGTAGCTGAAGACGCAACTTCAAGAGTTGCTTGACCGAGGCTTTATTCGGCCTAGTGTGTCACCTTGGGGTGCACCGATATTGTTTGTTAAAAAGAAAGATGGCACGATGAGGATGTGCATTGATTATCGTCAGCTGAATAAGTTTACTATCAAGAACAAGTATCCGTTGCCAAGGATTGATGATCTTTTTTATCAGTTTCGAGGAGCGACTGTGTTTTCAAAGATAGATTTGCAGTCAGGATATTATCAATTAAAGGTGAAGGATGTGGATGTGCCGAAAACAACCTTTCGAACGAGATATGGGCATTATGAATTTCTAGTGATGTCGTTCGGATTGACTAATGCTTATGCTGCTTTCATGGATATGATGAACATGGTGTTTCATGAATTCCTAGATAAGTTCGTTATGGTGTTCATCGATGATATCCTTGTGTACTCTCGTACCGAGGAGGAGCGTGAACTGCATTTGAGGATTATTTTGCAAGCGCTGTTAGAGAATCAGCTTTATGCTAAGATGAGTAAATCTTAGTTTTGGCTAAAGGAGGTTGTTTTTCTTGGCCATGTGGTTTCGGCTGAAAGGATTCGTGTTTATCCTCAGAAGATTGAGGCGGTGGTGAATTGGAAGCCTCCTAGGTTTGTTTATGAAGTTCGTAGTTTCCTTGGGTTGGCAGGTTACTATCGGAGGTTCGTGGATGAATTTTCTAAGATTGCTGCTCCATTGACAAAGTTGTTACAAAAGGATGTTAAGTTTGAGTGGACGGAAGGGAGACAACAAGCTTTTTAGAAGCTAAAGGCAGCTTTGACGCAAGCTCCTATCTTGGTTCAACCTGAGTCAGGAAAAGAGTTTGTGGTGTATAGTGACGCATCCAATGTTGGTCTGGGGTGTGTGTTGATGCAAGAGGGTAGAGTAGTGGCATATGCATTGCGAAAGTTGAAGGTGCATGAGCGCAATTACCCTACGCATGACATTGAGCTGGCATCGGTGGTTTTTTCTTTAAAGATCTGGAGACATTTGTCTCTATGGTGGGAAGTGTACTGTGTACACGGATCATAAAAGTTTGAAGTACCTTATGTCTCAAAAGGAGTTAAATCTTAGGCAACGACGTTGGGTGGAGTTGCTAAAGGATTACGATCTAACGATCGAGTATCATCCGGGGAAGGCCAATGTTGTGACCGATGCTTTGAGCATGAAAGTGGCGGTGGAATTAAGAGCGATGTTTGCTGGCTTGAGCATATCGCAAGATGGTGGTCTTGTTGCTGAATTGCAAGTGAAACCATCTCTAGTTCAGTTGATTAAGAATAAACAAATGTTCGATGATTCCTCGTACCGCATGTTCAGGATATCGCAGAAGGTAGGCCTTCAGATTTCTGTTTTAATGATGATGGTGCTTTATGTTTTGGGAGTCGGATAGTGGTGCCCAGTGATGTTGGGTTGAGGCGCACTATTCTTACTGAAGTTCATAGTGTTCCTTTTTCTATGCACCCTGGTAGTACAGAGATGTACTGAGATTTTAAGGATGAGTATTATTGGGTGGGGTTGAAGAAGGATGGTACTGAGTTTGTTAGCAAATGCATGGTTTGTCAGTGGGTTAGGGCTGAACATCAATTTTCTTTTAGGGTTGTTGCAGCCGTTGAAGATCCCATAATGGAAGTGGGAGAGGATCACTATGGACTTTGTGTCTAGTTTACCGTTGTCACCATCAAGGAAAAATTATGTTTGGGTGATTGTGGATCGCCTTACGAAGTGTGCACATTTCTTACATGTGCATACTACGTATACCTTGGATAAGCTTGCGCAATTGTACATTGCTGAGATTGTACGTTTGCATGGAGTGCCAAAATCTATAGTGTCGGATAGAGATCCGTGGTTGACCACAAGGTTTTTGGAATGTTTACATCAAGCTTTCGGTACGCGGCTGAATTTCAGTACTTCTTATCATCCGCAGTCGGATGGACAGTCGGAGCATGTTATCCAAGTGCTTGAGGATATGTTGAGGTGTTGTGTTATTGAGTTTCAGGGCTCTTGGGAGAAGCACTAGCCTTTGGTGGAGTTTGCCTATAATAACAGTTACCAGGCAAGTATTCAAATGGCACCTTATGAGGCGTTATACGGGAGGAAGTGCAAAACTCCTCTTTGTTGGGCTAAAACGAGACAAAAGTTGGTCTCGATGTCGGCTTTGTTAAAAGCAACCACCGAGAAGGTGAAGCTCATTTGTGAGCGTTTGAAGGCAGCATCGGACCGGCAAAAGTCTTATGTAGATTTGACGCGTAAGGAGATAGAATTTGTTGTGGGCAAGCGTGTGTTTTTTAAAGTTTCACCTTGGAAGAAGGTGATGAGATTTGGCAGGAAGGGCAAATTGAGTCTGAGGTTCATTGGACCATACAAGGTGATAGAACCTGTGGGTCTTGTTACCTACAAGCTGAGACTACCTCAAGAGTTAGAAAAGATACATAATGTGTTTCATGTATCCATGTTTCGGAGATATAGGTCAGATTCGTCGCATGTTATGCATGTGGAAGAGGTGGAGCTGAACCCAGACTTGACGTATGATGAGGAACCCGTTAAGATTCTGGATGTGGATAGTAAGGTTCTCCGGGGTAAGACCATTGAGGTTGTCAAAGTCTTGTAGAGTCATCTTGGCGTGGAGGAAGCCACGTGGGAAAGGAAGGATGACATGAAGAAGCAATTTCCTTACCTATTTCCTCTAGGTAAATTTCGAGTACGAAATTTCTTAAGTGGGGGAGAGTTGTAACGCCCTGGTTTTGGGCCTAGATGTTTTAGAGGTTGAATCGGGTCGATCGAGAACAATTTGAATCTTTAAGGGATGTTTAGGGAACACCTAGTTCGGGATGCTTTAAAAATATGGAAAAATATTTAAAAATCCTCATTTATTATATAAATGGTTGTGGTGAAAACAATTTTACAAAATGTGATTTGGAAATACTACATTTCGGTGTAGTGACCAAATTGCAGTTTTTGCAAAAGTTGACTAGTGACTATTTTGTAAAGGATTGAAACTTTGAATCTTTAAGGAGCTAATTTTACCAATTTTTTTCATCAGATTCATCTTTGATTTGGGAGTTTTTAATAATGTTTCAATTAAGGGATAAAGGAGAATTAAAAAGAAAGTCTAAGTTGACTTTTTCATAACTACCTTACGTTAGTTTTCTCTCATTTCATTTTCTCTCAATTTCCACTAGGCCAAACACATTTCCTTCACCAAATAACCTTTGATTTTCATCTCTTGTGCTGATATTTCATTCTCCTAAAGATTCCTAATCTTTATCTCATCAAATCCTTTTGTTTTTACTTTGGATTTTCAAGAAATCTTGCCCAAATTGAGGAGAAATCAGCCATTAGAGGTAAGCTTCGTCCTTCTCCTCTAATGATCAGTTCTTTATTGAAATTCCCAAGTTCTCAATCCTTTGTTAATGATTTTTGAGTTGCTTTAATGTTAGAAACATGAAATTGTGGTAAAACTCAAGATTCTTGGAAAGATCTTGATGATTTTCGTAAGTCTTGGTTAGGCTCTATTTTGCGGTAGATTTCTAATGTATTTTGGATGATAATTGATGTTATAAATGAGGTTTTATCAAACAAATCCCAAATAGGTTTGGATTCCTAAGTTTTACATGTTAGATTTGTGGTTTTTTAGTGTTCTAGAGATATAAGGACGTGTTTATGGTGGTTTTTGGTGTTGATTGAGGTTTAGAAATAATTAGAATTGATAGATCTTGGCTGAGCTTTGTTTTGGGAAAGTTTGGAGATGGTTTCGGTTATTTTGGGTAGCCGAAATGGTGTTTTTGAGTAGTGCAGCGGGTTTGTTTGAGTGTCTGGTGATTTCAATGCATGATGATGCATTAATCCTCTGCTCTTTTGTGTAATAAATATGGGAGACATCTTTGGACGCTTTTGGTGTTGATCCAGAAGTGTCGGAAGCCTAGATATCGTTTCGGCAAGAAAGCGAAATGTAATCGGTGAGTGCGAATGGTTTTAGAAGTCCTTGAGGGACAAGGAAACAAGGTTTGGGGATTTAGGATTGGTTTGAAACACCATTCTAAGTCCGGAAGTAAGTATGGCTAGATTTGCTCTCAAATATGTGGTTGATGCCCCTAAATGCTTTTACATGCTCTTGTTTTGAGATAGACGAATTCCTATTGTTTTATGCATGATTTGTTTGTAGAGTTTTCATGAGATAGCATGTTGTACTAAAGAGTTTTGAGATGTTGATTTAATGCAAAGCATGAGATATGGTTTTGAAATGAGATGAGAAAGATTTGTGAAATGTTGCATCAAAATAGTAGATGAGATGATGTTTTTGATATAATATATTGGCATAAATGATGAGATAATTATCGTATATAATTGGTCGACCAATAGGATGAGAGTGCACTATAAATTGAAAATTCGTGCGTGCTCTTTGGAGTCGGGTAATGGGGGTAGTGCCATCTCGATCCAAAGTGAGAATCCGATGATGAGAGATACCATCGGGGTAGGACTTGGTGAAATACCCAAGCTTTATGGCGAAGAGAGATACCGCCATGAGAATCTGGTGATGTGAGATTCCACCGGGGTAG
This sequence comes from Hibiscus trionum, assembly GCA_030270665.1. Classification (NCBI taxonomy): domain Eukaryota; kingdom Viridiplantae; phylum Streptophyta; class Magnoliopsida; order Malvales; family Malvaceae; genus Hibiscus; species Hibiscus trionum. Next base: position 19,160,187 of record BSYR01000010.1, read on the forward strand.
GACTTGACCTTGAGTCAAGCTAATCTGCATATCCGAGTAAAGATGTAATATGAAATGCCAATATATGAAATTGTATTTTATTTACATGTACCAAATGTTGAGATGATTTTTATGCTATGAGAAATGCATAAGAGATTTATAGTATGAAATGCTTTTGTTTTCATTAAGCATGTGTTTGGCTTTGCCATGAGATTTGCATTGGTTTAATGCATGAGATAGAATAAAGGTACATGTGTTTTCAAATGGAGAGTTGCTGTGAAATGGATTTCAAGCATGAGATAGAAAGAGCATGTTGTAGAAATGGTTTTTGAGATACAGTTTTGATGATGCATTGTTGTAAGCAAATGCAGTTACGCTCTCTCTTACCAACAATTCAGATAATTGAGACGTTTTTGGGCAACAATGAGGCTAAGAACATCCAAGGAAGTGAGAAGCTCATGTATGGTGATGTTTTTATATGCTTTAGTAGTGATATTTGGCAATGGGGACCTATGGTTTGTTTTGGGAGATGTGTTTTGAACTACCTATGGTTGTTGCAAGTTTAATATGGTTTTCGAGGATTGTAATTGTCCTATTTGGTTTGGTTTGAGGCTTGAGGCTCTTATTTGGTTTTTATGACTAGGGAGCATGCCTATAGACTCAATGATAACATGCTTGATGCCACACTTTAGCTTAAGCTTCATAATAATGTTCTTTGATGTTTAATCATGTTGTGGGTGTGATATGTATGAATTGGGATGTGTTTGAATGTGTAAAGATGTTAAAAACCAGAAAATTGCATAGTTGCAGGGCAGGGTGTATCGAAAAACCCTTATTTGTTTCGGAACGAGGGCATGAAATGGCCATAGTGTTTCGAAACGGGTAAGAGTGTTTCAGAACACTTTAGCTACTGGAGAGCCATGTTCCGATACGGGTCTCGGAACGCACCCGAGTACCGAAACGACCAACTCCATTTCCATATGGTTGTTTCCATACAAGGGTCAGCATTTCGAAACACCAGACCGTTGAACTGCTTTTTGAATTGTTTCAGTTCTTATTTCTTACATTTTTGTCCTTAATGATTGTGGATGCAATTGGTTGAGTTTGGGAAGTCTAATTAAGTTGATTTTTGACAGAGATTCATGAAATATGATTAATTGCATATTGGTAGAATAAAAATCTGTAAAGTCCTCGTAGTTTGCAAAATTTAAGTTTTGGTCCCTAAAAGTCTAATTCTTACAATTAAACCCCTAAATGAATTTCGATTGCTGTGCCTTTCCTTCCTACGATCTTGAGTGATCACATAGCCTTAATATTGCATTTAGAAAAGATATAAAGAAAAAAGGGGTCGTTAATCAAGGTTGACTTTCGGGTTGACTTTGGTTTTCCCCGTGTAATCTTTGTAGTTCGGGTCAAGCGTCTAGGCCGGGCTAAGGGGGTTACATCTTTCGATGTGAATAACTTTACCAAAATGAAATTCATTATTCAAAGGTCAGGTCTACAAGATTTCATTTAATTCGGGGATCATTAACACAATCAATTGTCTTTACAAGAATTCGGTGATTAGATTGTAACATTACCAAAATGTCCAAAGAGTCTTTAACTAACTTACCTAACCTCGTATCGAAACACTCTAGACTGTTTCGAAACGGGTGCACGAGAGTCAACTCCTGTTAACCTTCCCTTTAGACCATTTTGATACAGGCTTGACCTGTATCGGAACGAATTAACCAACCTTGACTTTGACTTTGACTCGTTTCGGTACGCTATGAACCCATACTGAAACATTGGTCTCCAGCGACAAAATGTTCCGAAACGGCATTATTTTGTTTCGGTACACCCATACTCTTAGGTTCAACATTGTACACCCGAACCAAAACGTCATCACCCGTTTTGATACGGTCTGGCCTGTAATGACATATTTTTGCTAGTTTTATTCAATATACCTCATCCAACGATGTCCAAATGTAACGAAACATCACACACAATATTTCAATGGTATAAACTACTAGCATGCTAAGTTTCTTGGACATACGAATATGTTTACTATGTTTTTACCTTTTTAATCTAAGCATGATATTAATGTTGTTTCAAAAGAACTAAAAAGGCCATTTAGGGTCGATGACCATATTACAAGTTAGACAATGCACCAACACAACAAAATAGGCATGTATCACTAGTTCAACTACTTTGCCACCTTCCTAGGAGTTCAAAAGTCACAATTTCATTACTTGTAGCTTGGTAGTGACTTATCTTGATTGCCGATCCGATCTTCCGACACACAAACCTTCTTAACCTGAAAATGCATAAGATGAGACACGTTAGGCCTACTTTTCCTAGTGAGGTAGTCATAAACAACGTAAGTAACAATAATGTCATGGTTATACTCAAACATAATCTCATGCCAACGACGTCGATGCTATGCAAAAATATACAATGCATAAACATGTTTCATTTTCATTCTTAGTCCTTGGATTGAATCAATGTCGTGGATACGTGAATTCCTACACCTCGCCAAATCAATAAATGGTCTAGACTTCTGCCTCACCAATATGACAAATAACAATACACATCCCTCCGCCTCACCAAATCAATATAGGTCGTAGCCTTAGGACCGTAGTTCACCCGTACTTTGAGCTCATGAACTCTATGGAATGCCAATTGTATCCAATGTCCATTCCAATCCAAGGTTGCAATATTCATATTTATTTCAGTAATCAATGATATACCAATGTCCGGTGAATTCAATATCGCCGGTGATCAATATATGTATCTCATCATCAATAACTCATAATTTGATATCAATATCAATGTCTTACGGTTTCTATGCAATAATCCAATGACAATGTCTATATCATTGACAATAAACAATGTCAATGCCAATAACCAATGTTCAATGATAACTAACCGACACTTACAAAAGTGTGTGATTAATCATCCAATGCAATTTCTTCAACAACAAAGTTAGTGATGTATTCTAAAATATCAAATAATGATTCGGGAAGGCCTTTCGCCCAAACCCGAGACTCCGACTACACTCACCTTGAGACTCAGTAGCTTTCAAGGCTCTCGGATGACAATCCTCTTGTTTCTAGCTTTATATGGAGACGGAGTCTTGTGCTAGGAAATCAATAGGAAGATTGTTAAGGTCGATATTTCGATATCAAAATCAATATAACAATATCAAGATCGATAACCGACTTAAATAGAGAAGACAACAATGAGATATCTATGGATAATCAAAACCCTAGCTTAGATTACACTCAATATATCCATGGAATCCAATAACCGATTGAGGAATACAGGTTACCCGATCGATAGCAAAGATTCGATATAATTAAAACGAAGTAATAGCAAAGCTTAAAATTCCTCCAATGGAGGTGTGTACTTGAGTTTGAAGATGAAGAGGATGGAGAGGTGCTTGCTTACTAAATAATTGGGTAAGCTCTCTCTTGCTTTTGTTTCTATATTTTATCACCGAGCTTTCCTTCAATTGAAGGAAAGTCATCAGATCACTCCATGTAATTGTAGATTTTAATTAAAGAGGGCTAATCGCAAGGTTAGTCCCTCACTTCTCACTACATTATTGTTTTTGCCTTTCAAATTACGCTTTCTTTAATTTAGTCACCAAAAAGGTCCAATATTATCTAATCGAGTTCAATAATGACGTTTTAAGACCATGTAGGGTTCGATATCAATAATTAACTAGTCGATACAATATTTAGGCTTCATCAATGTAGGATTTTTGATAATCAGAACTTAATTCCGACTAGACCAGATTTCGGGGTGTTACAACCTCGTCCTTGAGCCGACCTTATTTGAAACCTTCCATAGCAAGGGAATTGAAATATTTGCACGGTAACCGGAGATGGAAAACATCACATTGGTCAGAGAGTTCTATGCCCTTCACCCCCGCCAGAGTTTTCGTTTGTTTATGTCCGAGGGGAGCCTCTCAAGCTCAAAGCCGCCGTGATCAACAACTTTTACGGTCTACAGATGGAAGACAACTGTCACGAAGAATTGAGGCAGTCACTGACGGATGCCGACTATGACAAAATAAGGCCAGACTATGCGAGCCCAACATGTCGTGGTTGACAGGAAAACATGGGGTCTCTATCCAACGCCGCTGACTGCTGCCCGAGCCAATCTTGTGGAACACCTTCATCAAACGGCGTCTTCTGCCCACCTCCCAAAACTCCACCGTCGACAGGCCGCGTCTAGCCCTCATCCACAACATTATGGTTAACAGACCGATCAACGTTGGGGAGATCATTTGCAAGGAGATCCACAATTGTTTTCGCAAGACAAAAGGTAGGTTGTACTTCCCGTCTCTCATCACCGACCTATGTGCCAACTTCAACGTCCCCTATGACCCAGAAGATGAGATGACAGCTGCCAAGGAAAGTTGGACCAGAAAAGTCCGACTGCATATGATACAAGCCCAACAGACAGAACCCATCACTCCCAGTCAGCACTCTGCCGTCCAGCCGGCCACACTAGCCACCCCCGGCAGTACTAAAGCTACCTTAAACAATGAAGTCAACACTCTCCTGCGCACTCTCATCGACAGTAACAAAGGGATCGAGAAACAGCAGTTGACGTTCATGAAGTATGTGGGGGAGGTCCAAGAGGCTTTCGTGGCCTATCTATTTAAAAAATTCCTAGATGAAGCCCCCACCCTGCCAACCTTCCCCGTTGACCTAGCCGTCGCAGCTTCACCAGGATAAGGAACACCATCAGCAACCTTCCCCACCCTAGCCGTCTAGACCGGGCTAAGGGGGGTACATTTGTTGGTATCAGAGTCGTGTTTGCGAATAATTGGGGATGTTGGTAAGTGAAATTGGTATTTTTTGATGTTTGATTCAGTGTTAATTGGCATTTTAGTTGAAGAATCTTGTTTTGGTTGAACGTTGGTAGCTATGCCATGTTTGGGTGTTGTGAATTATATGTGATGTGTAATATGAACCTGTGTTGGTGATAAGATTGTATTGTAAGTTGATTTTGTGTGATAGTTGAGGTGTAATTGGGGTACCCATTGCCAAGCTACTGATAAAGGAAATTTTGTTTTGAGCAAATGAATTGAGTGACTTAAGTCCTTTCTATTGAAGGTCTGGTTGATTTTATTGTTGTGTTTGCATTATAGTATACCATTTGCACCATGGGTCCGAGACGAGAGATGAGGGGCAATGCCCGAGTTGTGGCCGAGAATGGGGCGAAAGAGCAAGTTGAGAATCTACCGCCTCCTCCTTCGGGTGGACCACCTGCAGGTGGTGGGGCAGGAGTCGAGGCTGGAGTTGGTGCTGGAGGTGTTGCACCTGAGGGAGCACCGGGGCAAGGTGTTTCGGATATGACAATTTTGGTACAAGCTATTGCTAGAGCCTTTCAGATGGCAGTGGTTGGCTTTCATGTAGCTGCACCACAATAGGGTGTCAACCCTGGGTTGCCTCTGGAGCGTTTACGTAGTCTGGGCTGTGCGGAGTTTAGAGGATTGACTCCTGAGGGGTCTGAGGCTTGGTTCGAGTGTACCAAGCGAATCTTGGGACAAATGATCTGTTCTAATGTTTAGAAGTTGGGCTGTATAGTGTCGTTACTGCATGGCAATGCATATACGTGGTGGACAACTATTACAGCTAGGATGGAGCAGGATGAGATTGATTGGACCTTTTTCGTGAATGTGTTTAAGAAAAAGTTCTTGGGGGTTCATTATCTGGACGAGAAGAAACGTGAATTTATGGCTTTAGTTCAATGCAGTATATCGGTTGCCGAATATGAGGTGCGATTTGTAAGGTTAAGCCAGTATGCACCTGAGTTAATACCGGATGAGCGGGCGAGGTGTGAACCTTTTCGCTATGGGTTGGTAAGAGAAGTTAAGACATACGTGCTAGCGGCTGAGTACACAAACTTTGATGTGCTGGCCTCGCGAGCGAAGGATATAGAGCTGAACCTAGGGATTGTGGCTCGATCTAGAGGCTCTAGTTCTGGGAAGAGAGGTGCAAACCATGATGGTGGGCATGATCGTGGCAAAAGGCCACATGATAGAGGTTATCAGAGGGATCATCGTTGAGGTAGTGGTAGTGAAGGTGGAGTAGGCCGAGGGCAGCCTGGTCAGAATATTGGTGCTTGTGCTCCTGTTTGCAAATGTTGTGGGAGGCATCACTCTAGGGAGTGCTGGGGTGTCTCGGGGACTTGTTGGCACTGTGGAGTGCAGGGTCACATGAAGCGTGACTGTCCGCATTTGGTGAGGCAGGCACCAGTGCGTTCGGTGGAACCTCATAGAGGTCGTGGGCGCGGTCGTGGTAACTTTCAGAGAAGGGAAGAGGGTCAACATGGTATTGCTCATGTTGTAGCTGTACAGCCTGAGGGGGCGGTCCTGCGAGGGTCTATGCTCAACGCGAGGGGCGTAACGATACCGATGTGATTGCAGGTACCTTCGTTCTACAGTCTTTATCATTTTTGGCTTTGATTGATTCTGGATCCACGCATTCTTATATCTTAAGTGAGCATGCACATTTGCTTGATATACCTGTTGAGTTGCTGTTGAGTTGCTTGAAGTAGGAATGCAAGTGACTAGTTCTTTTGGTGAGACTGTAGACACTAGGAAGTTGTATAAGAGGTGTCCCTTATCTGTTCAGGGTCACGTCTTTCTTGTGGATTTGATGGAGTTACCCTTTTATGGATTTGACGTGATCCTTGGTATGGATTGGTTGTCTGAGCATAGAGCAGTGGTGGACTTTAATGCTAAACGAGTCTCCTTAAAGCTTGCTGATGATTATGAAGTGGTGATTGTAGGCGAGAATGTGAAATTCTTGTCTAATGTTGTTTCGGCTATGGAAGCAAGTCGTATGTTAGTGATGGGTTGTGAAGCTTATCTTGCATACGTGATGAATCCTGGTACAAAGGATGTACGTGTGTAGGACATCAGAACCGTTTGCGATTTTCTGGGTGTCTTTACAGACGAATTTCCTGGGTTACCGCCAAACATGGAAGTTGAGTTTGGTATCGAGTTGTATGAGAATATGACTCTGGTGTCCATTGCTCCTTATCGCATGGCACCTAAAGAGCTGAAAGAGATGAAGATGCAACTTCAGGAGTTGCTTGGTCGAGGGTTCATCTGGCCGAGTATTTCACCGTGGGGAGCGCCTGTGTTGTTTGTGAAGAAGAAATATGGGACAATGCGGATGTGTATAGATTATCGACAGTTGAATAAGTTGACGATCAAGAACAAGTATCCCTTTCCAAGAATCGATGATCTTTTTGATCAGTTTCGAGGAGCCTCGGTGATACGGACACGACCCCATATACGAGAACATTGAGCTTGCGAAAGCGGATAAGGATGTTGGCGCAAATGTTGGATCGATGAAAAGATTGTTGAAGATAGGCGATGACGATGGAGATGAAAGATAAATGGATAAATTGTCCTTGGCACCTTCTTGATCGCAATTAACCAAGCAAGCAACCTCAAACGGCTCCTCTAACCCACCCTCCTAGACGTAGTTACCTAGGCAAGCAGGAGTGTGAAGACCAACAACAAATTCTGACGAACTTGAAGAATCGCTTCTAAAATAAAGAACACAAGTTATACTTCTAGCAAGTCTGAACTCAAAAGAGAACTTTTTTAATCATTCAAATCTGAATCACAATGTGGTTGAAGCCTCCTTATATAAGCCTTGAAGAAGTTCTAATTCTAGTAAACTTAAGGAATTAAATACAATAAATAAATGTATGATCTAATCTCCTAATTACATAAGTAACTTCTAATAATAAATAAATAAATATTGAAAATAAATCCTAATTAAATAAATCTGATCCTAATAGATATTGCAGAATCCTATATTGATTTAAATTACAAACAATCAAATAAAATCTTGAAAATTCGTAATTACCCAAAAATCTCGTATAAATCTCGTATAGGAATTTCTGCATGCCATGTCTTTGCTAAAATAGACGTATATTGAGTTCTAAATGTCTGATTGAATCATTTTAAGATCCGTTGAAAAGCTACTTGACAGCCGGAAAAGTTTCAAACAGACATGTCGATCCATAAATGCTTGGATCTCATCCAAAAAGGGGTCGCAAGTTGATTGACGTTTCTAACTTGCAAAACAGTTTTAACTTCTTTTCCAAGATGATTAGTTTCACCCCTCTCATGCATGTATCATTCCCCCACTGCTTAAAAATATTCGCCCTCGAATCTAAACCGATAAATGGAGGAAGTTCATGAAAGTACCAGGAAAGAGAAGATGTCTTGAAGGATCCTTGTGCATAGTCTCTTTTTGCAATGTAATTTACAAGTTCCCTCTCATTGAGATCATCACTATTGTTCTTTCGGTTGCAAAGTGACTCATTCTCATCTTCAATATTGTTATTAAATCTAGAAGATGAATAAACATAAGTAGAATTTTTAAAACAATCAATGGTACCTTTTGATTGTAGCGTACATTCATCGGTGTTTGTCGTTTGATGATCATCTTGAATATGAATAGTAGGTTTATCACTGGAAACAAACACACTACTTACAATTTCATCCTCATCAAAAGACAATGTTAAACTCTCAATGGTATCGCCTTCCTCGTGTTCTTTAGGAGAACAAATTTCTTCATCATGCTCCAAATCATAGATTTCAATATCATTAGATGACAAGGATTCAGACAACATATCTCTCAATTTTTTCATGAAAATAAGACTTATCTAGACAATCATACCCTAAATGATCTAGTCGACAACAATAATGACATCGAGTCCCCAAAATAGTAATATCGAATACGGTGCTCAATGACATCCTCAAGAAAAACCTGGCTCTGATACCAAATGATACGGACACGACCCCATATACGAGAGCGTTGAGCTTGCGGAAGTGGATAAGGATGTTGGCACAAATGTTGGATCAGTGGAAAGGTGGTTGAAGATAGGCGATGACGATGGAGATGGAAGATAAATGGATAAATTGTCCTTGGAACCTTCTTGATCGCAATTAACCAAGCAAGCAACCTCAAACGGCTCTAACTCACCCTCCTAGACGTAGTTACCTAGGCAAGTAGGAGTGTGGAGATCAACAACAAATTCTAACGAACTTGAAGAATCGCTTCTAAAATAAAGAACACAAGTTATACTTCTTGCAAGTCTGAACTCAAAAGAGAACTTTTTTTAATAATTCAAATCTGAATTACAATGTGGTTGAAGCCTCCTTATATAAGCCTTGAAGAAGTTCTAATCTTAGTAAACTTAAGGAATTAAATATAATAAATAAATGTTGGATATAATCTCTTAATTACATAAGTAACTTCCAATAATAAATAAATATTGAAAATAAATCCTAATTAAATAAATTTGATCCTAATAGATATTGCAGAATCCTATATTGATTTAAATTACAAACAATCAAATAAAAACTTGAAAATTCGTAATTATCCAAAAATCTCGTATAGGAATTTCTGCATGCCATGTCTTTGCTAAAATAGACGTATCTTGAGTTCTAAATGACTGATTGAATCGTTTTAAGATCCGTTGAAAAGCTAATTGACATCCGGACAAGTTTCAAGAAGACATGTCGACCCATAAATGCCTGGATCCCATCAGAAAAGGTGTCGCAAGTTGATTGACGTTTCTAACTTGCAAAATAGTTTTAACTTCTTTTCCAATATGATTAGCTTCACCCCTCTCATGCATGTATCATTCCCCACTACATAAAAAGATTCGCCCTCGAATCTAAACCGATAAATGGAGGAAGTTCATCAAAGTACCAGGAAAGAGAAGATGTCTTGAAGGATCCTTTCGCATAGTCTCTTTTTGCAATGTAATTTACAAGTTCCTTCTCATTGAGATCATCTCTATTGTTCTTTCGGTTCCAAAATGACTCATTCTCATCTTCAAAATTGTTATTAACGCTAGAAGTTGAATAAACATAAATAGAATTTTTAAAACAATCAATGGTACCTTTTGATTGTAGCGTACATTCATCGATGTTTGTCGTTTGATGATCATCTTGAATCAAAATAGTAGGTTTTTCACTGGAAACAAACACAATATTTATAATTTCTTCCTCATCAATAGGCAATGTTAAACTCTCAATGGTATCGCCTTCCTCGTGTTCTTTAGGAGACTAAATTTATTCATCATGCTCCGAATCATAGATTTCAATATCATTATATGACAAGAATTCAGATAACATATCTCTCAAAATTTTTTCTTGAAAATAAGACTTATCTGAACAATCAAACCCTAAATGATCTAGTCGACAACAATAATGACATCGAGTCCCCAAAAGAGTAATATCCAATACGTTGCTCAATGACATCCTCAAGAAAAATCTATCTCTGATACCAAATGATATGGACACGACCACATATACGAGAACGTTGAGCTTGCGGAAGCGGATAAGGATGTTGGCACAAATGTTGGATCGGTGAAAAGATGGTTGAAGATAGGCGATGACGATGGAGATGGAAAATAAATGGATAAATTGTCCTCGACACCCTCTTGATCACAATTAACCAAGCAAGCAACCTCAAACGGCTCTAACCCACCATCCTAGACGTATTTACCTAGGCAAGCAGGAGTGTGAAGATCAACAACAAATTCTGACAAACTTGAAGAATAGCTTCTAAAATAAAGAACACAAGTTGTACTTCTTGCAAGTATGAACTCAAAAGAGAACTTTTTAATCATTCAAATCTGAATTACAATGTTGTTGAAGCCTCTTTGTATAAGCCTTGGAGAATTTCTAATCATAGTAAACTTAAGGAATTAAATACAATAAATAAATGTTGAAATCTAATCTCCTAATTACATAAGTAACTTCTAATAAAAAATAAATGTTGAAAATAAATCCTAATTAAATAAATCTGATCCTAATAGATATTGCAGAATCCTATATTGATTTAAATTACAAATAATCAAATAAAATCTTGAAAATTCGTAATTATCAAAAAATCTCGTATTAATCTCGTATATGAATTTTTGCATGCCATGTCTTTCCTAAAATAGACGTATCTTGAGTTATAGACGTCCGATTTAATCTTTTCAAGATCCAATGGAAAGATATTTGACAGTCATACAAGTTTCAAGAAGACATGTCGACCCATAAATGTCTGGATCCCATTCAAAAAAGGGGTCGCAAGTTGATTAATGTTTTTAACTTACAAAACAGTTTTAACTTCTTTTCAAAGATGATTAGTTTCACCCCTCTCATGCATGTATCACTCGGTTTTTTCTAACATTGACTTGAGGTCAGGGTATTACCGGTTAAAGGTGAAGGATGTGGATGTACCTAAGACGTCGTTTCAGAAGAGGTACGAGCATTATGAGTTCTTAATGATACCCTTTGGTTTAACAAATGCACCTGCTGCTTTCATGTACACGATGAATTGTTTGTTCCATGAGTTTTTGGACCAGTTTATGGTGGTGTTCATCGATGATTTGCTTGTGTACTCTCGTACCGAGGAGAATCATGATAAGCACTTAAGGATAGTTTTGCAAGTGTTGTTGGAGAACCAATTGTATGCTAAGTTGAGCAAGTGTGAGCTTTGGCTTAGAGAGGTGGTCTTTCTGGGACATGTTGTATTGGGTGAGGGTATCTATGTTGATCCACATAAGGTTGAGGCAGTGATGAGTTGGAAGGTGCCTAAGCCGGTGACAGAAGTGCGAAGGTTTCTTAGTTTGGGTGGATATTACCGAAGGTTTGTCGAGGGTTTCTCCAAGATTGTTGTACCTTTAACAAGTTGTTGTAGAAAAACATTCGCTTTGAGTGCACAGATTCGAGGCAACAAGCTTTTGAGAAGCTAAAGGAAGCATTGATGCAAGCTCCTATCCTGATTCAACCTGAGTCTAGTAAGGAGTTTATAGTCTATAGTGATGCGTCCATTGTTGGTTTGGGCTGTGTGTTGATGCAGAAGGGTAATGTAGCAGCGTAAGCATCTAGGCAGTTGAAGGTGAATGAGCGTAACTACCCTACTCACGATCTTGAGCTTGCGGTTGTTGTGTTTGCTTTGAAGATCTGGAGGCATTATCTTTATGGCGAGAAGTGTGTGGTGTTCATAGATCATAAGAGTTTAAAGTATCTTATGTCTCAGAAGGAGTTGAATCTTAGGCAACGTCGTTGGATGTAGTTGCTTAAGGATTATGACCAGTTAATCAAGTATCATCCTGGAAAGGCCAATGTTGTGCCCAATGCTTTGAGCAGGAAAGTAGCTATGGAGTTGAGGGCGATGTTTGCTCGTTTGAGCATATCGCGAGATGGTGGCCTTTTTGCTGAATTGCAGGTGAAACCGGCTCTAATTCAGTTGATCAAGGATAAGCAGTTGCTTGATGATTCTTTTGTCCCTCATGTTCAGGACATTGCAGATGGTAAGCCTTCGAATTTTAGTTTTAATGATGAGGGTGTTCTCTGTTTTGGGAGTCAGATAATGGTGCTGAGTGATGTTGAGTTGAGGCGCACTATCCTAACTGAAGCTCATAGTAGTAGTTTCGCTATGCCCCCTGGTAGTACAAAGATGTATCATGATTTTAAGGATAAGTACTATTGGGTGGGGTTGAAAAATGATGTTGCCAAGTTTGTTAGCAAGTGCATGGTGTGTCAGCGAGTGAAGGCTGAACAACAAGTTCCTTCTGGGTTGCTGCAGCCTTTGAGAATTCCAAAATGAGAATGGGAAAGGATTATCATGGATTTTGTGTCTGGATTGCCCTTATCACCATCAAAGAAGAATTATGTTTGGGTGATTGTTGTTCGCCTTACGAAGTGTGCACATATCTTGCCTGTACATACAACGTATACCTTGGGTAAGCTGTCAGAGCTGTACATCGCTGAGATTGTGCAATTGTATGGGGTGCCGAAATCTATAGTATCAAATAGACATCTGAGGTTCACGTCGAGGTTCTGGGAGTGTTTGCATCAAGCCTTGGGTACACAGTTGAATTTTTGTACTTCTTATCATCCTTAGACGGATGGACAATCGGAGCGTGTTATCCAAGTGCTTGAGGACATGTTAAGACGTTATGTTATAGATTTTCAGGGTTCTTGGGAGAAGCACTTGCCTTTGGTTGAGTTTGCTTACAACAATAGTTACCAGCCAAGTATTCAAATGGCACCATACGAGGCTTTGTATGGGAGAAGGTGTAGAACCCCTATTTGTTGGGCAGAAACGAGAAAAAAGTTGATATCGATGTCGGCCATGTTGAAAGGAACCACCGAGAAGGTGAAGCTCATTTGTGAGCGTTTGAAGGCAGCATCGGATCGGCAAAAGTCTTACGCAGATCTGAAGCGTAAGGGTAAGCTTAGCCCAAGGTTTATTGGACCATATGAGGTTGTGGAACGTATTGGTCCTGTGGCTTATCGGTTGAGGTTGCCTCCCGTGTTTGAAAAGATTCATGATGTGTTTCATGTTTCGATGTTGTAGAGGTATAGATCGGATCCTTCGTATGTCATGCATGTTGAAGAGATATAGTTGAATCTAGATTTATCTTATGATGAGGAATCGGTAAAGATCCTAGATTCGAGCAGCAAAGTTCTTCGTGGCAAGACGATAGAGCTTGTGAAGGTGTTGTGGCGACACCGAGGGGTTGAGGAGGCCATTTGGGAAAGCAAGGCGGACATGCTGAAGCAGTTTCCGCACCTTTTTTCCTTCATGTAAAATTTCGAGGACAAAATTTCTTAAGTGGGGGAGATTTGTAACGCCCTAGTTTTGGGCCTAGATGTTTTAGATGTTGAACCGGGTCGGTCGGGAACGGTTCGAGCCCTTGAGGTTGGTTTAGGGATCACCTAGTTCGAGATGTTTTAAAAATATGGAAAAATATCTAAAAATCCTCATTTATTATATAAATTATTATGGTGAAATTTTTTTACAAAATGAGAGTTGGGAATATTACATTTTGGTATAGTGACCAAAATGCAGTTTTTGCAAAAGTTGACTACTGTCTGTTTTGTAAAGGATTGAAACTTTGAATCTTTAAGGAGCTAATTTTACCATTTGTTTTTATCATATTTATCTTTAGTTTGGGAGCTTTTAATAATGATTTTATTAAAGAAATAAAAAGGAATTAAAAAGGAAATCAAAGTTGACTTTTCATAACTAATTTCACGATAGTTTTATCTTTTCATTTTCTCTCAACTTCCCATCAGCCAAACACTTTTCTCTCCTCTAAGTTTCATTTTGTTTGCTGAGATTTTATCTTCCAAAGGATTTCCTATCTTTGTTTCATCAAATCCTCTTTGATTTTGCTTTGGATTTCAAGAAAACTTGCCCAAATTGAAGAGAGATCAACCATTAGAGGTAAGCTTCGTCCTTCTCCTCTAATGATCAGTTCTTTACTGAAATCCCCAAGTTATCAATCCTTTGTTAATGGTTTTTGAGTTGTTTTAATAATATGAATAAAAAATAGTTGCTAAATTCAAGATTCTTGATGAGATCTTGGTGATTTTCGTATTTCTATGTTAAGCTTTGTTTGAGGTTGATTTTTTATATAATTTGGATGACATTTGATGTTGAGAATAATGTTTTAACAAATAAATCACAAATAGGTTTGAGTTCCTAAGTTTGAGATGCTAGAATTTTGTTTTTTGAGGTGTTTATGGTGATCTACTCTTGCTGGAGGTATAAGGTTGTGTTTATGATGATTTTTGATGTTGATTAAAGTTTAAAATTGATAGATCTTGGCTGGGCTTAGTTTAGAAGGCAATCGATTGAGTTTCCGGTCATATCATATGGGTATTTTGGTGTAGTTTTGGTGAGCAACGAGTTTGTGTTTAGTTGCTGGTGTTGAAATGCATTTTGATGCATATGGATCTCTGTTTTGATGGTCTAAAATTAGGGGATCTTGATCCGGAAGCAAGCGAAGAATTTTTGGAGGCTTCATACGGGTGATCGTCGCGTTGGAACGTGAAGTTTCACGTATCGGTGACTTGATGTGTTTTAAAGCTTTGTTAAGCTTGGATACGAGGTGTTGGGAGGTTAGTGCAAGCTTGAAACGCTTAGCTAATCTCGGAAGTAAGTATGGATACTTGTACTCTCAGTTTTCAGTTTGAAATGGATTCCATGGTTTATCATGCTCATGTTTTGATAATGGTTGTTACTCATTGTTATGCGTAGATTTAAGCATGTTTTTGTTTGTGTTTATCCCATGGAATGATTTGATTTGATTACAAGATGGGTTGATCTTGTATGAAATGGTTTTGCTATTTTAAAAGCATGTTTAATTTGGGACATGTGAAGAATTTTAGTGATGCATTGTCAGCAGTGAGTTAACATGGTTTTATGAGTATATTAGCAAGTGTTTGATCTATTTTTAATATTTGGATATGTTTGTCGACCAATAGGATGTGAGTGCACTATAATCTATAAATCGTACGTGTGTCTAGCTACTTGACATAATAGTTGTGAGCCGATTTCGGGCGGTAGAGGTGAGTCTATCACTATGGGTTAGGGGTGAGCCATTAAGATGGGGTGAGCCATCATTGAGTCTAGGGGTGAGCCTATACAAGTTCGTGTAACCGATATTGTGGGTGAAAATGATAGAGGTGAGTCTATCATAACGTATAGGGGTGAGCCTATGTCGAAATGTTATATGCCAATATATGTGTTGTTGTTGTTTCCCATGTATCATGATTATTAGTGGTTGCATAATGGATTATTATGCATGTGATGTGATGATGAGATGTTGCATAGGGTATGTCTATGCATGTGAATTAAGCAAGTGAGGCTTAATGGAGTTTTGCATTGTGAACAATGCATGAGGGTAATGATACATGTGGGGCATGGTTAAAGAATGTTTTGCTTTGGTTTAAAAGCATGTCTAAGATTGAGCATAATATGGTTTCAATAGATGTTTTAAAAACGACATTGTTGTTGAGTTTTGAGCTTTCCCTCACTAAGCAAGAGTTCTTACGCTCCTCTTTCCCAACAATGCAAATAACTAAGCTTGAGGGCTGAGAAGTAGCAAATGGGAGCACCTAAGTCGTCACTCAAATTCAAGTATGAACTTTAGTGAATTTAATTAAGTAGATTTTGGAAATGGGGAAAGAACCTCGGTTTGGGAGTTTGGTTTTGTAATCTCCTAGTTGAGATATGTTGGTTTGCCTATATGGTTTGTAAAAGGCCTTTAAATTGACTTTGATGATTTACCTTGCCTTTTGGGATGCTTATGGTCTTTTGGTATTTTTGGCTTTTAGGGAGCATGCTTTAGAATTCAAATATTGATGTTGATGTTGTTTGATGTTCTCCTTGACTTGACCATATGAGTTTTGATGCATATTTGTGTGCAAGCATGCTTAACTATATGTTGGTTTGGAATGGTCGTTGAGGTTCAAAATCTACATATTGGGCAATTGTAGACTGCAGCGTATCGGTACACCTCAGGGTGTATCGATACGGCCTGCTTGATTGTGAAGGGCGTACCGGTACACAGGGTCGTATAGATACCCTATTTAGTCACTGGACGAGGGCGTACCAATATGGTACCTTAGCGTACGTATACGGTCTGGTGACACAAGCTTGGGAAGTTTGACCATCGAGGGCGTACATATACCCTTCTTAGGCATATCGATACATGAGTAGTTAAGTTGGTTAAACCTCAGCTGTGGATATTTTGAAACGTTGCGTTTTAGTCACTGAACTTCATAAATGTAATTGGATGTGATTGGCTAGTCAAATTGTGATGAAAATTGACAGAGTAGCATGAAAGATGACTAATTGAATAGAGGTAACCTTAAAATCATAGAAGTTCTTGTAATTTGTAGAAATTACATTTTGGTCCCTAGATGTCTAATTTTTGCAATTAAACCCCTAATTGATATCTGATCGTTGTGTCGTTTCTTCATATACTCTTTGGTGATCACATAGGACTTAAGTTGCATTTAGAAAAGATAAAAGAAAAAAGGGTCGTCAATCGAAGTCAGCTTTAACGAGTTGGCTTCGGTTTCCCCGTGTAATCACATCGGTTCAGGTCAACCGTCTAGACCGGACTATGGGGGTTACATTTGCCACCCGGGCATCTGTCGGGCGCCACCTTTTCATCCAATCCTCCTATTCCTCCTCTGCCGCCAAGACCCAAGCCTCCTCTCAGCCCTCAGCCAACTTTTAGAGTCTTTTCTTTTCTTTTTCTGCTTTTATCTTAATTGTATTTATTTTACAGTTTTTTTCTATTTTATTTGTATGTTATTTTGTGCATTGAGGGTAATGCATGTCTCGAGTTTGGGGGTTTAGCACTCATCATGATTAGGCATAACTAGTGCATATTAGGTTGCATTATGTACTTGCCTTGAAAAATAATCAAAAAAAAGATTTTTTTTTGTTAGGACTTGTGCCTATGATAGGATAACCGACTTTAATTTTTTTCGCACCAATTAAAATGAACTTAATTTTGGGGAAAAAGCATGAAGTAAACTTAGGATTTTTCTATATTTGCCAAAAACTAAAACACTATTGTTACTTGCTGAATTTGTTTAAGTTTCTGATAAACATTGTCTGCTTGAATTCTTTGTAAAAATTCTAACATGGTTGCAGGAAGCTGTCGCGGCAGGCAACAAACAGGAAAAAGAAAAGCACTACCACGGCAGGAAAATAATTTTTTATGCTATTTTTTTCCTGGAGGTGCCCGAAACAGGCTCTAGGAAGAATCATGTGCAAGGACACTCTATTGCTATCAAATTCCATGAATCTAAAAATCTTGAAGTGACAGACAAATTACCATAAGTGAATTAAAGTCTTCACGGGATGACTCTACTCAATGGGTTCGAGGTTTTGTAGTTTGCTCCTATCTTAATTTCAAACCTAGAAGAGTAGTTGTGATGAGTTGAAGCCTTTATTGCCATGATTATTAATTGTGCTTAACTATGTTGCCTCGGCAGCAACATTATACATCATGACAACATCTTTGTTTACTTAGAATATTCTTCAAATTCAGCCTGTACATAGTTCATGCACACACTTCATTGGCATTATAGTTTAATTCTTAGGTAATTCATGTTATTCCCCTTTCACTAATCTAATGATAGGTGTCACGGCCTTGTGGTGTTAAATCAAGTTCAAAACAAATTTTTTTTTCTTTCTGATTAGTTTAAAGGGCAAGTATGCTTAGGTTGCATTACTTGAGAACAAGCAATAGTTCGAGTTTGGGGGTGTGTAAAGTGTCCATAAGTTCTATATTTTGTGCACATTCTGTCTCAAATTATTTCTATTTTTAGTACATTTTAGGCATAGTTAGGATCATGCATTGCATTTTACAGTATTCTATACTTTGCCATGCTTTTTATTGATTAACTTTTATTTGGTAAGGAAAAAGTAATGTTTTAGTTTAGTTTTAGTTTCAGGTACTAGAAGCTGGTAGAAAGAGAGATGACTCGAGGACATGAAGTTGAGGCAACAAACTAAGGAGCTGTACTGATGCAGTTCCAAATAGAGACAACAGCTGTCGCCGCCATACACGCCGCCCAGGGCAGCAAGCTGAGGAATTGGAGAACTGGAGTGCAATCTATAGAGCAGAAAATCTTGATTCTAACGATGCTATCCACTAAATTTTTTGATGACTGTAGCAGCGGGTAGAGCCACCAAAGGAAGAGTTTGAGATTAGCGGAGCAAGGCAACGTGAAGAAGTCCACATTTAACTCAAAGAAGTCAGAATTAATGGTATCATTTAATGCAAAAGCTACTTTTAAGACTTCTACTCCAAGGAGGACTTGACCTAGCTAATGCCTATATATACCCAATGTAATTTTACTTCAAGACAACTTAGGTTTTCCCTTAGGCATAGTTTAGGTTTTCTTGCCGCCATTATGTTCTAAAATTCTTTTTGGGTTTGGGTTATGTTGTAAACTAGTGCGAGAACAGTTGTTTAGGAATTACGTTTGTTTTTGCAATAAAACTTCAAGGTTTGCTTATTCCATGTTCTTCATAGTTTTCAATAAAGGCGAAAGATTAGTTGATTACTATTCATTTGTTTAGTATCGAGAGAGTCAAACTCACAAAAGGAGTAAGTAAGGTCCTCACCTTAATCAAGTGTTGATCAATCCATCCTAGACATAGGTTAGGGTTTAAGGCGTATAAAAGAGAACGAACCAAACACTGCTGTCTTTGTACGATTCACGTCGCGCCTGGTATTATCTGCAGTGGGCATCAACAACATTCTGATTTAGACATAAGCGGGATCACTTTCGAAGTGTTCCACTGCCGAGCCTTGAAGTACTTCCGAGTTTGCCGCCGAGCCACACGCCCATTCCACTGCTGGGTAGCGAAAGCGTCACAGCAGCCAATCTGCCATCCCCCGCCGAGGTAGCAAAGTCTGGCAGCGCAGAACAACTTATCTTATTCAACGAATTTTCACATTACTCAGTAGCATAACCCGGCCCATTCCATCAATCTTATTTGTTCTCTTTATTTACATGTATTTTATTTTATTTTCCTCTGTAACGCCATGGTTTTGGGCCTAGATATTTTAGACATCGAATTGGACCGGTCGAAAGCGGATCGAATCGTGTTAGGTGATTTAGGGAAATCAAGGATCGGGAAAGGATAAAAATATGGTAAAAATTGCTAAAATCCTCTTAAATCATGTTTAAGGGGTTGGTCAAATCAATTTTACAAAATATGCTTTGGAAGTGGTACATTTTCGGTAGTGACCAAAATTTAAAGTTTCAAAACTGTGGAAAAATGAAATTTTAAAAGAGGAGCCAAAAATCTTAGAATCTTTAGGGAACTATGGTGCAATTACACCTTCCTTAAATTGACATGTGTTTTAAAAGGACTTTTAGATGATTAAATAAAAATGATTTTATTTAATTAAAATATTAAAATAAAATAATAAGAAGTTTTTCACGTAACTAACTTTAATTAATTAGCAAAATCATTTTCTTAACACTTACTCCAGAATTATTTTCTCCCAAACACTCTCTCATTGATTTCCAAATCAATTCCAAGATTTCTCTTCAAGATTTTCATGTTTTGTGAAGCTAAAACTTGTCAAACTTTAAGGAAGGAAAGGATTGGAGGTAAATCTCGTTCTCAACCTTCAATCCAGGTTCTTTATTGAAATTTCCAAGATTCTTGGCTTCTAATTGATGTTTTATAGTTTTGATTTTAGATCAAAATCTTGCAAAAATATGATTAAAATATTGATTTTCGGATTGGATTTGATAAGCTCTGTTTGGATTGGTTTTAATTGAGTTTTGAGTTGATTATTATGTTGAAATAGGGTTTTGATAATATAAATCCCGAAATCCTTGAGTTTCTTGATGGTTTTAGTTGGGTTTTTGAGGTGAAATGATGATGTTATGCTTGCTGGAGGTATAAGGAAGGGTTTAGGTTGTTTTTAGATGTTTTTTGATGTTTATAAATGGTTGGAAGTGATGTATGTTGGCTAGGCTTGGTTTAGGAAGCAATCGATTGAGTTTTCGGTTGTTTTAGATTGGTAAATTAGTGTAGTTTGGGTGAGCAACGAATTTGTATTTAGTTGTTGGTGTTGAAATGCATTTTAATGCATTTGGATCTCTTTTTTGGTGATATAAAAACAAGGGATCTTGATCTGGAAGCAAACGAAGTATTTTTGGAGGCTTCGGAAGGGTGATTTTGCGTCGGTGAACAAGGTTTCGCGTATCGGTGAGTGGAAATGGATTTTTTAGCTTTGTAGAGCTTTGAGTGTGGTCTTGGGAGCTTAGTGTCAGTTTGAAACACTTAGCTAAGCTCAAGAGTAAGTGATCGAAAGTCTCGCTCGGAATGTGCTATGTTTTTGTTTTAAATGCACTTGAATTAAACGTGGTTTGTTTATTGTTTTAAAGAATGTTATGAGCATTGATGATGCTGGTTTTTAATGCCATTTTGTTTAGGACGCACATGGTAAGTGATCCTTGGGTTTATATGATTTATGCATATGGTTTAAGCATGTTAATGCTTGTGAAAATGGCATTGTGGTTTATGCTTGTAAAACAGTGAAATGATGTTGATTAATGATTATATTGGCAAGTGATGGAAATAGTTTTTGGTTGCTTGTGAAAATGTCGAGGGGTTGTGATTGTATCGTAAACTCCATCCAAGTACCCTAGCGATTGAGGAATTGACGTCACCACGGTGGAGGATGACTCTCGTGGGTGGAATTGATTAATCATCACAACGGTGGAGGATTGCTACCATGTGTGAGCTTGGTTAAGGTGACTACAATGGTTGAGGTAGCTCTCATGTGTAATCCTTGTTTTGTGTCTCGGCTCTAGCTAGTGGGTTATACAACTACCGATTAGTGGTGTTGAGGGGTTGTGATTGTACCGTTAAACTCCACCACGGGTGTTGAGGGGTTGTGATTGTACAGTTAAACTCCACCACAGGTGTTGAGGGGTTGTGATTGTACCGTTAAACTCCACTACGAGTGTTGAGGGGTTGTGATTGTACCGCTTAAACTCCATCACGGGTGTCACAACGATTGATGGCCTATCCTGTGTGTCAGCCTTGTGTATTATGATAGTGTGTATGAAGCATGTGGGACAACGCTTGGAATCCGTGTATCCGATTGTGTCATTTGTGTTGGTTTTGATATGATTTGAGATTGATCACTTGTGTGGCAATATAATGTGGATGAATGTTTAAGCAAGAGTTGCTTCGGAATTATGCTAGATTGCATGTGATGCTTGGTTTAAGCATGAGCAAAAGATTTTGCTGTTGTTTTAATGATGCTATGAGCATATGGTTTTAAAAGGGTGCATTGATGCTTTTGAGAGCATGATTTAAATGAAGGTATGAGTTTGCAAATGATGTTATCTTGGTTTTATTAAATGCATTGATGAATGTTTGGTTTTAGCGATCCTCACTAAGCTTTATTCTTACGCTCATTTGTTTCATCAGTGTAGAGAATTATGCATATGAGGCAGCAAGAAAGCAAGTGGATCCTAAGCCCCTTTTGACTAAACAATGTATGTGGTTTCACCTTAGTGTAGTAAGAGGCAATGGGTGGGATTTCAACTCTTGATATTATTTGGTGATGTTAAACACCTTGAGCATGTTTGGTTTGTTTTTTTGGTATTGCAAATGGCCTTTGAGTATTGGTTTAAGCTTGAATGTGGTTTTTAGCCTTTTTGTTGTTTTGACATCTAGGAAGCATGCCTATGGTTCTAAAGCTTGCAAGTATGTTGCTATGGTTTAGTTTGCACTTCGTTCTGGTGTTCTTTGATATTTATTCGTATAGTATGTGTGTGTGGCATGTGTTTGAATGGTTTTGGAGGTGAAAAGTTAAGAAAAACCAGCAATTTGGAAAATTGCAGGGCCAGGCGTATCGGAACGCCCTTATCTGTTTCGGAATGGTGGCCTGTAATGGCCATAGTGTTTCGGAACGGGTAGGCACGTTTCGGAACCTTTTTCGCCACTGTAAATCACCGTATCGAAACTGATCTTTTGGGGTCTCGGAAGCCACTCGCGTATCGAAACGGTCAACATGGTTTCGAAACGGTCGTTCCGATACAGGGTCTTGTGTTCCGAAACACTTGACCGTTGGATTTTGAATTTGAATAGTTCCAAGTTTTGTTTCTCAGGTTCTGGTCCCTGAATGTTGTAAGTTCAATTGGTTGAGTTTGGATGGTCCGTTTTAGTTGAGATTTGACTTGCTTGCATGTTATATGACTAATGTTAGATTGGTAACTTTAAAATCTGTTTAGTCCTCAATATTCTGGAAATTTACGATTTAGTACCTAAATGGTAATCGTATGTATTTCGACCCCTAATTGGATTCTGATCGTTGTGCCGTTTTCGCGTAATCACTTTGCTAAACATATAGGGTAATAATGCGCATCTAGAAAAGATAAAATGAAAAAAATAAGGGTTGTTAATCGGGGTTGACTTTTGCGAGTTGACTTCGGTTTTCCCCGTGTAATCTACCTAGTTCGGGTCGGGCGTCTAGGCCGGGCTAAGGGGGTTACATTTGTTGGTATTAAAGCCAGGTTTCAAAAGAATTAGGGATGGTGGTAGGCAAAATTGGTTTGTTTTAATTCATGATTGTTTGAGAAAGCGTGTTTTGATTGAATGTTGGAGTTTATGCTATGCTTGATTGTTATAAATCATATGTGAGATAAATATGAATGTATGCCGATGATGTGTTGAGGATGTATGCTGATTTCGAATGGTGAAAAGCATGTTGATTAAGAAATGCTATGGCATGCTATGTTATGCTTGAGTGAAATCATAGTGCTCATTGCCTTATTACACTAGTTAAATGTTTTTTTGTAAACTTAGATCCTTGCTTGAGGCTGACCTAAATCTTGGTTTGATTTGTTTTTGTTATTATTCCTTGTTAAAAATAGCACAATGAGTCCGAGGAGAGAGTTTGGATTGAATACGTTAGTACCTGCGGGCGAGCAGGGTAATCAAGGGAACGATGTTCCGTTGGTTGGGAACGTGCCTGTTCGGCCATTCTTACCTGGAGTTGAGGTGATAGGGCAGTAGGAGGGGGCTGACCCTGTGACGGAAGTGCTATCATCAGTGGTTCAGGAGATGTCTGAGGCATCTCAGGCCACAGTGTAGGAAAAACCTGCGCAAGTACCGTTGGTCGGGAAAATTAGTTTGTCAAAATAGCGTCTGCATGATTTGGGAGCTGTTGAGTATCATGGGTCGATGCTGGAGGCGTTCGAGGCTTGGTTAGCTGGTACGATTCCAATCCTAGATTAGGAAGGGTGTGACAACTCCTGTAAGTTAGGAAGCGTTGTCTCGTTAATGCTGGATGATGTTTGTAGTTGGTGGACAACTGTGTCAGCGACTTTGAACGTCCATGATATGGATTGGGAGTTCTTTTTAGCTACTTTTACGAGGAGATATCTTGGAGATAATTCTCCGGATAACCAGAAGCGCGGGAGTGTGGCTTTAGCTTACGGTGAAGAGCAGAACTTGGGTCTGGCATCTCATGGGGTTGTTTCTAGCTCTAGAAAGAGAGATGATAAATTTGGTTTTGGAAGTGAACGGGCCAAGAAAGGCCGAGATAGGAGGTATCAGCCTGCTGCTAGGCGAGGTAACCTCGAACATGGTGCTCTGGTTCAGGGAAACAGAACGAGGGCGGAGTAGCACACGTGATGGACGTGTGGTTCTCAGAAGCACTTGAGGAGGGATTGTCCTCGTGCGACTGGAGAGGTACAAGCTCCTGTTATAGTGAAGGGGAATTCTTGCTGGAACTGTTGTTCAGTAGATCATATAAGGCGTGAGTGTCCTCTGTTGGCTGGTGGAGGCCAGGGATGTGCACCTGCTGTGGCTGCACCTTAGAGAGGTCGCGAGCGCAGCCGAGACAGGGTTTCGAGGTGGCAAGAAGGGAAGAGAGGTGCAAGGTATTTGATGGTTGAATCTTGTTTGAGTTGTAGGTTTGCAGAACGTTTGAGACAAGATTGTCCAGTGTTAGCTCAGGGTGGTTAGAGTGGGATGTTTGTAGAAGCTCATTGTGATCGCAAGTGCAGCCATGGTTCTTTTCACCAACGAGACGATGGTTGTTCTGCGGGAGAAGTGCTCGTCACTTGGAGCTCCAGGACAACGAGGTGATTGTAGGTATCTTTACTATGCAATCCTTGTCGTTGTTATCTTTGTTTAGTTTTGGTTCTGCATCTTTTTGTGTGGTGGTTAAGGCCCTAGTGTTAGTGAAGTTTTGGTTAGTAATCTGTGTTGCTTTTAGAACAACATTGGTGACGAAAGTATAATAGTTAGAGTAGTTTGTTGTAATGGGATGTAAGAATGGTGAAGCAGGAAAAGTTGAGATTAGGATAAGAGGTTACTTCTGGTTTGGTTCGGGGATGTTATTAGTAAGTGTGAACAGTCATACATGCACAGTTAAAATCATGTATACACATATTACATATATTGGTACATGCATACATTTGGCATGACATTAGAGGTTTGCATACATGTGCATAGGAAAACTGTAAGGGCATGTAGGTACCCATGCATACGAATGTTCACACTTATGAATAGCTAATTGGACCTGATAGTGATGAGCTATGTTTAGGGTAGTTTGTAGGTTTAAAGTGTTGTTTCGGTGCAAGGTAAGTGTTGGATGTGAGGAAGAGGAGTCAATAAGTTTACCGTTAGGAGTGAGTGTAGCCTAGCTTAGTTGGTCGAAGGTAAAGTTCCTAGGTGTTTTAAGGGTCTTTGGCGGATTGGTGGCAAATAGGAGATCGCTTTGGTTAGAAGAAGTCGAGGTCGTTTAGTGGGTAGTTAAGAGAATTTTAAAGTAGCCATTGGGTGTTTTAGTTTCTTTGGGTTTGATGGTTGTTGTAGGTTTGCGGATGTGGTTTTGAAGTGTTGTTATATTCTTGCTTGAATAGGTATAGCAAGATGGTTGTTTTAGGTGGATAGAGTTTTGACGGTGACCTTGGAGGAGTTGGAGGAAAATTCTGACGATAGTTTTAATAAAGGCTTAGCTTGAGCTGAGTAGAGGATTCATGGCCCTTGGATGTGTTGTAGGAAGAGTGGTTAAGCAGGTTGGGAAGGTTGTAGTGTATTCTTACGGACGGATGTATGTGCTTGAAGAATGAGCTTTATGCGTGGTTATGTAAGCTCAAAAGCCATGTTGTTTTGGTTGGATCCTCGTGAGAGGGTGGACGGTTCACTGAGAGTAAGTAAACCTTCTCGAGATAGTTGATGTAAGTGAAGTAATAGTTGGAGACGGTGTTAGAGTCTTGTGATGAAGATTTTCGAATGGTGAGTGAGCGGATTTTGGGTTTTTGTGTTAAGAAATGGGTGGTGTACACGAATTACAAGAGTAGTGGAATCTTAGGCAATGAACGTGGTCGGAGTTGCTTAAGGAGTATAGTCTGATGATGAGGTATCATTTTGAGAATGCCAATGATGGGGCCGAAGTATTGAGCAGGAATGTGGCCGTAAAGATGGGAGCGAGGTTTGTTTGGTTGAGTATATTGCGTGATGAGAGGCTTAAAACTGAGTTACAAGTGAAGCCTTCCTTAGTTTAGTTTATCGAAGATGTGTAGTAACGCATGTTCAGAACATGTTGATGGTAAGCCTTAAGATTTTGTTTTAGTGATGAAGGTGTTTTGTGTTTTGGGTGTTGGATTGTGGTGCCAAAAGATGTTGAACTGAGATGCTCTTTTCTGGTTGAAGTTCTTAGTGGTTCTTTTGTTGTGCGCCTTGGTGGTGCAAAAGTGTATCGTGGTGTGAGAGTTGGGTGATACCTGATGATGTGAAATAGGATGTTGCAAGGTTGTAAGCAAATGTTTAGCTTACTGGCTGGTGGGAGCTGAGGATTTGATTCCTCCTAAGTTGCTGCAATCGTTTTGGATTCCATAATGGAACTGAGAAAAGATTACAATGGATTCATGGTTGGATTACCTTGGACACTGTCAAAGAGGAATTTTTGTTTGGGTAGTAGTTGATCGTTTGTTGCTAAGATTGTGCGGTTGCATGGCATGCCAAAGTCTATTGTGTTGGATAGGGATCCGAGGTTTACATCACGGTTTTGGGAATGTTTGCATGAAGCCTTGGGTACACGGTTGCTTTTCAATACTTCTTAACATCCTCAGACGGATAAAAAGTCGGAGTGTGTTGCTCAGGTGTTTGGGGGTATGCTGTGATGCTATGTTTTAGACTTCCAAGGTTCATGGGGAAGCATTTGCCTTTGGTTAAGATTGCTTATAATAATTGTTATCAGGTAAACTTACAAATGGCTCTGTACGAGGCGTTGTATGGGAGAAGGTGCAGAACGACTCTTTGTTTGGCGGACACAGGGGAAAGGTTGGTGTAACCCCCTTAGCCCGGCCTAGACGGTTGACCCGAACTACGAAGATTACACGGAGAAAACCAAAGTCAACCCGAAAGTCAACCTTGATTAACGACCCTTTTTTTCTTTTTAATCTTATCTAGATGCACATTAACCCTAAGCGTACTCTGATGAAACACACACGTGAAAAGCACAGCGGTCGAATTGCGATAAGGGACTCAATTGCACAAATCACAAATATTAGGGAACAAAATGTAAATTCTAGAAAACTGAAGGACTTAACTGATTTTAAGGTTACCAATCCTTAATTAGTCATATTACATGCTTCTCTGTCAAATTTCACCTTAAACAGACATCTCGAACTCAAGCAATTGCAAATACAAATTTCAGAACTAAAACGTAAGGCTTACAAACCTCAAAACCATTCAAATCAGTGCCCAACGGTCACCTGTTTCGAAATAGGGTTGATTGTTTCGAAACTCGTGTTCGTTCCGAGACCTGTATCAGAACAAGGCCTGGTAGTGGCCAAAACGTTTCGGAACGGCCCCTACCCGTTTCGATACACGAAGGCCATTACAGGCCCCCGTTTCGAAACACTAGTGCCCGTTCCGATACGGATTGCCCAGAAGTTGCATAATTTGCTGGTTTTACATACATTAGACCACTCAAGCACATCCCAATGATTACCTAATCATGCCAACAAGTCATCATGCATATAAGGTACATGTTTGCATCATCAAAACACATTCATGGCATCAATTAAGGAAATCCACAAATCTATAGGCATGCATCATAATGTCCAAAACCAACCAACCATCAAAGCACCAAAACAAACATCCAAATGGTCATTTACAAATCCAAAACATCAAAGGCATCATGCCACAATTGGGGAGTCCAAAACATCTCCCAAAAACACATCCTAGGTTCCCATTGCCAATATATCAAAAGCTAATTAAAAACATCACCATACATGAGCATAGCTTTCCCTTGGATTCTTAGCCTCCTTGCTGCCCTCAAACACCTCAATTATCTGCATTATTTGTTCAAAAGAGAGAGCGTAAGCACAAATGCTTAGTGAGGCACGCTCTAAAGAAACAACACAATAATGCATTTTATAAACACTTTTCACAAAGCCTTTTAACACATAAACATCATCATTCATGCAACCTTGCATTCTTAAACAAGCATCTCATGCTTCACTAATACAACATGTCATATTGGCTTCCAAGAGATAATCCATAACCATTTACAACACAAAACACAATCAGATACGCGGATTACAAGCGTTCTCCCATACGCTTCATACATACTACCGAACACACAAGGTGGAGTTTACCGGTACAATCACAACCCCTCAACACCCATGATGGAGTTTAACGGTACAATCACAACCTCTCAACATCACTCATCGGTAGTTGTATAACATCACTAACGAGAACACGGGACACACAACACAAGATCCACACATTGACATTTAACCACCATTGTGATCTTAATCATCTCGTTAGTGTACTTGGATGGAGTTTACGGTACAATTACAACCCCTCAACATCCAAGGCGACTTTATTCACGGTGCACCCAATCCTATAGTCGGCTAACTATATCCGATTTAGGTACTTTAAAACCAACACATCACTTGCCAATATACATCATTTATCATCAATAATCCACAGTTTTAAAGCATTAATCAAAGCCATTAAACCATCATGCATCACTATGCATCAAAACCACATTTACTAATACCAAACCAAGCATCTCTTACCTTGAGCATCCTTCAACACATGGCTTTCAAAACCAACATTAACCATGCTAAAACATACTTTCAATACATAATTTAAACATGCAAATTAAGGACAATGCATCCAACAAACTCATGGTTCATCAAGAGAGAGTTTTCCCGAAAACTTACTCTTGAGCTTAGTTAAGTTGCTTAGACTTAAACTAAGCTCCCAAAACCTTCAAACATTCGTTACAAAGCTGGAAACCCAACTTCACTCACCAATTCCGTTTTGCAAGTTTGCCGAAATGCCAATCAAGCCTCTGGATCAACACCACAAGTATCCGAAGATGTCTCCCCTCTAAATGTAGATTTCTCCTTGATTAGAAACAATTTCCTTTAAAATCCAATAAGCAAAACAATATTATTTGATGTAGAAAGGATTAGGAATCAATTGATGATTGAAACCTCATCATTTGGTGTGAGAATCAATAGAAATGTTGCTGGAGAAATGTGTTTGGCAGAGGGAATTTTGAGAGAAATTGAGATGAGAAAGTTTTAACAAAAGTTAGTTATGAAAATCTAAAAATTGTTTTTCCACTTTTCCTTTAATTAATTAAACATTAATTAAATCATGAAAATCTAAGAAAAATCTGGAGAAACCCTTTCTTGGGTAAATTAGCTCCTTAAAGATTCAAAGTTTCAATCCTTACAAAATAGTCACCACTGAACTTTTCAAAAATCTCATTTTAGTCACTATTTCAAAATGTCGCACTTCCATACCTTATTTTGTACAATTGATTTCACCACTCTCTTATATATATTAAAACATGATTTTTAGATATTTTCCATATTTTTTAAGCATCCCGAACTAGGCTTTCCCTAAAACCACCTTTTATATTCGAACCGAAAAACAGACCGGTCCGGTTCAAATCCTAAACTTCTAAGCCCAAAATTGGGGTGTTACAACTCTCCCCCCCTTAAGAAATTTCGTCCTCGAAATTTACCTGGAGGAAAGAGATACGGAAACTGCCTTTGCATGTCATCCTTTCGTTCCCACGTGGCTTCCTCAACACCACGATGCTTCCACAACACCTTTACCAACTCAATGGTTTTACCTCGAAGAACTTTACTGTCTGAATCCATAATTTCCACCGGATCCTCATCATAGGTCAAGTCTGGATTCAACTCCACTTCCTCCACATGCATAACATGCGAAGGATCCGATCTATACCTCCGAAGCATAGAGACATGAAACACATCCTGAATCTTTTCCAACTCTTGCGGTAACCTCAGCTTGTACGCAACAGGACCCACACGTTCAATCACCTCGTATGGTCCAATGTACCTAGGGCTCAACTTACCCTTCCGGCCAAACCTCATCACCTCTTCCAAGGCGAAACCTTCAAGAACACACGGCCACCTACAACAAACTCAATCTTCTAACGCTTCAAATCCGTGTAAGACTTCTGTCTATCAGAAGCTGCCTTCAATCACTCACAAATGAGCTTCACCTTCTCGGTGGTTCCTTTCAGCAAAGCTGGCATTGAAACCAATTTCTGTCCTATTTCATCCCAACAAAGAGGAGTTCTGCACTTCCTCTCGTACAAGGCTTCATAAGGTGCCATTTGAGTACTTGCCTGGTAGCTATTGTTATAAGCAAACTCCACCAACAACAAATGCTTCTCCCAAGAGCCTTGAAACTCAATCACACAGCACCTCAACATATCGTCCAGCATTTGGATAACACGCTCAGACTGTCCATCCGACTGTGCATGATAAGAAGTACTGAAATTCAGCCGTGTACCCAAAGCTTGATGCAAACACTCCCAGAAACGCAATGTAAACCTCGGATCTCTATCTGACACTATAGACTTTGGCACACCATGCAGCCGCACAATCTCAGCAATGTACAGCTCTGCAAGCTTATCGAATGTGTACGTAGTATGCACAGGTAAGAAATGCGCACACTTCGTGAGGCGATCCACAATCACCCACACCGAATTCTTCTTCGATGGCGACAAAGGCAAACCTGACACAAAGTCCATGGTAATCTTTTCCCACTTCCACTCAGGAATCCTCAACGGTTGCAACAACCCAGAAGGAAACTTATGCTCAGCCTTAACCCGCTGGAAAACGATGCACTAACTCACATACTCAGCAACATCTTTCTTTAACCCCACCCAATAGTACTCATCTCTAAGATCACGATACATCTTAGTACTACCAGGGTGCATGGCAAAAAGACTACTATGAGCTTCATTCAGAATAGCACGCCTCAACTCAACATCATTTGGCATTACTATCCGACTCCCAAAACAAAGAACTCCATCATCATTAAAGCAGAAATCCGATGGCCTATCCTCAGCAATATCCTGAACATGTGTCACCAAGGAATCATCCAACAGCTGCTTATCCTTTATCAACTGAACCAAGGATGGTTTCACTTGCAATTCAGCCACAAGACCTTCATCTCGCGAAATACTCAAACTGGCAAACATAGCCCTCAACTCCATTGCCACCTTCCTACTCAAGGCATCCGCTACAACATTAGCTTTTCCCGGGTGGTACTCGATCGTCAGATCGTAATCTTTAAGCAACTCCACCCAACGTCGCTGCCTAAGATTCAACTCTTTCTGAGACATCAGATACTTCAAACTCCTGTGATCCGTGTACACAGTACACTTCTCACCATACAGATAATGTCTCCAAATTTTCGAAGCAAAAACCACCGCAGCCAACTCAATATCATGCGTATGATAATTGCGCTTATGCACCTTCAACTGGCGCGATGCATAAGCCACCACCTTACCCACTTGCATCAATACACACCCCAAACCAACATAGGATGCGTCACTGTACACCACAAACTCTTTCCCTGATTCAGGCTGAACCAAGATAGGAGCTTGCGTCAAAGCTACCTTAAGCTTCTCAAAAGCCTGCTGTCTCGCTTTTGTCCACTCATACTTGACATCCTTTTGCAACAACTTCGTCAAAGGTGCAGCAATCTTTGAAAATCCATCCACGAACATCCGGCAGTATCCCGTCAAACCAAGGAAACTACGGACCTCATGAACAGACTTAGGAGGCTTCCAAATCATCACTGCCTCAATCTTCTGAGGATCAACACGAATCCCCTCAGCTGAAACCACATGACCAAGGAACACAACTTCCCTGAGCCAGAATTCACACTTGCTTAGCTTAGCATAAAGCTGATTCTCCAACAAAGCCTGCAACACAATCCTCAAATGCCCTTCATGCTCCTCCTCAGTACGAGAGTACACAAGGATATCATCAATGAACACCACAACAAACTTGTCCAAGTATTAATGGAACACTCTATTCATCATATCCATAAAAGCGGCAGGAGCATTCGTCAAACCAAACTGCATCACAAGGAACTCATAATGCCCGTACCTCGTTCTGAAGGCTGTTTTTGGCACATCCACATCTTTCACCTTCAACTGGTAATAACCTAACCTTAAGTCAATTTTAGAGAACACAGCCGCTCCCTGAAATTGATCAAAAAGATCATCAATCCTCGGCAATGGATACCGATTCTTGATAGTCAACTTATTCACCTGACGGTAATCGATGCACATTCTCATAGTGCCATCCTTTTTCTTCACAAACAAGACCGGTGCACCCCATGGTGACACACTCGGCCGAATGAAACCACGATCAAGCAACTCCTGAAGTTGCATTTTCAGCTCCTTCAACTCCTTAGGTGCCATTCGATAAGGAGTAATGGACACTGGAGTTGTGTTTTCATACAGCTCAATTCCAAACTCCACTTCTCGATTAGGAGGCAATCCAGGTAACTCCTCCGGAAACACTCTAGGAAACTCTCGCACTGTCCTGATATCTTGCACTCGCAACTCCTTAGAGCTAGGATTCATCATAAAGGTTAGATAAGCTTCACACCGTTGTCTCAGCATTCAGGTCGCTTCCAATGTAGACACCACATTGGCAAGAAACTTCACATTCTCACCAACCACCACTACCTCATAATCATCCGCAAGCTTCAACGAGACTTGCTTGTTCTCAAAATCCACCACATCTCGATGTTCAACAAGCCAATCCATACCAAAGATTACAGCAAAACCATAGAATTGCAATTCCATGAGATCAACATGAAAAACATGATTTTGCACAACCACAGGACATCTTCTATACAACTTCCGTGTCACAACGATCTCACCAAAGGAACTAGTTTCACGCATACCAACATCCAAAGACTCAACAGGCAAACCAAGCAATTGAGCATGTTCACGCAATATGTATGAGTGCGTAGATCTAGAATCAATCAAGGAAAGTAATGACAAGGACTGGAAAGTAAAGGTACCTGCGATCACATCCGTGTCATTTCTCCCCTCTCGCTGAGCATACACTCGAGCCTGGCCACCACCCTCAGGTTGGACAGCCACCACATGCGCCACATTCCTCACACCATCATCTCTGCGCTGGAAGTTACCACGGCCGCGCCCACGACCTCTCTGTGGTGCAACAACTCCAGGAGCACGTCCCTGACCACCACCGGCCAACATAGGACACTCCCTCCTCATGTGGTCCGTCGAACCACAATTCCAGCACGAATTACCAGTCACTGCCACAGGAGCCTGAACCTCCCTCGCTGCTCGAGGACAATCACGCCTCAAATGACCACGCGATCCACACGTCCAGCACGTGTTCTGATCAGCTCTCATGCTGTCTCCCTAAACAGGCACACCATGCCCTCCATTACCACGCCTAGCAGAAGCCTGATACCTCTTATCTCGTCCTCTCTTGTTCCGTCCACCACCGAAACTATACTCAACAGCTCTCTTGCTCGAGCCAGAACCATCACTCCTGGAAGACAAACCCAGGTTCTGCTCAATGTCCTTCGCCCTACTAACCAGTACATCAAAATCCGTGTACTCAGCTGCAAGCATAAAGGTCTCTACGTCCGTCACCAAACCATATCGGAAATGCTCACACCTCTCCCGCTCATCAGGAATAAGCTCAAGTGTGTACTGACTGAGACGGACAAACTGGATCTCGTACTCAGCCACCGTCATGCTTCCTTGTGTAAGAGACATGAATTCTCTTTCCTTCTCATCCAAGTATCGCACACCTAGATACTTTCGGTTGAACGTGTTCAGAAAGAACGTCCAAGTCACATCAACTTCCTCCATTCCGGAGACAGTGGTCGTCCACCAGGTATACGCATCATCATGTAACAGCGATACCACACATCCTAGCTTCTGCACATCATTGCAGTTCATTTGTCCCGATATTCTCTTGGTGCTTTCCAACAAAGATTTAGAAATCTCGGCAAATAAACCTCTGAACTCAGTCCCTCCCAGACTGCGCAGACATTCTAGAGGTAATCTCACGCCAGCATCTCCCTGCTGCGCAGCTCCGTGAGCTCCAGCTACTGCTGCCTGAAAGTCTACAGCAATAGCCTGAATCAAAAATATTCTCATGTCAGGAGCAGCTTGCCCCTGCCCAGCTTCAGGTCCAGCGACCCCAGCTCCAGCACCAACACCAGCTCCATCACCTCCAGCACCACCACCACCGGGCGGTCCACCACCAGGAGGAGGAGGTATATCCACAACATTATCAGCATTGTTCTCATTCTCGTTCTGAGCCATAGCTCGCGTATTAATTCTCGACTCTCTACGAGGTCCCATTCACTGAAACAATGCACTGACACAATGCAATAAACATAATTAGGCTCAACAAGGTAAGAAATCCAAGTCCTCAAGCTCATTTTTCAAAAACAATTCCTTTCATTAGTTTTGATATGGCAATGGGTTCCTCTAACATGCTTCAACATAGCATAGCATCACAATTGCAACATACTTTACAATTTACACATCATACTTCACTCAAAAAGGCACATCATGCAAACACACTTACATCTCCCACATAACCATTCCCATTTACACGAGAACTCAGCTCTGATACCACCAAATGTAACCCCCTTAGCCCGGCCTAGACGGTTGACCCGAACTACGAAGATTACACGGGGAAAACCAAAGTCAACTCGAAAGTCAACCTTGATTAACGACCTTTTATTTCTTTTTAATCTTATCTAGATGCACATTAACCCTAAGCGTACTCTGATGAAACACATACGTGAAAAGCACAGCGGTCGAATTGCGATAAGGGACTCAATTGCACAAATCACAAATATTAGGGACCAAAATGTAAATTCTAGAAAAATGAAGGACTTAACTGATTTTAAGGTTACCAATCCTTAATTAGTCATATTACATGCTTCTCTATCAAATTTCACCTTAAACGGACATCTCGAACTCAAGCAATTGCAAATACAAATTTTAGGACTAAAACGTAAGGCTTACAAACCTCAAAACCATTCAAATCAGTGCCCAACGGTCACCTGTTTCGAAAGACGGTTGACTGTTTCGAAACTCGAGTTCATTCCGAGACCTGTATCGGAATAGGGCCTGGCAATGGCCAAAACGTTTCGGAACGGCCCCTACCCGTTTCGATACACGAAGGCCATTCCAGGCCCCCGTTTCCAAACGCTAGTGCCCGTTCCGATACGGATTGCCTAGAAGTTGCATAATTTGCTGGTTTTACATACATTAGACCACTCAAACACATCCCAATGATTACCTAATCATGCCAACAAGTCATCATGCATATAAGGTACATGTTTGCATCATCAAAACACATTCATGACATTAATTAAAGAAATCCACAAATCTATAGGCATGCATCCTAATGTCCAAAACCAACCAACCATCAAGGCACCAAAACAAACATCCAAATGGTCATTTACAAATCCAAAACATCAAAGGCATCATGCCACAATTGGGGAGTCCAAAACATCTCCCAAAAACACATCCTAGGTTCCCATTGCCAATATATCAAAAGCTAATAGTGTTGTAAAAACATCACCATACATGAGCTTAGTTTTCGCTTGGATTCTTAGCCTCCTTGCTGCCCTCAAACACCTCAATTATCTACATTATTGGTTCAAAAGAGAGAGCATAAGCACAAATGCTTAGTGAGGCATGCTCTAAAGAAACAACACAATAATGCATTTTATAAACACTTTTCACAAAGCCTTTTAACACATAAACATCATTATTCATGCAACCTTGCATTCTTAAACAAGCATCTCATACTTCACTAATACAACATGTCATATTGGCTTCCAAGTGATAATCCATAACCATTTACAACACAAAACACAATAGGATACACGGATTACAAGCGTTGTCCCATACGCTTCATACACACTACCGAACACACAAGGTGGAGTTTACCGGTACAATCACAACCCCTCAACACCCGTGATGGAGTTTAACGGTACAATCACAACCCCTCAACATCACTCATCGGTAGTTGTATAACATCACTAACGAGAACACGGTACACACAACACAAGATCCACACATGGACTTTTAACCACCATTGTGATCTTAATCATCTCGTTAGTGTACTTGGATGGAGTTTACGGTACAATTACAACCCCTCAACATCCAAGGTGACTTTATTCACGGTGCACCCAATCCTATAGCCGACTAACTATATCCGAATCAAGTACTTTAAAACCAACACATCACTTGCCAATATACATCATTTATCATCAATAATCCACTGTTTTAAAGCATTAATCAAAGCAATTAAACCATCATGCATCACTATGCATCAAAACCACATTTACTAATACCAAACCAAGGATCTCTTACCTTGAGCATCCTTCAACACATGGCTTTCAAAACCAGCATTAACCATGCTAAAACATGCTTTCAAAACAGAATTTAAACATGCAAATTAAGGACAATGCATCCAACCAACTTATGGTTCATCAAGAGAGAGTTTTCCTGAAAACTTACTCTTGAGCTTAGTTAAGTTGCTTAGACTTAAACTAAGCTCCCAAAACCTTCAAACATTCATTACAAAGCTGGAAACCCAACTTCACTACCAATTCCGTTTTGCAAGTTTGCCGAAACGCCGATCAAGCCTCCGGATCAACACCACAAGTATCCGAAGATATCTCCCCTCTAAATGTAGATTTCTCCTTGATTAGAAACAATTTCCTTGAAAATCTAATAAGCAAAACAATAGGATTTTATGTAGAAAGGATTAGGAATCAATTGATGATTGAAACCTCATCATTTGATGTGAGAATCAATAGAAATGTTGCTGTAGAAATGTGTTTGGCTGAGGGAATTTTGAGAGAAAATGAGATGAGAAAGTTTTAACAAAAGTTAGTTAGGAAAATCTAAAAATTGGTTTTCCACTTTTCCTTTAATTAATTAAACATTAATTAAATCATTAAAATCTAAGAAAAATCTGGAGAAACCCTTTCTTGGGTAAATTAGCTCCTTAAAGATTCAAAGTTTCAATCCTTACAAAACATTCACCACTGAACTTTTCAAAAATCGCATTTTAGTCACTATTTCAAAATGTCGCACTTCCAAACCTTATTTTGTACAATTGATTTCACCACTCTCTTATATATATTAAAAGGGGATTTTTAGATATTTTTACATATTTTTTAAGCATCCCGAACTAGGCTTTCCCTAAAACCACCTTTTATATTCGAACCGAAAAACAGACCGTCCCAGTTCAAACCCTAATCTTCTAAGCCCAAAATTGAGGTGTTACAGTTGGTTTTGATGCCAGCTATGTTATAAGGATACCATTGAGAAGGTGAAGCTCATTTGTGAGCATTTGAAGGCAGCATCAGATCAGCAAATGTCTTACGCGGACTTAAAGCGTAGGGAGTTTAAGTTCGCGGTTGGCGAACGTGTGTTCTTGCAAGTATCGCCTGGGAAGAAGGTGATGAGATTTGGGCGTAAGGGTAAGCTTAGATGAGGTTTATTGGACCATATGAGGTTGTGGAGCATATTGGTCCTATGGCATATCGGTTGAGGTTGCCTCCCGAGCTGGAAATGATTCATGATGTGTTTCATGTCTCGATGTTGCGGAGGTATAGATCGGATCCTTCATATGTAATGCATGTTGAGGGGATATAGTTGAATTTGTATTTGTTTTATGATTAGGAACCAGTGAGGTTTCTGGATGTGAGAAGCAAAGCTCTTCGTGGCAAACTGATAGAGCTTGTAAAGGTGTTGTGGCGACATCGATGAGTTGAGAAGGCCACTTGGGAAAGCAAGGTGGACTTGTTGAAGTAGTTTCCGCACCTTTTCCTTCAAGTAAAATTTCGGGGACGAAATTTCCTAAGAGGGGAGAGTTGTAACGCCCTAGTTTTGGGCCTAGATGTTTTAGACATCGTATCAGACCGGTCGGAAACAGATCGAATCACGTTAGGTGATTTAGGGAAATCAAGGATCGAGAAAGGATAAAAATATGGTAAAAATTTCTAAAATCCTCTTAGATCATGTTTAAGGGTTGGTCAAATCAATTTTACAAAATAGGCTTTGGAAGTGGTACATTTTGGGTAGTGACCAAAATGTAAAGTTTCAAAACTGTGGAAAAATGAAATTTTAAAAGAGGAGCAAAAAATCTTAGAATCTTTAGGGAGCTATGGTGCAATTAAACCTTCCTTAAATTGACATGTGTTTTAAAAGGATTTTTAGATGATTAAATAAAAAGGATTTTATTTTATTAAAATATTAAAATAGAATAATGAGAAGTTTTTCACGTAACCAACTTTTATTAATTAGCAAAATTATTTTGCTCAACACTTTCTCCAGAATTCTTTTCTCCCAAACACTCTCTCATTGATTTCTTAATCAATTCCAAGATTTATCTTCAAGATTTTCGTGTTTTGTGAAGCTAAAACTTGTCAAACCTTAAGGAAGGCAAGGATTGGAGGTAAATCCCGTTCTCAACCTTCAATCTAGGTTCTTTATTGAAATTCCCAAGATCTTTGGCTTCTAATTGATGTTTTTGGGTGAATTTTTATTATACTTTTGATTTGAGATCAAAATCTTGTAAAAATATGATTAAAATCTTGATTTTCGGATTGGATTTGATGAGCTCTGTTTTGGATTGGTTTTAATTGAGTTTTGAGTTGATTATTATGTTGAAACAGGGTTCTGATAATATAGATCCTGAAATCCTTGAGATCCTTGAGTTTCTTGATGGTTTTAGTGGGTTTTTGAGGTGAAATGATGAAGTTATGCTTGCTGGAGGTATAAGGAAGGGTTTAGGTTATTTTTAGATGTGTTTTGATATTTATAAATGGTTGGAAGTGATGTATGTTGGTTGGGATTTGTTTAGGAAGCAATCGATTGAGTTTTCGGTTGTTTCAGATGGGTAAATTGGTGTACTTTTGGTGAGCAATGAGTTTGTGTTTAGTTGCTGGTGTTGAAATGCATTTTAATGCATTTGGATCTCTATTTTGGTGATCTAAAAATAGGGGATCTTGATATGGAAGCAAACGAAGCATTTTTTGAGGCTTCAGAAGGGTGATTTTCGTTGTCGGCGAACAAGGTTTCACGTATCGGTGAGTGGAAATGGATTTTCCAGCTTTGTAGCGCTTTGAGCGTGGTTTTCGGAACATAGTGTAAGATTGAATCACTTAGCTAAGCTCAAGAGTAAGTGATCGAAGGTCTCTCTCGGAATGTGCTATGATTTGGTTTTAACTGCACTTGAATTAAATATGGTTTATTTACTATTTTAAAAAATGCTATGAGCATTGATGATGCTGGTTTTTAATGCCATTTTGTTAAGGACGCATATGGTAAGTGATCCTTGGGTTTATATGATTTATGCATATGGTTTAAGCATGTTAATGCTTGTGAAAATGACATTGTGGTTTATGCTTGTAAAATAGTGAAATGATGCTGATTAATGATTATATTAGCAAGTGATGGAAATGATTTTTGGTTACTTTAATCGGATATAGTTTGTCGGCTATAGGATTGGGTGCACCGTGAATAAAGTCGCCTTGGATATCGAGGGTTTGTGATTGTACCTTAAACTTCATCCAAGTACCCAAGCGATTGAGGAATTGACGTCACCACGATGGAGGATGGCTCTGGTGGGTGGAATTGATTAAGCGTCACAACGGTGGAGGATTGCTCCCGTGTGTGAGCTTGGTTAAGGTGATTACAATGGTTGAGGTAGCTCCCATGTGTAAGCCTTGTTTTGTGTCCCGGATCTCGCTAGTGGGTTATACAACTACCGATGAGTGGTGTTGAGGGGTTGTTATTGTACCGTTAAACTCCCCCATGGGTGTTGAGGGGTTGTGATTGTACCGTTAAACTCCACCACAGGTGTTGAGGGGTTGTGATTGTACCGTTAAACTCCACCACGAGTGTTGATAGGTTGTGATTGTACCGATTAAACTCCACCACGGGTGTCACAACGGTTGATGGCCGATCATGTCCGTGAGCCTTGTGTAGTCCGGAAGTGTATATGAAGCGTGTGAGACAACTCTTGGAATCCGCGTATCCAATTGTGTCATTTGTGTTGGTTTTGATATGATTTGAGATTAATCACTTGTGTGGCAATATAATGTGGATGAATATTTAAGCATGAGTTGCTTGGGAATTATGCTAGAACGCATGTGATGCTTGGTTTAAGCATGAGCAAAAGATTTTGCTATGGTTTTAATGATGCTATGAGCATATGATTTTAAAAGGGTGTATTGATGCTTTTGAGAGCATGATTTAAATGAAGGCATGAGTTTGCAAATGATGTTATCTTGGTTTTATTAAATGCATTGATGAATGTTTGGTTTTAGCGATCCTCACTAAGCTTTATGCTTACACTCATTTGTTTCATCAATGCAGAGAATTCTGCATACGAGGCAGCAAGAAAGAAAGTGGATCCTAAGTCCCTTTTGACTAAACAATGTATGTGGCTTCACCTTAGTGTAATAAGAGGAAATGGGTGGGATTTCAATTCTTGATATTATTTGGTGATGTTAAACACTTTGAGCATGTTTGGTTTGTTTAATTGGTATTGCAAATGGCCTTTGAGTATTGGTTTAAGCTTGGATGTGGTTTTTAGCCTTTTTGTTGTTTTGACATCTAGGAAGCATGCCTATGGTTCTAAAGCTTGCAAATATGTTGCTATGGTTTAGCTTGCACTTGGTTCTGGTGTTCTTTGATGTTTATTCGTATAGTATGTGTGTTGTGGCATGTGTTAGAATGGTTTCGGAGGTGAAAAGTTGAGAAAAACCTGAAATTTGGAAAATTGCAGGGCCAAGCGTATCGAAACGCCCTTATCTGTTTTGGAACGGTGGCATGTAATGGCCATAGTGTTACGGAACGAGTAGGCACGTTTCAGAACCTTTCGCAACTGTAAATCACCGTATCGAAACGGATCTTTTGGGGTCTCAGAATACACCCACGTATTGAAACGGTCAACATGGTTATGAAACGGCTGTTCCGATACAGGGTCTTTTGTTCTGAAACAATTGACCGTTGGATGTTGGTTTTGAATTGTTCCAAGTTCTATTTCTCACGTTTTGGTCCCTGAAAGTTGTAAGTTCAATTGGTTGTGTTTAGATGGTCCGTTTTAGTTGAGATTTGACATGCTGTCATGTTATATGACTAATTTTGGATTGGTAACTTTAAAATCTGTTTAGTGTTCAATATTCTGGAAATTTACAATTTAGTCCCTATATGGTAATCGTATGTAATTGGAACCCTAATTGGATTCCGATCGTTGTGTCATTTTCGTCTAATCACTTTGCTAAACGTATAGGGTAATAATCCGCATCTAGAAAAGATAAAATGAAAAAAATAAGGGTCGTTAATTGGGGTTGACTTTTGCTAGTTGACTTCGGTTTTCCCCATGTAATCTTCCTAGTTTGGGTCGGGCGTCTAGGCTGATCTAAGGGGGTTACATCCTTCTAAAAAAACCAAACTTATTTGTGCATTTAATTTTCCCTTGTGAAAGAATTACGATTCGAGTTAAGCTGTCCAATCCCTGTGGGAGACGATATCTTCTATACTACAACTTGACAGGAGTGTGGACTTGCGCTAATATTTAGAGAACACCTAAACGATGTACAAGTTTTTGGCGATTTCGGGCACCTTTAGGGAAAACATCATAGAATTTTTTTTTTGCTCTAGCAGTGCTTCTTTTTCTGTTTGTTGCCTGCTGCGGCAGATTCCTGCAATCATGTTAGAATTTTACAAATAGTTCAAGCAGACAATGTTTATCAGAAATTCAGACAAATTCAGCAAGTAACAATAGTGTTTTTAATTTTTGCAATTATAGAAAAATTCTAGGTTTACTTCATGCTTTACCCAAGATTAAGTTCTTTTTAATTGGTTCAAAGATTTAAAGTCGATTATCCTATCATAGGCACAAGTTCTAACAAAAAAAATTTCTTTGCGATTAAATTTTAAGGCAAGTATATTACACAACCTAATATGCACTAGTTATGCCTAAACAAAAATGAGTGCTAACCCCCCCCCAAACTCGAGACGGGCATTGCCCTCAATGCATAAAATAATATACAAATAAAAAACAGAAAAATAAATGCAATTAAGATAACATAGAAAAATAAAGAAACGAAACGAAAAGAAAAGAAAAGAAACAACTCTAGCAGTTGGCTGGAGGCTAAGAATAAGCTTGGGTCTTTGCGGCAGAGGAGGAAGATGAAGATTAGATGACAAGGCGGCGGCTGGCATATGTCCGGGCGGCAGACTTGGCGGATGATATTTTTGCTGTTTGCGGTGGCTGGACTCTCTTAGGAGTGGGGCGAGGAGCTTCACATTGTTCCGGCTCGGATTCTGACTCCTTCTCCTCTGACTCAGTGGAGATGATGTGTCGCTTCCTCTTCCTGGTTGCCTCCTCTATTGGTTCTGCATGAGGGTTTTCTGTTGCCATGGGTGCTGCTACTGTTGTCTTCTGTTGCTCCACCTCGTTGGACGGGGAGGTGTTGGCCACCGTTTCTGATGTACAAGGTGGAGAAAAAAGCTGCTGATTCATCTCGGGAGTGTCTGCCACTGTTTTAGAAGCAGAGGTGGCGGAGTATGATGGATAGTGTATTGGAGATGGCATCTGGCGACAGAATACGACGTGGCAGGTAGCTGCTTCTGATGGTGTTCCTTCTCGGGGTTCAGCGGTGGTGGCTAATTCTGCAGGGAAGGTGGGAAGGGAGGGATCATCATTGGGAAATTTCTGAAGAAGATAGGCCACAAAGGCTTCTTTGACCTCCCCCACGTACTTCATCAATGTCAATTGCTGCCGCTCTATCTGTTTGTTGTTGTCGATGAGAGTACGAAGTAGGGCAATAACTTTATTATTCTGGGCAGGGTCAGTACTGCATGGGGCTGCCGTGTAGCTGGCTCGGAGTGATTGGTTCTGTCTCTTGGGCATGCATCATCTGCAGGCGAACCTTTCTGGTCCAGCCCTCTGATAAATGCATAAATATCCTTGTTTTAATACGTTTTTGCTATAGCATTTGCCTGTTCTTGAGTTCATACCATATCATTTAGACTACATTTAGGTTAAATTTTCTTCTTCTGGGTGAATCTTTATCTTTGCTGGTTATTGGTCCATATTGAGGGGTACTGCTCGGAAGGTTGGTTTTGGTTGTGGTGGTGCGCAGGAAAGGATTCAAGAGAGAAAGCCGGTGCCGAGAATTGCTATAGTATGATGGAAGTGGATATTGACCAGCATGTGAGATACACGTGAGCTGCAAAAGCACATGAACATGTAGAAAAGGATGATCTGACATGTGTAGCAGCCGGTACCCACCAGCAGACTGTGTAACCCCCTTAACCCGACCCAGACGGTTGACCCGAATTAAGAAGGTCACACGGGGAAAACCAAAGTCAACCCGAAAGTCAACCTTGATTAACGACCCTTTTTTTTTTCTTTAGTCTTGTCTAGATGCACATTAACCTTAGATATGATCACACAACATCATACTTAAAGATCATAAACATCAGAGATCAAACATGGACCCAATTGATCAATTTACAACTTTAGGGACCAAATTGTAAATTCTGAAGACTTAAGGACTTAACCAGATTTTAAGTTACCAACTTAAAATTAATCATGTTTCATGCTTCACTGCCAAATTTCAGCTCAAACGGGCATCCCAAACTCATACAATTGCACAAACAAGTTTCAGGACCAAAATGTAAACTTTTCAAAACATTTAACTGCCAATGTCAGCCCCCAACGGTCACCCGTTCCGAAACAGGCAGAGCCCGTTTCGAAACGCGGGGCCGTTCCGCAACGCGTACCGAAACGGGGGTATGGCAGTAGCCTTTCCGTTTCGAAACGGTCTCTCCCGTTTCGGACGCCTGGGCTGGTTTGGGGCACCCGTTCCGAAACGGTATGGACTGTTCCGAAACACCCTGCACAGAAAGCCACCATATGCAAAGTTAAATACAAACCTTGGAAAACCATTCCAAGCAAGAAACCCCTTTAAAACCATTTACTCAATCAATCCAACACATGCACTAAACAAAGGCAACATATGAACCACAACATCATCTTCACATGCCTTTCAAAACAAGTCTCAACAAGACTCCAATGCATTAAGGAGATTTCATGCACATATACATCATTTACCAAAAGATAATCAACACTTGCTCAACTTAACAAGTAAACATGCATTCACAAGCATTTAACACTTAT
Source organism: Hibiscus trionum (assembly GCA_030270665.1). Lineage (NCBI taxonomy): Eukaryota > Viridiplantae > Streptophyta > Magnoliopsida > Malvales > Malvaceae > Hibiscus > Hibiscus trionum. Next base: position 19,204,093 of record BSYR01000010.1, read on the forward strand.
CATGCAACCATGCATCTTTTCAAGCATCTCATGCTTCTTTATAATCAAGAACATCATATTGGCTTTCAAGTGATCAACCACATCCACTTTTCAACTCAACATCCAATCGGATACGCGGATCCCAAGCGTTGTCCCCCACGCTTCATACACACTACCAATCCAAGGTCTCCAAATAGACTTTTAAACACCATTTGACCTCACCATCCTAAGGTTCCCATGTATGGACTTTTAAACACCATACAACCTTAGCTTTCTCGAGGTTCCCATGTATGGACTTTCAAACACCATACAACCTCAACTTTTCCCAAGGTTCCCATGTATGGACTTTCAAACACCATACAACCTCAACTTTTCCCAAGGTTCCCATGTATGGACTTTCAAACACCATACAACCTTGACTTGCACAAGGTTCCCATGTATGGACTTTTAAACACCATACAACCTTGACTTGCATTCACCGATTGGTAGTTGTACAACATCACTAACGAGATCCGGGACACCCTACACAAGATCCACACATGGACTTAACACCGCCATTGTGATCTCAACAAGCACAAGGTTCCCATATATGGACTTTTAACCACCATATAACCTTTGCTTAACCAAGGTCCTCGAATGGGCATTCATCCTCCATTATGACCTTAACCATCTCGTTAGGATACTTGAAGGGAGTTTACCGGTTCACACTTAACCACTCCACCTCCCAGGCGAATTTATTCACGGTGCACCCAATCCTATAGCCGGCTAACTATATCCGATCAACGAACCAAGAACCACTTACATCACTTGCCAATATAACCATCTTACCACATTAGTCCAATGATTCACATGCATAACCAATATGCAAAACCATCATTTACCATCATCAATCCACTGTTTTAAAGCATTACACAAAGCCATTAAACATCATGCAACACCATGCATCAAAACTATATTTTCAATGTATAAAACCATGGATCTCTTACCTTGAGCATCCTTCACATATGGCTTTCAAAACCAGCATTAAACCATGCTAAAATATGCTTTCAAAACAGAATTAAACCATGCAAAACACATGCATTGGAACCATTAAACACAATTGCTTTTAAAGCCAAATCACAACACAATTCAAGAGCGAAAATCCATTTACTTACTCTTGAGCTTAGCAAAGTTGTTTAGACTTAAACTAAGCTCCCAAAACCTTCAAACCTTGGTTTAAAAGCTGAAAACCCAACTTCACTCACCGATACACAAAACAAGGCTAGCCAACAAGCCTTCCAAGCATCCGAAACCTTCCTCACCACCTCAAATGCTCACGGATCTTCCTCCCCTGTTTCAAGCACATAACAACAGAAGATTAATGCATCATTATGCATTAAAAACACCAGCAACACAACCAAACTCGCTGCTCATCACAAAACCAACAATTCGGCTACCAAACACAACCGAAACCACCTCCAAACACTACCAAAACTTAACCCAGCCAAGATCCATCACTTCTAACCATTTTTAAACATCCATTAACATCCAAAATGATCACAAACACGTCCTTATACCTCCAGGTATAACAGATCACCAAAAACACTCCAAAAACAACCAAAAACTCAAGCTAAACTTAGGAAATTCAACCTATCCGGAATTGCATTAATTAAACCTCAACTTCTAATCAATTTAGCATTCATTTAACATCATTTTGACACTTCAAAACACTGCCCAAACAGATCACACGAAAATTCCACCAAAATCAAGCAAATCTTGCATTTTAAGCCAAAAATCAAGATCACATCCATAAAACCTTTACCAAATCATAAATCAAGGATTGAGAACTTGGGAATTTCAGTAAAGAACTGATAGTTTAGAGGAGAAGGACGTTCTTACCTCCAAACTTGAGTTTCTCCCTTTTTGGAACCAAAAAGCTTGATGAAACAACTTGCAAATTGAGAGGTTTTATTGATGTGATGATTAAGAATCAAAAGAGAGTTGAAAAGGAAGATTTGAGTGACAAAATCAGAGGAGAAAATCTGGAGAAATGTGTTTGGGTTGAGAGAAAATGAGAGAAAATGGAAAGTTAGTTATGAAATAGTCAAAATGATTTCCCTCCACTTTTCATAAACTTTAAAATCAGAATAAAACCTTAAAATATCTTAGAAAAATCTGGAGAAACTCTTTTTGGAATAATAGCTCCTTAAAGATTCAAAGTTTCAATCCTTTATAAAACTGTCACCGAACTTTCAAAAATTACATTTTGGTCACTAGCCAAAATGTCACCCTTCCAAACCTCATTTTCCAAAATTGATTTCACAGTTCACTTATATATATTAAAAGATGATTTTAGGACATTTTTCCATATTTTTAATGCAATCCGAACTAGGCTTTCCTAAATTCACTCTTATATATTCGATCAGCACTTTGACCGAACCGGTCAACGCCCAAAACTTCTGAGCCCAAAACCGGGGCGTTACAGACTGTTCTCCTTGTCCCCTCATAGCAGACCTTGTCGGTGGATATTCCTTGGGATTATCAATACATCTTTAGGGCACCAAACCCTAGAAGCCTCCACTATATAAATGGGAGAGAAGCTTGGAGAAAAGGGTGTTGTGGAGTGTGTTGCCAAAAAAGAGGCGGAAGAGAGAGAAAAGGAGAGGGAAGTTTTCACCTTCATCTTCTCCAGCTTGGTGTCCTCCATTGTTGAGGCTCTAAGGAGTGTCCTCGCTGGCCTTGAGAGAGGCGGTGAGCCTAAAACAGTGGGGCAGTCCATGGCGAAGAGGGAGTTCACCGTTCTTTCTGTCGTTATAGCAATTTCTTTTCATATCTTTATATTTGGTAATGTTATAGCAATGATATGTTGGATGATATTGCCCAGCCGCGAACTGTTTTAGGTGGCTTGGATTTGATGGATGATTTTATTTTGAGTCCTTTTTAATGCATGCTATAGCTTTTTAAATGTTTATCATGATTCTATGCTTTGCTTATGCATTTCTCATTTCCTTAAAGTTGTAAGAGCTTAGGGTCGTAAGTTCTTTGAGAGATAGGCCCTACCTTAAGCGCCTTCGAGAGTTGGCCGTTCTTTAAGTGTGTGTTGGGGTTAGTAATCGAGAGAGCTAGCCTTAGAACCCTCATAAGCAATGGAGTGACTATTGAGAGGCAAACTCTAACCTACCTTAGAGATAAGTGATAGGTTTCAAGGGCTAAAAAGGATAGTTCGTGAAGGGTAGGGGAGTGTTAGGAGTTTACGCCATGAGGTATGGCTGTAGCATTTTTGACTCCTAGTTTCCTGACTAGAGATAGTTTAGGAGCACTCTTAGTAAATCCCGCATAGCATAAAAGATAGCTGAAGAGCCTTAGTATCGTTAAGAAGCTTGAGTTAGGTTGTCCATCATTCCCAGCCAGTCATTTCGTAGTGAGTTTCGCATACGAAAGAGGACCTGTTTATCATATTGTTATCTCATCTTTCTCTGCACTGTTTTGCTTCAGCATTATTTTACACCATCTCTTTTATTATAGCACTGTCATCTGCAAAAAGTTCAATCTTTATTGTTACAACAACCTTGAATACCTCCAATCCCTGTGGAGACGATACTCACTCATCACTTTATTACTCGTTCGACGTGTATACTTGCACCATTTGCGTATCATTTACAGAATTGTAAGATCACGCAACAAGTTTTTGGTGTCGTTGCCAGGGACTGGCAATTGGTTGTTTACGGTTTTTTTATCGCTTGTTCTTTTTGTACATATTTATTATAGGTTTTTCATTTTTTCTTTTCAGGTGTCTTGATAGTGTATGACCAGAAAGCGACCTAGAGGACCCCTACAATCACCTATTTCTGAGATCGAGCATTTCTTGAGACTTAGGAGACATGTTCGAAGAGAAGAGAATAGAAACATGAACGGAGAAATACCACCACCTCATGGTAACGGAGATGCTATGGCAAATGGCCACGGAGAAGCAGCTCGACCTCGAGCAATTATAGATCATTTGACTCCTATCTTGGACGATCTCTATCCTGGAATAGTAGCTCCAGAAATTCAGGCAACCCAGTTCGAGCTTAAACCTGTTACGTTCAACATGTTGAACACTATTGGTAAGTTTGGAGGTATGCCTCACGAAGATGCAAGACAGCATATTCATGCTTTTTTGGAAGTTTGTGACTCGTTCAGACAACAAGTAGTGCACGAGGATGTGCTAAAGTTTAAAACGTTTCCATATTCTTTACGTGGTCGTGCTAGAGCATGGCTAAGTGGAGTGTCAGCTGGATCAATGGAGACTTGGACAGATCTGTGCAAAATGTTTCTGCTACGGTATAATCCACCTAATAGAAACACTTAGTTGAGAAATGATATTGCTTCTTTTCGTCAAGCTGATGACGAATCCATGTATGAGTGTTGGGATCGATTCAAGGGATTATTGAGGAAGTGCACAAATCATGGTTTTCACGACTGGACCCAAGTGGTTATGTTCTATAATGGGGTAAATGCTCCAACAAGGATGATGCTAGATGCTTCAGCAAATGGGACCTTGTTAGAAAAATCACCGGAGGAAGCATTTGACATTCTTGATAGGGTAGCCAACAACAATTACCAGTTTCTGACCACAAGGCTTGGAACGGGGAGGAGAACCCATGTAGCTCGAGACAGTGAAGCTGATGACTCGGTAGCCACCCGGTTAGATGCTATCACAAATATGCTAAAGAACCTCCAACGTCCCAACGAAGTCAAGGAAGTGAAGTCCACAACCTCATGTCTCAGATGCGATGGCAATCACCATTTGAGTGAATACCCTGACAATCAAGAGTCAGCCAACTATGTGAGGAATTATAACCGCAACAACAATCCATACTCTAATACCTACAACCCAAGATGGCGTCAGCATCCAAATTTCAGTCGGGGTAATCAAGGGCACAGTAATTCTACGTAGTCAGCGCCACATCAAAATCTGATCAAAGCACCATCTTCTAACCAGATGATGCCATGGCAAGATCCCAAGGGAGCAGCATCTTCATCGAACATCTCGCTAGAGACGATATTCAAAGAATTTATGGCTATGACAAAAGATTTCATGGTAACCACGAAAGTTTTGCTACAGGATCATGCAACAAACATTAAAAATCAAGGAGCCTTATTGCAAAGTCATAGTTCCTCTCTCTGAGCCTTAGAAACACAAGTTGGTCAGATAGCTCAAACCTTGCATGTGCGACCACAAGGAAGTTTTCCTAGTGACACTAAAGCCACTAAGCACCATAGCAAGGAACAATGCAGCGCACTCACATTAAGGAGTGGCAAGGAAATTAGCAAAGAAGACAAGTGTGGGGGAAAAGAGAAGGAGGACTCTCAACCCAACTTGCCTCAGGAAGAAGATAACTTACAAGATCCTCCAGTTGAAAAGAAGGGTGAGGAAGTCATAGCAAAAGAAACACCGGAGGAAGAGCCTGCTTTTGCTACAGCAAAAGATGCAACTCCACCAGTTCAGACAAATGAAGTCAGACCCCTTCCTCCTTTTCCTCAATGATTCAAGAAGCAGAATGAAGACCTTCAATTCCAGAAATTTGTGGATATCCTTGACAAATTACATATCAATGTCCCATTTTTGGAGGTCATTGATCAGATGCCAACATATGCCAAGTTCCTCAAGGATATAGTCACGAAAAAGAGGAAGGTCGAGAAGCAAGAAACTATCGCTATAGCAGAAGAATGCTATTCTATGTGGAGCAAGCTGTCACCTAAGAGTAAGGACCCAGGTAGTTTTGCTATCCCATGTTCTATTGGCGACAAGTTTGTTGGAAGAACACTTTGTGATTTGGGATCAAGTGTCAACTTGATGCCTAAATCGACTTTTCTGAAACTAGGAATTCGAGAGGCACATCCCACCAAGGTTGTGCTACAGCTAGCAGATCATTCTCATGTTCGCCCAGAACGGAGAGTTGAAGATGTTGTGGTAAAAGTGGACAGATTTATCTTTCTAGTTGACTTCTTAATCCTAGATTGTGAAGCTGATATCAATACACCCATTATCTTGGGAAGGCCATTTTTTAGCCATCGGGCGAACTTTGATCGATTGCGAGAAGGGTGAATTCACAAAGCGAGTGGCTGATCAGACGGTCACAATCAATATTCATGACACCTTCAAGTATGCAGACAACCCAAGAGTATGCCAATATGTAGATGCTACAGCACATAATATGATTGATGAGTTTTGCTCTAGCAATGAGATGCAAATGGAAGAGTTTGAAGCACTATGCAAAGATGATGATTCAGACCAAGAAGAGCTCTCAAGGGAATTGGAGCAGTCTAGTTGACTCAAGGCTAGACCAGGTACGCACTTTGAACCTCTTGATTTTTCAGAATTTATACCTTCTAAACCTTCCCTTGAGCATGTACCTTCTTTAGAACTGAAACCTTTGCCATCACATCTTAAATATGTTTACTTAGGGAGCAATGAAACTTTGCATGTGATAATTTCATCTAGTCTCACACCTAAGCAAGAAACTAGTTTAGTAAATATGTTGTTACAGCATAAAAAGGCGATAGGGTGGTCTATGGCTGATTTGAAGGGTATAAGCTCTGCTACATGTATGCACAAATTTTGCTTGATGATTGTCACAACAATTCAGTTAAGCCCCATAGGAGACTAAACCCAATCATGAAGAATATAGTGATGAAAGAGATAATCAAGTGGTCTGATGCTGGAGTAATCTACCTGATATCCGATAGCTCATGGGTTAGCCCGGTGCAATGTGTTCCGAAGAAGGGAGGTGTGACCGTGGTAAGCAACGAGGATAATGAGCTATTGCCTACTAGAACCGTCACGGGGTGGAGGATTTGCATGGACTATAGGTAGCTCAACAAGGCGACCAAGAAGGACCATTTTCTCCTCCCATTCATTGATCAGATGTTGGATCGACTAGCGGGCAAGGCATTCTACTGCTTCCTCGATGGGTATTCTGGGTATAATCAGATTGCTATAGCACCCGAAGACCAAGAGAAGACGACTTTCACATGCCCTTATGGAACTTATGCTTTTTGGAGAATGCCTTTTGGTCTCTGCAATGCTCCAGCAACTTTTCAAAGATGTATGCTGGCTATATTTTGAGACATGGTCGAGGATTTTTTAGAAATTTTCATGGATGACTTCTCGGTCTTCGAATACGATTTTGACACATGCTTGGGAAATCTCGCCAAGGTCCTAAAAGGTGTGAGGAAGCTGACTTGGTGCTCAATTGGGAAAATTCCATTTCATGGTAACAGAAGGAACGCTCTTAGGCAACAAGATTTCGAAGCAAGGGATAGAACTTGACAAGATAAAGGTCGAGGTCATTGAAAAACTACCCCTACTACAGTCAAGGGAGTAAGAAGCTTCCTAGGGCATGCTGGCTACTATCGGAGATTCATCAAGGATTTTTCGAAGATCTCAAAGCTGCTATGCAATTTGCTACAGCAAAATCAACCATTTATGTTTGACAAAGATTGCTATAGCGCATTTCAAGAACTGAAGGAGAAACTTATCTCAGCACCAGTTGCCATTCCACCTGATTAGAACGAGCCATTTGAGCTGATGTGTGATGCAAGTGACTACGCCGTCGGTGCAGCACTTGGACAACGCCGAGGTAAACTCTTTCATGTTATTTATTATGCTAATCGCACTTTGAATGATGCATAAATCAATTACACCACTACTGGAAAAGAATTGCTTGATGTAGCATTTACCTTTGATAAGTTTAGGTCATACTTGATAGGCAGTAAGGTCATAGTTCATACCGATCATTCAGCCATTAAGTACTTAGTGACTAAAAAGGATGTTAAACCTAGACTTATTAGGTGGATACTCTTGCTGCAGGAATTTGACTTAGAAGTTAGATATAGGAAAGGATGTGAAAACCAGGTAGGTGACCATTTATCTAGGCTAGAAAATGCTATCACACAAGGTAGTGAAACTGAAATTAAGGAGGAATTCCCTGATGAGAAACTGTTAGCTGCTACAACAATTCCGTGGTATGCTGATATTGTTAATTATCTTGTTAGTGATATTTTGCCTCATGATTTATCTAGGTAGTGACTCAAGAAATTCAGACACGATGCAAAATTCTACCATTGGGATGAACCCTACTTGTTCAAGCAATGTCCTAATCAAATCATAAAGAGATGTGTTCCAGCGAAGGAATACCATAGAATTTTGTATCATTGTCATTCATCACCGTGTGGAGGGCATTTTGGTGGTGCTAGAACTGCTGCAAAAGTTCTTCAAGCAGGATTCTATTGGCCTACACTTTTTAAGGACGCACACGAGTTCTACAAGACTTGTGACAGATGCTGATCAGTGCATAAAAGTTCTATATTTTACCCATTATTTATCCTTATTTTTGCTGCACCCAAGCATATTTAACTACATTTTAGGTTAACTTTTGCATCAACATCACATTTAGATAAAACTGCGCAGATGCTGCTAAATTTGGTTACTTTTGCAGGTATCTGCTGTGGCAGCATCCAGGGCAACAGTCGTGGCAGCATCCAGGGCAGCAGTCGTGACAGCATCCAGGGCAGCAGTCGTGGCAGCATCCAGGGCAACAGTCGTAGCAACATCCAGGGCAGCAGAGGAACAAAAGAGTTGGAGTGAAGAAAACTACCTCATACATCACTGTCGTGACAGATGCCGTGACAGATGTCGTGACAGTGATGCTGTGACATTGATTCCGTGACAGATGCCGTGACAGCTGTCGTGACAGAGGTGGCGACAGTGAAGAAGAAGAGATGGAAAATGCGAAGTGGAGTTCGACTGATAGATGATTTCAAGCATAAGTTTTAGAGACCACTTGCATAATTTTTGGAGCCCAGAAGCACAAGAAAGGCCTTGCCCAAAGTTTGAGGAGAAAGTCAAAGCAAGAAGATAAGGCAAACTAAAGGACGTTTATTCAGAGATTTAGTCTTTAATGAATTGTACTTTAATTCGAACTAGTATTCTTGGCCACTAAGAAAAATTGTACCCAAGGCCTATATATATGCTTGTAATTCGACCTAGAGAGAGGGGGAATCACATCCCATACCTCTCATCTAAAAACCCTAGGTCAAATTACAAGCATATATATAGGCCTTGGGTACAAGTTTTCTTAGTGGCCAAGAATACTAGTTCGAATCAAAGTACAATTCATTAAAGACTAAATCTCTGAATAAACGTCCTTTAGTTTGCCTTATCTTCCTGCTTTGACTTTCTCCTCAAACTTTGGGCAAGGCCTTTCTTTTGCTTCTGGGCTCCAAAAAATATGCAAGTGGTCTCTAAAAATTAGGCTTGAAATCCTCTATCAGTCGAACTCCACTTCGCATTTTCCATCTCTTCTTCTTCACTGTCGCCACCTCTGTCACGACAGCTATCACGACATCACTGTCACATCATCACTGTCACGACATCTGTCACGACATTGATGTATGAGGCAGTTTCCTCTGCTGCCCTGGATGTTGCCACGACTGCTGCCCTGGATGTTGTCACGACTCCTGCCCTGGATGCTGCCACTACTGCTGCCCTGGAGGCTGCCACAGCAGATACCTGCAAAAGTAACCAAATTTAACAGCATTCACGCAGTTTTATCTAAATGTGATGTTGATGCAAAACTTAACCTAAAATGTTGTTAAACATGCTTGGGTGCAGCAAAAATATGGGTAAATGATGGGTAAAATATAGAACTTTTATGCACTGATCACACCCCCAAACTCGAATCTTTCCTTGTCCTCAAGCAAATGCAACCTAACTAACATGCATGCATACATATGTATATATATATATTCTTGGCTTAAGTTAATGAACAATCCTTACCCACATCACCATCCCTATCATGTTTAGCACCTGTTCAAATATTTAAGGATCTACTTAGAGCAAAAGTATAGTTCTCGTGCATGTGTGTGCATTTATTGTGAACATACATGAATATAGACTTCCCTAGCAACTAGAATATTATACTTAGCTTGTTTAGAGTTTTCCTTCGAGACTTAATTCTTTTTTTACTAGAGCCAATATCGGGCACCTCTAATTGTTTTCCTTCTTCTTTTTTGAATTTTTCTCTTTTCTACTAGAGCCAACATTTCAGGCACCTCTAGTTAACTATTTAGAGCCGGTGATAGGCACCTCTAGATGTTTTTCTCTTGTTATTTTCCTAGAGCCAGTGATAGGCACCTCTAGGTTTCCTGAGTTTCTAGTCTCTTTCTACTCTAAGTTCTAAGTTTTCTATTCTAAGTACGCTAGAGAAAGTCTGTTATCAAGTAAGTCACAAAATGTTTCAGTTTTTTTCAGAACTATACTAAGGCTCTACATACTTCCTAAAATATTTTTAAGGGGTTGTCACGACAGAGATGGCAGCGGCAGATAATAAAAGTTCAATAAATTAAGCCATTTGTTGCATAAAAATAAGTGCGACACAATTAAAACTAAATGCAGTATTATATTAATAATTAGGAGGACTGCCTACCCCCAAACTCAAGGGTTGCATTGTCCTCAATGCATGACACAAGACATAAAAATGAAAAACAGAAAATAAAAATGACAGAAAAGTGAAACATCACAAAAAGATAATATATACAGCAGGCGGCAGAGAAAAGGAAAAAAGAAAACTTAAGTTGTGCGGCTGTCGTCGCTGCTGCTGGAGCTTTAGATGAGGTGCTGTCGGCGGGCAGTCTCCTTGAACTTTGTCGGACAAGCTGTGGGTGATGCCCTGAGAGTATGAGTGCTGCCGCGGCAGGTGTGGAGGCAGAGCTCCCTCGGGTTGCTTGTATCGTCATTGCAAGGGTTTTCTCTATTTACCTAATAACACAAACAAACTAAAAACTAATATCAAATTTCTATTTCCTAAAACAATAAAGATAAAATAAGATAAAATTAAAATACTATAAAATAAGTTAAGTTAAATTAGGAGTGCCTTGAGGGGCATCTCCTAAAGTAACTGCTCCCTGTTCTATTGATGTTTGAGGGGTCATTTCCGGTACTTCTTGAAGTCTATCCGTACCCTCCATCTGGTGATTATTCTCATGGTGGGGGCTCCTTTCTTTCTTTTCCCTTTGTAGTCCATAAAGTCCTCAATTTTTGGTAAAGTTTCCGAGGGCATGAATATATGATTAGTAAAAATTAAATTGATATTCGACCACAAACTTACCTTGTTTTCGTTGAATGTTGTTGTGGTGGAATGTAGCCCTTGCTTTCGTGTCTGCTGCTGCGACATCCATTTATTTTGACAGTCTGTTGTCAGGTTACTTTGCAGGTCAATGAGACATTGGTAAGTGCCATCACTCTCTATATCAAATTCTGTTGACCACTCGTAGATCTCCATCAGTAGAGACTTTGATGATTATGAGTCCACCGGTGTTGGTTCCTCTAATACCTGCAATGGAATTGGTGAGTTTTTGAAGAATTCAACATGTTCGTTTATTACCTACTCATATTCCATTGACGAGGCATTATCATGGGGTAGCTCTTCTAGGTGCTCGTGCGAGTGCCATGACATGGATGGATGTGTGCAATCTTGGTCGGGCATAACCGAGGTAGTGGGTTGAGAGTTTTCTTCGGATGTAGTTGCTGCCCTGACATTCTCTTGAATTTCACTCAGCGTTGTTGCGGTGTTGCTCCATTTCGGCTCCTCGATCATTGCCATGGCAAGTTGTTGCTCAGACTCATCATATGTTGGGTATTCCTTCACATGGGCATCCTCGTCATCTTGCCTCAGGATTTCAAGTTCATTTGTGGCATGAATGAGGACCGGTCTGCTCAAGAGTGCATCAATCTTGGCGATACTTTTGTCCATAGAAGCCGACACTTCTTGAGTGAGTGCCATGAAGGCTTGCAGTGTGTCTTCTAAGGATTTTGACTGCTCTTGAGGATGATGACATTGCCAGGGCATGTCGGGTTCTGCAGCAAAACTGTGATGGTAAAAAAAATTTGTGGGTTTTGATCGTACCAGCAAAAATTTTGCTACTGCGGCATCGGCATCTGTTGTCCCTGTTGCTGTTGTGGTGGCACATATTGTTCTTTTTGGTTCCATTGTTGGTTGTCTATATATTCACCGAAAAAATGGGGACAACTTTCTGATGCGTGATTACCTTTACAGTAATTACAAGAACTTTCCCACATCAACACTCGAATGGTTTTTCCTAGCATGTTGATGCTCCTTAGACATGTATTTCACTTGAGTTTTTTTATAAAAATAGAAAAATAAAAATAAAATATAAAAAGAAAAGAAAAGTGCAGAAGCTAGGGTAAGAGTGTGTTGCCAGTCCCCGGCAACGGCGCCAAAAACTTGTTGCGTGTAAAATAGTCTATCGCAATTGAGTGCAAGTGTACACGTCGCAAGTAATAAAGTGATACTAGAGTATCGGATATTGTCTCCACAGGGACTAGGCTAACCCTTTCCTTCGCTATCTGCACAAGGGGAAAACAAGAGATTTAATAGATTGATTAAGTTGTCACGAAAATAATCAAGTAGAAGAGAGAATCATGATAATAAAATAGGCAGGAATTGAATTGCTCAGTAGTGCATGTATTGCACTGTTCAAGGACTTCTATTCTGTGTCTGGCTCCTGTCACGGCAGCACCTATTTTGGCAGCGGTCTGTTGCTGTCGCGGCAGCAATAAGCAACTCAGTTTCTTCAAGTTCGGCAAGAATCGCTGGATTGACTTATCCTATCCCTAGGTCCAAGTTCTGTCGATGAACACATCTTGGATGATACCTCCCGGCGTGAATCGAAGTATGAACACCGATGTTTATGAATTCTTCCTTAGCAGCTTAACCTCGTCCTATCCCTAGGTCCGAGATAGTTCAACCATAAACTGGAGAACCCGCACTTATTCCTTTCGTATACTTAACTCTCCCGATATTAAGTAAATAGATAATCTCACAATGCTCTCCCGATACTCTTGCAAAATGTTGAAAACCAGAATAAGCAAACTTGAAGTTTTATTTCATTGAACAGAAAAATCCTAAGAACAGAAAAACCCTTACAACTACTTTACAATACCAACCCTTTGCCCTAGGGGAGGTTTAAAACATGGTGAAGAAAGAGAAACGGCTAGGGTTTTTAGATGAGTGGTATGGGATGTGATTCCCCCCTCTCTCTAGGTCGAATTACAAGCATATATATATAGGCCTTGGGTACAAGTTTTCTTAGTGGCCAAGAATACTAGTTCGAATTAATGTACAATTCATTAAAGACTAAATCTCTAAATAAATGTCCTTTAGTTTGCCTTATCTTCTTGCTTTGACTTTCTCCTCAAACTTTGGGCAAGGCCTTTCTTGTGCTTCTGGGCTCCAAAAATTATGCAAGTGGTCTCTAAAAATTAGGCTTGAAATCCTCTATCAGTCGAACTCCACTTCGCATTTTCCATCTCTTCTTCTTCACTGTCTCCACCTTTGTCACGACAGCTGTCACGGCATCTCTCATGGCATCACTGTCACAACATCACTGTCACGACATCTGTCACGACAGTGATGTATGAGGCAGTTTTCTTCACTCCAGCTCTTCTGTTCCTCTGCTGCCCTGGATGCTGTCACGACTGCTACCTTGGATGCTGCCACGACTGCTGCCCTGGATGCTGCCACAGCAGATACCTGCAAAAGTAACCAAATTTAGCAGCATCTGCGCAGTTTTATCTAAATGTGATGTTGATGCAAAACTTAACCTAAAATGCAGTTAAACATGCTTGGGTGCAGCAAAAATAAGGATAAATGATGGGTAAAATATAGAACTTTTATGCACTGATCAGATGCCAAAGAACGGGGAACATCTCCAGGAGGAATGAAATATCATTGCAAAATATTCTGGAGCTTGAAATCTTTGATGTGTGGGGAATTGACTTCATGGGTCTGTTTCCTGCATCATATGGAGATCTATATATTTTGCTTGCAGTCGACTACGTGTCAAAATGGGTGGAGTCTGTTGCCACCCCAAGGAATGACTCCAAGTCAGTCATGAAGTTTCTTCACAAGAACATTTTCACTAGGTTCGGAGAACCCTGAACCATTATCAGTGAATAAGGAACTCACTTTGACAACAAGCTTATTGTTAAAGCATTACATCGCTATTGAGTCAGGCACAAGATTGCTACAGCATATCATCCGCAGACAAACGGACAAGCTGAAGTTTCCAACTGAGAGATCAAGCAAATCTTGGAGAAGGTGGTTAATCATAAGAGAAAAAACTGGTCCCCCAAGTTGGATGAAGCACTTTGGGCATATAGGACAACCTTCAAGACACCTTTGGGCATGTCACCCTTCAAGCTTGTATTTGGCAAGTAGTGTCATTTACCCGTAGAGCTTGAGCACAAAGCTTATTGGGCAATCAAGAAACTTAACATGGATGCCCAACTTGCTAGTGAAAGGAGGTTGCTAGAGCTTAACGAGTTGGAGGAATTTAGAGCCGAAGCATATGTGAATGCTCACATCTACAAGGAGAAAACCAAGAAGTGGCATGACAAACACATTTTGCCAAGTCATTTCTTAGAAGGTCAACAAGTGCTTCTCTACAACTCCAGGCTAAAGCTTTTTCCTGGAAAGCTGAAATCGAGGTGGTCAGGGCATTCATCATACACAAGGTGTACCCTCGTGGCAGTGGATATCAAGAAGTTGCACGGCAATGAAGTCTTCAAGGTCAATCGCCAATGCCTGAAAGTGTACAGTGGAGCCCCTATCCTCAGAGACAAGTCACACTTGAATCTTCACAATCCTTGAAAATTTGCATCTCTAAACTCTATCATTTATGCTATAGCATGTCCATAAATAATGCTTTTCTTTTTAGTCTAGTTTTTTATCTTTTCTTTTAATTTTCATATCTTTTCACATGACCCTCGTACAAGGCTTTCTCTTTCCTAGTACAATGTCATGTATAGGGTAGGAGAGTGTGTCGTCTACAGGGTTGGTAGCAAAAGTGAGAAGGACATGGAGTTTGTTTTTATCCACTTTTGGACGGATGAAAGAAAAGTGGGAAAAGAAAAAGATAAGGACGTTTTATCCGAAAAGTGGGGAAGATAAATTAAAAAAGAGAGACAATGTTCATCTATTTAATGAGGAGAAACCCTAGCCACATAAACACATATTCTCTCTCCAGCCGTCAGCCATCACATTAACTCCAAAAGATTTTTCTCTCTCCCTTAAAATCGACACACATCCCCATCACCTCCCCTCTTCCATTAATTGTATAGTTTTTTCCACCTTTTTCAACCCCCTTATTTCCTTCATCATCATCAACTGCCCCTCACCTTCTACATCTTCTTCAACACTCAACATTTTTCCCTTCATCCCTTCGATTTCCTCCAAAACGCACAAAACACCCTTCACCATTTTCTTTCCATTAACATATTCACTCCCCTCAATTTTTCAACAAAAACTCCATGGGTCGTTGCAAGAACGCCCCTGAGACTTCCGACCGTCCCAAACAACAACCAGACATAGAAATTTCTAAATTTCTTGACGAGCCAGCAAAGGAGAGATGGACAAAGCTCAAGGGTAGGAATGTTCTTCCAAAACTAGGGTTCAAATACCCTCAAGACGAAGAAGATCAATTCGACCACTCTATAATGGACGTCATTGGCACACATGGATGGAAAACCTTCGCTGCTCACCCTGAGGAGATTTGTACATCACTTGTAAAGGAGTTCTATGCACACCTCACAAGTCCAACACAGTCTACAGTTCATGTGCGAGGAGAGCAGATAAATTTTACTGTCGCAGCAATCAATAAGTTCTATGGGCTAAAGCACATTGTAGACCGTCACACTTCTTTTGTGATGATAATGAACGCGCAGACACAGTGCGAGGTGCTAGAGGATATCTGTTTTCAAGGAACTGTACTGGATAATAACAAGTTAGTCGAGAGAGGACGCCTCAAACCTGAGGCAAAGGTATGGAACCACCGTCCACATCTCTAGACCTTTTCTCATTCCTTCGATAATACATGGTAGACACATTGAAATAGGAAAGATAATAGTGGATGAGGTATATGCTTGTTTGAAACGGCCCTGTAGTCCCCTTGTTTTCCCTAACCTGATTACTGCATTGTGTAAAAGAAAAGACATCTTCATAGACGATCTCGTAGATACAACTCTTTCAGGAAAGACAGGTTTGACTCCAGCCCTCGTTACGGAACTCCGAGGATTTAATGAAGACATGCCTCAGCAAACAGTGGAGGGAGGAGCTAAAAGTTTTGCTACAGCAAGAGCAGCATTGGTGGTAACAACAAAAGAACTGAGCACTGAGCTCAGCCTGATGAACAGCGGGCGTACTTCATATATGCCCAACACCGTGATAGTGACATAGCATCCTGCTTAAGCAAACTCATACTAGACCATAACATCTTATTTCCACTATTCCTTGTGGAGTTACTGCAAGCCCCCACCACTGCTACAGCAAGCACAATGTCCCCTAGTGACCCTAGCTCCATCCAACCTGCTACCAAGAAGAAGACGTCTAAAACTCCTGTTGCACAACCAGAACAAGAAACTCTGTCTGCTCCATCCACTAAAGAAGAAACCGACCCAGCAGCCTCTCCGGCCAAGAAAAGGAAACGCACCAGAAAGGCTACTAATCCTAAACTGTCACGACAAGAAAACCCACTTCCTGAGCCAGAAACATACCAAGTGATCATGAGGAAACCCCTCTGAAGGAGACCACTACAGCACAAACAACTGAGCCGACACCAACGCGGCCTGAGGATGATACAACATCCAAACAAAAAACATGAATCAAACATACTGCTGGACGTGCCATGCCCTCATCTAGTGCTCAGTCAGTATCCTTAGAGAGTGTGGACGATGTAGCAGGCCCACACAACTACTCCTCTGAGACATCGATGGACAACACCAGCAACACCACGTAGCCTCCGCATCCAGGAGGTAACTAACTTTTTTCTTTTCAATTTTTCTTTTTTTTTTCATGGCATATAGTGTAGATTAGTTTATGCAATATGAACATTGCATTTCTCAAGTTTGGGGTGTTAATGTTCATAGTAATATTTTTCTTTAGCATATGCATTATAGGATATAACAAAAATTTTACTATGGCATTATGTTTAGTCTAGAGACAGCCTATGAATGTATTTATGATGTCTGGCGACAAAATGTTTAAGGCCTGAACTATGTTAGAAAAAACACAACTAGTTGAGATCTGTAGAACTGAATTTAGGATCTAGTTGTTAAAAAAATTGTTACACAACTACTCTCTTTCTATAAGTAAGTTTGTTAGTGTAACACCCGAGTTTAGGGCCGGGAGTCAAGTGCGAGAATTGGGTTCGAGTCGTTCGTTTTAATTAAAATAGACTTTGCTTTTATTTTAAAAGGGTTTGAATTTCATTAATGGCAATTTGGTAATTTTTAAACAAAGGCAAATAAGATGAGTGAAAGAGGCTTTTTGAAAGAAAAAACATATTTCTCATCTTCTTCAATCCACCTTTTTCACGTCAAAAACCTCCCTAAACCCTTGGTTACTATTCCATCAAATCCCTCCACCATCTCAAGAGCTTTCAACAAGGTAATTATATTTTTGAGTTCTCCTCATCGTTCCTAACGTATCCATAGTTTTAGATTTCGTAAACATCACCTTTGGAGATTTTGGAGTTTTCAAAACTTTGGGAAAAAAGAAGAAACTTTAGTAGGTTTTTGTTGGATTTTCATTTTGTAAATTTTATTTATGTTGAACTCTTGCCCTTAGATGTAATAGAACTGACATGGTGGGGTTTTATCAAGAATCCCGAAATGGGTTTTGTGGGTATTTTTAAAAGGGTCAAAACTTGAGTTTTTGGGGTAGCTTTGTGAAGGAGAGTAAGGTTGATGTTATAGTAATGCTTGAAGGTTATTTTGAATGAGTTTAATGGTGTTTTGAGTGTTGGAATCAATAGTTTTCTGCTGGATTGTTGGAGAGTACGAAATGAGGATTCTTGGGTTGATTTATGGTTTGAAATTGTGGGGAATTGGCTTGTGGTTGTAGTTTGGGCTATGACATTGTTTGTGAATGTTTTGGTTGAGTAATGTGTTGTTTTTTATTGGTTAGAATCAAGGGAAACCGTTGGAGAAGCATCGGGTTCGATTCTGGAAGGTGTGGAGGCCTGATTCGCCCTTTCTCAGTTTTCTTAAGGATGTTCGGTGAGTGGATTACTTTAAATGGTTTTAAATTGGTTCAAGTGTGTGGTTTTGGTTTTGGATTGTGCTTGGTAGGCCAATCTAAGGTAGAGATTAAGTTGGTAGTTTAATCTCTTGTGTGTTTTATGGGATTTGCTTTATGTGCATAATGTGGACTTGTGAAGCCTGTGTTGTTTATGCGTGTTGATTTATATATTGATGTATGTGGTGGTTTTTATGTTGAGATACATGATGGTAATATCATGGTTTGACTTTTTAGTATGATTTGCACTAGTTAATTACCAGGTATAAATATCGATCATTAGGATGAGTGTGCACACAGTTGAGTCAAATTCGCGCGTGGCCTTGGTGACATATAGTCATCAAGGAGGCACACGGTGAACTAATATTCCACCGTAAAATGTTATTACGTGATGATGAGTGGAATCCCATCCGTAAGGGCATGTGATCATGAGTGTAATCCCATCCATGCAAGGACCGGTGATGAGTGTAATCCCACCGAAGGTAATGATATTGTCGAGTACGTTGGGGGTGAGAATCCCAACGTATGTTATCTGCATATCTAAGTAAGCTAATAGTTGCCAACATACTTGTTCATGTGTGGTGGATGTGTTAAGATAATTCTTATATCTTGTTTAGCATAACATGAGGTAAGATCCCATGTTCATGCATTCTTGTGATGTTTAGCTATGTTGTTGTGTTGGTGCATATGTATGCTTGTAAAATGTCTTAAGGATGAAATGCTTGACCTTGCATTGTCGTTGTTTTTTTAGAGCTCCCTCAGTAAGCTTCTAGCTTACGCTCTCGTTTTCGACAATGCAGATCACTAGTGTAGAGTTAGCAAGGAGCAAGGAATAAGGGCATCCAAGCTTGTAGTGGTTGCTCAAGTATGGTTTAGTAAATAATGTAGTAGTTTAGCAATGGGGATGTTACGAGTTTTGTAGGAGCGTTGATAGACTCCTTATGTTGGTTTTAAATGCTGAAGTATGTTTATGTTTTTATGATATGGATTGAAAGCTATGTTGTTGAGGTGGTTGTGTGTTGTTCTAAAAGCATGTAAGCTTGCCTCATGAATGCTTAAGTGTTTTCTTTAAAAGTATGTATCTTTTGGCTAAATAGACCCTTTATGTATGCTTGTATGCAAGTTTCTCCTATGTATGCTTATCTTGGTGTTTGATGCTCTGTTGATTGTATAAATCGTTCCGTATGCTTATTCATGGTTACATAGTACTGTATGAGAGTTGGCATGTTGTTATTCGAGTCGTTAAATGCAACTAGAGTTAAGTTCTTGTGTGCTTTGCTGCCAAATTGAAGCTTGCAGTGCAGGGCGTACAGGTACGCCCAGGGGCTGTACCAATACGGTCCTTACTTTTGGGGCTCATTTAAGGTAGAGCGTATCGGTACACAGGGGCGTATCGATACACCAAAAACTCTCTGGAAATCTGAGAAATATACGAGATTTAGGGCGTATCGGTTCGAGTCCTAGGTGTATCGGTACGGTCTTCGTAGTTTGACCGTGAGAAGCTGACCATTGAGGGCGTATCAATACAATCTTCTTGTGTATCGATACGGTCTCCCTTGGTTGACTTGGGGGTGTTGACCAAGTCCAGGCGTATCGATATTGTCCTATAGAGTATCGATACAGCCTGATGTAAAGGCTAAAATGGGTTGTTTAATTGCTTGTTTTGTATGTTTGGTATCCGCATGTCCTTCCTACTGCGTGTCCTAACACATAGGGTGCATTGAAGCATTTAGACAAGATAACTTTTAAAAGAAATTTTCTAGGGTTGCTAATCGAGGTGAGGTCTTAACGGGTTTTGCTTCCGTTTTCCCTGTGTAACGTACTCGGACTGGTAAGTCGTCCAAACTGGGACGAGGGGGTTACATTTGTTGGTATCAGATACTGAGGTTTCCGAGACCTCGGGTAGGTAAGTGATGTAAGTTCAAAGTGTTATATTGTTGCTATGTCTTGGTGAATGTTTTGCCATGTATGCTTGTTGTTTGATTGTTCGCATGGTGTGTGGAAGCATGATTGTTGTGTTGAGGCATAGTGTCGAGTTCCCATTGCTACTATTACTTATTTGAAAAGATTTTATAAAGGAATATACTTGAGCACGATTGGACCCTTGCCTTTGCTAACTTAATCCTTATGTGATTGTTTGTTGTAGTTGTTATCTTGCTAGCTATGAGATGAGACCTAGAGGGAGGCCTAGGATGGTTCATCCGGAACGACGGGCAGCAACTCCGAGAGTTGAGTCGGTAATTGAGGCACATGCTCCTTCACCTCCTCCTTCTCCTCCTCGTCAAGAGGGAGGTGAGGCGAGAGCTGAGGGCGTAGGACCTCAAGTTGGCCAAGGAACGGCCGTTATAGATTTGGCTCCTCTAGTTCAAGTGATAGCCGGGGCTTTTCAGGCAGCAGTGGTTGGGGGTCAGGAAGTGGCACAACATTAGGGTGAGGGCACCAGTTTGCCACTTGTGAGACTTCGCATTTTGGGAGGCGAAGAGTTCCAAGGGTTGACACCCGGGAGATCCAAGACTTGGTTTGACAAGATTGTCCGCATTTTGTCACAGATGGGTTGTACTGGAGCACGCAGGCTTGGGTGCGTTGTTTCGTTGCGTCAGGGTGATGCCTACACTTGGTGGGTCACCATTACTACGGGCATGCCAGATGCTGAGATCACATGGGAGTTCTTTGAGTCAGCTTTTCGCAAGAAGTATCTGGGTCCCCGTTATCTTGATGAGAAGAAGAGAGAGTTCATGGCTTTGCTTCAGGGTAACTTGACCGTGACCGAGTATGAGATACGATTTGTCATATTGAGTCAGTATGCATCTGAGCTAGTTCCTACTGAGAGGGAACGTTGCGATCGTTTCCGTTACGGGTTGAGCGAGGAGATAAAGAGGTACAGCTTGGCTACGGACTACACGGGCTTTGATGTCTTAGTCGCTACGGCCAAGGACATAGAGCACAGTTTGGGTTTGACCAAACTTTCTAGTGGTTCTAGTTCCAGAAAGAGGTCTGGCGACTTTGATAGAAGTGATGCCAAGAGGCATCGGGACAATAGGCATCACTTTGACCATAGGCGTGGTGGTGGTAACCACGGTAGGGGCCATCCGGGTCAGAGAGCTGGTGGGCATCTGCCCGAGTGTGCTCGATGCGGGAGGCATCACACCAGTGAGTGTTGGGTGAACTTTCACTCGTGTTGGAACTGTAGAGATAGAGATCACATTAGGCGTGATTGTCCACATCAGGCTGGGTATGCACCAGTTTAGGTTCAGGCTCCTACTAGAGCCGTTGATTATGAGAGAGGCCGTGGGTGCGGTCGAGGTAACTTCCAACCGAGAAATGGTGGCCAAATGAACATAGCGCATGTAGTTGTGGTTTAGCCAGAGAGCGGAGGTCAGGCTAGAGTTTATGCTCATCGTAAGGGGCAGAACGACACAGATGTGATTGCAGGTAACTTCTCGATACAGTCTTCGAGTTTACTTTCTTTGATTGACTCCGGGTCTACGCATTCTTATATTTTGAGTGAGCATGCAAAGTTGTTGAATTTACCTTGTGAGGTACTAGAGGTAGGTGTCAGTGTTACTAGTTCTTTCGGGGATACAGTAGTGGTTAGGAAGATGTACAGAAGGTGTCCATTAATGCTTTAGAGGCATGTATTTCTAGTGGATATGATGGAGTTTCCGTTTTATGGCTTTGATTTAATTCTGGGTATGGACTGGCTTATAGAACATAGAGCTAGGATAGATTTTGAGACTAAGAGGGTTTTCTTGAAGCTTGTGGATGATTATGAGATTGTGGTAGTAGGTGAGAACGTGAAGTTCTTATCGAATGTTGTTTCATCTTTAGAGGCTCAGAGGTTGGTTGAGTTTGGTTGTGAGGCGTACTTGTCCTACGTGATGAATCCGAACATGAGTGAAGTTAGACCTCAAGATATCAGAACAATGTGTGATTTTCCGAGTGTGTTTTCGGAAGAATTGTCGGGTTTACCGCCTGATAGAGAGGTAGAGTTTGCTATAGAGACTTATTTAGATTCATCCCTTGTTTCGATTGCTCCGTACCGTATGGCACCGAAAGAACTGAAAGAGTTGAAGACTCAGTTGCAAGAGTTTTCAGATAAAGAATTTATCCGTCCGAGTTCTTCGCCTTGGGGCACTCCGGTTTTATTTGTGAAGAAGAAAGACGGTAGTATGAGAATGTGCATCGATTATAGACAGTTGAATCAGTTGACAGTGAAGAACAAGTATCCCTTACCACGTATAGATGACTTGTTTGATCAGTTGAGAGGGGCGTCCGTGTTTTCGAAGATAGACTTGAGATCCGATTACTACCAGTTGAAGGTAAAAGAAGTTGATGTACCGAACACAACATTTAGGACTAGATATGGTTAGTATGAGTTCTTAGTTATTCCGTTTGAGTTGACAAATGCACCGGCTGCTTTCATGGATATGAAGAACAGAGTTTTCCATAAGTACTTAGACCAGTTTTTGGTTTTTTCATAGATGACATTTTGGTGCATTCGCGTACCGAGGAAGATCATGACCGACATTTGAGGATGGTTCTACAGACCTTGCTAGACAACCAGTTGTATGCAAAGTTGAGTAAATGTGAGTTCTGGATCCGAGAAGTAGTCTTCCTAGGACATGTAGTGTCAGCCGATGGGATTAGAGTTGATCCGAAGAAGATAGAAGCCATTGTTGAGTGGAAGCAACTGAAGTCTGTGACCGAGATTCGTAGTTTTCAAGGCTTAGCTGGTTACTATAGGAGGTTTGTGCAAGGTTTCTCGAAGATAGCCGCTCCTTTGACAAAGTTACTCCAGAAGAATGTTCAGTTTGAGTGGTCAGATATGAGACATCAATCCTTTGAGAAATTGAAAGAAGCTTTGACCAATGCACCAGTTTTGATTCAGCCAGAGTCGGGGAAAGAGTATTTAGTCTACAATGATGCTTTTTTATATAGGGTTAGGTTGTGTTCTCATGCAAGACAGAAGAGTGGTGGCTTATGCCTCGTGACAGTTGAAGGCTCACGAGCGTAACTATCAGACGCACGATATAGAGCTAGCTGCAGTTGTGTTTGCCTTGAAGATTTGGAGACATTATTTGTACGGTGAGAAATGCACAGTTTATACGGATCACAAGAGTCTGAAGTATATAATGACACAACGAGAGTTGAACCTTAGACAACGTAGGTGGCTAGAGTTGCTTAAGGACTATGAACTTACAATTGAGTACCATCCGGGTAAAGCCAATGTAGTGGCAGATGCTTTGAGTAGGAAGGTAGCCGTTGAGTTGAGAGTCATGTTTGCTAGTTTGAGTTTGTCTGGTGATGGTGGTTTAGTGGCCGAGCTTCAGGATAGACGTTCTTTAGGCCAGCTGATTAGAGAGAAACAACTCTTAGATAGATCTTTTGCACCTCACGTGCAAGACATAGCCGAGGGTAGACCATCAGACTACGGTTTCAGTGTTGATATGGTCTTGTGTTTCAGAGATAGAATAGTTGTGTCGGATGACAATGATTTGAGACGTACGATCTTGACCGAAGCACACAGTAGCTCGTTTGCTATGCACCTCGGTAGTACGAAGATGTACTGTGATTTTAAGAATAAGTACATTTGGGTTGGTTTGAAGAAAGACGTGGCCGATTATGTGTGTAAGTGTATGGTGTGTCAGAGAGTTAAGGCAGAACATCAGGTTCCTTCAGGGTTGTTGCAACTGTTGAGAATTCCGGAATGGAAGTGGGAAAATATCACCATGGATTTCATTTCAGGTTTGCCTTTGACTCCTACGAAGAAGAACTCAGATTGGATTATAGTTGACCATTTCACGAAGTGTGCTCACTTTTTAGCTGTTAAAACGACTTACTCCTTAGATAGATTGACCGATTTGTACATCGGTGAGATCGTAAGACTGCATGGTGTGCTGAATTTGATTGTGTCTGACAAAGATCCGAGATTCACAGCCATATTTTGGGAGTGTTTTGTAACGCCCCGGTTTTGGGCTCAGAAGTTTTGGGCGTTGACCGGTTCGGTCAAAGTGCTGATTGAATATATAAGAGTGAATTTAGGAAAGCCTAGTTCGGGTTGCATTAAAAATATGGAAAAATATTCTAAAATCATCTTTTAATATATAAAAGTGAACTGTGAAATCAATTTTGGAAAATGAGGTTTGGAAGGGTGACATTTTGGGTTAGTGACCAAAATGTAATTTTTGAAAACTGCGTGACTGTTTTAAAAAGGATTGAAACTTTGAATCTTTAAGGAGCTATTTACCCAATGGGAGTTTCTCCAGATTTTCTAAATATATTGAATGATTAATTAAATGTTTTTAAACTAAAGAAAAGTGGAGGGAAGATATTTTCCTAATTCTAACTAACTTTTCTCTCAACCATTTTCTCTCATCTTTTCTCTCAAACCAAACACATTCTCTCCAGATTTCCTCCTCTGATTTTGTCACTCAAATCACTCATTTCAACTCTCATTTGATTCCTAATCATCTCGTCAACAAAACCTCTCAATTTGTAAGTTGTTTCATCAAGCTTTTTGGCTCCAAAAAGGAGAAACTCAAGTTTGGAGGTAAGAACGTCTCTCTCCTCTAAACTATCAGTTCTTTACTGAAATTCCCAAGTTCTCAATCCTTGATTTGTGTTTTGTTAAAGGCTTTTCAATTGAAATCTTGATTTTGGCTTAAAATGCAAGATTTGGCGATTTTGGTGAAATTTTCGTGTGATCTGTTTGGGCAGTGTTTTGAAGTGTCAAAATGATGTTAAATGAATGCTAAATTGATTAGAAGTTGAGGTTTAATTAATGCAATCTCGGATAGGTTGAATTTCCTAAGTTTTGCTTGAGTTTTGGTTGTTTTTGGAGTGTTTTTGGTGATCTGTTATACTTGGAAGTATAAGGACGTGTTTGTGATCATTTTGGATGTTAATTGATGTTTAAAAATGGTTAGAAGTGATGGATCTTGGCTGGGTTAAGTTTTGGAAATGTTTGGAGGTGTTTTCGGTTGTGTTTGGTAGCCGAATTGTTGGTTGTGTGGTGAGCAGCGAGTTTGGTTGTGTGGCTG
Source organism: Hibiscus trionum (assembly GCA_030270665.1). Classification (NCBI taxonomy): domain Eukaryota; kingdom Viridiplantae; phylum Streptophyta; class Magnoliopsida; order Malvales; family Malvaceae; genus Hibiscus; species Hibiscus trionum. The sequence continues at coordinate 19,229,231 of BSYR01000010.1, forward strand.
CTGTTCTTAATGCATAATGATGCATTAATGTGCTGTTTTTGTGTGCTTGAAACAGGGGAGTTTGATCCGTGAGCTTTAGAGGTGTTGCGGAAGGTTTCGGATGCTTGGAAGGCTTGGTGGCTAGTCTTGTTTTGTGTATGGGTGAGTGAAGTTGGGTTTTCAGCTTTTAAACCAAGGTTTGAAGGTTTTTGGGAGCTTAGTGTAAGTCTAAACAACTTTGCTAAGCTCAAGAGTAAGTAAATGGTTTTTCGCTCTTGAATTATGATTGTGAAATTGGCTATTAAGCAATTGTGGTTGATGATTGGAATACATGTGTTTTGCATGGTTTAAATCTGTTTTGAAAGCATATTTTAGCATGGTTTAATGCTGGTTTTGAAAGCCATATGTGAAGGATGCTCAAGGTAAAAGATCCTTGGTTTTATACATTGGAAATGTGGATTTGATGCATGGTGTTGCATGTTGTTCAATGGCTTTGTTTAATGCTTTAAAACAGTGAATTAATGTTGGTAAATGATGGTTTTGCATATTGGTTATGCATGTGAAACATTGGACTAATGTGGTAAGGTGGTTATATTGGCAAGTGGTGTAAGTGGTTCTTGGTTCTTTGATCGGATATAGTTAGCCGGCTATAGGATTGGGTGCACCGTGAATTAAGTCGCCTTGGAGGTGGAGTGGTCAAGAGTGGACCGGTAAACTCCCTTCAAGTATCCTAACGAGATGGTTGAGGTCATAATGGAGGTGTTGCCCATTCGAGGACCTTGGTTGAGCAAAGGTTATATGGTGTTTAAAAGTCCATATGTGAGAACCTTGTGCTTGTTGAGATCACAATGGCGGTGTTAAGTCCATGTGTGGATCTTGTGTAGGGTGTCCCGGATCTCGTTAGTGATGTTATACAACTACCAATCGGTGAATGCAAAGGTTGTATGGTGTTTAAAAGTCCATACATGGGAACCTTGTGCATGTCAAGGTTGTATGGTGTTTAAAAGTCCATACATGGGAACCTTGGGTAAAACTTGAGGTTGTATGGTGTTTAAAAGTCCATACATGGGAACCTCGGGAAAGCTAAGGTTGTATGGTGTTTAAAAGTCCATACATGGGAACCTTAGGATGTTGAGGTCAAATGGTGTTTAAAAGTCCATTTGGGAGACCTTGGATTGGTAGGGTGTATGGAGCGTAGGGACAATGCTCGGAATCCGCGTATCCGATTGGGTGTTGAGTTGAAAAGTGAATGTGGTTGATCACTTGAAGGCCAATATGATGTTCTTGATTGTGATGAAGCATGAGATGCTTGAAATGATGCATAATTGCATGTGAAGCATGAGATGCTTGAATTGATGCATAATTGCATGTGAAGCATGAGATGCTTGAAAAGATGCATGGTTGCATGGAAAGTGCATAATGCTTGTGAATGCATGGTTACTTGTTAGGTTGAACAAGTGTTGATTATCATTTGGAGAATGATGCATGTGAGCATGAAATATCTTTAGTGCATTGGAGTCTTGTTAAGACTTGTTTTGAAAGGCATGTGATGATGATGTTGTGGTTCATATATGTTGCCCTTGGTGTAATGCATGTGTTGGTTGGTTAGTGAAATGGTTTTAAAAGATTCTTGCTTGAATTGGCTTTCAAGTTTAAGAAAGGTATGTTGTGAAATGGGAGTGTTTTCCAAGGTTTTGTTTTAGCTTGCATATGGTGTTTATGCATGGTTTGGCTAAATGGTTGATTTTGCAAGTTATGCTTTGAAAAGGGTTTTCTTAGTTTGCTAAACTAAGGGTTGGTTTCCATGTATGTGCGATGCATGGTTTTGAGCTTGTTGTTGAAAAGGAGTTTTCAAACATGGCTTTGGTAAACAAATCGAGTTTGTTTTAAAAGTGATTTATGGCTCGCTGCATTGATGGTGTTTTGGTTTTGAGCATTCCTTACTAAGCATTATGTGCTTACACTCCTTTTTGTCCATCAATGCAGATTCTTGAAGTTTGGACAGCGAGGAGCAAGGGATTCAAGAAGGACTCCACTTGAGATGTATGTCTCGGTTAATAGCTATAGTTAATAAAGGCAATGGGGTAGAATCTCTTGGGTTGATGTATGTGTTGGTTTATGTTCGGACAAGTATGGTTTTGTGTTGTTGATGTTGTTGAAACATGGTTTGGCTTATGAGTTTGAATTGGAAGTATGTTGTTTAAATGGTTGCTTGTGTTGGAAGCTTAGCCTTGAAATTGGGGCTTTTCATATATGTTGTGATTTTGTTGAATTGTTGATGCAAGTATGCCTCTTTTATGTTAAATTGCATGTTGGCAAAGTTTGGTGGCTTTTGGAGCATGATTGGATGTTTAATTGCATGTTTAAATAGGCAAAATTCTGCATTTTGTGCAGGGTGTTTCGGAACAGGGTGAACCGTTTCGGAACAAGTGCCTCGAAGCAGCCCAGGCGTCCAAAACGGGTGACACCGTTCCGAAATGGAAAGGCTTCTGCCCGACCCCCGTTTCGGTACCCGTTTTGGAACGGCCCCGCGTTTCGAAACGGGCTATCTCCCGTTTCGGAACGGTTGACCGTTGGGGGCTGTCTGTGGCAGTTATGTGTTTTAAAATGTTTGCATTTTGGTCCTGAATCTTGTATGTGCAATTGTATGAGTTTGAGATGTCCGTTTGAGCTGAAATTTGGCCGAGATGCATGAAACATGATTAATTTTAAGTTGGTAACTTAAAATCTGGTTAAGGCCTCAAAGTTTTCAGAATTTACAATTTGGTCCCTAAAGTTGTGTTTTGTGCAATTGGGTCCCTGAATGATCTCTGATGGTTGTGATCTTTGAGTATGATGTTTGTGTGATCACATCTAGGGTTAATGATCATCTAGACAAGATTAAAAAGAAAAAAAAGGGTCGTTAATCAAGGTTGACTTTCGGGTTGACTTTGGTTTTCCCCGTGTAATCTTCGTAGTTCGGGTCAACCGTCTAGGCCAGGCTACAGGGGTTACATGTTTGCACACAGCTTGGGTACCCGATTGAATTTCAGCACGTCGTATCATCCTCAGTCAGATGGTCAGTCAGAGAGGGTTATACATATTTTAGAGGACATGTTGCGTTGTTGCATCATTGATTTTCAGGGTACTTGGGAGAAACACTTGCCTCTAGTCGAGTTCGCATATAATAATAGTTTTCAGTCGAGCATTCAGATGGCTCCGTATGAGCAATTGTATGGTAGAAAATGTAGAACTCCGATTTGTGGGGCCAAAGCAGGTCAGAAGTTGTTACCGATGTCGGATTTGCTTAAGGGGACTACCGATAAAGTGAAGTTGATTTGTGATCATTTGAAGGTAGCTTCGGATGGGCAGAAGTATTACGCCAACTTGAAGAGGAAAGAAGTTGAGTATTTCGTAGGAGATAGAGTGTTCTTGAAAGTCTCTCCGTGGAAGAAGGTAAGTTACGGTTGCCATCCGAGTTAGAGAAGATTCACAATGTATTCCATGTTTCGATGCTTCGCAAGTATAGATCAGATCCGTCGCACGCGATGCATGTGGAAGAGATTGAATTGAATCCGGATTTGACGTATGATGAGGAACTAGTTGAGATCTTAGCTTCAGACAACAAAGTGTTGCGTGGTAGATCGATTGAGTTGGTCAAAGTGAGGTGGCAACGTCGAGGAGTGGACGAGGCCACATGGGAGAGAAAGGAGGATATGAAAATGCAGTTTACTTATCTCTTTCAGTTAGGTAATTTGAAGGATGAAATTCCTTATGTGGGGGAGAGTTGTAACACCCGGGTTTAGGGGTCGGGAGTCAAGTGCGAGAATCCGGTTCGATTCGTTCATTTTAATTAAAATAGACTTTGGTTTTATTTTAAAAGGGTTTGAATTTCATTAATGGCAATTTGGTAATTTTAAAACAAAGGCAAATAAGATGAGTGAAAGAGGTTTTTTGAGAAAAAAAATCTTTCTTATCTTATTCAATCCACCATTTTCACGTCAAAAACCTCCCCAAACCCTTGGTTACTATTCCATCAAATCCCTCCACCATCTCAAGTGCTTTCAACAAGGTGATTATATTTTTGAGTTCTCCTCATCATTCCTAACGTATCTATAGTTTTAGTTTTCGTAAACATCACCTTTGGAGACTTTGGAGTTTTCAAAATTTTGGGAAAAGGAAGAAACTTTAGTAGGTTTTTGTTGGATTTTCACTTTGTAAATTTTATTTATGTTGAACTCTTGCCCTTAGATGTAATATAACTGAAAATGGTGGGGGTTTATCAAGAATCCCGAAATGGGTTTTGTGGATATTTTTAAAAGGGTCAAAACTTGAGTTTTTGGGGTAGCTTTGTGAAGGAGAGTAGGGCTGGAGTTATAGTAATGCTTGAAGGTTGTTTTGAAGGAGTTTAATGGTATTTTGAGTGTTGGAATCAATAGTTTTTTGCTGGGTTGTTGAGGAGTACGAAAATGAGGATTCTTGGGTTGGTTTATGGTTTGAAATTGTAGGGAATTGGCTTGTGGTTGTGGTTTGGGTTGTGACAGTGTTTGTGAATGTTTCGGTTAAATAATGTGTTGTTTTTGATTGGTTAGAGTTAAGGGAAACTGTTGGAGAAGCTTCGGGTTCGATTCCAGAAAGTGTGGAGGCTTGATTCGGCTTTTCTCAGTTTGCTTAAGGAAGTTCGGTCAGTGGATTACTTTAAATGGTTTTAAATTTGTTCAAATGTGTGGTTGTGGTGTTGGATTGTGCTTGGTAGGCCAATCCAAGGTAGAGATTAAGTTGGTAGTTTAATCTCTTGTGTGTTTTACGGGTTTTCCTTAATGTGCATAATGTGGACTTGTGAAGCATGTGTTGTTTATGCATGTTGATTTACATATTGATGTAAGTGGTGGTTGTTATTTTGAGATGCATGATGGTAATATCATGGTTTGACTTGTTAGTATGATTGGCACTAGTTAATTACCGGGTATAAATGATCGATCATTAGGATGAGTGTGCACACAGTTGAGTTAAATTCGTGCGTGGCCTTAGTGACATATAGTCATCAAGGAGGTATACGGTTAAGTAATATTCCACCGCAAAATGTTATTACGTGATGATGAGTGGAATCCCATCTGTAATGGCATGTGATGATGAGTGTAATCTCATCCATGCAAGGACTGGGGATGAGTGTAATCCCATCGAAGGTAATGTTATTGTCGAGTACGTTGGGGGTGAGAATCCCAACGGATGTTATCTGCATATCGGAGTAAGCTAATAGTTGCCAACATACTTGTTCATGTGTGGTGGATGTGTTAAGATAATTCTTATATCTTGTTTAGCATAACATGAGGTAAGATCCCATGTTCATACATTCTTGTGTTGTTTAGCTATGATGTTATGTTGGTGCATATGTTTGCTTGTAGAATGTCTTAAGGATGAAATGCTTGAACCTTGCATTGTAGTTGTTTTGTTTTAGAGCTCCTTCACTAAGCTTCTAGCTTACGCTCTCATTTTCGACAATGCAGATCACTAGTGTGGAGTTAGCAAGGAGCCAGGAATAAGGGCATCCAAGCTTGTAGTGGTTTCTCAAGTATGGTTTAGTAAATAATGTAGTAGTTTAGCAATGGAGATGCTACGTGTTTTGTAGGAGTGTTGATAGACTCCTTATGTTGGTTTTAAATGGTGAAGTATGTTTATGTTTTTATGATATGGATTTAAAACCATGTTGTTGAGGTGGTCGTGTGTTGTTCTAAATGCGTGTAACCTTGCCTCATGAAAGCTTAAGTGTTTGCTTTAAAAGTATGTATATTTGGCTAAATAGACCCTTTATGTATGCTTGAATGCAAGTTTCTTCTATGTATGCTTATCTTGGTGTTTGATGCTCTGTTGATTGTAAAAATCGTTCCGTATGCTTATTCATGGTTGCCTAGTGTTGTATGAGAGTTTGCATGTTGTTAGTCGAGTCGTTAAATGCATCTAGAGTTAAGTCCTTGGGTGCTTTGCTGCCAAATTGAAGCTTATTGTGCAGGGCGTATTGGTACACCCAAGGGCTGCATCGATACGGTCCTTGCATTTGGGGCTCATTTTAGGCAGAGCGTATCGGTACACGGGGGCGTATTGATACGCCAAAATCTCTCTAGAAATCTTAGAAATTGACGAGATTTAGGGCGTATCGGTACGAGTCCTAGGTGTATCGGTACGGTCTTTGTAGTTTGACCTTGAGAAGCTGAGCTTCGAGGGCGTATCGATACAGTCTCCCTGGGTTGACTTGGGGGTCTTGACCAAGTCCAGGCGTATCGATACTGTCTTATAGAGTATCGATACGGCATGTTATAAAGGCTAAAATGGGTTGTGTAATTACTTGTTTTGTACGTTTTGTATCCGCATGTCTTTCCCGCTGCGTGTCCTAACACGTAGGGTGTATTGAAGCATTTAGACAAGATAACTTTTAAAAGAAATTTTCTAGGGTTGCTAATCGAGGTGAGGCCTTAACGGGTTTTGCTTCGGTTTTCCCCGTGTAACCTACTCGGACTGGTCAGTCGTCCAGACCGGGACGAGGGGGTTACAGTTAGAATTTTTTTTTCATGAAGAACCCTAGTAAACTCTTATATGTAAACTCTAGAGAACTTAAAAGAAAAACTAGACGACCCTGTGCTAAAACAAACGAATAAATGCTAAGGCATATCTGTAGAAGGACACTCCGCTTTGCTATAGCAGTGTTAAGAAGATATATAAAGCTTTGCTATAACATATGAGTGAATGAAAGTTGTCACGGGACGACTCTGCCTACTAGCTCGTGGGTAGGAGGTTTGTTCCTTGCTCATCTAGAGTTAAGGACGGCATGTGTGGTGAACTGACACCCTTCGTAGCAGAAAACCTATATCTTTGGGAGTCTAAAAATTGGAAAAGAACTAGAGAACATAGTTAGGGTATAACTATGGAGCTTCCTTAAAAATTTGTCTCACCAGCTTAAGTATAGGAGGAAGGTAGCCACGCACACAGCTTAGTCCTAAGGAATGTTCTTAAGGATCTCACGTCTGGTTGTATATATTTATTTATTTGCCTAAGTTCTTTTTGAGGACTGAAATATTGCCATAGCAATCATCTAGGTTAAATCTTTGCCATAGTAGTTCTTTTGTTCGGTTCTATTCATTGCTTGAGGACAAGCAATAGCTTAAGTTTGAGGGTGTGATAACTGAATAAATATGCTTTTTTCATACCTTTTTGCTTTAGCATTTGCCTATTCTTGAGTTCATACCATAGCATTTAGACTGCATTTAGGTTGCATTTTCTTCTTCTGGGTGCATCTTTATCTTTTCTATTTATTGGTCCATATTGAGGGGTACTGCTCGGAAGGTTGGTTTTGGTTGTGGTGGTGCGCAAAAAAGGAGTCAAGAGAGAAATCCGGTGCTGGGAATTGCTATAGCATGATGGAAGTGGATATTGGCCAGCACGTGAGATACACGTGAGCTGCATAAGCACGTGAACATGCAGAAAAGGACGATCTAACATGTGCAGCAACCGGTACCCACGTGCAGACTGTCCTCCTTGTCCCCTCGTGGCAGACCTTGTCGGTGGATATTCCTTGGGATTATCAAGGCATCTTTAGGGCACCAAACCCTAGAAGCCTCCACTATATAAAGGGGAGAAAAGCTTGGAGAAAAGGGTGTTGTGGAGTGTGTTGCAAAAAAAAAGCGGAAGAGAGAGAAAAGGAGAGGGAAGTTTTCACCTTCATCTTCTCCAGCTTGGTGTCTTCCATCGTTGAAGCTCCAAGGAGTGGCCTCACCAGCCTCGAGAGAGACGGTGAGCCTAAGACAGTCGGGCAGTCCATGGCGGAAAGGGAGTTCACCTTTCTTTCTATCGCTATAACAACTTCTTTTCATATCTTTATATTTGGTGATGTTATCGCAATGACACGTTGGATGATATTGCCCAGCCACGAACTGTTTTAGGTGGCTTTGGTTTGAAGGATGATTTTATTTTGAGTCCTTTTTAATGCATGCTATAGCTTTTTCAGTGTTTATCATGATTCTATGCTTTGCTTATGCATTTCTCATTTCCTTAAAGTTGTAAGAGCTTAGGGTCGTAAGTGCTTTGAGAGATAGGCCCTACCTTAAGCGCCTTCGAGAGTTGGCCGTTCTTTAAGTGTGTGTTGGGGTTAGTAATCGAGAGAGCTAGCCTTAGAACACTCATAAGCAATGGAGTGACTGTTGAAAGGTAGACTCTAACCTACCTTTGAGATTAGTGATAGGTTTCAAGGGCTCAAAAGGATAGTTCGTGAAGGGTAGGGGAGTGTTAAGAGTTTACGCCGAGAGTTATGGCTGTAGCATTTCTGACTCCCGGTTTCCTGGCTAGAGATAGTTTAGGAGAACTCTTAGTAAATCCCGCCTAGCATAGAAGATAGCTGAAGAGCCTTAGTATCGTTAAGAAGCTTGAGTTAGGTTGTCCATCATTCCCAGCCAGTCATTACGTAGTGAGTTTCGCATACAAAAGGGGACATGTTTATCATATTGTTATCTCATCTTTCTCTGCACTGTTTTGCTTCAGCATTATTTTACACCATCTCTTTTAGTATAGCACTGTCATCTGCAAAAAAGTTCAATCTTTATTGTTACAGCAACCGTGAATACCTCCAATCCTTGTGGAGACGATACTCACTCATCACTTTATTACAAATTCGACGTGTATACTTGCACCATTTGTGTATCATTTATAGTACTGAAAGATCACGCAACACCCTCTTTGGCGGCTGCCATCTCGTCGTTTGGATCTGAAGGAACGTTGAAGTTGGCACATAAGCATGTGATGAGAGATATGAAGTACAGCCGACCCTTTGATTTTTGGAAGCAATTTTGGATCTCCTTGCAGATTATTTCGCCAACATTGATTGGTCTGTTCACCGTGACGGAGTGAATGAGAGCAAGAAGCGACTGGTCCACAGTGGAATTATGGGAGGTGGGCAGCAGATGTCGTTTGATGAATGTGTTCCACAACACTGGCTCGGGAAGTAGTCGGCAGCGTTAGACTAAGTCGCCTTGTTTTCCTGCCAACCAAGGTGTATTGGGTTTGCACAGCTGGGCCTTCGTTCTGTCATAGTCAGCAGCCGTCAGTGACTGCCTCCATTCTTCATGTGGGTTGTCGTTCATCTCTAATCCATAGAAGTTGTTGATGACGACAACGTTTAACTTGAGAGGCTCCCCACGCACAAACACGAACGAAACTTCTGGGCGGGGTGGTGGGCATAAAATTCTCTGACCATCGTGATGTTTGCCACCTCCGGCTGTCGTGCGAAAATCTCCCAACCCTTGCTATGGATTTTCTCCCATATGGGTTGTTTGGCGAAATGGGTTCTGTATCTCTTTGCATCATCATTAGAGAAGAACCTCTGGAATGTGGGTTTGGATTGTGATGATGATGTCGTGTGTGAGACGGGTTTTGTTGTAATCTGAAACTGAAAAAGAAGATTATAAGAAAGAGAGAATTGGATTCAAGAATAGTTTAACAAGGAGATGAAAGTGAAGTAAATGAATGGGACAAATGGGGTTTATATAGATGGTGCCGAGAAATGCTATGGGCGGCATTAAATGTCCAACGGGCATATTGCTTCGTGCACATTACAGGTTTTCTGCATGTTACTTCTGTATCCGTTGGCAACTAGCCGTTACGCGATTTCTACGCTGGGCCGCCCTCATCTGTCTTGGCGGGATGTTGGGCGGGCTCCTTGTTGGGCCTTCTTCTTGGTTCGGCTCTTTTATTCCTAAAACCTGAAAATAAAAAAAATTAAATACTAGAAATAAAATAAATTCTGAAAAATAAAAAATGTGGAGAATAAATTTAACTAATTTAAAATCTAATCCTAAAAGAAAAAATTAAATTGCAAAAAATTAAATTTCTTTCCTAAAACATAAAAATAAAGAAAATAAAAATAAAATTAATTAAGTTATGTTCAGAGTGCATTGGGGTGCATCACCCAGACATAACCACTTCCTGAGGTGGTGTTTCTTGTTTTTCTCTCATGGGGGGTCTTCATGTTCTGTAAGGTGGTGTGTTGTTATGTCCTTCAGTCTACCGTGACAGTTGTTATCTTGCCATGTCTCAGTGCTGATTTTGGAGACCTAAGCGTCAGAGCATCCTTCCTTTTCCTTTACTGAGGGTTGTAACACATTTAGATTGATGCTTTGATTATCTACCCTCATGATCAGCTCCCTATGCTACACATCTATTAATGTTCTTCTCGTGGCCAAGAATGGTCTCCCAAGGATGATACGGGAATTTTCATCGGCCTCACAGTCTAAGATGAGGAAGTCTGCTGGAAAATTAAGGTTGCCCACTTGAACTAAGATGGCATCGATCTTACCCTCCAGTTGTACGAATGAGTGATCAACAAGTTTCAACATAATGGATATAGGTTTGGCTTGCCCAATACCTATCTTGTCGAAAACTGCCTTGGGTATCACGTTGATGCTGGCTCCAAAGTCGCACAGGGCTCTTGTTGCATTGTTGCTGGCAATTCTGCATGGTTTAATGAAACTGCCCAAATCTGTTTGCTTGGGTGGCAGCTTGTTGTGTAACATTTCCCTACATTCCTCTACGACAACAACTATTTTGAATTCCCCAATTCTCTTCCCCTTATAAACTATGTCCCTTAGGTATTTTGCATAGTTGGGCATGTTCTTGATGGCTTCGATGAGAGGGATATTTATGTGCACCTGTTTAAGAATATCCAGGAATTTCCGGAACTAGTGCTCCTACTTTTGTTGCTTTAATCGTTGGGGGAAAGGTGGCGACATGCGGATGTCCTCTATACGCTCCTTGCATGGGAACTTGATCTGTGGAGGATCATCTGCCTCAGGACTACTGCCAGTCGCATCTTCCGGGGAGGCTGGTATTGATGCTACCGTGGTAGACAGTTCTTTTTGTGCTGGCTTTTCATCTGCTGGCTTTTCCATTCTGGGTTCATCCAACTGTTGCTCACTTCTAGTTAATATGGCTTTACACTACTCATACGTGGGTTTAGTTGTGGCCTCTGTACTGCTGGATATTGCAGCCATTGTTTTGTTGCTTATGATTTCTGTGAATTGCCCAAACTGGGTTTCTAGGTTCTTTATCGCAACTTCCTAGTTGTTCATCCTCATCTCATTCCTCTCCATAAACGACTCAGTTTTGTCAATAAACTTATTAGTACAAACAATAAAATCATTGGTTCGAGACATAAAAGTTTGTAAAGTATTTTCAAGTGAGTTATTGCTCGTATTCTGTTGCTCCTGAGGGGACTGCCTTGACAGGTTCTGGTTGTATCCTCCTGGTTGTTGAGTTAGATTTGTCGTTGTGTTTGGATTACTCAAGGAGAAGTTCGGATGCTTCTTCCAGCCAAGGTTGTATGTGTTGGTGTTGGGCCTGCTATTCCTTTCATAGGTTCCCATGAAGTTGGCAGATTCACTGCATTAAGAGGAATAGTGGTTGCCCCCACATTCATCACAAAAAGGTTCCACAGCCTTAACCTCATATGTCTTTGCTTTGGCCATACTCATCACTAGTTGTGTCAGTTTGTCTAGGCGGGCATTAAAAGATTATGTGGCTTCTACTTCATTCGCAAAAGCTGGCCACCTTATGCCGCCACGGTGGGCTGTAGGGAACTTGTAGTTGTTCTTAGCAATCTTATTCAGAATCTGTAGGGCCTCCTCAGGTGGTCAGTCGAGGATTATCCCGTTGGCGGATGCGTCGAGCATCATTCGAGTTGGGTAGTTCGCCCCATTGTAAAACATCAACACCTGCGTCCATGCCGGAAAACCATGAAGCGGACAGTTATTGAGCATCTGTTGATAATGCTCTCATGCTTCATACATTGGCTCGTCATCCCCTTGTCGGAAAGTTGTGATCTCGTTTCGTAGCCTATCTGTGACATTAGATGGGCTGAAACGATACAAGAAGTCTTTGCACAACTATATCCATTTGCTAAATGAACATGTCGGCTGGTTGTTCAACCACTGCTTCACCCTATCCCTTAGTGAATAGGGGAATATCCTCAGCTTTGGCACGTCTTGGTGGACTCTGTGTATCTTGAAAGCTCTGCATATGTCTAGGAATCCTCTCAAGTGCTGTCGAGCATCATCTGTGGCAGTTCCTCCAAAATGCCCCAATGTGTTGATCATATTAAACATTACGGGCTTTAACTCATAGTAATTCGTTTCAATTTCAGGCTCTGTCATAGTCGGATCAAACCCTCTAAAATTATGCTCCAAGTAGTCCCTGGTGGTTCGAACATACTGTGGCTGCCTGGGCGGAACAAGGGGTTGCTGCCTAGGTGGAACTTGCTGCTGCTCTCTAGGCGGCGGATCTTGCTGCCCATCCCTGCCGTTTCGAGCATCGATGGCAGGGTTGTCTTCTTGGTCGTTATGCATGGCTGCTTCTGCTTTTCCATCTTCTTTCGCTTTCCCGAGGGCTTCTCTTACTTCTTTCATAAGTTTTCTTGATCTTCATTCGATCTCGTCTATATTAACAATTTCTCCCTTTGGATTTGCTCTGGTCATGCACTAGCAAAGAAAACTGTAAAATTCTCTTTTTTCCCGAATATAATGGAAAAATAAAAGCTAAAAATTAAATGCAAATAAAAATAAAGTGCAGAAATATAAAAACGAATTTATTGTTGCCAATCCCCGGCAACGGCGCCAAAAACATGTAGAGCGTTTGGGTGTTCTCTAATTATGAGCGTAAGTGCACACTCTTGTCAAGTTATAGTATATAAGATATCATCTCCCATAGAGATTGGACAACTTAACTCGAATTGTAATTACTGCACAAAGGAAAGTAAATGCACAAATGAATTTTAGTTTATAAAGAAAAGTAAATAAAACACAAGTAATTGAAGAAAAGAACATGATGGTGGAATGGGTCAAGTTATGCTGCTGAGTAGTGTGAAACTGCGTTGAATAGGTTATGTTGTTCTGCGCTGCCAGACTTTGCTGCCTCGGTGAAAGATGGCAGATTAGCTGCTTTGACGCTTTCGCTGCCTCGACAGTGGAATGGATAGATGGCTCAGCGGCAAATTCGACAATCCTTCAAGGCTCGGAAGAATGAGGCAACAACAACATTCTGACTTAGACATAAGTGGGATCACTGTCGAAGCGTTCTGCCGAGCCTTGTACGACTGCCGAATTTACCGATGAGCCATATGTTCGTTCTTCTGTCGAGGCAGCGAAAGCGTCAAAGTAGCCAATCTGCCATCTTTCGCCGAGGCAGCAAAGTCTGGTAGCGTAGAACATTTTAACCTATTCAACGCAGTTTCACACTACTCAGCAGCATAACCTGACCCATTCCATCATCCTGATCTTTTCTTCGATTACTTGTGTTTTATTTACTTTTCTTTAAAAACTAAAATGCATTTGTGCATTTACATTCCTTTGTGCATGAATTACAATTCGAGTTAAGTTGTCCAATCCATGTGGGAGTTGATATCTTATATACTATAACTTGACAAGAGTGTGCACTTGCTCTTATAATTAGAGAACGCCCAAACGTTCTACAAGTTTTTTGCACCGTTGCCGGAGATTGGCAACAATAAATTCATTTTTTTATTTCTGCACTTCTATTTTTGCATTTAATTTTTAGTTTTTTTATTCCAAAAATAAGAAATTTATAGTGTTCTTTGCTCTTGCATGACCAGAGCAAATCCAGAGGGTGAAATTGTTTACATAGACGAGATCGAACGAAGAGCAAGGAAACTTAAGAAACAAGTAAGGGAAGCCCTTGGGAAAGTGAAGGAAGAAGGAAAAGCAGAAGCAGTCATACGTAACAGCCAATAAGACAATCCTGCCATCGATGCTCGAAACAGCAGGGATGGGCAGCAAGATCCGCCGCCCAGAGAGCAGTAGCAAGTTCCACCTAGGCAGCAACCCCTTGTTTCGCCCAGGCAGCCACAATATGTTCGAACCACTAGGGACTACTTGGAGCATGATTTCAGAGGGTTTGATCCAACTGTGACAGAGCCTGAAATTGAAACGAATTACTATGAGTTAAAGCCTCCAATGTTTAATATGATCAACACATTGGGGCATTTTGGAGGAACTGCCACAGATGATGCTCGACAGCACTTGAGAGGATTCCTAGACATATGCAGAGCTTTCAAGATATGATCAGCACATTGGGGAAATTTGGAGGAACTGCCATAGAAGATTTCAAGATACACAGAGTCTACCAAGACATGCTATAGCTGAGGTTATTACCCTATTCACTGAGGGATAGGGTGAAATAGTGGTTGAACAACCAGCCGACAGGTTCATTCAGCACATGGACGGAGTTGTGCAAAGACTTCTTGGATAATTTCAGCCCATCTAATGTCACAGACAGGCTACGAAACGAGATCACAACTTTCCGACAAGGGGATGAGGAGCCAATGAATGAAGCATGGGAGCGGTACCAACAAATGCTCAATAACTGTCCGCTTCATGGTTTTTCGGCAAGGACACAGGTGTCGATGTTTTACAATAGGGTGAACTACCCAACTCGAATGAAGCTCGACGTGTCCGCCAACGAGATAGTCCTCGACCTACCACCTAAGGAGGCCCTGCAGATTCTAAAAAAGATTGCTAAGAATGACTACAAGATCCCTACAGCCCGCCGCAGCGGCAGAAGGCGGCCAGCTGTTGTGATTGAAGTAGAAGACACATAATCTTTTATTACCCGCCTGGACAGACTGACACAGCTTGTGATGAGTATGGCCAAAGGAAAGACATATGAGGCAAAGGCTGTGGAACCTTTTTCTAATGAGTGTGGGGGAAACCACGATTCCTCTGAATGTTGTGAATTCACCAACTTCATGGGAACCAATGAAAGGAATAGCAGGCCCAACGCCAACACATACAACCCTAGCTAGAAGAAGCATCTGAACTTCTCCTAGAGTAATCCAAACACAGCAGCAAATCCAACTCAGAACCAGGAGGATTGTAACCCCCTTAGCCCGGCCTAGACGGTTGGCCCGAACTACGAAGATTACAGAGGGAAAACCAAAGTCAACCCGAAAGTCAACCTTGATTAACAACCCTTTTTTTCTTTTTAATCTTATCTAGATGCTCATTAACCTTAAACGTACTATTGAGAAAAGCATACTTGAAAATCACAGCGATCGGAAAGCAATAAGGGACTCAATTGCACAACATACAAAGTTAAGGACCAAAATGTAAATTCTGGAAAGATGAGGGACTTTGCTGATTTTTAACTTACCAAAATCAAATTAGTCATATTACATGCTTCCCTGTCAAATTTCACTTCAAACGGACATTTCAAACTCAAGCAATTGCAAATACGAAATTCAGGACTAAAACGTAAAGCTTTCAAACCTTAAACCATTCAAATCAGTGCCCAACGGTCTAGTGTTTCGGAACGGGGGTTGACCGTTCCGAAACGCGGGTTCGTTTCGAGACCTGTATCTAAATAGAGCTTGGCAGTGGCAAAAGTGTTTCGGAACGGCCTCTACCCGTTTCGATACACGAAGGCCATTACAGGCCCCCGTTTCGAAACGGTAGTGCCCGTTCCAATACGGACTGCCCAGAAAATGCAGATTTTGATGGTTTAACATACAATTAATCACTCAAACACATCACAATGACTTCCTAATCATGCTAACAAGTCATCACACACATATAGCACATGTTTGCAACATCAAAACACATTAATGGCATCAAATAGGAAAATTCACAAGTCTATAGGCATGCTTCCTAATATCCAAAGCCAACAAACCATCAAAGCATCAAAGCAAGCACCAAATGGCCAATTACATATCCAAAACTCTTAAGGCATTAAGCCACAACTAGGGAGTCCAAAATATCTCCCAAAAACACATCTTAGGTTCCCATTGCCAAATATCCAAAATCTAATAATGTTGTGAAAATAGTCACCATACATGAGCTTAGCTTTCCCTTGGATTCTTAGCCTCCTTGCTGCCCTCAAACACCTCAATTATCTGCATTATTGGTTCAAGAGAGAGAGAGAGAGCGTAAGCACAAATGCTTAGTAAGGCATGCTCTAAAGAAACAACACAATGATGCACCTTTTAAAAAAACATTTTCCATAATGCCTTTAACACTTAAACATCATTATCCATGCAACATCGCATTCACATCAAGCATCTCATGCTTCAATATCATTAACATGTCATATTGGCTTTCAAGTGATAATCCATAACCTTCTATAACATAAAACACAATCGGATACGCGGATTACAAGCGTTGTCCCATAGGCTTCATACACACTACCGAACACACAAGGTGGAGTTTACCGGTACAATCACAACCCCTCAACACCCGTGATGGAGTTTAACGGTACAATCACAACCCCTCCACATCACTCATCGGTAGTTGTATAACATCACTAACGAGAACACGGGACAAACAACACAAGATCCACACATGGACTTTTAACCACCATTGTGATCTTAAACATCTCGTTAGTGTACTTGGATGGAGTTTACGGTACAATTACAACCCCTCAACATCCAAGGAGACTTAATTCACGGTGCACCCAATCCTATAGCCGGCTAACTATATCCGATTCAAGTACTTTAAAACCAACACATCACTTGCCATTATACATCATTTATCATCAACAATCCACTGTTTTAAGGAATTAATCAAAGCCATTAAACCATCATGCATCACTATGCATCAAAACCACATTAACAAATATCAAATCAAGGATCTCTTACCTTGAGCATCCTTCAACACATGGCTTTCAAAACCAGCACTAATCATGCTAAAACATGCTTTCAAAACAGAATTTAAACAAGCAATTATCATCAAATGCATCGAACCAATCCATGGCTCATCCAAGAGAGTTTTTCCGAAAACTTACTCTTGAGTTTAGTTAAGTTGATTAGACTTAAACTAAACTCCCAAACCTTCAAATATTCGATACAAAGCTGGAAATCCAACTCCACTCACCAACTCCGTTTCGCAAGCTTGTCGAAACGTCGTTGAAGCCTCCGGATCAACACCACAAGGATCCGAAGATGCCTCCCCTGTTTTAAACACATCAAAGTAGAGGATTAATGCATCATCACGCATTAAAATCTTCAGCCTTAACACCTAAACTCCCTGCTCTCACCAAAACTGACAGTTCGGCTACCAAACACAACCGAAATCACCTCCAAACTCTTCCACAACATTACCCAGCCAAGATCCATCACTTCTAAAAATTCTTAAACATCAATTAACATCCAAAAAGAACCTAAACTCGTCCTTATACCTCCAGCTATAACAGAACACCAAGATCGCCCCAAAAACCACCATTTTCATAAGTAAAAACTTAGGAAAATCAACCTATTCGGGATTGCATTAATTAAACCTCAATTACACATCATTAAACACCCAAAATACATTAAAAAGTCATCTCAAAACAGAGCCCAAACAATCACCACGAATTTCTTTAAGATTTAATCCAAATCTTGAGTTTTAAGCCAAAATCAAGATCACAACATTAAAACCTATAATAAAACTTAATTTAAGGATTGAGAACTTGGGAATTTCAGTAAAGAACTGAGTAATTAGAGGAGAAGAACATCCTTACCTCTAAATGTAGATTTCTCCTTGATTAGAGCCAAAATCCTTGAAAATTCAATAAGCAAATGAAGAGGATTTGATGTAGAAAGGATTAGGAATCAAGTGATGATTGAAACCTCATCATTTAGTGTGAAAATCAAAATAAAAGTTGTTGTAGAAATGTGTTTGGCTGGGGGAATTTTGAGAGAAAATGAGATGAGAAAGTTTTCAAGAAAGTTAGTTATGAAATCTCAAAATTGGTTTTTCCCATTTTCCTTTAATTAATTAAACATTAAATGAATCATTAAAAACTAAGAAAAATCTGGAGAAATCAATCTTGGGTAAATTAGCTCCTTAAAGATTCAAAGTTTCAATCCTTACAAAACAGTCACCACTAAACTTTACAAAAAATTACATTTTAGTCACTAATTCGAAATGTCACACTTCCAAACCTTATTTTGTAAAATTGATTTCACCACTCTCTTATATATATTAAAAGAGGTTTTTTTAGATATTTTTCCATCCTTTTAATGCAACCTGAACTAGACTTTCCCTAAAACCACCTTTTATATTCAAACCGAAAATCAGACCGGTCCGATTCAGACCCTAAACTTCTAAGCCCAAAATTGGGGTGTTACAACTCTCCCCCTTAAGAAGTTTTGTCCTCGAAATTTACCTAGAGGAAAGAGGTACGGAAACTGCTTCTTCATGTCATCCTTTCGTTCCCACGTGGCTTCCTGAACACCACGATGCTTCCACAACACCTTTACAAATCAATGGTCTTGCCTCGAAGAACTTTACTGTCTGAATCCAGAATTTCCACCGGTTCCTCATCATAGGTCAAGTCTGGATTCAATTCCACTACCTCCACAGGCATAACATGCGAAGGATCCGATCTATACCTCCGAAGCATAGAGACATGAAACACATCATGAATCTTTCCTAACTCTTGCGGCAATCTCAACTTGTACGCAACAGGACCCACATGCTCAATCACCTCGTATGGTCCAATGTACCTAGGGCTCAACTTACCCTTTCGGCCAAACCTCATCACCTTTTTCCAAGGCAAAACTTTCAAAAACACACGGTCACCTACCGCATACTCAATCTCCTTACGCTTCAAATCCGCGTAAGACTTCTGTCGATCAGAAGCTGCCTTCAATCGCTCACAAATGAGATTCACCTTCTCGGTGGTCCCCTTCAACAAAGCTGGCATCGAAACCAACTTCTGACCTGTTTCAGCCCAACAAAGAGGAGTTCTGCACTTCCTCCCGTATAAGGCTTCATAAGGTGCCATTTGAATACTTTCCTGGTAGCTATTGTTATAAGCAAACTCCACCAAAGGCAAATGCTTCTCCCAAGAGCCTTGAAACTCAATCACACAGCACCTCAACATATCCTCTAGCACTTGGATAACACGCTCAGACTGTCCATCCGACTGTGGATGATAAGAAGTACTGAAACTCAGCCGTGTACCCAAAGCCTGATGCAAACACTCCCAGAAATGCGATGTAAACCTCGAATCTCGATCCGATACTATAGACTTTGGCACACCATGCAGCCGCACAATGTCAACAATGTACAGCTACGCAAGCTTGTCCAAGGTGTACGCAGTATCCACAGGTAAGAAATTCGCACACTTCGTAAGGCGATCCACAATCACCCACACCGAATTCTTCTTCGATGGCGAAAAAGGCAAACCAGACACAAAGTCCATGGTAATCATTTCCCACTTCCACTCAGGAATCCTCAACGGTTGCAACAACCCAGAAGGAAACTGATGCTCAGCTTTAACTCGCTGACAAACCATGTACTTGCTTTCATACTCAGCCACATCTTTCTTTAAACCCACCCAACAGTACTCATCTCTAAGATCACGATACATCTTATTACTACCAGCGTGCATAGCAAAAGGACTACTATGAGCTTCAGTCAGAATAGCACGCCTCAACTCAGCATCATTGGGCACTACTATCCGACTCCCAAAACATAAAACTACATCATCATTAAAGCAAAAATCTGATGGCCTATCCTCAACAATATCCTGAACGTGTGGCACCAAGGAATCATCCAACAGCTGCTTATCCTTTATAAACTGAACCAAGGATGGTTTCACTTGCAATTCAGCCACAAGACCGCCATCTCGCGAAATGCTCAAGCTAGCAAACATAGCCCTCAACTCCACTGCCACCTTCCTACTCAAGGCATCCGCTACAACATTAGCTTTTCCCGGATGATACTCGATCGTCAGATCGTAATCTTTAAGCAACTCCACCCAACGTCGTTGCCTAAGATTCAACTCCTTCTAAGACATCAGATACTTCAAACTCTTGTGATCCGTGTATACCGTACACTTCTCACCATACAGGTAATGTCTCCAAATTTTCAAAGCAAAAACCACCACAGCCAATTCAATGTCATGCGTAGGATAATTGCGCTCATGCACCTTCAACTGGCGCGATGCATAAGCCACTACCTTACCCTCTTGCATCAACACACACCCTAAACCAACGTAGGATGCGTCACTATACACCACAAACTCTTTCCCTCATTCAGGTTGAACCAAGATAGGAGCTTGCGTCAAAGCTGCCTTTAGCTTCTCAAAAGCCTGTTGTTTCACTTCCGTCCACTCATACTTAACATTCTTCTGCAACAACTTCGTCAAAGGTGCAGCGATCTTCGAAAATCCATCCACGAACCTCCGATAGTATCCGACCAAACCAAGGAAACTACGGACTTCATGAACAGACTTAGGAGGCTTCCAATTCATCACTGCCTCAATCTTCTGAGGATCAACACGAATCCCCTCAGCAGAAAGCACATGACCAAGGAACACAACTTCCCTGAGCCAAAACTCGCACTTGCTTAACTTAGCATAAAGTCGATTCTCCAACAAAGCCTGCAACACAATCCTCAAATGCCCCTCATGCTCCTCCTCAGTACGAGAGTACACGAGGATATCATCAATGAAAACCACAACAAATTTGTCCAAGTACTCATGGAACACTCTATTCATCATGTCCATAAAAGCTGCAGGAGCATTCGTCAAACCAAACGGCATCACAAGGAACTCATAATGCTCATACCTCGTTCTGAAGGTTGTCTTTAGCACATCCACATCCTTCACCTTGAGCTGGTAATACCCTGACCTTAAGTCAATTTTAGAGAACACAACAGCTCCCCGAAATTGATCAAAAAGATCATCAATCCTCGGCAACGGATACCGATTCTTGATAGTCAACTTGTTCAACTGACGGTAATCGATGCACATTCTCATAGTGCCATCCTTTTTCTTCACAAACAAGACCGGTGCACCCCAAGGTGACACACTCGACCAAATGAAACCACGATCAAGCAACTCCTGAAGTTGCATCTTCAGCTCCTTCAACTCCTTAGGTGCCATTCGATAAGGTGTAATGGACACTGGAGTTGTGTTTTCATACAGCTCAATCCCAAACTCCACTTCCCGATTAGGAGGCAATCCAGGTAACTCCTCCGGAAACACACCAGGAAACTCTCGCACCGTCCTGATATCTTGCACTCGCAATTCCTTAGAGCTAGGATTCATTACAAAGGCTAGATAGGCCTCACAACCTTTCCTCAGCATTCGGCTTGCTTCCAATGTCGACACCACATTTGCAAGAAACTTCACATTCTCACCAACCACCACTACTTCATAATCATCCGCAAGCTTCAACGAAACTCGCTTGTTCTCAAAATCCACCACAGCTCGATGTTCAACAAGCCAATCCATACCAAGGATTACATCAAAACCATAGAAAGGCAATTCCATGAGATCAACATGAAAAACATGGTTTTGCACAACCAAGGGACATCTTCTATATAACTTTCGTGTCACAACGGTCTCACCAAAGGAACTAGTTACACGCATACCAACATCCAAAGACTCAACAGGCAAACCAAGCAATTGAGCATGTTCACGCAATATGTATGAGTGTGTAGATCCAGAATCAATCAAGGAAAGTAATGACAAGGATTGCAAAGTGAAGGTACCTGCGATCACATCTGTGTCATTCCTCCCCTCTCGCTGAGCATACACTCGAGCCTGGCCACCACCCTCAGGATGGACAGCCACCACATGTGCCACATTCCTTCCACCATTATCTCTGCGCTGGAAGTTACCACGGCCGCGCCCACGACCTCTCTGTGGTGCAACAACTCCAGGAGCACGTCCCTAACCGCCACCAGCCAACAAAGGACACTCCCTCCTCTTGTGGTCTGCCGAACCACAATTCCAGCAGGAATCACCGGTCACTGCAACAGGAGCCTGCACCTCTCTCGCTGCCCGAGGACAATCACGCCTCAAATGGCCATGCGATCCACACGACCAGCACGTGTTCTGATCAGCTCTCGCCCTGTCTCCCTGAACAGGCGCACCATGCCCTCCATTACCACGCCTAGCAGAAGACTGATACCTCCTATCTCGTCCTCTCTTGTTCTGTCCACCACCGGAACTATACTCAGCAGCTCTCTTGCCCGAGCCAGAACCAGCACTTCTAGAAGACAAACCCATATTCTGCTCAATGTCCTTCGCTCTACTAACCAGCACATCAAAATCAGTGTACTCAGGGGCAAGCATAAAGGTCTTTACGTCCGTCACCAAACCATACCGGAAACGCTCACACCTCTCACGCTCATCAGAGATAAGCTCAGGTGCGTACTGACTTAGACGAACAAACTGGATCTCGTACTCAGCCACCGTCATGCTCCCTTGTATAAGAGACATGAACTCTCTTTTCTTTTCATCCAGGTATCGTACACCTAGATATTTCCGCTTGAACGCGTTCAGAAAGAACGTCCAAGTTACATCAGCTTCCTCCATTCCGGAGACAGTGGTCGTCCACCAGGTATACGCATCATCATGTAACAGCAATACCACACATCCCAACTTCTGCACATCACTGCAGTTCATCTGTCCCAATATCCTCTTGGTACTTTCCAACCAAGATTCGGAACCCTCAGCAGTCAAACCTCTAAACTCAGTCCCGCCCAGACTGCGCAAACGTTCCAAAGGTAATCTCGCATTAGCATCACCCTGATGCCCAGCTCCATGAGCTCCAGCTACTGCTGCATGAAAGGCTCCAGCTATAGCCTGTATCAACACTGTCATATCAGGAGCAGCTTGCCCCTGCCCAGCTTCAGGTCCAGCGACCCCAGCACCAGCTCCATCACCTCCAGCACCACCACCACCAGGCGGTCCACCACCAGGAGGAGGAGGTAAATCCATAACATTTTCATCATTGTTCTCATTCTCGTTCTGAGTCATAGCTCGCATAATAATTCTCGTCTCTCTACGAGGTCCCATTCACTAAAACAATGCACTAACACAAATGTAATAAACATAATCAGGCTCAGCAAGGTAAGAAATCCAAGTACTCAAGCTCATTTCCAAACAAAACAATTCATTTCATTAGTTTTGATATGGCAATGGGTCCCTCTAACATGCTTCACCACAGCATACATCACAATTGTAACATACTTTACAATTCACACATCACACTTTCATTCAAAAAGGCACATTATGCAATCATACATACATCACCCACATAACCATTCTCGTTTACTCGAGAACTTAGCTCTGATACCACCAAATGTAACCCCCTTAGCCCGGCCTAGACGGTTGGCCCGAACTACGAAGATTACACGGGGAAAACCAAAGTCAACCAGAAAGTCAACCTTGATTAACGACCCTTTTTTCTTTTTAATCTTATCTAGATGCTCATTAACCTTAAACGTACTCTTGAGAAAAGCATACTTGAAAATCACAGCGATCGGAAAGAAATAAGGGACTCAATTGCACAGCATACAAAGTTAAGGACCAAAATGTAAATTCTGGAAAGATGAGGGACTTTGCTGATTTTTAAGTTACCACAATCAAATTAGTCATATTAAATGCTTCCCTGTCAAATTTCACTTCAAACGGACATTTCAAACTCAAGCAATTGCAAATACGAAATTCAGGATTAAAACGTAAAGCTTGCAAACCTTAAACCATTCAAATCAGTGCCCAACGGTCTAGTGTTTCGGAACGGGGGTTAACCGTCCCAAATCGCGGGTTTGTTTCGAGACCTATATTAAAACAGGGTTTGGCAGTGGCAAAAGTGTTTCGGAACAGCCTCTACCCGTTTCGATACACGAAGGCCATTACAGGCCCCCGTTTCGAAATGGTAGTGCCCGTTCCGATACAGACTGCCAGAAAATGCAGATTTTGCTGGTTTAACATACAATTAATCACTCAAACACATCCCAATGACTTCCTAATCATGCCAACAAGTCATCACACATATATAGCACATGTTTGCAACATCAAAACACATTCATGGCATCAAATAGGAAAATTCACAAGTCTATAGGCATGCTTCCTAATATCCAAAGCCAACAAACCATCAAAGCATCAAAGCAAGCACACAAATGGCCAAATACATATCCAAAACTCTTAAGGCATTAAGCCACAACTAGGGAGTCTAAAACATCTCCCAAAAACACATCCTAGGTTCATATTGCCAAATATCCAAAATCTAATAATATTGTGAAAATAGTCACCATACATGAGTTTAGCACAAATGCTTAGTGAGGCATGCTCTAAAGAAAGAACACAATAATGCACCTTTTAAAAAAACACTTTCCATAATGCCTTTAACACTTAAACATCATTATCCATGCAACATCACATTCACATCAAGCATCTCATGCTCAAATATCATTAACATGTTATATTGTCTTTCAAGTGATAATCCATAACCTTTTATAACATAAAACACAATCGGATACGCGGATTACAAGTGTTGTCCCATATGCTTCATACACACTACCGAACACACAAGGTGGAGTTTACCAGTACAATCACAACCCCTCAACACCCGTGATGGAGTTTAACGGTACAATCACAACCCCTCCACATCACTCATCGGTAGATGTATAACATCACTAACGAGAACACGGGACACACAACA
This sequence comes from Hibiscus trionum, assembly GCA_030270665.1. Classification (NCBI taxonomy): domain Eukaryota; kingdom Viridiplantae; phylum Streptophyta; class Magnoliopsida; order Malvales; family Malvaceae; genus Hibiscus; species Hibiscus trionum. The sequence goes on from BSYR01000010.1 coordinate 19,253,676, forward strand.
CAAGATCCACACAAGGACTTTTAACCACCATTGTGATCTTAAACATCTCGTTAGTGTACTTTGATGGAGTTTACGGTACAATTACAACCCCTCAACATCCAAGGCGACTTAATTCACGGTGCACCCAATCCTATAGCCGGCTAACTATATTCGATTAAAGTACTTTAAAACCAACACATCACTTGCCAATATACATCATTTATCATCAACAATCTACTATTTTAAAGCATTAATAAAAGCCATTAAACCATCATGCATCACTATACATCAAAACCACATTAACAAATATCAAATCAAGGATCTCTTACCTTGAGCATCCTTCAACACATGGCTTTCAAAACCAGCACTAATCATGCTAAAACATGCTTTCAAAACAGAATTTAAACATGCAATTATCATCAAATGCATCGAACCAATCCATGGCTCATCCAAGAGAGTTTTTCCGAAAACTTACTCTTGAGTTTAGTTAAGTTGATTAGACTTAAACTAAACTCCCAAACCTTCAAATATTCGATACAAAGCTGGAAATCCAACTCCACTCACCAACTCCGTTTCGCAAGCTTGTCGAAACGTCGTTGAAGCCTCCGGATCAACACCACAAGGATCCGAAGATGCCTCCCCTGTTTTAAACACATCAAAGTAGAGGATTAATGCATCATCACGCATTAAAATCTTCAGCCTTAACACCTAAACTCCCTGCTCTCACCAAAACTGACAGTTCGGCTACCAAACACAACCGAAATCACCTCCAACCTCTTCCACAACATTACCCAGCCAAGATCCATCACTTCTAAAAATTCTTAAACATCAATTAACATCCAAAAAGAACCTAAACTCGTCCTTATACCTCCAGCTATAACAGAACACCAAGATCGCCCCAAAAACCACCATTTTCATAAGTAAAAACTTAGGAAAATCAACCTATTCGGGATTGCATTAATTAAACCTCAATTACACATCATTAAACACCCAAAATACATTAAAAAGACATCTCAAAATAGAGCCCAAACAATCACCATGAATTTCTTTAAGATTTAATCCAAATCTTGAGTTTTAAGCCAAAATCAAGATCACAACATTAAAACCTTTAATAAAACTTAATTTAAGGATTGAGAACTTGGGAATTTCAGTAAAGAACTGAGTATTTAGAGGAGAAGAACATCTTTACCTCTAAATGTAGATTTCTCCTTTATTAGAGCCAAAATCCTTGAAAATTCAATAAGCAAATGAAGAGGATTTGATGTAGAAAGGATTAGGAATCAAATGATGATTGAAACCTCATCATTTAGTGTGAAAATCAAAAGAAAAGTTGCTGTAGAAATGTGTTTGGCTGAGGGAATTTTGAGAGAAAATAAGATGAGAAAGTTTTCAAGAAAGTTAGTTATGAAATCTCAAAATTGGTTTTTCCCATTTTCCTTTAATTAATTAAACATTAAATGAATCATTAAAAACTAATAAAAATCTGGAGAAATCAATCTTGGGTAAATTAGCTCCTTAAAGATTCTAAGTTTCAATCCTTACAAAACAGTCACCACTGAACTTTTCAAAAATTACATTTTAGTCACTAATTCGAAATGTCACACTTCCAAACCTTATTTTGTAAAATTGATTTCACCACTCCCTTATATATATTAAAAGAGGACTTTTAGATATTTTCCATATTTTTAATGCAACCCGAACTAGGTTTTCCCTAAAACCACCTTTTATATTCGAACCGAAAATCAGACCGGTCCAGTTTAGACCCTAAAATTCTAAGCCCAAAATTTAATGATAAAACTGAGTCTTTTATGGACATGACTGAGATGAGGATAAACAACCAGGAAGCTGCGATAAAGAATATAGAAACCCAGTTTGGGCAATTCACGGAAATCATAAGCAACAAGACAATGGGTGGAGCATCCAACAGTATAGAGGCCGCAGCTAAACCTACATTTAAGCAGTGTAAAGCCATATCAACCAGAAGTGGGGAACAGTTGGATGAACCTAGAATGGAAAAGCTAGTAGATGAACAACCAGCCCAAAAAGAACTGCCTGTAGCGGCAACATCAATACCAGCTGCCCTGGCAGATCCGACTAACAATAGCCCTGAGGTAGATGATCCTCCACATATATCTTTTACACTATAAATTGACAGGAGTGTGCACTTGCGTTCATATTTAGAGAACAGTAAAATGCTCTACAAGTTTTTGGCGCCGTTTCCGGGGATTGGCAACAATAAATTCATCTTTAATTTTCTACACTTTTATTTTATTGCATTTAATTTCAGTTTTTATTTTTCCTTGCTTATTCGAAATAAAAAAAATAATATTCAGGTGCACTACAAGTGAAGGGCATCAACATGTCGAAAGTTCTTGCGATTATTGTGAAGGCAATCATGCGTTCAAATGTTGCCCTCATCTTTTTACAACAGACATGTCGAGAAAAACCACTTGGGAGTGGATGTCTAAATATGAACAGCATATGCCACCGCAGCAGTAATAGGGACAGATGATGTTGCTACCGCAGCAGCAAGATTTTTCATGGTATGATAAAAAATCTCAATTTTTTTACCATAACAGTTTTGCTGGAGAAATTGACATGCCCTGTCAATGTAATCATCCTAAAGAGCAATCAAAATCCTTTAAAACATGCTTCAAGCTTTCATTGCATTAATCGAAGAAGTGCCAGGTTCTATGGACGCAAGCATAGCCAAGGTGGACGCACTTTTGAGCATTTTGTTCCTCATCAATGTGATGGATGAACCTGAACAATTAAGCCTGAGGGATATTGATGTCCCAGGATAAGAGAATGAAGAATTAAGCGAGGGAGGATCTCCAAAGTATGAGGAGCAATTGGAAACTCCAACCAGGAGGATGCAGAACACTACCCATGCAGCAAGATAGACAGATGTTCCGACAAATACCACGAAGCCTACCTTGACAAAGAACTGATCAGTGAAAGGAAAAAAACACCTAGTGAGGCCAACAAGGGAATTGATGATGCCACGACAACATCCCATGCCTCAACAATTATGCCCGCCTCGGCAACTACGGAGTACAAATATCTAGAGGAGTTGATGCTGGTAGAGCTAGGGACATCAAAATCTCTACTAATGGAGACTCTCGATGAGCATACATAGTTTCCCCTTGATCTGAACAACATTATGACAGAAGATTGTCGCAACACATGGTTGCCTCGGCAGTAAAGCCTACTTTCCACCATAACGAACTTCGACGAGAATAAGGTAAGTACATGGTTGGATATTGATATGATTTTTTCTAATCACATCTTCATGCATCTAGGAAAAACAACAAGGTGGAACGTACCCATGGACTACAAAGGAACAAGGAAGAAAGGATCCTCTACCTGGATAATGCAAAAGTGAGTAGTTGCAAACATAGTGGTCCACCCTTTTTTGGGTAAAATAGTCACTCGATTGAGGGTGCAAGTGGATTACAAGAAGTATTAGAAATGACCCTCTTAAGCTCAAACCAACAAGGGAGTAATTACTTTAGGAGATGCATGCCAATGCACTCCTACAATAACATAATTTTTTTATCTTCCACATTTTTTATGCTTTCGTAGACTTAGAATTTTTAAAATTTCAGTTTTTGTTTCTTTCTATATTTTAGTATTTTATTTTGTGTTTTTTTGTCTTGCAAATAAAATCCAACCGTCTCATAACCTATCAATGGCCACAACCAGCCTTCCATAGAATTTCCGCAGAGGCACTCGAGCAACATCATCGATAAAAATTTGCCGCTCGGCAGTATTGATGCTGCCGCGCAGCTCCCGCCGCTCGGTAGGACTAAAGCTGCCAAACAGACCCCAATACCATCAGTACTCCTCCATCATCTTTAGAACCAGCTCAATAGGATGGAAAGGCAACATCTTTGTTTTATGCAATACACTAGGGATATTCCCTGACAATGCAGTCCGATTCCCCATATTTCCTACTGAAATACATGCCCGCCATCACCCTCCTTGGCAACCCAGATCGATGCCACGACAACTGCAACTACAACTGCCCAAGGATGCCAAGGTTACGACTGCATGTGATTCGACTAGCAGATACACACATTCAAAAACCACACAAGCAAACATGGCTCAAAGGAAATTCATCATGCAAGGTGACGACCTTTCCGACTAACTCATTTATTTTTCTCATGCATTGAGGACAATGCTCCTCTCAAGTTTGGGGGGGAAATTAGTCCTACAATTTTTTCCTTTTTCCTTTTTCTTTTATTTCTTTTATTTTCTAGTTTTTTCTATATCTTTATTTTTCTGTTTTGTTTTGCATTTAGGTTCTAATGTAACATGCCTTTATTTTAAGTCTAATGAATTCTTAGTTTGAGGAAAATTCTTGAGTACCTTTTACCCGCCACGGCAGTTGGCCCGCTTGGGCGGCAACCTTAGCATGACTTTAGATTGACTTAGAATCCTACTATGGTCTGAACTTAAAGAAAACACTTCTTGTGACTAATTTATTTTAGGACTTCTAGGAAACTTAGGTATTTCACCTAGCACAACTTGGGAAGAACTCGAAGTTTAGAAAGAAAAAAAAGAAACGTCCTAGAGGTGCCCGAAACTGGCTCTAGGATAAGCTAGAGGTGCCCAAAATTGGCTCTAGGATAAGCTACATGTAACACCCCAATTTTGGGCTTGGAAGTTTAGGGTCTAAACCAGATCGGTCTGATTTTCGGTTCGAATATAAAAGGTGGTTTAGGGAAAACCTAGTTCACGATGCTTTAAAAATATGGAAAAATATCTAAAAATCCTCTTTTAATATATATAAGAGAGTGGTGAAATAAATTTTACAAAATAAGGTTTGGAAGTGCGACATTTTGAAATAGTGACTAAAATGCGATTTTTGAAAAGTTCAGTGGTGACTATTTTGTAAGGATTGAAACTTTGAATCTTTAAGGAGCTAATTTACCCATGAAAGGATTTCTCCAGATTTTTCTTAGATTTTAATGATTCATTTAATGTTTAATTAATTAAAGGAAAAGTGGACAAACCAATTTTTAGATTTCATAACTAACTTTTGTTAAAACTTTCTCATCTCATTTTCTCTCAAAATTCCCTCAGCCAAACACATTTCTACAGCAACATTTCTTTTGATTTTCACACCAAATGATGAGGTTTCAATCTTCAATTGATTCCTAATCCTTTCTACATCAAATTCTATTCTTTTGCTTATTGGATTTTAAAGGAAATTGTCTCTAATAAAGGAGAAATCTAAATTTACAGGTAAGGATGTTCTTCTCCTCTAAATACTCAGTTCTTTACTGAAATTCCCAAGTTCTCAATCCTTAAATTAAGTTTTATAAAAGGTTTTAATGTTGTGATCTTGATTTTGGCTTAAAACTCAAGATTTGGAACAAATCTTGAAGAAATTCGTGGTGATTGTTTGGGCTCTGTTTTGAGGTGGCTTTTTAATGTATTTTGGATGTTTAATGATGTGTAATTGAGGTTTGATCAATGCAATCCCGAATAGGTTGAATTTCCTAAGTTTTTGCTTATGAAAATGGTGGTTTTTTGGGTGATCTTGGTGTTCTGTTATAGCTGGAGGTATAAAGACGAGTTTAAGTTCTTTTTGGATGTTATTTGATGTTTAGAAATGTTTAGAAGTTATGGATCTTGGCTGGGTAATCTTGTGGAAGAGTTTGGAAGTGATTTCAGTTGTGTTTGGTAGCCGAAATGTTAGTTTTGGAGAAAGCAACGAGCTTAGGTGTAATGGCTGAAGATTTTAATGCATGATGATGCTTTAATCCTCTGCTTTGATGTGTTTAAAACATGGGAGACATCTTCGGATTCTTGTGGTGTTGATCCGGAGGCTTGATCGGCGTTTCGGCAAGCTTGTGAAACAGAATTGGTGAGTGGAGTTGGATTTCCAGCTTTGTAATGAATGTTTGAAGGTTTGGGAGCTTAGATTAAGTCTAAACAACTTAACTAAGCTCAAGAGTAAGTTTTCGGGAAAACTCTCTCTCTCTTGGATGAACCATGAGATGGTTGGATGCAATGTATTTAATTTGCATGTTTAAATTCTATTTTGAAAGCATGTTTTAGCATGATTAATGCTGGTTTTGAAAGCCACGTGTTGAAGGATGCTCAAGGTAATAGATCCTTGGTTTGATATTTGTAAATGTGATTTTGATGCATAGTGATGCATGATTGTTTAATGTGTTTGATTAATGCTTTAAAACAGTGGAATGTTGATGTTAAACGATGTATATTGGCAAGTGATGTGTTGGTTTTAAAGTACTTGAATCTGATATAGTTAGCTGGCTATAGGATTGGGTGCACCGTGAATAAAGTCGCCTTGGATGTTGAGGGGTTGTAATTGTATCGTAAACTCCATCCAAGTACACTAACGAGATGGTTAAGATCACAATGGTGGTTAAAAGTCCATGTGTGGATCTTGTGTTGTGTGTCACGTGTTCTAGTTAGTGATGTTATACAACTACCAATGAGTGATGTTGAGGGGTTGTGATTGTACCGTTAAACTCCATCACGGGTGTTGAGGGGTTGTGATTGTACCGGTAAACTCCACCTTGTGTGTTCGGTAGTGTGTATGAAGCGTATGGGACAACGCCTGTAATCCGCGTATCCGATTGTGTTTTATGTTGTAAATGGTTATGGTTTATCACTTGGAAGCCAATATGACATGTTGATGTTAATGAAGCATGAGATGCTTGATGTGTATGCAATGTTGCATGACAAATAATGTTTATGTGTTAAAAGGCTTTGTGAAAAGTGTTTTATAAAATGCATTATTGTGTTGTTTCTTTAGAGCATGTCTCACTAAGCAATTGTGCTTACGCTCTATCTCTTGAACCAATAATGCAGATAATTGAGGTGTTTGAGGGCAGCAAGGAGGCTAAGAATCCAAGGGAAGGCTAAGCTCATGTATGGTGACTTTTTCACAACATTTATAGTTTTTTATATTTGGCAATGGGAACCTAGGATGTGTTTTTGGGAGATGTTTTGGACTCCCTAGTTGTGGCATGATGCCTTAAATGTTTTGGATTTGTAAATGGCCATTGTGATGCTTGTTTTGGTGTTTTGATGGTTGGTTGGTTTTGGATATTAGGATGCGTGCCTATAGACTTGTGGATTTCCTTGATTGATGCCGTGAATGTGTTTTGATGTTGCAAACATGTACCTTAATTGCATGATGACATGTTGGCATGATTAGGAAGTCATTAGGGTGTGTTTGAGTGGTTTAAAGTAAGTAAAACCAGCAAATTATGCAATTTCTGGGCAGTCCGTATCGGAACGGGCACTAGCGTTTCGAAACGAGGGCATGTAATGGCCTTCGTGTATCGAAACGGATAGGGCCGTTCCGAAACGTTTTGGCCACTGCCAGGCCCTGTTTCGATACAGGTCTCGAAACGAACCCGCATTTTGGAACGGTTAACCCCGTTCCGAAACATATGACCGTTGGGCAGTGATTTGTATGGTTTTGGAGTTTGCAAGCTTTACGTTTTGGTCCTGAAAATTGTTCTTGCAATTGCTTGAGTTTGAGATGTCCGTTTAAGATGAAATTTGACAGGGAATCATGTAATATGACTAATTAAGTTTTGGTAACCTTAAAATCAGTTAAGTCCTCCATCTTCCCAAAATTTACATTTGGTCCCTAACCTTTGTATATTATGCATTTGAGTCCCTTATTGCATTTCGATCGATGTGCTTTTCAAGTATGATTTTCTCAAGGGTACGCTTTAAGGTTAATGTGCATCTAGATAAGTCTACAAAAGAAAAAAAAGGGTCGTTAATCAAGGTTGACTTTCGGGTTGACTTTGGTTTTCCCCGTGTAATCTTCATAGTTCGGGTCAACCGTCTTGGCCGGGCTAAGGTGGTTACATTTGGTGGTATCAGAGTTGAGTTCTCGAGTAATTGGGAATGGTTATGTGGGTGATGTATGTGTGATTACATGATATGCCTTTTAAATAAAAGTATGATGTGTGAATTGTAAGTATGTTGCAATTGTGATGTTATGATGTGTTGAAGCATGTTAGAGGAACCCATTGCCATATCAAAACTAATGAAATGAATTGTTTTTGAAAAATGAGCTTGAGTGCTTGGATTTCTTACCTTGTTGAGCCTAATTATGTTTATTGCATTTGTGTTAGTGCATTGTCTTAGTGAATGGAACCTCGTAGAGAGACGAGAATTAATACGCGAGCTATGGCTCAGAACGAGAATGAGAACAATGCTGATAATGTTGTGGATATACCTCCTCCTCCTGGTGGTGGACCACCCGGTGTTGGTGGTGCTGGAGGAGAGAATGTTGGTGTTGGTGCTGGGGTCGCTGGACCAGAGGTTGTGCAGGGGCAAGCTGCTCCTGACATGACAGTTTTGATACAGGCTATTGCTGGAGCCTTTTAGGCGGCAGTAGCTGGAGCTCATGGAGCTGGGCATCAGGGTGATGCTAACGTGAGATTACCTTTGGAACGTCTGCGCCGTCTGCTGAGGGTTCCGAATCTTGGTTGGAAAGTACCAAGAGGATATTGGGACAAATGAACTGCAATGATGTGCAGAAGTTAGGATGTGTGGTATCGTTGTTACATGATGATGCGTATAACTAGTGGACCACCACTGTCTCCGGAATGGAGGAAGTTGATGTGACTTGGACGTTCTTTCTTAACGCGTTCAAGTGGAAGTATCTAGGTGTGCGATACCTGTAACGCCCCGGTTTTGGGCTTGGAAGTTTTGGGCGTTGACCGGTTCGGTCAAAATGCTGTTCGAATCTAAAAAGGTGAAATTAGGGAAGCCTAGTTCGGGTTGCATTAAAAATATGGGAAAATGTTCTAAAATCATCTTTTAATATATATAGGTGAACTGTGAAATCAATTTTGCAAAATAAGGTTTGGAAGGGTGACATTTTGGGCTAGTGACCAAAATGTAATTTTTGAAAACTGTGAGACTGTTTTAAAAAGGATTGAAACTTTGAATCTTTAAGGAGCTATTTACCCAATGAGAGTTTCTCCAGATTTTCTAAAGATATTAAATGATTAATTAAAAGGTTTTAAATAAAAAACAAAGTGGAGGGAAGATATTTTGGTTTTAACTAACTTTTCTCTCAATTCTATTTTCTCTCATTTTCCCTCAAGCCAAACACCTTTTCTCCAGAGCTTTTCTCTCTGATTTTGTCACCTAAATTCATCTTTTCAATTACCTTTTGATTGCTAATCATCTCATCAACAAAACCTCACCATTTGCTAGTTGTTTCTTCAAGCTTTTTGGTTCTAAAAGAGGAGAAACTCAAGTTTGGAGGTAAGAACGTTCTTCTCCTCTAAACTCTCAGTTCTTTACTGAAATTCCCAAGTTCTCAATCCTTAATTGATGTTTTATAAATGGTTTTTAAAGTGGTGTAATGGATCTTGGCTTAAAATGCAAGATTTGATGATTTTTGATGGATTTTCGTATGATCTGATTGGGCTGGGTTTTAAGGTGTTAATTTGATGATAAATGAATGTTAATTTGATTGGAAATTGAGTTTTGATTAATGCAATCCCGGATAGGTTGAATTTCCTAAGTTTAGCTCGTGATTCTTGGTTGTTTTTGGTGTGATCTTATGGATATGTTGTTGCTGGAGGTATAAGGATGTTGTTAGGTTCTTTTTAGATGTTATATGATGTTAAAGGACGCTTAGTTTTGATGGTTTATGGCTGGGCTTTGTTGAGGAGTTGTTTGGATGCATTTTCGGTTGTGTTTGGTGGCCGAAAATGGAGTGTGGATGAGAGCAGCGAGTTTAGGTGCTTTCATTGAAGTTATTAATGCATGATGATGCATTAATCCTCTGTTTTGATGTGTTAAAGCAGGGGAGTCATCTTTGGATCCAAGTGTTGGAGATCCGGAGGCTTGATTTGGTACTTCGGCAAGAGGCGAAGTGGAATCGGTGAGTGAAATTGGGTTTTCGGCTTAGAAACCAATGTCTTGGGAGCTTATTTTAAGTATAAACAACTTTGCTAAGCTCAAGTGTAAGTTTTCGGAAAAACTCTCTCTAGTGGTGGCCATGGTTTGGTTGTTGTGCAATGTGGTTTATTGCATGTTTAAAATTCTGTTTTGAAAGCATAATTTTAGCATGTTTATTGCTGATTATATAAGCCATGTGTTGAAGGAAGCTCAAGGTAAGAGTTCCTTGTTTTAAACATTGTTTAAATGTGGTTTAATGCCTAAAGATGCATGATGTTTATGGCTTGGTTTAATGCTTTAGAACAGTGGATTATTTGATGATAATGATGTATATTGGCAAGTGATGTTTTGAAAAGGTTAAGGTCACTAAGGTGGTTAAAAGTCCTTGAGTGAGCCTTGTGGATTCTAAGAACTTCATGGTGGTTAAAAGTCCATGATGATTCTTGTTAAGGCCACTAAGGTGGTTAAAATTCCTTGAGTGAGCCTTGTTACTTAAGAACATCAAGGTGGTTAAAAGTCCTTGGATGGTTCTTGTTAAGGACACAAAGGTGGTTAAAAGTCCTTGTGTGGTCCTTGCCATGGTGTTTAAAAGTCCATGGGCCAAGGTGTTTAAAAGTCCTTGGGGCCAAGGTGTTTAAAAGTCCTTGGGGTGAAACTTGTAAGGACACAAAGGTGGTTAAAAGTCCTTGTGTGGTCCTTGGAAATTATAAGATCAGAATGGTGTTTAAAAGTCCATATGTGAGTCTTATGTTGATCTTGTTTTAAAAAGATGGAACTTATCACTTGTGGCCAATATGACATGTATTGATATGGAGGCATGTATTGCTTGTTTAAGATTGTTTTTGAGCATGTTTAAATGATGTTGAAGTATGATTTATAAAGTGTTTTTATAAATGCATTATTGAGTGGTTTTAATGAGCATTCCTCACTAAGCTTTTGTTTACGCTCTCTTCTGTTTTCTTAAACCAATAATGCAGAACATTAAGGAGTATTGAGGGCAGCAAGGAGGGCAAGCAATCAAGTGGAAATTAAGCTCAAGTATGGGAAGGTTTCTTTAAACATTTTTTTTAGCTTTTGGCATTTGGCAATGGGGGACCTTTGTGGATGTTTTGGGAGATGTTTTGAACTCCCTAAGCTTGTTTAATGTTGTTGACAATGCTGGAGTTTTGTATTTGGCCACTATATGTTTGGTTTGGAGGTTTTATGCTTGAATGGTATGCTTGTGTAGGAAGTATGTCTTTAGATTTGGGGCTTTTTATATGTGATGCCATGATGATGAATTGATGTTGCATTTATGTCCTTTATATGTTGAATTTCTTGCTGGTAAAGTTTGGTAGCTTTTGGAGCATGTATGGTTGATCAATTGTGTGTTTGAGCATGCAATCTGCTGCATTCTGTGCAGGCTGTTTCGGAACAGTTGCTACCATTTCGGAACGAGTGCCTTATAGCAACCCAGGCGTCCGAAACGGGAGACACCGTTCCGAAACGGAAAGGCCACTGCCAGCATTCGTTTCGGTACGCATTACGGAACAGCCCCGCGTTTCGAAACAGGCTCTCCCTGTTTCGGAACACCTGGCCGTTGGGGGCTGTCATTGGCGGTTATATGTTTTGAAAAGTTTGCATTTTGGTCCAGAATCTTGCATGTGCAATTACATGAGTTTGAGATGCCCGTTTGAGCTGAATTTTGGTAGTGAAGCATGAAACCTGACTAATTACAAGTTGGTAACTTTTATTTGGGTTAAGTCCTTATAATTATCAGAATTTACAATTTGGTCCCTAAAGTTGTAAATTGTTCAATTGGGTCCCTATTTGATCTCTGATGTTTATGATCTTTGAGTATGTGATTTGTATGATCATAACTAGGGTTAATGTGCATCTAGACAAGATTAAAAAGAAAAAAAAGGTCGTTAATCAAGGTTGACTTTCGGGTTGACTTTAGTTTTCCCCGTGTAACTTTCTTAATTCGGGTCAACCGTCTAGGCCAGGTTAAGGGGGTTACATTTGGTGGTATCAGAGCTGAGTTCTCAAGTAATTGGGAATGAACGTGTGCATGATTGGAGTGTGTATGCTATGTATGCCTGTTGAGTGAAAGCATGATGTGTGGTTTGTGAGTTTGATGCAATTGAGTTGTATGATGTGGTGAAGCATGTTGTGGGTACCCATTGCCAAATCAAAGCTAGTGAAGTGATGATGATTTTTAAATGAAATTGAGCTTGAGTACTTGGTTTGCTTACCTTGTTGGGCCTGACTTTGTTTATTTGTATTGTGATTGCATTGTTAGAGTATGGCACCACGTAGAGAGTTGAGAGGTAATGTGCGAGCTACGGCTCCGAATGAGAATGAGAATGAGGAGAACGCAGGAAGTGCGGTGTTACCTCCTCCTCCACTTGGTGGTGGTGGTGCTGAGGGAGAAAGAGCTGATGCTGCAGCTGGTGCAGGAGCTGCTGGACCTGAGGCTGGTCAGGGGCAAGCTATGCCTGATATGACAATGTTGGTGCAAGCTATTGCTGGTGCTTTTCGAGCGGCAGTAGCTGGAGCTCAAGGAGCTGGGCATCAGGGAGATGCTGGTGTTAGACTACCCTTGGAGCGTTTACGCAGTCTTGGTGGGACTGAGTTCAGGGGTTTGTCTGCGGAAGGTTCTGAATCCTGGATGGAGAGTACCAAGAGGATCTTGGGTCAGATGAGTTGCACTGATGTGCAAAAGCTGGGCTGTGTTGTATCCTTGCTACAGGATGATGCTTATACGTGGTGGACGACCACTATTGCTGGGATGGCTGAAGCTGACATAACTTGGACATTCTTCCAGAATGTGTTCAAGAGGAGGTATCTGGGTGTGAGGTACCTGGATGAAAAGAAGCGTGAGTTCATGTCTCTTACTCAAGGGAGCATGACTGTGGCTGAGTATGAAGTGCAGTTTGTGCGACTCAGTCAGTATGCACCTGAGCTGGTACCTGATGAGCGGGCGAGGTGCGAAAGGTTCCGTTATGGTTTAGTGACGGATGTGAAGATGTATGTGCTGGCCACAGAGTATGATGATTTCGATGTGCTGGTGGGCCGAGCCAAGGACATTGAGATGAACTTGGGTTTATCTGCTAAAGGTGCTGGAGCAAGTGCTGGAAAGCGAGCTGCTGAGTATAGTTCCGGTGGTGGACGAAACAAGAGGGGACGTGATCAGAAGTATCAGTCCTCAGCTAAGAGAGGCGGTGGTGCACCTGTTCGGGGAGGCAATGCTAGAGCTGATCCGAGTGCTTGTTGGATATGTGGATCACGTGGTCATATGAAGCGTGATTGTCCTCGTGCTGTGAGGGAGGTGCAAGCTCCTGTTGCGGCAGCTGGTATTGGGTGCTGGAATTGTGGATCTGCGGATCACTTGAGGCGAGATTGCCCTATGTTGGCTGGTGGCCAAGTGCGTGCTCCTGTTGCTGTTGCACCGCAGAGAGGTCGTGGGCGCGGCCGTGGTAATTTCAGCGAAGGGAGGTAGGTGGTCGAGGAGTGGCCCATGTTGTGGCTATTCAGCCTGAGGGTGGAGGTCAAGCTAGGGTGTATGCTCAGCGGGAAGGGAGGAATGACGCGGATGTGATTGCAGATACTTTTACTTTGCAATCCTTGTCATTACTTTCCTTGATTGATTCTGGATCTACGCATTCATACATTCTGCGTGAGCATGCTGAATTGCTTGGTTTGCCTGTTGAGTCTTTGGATGTTGGCGTTCGTGTCACTAGTTCTTTTGGTGAGACTGTTGTGACTCGGAAGCTATATAGAAGGTGTCCTTTGGTTGTTCAAGAACATGTTTTTCATGTTGACCTTATGGAGTTGCCTTTCTATGGTTTTGATGTAATCCTTGGTATGGATTGGCTTGCTGAGCATCGTGCTGTTATGGATTTTGAGAATAAGCGAGTTTCGCTGAAGCTTGCGGATGATTATGAAGTTGTTGTGGTTGGTGAGAATGTGAAGTTTCTTGCCAATGTGGTGTCTACCTTGGAGGCGAGCAGGATGTTGAGGCAGGGTTGTGAAGCTTACCTAGCTTTTGTGATGAATCCTAGCTCTAAGGAGTTGCGGGTGCAAGATATCAGGGTTGTGCGAGAGCTTCCTGGTGTTTTTCCTGAGGAGTTACCTGGTTTACCTCCTAATCGCGAGGTGGATTTTGGAATTGAGCTGTATGAGAATACAACTCCTGTGTCCATTACCCCTTATAGAATGGCACCTAAGGAGTTGAAAGAGCTGAAGACGCAGTTGCAAGAGCTACTTGATCGTGGTTTCATTCGGCCGAGTGTGTCGCCTTGGGGAGCACCGGTCTTGTTTGTGAAGAAGAAAGATGGCACTATGAGAATGTGCATTGATTACCGTCAGCTGAACAAGTTGACTATCAAGAATCGGTATCCTTTGCCGAGGATTGATGATCTCTTTGATCAATTTCGGGGAGCAGCTGTGTTCTCTAAGATTGACTTGAGGTCAGGGTATTATCAGTTGAAGGTGAAGGATGTGGATGTGCCTAAGACAGCTTTCAGGACAAGGTATGGGCATTATGAGTTCCTTGTGATGTCGTTTGGTTTGACAAATGCTCCTGCTGCTTTCATGGACATGATGAATCGTGTGTTTCATGAATACCTGGACAAGTTTGTTGTGGTGTTCATTGATGATATCCTCGTGTACTCGCGTACTGAGGAGGAGCACGAAAAGCATTTGAGGATTGTTTTGTAAGCTTTGTTGGAGAATCAGCTTTACGCTAAGCTGAGCAAGTGTGAGTTCTGGCTTAAGGAGGTGGTGTTTCTTAGGCATGTAGTTTCTGCTGAGGGGATTCGTGTTGATCCTCAGAAGGTTGAGGCGGTGATGAACTGGAAGGTTCCTAAGTCTGTTCATGAGGTTCGTAGTTTCCTCGGTTTGGCAGGATACTACCGGAGGTTTGTGGATGGGTTTTCTAAGATTGCTGCACCTTTGACGAAGTTCTTGCAAAAGGATGTTAAGTATGAGTGGACGGAGGCGAGACAAAAGGCTTTTGAGAAGCTTAAGGCGGCTTTGACGCAAGCTCCTATCTTGGTTCAGCCTGAATCAGGGAAAGAGTTTGTGGTGTACAGTGATGCGTCCTATGTTGGTTTAGGATGTGTGTTGATGCAAGAGGGTAAGGTTGTGGCTTATGCATCGCGGCAGTTGAAGGTGCATGAGCGCAATTATCCTACGCATGACATTGAGTTAGCTGCAGTGGTTTTTGCTCTGAAGATTTGGAGACATTATCTGTATGGTGAGAAGTGTACGGTGTACACGGATCACAAGAGTTTGAGGTATCTGATGTCTCAGAAGGAGTTGAATCTTAGGCAGCGGCGTTGGTTGGAGTTGCTCAAGGATTATGATCTGACGATTGAGTACCATCCGGGAAAAGCTAATGTTGTAGCGGATGCCTTGAGTAGAAAGGTAGCTGTTGAGCTGAGGGCTATGTTTGCCAGTTTGAGCATTTCGCGTGATGGTGGTCTTGTGGCGGAGTTGCAAGTGAACCCATCTTTGGTTCAGTTGATCAAGGAAAAGCAGTTGCTGGATGATTCCTTGGTGCCTCATGTTCAGGATATCGCGGAGGGTAGACCTTCGGATTTCTGCTTTAATTATGATGGTGTGTTGTGTTTTGGGAGTCGGATAGTGGTGCCTAGTGATGCTGAGTTGAGGCGTGCTATTCTGACTGAAGGTCATAGTAGTCCTTTTGCTATGCACCCTGGTAGTACCAAGATGTATTGTGATCTTCATGATAAGTACTATTGGGTGGGTTTGAAAAAGGATGTTGCGGAGTTTGTGAGCAAGTGTTTGGTGTGTCAGCGGGTTAAGGCTGAGCATCAGTTTCCTTCAGGGTTTTTGCAACCGTTGAAAATCCCTGAGTGGAAGTGGGAAAGGGTTACCATGGATTTTGTATCTGGTTTACCTTCGTCTCCATCGAAGAAGAATTCTATGTGGGTGATTGAGGATCGCCTGACGAAGTGTGCGCATTTCTTGCCTGTGCATACTACGTTTTCTTTGGATAAGCTTGCGGAGCTGTACATTGCTGAGATTGTGCGGCTGCATGGTGTGCCTAAGTCGATTGTGTCGGATAGGGATCCGAGGTTCACATCGCGTTCCTGGCGGTGTTTGCATCAAGCTTTGGGTACAAGGTTGAATTTCAGTACATCCTATCATCCTTAGTCTGATGGTCAGTCAGAGCGTGTTATTCAGATTTTGGAGGATATGTTGAGGTGCTGCGTGATTGAGTTTCAGGGTTCTTGGGAGAAGCATCTGCCTTTGGTTGAATTTGCTTATAACAACAGTTATCAAGCAAGTATTCAAATGGCACCTTATGAGGCTTTGTACGGGAGGAAGTGTAGGACTCCTCTTTGTTGGGCTGAAACGGGTCAAAAGTTGGTTTCGATGCCGGCTTTGTTGAAAGGAACCACCGAGAAGGTGAAGCTCATTTGTGAGCGTTTGAAGGCAGCTTCTGATCGGCAAAAGTCTTACGCGGATTTGAAGCGTAAGGAGATTGAGTATGCGGTGGGAGACCGTGTGTTCTTGAAGGTTTCGCCTTGGAAGAAGGTGATGAGGTTTGGCCGGAAGGGTAAGTTGAGCCCTAGGTACATTGGACCATATGAGGTGGTTGAGTGTGTGGGTCCTGTTGCGTACAAGTTGAGGTTACCTCAAGAGTTGGAGAAGATTCATGATGTGTTCCATGTTTCTATGCTCCGGAAGTATAGATCTGATCCTTCGCATGTGATGCCTGTGGAGGAAGTGGAATTGAATCCGGATTTGACTTATGATGAGGAACCGGTGAAGGTTCTGGATTCGGATAGCAAGGTTCTTCGTGGCAAGACCATTGAGTTAGTGAAGGTGCTGTGGAAGCATCGAGGTGTTGAGGAAGCCACGTGGGAGCGGAAGGAAGACATGCTGAAGCAGTTTCCTTATCTCTTTCCTTCAGGTAAATTTCGGGGACGAAATTTCTTAAGGGGGGGGGAGAGTTGTAACGCCCCGGTTTTGGGCTTGGAAGTTTTGGGCGTTGACCGGTTCGGTCAAAGTGCTGTTCGAATCTAAAAAGGTGAAATTAGGGAAGCCTAGTTCGGGTTGCATTAAAAATATGGGAAAATGTTCTAAAATCATCTTTTAATATATATAGGTGAACTGTGAAATCAATTTTGCAAAATAAGGTTTGGAAGGGTGACATTTTGGGCTAGTGACCAAAATGTAATTTTTGAAAACTGTGAGACTGTTTTAAAAAGGATTGAAACTTTGAATATTTAAGGAGCTATTTACCCAATGAGAGTTTCTCCAGATTTTTTAAAGATATTAAATGATTAATTTAAAGGTTTTAAATAAAAAACAAAGTGGAGGGAAGATATTTTGGTTTTAACTAACTTTTCTCTCAATTCTATTTTCTCTCATTTTCCCTCAAGCCAAACACCTTTTCTCCAGACCTTTTCTCTCTGATTTTGTCACCTAAATTCATCTTTTCAATTACCTTTTGATTGCTAATCATCTCATCAACAAAACCTCACCATTTGCCAGTTGTTTCTTCAAGCTTTTTGGTTCTAAAAGAGGAGAAACTCAAGTTTGGAGGTAAGAACGTTCTTCTCCTCTAAACTCTCAGTTCTTTACTGAAATTCCCAAGTTATCAATCCTTAATTGATGTTTTATAAATGGTTTTTAAAGTGGTGTAATGGATCTTGGCTTAAAATGCAAGATTTGATGATTTTTGATGGATTTTCGTATAATCTGATTGGGCTGGGTTTTAAGGTGTTAATTTGATGATAAATGAATGTTAATTTGATTGGAAATTGAGTTTTGATTAATGCAATCCCGGATAGGTTGAATTTCCTAAGTTTAGCTTGTGATTCTTGGTTGTTTTTGGTGTGATCTTATGGATCTGTTGTTGCTGGAGGTATAAGGATGTTGTTAGGTTCTTTTTAGATGTTATATGATGTTAAAGGATGCTTAGTTTTGATGGTTTATGGCTGGGCTTTGTTGAGGAGTTGTTTGGATGCATTTTCGGTTGTGTTTGGTGGCCGAAAATGGAGTGTGGATGAGAGCAGCGAGTTTAGGTGCTTTCATTGAAGTTATTAATGCATGATGATGCATTAATCCTCTATTTTGATGTGTTAAAGCAGGGGAGTCATCTTTGGATCCAAGTGTTGGAGATCCGGAGGCTTGATTTGGTACTTCGGCAAGAGGCGAAGTGGAATCGGTGAGTGAAATTGGGTTTTCGGCTTAGAAACCAATGTCTTGGGAGCTTAGTTTAAGTATAAACAACTTTGCTAAGCTCAAGTGTAAGTTTTCGGAAAAACTCTCTCTAGTGGTGGCCATGGTTTGGTTGTTGTGCAATGTGGTTTATTGCATGTTTAAAATTTTGTTTTGAAAGCATAATTTTAGCATGTTTATTGCTGATTATATAAGCCATGTGTTGAAGGAAGCTCAAGGTAAGAGTTCCTTGTTTTAAACATTGTTTAAATGTGGTTTAATGCCTAAAGATGCATGATGTTTATGGCTTGGTTTAATGCTTTAGAACAGTGGATTATTTGATGATAATGATGTATATTGGCAAGTGATGTTTTGAAAAGGTTAAGGTCACTAAGGTGGTTAAAAGTCCTTGAGTGAGCCTTGTGGATTCTAAGAACTTCATGGTGGTTAAAAGTCCATGATGATTCTTGTTAAGGTCACTAAGGTGGTTAAAAGTCCTTGAGTGAGCCTTTTTTACTTAAGAACATCAAGGTGGTTAAAAGTCCTTGGATGGTTCTTGTTAAGGACACAAAGGTGGTTAAAAGTCCTTGTGTGGTCCTTGCCATGGTGTTTAAAAGTCCATGGGCCAAGGTGTTTAAAAGTCCTTGGGGCCAAGGTGTTTAAAAGTCCTTGGGGTGAAACTTGTAAGGACACAAAGGTGGTTAAAAGTCCTTGTGTGGTCCTTGGAAATTATAAGATCACTATGGTGTTTAAAAGTCCATATGTGAGTCTTATGTTGATCTTGTTTTAAAAAGATGGAACTTATCACTTGTGGCCAATATGATATGTATTGATATGGAGGCATGTATTGCTTGTTTAAGATTGCTTTTGAGCATGTTTAAATGATGTTGAAGTATGATTTATAAAGTGTTTTTATAAATGCATTATTGAGTGGTTTTAATGAGCATTCCTCACTAAGCTTTTGCTTACGCTCTCTTCCGTTTTCTTAAACCAATAATGCAGAACATTAAGGAGTATGGAGGGCAGCAAGGAGGGCAAGCAATCAAGTGGAAATTAAGCTCAAGTATGGGAAGGTTTCTTTAAACATTTTTTTTAGCTTTTGGCATTTGGTAATGGGGGACCTTTGTGGATGTTTTGGGAGATGTTTTGAACTCCCTAAGCTTGTTTAATGTTGTTGACAATGCTGGAGTTTTGTATTTGGCCACTATATGTTTGGTTTGGAGGTTTTATGCTTGAATGGTATGCTTGTGTAGGAAGTATGTCTTTAGATTTGGGGCTTTTTATATGTGATGCCATGATGATGAATTGATGTTGCATTTATGTCCTTTATATGTTGAATTTCTTGCTGGTAAAGTTTGGTAGCTTTTGGAGCATGTATGGTTGATCAATTGTGTGTTTGAGCATGCAATCTGCTGCATTCTGTGCAGGTTGTTTCGGAACAGTTGCTACCGTTTCGGAACGGGTGCCTTATAGCAACCCAGGCGTCCGAAACGGGAGACACCGTTCCGAAACGGAAAGGCCACTGCCAGCCTTCATTTCGGTACGCGTTGCGGAACGGCCCCGCGTTTCGAAACAGGCTCTCCCTGTTTCGGAACACCTAGCCGTTGGGGGCTGACATTGGCGGTTATATGTTTTGAAAAGTTTGCATTTTGGTCCTGAATCTTGCATGTGCAATTACATGAGTTTGAGATGCCCGTTTGAGCTGAATTTTGGCAGTGAAGCATGAAACCTGACTAATTACAAGTTGGTAACTTTTATTTGGGTTAAGTCCTTATAATTATCAGAATTTACAATTTGGTCCCTAAAGTTGTAAATTATTCAATTGGGTCCCTGTTTGATCTCTGATGTTTATGATCTTTGAGTATGTGATTTGTATGATCATAACTAGGGTTAATGTGCATCTAGACAAGATTAAAAAGAAAAAAAAGGGTCGTTAATCAAGGTTGACTTTCGGGTTGACTTTGGTTTTCCCCGTGTAACTTTCTTAATTTGGGTCAACCGTCTAGGCCGGGTTAAGGGGGTTACAATACCTGGATGAAAAGAAAAGAGAACTCATGTCTGTTACTCAAGGAAGCATGACGGTGGCTGAGTACGAGATCTAGTTTTTCCGTCTCAGTCAGTACGCACCTGAGCTTATCCTTGATGAGCGGGAGAGGTGTGAACGTTTCCGGTATGGTTTGGTAACGGACGTAAAGACTTTCATGCTTGCAGCTGAGTACACGGATTTTGATGTGCTGGTTAGTAGGGCGAAGGACATTGAGCAGAACCTGGGTTTGTCTTCTAGGAGTGTTGGTTCTGGCTCGAGCAAGAGGGTTGCTGAGTATAGTTCCGGTGGTGGACGGAACAAGAAAGGACGAGATAAGAGATATCAGTCTTCTACTAGGCGTGGTAGTGGAGGGCATGGTGCGCCTGTTCAGGGAGACAGGGCGAGTGCTGATCAGAACATGTGCTGGGCGTGTGGATCGCGTGGCCATTTGAGGCGTGTTTGTCCTCTGGCAGCGAGAGAGGTGTAGGCTCATGTTGTAGTGACCGGTAATTCATGTTGGAATTGTGGTTCAGCAGACCACATGAGGAGGGAGTGTCCTTTGTTGGCCTGTGGAGGTCAGGGACGTGCTCCCGGTGTTGTTGCACCACAGAGAGGTCGTGGGTGCGGTCGTGGTAACTTCCAGCGCAGAGATGATGGTGGGAGGAATGTGGCACATGTGGTGGCTGTCCAACCCGAGGGTGGAGGCCAGGCTCGAGTGTATGCTCAGCGAGAGGGGAGGAATTACACGGACGTGATCGCATGTACCTTTAATTTCCAGTCCTTGTCATTACTTTCCTTGATTGATTCTGGATCTACGCACTCATACATATTGCGTGAACATGCTCAAATGCTTGGTTTACCTGTTGAGTCTTTGGATGTTGGTATGCGTGTAACTAGTTCCTTTGATGAGACCGTTGTGACACGAAAGTTGTATAGAATATGTCCTTTGGTTGTGCAAAATCATGTTTTTCATGTTGATCTCATGGAATTGCCATTCTATGGTTTTGATGTAATCATTGGTATGGATTGGCTTGTTGAACATCGAGTTGTGGTGGATTTTGAGAACAAGCGAGTTTTGTTGAAGCTTGCGGATGATTAAGAGGTAGTGGTGGTTGGTGAGAATGTGAAGTTTCTTGCCAATGTGGTGTCTACATTGGAAGTGAGCCGGATGCTGAGGCAAGGTTTTGAAGCCTACTTAGCCTTTGTGATGAATCCTAGCTCTAAGGAGTTGCGGGTTTAAGATATCAAGATTGTGTGAGAGTTTCCTGGTATGTTTCAGGAGGTGTTACCTGGATTGCCTCCTAATCGAGAGGTGGAGTTTGGAATTGAGCTGTATGAAAACACAACTCCAGTGTCCATTACTCCTTAACAAATGGCACCTAAGGAGTTGAAGGAGCTGAAGAAACAACTTTAGGAGTTGCTTGATCGTGGTTTCATTCGGCCGAGTGTGTCATCTTGGGGTGCACCGATTTTGTTTGTGAAGAAAAAGGATGGCACTATGAGAATGTGCATCGACTACCGTCAGTTGAACAAGTTGACTATCAAGAATCGGTATCCATTGCTGAGGATTGATGATCTTTTTGATCAGTTTAGGGGAGCGGTTGTGTTCTCTAAAATTGACTTAAGGTCAGGTTATTACCAGTTCAAGGTGAAGGATGTGGATGTGCCAAAGACAGCCTTCAGAACGAGGTATGGGCATTATGAGTTCCTTGTGATGCTGTTTGGTTTGACGAATGCTCCTGCTGCTTTTATGGACATGATGAATAGAGTGTTCCATAAATACTTGGACAAATTTGTTGTGGTGTTAATTGATGATATCCTTTTGTACTCTCGTACTGAGGAGGAGCATGAGGGGCATTTGAGGATTGTGTTGCAGGCTTTGTTGGAGAATCAACTTTATGCTAAGATGAGTAAGTGTGAGTTCTGGCTTAGAGAAGTTATGTTCCTTGGTCATGTGGTTTCTGCTGAGGGGATTCGTGTTGATCCTCAGAGGATTGAGGCAGTGATGAATTGGAAGCCTCCTAAGTCTGTTCATGAGGTCCGTAGTTTCCTTGGTTTGGCAGGATACAATCGGAGGTTCGTGGATGGATTTTCAAAACTTGTTGCACCTTTGAAGAAGTTGTTGCAGAAGGATGTCAAGTATGAATGGACGGAAGCGAGACAGCAGGCTTTTGAGAAGCTTAAGGCAGCTTTGATGCAAGCTCCTATCTTGGTTCAACCTGAATCAGGGAAAGAGTTTGTGGTGTACAGTGACGCATCCTACGTTGGTTTGGGGTGTGTGTTGATGCAAGAGGGTAAGGTGGTGGCTTATGCATCGCGCCAGTTGAACGTGCATGAGCGCAATTATCCTACGCATGATATTGAGTTAGCTGCGGTGGTTTTTGCTTTGAAAATTTGGAGACATTACCTGTATGGTGAGAAGTGTACGGTGTACACGGATCACAAGAGTTTGAAGTATCTGATGTCTCAGAAAGAGTTGAATCTTAGGCAACGACGTTGGGTGGAGTTGCTTAAAGATTACGATTTGACGATCGAGTACCATCCGGGCAAAGCTAATGTTGTAGCAGATGCCTTGAGTAGGAAAGTGGCAGTGGAGTTGAGAGCTATGTTTTCCAGCTTGAGCATTTCGCGAGATGGAGGTCTTGTGGCTGAGTTTTAAGTGAAACCATCCTTGGTTCAGTTGATTAAGGATAAGCAGTTGTTGGATGATTCCTTGGTGCCACATGTTCAGGATATTGCTGAGGATAGGCCATCGGATTTCTACTTTAATGATGATGGAGTTTTGTGTTTTGGGAGTCGGATAGTAGTGCCCAATGACGCTGAGTTGAGGCGTACTATTCTGACTGAAGCTCATAGTAGTCCTTTTGTTATGCACCCTGGTAGTACAAAGATGTATCATGATCTTAGAGATGAGTAATATTGGGTGGGGTTAAAGAAAGATGTTGCTGAGTATGTGAGTAAGTGCATGGTTTGTCAGGGGGTTAAGGCTGAGCATCAGTTTCCTTCTGGGTTGTTGCAACCGTTGAGGATTCCTGAGTGGAAGTGGGAAAGGATTACCATGGACTTTGTGTCTGGTTTGCCTTTGTCACCATCGAAGAAGAATTCGATGTGGGTGATTGTTGATCGCCTTACGAAGTGTTCTCATTTCTTACCTGTCCATACTACGTACACATTGGATAAGCTTGCAGAGTTGTACATTGCTGAGATTGTGCGGCTGCATGGTGTGCCAAAGTCTATAGTATCGGATAGAGAACCGAGGTTTACATCGCATTTCTGGGAATGTTTGCATCAAGCTTTGGGAACACGGCTGAATTTCAGTACTTCTTATCATCCACAGTCGGATGGACAGTCTGAGCGTGTTATCCAAGTGCTGGAGGATATGTTGAGGTGCCGTGTGATTGAGTTTTAAGGCTCTTGGGAGAAGCATTTGCCTTTGGTGGAGTTTGCTTATAACAATAGCTACCAGGCAAGTATTCAAATGGCACCTTATGAAGCCTTGTACAGGAGGAAATGCATAACTCCTCTTTGTTGGGCTGAAACAGGTCAGAAGTTGGTTTCAATGCAAGCTTTGTTGAAAGGAACCACCGAGAAGGTGAAGCTCATTTGTGAGCGATTGAAGGCAGCTTCTGATCGAAAGAAGTCTTACGCGGATTTGAAGCGTAAGGAGATTGAGTATGCGGTGGGTGACCGTGTGTTTTTGAAAGTTTCGCCTTGGAAAAAGGTGATGAGGTTTGGCCGAAAGGGTAAGTTGAGCCCTAGGTACATTGGACCATACGAGGTGATTGAATGTGTGGGTCCTGTTGCGTACAAGTTGAGATTGCCGCAAGAGTTGGAAAAGATTCATGATGTGTTTCATGTCTCTATGCTTCGGAGGTATAGATAGGATCCTTCGCATGTTATGCCTGTGGAGGAAGTGGAGTTGAATCCAGACTTGACCTATGATGAAGAGCCGGTGGAAGTTCTGGATTCAGACAGTAAAGTTCTTCGAGGCAAAACCATTGAGTTGGTAAAGGTGTTGTGGAAGCATCGTGGTGTTGAGGAAGCCACGTGGGAACGAAAGGATGACATGAAGAAGCAGTTTCCGTATCTCTTTCCTCCAGGTAAATTTCGAGGACGAAATTTCTTAAGGGGGGAGAGTTGTAACACCCCAATTTTGGGCTTGGAAGTTTAGGGTCTAAACCGGATCGGTCTGATTTTCAGTTCGAATATAAAAGGTGGTTTTAGGGAAAACCTAGTTCGAGATGCTTTAAAAATATGGAAAAATATCTAAAAATCCTCTTTTAATATTTATATAATAGAGTGGTGAAATCAATTTTA
Organism: Hibiscus trionum; assembly: GCA_030270665.1. Lineage (NCBI taxonomy): Eukaryota > Viridiplantae > Streptophyta > Magnoliopsida > Malvales > Malvaceae > Hibiscus > Hibiscus trionum. The sequence goes on from BSYR01000010.1 coordinate 19,278,097, forward strand.
CAAAATAAGGTTTGGAAGTGCGACATTTTGAAATAGTGACTAAAATGCGATTTTTGAAAAGTTCAGTGGTGACTGTTTTGTAAGGATTGAAACTTTGAATCTTTAAGGAGCTAATTTACCCATGAAAGGATTTCTCCAGATTTTTCTTAGATTTTAATGATTCATTTAATGTTTAATTAATTAAAGGAAAAGTGGAAAAACCAATTTTTAGATTTCATAACTAACTTTTGTCAAAACTTTCTCATCTCATTTTCTCTTAAAATTCCCTCAGCCAAACACATTTCTACAGCAACATTTCTTTTGATTTTCACACCAAATGATGAGGTTTCAATCTTCAATTGATTCCTAATCCTTTCTACATCAAATTCTATTGTTTTGGTTATTGGATTTTCAAGGAAATTGTCTCTAATCAAGGAGAAATCTACATTTAGAGGTAAGGATGTTCTTCTCCTCTAAATACTCAGTTCTTTTCTGAAATTCCCAAGTTCTCAATCCTTAAATTAAGTTTTATAAAATGTTTTAATGTTGTGATCTTGATTTTGGCTTAAAACTCAAGATTTGGAATAAATCTTGAAGAAATTCGTGGTGATTGTTTGGGCTCTGTTTTGAGATGGCTTTTTAATGTATTTTGGATGTTTAATGATGTGTAATTGAGGTTTGATCAGTGCAATCCCGAATAGGTTGAATTTCTTAAGTTTTTGCTTATGAAAATGGTGGTTTTTGGGGTGATCTTGGTGTTCTGTTATAGCTGGAGGTATAAGGACGATTTTAAGTTCTTTTTGGATGTTAATTGATGTTTAGGAATGTTTAGAAGTGATGGATCTTGGCTGGGTAATGTTGTGGAAGGGTTTGGAAGTGATTTCGGTTGTGTTTGGTAGCCGAAATGTTAGTTTTGGAGAAAGCAGCGAGTTTAGGTGTAATGACTGAAGATTTTAATGCATGATGGTGCATTAATCCTCTGCTTTGATGTGTTTAAAACAGGGGAGACATCTTCAGATTCTTGTGGTGTTGATCCGGAGGCTTGATCGGCGTTTCGGCAAGCTTGCGAAACGGAATTGGTGAGTGGAGTTGGATTTCCAGCTTTGTAATGAATGTTTGAAGGTTTGGGAACTTAGGTTAAGTCTAAACAACTTAACTAAGCTCAAGAGTAAGTTTTCGGGAAAACTCTCTCTCTTGGATGAACCATGAGATGGTTGGATGCAATGTATTTAATTTGCATGTTTAAATTCTGTTTTGAAAGCATGTTTTAGCATGATTAATGCTGGTTTTGAAAGCCACGTGTTGAAGGATGCTCAAGGTAAGAGATCCTTGGTTTGATATTGGTAAATGTGGTTTTGATGCATAGTGATGCATGATGGTTAATGGCTTTGATTAATGCTTTAAAAAATTGGACTGTTGATGTTAAACGATGTATATTGGCAAATGATGTGTTGGTTTTAAAGTACTTGAATCGGATATAGTTAGCCGGCTATAGGATTGGGTGCACCGTGAATAAAGTCGCCTTGGATGTTGAGGGGTTGTAATTGTACCGTAAACTCCATCCAAGTACACTAACGAGATGGTTAAGATCACAATGGTGGTTAAAAGTCCTTGTGTGGATCTTCTGTTGTGTGTCCCGTGTTCTCGTTAGTGATGTAATATAACTACCGATGAGTGATGTTGAGGGGTTGTGATTGTACCGTTAAACTCCATCACGGGTGTTGAGGGGTTGTGATTGTACCGGTAAACTCCACCTTGTGTGTTCGGTAGTGTGTATGCAGCGTATGGGACAACGCTTGTAATCCGCGTATCCGATTGTGTTTTATGTTGTAAATGGTTATGGTTTATCACTTGGAAGCCAATATGGCATGTTGATGTTAATGAAGCATGATATGCTTGATGTGTATGCAATGTTGCATGACAAATAATGTTTATGTGTTAAAAGGCTTTGTGAAAAGTGTTTTATAAAATGCATTATTGTGTTGTTTCTTTAGAGCATGCCTCACTAAGCATTTGTGCTTACGCTCTCTCCCTTGAACCAATAATGCAGATAATTGAGGTGTTTGAGGGCAGCAAGGAGGCTAAGAATTCAAGGGAAGGCTAAGCTCATGTATGGTGACTTTTTCACAACATTTTTAGTTTTTGATATTTGGAAATGGGAACCTAGGATGTGTTTTTGGGAGATGTTTTGGACTCCCTAGTTGTGGCATGATGCCTTAAATGTTTTGGATTTGTAAATGGCCATTGTGATGCTTGTTTTGGTGTTTTGATGGTTGGTTGGTTTTGGATATTAGGATGCATGCCTATAGACTTGTGGATTTCCTTGATTGATGCCATGAATGTGTTTTGATGTTGCAAACATGTACCTTAATTGCATGATGACATGTTGGCATGATTAGGAAGTCATTAGGGTGTGTTTGAGTGGTTTAAAGTAAGTAAAACCAGCAAATTATGCAATTTCTGGGCAGTCCGTATCGGAACGGGCACTAGCGTTTCGAAACGGGGGCCTTAATGGCCTTCGTGTATCGAAACGGATAGGGTCGTTCCGAAACGTTTTGGCCACTGCCAGGCCCTGTTTCGATACAGGTCTCGAAACGAACCCGCGTTTCAGAACGGTCAACCCCGTTCCGAAACATATGACCGTTGGGCACTGATTTGTATGGTTTTGGAGTTTGCAAGCTTTACGTTTTGGTCCTGAAAATCGTTCTTGCAATTGCTTGAGTTTGAGATGTCCGTTTAAGGTGAAATTTGAAAGGGAAGCATGTAATATGACTAATTAAGTTTTGGTAACCTTAAAATCAGTTAAGTCCTCCATCTTCCCAGAATTTACATTTTGGTCCCTAACCTTTGTATATTGTGCAATTGACTCCCTTATTGCATTTCGATCGTTGTGCTTTTCAAGTATGATTTTCTCAAGGGTACGCTTAAGGTTAATGTGCATCTAGATAAGGCTAAAAAAGAAAAAAAGGCTCGTTAAGCAAGGTTGACTTTCAGGTTGACTTTGGTTTTCCCCGTGTAATCTTCATAGTTCGGGTCAACCGTCTAGGCCGAGCTAAGGGGGTTACACTAGAGGTGCCCGAAATTGGCTCTAGAAAAAATATGAATAAAATAATTAGAGATGCCTATGACCGACACTAGTGGTTAAATTGAAAGAAAAAAAAAACTAGAGGGAAACCCAAGGGAATCAATGTGTTTATCGAAAGTCTACTTAGAAGCCGAAGAATCATTCTTATCACAAGGACCACACACACTCACGAGATACATAGTTTGGTTCTGGGTAAGTCCATTGTCATTCGAAAGGTTGGTAATTAGGCGTAAATCTACACGGTATGTAAAGGTTTCTCAAGATGCTTTCTCGACTTAGTTTACATATGATTTTAAGTTTTGGCATGTTATTGTTAGATTGCATTGCTTGAGGAAAAGCAATAGTTCGAGTTTGGGGGTGTTTAAAATGTCTAAAAGTCTTATTTTATTTATCCTTTTTACTCATATTATTGTTAAACTTAGGCACATTTTAGTTACATAATTAAGTATTAAAGCTTATTCTCATAATTTCCTTCACCACTAAGCTTGATTACATATTTTAGTGTATTTTGTGGAAAAGGTGTTGTTATGGTATGTATTTTGGTGCATACAAGAAAATTGCACGCCAGAACCCGTTGTGGCAGTAGGGTGTCGCCATGACCCACCGCGGGTGCCGCCATGACCCGCCGCGACAGTAGGGTGCTGCCAGGACCCGTCGCGACAGTAGGGTGCCGCCAGGACCTGCCGCGACATCACAGTGCCGCTAGAACCTGGCGCGATAGCAGGGTGCCGCTGGAACCCACCACGACAGCAAACCAAGGAGTTGTACTGATGCAGTTCCAGATAGAGAAAGCCGCTACCGAGAACCTTCCGCCTAGGGAAACAAGTTGAGAAATTGGAGAATTGGAGTGTGATCTATATAGCAGCGAACAGAGCCGCCGAAGGAGGGGAACGAGATAACTTGCGGTGCAAGGCAACGACAAGGAGTCCACATTAAACTCAAAGAAGTCAGAATTAAAGGTTGAATTTAATGCAAAAGCTACTTTGAAGACTTCTACTCCAAGAAGGACTTGGCCTAGCTAATGCCTATATATACCCGACATATTCTGTACTTGAGAAAAATAAATTAGGTTTTCCCTTAGGCATAGTTTAGATTTTCTTGCCGCCATTATGTTCTAAATTCTCTTTGGGTTTGGTTTATGTTGTAAACTAGTGTGAGAATGGTTGTTTAGGATTTTAAGTTTGTTTTTGCAATAAAACATCAAGGTTTTCTTATTCCTAGTTCTTCATAGTTTTCATTTAAGGCGAAAGATTAGTTGATTACTATCCATTTGTTCGGTATCGAGAGAGTCAAATTCACGAAAGGAGTAAGTACGGTCCTCACCTTAATCAAGTGTTGATCAATCCAGCCTAGACATAGGTTAGGGTTTAAAGCGGCTAAAAGAGGATGAACCAAACATTACTGTCTTTGCACGATTCACGCCACGACTGTTATTATATGCAGTGCGCTTCAACATCATTCTGACTTAGACATAAGTAAGATCAACATCGAAGCGTTCTGTCGAGACTTGAAGTTTTGCCGAGTTTGCCACCGAGCCATAAATCCATTCCACTGCTAAGGCAGCAAGAGCGTCTCAGCAACCGATCTGCCATCCCCCGCCAAGGCAGCGAAGTCTGGCAGCGCAAGACAACTTATCCTATTCAACGCAGTTTCACACTACTCAGCAGCATAACTCGACCCATTCCATCAATCTGATCTCTTATCTTTTATTTACTTGTGTTTTTATTTTATTTTCCTCTTAAACAAATCAACTTATTTGTGCATTTACTTTTCTTGTGCATGAATCAAGATTCGAGTCAAGCTGACTAATCCCTGTGGGGGACGATATCTTTTATACTATAACTTGACAGGAGTGTGCACTTGCGCTCATATTTAGAGAACACTAAAACGCTCTACATGCACATAAATATTCCTCTCATCAAAGTCATCCAGAACATGTACAACTATGCAAAATACCTAAGGGACATAGTTTATAAGAGGAAGAGAATTGGGGAATTCGTAACAGTTGCTATCACAGAGGAATGTATGACAATGTTACACAACAAGCTGCTACCCCAAGCAAACATATCTGAGTAGTTCCGTTATACCATGCAGAATCAGCAGCAACCATGCAACAAAAGCCTTGTGCGACTTAGGAGCCAGCATCAACTTGATGCCTAAGGCAGTTTTCGACAAGCTAGGTATTGGGCAAGCCAAACCTACCTCCATTATGCTGAAACTTGTTGATCACTCATTCATACAACCAGAGGGTAAGATCGAAGAGATCTTAGTTAGAGTGGACAAACTTATTTTTCCAGCAGACTTCCTCATCTTAGACTGTGAGGCCGATGCAAATGCCCATATCATCCTTGGGTGACCATTCTTGGCCACGGGTAGAACGTTAATAGATGTAGAGCATGAGGAGCTGATCATGAGGGTAGATAATCAAAGCATCAAGCTAAATGTGTTACAGCCCTCAGTAAAAGAAAAGGAAGGATGCTCGGACGCTCAGGCCTCCAAAATCAGCACTGAGACAGGGCAAGACAGCAACTGTCACAGCATACCAAAGGACCCAACAGCACACCACCTTACAGAACAGGAGGACCCCTCAGGAGGGAAAACAAGAAACACCACTTCAGGAAGTGGTTATGGCTGGGAGATGCACCCTAATGCACTCCCAACATAACTTAATTAATTTTATTTTTATTTTCTTTATTTTTATGTTTTAGGAATATAATTTATTGCAATGAACAGTGGTTATGGCTAGGAGATGCACCATAATGCACTCTTCTCTAATGATGATGCAAAGAGATACATAACCCAGTTCGCCAAACAAGCCATATGGGAGGAACAAGGGTTCCATTATTTGCAGCAGACTGGGAATCTCGGCCTTGAGCCCACCCTGTTCGAGAAAATCCACAACAAGGGTTGGGAGATATTCGCACGACAGCCGGAGGTGGCAAACATCACGATGGTCAGAGAAGTTTATGCCCACAACCCTCTCTCAGAAGTTACGTTCATGTTTGTACGAGGGGAGCCTATCAAGTTAAACGTTGTCGTCATCAACAGCTTCTACGGATTAGAGATGGACGACAACACACATGAAGAATGGAGGCAGTCAGTGACAGCTGCCGACTATGATAGAATATAGGCCCGACTGTGCGAACCCAATACACCTTGGTTAGCGGGAAAACATGGCGGCTCAATCCAACGCCGCTTGTAACCCCCTTAGCCCGGTCTAGACGGTTGACCCAAACCGAGGTGATTACACGGGGAAAACCAAAGCCAACTCGTTAAAGCCGACTCCGATTGACGACCCCTTTTTTTTCTTTATTTCTTTTTTAGATGCAACATTAGTCCTATGTGATCACCAAGGATTAAAAGGAAGAAACGGCACAACGATCGAATCTCGATTAGGGGTTTAATTGTAAAAACTAGACATTTAGGAACAAAAATGTAATTTCTACAAATTACAAGGACTTTACTGAATTTGAGTTTACCATTACTTAATTATTCATGTTTCATGCTTCTCTGCAAATTTTCGTCAATAATCGACTAACAAAACTCATCCAATTGCATACTTGAAACTGAGGGACTAAAATACAACAATTTCAAACATATAAAGATGCCATTAACAAAATTAACGGTCGCGTATCGATACACTTGAGACCGTATCGATACGCGGGATGGCAGTGACCAAAGTCACAAATAGTGTATCGATACGCTTCCCCGCATATCGGTACGCCCTTCAAGCCCGTACCGAAACACTTCTCAATCGTATCGAAACGCCTGTGCAGAGAGCACACATTTTGCTTATGCGTATGGATACGCAAGCCCGTGTATCGATACGCATACCAAAACTATCCAAATTTCAGCCACAAAATCATTTCAAACTTCAACAATTCTTCCCCAAATCATAATTACATGCTATTGGCATCTACTCAAACATATAAACATGCAATTCCAAACACATAGCACCATTTAGTTGATTAACTTAAGCATAGCAAGGCAATTCATGAAGCATGCTTAATACACCAAACCATAATCATACCATATAGCAAGAATAAGCACCAAAACCAGAATAAAAGCCTCTTACAAACCATATAAGCAATACAAAACTTGCATCAACCACAAGGAGTCCAAAATTACATCTCCCAAAACAACCCACAAGACCCCATTACCAAATATCATTACTAAAGTAAATGCAAAACATCACCATACTTGAGCTTTACAAACTCTTGGATCTTCTTAAGCCTCCTCGCTACCCGAAGTGTCTCAATTATCTGCATTATTGGTAAAAGAGAGCGTAAGCACGATAGCTTAGTGAGGCATGCTCTAAAAACACCAACACAACAATGCAAGCTTTTAAATCTCATTCTCAAAAACCATTTTCTACAACATGCTCTTTCTATCTCATGCTTGAAAACCATTCAAAGAAAAATCTCCATTTAAAAATCACATGTACCATCTATCTATCAATCTCGTGCATTCAACCAATGCAAAACTCATGGCAAATCATGGCTTAGATCAGCGCTGTATTCTGCAAGATCTGCTATTATCATGGCTCTCTCAGAAAGGGAGATGCCTGGAGTTTTCTGGGTTTTTATGTTACTGCTTCTGTTTGCTCATTTTTGTGATGGATTTTACCTTCCGGGAAGTTACATGCACACATATTCGACCAAGGATACTATATATGCCAAAGTTAATTCCTTGACTTCCATTTAAACCGAGCTTCCTTTTAGTTATTACACTCTCCCTTACTGCAAACCTCTTGGTGGAATAAAGAAAAGTGTCGAGAATCTCGGTAAACTTCTCATGGGAGATCAGATTGATAACTCCACTATCGGTTTCAAATGAATGTGAATGAGTCTCTCCACCTTTGCACTACCAGCCCCTTGAATGAGCATGAGGTTAAGCTTTTGAAACAGAGGACTCGAGACTTGAATCAAGTGAATTTGATTCTAGCCAATTTGCCGGTGATGAGGATTGCGAAACAAAATGGAGTTAACATTCAGTGGACTGGATTCCCGGTTGGTTATTCTCCACCGAATAGTGATGATGATTACATTATCAATTATCTCAAATTCAAGGTTTTGGTTCACGAGTATGAGGGAAATGGTGTGGAGATAATTGGAATCGGGGAAGGGATGGAGCTTATTTCTAAAGCTGATAAGAAGAAAGCCTTTGGTTTCGAGATTGTTGGTTTTGAGGTGGTTCCATGCAGTGTTTAATATGATCCTGAAGCCATGACTAAACTTCACATGTGTGACAAAGCCTCCCCTGTGAACTGCCCCATGGGGATAGACAAGTCACAGATAATAAAGGAACGAGAGAAGATCTCGTTTACTTATGAGGTTGAATTTGTTAAAAGCGATATTAGATGGCCATCTTGGTGGGATGCATATTTGAAGATGGAAGGTGCACGAGTGCACTGGTTCTCAATTCTAAACTCTCTGATGGTGATTACTTTCCTTGCCGGTATAGTGTTTGTCATTTTCTTGAGGACCGTGAGGAGGGATTTGACAAGGTATGAGGAACTGGACAATGAAGCCCAAGCACAAATGAATGAGGTGTTGGGTTATCCAATAATAATTGTAACGCCCCGGTTTTGGGCTCAGAAGTTTTGGGAGTTGACCGGTTCGGTCAAAGTGCTGATCGAATATATAAGAGTGAATTTAGGAAAGCCTAGTTCGGGTTGCATTAAAAATATGGAAAAATGTCCTAAAATCATCTTTTAATATAATTAAGTGAACTGTGAAATCAATTTTGGAAAATGAGGTTCGGAAGGTTGACATTTTGGCTAGTGACCAAAATGTAATTTTTGAAAGTTCGGTGATAGTTTTATAAAGGATTGAAACTTTGAATCTTTAAGGAGCTAATATTCCAAAAAGAGTTTCTCCAGATTTTTCTAAGATATTTTAAGGCTTTATTCTGATTTTAAAGTTTATGAAATGTGGAGGGAAATCATTTTATCATTTTATAACTAACTTTTCTATTTTCTCTCAATTTTCCTTTTCTCTCATTTTCTCTCAACCCAAACACATTCTCCAGATTTTCTTCTTTGATTTTGTCAATCTAAATCACTCATTTCAACTCTCATTTGATTCCTAATCATCTCATCAACAAAACCTCTCAATTTGCAAGTTGTTTCATCAAGCTTTTTGGCTCTAAAAAGGAGAAACTCAAGTTTGGAGGTAAGAACGTCCTTCTCCTCTGAACTTCAAGTTCTTTATTGAAATTCCCAAGTTCTCAATCCTTGATTTATGATTTGTTAAAGGCTTTTCAATTGAAATCTTGATTTTGGCTAAAATGCAAGATTTGGTGATTTTGGTGGAATTTTCGTATGATCTGTTTAAGCAGGGTTTTGAAGTGTCAAAATGATGTTAAATGAATGCTAAATTGATTAGAAGTTGAGGTTTAATTAATGCAATCCCGGATAGGTTGAATTTCCTAAGTTTTGCTTGAGTTTTTGGTTGTTTTTGGAGTGTTTTGGTGATCTGTTATACCTGGAGGTATAAGGACGTGTTTGTGATTATTTTGGATGTTAATTGATGTTTAAAAGTGGTTAGAAGTGATGGATCTTGGCTGGGTTAAGTTTTGGAGGTGTTTGGAGGTGATTTCGGTTGTGTTTGGTAGCCGAATTGTTGGATTTGTGATGAGCAGCGAGTTGTGTTGTGTTGCTGGTGTTTTTAATGCATAATGATGCATTGATCTTCTGTTGTTGTGTGCTTGAAACAAAGGAGTTTGATCCGTGAGCTTTAGAGGTGTTGCGGAAGGTTTCGGATGCTTGGAAGGCTTGTTGGCTAGCCTTGTTTTGGTTATCGGTGAGTGAAGTTGGGTTTTCATCTTTTAAACCAAGGTTTGAAGGTTTTTGGGAGCTTAGTGTAAGTCTAAACAACTTTGCTAAGCTCAAGAGTAAGTGAATGGATTTTCGCTCTTGAATTATGATTGTGAATTTGGCTTTTAAGCAATTGTGGTTGATGATTGAAATGCATGTGTTTTGCATGGTTTAAATCTGTTTTGAAAGCATATTTTAGCATGGTTTAATGCTGGTTTTGAAAGCCATAGGTGAAGGATGCTCAAGGTAAGAGATCCTTGGTTTTATACATTGAAAATGTGGTTTTGATGCATGGTGTTGTATGTTGTTCAATGGCTTTGTTTAATGCTTTAAAACAGTGAATTAATGTTGGTAAATGATGGTTTTTGCATTATGGTTATGCATGTGAAACATTGGACTAATGTGGTAAGGTGGTTATATTGGCAAGTGATGTAAGTGGTTCTTGGTTCTTTGATCGGATATAGTTAGCCGGTTATAGGATTGGGTGCACCGTGAATTAAGTCGCCTTGGAGGTGGAGTGGTCAAGAGTAGACCGGTAAACTCCCTTCAAGTATCCTAACGAGATGGTTGAGGTCATAATGGAGGTGTTGCCCATTCGAGGACCTTGGTTGAGCAAAGGTTATATGGTGTTTAAAAGTCCATATGTGGGAACCTTGTGCTTGTTGAGATCACAATGGCGGTGTTAAGTCCATGTGTGGATCTTGTGTAGGGTGTCCCGGATCTCGTTAGTGATGTTATACAACTACCAATCGGTGAATGCAAAGGTTGTATGGTGTTTGAAAGTCCATACATGGGAACCTTGTGCATGTCAAGGTTGTATGGTGTTTGAAAGTCCATACATGGGAACCTTGGGGAAAAGTTGAGGTTGTATGGTGTTTGAAAGTCCATACATGGGAACCTCGGGAAAGCTAAGGTTGTATGGTGTTTAAAAGTCCATACATGGGAACCTTATGATGTTGAGGTCAAATGGTGTTTAAAAGTCCATTTGGGAGACCTTGGATTGGTAGGGTGTATGGAGCGTAGGGACAACGCTCGGAATCCGCGTATCCGATTGGGTGTTGAGTTGAAAAGTGAATGTGGTTGATCACTTGAAGGCCAATATGATGTTCTTGATTGTGATGAAGCATGGGATGCTTGAAATGATGCATAATTGCATGTGAAGCATGAGATGCTTGAAAAGATGCATGGTTGCATGGAAAGTGTATAATGCTTGTGAATGCATGTTTACTTGTTAAGTTGAACAAGTGTTGATTATCATTTGGAAAATGATGCATGTGAGCATGAAATATCTTTAGTGCATTGGAGTCTTGTTAAGACTTGTTTTTAAAGGCATGTGATGATGATGTTGTGGTTCATATATGTTGCCTTTGGTTTAATGCATGTGTTGGTTGGTTTGTGAAATGGTTTTAAAAGATTCTTGCTTGATTTGGCTTTCAAGTTTAAGAAAGGTATGTTGTGAAATGGGAGTGTTTTCCAAGGTTTTGTTTTAGCTTGCATATGGTGTTTATGCATGGTTTGGCTAAATGGATGATTTTGTAAGTTGTGCTTTGGAAAGGTTTTCTTAGCATGCTAAGCTAAGGGTTGGTTTTCATGTATGTGCAATGCATGGTTTTGAGCTTGTTGTTGAAAAGGGGTTTTCAAACATGGCTTTGGTAAACAAATCGAGTTTGTTTTAAAAGTGATTTATGACCCGCTGCATTGATGGTGTTTTGGTTTTGAGCATACCTCACTAAGCATTATGTGCTTACGCTCCTTTTTGTCCGTCAATGCAGATTCTTGAAGTTTGGACAGCAAGGAGCAAGGGATTCAAGGTGGACTCCACTTGAGATGTATGTCTCGGTGAATAGTTATAGTTAATAAAGGCAATGGGGTAGAATCTCTTGGGTTATTGTGTATGTGTTCGTTTATGTTTGGACAAGGATGTTTTTATGTTGATGATGTTGTTGGATCATGTTTCAGTTTTAATGAGATTGATTTGGAAGGTTTGTGCCTAAATGGTTGCTTGTGTAGGAAGTATGCCTTTAGAATTGGGGCTTTTCATGTATGTTGTTATATTGATGAATTGTTGATGCAAGTATGTCCCATTTATGTTGAGTTGCATGTTGGTAAAGTTTGGAGGCTTTAGGAGTATGATTGGATGGCCAATTATGTGTTTGAGTGAGCAAAATGCAGCAATCTGGGCAAGGCGTTTCGGAACAGTTGACACCGTTTCGGAACGGGTGCCCTGCATAAACCCAGGCGTCCGAAACGGGTGCCACCGTTCCGGAACGGGTTGGCTACTGCCAGTCCCCCGTTGCGGTACGCGTTGCGGAACGGCCCCGTGTTTCGAAACGGGCTCTGCCTGTTTCGGAACGGGTGACCGTTGGGGACTGACATGGGCGGTTAAATGTTTCAGAATGTTTGCATTTTGGTCCTGAAACTTGTTTGTGCAATTGTATGAGTTTGGGTTGTCCGTTTGAGCTGAAATTTGGCAGAGAAGCATGAAACATGATTAATTTTAAGTTGGTAACTTAAAATCCGGTTAAGTCCTTAAGGTTTTCAGAATTTACAATTTGGTCCCTAAAGTTGTAAATTGTTCAATTGGGTCCCTGTTTGATCTCTGATGTTTGTGGTCTTTGAGTATGATGTTTGTGTGATCACATCTAGGGTTAATGAGCTTCTAGAAAAGATTAAAAAGAAAAAAAAGGGTCGTTAATCAAGGTTGTCTTTCGGGTTGACTTTGGTTTTCCCCGTGTAATCTTCTTAATTCGGGTCAACCGTCTAGGCCGGGTTAAGGGGGTTACAATAATGGGCACATATGTATAATGTATGTTGCTATTATAAAGTTTAACACGAAAATTAAGTGACCAATTATGTTACACGTGTTATAGGTATTAAATTGTCATGGAATTAAAAGTGTAGATACCGTAAGTTATATTTATAACTCAATGAGGGGCAGAGTTGTAAATATTAATAAACTGATTTTAATTCAGTTTATATAAAGGGTAGTGGTCCCCGAGATCTAGGTTAACTTACATATCTCTCCTTCCCCGTCAGAGAGTTGTGTGGCAAGAGATAACCTATCATCTTGGAAGATCAAACCCTTTCTGGAAAATATCCGTCAATGGATTCAGGTACGCTTCCGCAAATCTAATCTTTATTCTTAATGATTTGGCATGTATAGATCTTGGGTTAAATATTCGTATGAATATTTTTTTGGTTCTAACAAGTGGTATCGAGCCAGGTTTTGTCGAATCATTAAGAACAGTTTTTTTATTTTATTGTTTCATCGCCGCATCACTTCCTATTGTTTTTCTTGAGAATTTTGGATTCAATTTTATTGAATGTTTTTGAGTTTTGCGGCGACAGTGGCTTTATAATTTTAATTAGGGTTTGATATTAATATTGTTTGAATTTTCCGATTTACAAACCTATGATGCGTGAGTCAACGCTAATTGTTTTTCCACTTTACAATTGACGATAAGCATGGGTGGTTTTAATTGGAAATATTTTTTTTAATCTTTGTTGAATTTGCGATTGGTTCTCCAGTTTGTATTCAATTGAAAGATTTTTTTTTAAGTATTGAATATCTGTGCAGTTATGTTTTGGGTTATGAAATTCATTAACAGTGAACTCCTTTTTTTTCTTTCTTGAATATGGATATGCCCTTAAAATTTGTATATCTTTTATTTTAGTAATCGCATATTCAGTTTACTGTTATAAAATATATATTTTATTTAAAATATGTATTTAATTTTAGTTGGATCAAAATTTTAGTTTTGATCATCAGGTATAAAGATAATCTTTAGAAACGAATAAAATTCATATTTTGGCTATGTCTAATATTTTAGTGGGTTAATTGAAACACAATGTCACCAAAGTGACCGCTTCTGCGTAGATTAACTTATTTAAAATATCAAGATGTTTGTGTTTTTGTAATTCATGCATTTATTAATTGGCCCAAAGGAAAATTAATATTTGGCCGAATTTCAACGACACCTGTGGTAATAAACGTGTGACAATTATAAGGTATTTTATGTGTGCAATACATTAGTCCAAAGATTAATCTGTTGTTCGACATAATTTATTGTCAATGTTTGATTACTACAACAAGAGTACCGCTTACTGTTAATATTACTGTCCAAAGACTTGATATTGATGTTGTGTTTGGTATCTTGAGGGGAATTAGTCACTTTTTTTGAATTTATTTGTTTACTTATGAAATATTGATGTGAGCCTGTTTTATTTTTTATTTTTTTTGTTCTATATTCAGCTAGTTCTTTTGCTGCCACGATATCTGCTAATATCAGTTCTATACCCATGCTTAATGGGACAAATTTCAAGGAATGGAAAAGACATGTACTTATAGTACTTGGCTGTATGGATATAGACCTTGCATTAAGGCAAGAACAACCTGCACCTCTCACTGCAGATAGCACCCCTGATGCCAAAAAGGATTTTGAGAGGTGGGATCGTTCTAATCGCATGAGTCTGATGATCATGAAACACAGCATTTCGGAAGCCTTTAGGGGCACTAAATCTGAAGAGATTACTCAGGCTAAGTCTTTCCTTGACGATCTTGAGCAACGTTTTGCTAAAAACGATAAGGTTGAAATGACATTACTTCTAAATTCTTTGATGTCTATGAAGTATAAGGGTCAAGGAAATATAAGGGAGTACATTATGGAGATGTTCCATATCGCTTCAAAACTTAAGGCACTTAAAATCGAGCTTTCTGAAGACTTGCTCGTTCTTATGGTTTTGGTATCGCTTCCTGCACAGTTTAGCCAATTTAAAATTAGTTATAACTGTCAAAAGGAGAAATGGACTCTAAATGAGCTCATTTCTCATTGTGTTCAAGAGGAAGATAGGTTGAAGCGTGATAAAACTGAAAGTGCTCATTTGGCCAGTGCCTCTAAGGATAAGGGCAAGAAAAGAATATATCAGAATGAAGCTGCTAAGGGTCCAGCTCAAAAGAAACAAGAGCGAGTTCCAATTAATTGTTACTTTTGTGAGAAGTCTGGACACTTGAAGAAAGATTGTACCAAGTATCATGCATGGCGTGCTAAGAAAGGTATGAATCTTACTTTGGTCTGTTCTGAGGTTAATTTAGCTTCAGTACCTAGAAATACTTGGTGGTTAGATTCTGGTGCTACTACTCACATAAGTGTTTCTATGCAGGGTTGCTTGAGCTACCGAAAGCCAAGTGATGGTGAAAGAAACATCTTTGTGGGCGGTGGAAAATCGGTAGAAGTTGAAGCAATTGGGCATTTTAGGTTGTTATTAGGA
This sequence comes from Hibiscus trionum, assembly GCA_030270665.1. Lineage (NCBI taxonomy): Eukaryota > Viridiplantae > Streptophyta > Magnoliopsida > Malvales > Malvaceae > Hibiscus > Hibiscus trionum. The sequence goes on from BSYR01000010.1 coordinate 19,293,246, forward strand.
ACTGGTTTTTATTTGGATTTGAAAGACACTTTTGTTGTTCCGTCTTTTAGGCGGAATTTAGTTTCAGTTTCTTTATTGGACAAATTTGGATATTCTTGTTCATTTGGAAACAATCAGTTTACTTTGTCTTTAAATTCAAGTATTGTCGGAACTGGTTATTTAAATGCTTATGACAACCTTTATTTGCTAGATATAGTTGCATCATATAATGAAACCTTGCACGTGGAATCACGTGGTACTAAACGCAAATTAAATAAAGAAAATTCGGCATCATTATGGCATAAGCGCTTAGGTTATATCTCAAAAGGTAGGATTGAGCGACTTATATCTAATGGTATTTTGGAGTCTCTTGACTTTTCAGACTTTAATGTTTGTGTTGACTGTATCAAGGGAAAACAGACCAAAACTAAGAGATTAGGTGCCAACAAATCTACAGACGTCTTAGAATTAATTCACACTGATATTTGTGGGCCATTCCCTACGGCATCTTGGAATGGTCAACAATATTTCATAACATTCATAGACGATTACTCACGTTATGGGTACCTATATCTCATTCATGAGAAATCTCAGTCTTTGGACGTGTTCAAATCTTATAAGGCTGAAGTTGAAAATCAACTCAACAAAAGAATTAAGAAAGTTAGATCTGATCGTGGTGGTGAGTACTACGGTAGATATGATGGCTCAGGTGAACAACGTCCAGGACCATTTGCGAAATTCCTAGAGGAATGTGGTATTGTCCCACAGTACACCATGCCAGGATCACCTAGTATGAATGGTGTGAGAGACGTAATAGGACTCTTAAGGATATGGTAAGGAGTATGATTGCTCATCCTACCTTACCCGAGTTCCTCTGGGGAGAAGCATTAAAGGCAGCAGCGTACATTCTGAATAGAGTACCAACTAAAGGAGCTGAAAAAACACCTTATGAGCTTTGGATGGGTCAAAAACCTAGTCTAAAGCACTTTCACATTTGGGGATGTCCAGCTGAGGCAAGGCCTTATAGGCCACATTAAAAGAAATTGGACTCCAAAACTGTGAGCAGCTACTTTATTGGATATTCTGAGCGATCTAGGGGCTATAAATTTTATGATCCCACAATTAAGAATATTTTTGAGACGGGAACTGTAACATTTTTTGAGGATGTTGAATTTGGAGGGAGAAATAAGGTTAGAGACATTACTTTTGAGGAGGAATTGAGTTCCAACTCAATTCCTACTATCACTTTTGATAATGTTCAGGTTCTCATACCTGTCATTAATCAAGAAGTGAATCCGGGACCTCAACAAGATAATGTTGAACAAATTCCTCCTATTCATGATGAGGTAATTGTTCTAGAAGAACAAATTCAACAACCTCAACAACAAGTGCCATTAAGGAGATCCACGAGAGAAAGGAGAAATGCTATTTCGGATGATTATATTGTATTTCTCCAAGAAAATGAAGATGATAATGGAATGATGGAAGATGACCCAATCAACTTTCATCATGCCATGCAAAGTGTTAACTCTCAAAAGTGGATTGATGCCATGCAGGAAGAGTATAAATCCATGCAAGACAATAAAGTTTGGGAACTTGTCCCATTACCTGAAGGTGCAAAACCAATTGGTTGTAAATGGATATTTAAAATCAAGAGGGATGCAAATGGTAATGTGGAAAGGTATAAGGCACGTCTTGTAGCTAAAGGATATAATAAAAAAGAAGGCATTGACTTTACAGAGACTTTCTCTCTGGTTTCATCGAAAGACTCTTTTAGGATAATCATGGCACTTGTAGCTCATTTTGATCTTGAGTTACATCAGATGGATGTTAAGACTGCGTTTCTCAATGGAGACATTGGAGAAACAATTTATATGGTGCAACCAGAAAACTTTGAGTCGGGAGACCCAAAGCGTATAGTTTGCAAATTAACAAAATCCATCTATGGACTCAAGCAAGCTTCTCGTCAATGGTACCATAAGTTTCATCAAATAATTGTCTCATTCGGTTTTGAGATGAATATCGTTGATGATTGTGTGTATCACAAGTTCAGTGGGAGTAAGCATATATTTTTGTTTTTATATGTCGATGACATTTTGCTTGCCACGAATGATATAGGCTTATTGCACGAAACCAAGAGATTTCTATCTAAGCATTTTGAAATGAAAGATCTTGGGGACGCTTCTTTTGTTTTAGGAATTCAGATACATCGAGATCGATCTCGAGGTATTCTTCGATTGTCACAAAAGAACTATATCGATAAAGTACTTAAAAGGTTTGGCATGCAAAATAGTAAACCAATGGACACCCCTGTCGCTAAAGGAGACAAGTTTTGTCTTGCCTAATGCCCTAAAAGTAACCTTGAAATTCAAGAAATGCAGAAGATTCCCTATAGATCAGCTATTGGGAGTTTAATGTATTCTCAGGTTTGTACGCGTCCGGATATTGCGTACATTGTTGGGATGTTAGACAGATATTCAAGCAACCTTCGTATGGACCATTGGATAGCAGCCAAGAGGGTTATGAGGTATCTTCAGAGAACAAAAGATTACATGCTCACTGATAGGAAATCAGATCATTTAGAGGTCGTAGGGTATTTGGATTCTAATTTCGCTGGGTGCCAAGATAGCAGAAAATCTACATCAGGCTATATTTATCTATTAGCTGGAGGAGCTATATCCTGGAAAAGTGCTAAACAAACACTTGTAGCTTCTTCCACTATGGCATCAGAGTTTGTAGCATGCTATGAAGCATCTAATCATGGAATATGGTTGCGGAATTTTGTCACTGGGCTGCGTATTTTGGAGAACATAGAAAGACCGCTTAAATTGTTTTGTGACAATAAGTCAGTAGTACTATATTCCAACAACAATAGGAGCTCGTCTAAGTCAAAGCACATAGACATAAAGTTCCTAGTTGTAAAAGAAAGAGTGCAAAGTGGACAAATATCCATAGAACACATTGGGACAAACTCTATGATAACGGATCCGCTCACAAAAGGTTTACCACCCAAGGTCTTTCATGAGCACACTGCTCATATGGGTGTTGTATTATTTAAGGACATTATTGTTTGAGTGGGAGTTTGTTATTTGTTTGCTTTATGTTTGATTTTGGACATTTATGTATTCTGTTATTTTTCTGATCAGAAATTAAGTATTCAGTTTATTCACTCTTTTCTTATTTTGATAAGGACCTCACTTAAGTTTAAAGAGGACCAGTTGGAAATAGGCATGTTCGGTTCACATTTACATGTAATTTCCATGCTACGCATCCATGATTGATCTATGTCATTTGATTGTGTTTGTATACGTGACCATTGATGGGTCCAGTCATGATTGATATGGCGAAGACCGCTTTGATCCTATATAGATATAGTTGATGGACGAGATTGTTAAAGAATACCTATTGTATGATAGCAAATTTTGAGCTCATAAGGTTATACATTTGTCAGGAAACATATGTTGCCCAAGTGGGAGATTGTTGGGTTATCCAATAATAATGGGCACATATGTATAATGTATGTTGCTATTATAAAGTTTAACACGAAAATTAAGTGACCAATTATGTTACACGTGTTATAGGTATTAAATTGTCATGGAATTAAAAGTGTAGATACCATAAGTTATATTTATAACTCAATGAGGGGCAGAGTTGTAAATATTAATAAACTGATTTTAATTCAGTTTATATAAAGGGTAGTGGTCCCCGAGATCTAGGTTAACTTGCATATCTCTCCTTCCCCGTCAGAGAGTTGTGTGGCAAGAGATAACCTATCATCTTGGAAGATCAAACCCTTTTTGGAAAATCTCCGTCAATAGATTCAGGTACGCTTCCGCAAATCTAATCTTTATTCTTAATGATTTGGCATGTATAGATCTTGAGTTTAATATTCGTATGAATATTTTTTTTGGTTCTAACATGAGGAGCTTTCTGGATGGAAGCTAGTTGTAGGTGATGTCTTCAGAGAACCAGATTGTCCGAAGCTTCTTTGTGTAATGATTGGAGATGGAGTTCAGATTATGGGAATGGCAGCTGTCACTATAGTTTTTGTTGCCTTTGGTTTCATGTCACCTGCTTCCCGAGGAATGCTACTGACAGGGATGATTGTTCTTTATCTTTTCTTGGGTATCATGGCTGGGTATGTTGCTGTACGTCTCTGGAGAACTATCAAGGGAACTTCAGAAGGATGGAGGTCTGTTTCGTGGTCGGTTGCATGCTTCTTTCCTGGAATCGTCTTTGTTATCCTTACGATGTTGAATTTCATTCTGTGGGGCAGCAAAAGTACTGGTGCAATTCCCATATCCCTGTATTTTATACTCTTATCTCTCTGGTTCTGCATTTCTGTGCCTCTCACTCTCATTGGAGGATTCATGGGGACAAGAGCTGAAGCTATTCAATATCCTGTACGAACCAACCAGATTCCTCGGGAGATTCCTGCACGTAAATATCCATCATGGCTTCTTGTTTTGGGTGCTGGGACCCTTCCATTTGGAACCCTTTTCATTGAACTCTTCTTCATTCTTTCTAGCATCTGGCTTGGCAGGTTTTATTACGTCTTTGGCTTCTTAATTATAGTTCTTCTACTACTGACCATCGTGTGTGCCGAAGTGTCAGTGGTCCTTACCTACATGCATCTTTGTGTTGAGGACTGGCGATGGTGGTGGAATGCTTTCTTTGCTTCGGGTTCAGTAGCACTCTATGTGTTCCTCTACTCCATCAATTACCTGGTGTTTGACCTAGAGAGTTTGAGCGGTCTTGTGTCAGCTATCCTTTATCTCGGGTACTCTATGTTCATGGCGATTGCAATCATGTTGTCAACAGGCACCATCGTCTTCATCATGTCGTTCTATTTTGTCCATTATCTCTTCTCATCCGTTAAGATCGATTAAAAGTCGTCAACCAGCTGCTGGGGATATCTGGATTCATCATTTCGGTAAAAGTTGCCTTTGGTAGCTTATGCATGAAAAATGCTCTCAGAATCATTGGAAGTTCATATGTTAATTTTGGTGGTGGTTGAGTGTAGGAGTTGGTAGATTACCAATTATGGGTTTTTGTTGGATTACGCATACCCCAATCATGTTTCATGTGCAGGTTTAGCAATTATATGTTGGATGTAGAATCTTGTATTTTCTTCAATGTTTATAATCAAATAGAAAAGTTTAACTTCTTAAAAAAAAAAAAAACTCATGGCAAAGCCATACATGCTTGACATTCAAAAGCATTTCATAAGTCTCAAAATCTCATATGCATTTCTCATAGCATAAACATCATTTCAACATTGGTACATGTGAATCAAATACAATATCATATATTGGCATTTCATATTATATCTTTACTCGGATATGCGGATTAGCTTGACATAAAGCCAAGTCATACTCCGGTGGAATCTCACATCACCGGACTCTCATGGCGGTATCTCTCTTCGCCACAAAGCTTGGGTGTTTCACCAAGACCTACCCCGATGGTATCTCTCATCATCGAATTCTGACTTTGGATCGGGATGGCACTACCCCCATTGCCCGACTCCAAAGAGCACATACAAATTTTAGTTTATAGTACACTTTTATCCTATTGGTCGACCAATTATATCAGGTAATCATCTAATCATTTATGCCAATATATTATATTAAAACCATCATCTTACCTGCTGTTTTGATGCAACATTTCTTAAATCTATCTCATCTCATTTCAAAACCACAATTCATGCATAGCATTTAATCAAAATCTCAGAACTCTTTACAAACTCATGCTACCTCATGGGATCAACACATAACATCATTTCATGTTATAAATCATGCATAAAACAGTAGGAATTTGTTTATCTCAAATCAAGAGCATGTTAAAAACATTTAGGGGCATCAACCACTTTTCGAGAGCAGATTCTAAACATACTTACTTTCGGATTTAGGATGGTGTTTCAAACCAATCCTAAATCCCCAAACCATGTTTCCTTGTCCCTCAAGGACTTCGAAAACAATTTGCACCCACCAATTACGTTTTGCTTGCTTGTCGAAACGATTTCTAAGCTTCCAACACTTCCGGATCAACACCAAATGCATCCGATGAAGTCTCCCCTGACATTACACATAAGAGCAGAGGATTAATGTATCATCATGCATTGAAATCACCAGCCACCCATTCTAACTCGATGCACTACTCAAAATCAACATTTCGATCGACCATCTGAAATCACACCCAAACTTTCTCAAATCAAAGCCCAACCAAGATCTATCAATTCTAACCCTTTCTAAGCCTCAATCAACATAAAAAATCATCACAAACACGACCTTATATCTCCAGCAATAGCAGATCACAAAAAGCACTTCAAAAACCACAAATCTAACATCTAAAACTCAGGAACCAAACCTATTCGGGGTTTACTTGTTAAAACCACAATCTCAACATCAAATATCATCCAAAACATGTTAGAAATCAATCTCAAAACAGAGTTTAACTCAGAAATACGAAAATCATCAAAATCACACCAGGAACCTTGAATTTAGCAACTATTTCTTGTTTATAACATTAAAACAACTTAAAACCCATTAACAAAGGATTGATAACTTGGGAATTTCAGTAAAGAACTGATCATTAGAGGAGAAGGACGAAGCTTACCTCTAATGGTTGATTCCTCCTTAATTTAGGCAAGATTTCTTGAAAATCCAAAGTGAAAACAAAAGAATTTGATGGAGTAAAGATAGGAAATCCTTAGGAAGATGAAATCTAAGCAAATGAGATGAAAACCAGAGGTTCTTTGGTGATGGAAAAGTGTTTGGCTGAGTGAAAGTTGAGAGAAAATGAAAAGAGAGAAAACTATCGTAAAGTAGTTATGAAAAGTCAACCTTTGATTTTTGTTTTAATTCCTTTAATTAAACCATTATTAAAAACTCCCAAATTAAAGAGAAATCTGATGAAAAACAATTGGTAAAATTAGATCATTAAAGATTCAAAGTTTCAATCCTTTTCAAAACAGTCACTAGTCAATTTTTTCAGAAACTGCAAGTTGGTCGCTACACCAAAATGTAATATTTCCAAATCACATTTTATAAAATTGTTTGCACCATAATCATTTATATAATAAATGAGGATTTTTAGATATTTTCTATATTTTTAAAGCATCCCGAACTAGGTGTTCCCTAAATCAACCTTAAGGGTTCAAGCCTTTCCCGACCGGCCCGACTCAACCTCTAAAACATCTAGGCCCAAAACAAGGGCGTTACAACTCTCCCCCACTTAAGAAATTTCATCCTCGAAATTTACCTGGTGGAAAAAGGTAAGGAAATTGCTTCTTCATGCCTTCCTTCCTTTCCCACGTGGCTTCCTCAACTCCACGATGTCTCCACAAGACTTTAACCAGCTCAATGGTCTTACCTCGGAGAACCTTACTATCCGTATCAAGAATCTCAACGGGATCTTCACCATATGTCAAGTCTGGATTCAGCTCAACCTCTTCCACATGCATAACATGCGACGGATCCGATCTATACCTCTGAAGCATGGATACATGGAACACATTATGTATCTTCTCAAACTCTAAAGGCAGCCGCAACTTGTAAGCAATGGGACCCACGCGTTCTATCACCTCATATGGTCCAATGAACCTCGGACTCAATTTGCCCTTCCAGCCAAATCTCATCACCTTCTTCCAAGGTGAAACTTTCATAAACACACGTTCGCCAACCGCGAACTCTATCCCCTTACGCTTCAAATCCGCGTAAGACTTTTGTCAGTCTGACACTTCCTTCAAAACGCTCAAAGATGAGATTCACCTTCTCGGTGGTTCCTTTCAGCAAGGCTGGCATTGAAATCAACTTCTACCTTGTCTCAGCTCAACAAAATGGAGTTCTACACCTTCTCTCGTGCAAAGCCTCATACGGTGCCATTTGAATACTTGCATGGTAACTATTATTATAAGCAAACTCAACCAACAGCAAGTGCTTCTCCCAAGATCCTTGAAACTCAATAATGCAACACCTCAACATATCCTCAAGCACTTGGATAACACGCTCCGACTGTCCATCCGTCTGCGGATGATAAGAAGTACTGAAATTCAGCCGCGTACCCAAAGCTTGATGCAAGCATTCCCAGAACCTTGATGTAAACCTTGGATCTCTATCTGATACTATAGATTTCGGCACCCCCATGCAATCGTACAATCTCAGCAATGTACAACTCAGCTAGCTTATCCAAGGTATACATAGTATACACATGCAAGAAATGTGCACACTTCCTAAGGCGATCCACAATCACCCACACCGAATTCTTCATCGATGACGACAATGGAAACCCAGACACGAAGTCCATGGTAATCCTTTCCCACTTACACTCTGGGATCCTCAACGTCTGCAACAACCCAGAAGGAACCTGATGTTCAGCCTTAACCCGCTGACAAACAATACATTTGCTAACAAACTCGGCAACAACTTTCTTCAACCCCACCCAGTAGTACTCATCCTTCAAATCACGATACATTTTCGTACTACCAGGGTGCATAGTGAAAGGAATACTATGAGCTTCAGTCAGAATAGTGCGCCTCAACTCCATATCACTCGGCACCACTATCCGACTCCTAAAGCATAGAACACCATCATCATTGAAACTGAAGTCTGAAAGCCTTCCTTCTGCAATATCCTTAACATGCAGTACAAGAGAATCATCAAGCAACTGCTTATCCTTTATCATCTGAACCAAAGATGGATTCACTTGCAACTCAGTAACAAGACCACCATCACGCGATATGCTCAAACAAGCAAACATCGCCCTCAACTCCACCGCCACTTTCCTGCTCAAAGCATCGGCCACAACATTGGCCTTTCCCAGATGATACTTGATCGTTAGGTCATAATCCTTAAGCAATTCCACCCAACGTCATTGCCTGAGATTTAGCTCCTTCTAAGACATAAGATACTTCAAACTCTTGTGATCCGTGTACACCGTACACTTCTCACCATAAAGATAATGTCTTCAAATCTTTAAAGCGAACACCACTACCTCTAACTCAATTGCATGCGTAGGAGAATTACGGTCATGCACGTTCAACTATCGCGATGCATAAGCTACTACCCTACATTCTTGCATCAGCACACACCCCAAACCAACATAGGATGCGTCACTATACACCACAAACTCTTTTTCCGATTCAGGTTGAATCAAGATAGGAGCTTGCGTCAAACCAACATAGGATGCAAAGCTTGATGCCTCGCTTCCGTCCACTCAAACTTAACATAATTCTGCAATAACTTCGTCAAAGCAGCAGCAATCTTGGAAAACCCATCCACGAACCTCCGATAGTAACCCGCCAAACCAAGAAAACTACGAACTTCATGAACAAACCTAGGAGGCTTCCAATTCACCACCGCCTCAATCTTCTGAGGATCAACATGAATTCCCTCAGCCGAAACCACATGACCAAGGAAAACAACATCCTTCAACCAAAACTCACATTTGCTCAGCTTAGCATAAAGCTGATTCTCTAGCAGCACTTGTAAAACAATCCTCAAATGTTCCTCATGCTCCTCCTCGGTACGAGAGTACACAAGGATGTCATCGATGAACACCTCAATGAACTTATCCAAGAACTCATGAAACACCATGATCATCTTATCCATGAAAGCAGTAGGAGCATTCGTCAAACCGAACGGCATCAACAAAAATTCATAATGCCCATATCTCATTCGAAAAGCTGTTTTCGGCACATCCACATCTTTAACCTTCAATTAATAATACCCTGACCGTAGATCAATCTTTGAGAACACAACCGCTCCACGAAACTGATAAAAAAGATCATCAATCCTTGGTAAAGAATACTTATTCTTGAGAGTCAACTTATTCAGCTGACGATAATCAATGCACATTCTCATTGTGCCATCTTTTTTCTTAACAAATAAGACTGGTGCACCCCAAGGTGACACACTAGGCCAAATAAAGCCTCGATCAAGCAACTCCTGAAGTTGCGTCTTCAGCTCCTTTAACTACTTAGGTGCCATTCGATAGGGAGCGATGGACACCGAAGATGTATTCTCATACAACTCAATTCTGAACTCAACCTCCCGACTAGGCGGCAACCCAAGCAGCTCCTTCAGAAATACCCCAGGAAATTCACGCACGGTCCTTATATCTTGCACCCTCACTTCCTTCATACTAGGATTCATTACAAAGGCTAAATAAGCTTCACATCATTGACGCAACAACCGGCTCGCCTCAAGCGTCGAAACCACATTAGATAGGAACTTCACATTCTCTCCTACCATCACAACTTCATAATCGTCAGAAAGTTTCAGCGAAACCCGCTTATTTTCAAAATCCCCAACTACCCTATGCTCAACGAGCCATTCCATACCAAGGATTACATCGAATCCATAGAAAGGCAATTCCATAAGATCCACCAAGAACACATGTTCTTGCACCTTTAAGGGACATCTCCTATACAACCTCCTTGTTTCTATTATTTCACTGACAGAACTAGTCACACGCATACCAACATCCAAAGACTCAACAGGCAAACCAAGAATTTGAGCATATTCACGCAATATGTACGAGTGTGTAGATCCAGAAACAATCAAAGAAAGTAATGACAAAGACTACAAAGTAAAGGTACCTACGATTACGTTCGTGTCATTCCTTCCATCACAATGGGCATACACTTTGGCCTGGCCACCTCTTTCAGGCTGAACATCTACAACGTGTGCCACATTCCTCGCACCATCATCTCTACGCTGAAAATTGCCACGGTCGTGCCCACGACCTCTCTGTGGCTCAGCTGCTCTCACCGAAGCCTGCTCCCCTCGCATCGGATGAGGACAATCTTGTTTCATGTGCCCACATGAACCACAATTCCAGCACGTACCAACGTTGCCGCAGCACTCTCCCATGTGTCTTCTGCAACACCGGTTACAATCAGAGGTACGGATAAAAGCATTTGGCCCTTGCTGACCTCTCCCGTGGTTACCTCCCCCACGTCTAGCATCCATGTGTGACCTCCTATCCTTAGGTCTCTTGAATCGATCCCTTCCAAAATCACGATCCGCATGTCACTTCCCTGAGCTAGATCCTCCTGCTCGACTCTCCAGACCAAGGTTCAGCTTAATGTCCTTGGCTCGAGTGACCAAGACATCAAATTCGATATAATCTGATGCAAACATATATGTTTTCACATCAGCCACCAGCCCATATCTGAACCTTTCGCATCTCTCCTATTCACTAGGGATCAACTCTGGTGCATACTGGCTAAGGCGTACAAACTGTACTCCATATTCTGCCATCGACATGCTACCTTGTAATAGGGACATAAACTCCCTCTCTTTCTCATCCAAATAACTGACTCCCAAATATTTCCTCTTGAACGCGTTCAGAAAGAACGTCCAAGACACCTCACCATCCTCCAAACCAGCTATAGTGGTTGTCCACCGTGTATAGGCATCACCATGCAACAAAGATACGATGCACCCCAACTTCTGGACATCAGTACAAGTCATCTGTCAAGGGATTCTCTTGGTGCTCTCCAACCAAGACTCGAAACCCTCAGGGGTCAGCCCTCTAAACTCAGCCCCTCCCAGACTACGAAGTCGCTCTAGAGGCAAACTCGCACCAGCACCAGCCTGAGGTGCAGCCACATGAGCTCCAGCTACTGCCGCCCGAAAGGCTCCAGCAATAGCCTAGATCAGCACTGTCATATCAGGAGCAGCTTGCCCTCGTGCTCCCTCGGGTTCAACAACCCATATTCCAGCTCCCGCAGCACCTACCCCCCGCTCCACCCCCACCGGGTGGTCCACCAGGAAGAGGAGGCAGTAGATTCTTGACACACTCATCATTCTCATTCGCCTCATTCTCAACTGTGTTACACGTGTTTATTCTATGCTCTCTACGTGGGCCCATTTCAAAATAATGCAAATAGCAAAATGCAATAAATCTCAGTTAGACACTATGAGGCAAGAAATCCAAGGTGCTCAAGTTCATTTTCAAAACAATTCTTTCCAATAGTAATGATATGGCAATGAGTTCCTCATCTACACCCTAATCATAGCATAACAACACGCATTCACCTCAATCAATCAATTTGCATGCATTTCATCTCATTAAAGCTAAAACATTACACAATCACACAACATGCTTTCACAAAGATCATAACCACTCACATTTACACTTACAAACCACTTACCAACGCCCCAAATATTTGAAAATCTGGCTCTGATACCAACAAATGTAACCATCTTAGCCCGGTCTAGACGGTTGACCCGAACCGAGGTGATTACACGGGGAAAACTGAAGCCAACTCGTTAATGTCGACTCTGATTGATGACCCCTTTTTTTCTTTTTTTCTTTTCTAGATGCAACATTAGTCCTATGTGATCATCAAGGAGTAAAGGAAGAAACGGCACAACAATCGAATCTCGATTAGGGGTTTAATTGTAAGAACTAGACATTTAGGGACCAAAATGTAATTTCTACAAATTACAAGGGGTTTACTGAATTTGAGTTTGCCATTACTTAATTATTCATGTTCCATGCTTCTCTGCAAATTTTCGTCAATGACCGACTAACCAAACTCATCCAATTGCATACTTGAAACTCAGGGACTAAAATGCAACAATTTCAAACATATAAAGATGCCATTAATAGAATTAATGGTCGCGTATCGATACCCTTCAGACCGTATCGATACACGGGATGGCAGTGACCAAAGTCACAATTAGCGTATCGATACGCTTCCCTGTGTATCGGTACACCCTTCAAGCCCGTACTGAAACACTTTTCAATCGTACCGAAATGCCTGTGTAGAGAGCACACATTTGGCTTATGCGTATCGATACGCAAGCCCGTGTATCGATACGCATACCAGAACTGTCCAAATTTCAGCCACAAAATCATTTCAAACTTCAACAATTCTTCCCCAAATCATAATTACATGCTATTGGCATCTACTCAAACATATAAACATGCAATTCCAAACACATAGCAACATTTAGTTGATTAACTCAAGCATAGCAAGGCAATTCATGAAGCATGCTTAAGACACCAAACCATAATCATACCATATAGCAAGAATAAGCACCAAAACCATAGTAAAGGCATCTTACAAACCATATAAGGAATACAAAACTTGCATCAACCACAGGGAGTCAAAAATACATCTCCCAAAACAACCCACTAGATCCCATTTCCAAATATCATTACTAAAGTAAATGCAAAACATCACCATACTTGAGCTTTACAAACTCTTGGATCTTCTTAAGCCTCCTCGCTACCCAAAGTGTCTCAAATATCTGCATTGTTAGTAAAAGAGAGCGTAAGCACGATAGCTTAGTGAGGCGTGCTCTTAAAACACTAACACAACAATGCAAGCTTTTAAATCTCATTCTCAAAAACCATTTTCTACAACATGCTCTTTCTATCTCATGCTTGAAAACCATTCAAAGAAAATTCTCCATTTGAAAATTACATGTACCATCTATCTATCTATCAATCTCATGCATTCAACCAATGCAAAACTCATGGAAAAGCCATACATGCTTGACATTCAAAAGCATTTCATAAGCCTCAAAATCTCATATGCATTTCTCATAGCATAAACATCATTTCAACATTGGTACATGTGAATCAAATACAATATCATATATTGTCACTTCATATTATATCTTTACTCAGATATGCGGATTAGCTTGACATAAAGCCAAGTCCTACCCCGGTGGAATCTCACATCACCAGACTCTGATGGTGGTATCTATCTTCGCCCCAAAGCTTGGATATTTCACCAAGACCTACCCCGATGGTATCTCTCATCATCGGATTCTCACTTTGGATCGGGATAGCACTACCCCCATTGCCCGACTCCAAAGAACACGCACGAATTTTAGTTTATAGTGCACTATTATCCTATTGGTCGACCAATTATATCCGACAATCATCTAATCATTTATGCCAATATATTACATTAAAATCATTATCTCACCTACTGTTTTGATGCAACATTTCTCAAATCTATCTCATCCTGTTTCAAAACTACAATTCATGCATAGCATTTAATCAAAATCACAAAACTCTCTACAAAGTCATGCTACCATAAGGGATCAACACATAACATCATTTCATGTTACACATCATGCATAAAATAGTAGGAATTTGTCTATCTCAAATCAAGAGCATGTTAAAAACATTTAGGGGCATCAACCACTTTTCGAGAGCAAATTCTAAACATACTTACTTTCGGACTTAAGATGGTGTTTCAATCCAATCCTAAATCCCCAAACCTCATTTTCTTGTCCCTTAAGGACTTCGAAAACCATTTGCACTTACCAATTACGTTTCACTTGCTTTGCCGAAACGATTTCTAAGCTTCCAACACTTTCGGATCAACACCAAATGCGTCCGATGAAGTCTCCCTTGTTCATTACACATAAGAGCAGAGGATTAATGCATCATCATGCATTAAAATCACCAGCCACCCATTCTAACTCGCTGCACTACTCAAAATCAACATTACGGCCATCCGAAATAACCGAAATCACCTCCAAACTTTCTCAAATCAAAGCCCAGCCAAGACCTATCAATTCTAACCCTTTCTAAACCTCAATCAACATAAAAAATCATCACAAACACGACTTTATATCTCCAGTAATAGCATATCACAAAAACACCTCAAAAACCACAAATCTAACATCTAAAACATAGGAACCCAAACCTATTCGGGATTTACTTGTTAAAACCTCAATCTCAACATCAAATATCATCCAAAACATGTTAGAATTCAACCTCAAAATAGAGTTTAACTCAAAAATACGAAAATCATCAAAATCACATCAAGAACCTTAAATTTAGCAACTATTTCTTGTTTATAACATTAAAACAACTTAAAAACCATTAACAAAGGATTGATAACTTGGTAATTTCAGTAAAGAACTGATCATTAGAGGAGAAGGACGAAGCTTACCTCTAAGGGTTGATTCCTCCTTAATTTGGGCAAGATTTCTTGAAAATCCAAAGTGAAAACAAAAGAATTTGATGAAGTAAAGATAAGAAATCCTTAGGAAGATGAAATCTCAGCAAATGAGATGAAAACCAGAGGTTCTTTGGTGAGGGAAAAGTGTTTGGCTGAGTGGAAGTTGAGAGAAAATGAAAAGAGAGAAAACTATCGTAAAGTAGTTATGAAAAGCTAACCTTTGATTTTTCTTTTAATTCCTTAAGGGTTTGAGCCGTTCCCGACTGGCCCGACTCAACCTCTAAAAATTCTAGGCCCAAAACCAGGGCATTACACCGCTGATTGCTGCCCGAGCTGATGTTGTTGAACACATTCATCCAACGATGTCTGCTGCCCACCTCCCATAGTTCCACTGTAGACCGGCCGAGTCTTGCTCTCATTCACTCCATCATGGTGAACAAGCCAATCAATGTTGGTGAAATAATCTGCAAGGAGATCCCCAACTGCTTCCGGAAATAAAAGTGTCGATTGTACTTCCTATCTCTCATCACAGGTTTATATACCAACTTCAACGTTCCCTCAGATCCAAACGATGAGATGACAGCCGCCAAAGAGGGATGGACCATAAAGGTCCGCCTAAAGTTGATGCAGGCCCAAGAGAAAGAATCAATCACTCCAAGCCAGCCCGCTGCTCAGCCAGCTACACCGGAAGCCCTAGGTAGTATTGACGTTACCCAGAACAATGAAGTCATTGCCCTACTCTGCACTCTCATCAATAGCAACAAAAGGATAGAGCAACAACAATTTACATTCATGAAATACGTGAGGGAGGTCCAAGAGGCCTTTGTGGCCTATATTCTTCAGAAATTTCCCAATGAAGGTCCCTCCCTGCCCACCTTCCCTACAGACTTAGCCGCCGTCGCTAAACCTCGAGAAGGAACACCATCAGAAGTAGTTGCCTGCCACGCTGCCTTCCGCCGCTAGATGCCATCTCCAACACACTATCCATCACACTCCGCCACCTCTTCTTCTAACACGGTGTCAGAAACTCCCAAGAGGCATCAGCAACATTTTTCTCTAGCTTGTACAACGGAAACGGTGGCCAACACCTCCCAGTCCAACGAGGTAGAGCAGCGGACGACAGCAGTAGCAACACCCATGGCAACAGAAAACCCTCCGACAGAACCAATGGAGGAGGCAACCAGGAAGAGGAAGCGGCACATCATCTCCGCCGAGTTACAGGAGGAGGAGTCAAAATCCGAGCAGGAACAAAGTGAAGCTCCTCGCCCCACTCCTAAGAGAGTCTAGCCTCCGCGGACAGCAAAAATATCATCCGCCAAGTCTGTTGCCCGGACATCTGCCAGCCGGTGCCTTATCATCCAATCTTCATCTTCCTCCTCTACCGCAAAGACCCAAGCTTCTTCTCTGCCCCAGCCAACTTCTAGAGTTGTTTCTTTTCTTTTTTTATTTTAATTTTCTGTTTTATCTTAAATGTATTTATTTTTCTATTTTTTTTTATTTGTATATTATTTTGTGCATTGAGGGCAATGCCCGTCTCGAGTTTGGGGGGTGGGGTTAGCACTTTTTTTGTTGAGGCATAACTAGTGCATATTAGGTTGCATAATGTACTTGCCTTAAAAATTAAATGAAAAGGATTTTTTTTGTTAGAACTTGTGCCTATGATAGGATATCCGACTTTAAATTTTTCGCACCAATTAAACAAAACTTAATATTAGGGAAAGCATGAAGTAAACTTAGAATTTTTCTATAATTGCCAAAAATTAAAAACACTAATGTTACTTGCTGAATTTGTTGAATTTCTGATAAACATTGCCTGCTTGAATTATTTGTAAAATTCTAACATGATTGCAGGAAGCTGCCACGGCAGGCAACAAACAGAAAAAGAAGCACTGCCACAGCAGAAAAGAAAATTTTATGATGTTTTCCCTAGAGGTGCCCGAAACTGGCTCTAGGAAGAATCATGTGCAAGGACACTCTGCTGCTATCAAAGTCCATGAATCTGAAAATCTTCGAATTGAGGGACAAATTAGCGTGAGTGAATGAAAGTATTCACGGGGATGACTCTACTTAATGGGCTCAGGGTTTTGTAATTTGCTCCTAACTTAATTTCAGATCTAGAAGAGTAGTTGTGATAAGCTGAAGCCCTTATCGCCATGATTATAAACTATGTTGCCTCGGCAGCAACCTTATATATCGTCACAACATCTTTGTTTACGTAGAATATTATTCAGATTCAGCCTGTACACAGTTTTTTGCACACACTTCACTTGGATTATAGTTTAATTCTGAGGTAATTCATGCAATTCTCCTTTTACAAATCTAATGACAGGTGCCACGACCTTGTGGTGTTAAATCAAGTGTAAAACAGATTTTTCTTTATGATTAGTTCAAAGGGCAAGTACGTTTAGGTTTGCATTGCTTAAGGACAAGCAATAGTTCGAGTTTGGTCGTGTGTAAATTGCTCATTAGTTACATATTTTGTACGCATTCCATCTCATATTATTGATGTTCTTAAGTACATTTTAGGCATAATTAGGCTCATGCATTGCATATTACAATATTCTTTACTTTGCCATTCTTTTATTAATTATCTTTTATTTAGTAAGGAAAAGGTGTTGTTTTAGTTTAGTTTTAGTTTCAGGTACTAGAAGCTGGTAGATGGAGAGAGGAGCTGATGCTAAGGCAGCAGACCAAAGAGATGTACTAAAGCAGTTCAACACGGAGATAGCCGCTGCCGAGTAGCTGCCGCTGCCATATCTGCCGCCCAGGGCAGCAAGCTGAGGAATTGGAAAACTTGAGTGCGATTTGTAGAGCAGAAAATCCTAATTCAAACGATGACATCCATTTAATATTCTGATGCTTGGAGTAGCAGACAGAGCCGTCAAAAGAGGAGATCAAGATAACTTGCGGCGCAAGGCAATGAGAAAGAGTCCACATTCAACTCAAAAAAAAGTTAGAATTAAAGGTTGTAGTTAATGTAAAAGCTACTTTGAAGACTTCTACTCCAATGAGGACTTGGCCTAGCTAATGCCTATATATACTCAACATATTTTGTACTTCAAAACAACTTAGGTTTACCCTTAGGCATAGTTTAGGTTTTCTTGGTGCTAATTATGTTCTAAATTCTCTTTTGGTTTTGGGTTATGTTGTAAACTAGTGTGAGAACGATTCTTTAGGAATTAAGTTTGTTTTTGTAATAAAACTTCTACGTTTGCTTATTCCATGCTCTTCATAGTTTTCTATTAAGTTCGAAAGATTAATTGTTAACTATCTATTTGTTCGGTATCGAGAGAGTCGAACTCACAAAAGGGATAAGTACGATCTTCCCTCTAATCAAGTGTTGATCAATCCAACCTAGACATAGGTTTGGGTTTAAGACGGCTAAAGAAGAACGAACCAAGGTTGTTGTCTTTGCAAGATTCACGCCATGACGGGTATCATCTGCAGTGGGCAACAACAGCATTCTGATTTAGACATAAGCGGGATCACTATCGAAGCGTTCTGCCGAGCCTTGAAGGACTACCAAATTTGCCATCGAACCGTCCGTCCGTTCCACTACCGAGGCAGTGAAAGTGTCAAAGCAGCCAATCTGCCATCTTCCGCCGAGGCAGCAAAGTCTGGCAGCCCAGAACAACTTAACCTATTCAACGCAGTTTCACACTACTCAACAACATAACCTGACCCATTCCATTATCCTGATCTTTTCTTCGATTACATGTGTTTTATTTACTTTTCTTTATAAACTAAAATTCATTTGTGCATTTACTTTCCTTTGTACATGAATTACAATTCGAGTTAAGATGTCCAATCCCTGTGGGAGACGATATCTTATATATTATAACTTGACAAGAGTGTACACTTGCGTTCATAATTAGAGAACACCCAAACGCTCTATAGTTACCATTATTCATGATCATTTAAAGGTTGCCTTTGATCGAAAAAAGGCTTATACAGATCTCAAGAGGAGGGACATTGAGTACGAAGTTGGTGAAAAAACTTTCCTCAAAGTATCACCGTGGAAAAAAGGTTTTAAGGTTTCGCAAGAAGGGAAAATTGAGTTCTCGATTCATCGGACCCTTTGAAATCATTAAAAGTGTTGGCCCCGTGGCATATCAGCTATTGTTGCCCTCTGAATTAAGTAAAATCCATGATGTTTTTCATGTATCGATGCTTCAAAAATATCGTTCTGATCCTTCACACATTGTGAAACCTGAATTTGTAGAAATCTGACCAAATCTATCCTACGAGGAGGAACCGATTCAAATTCTAGCAAGAGAAGTCAAGAGGCTTCGCAACAAAACTGTATCGTTAGTTAAAGTGCTCTGAAAGAGCCACACCGTTAAAGAAGCCACTTGGGAACCTGAAGAGACCATGAAACAACAATATCCACATCTCTTCAGTTCAGGTAAAATTCGAGGATGAATTTTTCTTAAGGGGGAGAGTTGTAACACCCCAAAATTCGGTCTAGTCAGAATTGAGTTCCGGTGATCGGAAATTTCACATCGATAAAGTTTAAACATAGTACCGACTAGTTAATTATTGATATTAGACTCTAATTGGGATAATTTATCGAGTATTGGCCTTATCGGATTTGTTAAAAAGCTTTCTAGTGACCAAATTATAGCTATCAAAAAGTTATAATGATAAAATCATAAAGTATTGAGAGTTGAGGGACTAACCTTGCGATTATCCTTTCCGCAATTATAAATTGCAACTACGTGGATAAAGGAAATTAGTTTCCTTCATAGTGAGGAAATCCAATCAACTATCTAGTGTTTTAAGTGCAAAACAATTAAGAAACAAATGAAAAGAGAGGAACTTATCGAGCCTTGAAAAGCAAACACCTCAATAGTCATCTTCATCTTCAACTAAGCAAGCAACTCCATTGGAGAGGAAACTTATGCTTAGTTTTTCTTCAAATTATTGACATCGAATCGTTGCTAACATACCGATAAGCAATAATCCTCAAACAATCGTTGGATTCCATGGATGTACCAAGCTTAATCACAAGCTAGGGTTTACACATCCATGGTTATTTTGTTAGCTAATGAGTAAACCAAGTCTAGTTATTGATTTTGATATCGTATTATCGATCCTAATAGTCTCCTATTGATTTCCTAGCTCAAGAAGTTGATAAAGAGCATCCATCGTCTCCATCTAAAGCTAGTAACAAATGGATTATTATCTGAGAGCCATATGAGCATCGAATTTTGAGGTGAGTGTAGTCAGAGTCTCGGGATTAGGCGAAAAGCCTTCCCGAATCTTTTATTGTTGTTTTTGATCATTTAGCTAATATCACTACTGAGGAAGTTACATCGGATTGCTAACGGACACCTTGGTAAGTGTCAGTAAGTTTGTTATTGAATATCAGACATAGTTATGGGTATCATCATTGTGCATTGTCATTGATATAGTTATTTTTATTGAAATATTTAAAGAAATCATTGGATATTGATATTGACATTGAATCATGAAACATTGATAATGAGACATGTTTGTCATTGAAAATATTGAAATCATTGGTCATTGGAATTCTCATTGAACATTGAATATGGATACGGACATTGAAACCTGAGATTTGAATGCACAATGGATACAATTGGCATGCCATAGAATTCATGAGCTAAGTGTACGGGTGGACTACGGTCCTAAGGCTACAACCTATATTAATTTGGCGAGGCAGAGGAATGTGTATTGATATTGGTCATATTGGCGAGGCGGTGGGACTAAACCATTCATTGATTTGGCGAGGCATAGGAATTTGCGTATCCACTATCTTGATTCAGTCCAAGGGTTAATGATGAAATGAATATGTTAAACATTGTATTTTGGTGCATAGTATTGGCATTGATGAGCATGAAAGCATGTATATAGATACTTGTTACGTTGTTGTTCATATTGTTTATGACTACCTCAGTAGGCAATGTATGCCTAATGTGTCTCATCTCATGCATTTCAAGTTGAAAGATTGTGTTTTCGAGGATCGAATAGTCAAAGCAAGACAAGTCACTACAAGCCCTAAAGTAATGTGTTTTCACTTATGAACTCCTAGAAGGGTGGCAAAGTAGTTGAACTAGTTGTTTATGCCGATTTTAATATGTTTGTCTGATGACTATGTTATAATATGGTTGATGGCTCTAAATGGCCCTTTTGTTTGGCTTAAAGTGGTTTAAAAATGCATATTTAGCTCATAAAGTTTAAAACATAGCAAACTTATTCGTATGATCATGAAATTTGGCATGCTACTAGTTCACAACATTGAATTGTTCTATGTAAAATTTCATTGCATTTGAACATCGTGCGGTAGGTCAAATCGAATAAAAACCAACAAAAATTTGTCATTACAGGTCAGGCCGTATCGAAACGAATGATGGTGTTTCGATATGTGTATGCATAAATGAACCTAAACAATAAGATGTACCAAAACAGACTTTAGTCGTTTCAGAACATTTTGTCACAGGAAGCCATGTTTTGATACGGGTTTATAGCGTATTAAAACGGGTCAAAAGTCAAAGTCAAAGGAAGTAAACTCGTACCAATACATGTTTTTCCGTATCGATACGGTCTAAAGGGAAAAGTCAACATGAGTTGACCATCGTTCACCCATTTCGAAACAGCCCTAAGGTGTTTTGATATGGGGTTAGTTAAGTTAGTTAAAAGCTTAATTCAACAGTTTGCAATGTTCACAGACTAGTCACTGAATTTTGAAAGATTAAATTGAATGAGCTGATGAACTCCAAATTGTATGAAATTTTACAGGTTTGTTAATATTGCAGTGAATTTCTATGTAGCATGATCAATTGCATCGAAGGACCCCTAATTTCATGCTTGAATCCATTTTAATTTCAAGACTACCTTAGGCTTAATTTAAGGCAGTGTTGGACAGCATTAAGGTCCCAAAACTGTTTATCAAGACAGTTTACTATTAGACAATAAAACAGTGTCAAACTGTCCAGGCCACTGCTGCTAGGCAGTTTGCACACCTTCACATTAAACTAGCATATCTCCAAAATAATACATCAGAATTTCAATTACTTTACACCGTTAGAAAGCTTATTAAATCCACTTTAAAATGGTGTAAGGCTTGAAGTTTTGTGCCCAACCAATCGATACAATTTATTACTTGAAGTTAGGGTAACTATAGATTCTGGACAACTTGCACTATCCATCCATTTTATTTATAGATTTTAGCACAGAGTCCAGAATTGGATTCCGTTTTCTCCTAGTGAAAGTAGACATGCGGAAGTACAATGCACAAAATTTCAGCCCTTCATTCTAAGTGTGTGAGTTTTGGTGAATTTTTGAAGTTACTGTCCAGAACAGAACATTCTGGGAAGATTTTACTAACTTTTATTTTAAGCTCCTAAAATGTCATGTACAAGATTTTAACAAGCCAATTTAGTGTCAAAATATTTTCTAACATGTCTAGATTGATTTTAATCAATTTTTACCCATGTTAAAACAGAGCATGTTGCCAATTCGCCCTAATTAACATGTGTGCACTATTTTACCTTGTAAAACAGTCTCATGTGCTACCAAACTTAATTCCATGACAATTTTCATTTTCACATATGTCCTAAATCAATTTCCAGCAACTTAATCATGTACACACTTATTTTTCTCTAGCAACAATCCTCATTTTAGTGATTATACCATTTTCACCTAGTAAAAACAGTTTCATCTTACTTCCTTTTCATTGTCATGCTTGTTTGCACTTTCTAGTAACATAAGGTGTCATTCAAGTGTTTTTCAAAAATTTCCAGCAACTATGGTTCATTTTAAAGCATACATGACAACTTGGTTTGAGCATCTAAGTACATCACTAGCCATGCACACTACTATTCATGCATTAATCATCAACTAGTATGAATCCTGCATGCTTTCAAATTTTTCAGCAAGCAAATCACTTTAATAAAACCTCTTTACATGGATTTTAAAGAAGGTAAAAGAGTCCATTACCTTCCCAACGTGCTTAGCTAGCCAAATCCAACTCCTTTTTAAGTTTGGATCACAAAATCACCATGGAAGCTCTCTAGAGCTTTCTCTCAATTATCTCTCTTTTCTCTTAGGTGTTTTGGTGTATAAAGGAGAGGGTATTACCCAAGTAAGTGGCCGACCAAGGGGAGAGATGGGTGGACACATGTAATGCCCTATCCTTAAATTTTAATTAGCATGCAAACCTTAAGTTTGTAAACTATGCATTTTAAACCCTTTTAATTTGGCACCTTACTTTGCTTTTCCTTCAATTTTGGTCACTAACCGATTCTTCCTTCATTTTATTTTAAATTTTGGCAGTACATTGCTAATTCTTTCAATGTAGTCCTTAATTCCTATTATTAATGTTTGCTTTCTTATTAATTTATTCCTTGCTAGTTTTCACTTCTCTTTTCTTTTAATTATAACATTAATCCTTTCTAATTAAGGTTTAATTAAACTTAGTTAGATTCATGGTTAGTAGCCATAATACTAATAGGCCCTATTTGAGGTGTTACAATTGTCCCCCTTGATTTAAATTCGCCCTCGAATTTACCTGAGTTAAACAAGTGAGGATATTGACTCCTCATTGTATCCTCGGGGTTCCCAGGTGGCTTCTTCCACCTTGTGGTTCCTCCAGAAGAGTTTTACGATGGAGAATGACTTGTTCTAGAGTCTTTTAAATTCTCTATCGAGGATTTTGACCAGTTCTTCTTCATAGGACAAGTTCGGATTCAGTTCTACCTCTTTAGGTTCTAGGATATAAGAGGGGTTGGATCGGTATCTTCTTAGCATCAAGACATAGAAAACATTGTGGATCTTATCGAACACACTCGAGAGTGCCAATCGATAAGCCACTGGACCAATCCTTTCAAGGATTTCGAATGGTCAAATATACCGGGGGCGAAGCTTGCCTTTCTTCCCGAATCTGAAGACCTTCTTCCAAGGTGATACCTTTAAGAACACTCTATCTCCCACTTCATGTTGGATTTCCCTTCTTCTTGAATCGACATAAGCCTTTTGCCTATCAAAAGCTTGCTTAAGTCTACTATGGATGATTTGGACTTGTTCTTCATTTTCACGTAGTACTTGTGGTCCAAGTACCTTGTTCTCACCCAATTTAGACCAACACAATGGTGTTCTATATCTTCTACAAGATAAGGCTTCAAATCGAGCCATCTGGATCGAGCTTTGGTAACTGTTATTGTAGGCAAACTCTAGGAGGGGTAAAGATTTCTCGTAGTTTTTCTCGAAGTCTAATATACATGCTCTTAGTATGTTTTCGAGTACTTGTATTACCCGTTCAGATTGGCCATCACTTTGGGGATGGAAGGCTGTGCTCAAGTTCGTTTTAGTTCCAAGAGCTTTCTACAAGGATTTCCAAAAATGAGCAGTGAATCATTGGTCTCGATCCGAAATCACCAATGTAGGATCTTCATGCAAGCGAATCACTTCATGGATGTAAAGCTCGGCTAGAGCATCCAGGCTTAGAGTCATTTGAATAGGGATAAAGTGGGAGCAATAGACTCTGGAGTCGTATTTTCATACAACTCTATGCCAAACTCAACCTCTCTATTCAGCGGCAACTCAGGCAACTCTTCCGAAAATACACCCGAAAAACTCACATACCTTATGTAAGTTCTGCACACTCACTTCCTTCGATCCAGGATTCATCACCTAAGCTAAGAAAGCCTCGTAACCCAACTCCATCAAATGACTCGCCTCAAGATCCGAAACATCATTGGACAATAATTTCACATTCTCACCCACGATTACCACTTCATAATCATCAGAAAGTTTCATGTTAACTTGCTTAGCATCAAAATTGACCATAACTCTATGCTCGGTCAACCAATCAATCCCAAGGATTACATCAAAACCATCGAAAGGTAACTCCATTAAATCAAGTTACTTGCATATCTTATACAACCTTCTTGTGACAACAGTTTCACCAAAGGAACCAGTTACCTGCATTCCCGTATATAACACTTCTGAAACAATCGTTTAAGCCACAACTTCCAAAAACATTAGCAACAACAGGCGTAGAAAGCTATAGCCTACCGATCAAACATGGACAATCTCGCCTCACGTGGTCACACGATCCACATACCTAATAGGTATCAAATGCTACTCAAGCCCTAACACACTGACCCTGTGGTCCTTGCCAAACATTACCACCACCTCGCCTCAACCTAGGCGATACCTTTTAGCATGACTATTCTTACACTGACTACAGTTAAAAAGAGAGTCTGCAACTCTCTTTCCAGAGCTAGAACCTCCCACACGTCCAGGTTCTGCTCAGTGCACCAAGCTCGTGTAACCAACACGTCGATAACGGTGTAGCCAATAAAAACAACATATATAGCCTAACATCATGCATCAATGTCTCACATCCAATTCCAATCCAGGAGCATACTCGCTCAACTAGCAATATGTGCCTTAAACTCGGCCACAAACATATTGTTTTAAACCCAAGCCATGAATTCACATTTCTTGTTATCCAAGTATCTAACCCTCAGATACTTCTTTTTAAAAATAGTTTGAAAGAACTCCCATGTCACAACATCGAGTTCCACGCCCACAACCGCAGTTGTCCACCAATTGTACATGTAACCTTACAACTGAGATACAACTAATCTTCAATATATGGGCATCATTACACCCCATTTGTTCTATAATCCTATTAGTACAGACCATCCACTCAATGGATACCTCGGGTGACAACCCTCAAGCTCAACTTCTTCC
This sequence comes from Hibiscus trionum, assembly GCA_030270665.1. Lineage (NCBI taxonomy): Eukaryota > Viridiplantae > Streptophyta > Magnoliopsida > Malvales > Malvaceae > Hibiscus > Hibiscus trionum. Next base: position 19,318,879 of record BSYR01000010.1, read on the forward strand.
AAATTACATAAGCATTCTAACAGCAGCTCATAGTCGTCCAACAGCTAGTGCAGTCACATGCACTCCAGCATTAACAGCTTCTCAAGCTCCAAACTTCGCCTATGTCCCATGCGCCATCATCCAAAACTGGCCCAACCGACACATGTTGTACTTACATCGGGGCGTCAAACCCCCAAGAGACATTACACACTCCTCCACTTCTTACCCAACGACAACAACAATCATACCAGATTGCTACTCTCTCCTTGTTTTATTGTGCTATTATAATTAAGACATGATAATAAACTAACAAAACAAAACATGTAGGCCAGCTTCGAGCAAGGATCCAAGACTTCCAACTCAATTTAAAACACTTTAACTATAGTAATAAGGCAATGGGTATCCCTACTTTCCCCAATCATAGCATGAAACAATCAAAACACATATCACAAACACCGTGCATAACAAACAACATATTTCGTTTCTCAACATCATCATACCAGCTTACCAACATCTCGATCTTTCAAAGACTTACTCCACATAGCATATCTCAATCAACATGTATATAGCAATCACCATGCATAAGAATCAACATGATTGGATCCACCACAACACATATATCACAACCATCATACATGACATCAATATCATTTATTCATCAAAACATGATTATAACAATCACAGTGCAAAGCAAACACCATCATTCACTTAGAATTACATCACGTCAACTTTCACATAACTTACCATCATCCCATTCTTTCGTAACCTGCCTCTGATACCACCAAATGTAACCCCCTTGACTCGGTCTAGACGCGAGACCAAACCGAACAGGTCACACAGGGAATATTGAAGTAAACCGAGAAGGTTTACCTGAATAAATAACCCTATTTTTTTCTTTTAGCTTGTCTAGATGTACATTAACATCCTGTGTTATTCACACTTGCAGCGGAAGAGACTTCAATGCAAACATACAATGATTTGGCATTCAATTGCTTAAAAACATAGGTTAGGGACCAATTTGTAATTTTTGCAAAATACAAAGGGTTCCTCCAATTTTAAGTTACCATCCTTTAATTAGTCATATTACACGGAACTATGTCAAATCTCAGCTTAAACGGACACCAACAAGGCATTCAATTGCAATCACAAACATTTAGGGACCAAATTGTAAATCTAGTAAATTATAAGGATTTACTTGAAAAAAGGTTTACCAATCCTTAATTAATCCGGTTTCATGCATATATGTTCAATTTCAGCTCTAAAATATCATTCAAACCTAATCAATTGCATGCATAACAATTAGGGACCAAAACAAAAGAATCAAAAACCTTTGATAACCAAAATAACCAACTTACCTACCAGGGGTATCGATACGATTCCATAAGGTATCGATACACAAGGGCATAGCGATACAGTCCCGATAGTGTACCGATACGGTATTTTCTAGAACCCAAAGGGGGTATCGATACACCTTCAACCATATCGATATGGGTCCAAAAATACACTATATTGTATCGATACCCTGGGCCTGAAATGCCCAAAAATGCTGGTTCTTCACTCTTTAATGCAACCATAACCACTCAAACATGCTTCCAACATATATATAACATATCCAAACATCAAACCTCAATCATTCATGGCATATTCAACATCATATCATGGCGATTTGCATCAAAGGTAAACTATAGGCATGCAACCTAGCAAACAAGCCAAGCAAGATACAAAAATGAATAGCAAAGAAAAAACCAATAATGAAAGGCCATTTACAGGTCTAAAACAGCAATGAACACTTGCTCAAATAGGGAGTTTACACAAATATCCAAAAAACACAAAAGATCTCCCATTGCCCTTATTACTTTAGTCTAAACCGAAACATACTTTCTTAAGCGAAGTCTCTTGATATCCCTTGCTACTTCCTGCCTCCAAAATCTTAATTATCTGCATTGATGGACAAATGAGAGCGTAAGCACACAAGGCTTAGTGAGGAGGCTCTTCACAAAGCACCATCAATGCATTAAAACCATTTTTCATGTCCACATTGAAATCTCATTTCAATTTACTAAAACATCATTTGAAATCTTAGCATATAAGCTTCATGCAACGTGTATTATGAATCCAACAGCAAATCCAATTGCCAACACTCAATTTAAGCGTTCTCATGCATAGCTACCATATGCAAAGCTTAGAGAGTAAAACATGCATTTACAACTTATACAGCATAAACCATTTCATAATACATCTTCAATCATATTGGCTTACAAGTGATCATCAACATGCTCATTTCTCAAAAACAACATCGGATACACAGATTCACATGTTTTGTCGCAACACTTCATACAATCTCATCGGCAACTCAAGGTTCACGCACGGGAGATACCCTCCACCGTTGTGACACCCGTGGTAGAGTATTTGGTACACCGTATAAACCCCTCAACACCACTCATCAGTAGATGTATAACCCCACTAACGAGGAACGGGACACCATACACTTTCCTTAATCGTTAGTGTACTTGGATGGAGTATTCGGTACAACGTATAAACCCCTCAACATCCAAGGCGACTTGTTTATAGTGCACTCAATCCTATAGCCTGCTAACTATTTCGATTTCATTTATAAACCATTTTTACAACATCACTTGCAAATAAAATTCACATTTAACACATACCTCAATATTTTCAAAGCATCATCAATAAATCACATTTCCAAGCATTAAACCATGTTTAAAGTCACAAGTATAAATCATATACTTACAAGAATCACTTACCAGGTGCATCCTTCAACATTACATCATTAAAAAAGGTAATCACACTCTTTTAAACATGCTTTAACAGTAGGTAAAACCATAAATTCAAAATAGTGCATAAATCATGACATAATAGCACAACCGAGAGAGGAAATTCCTTTCACTTACTTCCGAACTTAGTTAAGCATTTCAAGCTTACCACTAAGTTCCCAAATCATCTTTTAAAGCTTTCAAAACTAAAATTCACGTTCTCACTCACCAACGCGCGCAAACTTGACTACCCGACGTGAATCCAAGCAATCAAAACTCGTTGCATCTTATACATTCTCCCATGTTTATACCACACAAGAACATAGGGTTAATGCATCAGAATGCATTAAAATCTCCAGCAAACAAAGCTACCTTGCTAATGTGCCCAAAAACACCAAAACGCTTATCTGAAACAACCAAAAACACCTTCGATTACACTACAAACTCAGTCCAGCCAAAGCCTATCACTTTCGTCCATTTTTAATCATCAATTAACATCCAAAAACAATCTAATTACATCCTTATACCTCCAGAAACACTAGATCCATATTAACACCACAAAACCCCAAATCTAACAATCTAACAATTAGAGATTCTATAATACCCCAAAAATTACGCCCAAATTGTAAATCCTAGATTCGTAAAATCCCTAATTTTAAAACCCTAAATTTGAAATCCCTAAATGAAAATTCTAACAATTGAGAATTTTAATTCAAAACCCTAATTTTGTATGAGGGACTAAATAAGAAATTTTATGAAACTTAAAAGTTAATATGAAATTTCTTGAAAGTTTAAGGACTAACTCCATAAATAACCCTTTTATCAAATTGAATTTCAATTGTCTTTGAAAGCTAACTCGTTTCTTTTTTTAATTTGTTTAATTTATTTTTTCAACCTTTTTAATTCAAATTCAATTCTAATTCCTTTTTTCCCACAGCTGAATTGACTCTCCTTTTTCAACTTAAATTCTTGTTATTGTTATTATTATTATTATTATTATTATTATTATTATTATTATATTCTAAACCTAATTTGTTTAGATTACCACTGCTCAACTATATATATATATATATATATATATATATATATATATAGTCATAGTTTACATACAGAAATAAACTTAAGCCTTAAGTTTTAAAGTGTTTTCGATCTTAGTTATTCCCATGTTTTATGAATTCCTCTCGGATTGATGCTGCCATCACCTTACATCGAAGCTGCAACCGCCCTTTGTTCGTCTTTAGAGCTTTATTGTTGCGAGGTGTGTTTCTTCTGGTGCTATAATTAAATTATATGTTATTTTTTATGTGTTGGTGTTTTACCCTTTATGTGATTATTTATATGTATTATGATTTTTATGGTTGACATCACATGCATATGTTTCTAGAATATGTTTTTTCTACGATTTACGAACCGTGATTCATGGACTACGATTTATGAACTATGATTTATAGACTTATGGACTATGATTTATGAAGTATGTTTACGGAATATCAGATTTATGGAACTTTGTTTATGAAATTTGATTTCTAATCATCATACCATTGTATGAGCATGGGTTGGGATTTGTTCGGGGAAGTTCAGTGGTTTCACCCTTCGGGCTGAATTCCACTTCGGATTGGCGATTGTAGTGAGGAGTTCTGGGGAACTTTCCTCTTGGCGCTTGTAGTTGGGTGCATTGCATTGCACTTGTAATTTATGTGTTATGCTTTAATGAATTTTAAGAAAATATTACTATGTTTTTATGACTATGGTTTTCTTGAACTTTAGAGACACACTAAGCTCTTTAGCTTTGTAACACCCCACGCCCAGGTTAGGAGCAGGTGGCGTTACTCAAACAGAACACATATAACACAGTAATCATAACATGTAAACCTAGAATCGATCATATAACATCAAACAATCAAAGTTGCGCAAATTATAACACATATAAGATTCTATAACAAACAATACACACATAATACATATAGGTGAGCCATCAAAAACTTTCATATGACTTATAACTTCTAACATAACTTATCATGCTTATCCAGTCAAACATGTTAATCACATAGAGTAATCAACTTGAACTAACATACCAACCATATTAAACATGTGATCACTTTCAAACATTCATCTAAGAATCAATTCATTCCAATTCATGTTTATATATATTCAGCTAGCAACCTAACAATCATATGTATACATGTACACATTCGTATTTGTTAACAACCAACCTAATCATATACCAATTACGTTCAGTTAACTTAACATTTAAGCATCATGTTCGAATTACACCAAACAAACCTAGCAATCAATTCCAACCTAGTAATTCTGTATAACTTTCATTTCAATTCAGATATCTAGATGCATATTGTAATCCCTAATTCATATCTCCCTAAAATATACAACTTCTATCATATCCTTTGCCATTCGAAAGCATCAATAACCAAGGTAAACTCTAAATGCAATTCACCTAAATCAGTAAACAATTCAATCTAGTGCCATGTACCATTCGAATAGACCGTTTATACAAGCAACTCATATCATTTTCATTTGCAATTCTTCAAATATCAAAACATATAAACCATTCACATTATTTGAAAGACCATATTAAGACTTAATCAAACTTAACTATGTACATATATATCAAAACATAGTTATATTTACACATTAAGCATTAGATTTATGATTTACATAACATGAACACTATGCCTTAGACATGTAAACCAAACTAACATACACATGTCTCCAAAATGCGTATGACATAACTCTAACACATATAGCTATGCCACCATTTAGGAGTCTAAGCAAAGCTATATCATACTTGAGTCTTGGCTTGTGATTACTCCCGGATCAAAACAAAGTGCTTTCAGGATCAAGAACTTGTTATTTTGGAAGAAGGAAACAAAAGAGTGATAAGTACATATTGTACTTAGTGAGGCAGTTCCTATAATTTACTAATTTAATCCCTTAAGTGTGTTATTCACATAAACAAGGTTACCTGGCTAGGCTTAACACCAAACAAGTCACACTTAGCTAGTTCAATTCATATCATATGACAAAGTCATGTAAGCAAACTCATGTTTAATGTCAATCAAACATTACATTATATAAAACAATCAAGGATACAAGAATCATATCAACAATGTTCTTATTCAATCATATATCAAGACATTTAAACATAGCATCATATCATATCTTCAATTCGAATAGGGTACATCTCAAGGGAAATCAATTTCAATTCATGTGGACATGTAAAGTACCATAACAAATTATATCATTTAAACACTTTTTTCATAACATGTTAATAGGGTCATTATCCATTTTACACATAACAACCCATGCAACATATGAACATATAACATTTCATCATTTCAAGTATCATATAAAGTCTTATTGCAAGTGTTTTATGTTTTGCCTTGGATGATTAGGTGGACTAGGTAATTAAGTCAATAGGTACCAAGTACCATCATATAAAAGTGGATGCACTAGCATCAGTAATCAGTAGATACACAATTGTATCAAGGTGTCTAACTACACCACATAACATGTAACCTGAAATAGTAGATGCACAAAGCATCAATAGGTGACTAACCACCTTTAACAGTGGAGCTCAAGACTCTAAGGCATGCCCTTCTACCTAAGGACCACTAGTCAACCAAAGACTTATTAAGTCTTTAAAATTTTCAACCATATAAGCCAAGTGTTTCACAAACATGTTACAAGATCATATAGCCAATACATGTTACCAAATCACTAAACATATACCAAATCATCAATCATATAATTTCCAGCAAGTTTAACAAGATATTTCACTCAAGTATACATCAAAAACAGCGGCTTAATATCACATATCAATCCATTTCATGAAACTCAACAAGCCAATACATCATAGCAAACCACAAAGATCACTAACATTCTTAACTAGCACTAAACATGTAATATTCTATCCATTTCCTTTAATCCTTCTTCCATTACCTTTTAAATTTACCAAACCTTTATTAAATTCATTCCATGCTTCATATTAATTCACCAAATAATCATAAAAATATTGGTTAGGATACTAATCCTAACCCTAAGATAACTACACTCACAATACTCCAAAGCTTAGTTGGAATCCTTGATTAGCAAGCCTTTTCCCCTCTTCCTAGCTTGATCAAGCCTTGATTCCTCCAACAATTCTTCTCCAATTTAGTCTTAAACAATAAAATATCAACATAAAACACATTAGAATTCATTCCAATCATATTCAATCATATAAATCAATATAAACTCAATGCATTATGAAACTGCCCCTATTCTGGCAGTTTTGAACACCTTACACTAATCTGTCTATAACTTTTTACACACAACTCCAAATTAGAAGTTCTTTATCATTATAGAAAGGTTATTTAAAAGGCTTTAATTCTATGTATGGCTCATAGTTTTCCCATTCCTACACCAATACAATTTAATATGTTAATACATGGCATCTACTGTGGCCTAATATGTCCACTGTTTTCAACATGTAACTTTAGTGACCATTTAACCTATGATCCATTACACAATTTATTCTGAGTTTTAACCACTTTTAAACACATCTAATAACATTATTATCAAGTTCTAGTAGCTTCAAAAATAGGGCATTAAGGTCCCTTAATTATCCATTTTTCAGATTAGTCCAAACTTGCCATTCAATCATTTTATTGACTTTAAACACTAATCCCACGTCATTAATCACCTTAAACATGATACTAACCATACATTACCAATTTCCCCTATTTCATAACAATTTCTCCAAATTTTATAATCATCAAAATAACCCCTAAGCATTTCCAAAATTCAATTTTAATCTAAACAATTTCCATATTCATTTCGAAAGTGGCCAGTTAATTCTAACAAAATTTTCATTCATTCTAACATCATTTCCAGTCATATAAGACCTCTATCTTATAGTATATTTCATCCTCTACAGCTTTTTTCCGACAGAAATTTTTCTAATTCGAACTCTAACATGCTAAAAAATCTAATTTATACAGAGTGTTCAGCTAGTACGAATTCTGGGCAGTTCATGAGTTCTAGCTTAGATTCAAGGCATTTTCCAGTTTCAGTTGCAATTCTAACTTAAACCCAGCAATGTTTATGAACAACCAAGAAATCTAACAACATTTTCCAGCATGATATAAACCTAGATTCCATCAAAAATAAAAATGAATACAAGAGAAGCAATCAGGTGGTATGATAATGTGCTTACATTGAATATTTACTACATGCATGAACATATATGAACCCTAGCTTAATTTTTCAGCAATTTGTGTGTGTGGATTCTTCACTAAATTTCCAGATTAGCTCTCTTTTCTTTGTTCAACTTGGTTCGGTGGTTTTGATTTAGGAAAGATGATGAATGATCAAATGGATGACACTTGTTATCTTTGGTGGATGACTTAGCCAGCCATTCACATATTATGGACACGTGATAAGCTTAATTACCAAGTAAATTATACTATGTTTCATTTTAGTTTAACATTTATTCTATTTATTATAATTACTATATATTATTTTATACATATATATGTACATAGTCTACTTAATCCACCAAAATGCTTGTATATTTTTCATACACACACACAAATATATATATATATATATATATATATATATATATATATATATATATATATATATATGAAACCATATCACATAGGTTATTTTCCATTTTCCACCGAGTGTGTGTGAATATACCTATGATAATTTTATTTACCGAGTGTGTGTGTGTGTACATTTGGCATTTTAACTTATAATATATGCTTCTTCTTCTTTTTTTAATTTTCTTAGGATTCCTTCTAGGGTGTTACAAGCTTACTTCCCATAGTTTTCCTTTTTTCAGATATCCTGACTCTAGGTGACATGGTATTCAGAAGATCTCTTTACTTTATTGAATCTATTTCATCTTTAGTCTGGATATACTTTACTTTCAGGAGTATTTTATTATTAAGATTATTTTGGGATTTTAATGTGATTTCGGATTTGAGACTTATTATTGTTACATGTGTTTTCAGACTTAAATTTGAATGTTTATCTAAATTATATGATTATTTTTTAACGTTCGGGTTTTATAATTATTGAGATGTTTTATATTATTATCAGAAATATTTTATTTTACGCTATTTTAATATATCATCATTCGAATTGGTTTCTTGAGGGAAAAGTTTTCAAACGTGACTTCCTAAATTCGGCTATTTCTTCTAGGCCAGGTTTAGGGGTTATAGATTCAACTCATTTTGGGATTACTATTATAAAACCTTTATTTCAACATCATTTAACATCCAAAACATGATTAAAATCAACCTCAAATCAATCAAAACAGTACCATTACCGAAATCTTGAGAAATAATCTTTCAAAGCTTTATTTAGCCTTTTTGATCAATTGGATTATAAAACCTTGTTATTAAGCATAATTAGAGAGCCAAAGACTTGAGAATTTCAATAAAGAACCTTGATTAGAGGAGAGGAAAGAAAGATCACCTCTAACACAAGCTTTCCCCTTGATTTGCAATGATTTAGAAGAAATCCTTCAAGAAATTCATAGCTAGTTGATGTAGAAATCCATGAGAATCATTTAGAAATCAACAGTGGATGAAAAGATATAAATATCTGGAGATTTTAGTGATGGAAAGATAGTTTGGCTTATGGGAAAGTTGCGAGAAAAGTTTAGGAGAAAAGTAGTTACATAAGAAAATGTTTAGCCTTTTAAAATCTTTTTTATCAACTCTGATTTTACAAATCAATTAATTAAATCATTTTAAAAACACAAAATCAAGGGATATGCTGATAACACCTTGGTGTAATATCTCCCTAAGGATTCTAAGTTTTGGCCCTCTTCAATTTAGTCATTAAAATGCATTTTGCAATTTTGACAAATTAGTCACCATTTTCAAAATACCAATTAGATCAGTCCAATTTAATCAAATTGAACCCTCCAAAACCTTCAAAACATTATTTTAAGATTGTAAAATATTTTTCCATATTTTATCTCCCTCAAAAACCATTTATTTCAAATTAATTCCGAAACTACCACAACTCTCCCAAACCGGTTCACCGAAACCCCTTAGCCGTACCCGGCTAACTTCTAAGCCCAAAATCGTGGCGTTACACGAAAAGTGAAAAGTAAACTCGACTATCAACTTCCATTCAGTCTTCAACTATTGACGCAAAGATGTAGATCAACCACAACTCTCGTTATATGTAACACCCCGAAAATCGGTCTAGTCAGAATTAGATTTCGATGATCGGAGTATTGATATTAAATATTGAAATATCAAATCCTTGCTATAGATTATATTGTTAGAGGACCCTAATTAAACTAAGTCCTTAGTTAAGAATGTCTTGAAAATGACTAATATGATGCTTTTGGCTAGGTGATTCAATACGGTTAGACTCGTATCGAAACAACCTAGGTGAGATGTTTCGAAATGAGTATAGGGCGTCCTGATATGGTATAACTGTATTAACTAACTTTTGGACTTTTGCTCAATCGTTTCGATACGGTTTCACTCCTTTCGAAAACGGGTCCCCTATTTCGAATATGAATAAAGGAAAAATTGAAAGGAAATGATAAGGTGATGACTCACCTGCTTATTGCTACCCTTCCCACGTGATTATCATCAAAAAAGATTACTAATAGCTATATATACGTCTAAAATGGGAAAGAATGAAGAAAAGATGGATGAATACTATTATTTTATAGTTTACCCTTGGATGAGGGAAACCTTTTTACTGGCTATATGGGAGGTGGGTAATGATTAAGGTTATAATTTCCTTAAAATGAATTGGAGAAAAGAGAGCTCTCACCTTCGTATTGTTTCACCGAGATCCATTTCCATCTTTTAGCTTTGAAAGAACAAGCACACACCACCATTGTCTTCAACTTTGAGCTCCTAAGCATACACCTCTTCATTTGTAAACATTAAGCTTAGGCTTTCCTTGAATTAAGATCATCAATTCATAGCTATCGATTGGGTAAGTGGAAGCCCCAAGCCAATCATCGATTCTTTTGATCATTGAATGACCAATTTCAAGCTTTAAGATAGGCTTTGTCAAATAGCTATTCAAGTATCGATATTGTCATATTGATTCTAATAATCATTTATCATTCTTCGTAGCTCAAGAAGCGGAAAAGACTAATCCATCGTCTCCATCAAAAGCTATGAATAAAGGAATCACCATCCGAGAGCCTTAGGAGCTTCAGATTTGTCGAGGTGGGTGTAGTAGAAGTCTCAGAATTGGGCGATGAGCCTTTCTGAATTTGTCGTTATTGATTACGTACGATTACTAACCATTGAATTAAAAGGGTTTTTGTATAAAGCATCATTGAAAACCATGTTGGTAAGTTTGGTAAGTATCATATTGATTCATCGTCCATAGCATTGCTCTTATTGTTATGGAAATCATAGAAGCATTGCCATGTAAAAATCATTGACATGCGTCTATTGCTATTGCCTATTGCTATGACCATGTGATTGATGAGATATTGCCATTGAATCATTGATATCGAACTATTGTCATTGAATTATTGATATTGAGCTATTGTTATCGGACCTTGGGATCGAAGTATTGGATACAATTGGCATGCCATAGAATTCATGAGCTCAGTGGTACGGAGATTATACGGTGTAGCGGAGGGATGTGATTTATGTTGGTCAAAACAGTGTAGTGGAGGATATTGGACCATAATGTTCATTGTCGGTGTAGTGGTGGAATTCGTGTATCCAAATACAGTTGAAATCGATCCAAGGAAGAATGTTGATTATTGTTATTGTCATTGATGATTTGATTATTTATACTATGATTTAATACGATTGAAGAGCATGTCATGTTTATTCATATAATTGATGTTATGATTGCATTAAAGCATGACAGTACACCAAGTACATTTATTGATATTGGCTACCTCACTTAGACTATGTAAGTCTAATGCATTCTGTTGAGATGTGAGGGACTCGATTCGTTCAACCGTTCTTGCTCGCCAAGTTTGGAGAAGTTAGATAATTGGGTGTTTTAGTGGGAGGACAAAATTTGGCAGTTTGACACAAGGATTTATAGTGGTTCAACCTTCTAACCAAGGTCTACATCCACTACCTTAGCTCCCCACTAAGGATTTCCAAAAAAAATTCACTAAGAATTTCGTCCCCTTTTCTCGGCTTAGGAGGAAACCGTTACAACGATCAAGCTTTCTACCCAAAGCTTGATCAACCACTCTCTTACAAGAGAAAGACTTAGCAAACTAGAAATCCCTCTAATAGGTATGTGTTTGCAATACTAAGCTCTCACCCAAAACCTAAACACTTCAGCAAATTTAACAATGTTTAGCTCACAAGTGTTGTCTAAGCAAGAAATAAACAATTTAAGCTCTAGACAAATTTTGACATCATAATGTTGTAACAATTGAAGCATTAACCATTACAAGATGCTTGGAGGTCCCTTTTATACTCCTTGATGAGTTTGTAGCCGTTACTAGCCGTTGGGATTGAATTGGAGCCGTTGGAGCCTTTATTTCCCACCATAAATGTAGTTCTACAGCTGGGCGTATCGATACTCGTCAAACCGTATCGATACGGTCTCAATGAGGAATTAGCCGTTGGGCTTTTTCAGCTGGTGCGTATCGATACGGTCCTGCAATTAAAAGACCATTGGGGAAGTTAGGCGTATCGATACGCGACTAGCCGTTGGGATATTTCAAAACACACTGTATCGATACGGCTAAGCGTATCGGTACGAGTTTTGGCTACTGGAAAAATCAGGTAGTTGAAACCTTAAGGCGTATCGGTACGGTCCAATACCGTATCGGTACAGGTACTTGAAAAGGTTGGTTTTGACTACTTTAAATGTACTTTAAATCATTCCAAAGCCTTGTAAAAACCCTTAAACATATTTTCAAGTTGTTTTTGATTAAAAACATATTTTAAATTCTTTTCAATTTAGTCCAAAACATTTTTCAAATATTATATCAAAACATTAGTTCTACACATTCATTGTCCATTCATTTCAGGATAAGGAAAGTATCGAATCAAGATCGGGATTAGATGGAGGTTCGGCAAGTCACCACTAGTTTAAAGTAATGTATTTTGTCCCTATGAACTCCTAGAATGGTGGCAAAGTAGTTAAATTAGTCGATGATGATGTTTTGTTTATGTGTATGAAGGCTATGTGTCGTATGTGGATAAAGTGCCTTAAACGACTTGTCAAGTTTGCTTGAAAATGACTTAATATGTATATTTGACTTAAAAGGGTGAAAACATAGTAAACGTATTCGAATAATGATGAAACTTGGCATGACAATAGTTTATAGCATTGTGATATTGTGTATAAAGTTTCTTTGTATTTGGAGATCGTTTGGTAGGTTAATTTGAGTAAAAACTAACAAGAATCTGTTATTTCAGGTGAGGCCGTATCGAAACGGGTGATGGCATTTCGATACGGGTAAGCATAATTAACCTAAGGAAACAGGGCGTACCAAAATGGAATAGGGCCGTACCGAAACATTTTGCCACTGGAATCCCTCATTCGATACAGGTTCATATCGTATCAAAACGAGTCAAAGTCAAGTCAATCCGTATCGATACAAGGCTTGCTCGTATCGATACGGTCAAATGGGAAAAGTCAATATGGGTTGACCATCGTCCACCCGTATCGAAATAGGCTTGCGTGTTTCGATACAGGGTTAGTTAAATTGGTTAAAAGGCATAATCTGAAGGTTTGCATTGTTTATAATTTGGTCACTATAAATTGGATGATCAAATAGAATGAGTAAAAGATCACCGTTTTGCATAAAATTTATAGACTAGTTAATATTGCACTGAATTTCATTTTGGTATGCTTTATTACATCGAAGGACCTTTAGTTTGTTAGTTTTACAAATTAGTCCCTAAAATTTGTAATAACTACAAGTTGGTCTTAATTGGTCAATTAGTGCCTTTTAAGGAGTGAATTGGACTAAAATGTATTTTCGGTAAAGTTGTGCTTGTATAATATTGTTTAAGTATTGAACATTGAAGACTTAAGTGTTGAATTGGAAATAAAATTTATCGTTTCGTTCATCGGTAACACGCTCCGACCCGGTTCTCTACCAGGCCGGGAAGGGGGTGTTACATTATAAGTCGAAAACAAAAATCCTTAGAACAAGTGGATCAAATCTCGTTGTAATGATTTGTTAACTTGACTTGTCACTGCATCCGTCGATGTTAGCAGCTATGCTTTACATTCCCATGCAAACAATAATAAGATCCAACAATCAAAGTATGAGAAAAAGATAATATCAATATATTGAACTGAAAGATAAAAGTATAATGAGTTCATACAAAGCTTAAAATGAATAAACCATCGCCATTTAAGCACAAAATATAATAGAAATCTTCAACAAACATCTACTTAAAGAAAAGTTTAAAAAGATAATAAAATATTTTCCTTGATCTTGCATTTGAATCCTCTTCTCCTCGGATATTTCCACCTCACTTCACCTTGGGTCTCCATAAATGAGCTTAAGCCTCCAGGGAAGGATAGAAAAATCTCGGAGGTTGAAGATGATATGAAAACAGAAATCGTGTGTGTGTGTGTCTCTTCCCGGAGTCATCCTTTTATAAGTTGCCCAATAAAGGACACATGCCCTTTAGGTGTTTTTTGCGTGACCCAGAGTCGTACCAAATTTGTTATAAAAAATAATACAGCTGGCAGGCTCATCTTTATCTTTTAGTAGACTGGAAAGATGGCCGCTGCATTGTCGAGCTGGCTGTAGTAGTGAAACTTTCTCTACATAGACATTGGAAATTGTTGGGTTTTACGGTGCTTGATTCCTTCAACCGTTCTTGATCGCCAAGTGGTGGAGAAATGGAATTTTGGGTGGAAGTGGTGTGAAAGCTAAAGAGATTAAGGACACAATGATTTATAGTGGTTCAACCTTCTAACCAAGGTCTACATCCACTACCTTAGCTTCCCACTAAGGATTTCCAATCAATCCACTAATGATTTGTCCCCTTTTCTAGGCTTAGGAGGAAACCCTTATACACCGATCAAGCTTTCTACCCAAAGCCTTGATCAAACCCTCTTTACAAGAGAAAAGATAAGAAAACTCAAATCCCTCTAATAGGTATTTGTTTGCACAATTTAGCTCTCACCCAAACCTAAAACACTTGATCAAATCTAACAATTTTGGCTCACTAGTGTTTGTCTATACAAAGAAATGACAATTAAGGACTAAGACAATTTATTGATCATTTTTTGTTGACAATTTAAGCATTAACCATTACTAGATGCTTGGAGGTCCCTTTTATACTCCTTAATGAATTTGTAGCCGTTACTAGCCGTTGGAGACTTAATTTCTCACCATAAATGTAGTTCTATAGCTCCCCGTTTTGAAACACTCGAACCCGTTTCGAAACACTCTTCAAGTAGAAAGAGCTGTTGTAGTCTGATGCAGAACCCGTATCTAAACGCCCTTGGCCATATCGAAACACCCGTATCGAAATGCTTATCACCGTATCGAAACGAATTGCATTTAAATGTTAGTTGAGAAATAGCCGTTGGGGGTTTATGACCGTTATGGTCGATGCCACGTAGGATTATCGAAACGACATAGGCCGTATTGAAACGCTTGGCAAAAATCTCACCCAGATAAAGCTCGTTTTGAAACCAGTTTCGAAAAACTTTGACACTGTAAGACCCCGTATCGAAACACTTAGGGGTGTTTCGAAACTCCTGGATGGTTTTGTTGAATTTGCCTTTTGAAAATATGTAAAAACCTTTTAAAACATCCCCTAAACATAGTTTCAAGTTGTTTGGACTTTAGAAATAGTTTTGAATTCTTTTTAACTTAGTCCAAAACATTTTTCAATTATTATATCAAAACATTAGTTCTACAATCTCCCCCTTTTTGATATAATAAAACCAACTTGAAAAATTGTTTGGGATTCTCCCCCTTTAAGTTTAAAATTTTGAATAAGAGATGAAAATTTTGAAATCAATTAAAGCTCCCCTCATTCATTTGAAAATTCAAATTTTTAAACAATTTCGCCCCTTTTTGTTATATCAAAAAGAATTCAAAAGACATTAAGTTCAAAATAACTTAGGAGGTTTGAAAATATGACAAAAAATTAGAATTTTGGTTTTAAAAGGCCTCCCCATTACTCAAAGCATCATAAAAATGTTAGTCCAGCATATATGATTATCTAGTTGAAATTAAAAAAATAAATCAAACTAAAAGCAAAAACAACTAGATTTTACCACACTTGAACCCAATGAAGGATGTGAAGCCTTCCTTATTCAAGTGTTCTTCCTTTGTGTGCATGGAGCTCCCCCTCAATTTTTGACTTGTTGATCACTCTTCATCACACCTAGCAAAAGGCAATCAAGTAATTTTTGGTATTCAAATTGCTTTGGATCCATATACATTAGTGGCACAAAACTTAGTCCCCTTAGGAATCCATTTTTCAATTTCATCCTTTTTAGTTGAAGTGGTTAGTCCTTTTGGGACCCAGACACTTCTAAACATTTACCGTTTACAAATCTAGGGGCACTAGATTGTCTTACATAAAAATTTGATTTTCCAAAACTATTTTTCTTTTCAAGCTCTTTGGAAATCAAATTTTTTTCTTCTTGAACGTTATGAAGCAAATTTTGTAAATCAAAACATTTTTGTTCAAACTCTTCTAGATTTGCATCAAGTTCAAGTTTGGTTTTAGAAATCAAATCATTTTGAATTTTCACCTTTGAAATCATTTTATTGTTTTTCAAAATGTGATTTTTAAACTCTAAAACCAAATCATCATAGGCATCTTGTAATTCATCAAAAGAATATGAACATGAAGTAGATGAATTAGAAGTTACCCTTGAATCTTCTTCGATGGCCATAAGGCAAAGGTTGGCTTGTTCATCGTCGGTGGAGTCTTCATCACTCCAAGTAGCCACATATGCCTTCGTCTTATAGCTTGAAGTGCTTGCCCTCTTCTTTTCCATGGATTCACGTTCAAGCTCTCTCAAGGCTTTCTTCATGAAAGGGGAACACTTCTTGAAGAGATGAACTATCTCTTCTCCTTCATCCTCCTCTTCACTTGAATCTACATGATGGCATGTGGAGGATTTGATGAGTGAGAAGTGACCCCATGAGTTCATCAAGGGCTCAATTGAAGAGCATTAACATCCTTTGAGTTTCTTCTCCCATATAACTCTAATTTCATCCCTCTTCTTCTCATCTTCTTTGTTTTTCTTCATTATTTGATGAGTGAGAAGTGACCCCATGAGTTCATCAAGCTTCAAGGTCTTCAAGTTCTTAGCTTCGATGATGGCGGTCCTCTTTGAGTCCCATTACTCGCGAAGTGAGTAGATGAGCTTTCGGACAAGCTTCTCTTCTGGGATGGCTTCTCCATAGCCTTTGAGACCATTGGTGATAGTGGAGAAACTATCAAACATCTTCTCGATGTTCTCTTCTAGATCCATCTTGAAGTTCTCATACGCTAGGTTGAGGAGGCCAATCTTGGTCTCCTTTACTTCATCGGTTCCTTCGTGTGTGACTTCAAGCTTGTCCCATACCTCATTGGCACTCTCACAAGAAGACATCTTCTCATAGATGGTTGGGCCAAAAGCACAAAAGAGGATGTGCAAGGCTTTGCAATTAAGCTCCATCTTCTTGCGATCTTCGGCACTCCATTCCGCTTTACTTCGTTGAGGCACGAACGGACCATCTTCTACTATGTCCCATAGCTTGTAGTCCCTTGACTTTATGAAGAACTTCATCTTTGTCTTCCAATGGGAATAATGAGTTCCGTCGAAGAAGGGCGGTTTGTCGATGGATTGCGCCATTGAGCCGGTTGAGTAAAATGATGATCGAGCTTGTCGGATCTTCTCAATAGGATGTTAATGCTCTTCAATTGAGCCAAGCTTAGATAAAAAAAATATTGGGTTTTACGGTGCTCGATTCCTTCAACCGTTCTTCCTCGCCAAGTGGTGGAGAAGTGGAATTTTGGGTGCAAGTGGTATGGAAGCTAAAAAGATTAAGGATAGAATGATTTATAGTGGTTCAACCATCTAACCAAGGTCTACAGCCACTACCTTAGCTTCCCACTAAGGATTTCCAATCAATACATTATTGATTCGTCCCCTTTTCTAGGCTTGGGAGGAAACCCTTATACACCGATCAAGCTTTCTACCCAAAGCCTTGATCAAACCCTCTTTACAAGAGAAAAGATAAGCAAACTCAAATCCCTCTAATAGGTATTTGTTTGCACAATTTAGCTCTCACCCAAAACCTAAAACACATGTGCAAATCTAACAATTTTGGCTCACTAGTGTTTGTCTATACAAAGAAAGGACAATTAAAGACTAAGACAATTTCTTGATCATTTGTTGTTGACAATTTAAGCATTAACTATTACTAGATGCTTGGAGGTCCTTTTTATACTCCTTAATGAGTTTGTAGCCGTTACTAGCCGTTGGGGTTGAATTGGAGCTGTTGGAGACTTAATTTCCCACCATAAATGCAGTTCTGCAGCTCCCCGTTTCGAAACACTCGAACCTGTTTCGAAACACTCTTCAAGTACAAAGAGCCATTGCAGTCTGATGCAGCACCCGTATCGAAACGCCCTTGGTCGTATCGAAATGCCCATATCAAAACGCTTACCACTGTATCGAAACGATCTGCATTTAAAATGTTAGTTGGGAAATAGTCGTTGGGGGTTTATAACCGTTGAGGTCGATGCCATGTAGGTATATCGAAACAAATGGCAAAAATCTCACCCAGATAAGTATCGAAACACTTTGACACTGTAAGACCTCGTATCAAAACCCCTAGGGGTATTTCGAAACACCTGGATGGTTTTGTTGAATTTGGCTTTTGAAAACATGTAAAAACCTTTTAAAACATCCCCTAAACATAGTTTCAAGTTGTTTGGACTTTAGAAATAGTTTTGAATTCTCTTTAACTTAGTCCAAAACATTTTTCAATTATTATATCAAAACATTAGTTCTACAGAAATGCAACGACAACAAGGCAAAGTAGGTAGAAATATGTGGAATAAGAGCAACTGAGACTAAGTTAGATATAACGTAGGATATAGACATGAAAATGCAAAAATGAATGCAATAAACACTGATGTGGGGAAAATTAAACCTATAAATCTAGGGAAAATACATGCTCTTTAAAGAGATATCAATCTCCCTAATAGGTATGGTGACCATTTCTTTACTTTCATGAGAACTACCTACATCATTTTTTGTAAATGGAAAAACTTTGGTTCCTGGTGCCCAATCCCTTGGTGAAATATACTAAGTGATCGGTTATAATTATATACACTTCCTTGTCATTAATTACTTCATATTCTAGTTATATTATTAGCTTAATTCTATAAATTGTGTTTGTTTTGATTAATGAGGTAAAATATAAATGTAATGGTGAAAATTAGCTCAAAAGCATGGTTTTAGCTTCCCATGTGAAAATCAAGTCTTTTGGAAAAATAATTAGAACTCGCAACAAGTCATATTCAATAAGGCGTGATCACACCTTCTGACTGATGTGAGGCTCGTGTCCGACGCAAGAAATCTGATCTTTTGGAGCCAAATCCATGATGAAGTGCACTTTTATGATTATTTTCATTATTTTAGAAGTATTGGACTATGAAGCAATCTCTTTTATTAATTAGGATTTTATTTTTTATATTTTTCTTTTATCTTATCTTTCCTATCTAGATTTAAACTCAATTAAAGGAGAATGTATTTTTAGGTTTAGGATTAGCTCTCGATATAAAGAGTCTTTTAGACCCTTAGGAGATCATCAATCTTTCAACGACTCTTCTTTTCTCTTTTATTTTTATTCCACCGTGTGTAGCTAATATTTTCCGATTCAAGTATGAAGCGATTCTGTTGTAATTTTATGAGGCTTGTGCTAAACTAGTATTTCTCCTTTAATCCAAGTAAGATTTATTTATTGTTCTTATTTCTATGAATATTTGATATTGATTAAATTAACGCCTTAATTCAATATTAATTTTTTATGGTTATCCATGAGTTTGTAATTCGTAATTGTCATGAACGATTGACACAAGTAACAAAGGGTAAGTCTCATGTTTTGTGTTTGTTACGACTTCTCCTAACTTCAAATCACGCATGATAGTATCTAGTTGTTTAATGGTAATTTTTTATTTAAATGCTTGTTATAGCCTTTTCAAATAAGTAGACTAATCAATTATACTTCTTGAGACTTTGATGAATAAGTGACTAATTAATTGGACATTAGAAATCGATATTTAAGCCTCTGATCAAAGTTATGGTTGGATGAAAATCACACTTTGAATTGGAAGTCCAGTAAGATTGATCTTTGTTATTTTTATTTTTTTTATTTTCCTTATTTTTAGTTTGATAAACCAACCCCATTTTACTTTTATTGTTTAAACTTTAAGATTCGATTTTCAGCTCTCTTAAAATTTGACCTAACCTTACTATTACTACAAGTTAGATTAGTAAAACTAATTTTTTTTATTTTGCAAGACTTTGATAAACATGTCACTAAGTTCTTCCCACTTTGAACCAAGACTACCCTCAGTCATGCTGCTAAAGCATCAGTTTCCACCACAAATTCTTCTTCAAAGTTTTGAAAGGCCAAAATAAGAGCAGACTTAATGGCTTTTTTTCATATCCTCAAATGCTTCCTCCTCACTATCTGACCACCTCCAAGACCTTTCTTCATTAATTTGTGTGCTCTCAACAGCTCCAGTATTTCTCTCAAGTGTTCTATATGTGTTTCCCAATTTGAAGGGTATACCAAGATATTGTCTAGAAAAACTAACATTGGTTTTCTAGACTGCCCCTTAAACACATTGTTCATCAAACCTTTGAATGTTGCAAGTGTATTGGTGAGCCTAAATGGCATCACCAAAAAATTTTATTGTCCCTTGTGAGTCTTAAATGGTGTCTTTGTTATGTTTGACTCCCACATTCATATTTGATGGTACTCAGGCCTCAAATCTAATTTAGATGGTACCCAAGCCTCAAATCTAGTTTGGAAAAGAGTCTGGTTTCCCCTAATTCATCCAACAGCTCATCAATCACTAACATAAGAAAATTTTCTTTCCACTATAAGTTGGTTCAGTTTCTTATAGTTTGTGCACATCCTTCAAGACTCATCCTTCTTATTCACTATTACCATTGGTGAAGCAAAAGAGTTATTGATATCTCTTATGATTCCAATGTTCATCATTTCTCTAATCTGCTTTTCAATTTCATCCTTTTAAAAAGTTGGATACTTGTAAGGTTTCAATTTTTTTGTTGTCATCTCATATAGTAAAGGGATTTTATGATCTTGGCTTCCCTCTGGGGCAATCATCTTCGTTCTTCAAACACATCACAAAACTCTTTTAGTAGCCCTTTATAATTTTGTTGGTTCTTTACCCTTCCTCACTTCTAGTTGTCTTTCCAGAAATAGTTAGTAAGCTTTGTAGGGACTATTACATTCTCTCAATACTTTATAGAAAAACTTGGGTTCTATTCATTCCAAAGGTTCAAGATGAATTCTTTTCAGCTTCACTTCCTTCCCCTCATATTGAAATTCAATAGGCAAGGTTGTGAAATCTCATTTAATAGGTCCTAGGGTGGACAACCATTGAATTCCTAACACTACATCATTAACCTTGAATACTAACGCCAGAAAGTGTTTTTCAAACCGATGATTCTATGTGCCTCAAGTGACCTTCTTACATAACCCAAGATTGTTTAAAGTGTCACCATCAGCTATATTCAATTGCAAACTATCTTTTTTCCATTCTTAGACCCACTCTCTTGGTTGTTGATTGATTGACAAAATTTTAGGTGCTACCCGAATCTATCAAAGTTTGTAGAAATATGTGTTTTGATATAATAATTGAAAATTTGTTTTAGACTAAATTGAAAAGATTTCAAAATGCTTTTAAGTCCAAAAAACTTGAAAATATGTTTGAGGAATTCTTGAAGGGGTTTTAATGCGTTTTCTAAAGCCAAATTTTACAAAACCACCCAAGCGTTTCGAAACGCCCCCTAGTTGTGTCAATATGACCATTTACAGAGTCAAAACATTTTGATACAGCTCTGTCTATTTCAAAACTGGCTTAAATCTGGCTGAGGGTTTTTACATAGCGTTTTGATACGGGCTTCACTGTTTCAATACGCCTAAGTGGTAAAGACCTCAACGGTCAAAACCCCCAATGGTTATTTCCCAACGGTATTTTAAATTGCAGCTCAACTGGCACTCGTACCAAAATGGTTTGTAACCGTTTCGATATGGCCAGAGGCGTTTCGATACGGCTTGTAGCATCAGGCTTCAACGGCAAGTTCTGAAGAATGTCATTCCGATACGGGCTCGCCTGTTTCGATATGGAAAGCTCCAGAACTGCAATTAATGAGGGAAATAAAGTCTCCAATGGCTCCAATTCAATCCCAACGGTCCTCAACGGCTAAAAACTTAATTAGGATTATAAAAGGGACCTCCAAGCATCAAGGATAGGTTAATGCTTCAATTATAACAACACTATGATGAAATATTGTCTTTAGAGCTTTATTGTATATTTCTTGTATAGACAACACTTGTGAGCTTAATTGTCAAATTTGCTCAAGTGTTTAGGTTTTGGGTGAGTGCTTAATAGTGCAAACAAATACCTATTAGAGGGATTTCATGTTTGCATAGAATTTCTATTGTAAGAGAGTGTTTGATCAAGCTTTGGGTAGAAAGCTTGATCGTTGTAACAGTTTCCTCCTAATTCGAGAAAAGGGGACAAAATTCTTAGTGAATTTGGTTGAAATCCTTAGTGGGGAGCTAAGGTAGTGGATGTAGGTGCTTGTTAGAAGGCCGAACCACTATAAATCCTTGTGTCTATTGTCTATTTTTCATCTCCCACAAAATCGCCCAAATATCCAATCTTCTCCACACTTAGCTAGCTAGAACGGTTGAAGGAAATCGAGCACATAAAACTCAACAATTGGTAACAGGGCTTGGCTCAATTGAAGATGATTAACATTCTATTGAGGTGATCCGGTAAGCTCGAACAACATTTCAAACAATCGGTTCAATGGCGCAATTGATCGACAAGTCATCCTTCTTCGTTGGACCAACTATGCTTATTGGAGGACGAGGATGATGTTCTTTTTCAAATCCAAAGACTACAAGCTTTGGGACATTATTGAGGATGGCTCGTTCGTGCCACAAAGAAGCAAGGGGGATTGTAGTACCGACGACCGCAAGAAGATGGAACTAAATTGCAAGGATTTGCACTTCATCTTTTGTGCTCTTAGCCTCAACATCTATGAGAAGATGTCTTCTTGTGAGAGTGCCAAGGAAGTTTGGGATAAGCTCGAAGTTACATACGAGGGAACAAACGAAGTAAAGGAGACCAAGATCAGCCTCCTCAACCACGAGTATGAGAACTTCAAGATGGATCCGGAAGAGGACATTGAGAAGATGTTCCATCAATTCTCCACAATCATCAATGGACTCAAAGATTGTAGAGAAGTCATTCCGGAAGAAAAGCTTGTCAGAAAGCTTATCTACTCCCTTTTTGAGTCATGAGACTCAAAAAAGACCGCCATCATCGAAGACAAAAATCTCAAGACCTTGAAGCTTGATGAACTCATAGGGTCACTTCTCACTCACCAAATCATGAAGAAAGACAAAGAAGAGGAGAAGAAGAAGGAAGAGATAAAGAAGATGGGGAAGACAAAAGTCATGGAGCTTGGCATGAACACTAATGTCATTGCTCTCAAATCCTCCAAGTGAAACCATGTTGAATCAAGTGAGGAGGAAAGTGAAGAAGAAGAGACGACATATCTCTTCGAAAAGTTCACCCGATTTATGAAGAACGAGATGGCCAAATCCAAGCATGAATCGAAGAAGAAGATGAAGGATTCCCACAAGTCCAACAAAAAGAGATCATCTTCAAAGAAAGCATATGTGGCGACATGGAGTGATGAAGACTCCATCGATGATGAGGTAGCCCACATATGCTTCATGGCCCTCAATGAAGGGGAGGTGTGATGGAGATTGATAAATAAGTCCAAATTTGAGGGGGGAACTCCATGCACGCAATGAAGAACACTTGAAGAAGGAAGGCTTCACATCCTCTCTTGAGTTCAAGTGTGGTAAAATCTAGTTTCTTTATTTGCTTAATTTGATTTATTTTTAATTCAACTAGATTATCACTTGTTGAACTAACTCTTAATGATGCTTTGAGTAAGGGGGAGTCAATTTTAAAAATTATCATTTTTTCAAATTTGTTTTAAAAACTCTCCATTGTTATGTACTTCAAAGTTTTCAAACATAGTTTGAACCATTTTTGATATAACAAATAGGGGGAGAATGATTTGCAAAATTGAATTTTCAAATGAATAAAGGTGGGCTTTAATTGATTTTGAATTTTAAATTCTCTTATTAAAATTTATTTCACTAAGAGGGAGATTCCCAAACAAATTTTCAAGAGTTGTTTTATTATATCAAAAAGGGGAAGATTATAGAAATATGTGTTTTGATATAATAATTGAAAAATAGTTTTGGACTAAATTGAAGAGATTTCAAAATGCTTTTAAGTCCAAACAACTTGAAAATATGTTTGAGGAATTCTTAAAGGGGTATTAATGCGTTTTCTAAAGCCAAATTTTAAAAAGCCACCAAGGCGTTTCGAAACACCCCCTAGTTGTTTCGATACGACCATTTACAGTGTCAACAAGTTTCGATACAACTTTGTTTATTTCGAAACGGGCTTAAATCTGGGTGAGGGTTTTTACATGGCGTTTCGATACGGGCTTCACCGTTTCGATACACCTATGAGGCAAAGACCTCAACGGTCAAAACCCCCAACGGCTATTTCCCAACGATATTTTAAATTGCAGCTCAACTATCAGTCGTACCGAAACGATTTGTAATCGTTTTGATACAGCCAGAGGTGTTTCGATACGGCTTGCTGCATCAGGCTTCAACGACTAGTTCTGAAGAAGTTCGTTCCGATACGGGCTCGCCTGTTCTGATACGGACAGCTCCAGAACTGCAATTAATGAGGGAAATAAAGTCTCCAACAGCTCCAATTCAACCCCAACGGTCCTCAACGTCTACAAACTCAATTAGGAGTATAAAAGGGACCTCCAAGCATCAAGGATAGGTTAATGCTTCAATTGTAACAACACTATGATGAAATATTGTCTTTAGAGCTTTATTGTGTATTTCTTGTATAGACAACACTTGTGAGCTTAATTGTCAAATGTGCTCAAGTGTTTAGGTTTTTGGTGAGTACTTAATAGTGCAAACAAATACCTATTAGAGGAATTTCAAGTTTGCTTAGAATTTCTCTTGTAAGAGAGTGCTTGATCAAGCTTTGGGTACAAAGCTTGATCGTTGTAACGGTTTCCTCCTAATCTTAGAAAAGAGGATGAAATTCTTAGTGAATTTGGTTGAAATCCTTAGTGGGGAGCTAAGGTAATGGATGTAGGTGCTTGTTTGAAGGTCGAACCGCTATAAATCCTTGTGTCTATTGTCTATTTTCATCTCCCACAAAATCACCAAAATATCCAATCTTCTCCACACTTGGCTAGCTAGAACGGTTGAAGGAAATCGAGCATTTAAAACTCAAGAAAGTCACTAGAGTTGCTTCTTCTATACAAATCCTCAACTTCATAGTCCCATAGGCCGACATTCCCCACATAGCATGTAAGTTTTATGTTTACTAAAGCATCTTCACAATCCAAAAACTCTTATGGTTCAATCTCTTCTTCTAACACGTCCACTGATATTTGAAACAATTACAATTTGGAAACACCTATGTCCTGGGGTGTATAGATACACACTAGAAACAAAGATCTTTCTTCCTTACGTCCTCTATTTTTTCATGTTAGCACTTTTCTTGGGCCTTTTGTTCCACTCAAATATGCTACCTTCGAGGATCCTAGACTAAATTGTCTATAGTGATACTACTGAAACTATATATGGTACCTGTCGTAGTTGGGGCACTAAAAATACTTCTCACGGTGTTGTTATAACCCTTAAGAGGAATTGGTAAAGTGGTAGGATTAATAGTTCTTTTAGGAAAGTTATACCCCTTCTTCTAGGCTAAGAAGAATATAGCTTCTAAATGCTTTGACATTTGAAAAACTTCAATCAAGGTCTTGGGTTGCAACAATTTCATAATTTGAGAAATTTCTAAACGTAAGTGATTTTTGAAAATACTCAAAAGATATTTATCCAAGAGCTATACTTGATTGACCAAATGCTCAAATTCCTCATAACATTTCTCAAGTGACTCATTCTGCCTAAGAGCCATCAGGTCAACGAATAGGTCATTGAAACCCCCTAAGGTGAATCGGTCTCACAGTAAAAATATTGGTCCCAACTACATTGACCAAAACCACGTTGTTGTCTGTCACGAACTAGTGCCACTAGAGTGCCTTCCATTCTAAATGGGGGATAACCACTCTAATTTTAGCTCATTCGGGTACTACCTCCACCTCGAAATAGTGCTCCAGCATTGATAACTAACCCCTAAAGTCTGAACCATCAAATTTAGGGCACAAGAGCTTGTAGGCGAATTCCCAGTGTAAGTTTGTTCTTCTTGGTACTCCACTCAAGTTTCCCCTTCATTCCTCAAGAATATTTTAGCCCTTAACGCTGGACCCGCCACTGTCGATACCGTCCCCCCTCATAAGGTTTGCCCTGGACCAACACCTAGCAACCATGGGGCGATAACACTTTGAATCTCGGAATCCAAAATTTTCCCAATCCCTTCATCCAACATTTTCTTAAAATCCAACCTCATTTGAACCTTGAACTCAGCAAGTCTTGTTTCCAGCCAATCCGATTGATAATAATTTGCAACCGTTCCAATTCGAATTGTCATGTCGATGCTTGTATCGATTTATTGCGAGTTTCCATCATATTTAGGACCTTAAAGTGTTTGATACCCTTCTAACACTCACAAACAGAAGAACTGAAAAGATGAAGATAATATGAAGGTTTAGATGAGAAAATAAGAAGAAATTTGAGAGAGGATAAGACTCAATTCATTCATTTGATAATGCCCTTAGTCAACTGACTCGGGATATTACCCTAGTGTCCCAACGACATCGTTTAACATATTGAAATTAAGGAAATAAAATAAAGCAAATAAAAATAACTTAACAACCATGGTAAAACGGTGTAGTTTCCATTTAGGCTCATTACACAATTAATAAAACTTGAAAAGAAAAAGATGTATTGTTATTAACTTAGGGAGAGTTGCTTAAAAATCTTAAAAGATTAATCTACTTATAATATAAAAATTATAAAGAGAGAATAAGAGAAATTAAGGACATAGATGATAATATTAAAAGAAAAATACATAGATTTAGGAATTTGAGATGTATAAAGAGTTGAGATAAATTAATTTTTGTTTATATAAGTGAATTTTTATAGTTTTTATAAATGTAGGCCATAGTTGAAAACTTATACTCCCTCCGTCCCATAAAAATGTCCCTTATTGACTTTTTGAAAGTCAAGATTTTTAAACTTTGATTATTATTATATTAAATATTTTAAATAAATAAATTTTATAAAATATATATTTGAAAACTACTCGATTAGAGGTTTTTAAAATATTTTTTTATATTTTTATCAATGATACATTTTAAATAATTATGAGTCAAAGTTGAAAAAAATTGACCAAAAAAGTCAATAAAGGACAAAAATTGTGGGACGGATGGGGTATAAATTATTGTATTTATGAAATATTTTTTTCATTTTAGGGTTTGGCACCATAGTCTTTCATGCAGATAGGTAGGTAGGTAGGTAGATCTCAATGGTCTCAAATGACCCTTGTACTAACCATTCGAGTTGCCCCTCATTTATGCACTCTTGAATCCCCGCTTCTCGGTAATACATAACACATTTCCCATATCACCTAATGAAAATGCAAAACCCGGTGCATCTCTTCATGGATTCCTTATGTGATCTTGGCAGTGTCACAAGGAATACACCGCCTTTCTCACTAAGCATTAACATCTACTTGACAGACTTTGTCTCTGATTCAGTTTGGCTTCCGTCACTGGCCAACCCACTTTCATTAAGCGCGACCGACACACATTTGAACTCTTGGCACACTCGGGAAGCACTATGTGCCTATGTTAATTCTCCCCAAGTGTCGATGTCTCCTACATTATCCTCTTATTGGAAAAGTTCATTTTACTTCAACACCAGCAAAGGGTACCGGTAACAACGCCCACACTAAAACATCGTATCGAAACTGATTTTGTGTATTGGACTTTGAAACAATGTCTCACCCATGCCATCTAAACACGATTCAAATTTTGGTGGGATATGAAGCTCTTCCCCCATAGGTTCACCACACCCAACTTGGCGATATGTTGTCATGCTCAATTACGTCACCTATATTTTCCTACGCAATGCTTGATTCAAGGCTTCCGATTTTAACCAACCCATAACACTTTCCAACACTCGTGCAAAATTTTGTACAATAAAACTTCCTTGGGTACGCCAACCGAATCACTCACTTCAAGTGTTTTTTTGTCAATACGCCCACCGCCTTGTTGGCCTCCTTGGCCATGTTCTCTCACTAAGAGTTGAATGTTCCATTCCTTTGTCGCATGATGTAAACGTCAATCTCTAACACACCCAACCAGTGCTTCTTAGACTCCCACTCTTCAAAGTGTATGATCCTCAAATAAATTGCCACAAATCTCTTAGGGGGCGTTTGGTTCACGAAATGTAAGATTACATCTAGGAATAGGATTACTTGAAGGTAACATTACCTGACACATTAATGGGAATATCACATTACCTTGTTTGGTTTATTTGGTAGGAATATAAGATTGCAGTGTTTGGTTGGAGGAATATAACATTAATTGGAAGTAAAATTTACCAACTTGTCCTTATGATATATTTTCTTGTTAATAAGTTAAACTTTTAATTATTAAATAAAATTTATAGAATTATTTTCATTACACTATTTAAAATTTGCAAAAATTTTAATTTTCTTACTTTTAGAAATTTGTTAAATAGATTATAAAGTAAATAATAAAATAAATCTAAAAGTAGTAAAACAATGATAAAGATAAATTAACCTATTAAATTTTTAATATGGAGATAACTTATAAATCAAATATTAAAATTAATAACATCAACCCTTAACCCATTCACTCTCAAGAAACATACAATCTCATCCTATAACCCTAAAAATATCTTAAATATAATACTAATAAAAATATATTAAATATTACAACATTATTTAAATATATGCAACACCATTTATATATTAAACTAATATTAAACAAAAAATAATTAATAAATTTACACCATAAATAATTAGTCACCTAATTAAAATGTAATAAATGATCAAAATAAACATAATTCATTATTTTAAGGGTAATATTGTCCAAAGGGGAAGGAATTGTGTAATACCTAAGAAAATGAGGGGAATAACATTCCCGCCATTTGGAGGAAAAAAGAACCACTATTGGGAAAAGAATATTACCTCCTAATGAGAATCCTCCCAAACCAAACATGGGAAAATAAGTCTGGAAAAGATTATTACCCTTGGTAATCATTTTTTTCGCGAACCAAACACACCCTTAAAGAAATAGTAAAATACATGTCTCAGTAACACACAAAGAGAAAACTGACAAGCGCATTGGTTAGTTTGCTATATAACCATAAAATCAAATGTACCTTACGAGTTACCCTTGGGCTCTCTAGTTCGTCTTCCCATAAACTCATGCCTCGTGGTATCCAACTCTGGAATGTGTTTTGTTAGCTACTTGACCACCAGGTTCTCTTTTTGGACAACAGTGACAACTCTGACACCCTCTTCGCCAACACATTGAGCTCACTCTATATTAGCAAGCCAATCCGTCCCATGGTCTACTCACCTTCTTAGAAGCCATATGATATGAACATGTTATAGATCTCGAACTTCCGAGGGTAGCTATTCAAACCCATAGCTTTTCTGGGAAACCACACAACCTTAAACGATCCGACATAACAACCTGAAGACTGCATAAGAGCTCGCGACCTGCCTTTAACCTAGGGAGGGTTTGTCCCGCTTGCCTAAGGAAGCATGTAAATCGTTCTTCTTTTGGGAAATAACTCTTATCTCTAAGATTTCCCATGCGACATATAGATGCTCCAATCAATTGTCACCCTCGTCTCAACACAATTTCTACACCAAGTATTCTATGGCGCTTTACTTCCTGCAACTCACTCCAAGTAAGCTTCCGTTGGACAAGACCTGGCATATTCCTGGTGACAAGATTTTGCTTCCAACGACCTCAGTTTCTACACCGGTTTAACCTAATATGTGGCTTTATTAACTCACTTCACTTAGCAACTCATAGCTAGAAATTCATATCCTCACTGCCCAAATTAAGGATTTCATAACACCTAGATGAAATCCTCATTGTACTGAAACCATAATCTCACTCTATCGAGCTTGTATGTCCAACCCTCACTTTGGCTCTACTTACCCAGCGCTCTAGAGGAGAGCTTCTCTCGCTGGACTCCCTGTTCGGTCCATTCATTTTTGGCAACCACCCCTCAAGTTGCATCAACAATGTGTCTTTCACCCAAACGACTTGCCTTACAAATAGCATTCTGCCTTACCAAAACCAGCATCCCCGTCAAAGGACGGCTTTTTGGCAAATGAGGTATTTCCCCTTCGCTATCTCGAATAAGGCCATACAGGCTCGCACAATCTTAATCACCATATATCAACACTCTACTTCCCTCTTACCATATGACCTAATTAGTCTTAAGGAAGTTGTGGTCTCAGCTGCCTTAGTCTCTTTGATTTCATTTTTCAAGGTAACCGATTCTCCATCGTGATCTCATGATACGTCTCCTGCAACCAAAGTCCTCATCAACAGGAGAAGTATGCTAATCCGTCACTTGCTTCTTCCCCACTATGTCTTGAGGGAGCACCTTCTCCCAACATACGAAAACCAAGAACCTTGTCATGCACATTTGGACTATCACACTAAACAATGATGCTCCCACAAAAATTAGACTTATCATATCCTTTCAAAATATATCAATGAACGCTGCCATAGCCTTATGAAACCCTGATATGCATTGTCTCAGTCTATATCAACCCGCGAATCCTTCTCTTTTTACCTAAAAAGAAATCGCAAAGCCACCATCCAGCACCATGGTGCCAAGATACCCGCTGACACCACTGTGCTCAATCAATTATGGAACTATCTCTTTATTTGATAGACATCACTGGAAGAAATAATCTCCTCTCGGGCGATACATAAGCATCTCCAGACTTGCCAGAATTTGCTTTACCTTGCTAAATTATGCACCACCCGCACTGCGAGGAATACACAATCCACAAATAGCCATCAACGAGCCCTTAATGCAACAAGAAATGTTGTTGGGGACGCGATTCTCGTATCATGTACAGGCACTATCGTGCGAGGACCACTCTCGTCCACTGAAGTCCTGGTGCCTCTTTGTGTCTCGACTCAAAGGCGCTCCGCGTCACCCCACTATGTGTAATCACCATCTCGATCAACTGACAACATTTCTACGCCTGCAAAGAACAGATAAGCACCACTATGCTTAAATAAATGGGCACCATTTAAGCTAGATAAAAGTTAAGCTCCACCGTGCTTTAAATCACAAATGACGTTGCGTTATATTACAAGAGAGCACCGTTGTGCTTTCACCAATGGGCACCTTTATGCCATAATAAATGTTTGAGTACCTTTGTGCTTCGATTAGGTCTCAACCGACCTTCACCATATTAAGTCACCTTGTCTACTCCACACGCGAAAGCGCTTGGAGTAGATTCTAGCTGCATTGCCTACCCCTCACACGGGGCCCTTGGTGTGAATTAGACCACCCTACCTACTCCGCTTGTGGAAGCACTTGGCATAACATTACACCACCGTGCCAACTCCATTTACCAGAGCACTTCGCGTGATTCCAACTGAACTAGAAACCCAAGTTGATGTCACGTCCCTAGAGTCTCGACTAGCCGGACGTGCAGCCTTAGGTGCCTTCGAGAGGGTGCGGAGCCTAAGTGAGCCTGACGATCGAGGTGAGTATGCCTAGATCCATGTTGAGTGTGCAAAAGTTCTACTTTTCACACCTTATTTACCTCATATTCCTGCTGCATTCAAGCATATTTCATTGCATTTAGGATAGATTTCAATTATACATCACAATTATATAAAAAAGGCACAGTTGCTACGGATTTTGGTTACTTTTGCAGGTAGCTGTTGTAGCAGACTCAGGGCAGTGGAGAAGTAAAGCTGGAACACAGGACTGAAGTCGAGAAGGATGATGCTGCTAAGGCTGCTGCCATGGAAGCTAAGAACGACAGCAATGGTGAAGGGAAAAAGTGAAATAGAGCTTGATAGAAAGAGGAAATTAAGCCGGTCTGTCATGGAGCACTCATATATTTTTCTGAGCCCTAGATCAGAATGAAGGTCAAGCCCAAAGTTCAAGGATGAAACTCCAAGCAAGAAAAGAGGACAAATTAAAGACATCTACTCTGAAGATTTGGTCTTTAATGGAGTTGTACTTTAATTTAAACTTGGATTCTTGCCATATTAGAAAACTTGAACCCAATGCCTATATAAAGGCATGTAATTCGACCTAGGGAGGGATATCTTATTCTCTAGCCGTCTTCCCCTAAACCCTAGTCGTTTTGCCTCTTCTCATCATGTTCGAAACTTCCCCTAGGGCTAAGGGTTGATTCTATAAAGTAGTTGCAAGGTTTGCATTGTTATAGGATATTTTCTGTTCAATAAAATAGACTTCAAGTTTGCTTATTCTGGTTTTCAACATCTTGCAAGAGTATCGGGAGAGCATTGTGAGATTATACATTTACTTAATATCGGGAGAGTTAAGTATATGAAAGGAATAAGTACGGGTTCTCCAGTTTATGGTTGAACTATCTCGGACCTAGGGATAGGACGAGGTTAAGTGGCTAAGGAAGAATTCAACAACATCAGTGTTCATCCTTCGATTCACGCTAGGAGGTATCATCAAAGACGTGTTCATCGACAAACTTGGACCTAGGGATAGGACAAGGCACAGCAGGGATTCTTGCCAACTTGAAGTACAGAGTTGTGTGATAGCTGCCGCGACATCAACAGACCTCTGCCGCCGCAGGTGCTGCCGCGACAGGAGCAGAACAGGAAGTCCTAGACATTGCAACACCTACACTACTGAGCAAATCAATATCGGCCTATTCTGTCTATCCTGATTTCTTTATTCCTTTATCTTTAGTATTCTTTAGTATTTCCTTACAAACAATTAAAATTATCTTCTTTCTTGTGCAGGAATTCAAGGTTAAGGCTATTTCCAGTCCTTGTGGATTCGACATCCGATACTTCGTGTATCACTTTACTACTTGCACTCTATTGTGATAGACTCTTTTACACGTAACAAGTTTTTGGTGTCGTTGCCGGGGACTGACAACATATCTTTACCCTACTTTTACTGCACATTCTTTTTAATTTTTCTATTTTTATTTGGATTGTTCACCCTGTGCTTTTCACAAAGTCTTTCATTTGCTTATGCGCAGATCTCAACGAGGCAAAGAACCTGAGCACAAATTAGACCCTGAAATCGAACGAACGTACAACCTCGGGAAACGAGTCCGCCTCTTAGTAGAAAGAAATGAATATATGGAGGAACAGTTAGAAGCAATGGTGAACAGAAGACACGAAGACATGAGGAACAACCAAGGGAATCCCCAATATCCTAACGATCCTATCGGAGATGGAGGAAACGGACAGCCTGCCGCTCCTCCTGCTGCTGGGGCCGCACGTCGGTCATGCCGTGACTACATGATCAATGATCATGTGGAACTAGAGACCACCATTCCAGATGTGGAAGCTGAAAATTTCGAGCTAAAACCTGTCATGTTCAGCATGATTAATTCCGCTGGCCAATTTAGTGGTGCTGCTACAGAGGATGCTAGGGAACATCTGAAAACGTTCTAAGAAATATGTGGTTCGTTTAGACTACCAGGAGTAAATCCGGAGATACTAAGGCTTCAGTTATTTCCTCATTCATTGAGGGACAGAGCTAAAACTTGGTGAAACAAACTAACGTCGGGTTCAAAACGAACTTGGGCAGATTTAACTCGTGAATTTTTATCTCGTTTTAACCCTTCCCATTTATTTGAGCGATTACGTAACGAAATTGCTACTTTTCAAAAGGAAGATGACGACCAATGCATGAGGCATGGGACAGGTTTACGACTCTTCTGCGAAATTGCCCAATGCACAGATTCCCTGTTTGGAATCAAGTCATCAAATTCTGCAATGCTGCCAACCTACAGACTCACATGAGAATCGATTCAGCGGCCAATGGGTTACTGTTGGATAAAGATCCAGATGAAGCCATGGTAGTATTAAAGAATTTGGCGAAGAATGAAGAGCAATTTCCCACAGCAAGGAGAGCTAAATGAGTACTAGTTGTAAAGGATTCTGAGGCAGATAACTCCCTAGAGACACAGGTTGCGTACCTCACAAAGGCAATAGAGAATTTGCTGAAGAAAGATTCAAAACTTGTCTACTCTGCAGAAGAGGAATGTGAAACTTGCAGTGGGAATCACAGTTCGGAAGACTGCCCGCTACAGCTAGAGGAAGGGTTGTATGTTGGAAACTTCAATAAGCAAAGGAACTATGACTCCAACAACTACAATCCCAACTGGGGAAAATCCCAAGTTCTCTTGGAGCAACCCAAACAATGCCCTGAATCCTCAAGTACAGAACACTCAAAATCAGGGGGCACCTAGAATTCTGACTCGGCAGCAGCCGCAACAGCCACCGGCAGCCACACCTAGTATACTGGAGCAGACCTTGGCAACATTTATGTCTCATACAGGAACTTACATTGCAAACATGGATCACTTCGTCAAAAAGACTGAGTCGTTCATGGATAAAACAGAGATGTGAATGACTAACCATGAAGCTACTCTGAAATCACTAGAGACACAGATGGGTCAGGTTTCCCAGCATATTAAGCCAAGGCAGAACGGAGGATTCCCTAGCGATACTAAGGTCGCTAGACAACCCACACATGAGCAGTGCAAAGCTATCACAACTAGGAGTGGGAAGCAATTACCAGGGCCAGAAAAGAAAGCTGAACCAGTTAAGGAACCAGTCCTAGAATCGACTTCTGCGAACGCTGCCCCGGCAGACGACAAACTGCCTACTGCCACCACACCTGTCACGATAGCAGAAGGGATAGAGGAGAAGGATGAAGAACCTAAGCCTCCTCAGATCTGAATACCATAGGAAGGACGCATTGAAGATTACCGTCCTCCACCTCCTTTTCCACAGCGGCTACAGAAGCAGAAACATGAATTCCAGCTTAAAAAGATCTATGAAATTTTTAAGCAGGTCCACATCAATATTCTGCTGTTAGATCCCATCAAGGAGATGCCCGGTTATGCCAAATTTCTCAAGGATGCTATGTCAAAGAAATCAAGACTTGGGGAATTTGAGACGATTAAACTGACAGAAGGATGCATGACTATTCTACACAAGCATCCACCCTAGAAAAAGAAGGATCCTGGGAGCTTCATAATAATGTGCAATATTGGTGATAAATTTGTGGGTAAGGCACTTTGTGATCTAGGTGCTAGTACTAATTTAATTCCAAAATCTGCATTTTAGAAACTAGGTATTGGACGAGCACGGCCCGCGACAGTTATGCTGCAGCTGGCAGACCGCTCTTACGTGCAACCAGAAGGAAAGATTGAAGATATCCTGGTAAGAGTGGATAAGTTTATTTTTCCTGCTGACTTTTTTGTTTTAGATTGTGAAGCAGATGAGAATGCACCAATCATCCTGGGGCGACCCTTCTTAGCCACAGGAAGATCACTGATTGATGTGGAAAAGGGAGAACTCACAATGAGAGTGAATGATCATGAGATCAAACTAAATGTTCTCCAAGCAATAAAACACGCTGATGCAGAAGAAGAATGCAAGGCTATCACAGAGGTAATCCTTGATCAACCCTGCATCAGTTCGTGCTGCCATGACATCAAGTTTGGTCACTACCACGGCAGCCACCTGGAAGACTGTCACGGCAGCGACGACGACAGCAGCTCCTCAGATTCTGACATATCTGAAACTGAAGATCATGAGGAGGTAAACTGGATAGGCAATCGTCCAGGTAAGTTATTCGAGCCCTTAAACTATACATCGAATGAACATATCATCCAGAAGCCATCAACTGTAGAACCATCTGTTCTAGACCTTAAGCCCCTGCAGGGCAGCTCAAATATGATTATCTTGGATTAAATGATACGTTGCTCGTAATCATCTCTTTCAAGTTGATGCAGAAACAGGAACAGCAGCTGATAGGGATGCTGCAGCAGCATAAAAAAGCTATTGGATGGACGATAGCTGATATCCAAGGCATCAGTCTGGCACTATGCATGCACAAAATTCTCTTAGAGGGTGATCATAAGCCGACCATTGATGCCCAGAGACGTTTGAATGATGCTATGCGAGAAGTGGTTCGAAAAGAAATTATCAAATGGCTAAACGCTGGGATAATTTATGCCATCTCGGATAGTAAGTGGGTGAGCTCGGTGCAGTGCGTTCCCAAGAAGGGAGGAATAACCGTGGTGACCAATGAAGAAAACGAATTAATCCCAACCAGGACTATGACCGGTTGGAGGGTTTGTATGGACTACCGGAAGCTTAACAAAGCTACCCGGAAGGACCACTTTCCCCTACCTTTTATTGATCAAATGCTTGATAGATTAGCGGAAAGCCTTATTACTAATTTCTTGATGGTTACTCAGGTTATAACCAAATAGCCATCGCACCGGAGGATCAAGAGAAAACGACTTTCACCTGCCCATACAATACTTACGCTTTTTGGAGAATGCCATTTGGACTTTGCAATGCACCAGCAACCTTCCAGAGGTGTATGATGGCTATATTCTCCGATATGGTGGAGGATTTCCTGGAGATATTTATGGACGATTTTTCTGTCTTTGGAGACAATTTTGAAAGCTTCCTAGGCAACCTACAGAAAGTGCTCAAAAGATGCGAGAAAGCGAACTTGGTATTAAACTGAGAGAAATGTCACTTTATGGTGGATGAAGGGATAGTCCTAGGCCATAAGGTAAGCTGCCACGGTATAGAAGTCGATAGAGCAAAGATTGAGGTGATTGAAAAATTACTGCCACCCACCACAGTAAAGGGAATTCGGAGTTTTTTGGGGCATGTTGGGTTCTATCGAAGGTTTATAGCAAATTTTTCGAAGATCACCAAGCCGTTATGCCACCTACTAGAGCAGAATCGCCCTTCGAGTTCAATACTGAATGTACTGAGGCATTCATAATTCTAAAAGAGAAGTTAGTAACAACCCCAATTGTACAGCCACCGGACTGGAAGTTGCCATTCGAAATTATGTGTGATGCCAGTGACTACGCTGTAGGGGCAACACTTGGGCAGAGGAAGGACAAGATATTCCACGTAATTTACTACGCTAGCAAAATACTCAATGATGCCCAAGTGAATTACACCACAACAGAGAAGGAACTGTTAGCAGTGGTGTTCTCGATTGACAAGTTCCAGTCCTACATACTTGGAACGAAAGTGGTGGTCCACACAGACCACTCTACACTGAAGTATCTGTTTGCTAAAAAAGACGCAAAGCCCAGACTGATTCGTTGGATTCTGCTGCTACAAGAGTTTGATATTGAAATAAAAGATAAAAAAGGGACAGAGAACCAAGTTGCAGATCACTTGTCAAGATTAGAGAGGGGAAAGAGTCTCCCAACAGACAAGACACACATACTGGAGACCTTCCCTGGCGAGCAGTTGTTCGCTGCCACAAGCACTGCCGCGACAGCCATGGTGGCAGGTAAGTTTTCTGAACTCCCCTGGTATGCTGATTTCGTTAATTATTTAGTTAGCGGAATATTTCCTCCTTAACTTAACTGTCAAGCTAGGAAGAGGTTCCAAAATGATGTTAAGCATTATTATTGGGACGAACCTCTTCTTTTCAAAAATTGTGCAGATCAGATTATCAGGATGTGTGTACCACAAGATGAGCAGGAAGTTGTGCTTCATCACTGCCATGCTTCACAATATGGAGGACACTTAGGTGGTAACAAAACTGCTGCCAAGGTTTTGCAGTCTGGTTTTTATTGGCCCTCACTGTTCAAGGATGCCCAAGCATTCTACAAAAGCTGTGACAAATGTCAACGGACTGGAAACATCTCAAGGAGACATGAGATGCCGCTGCAAAACATCCTTGAAGTTAAAATCTTCGACGTTTGGGGGATTGATTTCATGGGACCATTCCCAGCATCATGTGGGAATCTTTATATCCTCCTGGCAGTGGACTACGTGTCCAAATGGGTTGAAGCGATCGCCACACAGAAAAATGATGCCAAGACTGTTCAGAGATTTCCACATAAGAACATTTTTTCCAGATTTGGCATCCCTAAGGCGATCATCAGTGATGAAGGGAGACATTTCGACAATAGGGTAATAGCTGCTGCCTTAAGGAAATATGGCGTTAAGCATCGGATCGCAACAGCTTATCACCCTCAGACCAATGGACAGGCCGAAATATCCAACAGAGCGGTAAAGAACATTCTTGAGAAGATGGTTAAACCAACTCGAAAGGACTGGTCCTTACACCTCAATGATGCACTCTGAGCCTACAGAGCAACATTTAAAACTCCATTCTGAATGTCACCCTACCGGCTGATATATGGAAAAACATGCCATCTACCTATTGAGATAGAGCACAGAGCATACTGGGCCATCAAAGCAGTGAACATGGACTTGGAAAAGGAAGGACAGAAGAGGCTACTTGACTTGAATGAGATTGAAGAAATTCGAGCAATGGCCTATGACAACGCAAGGATTTACAAGGACAAAACAAAGAAGTGGCATGACAAGAAGCTGCTGCCACGACAGTTCTGCCCAGGGCAGCTTGTGTTGTTATTCAACTCTATGTTGAAACTGTGCCCAGGGAAGCTGAAATCTAGATGGTCCGGCCCATTTCAAGTTGTGCAAGTTTTTCCTCATGGTGCCATCACGATCAAATCCTTAAAAGACGGGTACCAATTTAAAGTCAACGGACAGAAACTGAAGCATTATCAGGGGACTGAAGCCCCAAGAATGCAGGAAGTGGTTACTTTAGGAGATGCCCCTCCTGGCATCCCTAATTTAACTTAATTTTATTTTTATTATATATATATATATTATGGAATTAGAATTATTTTATTTTTAAGAACTAAGATTTTATTTTAATTATTTTTAGGAAATAAAGGAGACAAGGAGACGAGAAGAAGTGAACTAGCCCACCATCTCACCAACAGCCCAAAAAAACCCAAATGAGGAACCTGTCGTCACAGCTGTCGCGAAAGACGCCGAAATACAGCCTGTCAACATGCTGTCGCGGCAGACACGCAAACGCGTAACAGACGCGCAGCAGACACGGAAACGCGTCACAGACAAGTCAAAAACCGCGTTACAGCTGGCCCCATTATTCGCGCCTGCCGTTACAGCTCCAACGGGCAGCAACCTCTTCATCTATATAAATCTCGTTTTACTATTCATTTTTCACCTCACTTTTACTCTCTCGACTTGCTTTCTCTCTAGTTTTACATTTTCTTTCATTTCTACAGTCTTGCAACTATGAGTACCAGAAACACAAGGAGAAGTAATGCCTCAAGCTCTGCTGCAGCAGCAGGCACTCCCAGCCACGATAGAATCCCAAACCGCTTTGCCACCGCAGATTCCAATGACCGATACTACACCTCCTTCCAGAAAAGGGAGATGTTGGAAGAGAAAGGGTTCATCTACACCAAACGAACGGAGAACCTCGGGCTCGAACCATTCATCGCCCGTAAGATCAGAGCACTTCAATGGCAGATGTTTGCTGCCCAACCTGAGGAAATGAAAGTCACTCTGGTCAGAGAATTCTACGCTGTCGTCGACAGCAAAGACACGACAGCCGTGACAGTACGTGGTAAGGAAGTTCCTCTTGAGCCGGAGTACATTAATACCCTCTACGGACTCTACGTCAGCAGAAAGGAAGATGGGCATAAGAGGTTTGTGGAGAGCCTGTCGGCAGCAGATTACGACGTTGTCATGGCAGAACTGACATAGGAAGGGACCCAGTGGAATACAGACCCAAAACACCTACGGACGGTGAAACGAGCTCAACTCACCCTCGAGGCAAAACTGTGGAACGCCTTCGTAAAAAAGAGAATTATGCCTTCCTCACACAACAGCACAGTGGATCAACCCAGGTTAGCTCTCGATCATTAAATTTTAAACGAGAGACCCAGTAATGTTGGCCGCGATATTCGGGAGGGGATTTTGGACTGTGCACTTCAGCCATCGGGACCCCTTGTCTTCCCCTACCTCATCACAGAAATCTATCGTGGCCACAACGTCCCTGAAATTGCTGAAGATCTCAAGGTTCGAGGTAAAGGATGGACGGAGAAAAATATCTTCAGTTTGATGGAGTTAAAAGCTGCAACACCAATCTCATGTTTCAACCTGTCTACCGCGGCAGAGGAATCAGCAGAGCCTACCCAGACAGAGCCTGCCGCCGCAGAACAACAGCAGCCCACAGCAGCAGCTCCCCCAGCAGACACCTCTACCCAAATCCTAGCTACCCTGCAGAAAATGGAGGAACGGCAGCTGGGTCAAATGAGCTTTGTCCGCGACTTCACAACAACCACGGTACATTTCATTAAAAGCAATTTAAATTTTACAAATGTACAATTCCTTGTCTTCCCCGATCACTACTTTGTTGCACCCACACCTGCCCATACCCCTACCCCTGCTGCCAAACCGAGAACACCTTCTGCTGCATCCACTCCAACCTCGGCCACGACAGCTACGGGTGGCAGCCACACCGCCACTGCCTCTGCCAGGGGAGAAAAGAGAAAGGAGCCACCGTCCGACCTCGACGAATTTATTGCTGGTTTCTCCTCCTCCTCAATTTGGGAGGAATCTGATGGCGAGCCCTCTATCAAGAGGAACCTTTCCAAGGAATTCACTCAGATGAAGCGGCAGAAACCCAACACCGGTGACGGACGATCCGGCCAAGGGA
Source organism: Hibiscus trionum (assembly GCA_030270665.1). Lineage (NCBI taxonomy): Eukaryota > Viridiplantae > Streptophyta > Magnoliopsida > Malvales > Malvaceae > Hibiscus > Hibiscus trionum. The sequence goes on from BSYR01000010.1 coordinate 19,359,694, forward strand.
AGTCGGACAGCAGCAATAGCAACAGTGGTAGCAACAACAGCAGCTCTTCTGAGGAGGTTCAAGTGCTGGAGAGACTACCCCAGATCTCACCTACTCGCATCCAGCCCCCGAGGGAAGCAGAGAAAAAGACTGCCTCCACCACTCCAAGCCATCTACCGGCACCGACGATGAAGGTCACTGCTCGTCGGCAGGTACAGATCAGCAGCAGCAGCGACGACAACACTTAAAATTTAAGTTCTTATCTTATATTTGTTGTCTGCTATTTTGTTATAATTGTGATGTTTTTATTTTCTTTCCTTTATTCTGTCATCATGCATTGAGGGCAATGCAACCCTTGAGTTTGGGGGTGGCATCCCTCCATTAATGAAGTGTCTATTATGTTTAGAATTTGTGTCTAAGTGTTAGTTTATTTTTGCTTAAAAAAATTATTTGGCTTAAATTTTTTGAACTTTTATTATCTGTTGTTGCCATCTCTGTCGTGACAGCCCCTTAAAAATATTTTAGGAAGTAAGTAGAGCCTTAGTATAGTTCTGAAAAACTGAAACACTTTGTGACTTACTTGATAAAAGACTTTCTCTAGCATACTTAGAATAGAAAACTTAGAACTTAGAGTAGAAAGAGACTATAAACTCAGGAAACCTAGAGGTGCCTATCATTGGCTCTAGGAAAACAACCAGAGTAAAACTTCTAGAGGTGCCTATCACCGGCTCTAGATAGTTAACTAGAGGTGCCTGAAATATTAGTTCTAGTAGAGAAAAGAAAAAAATTCCAACAAAGAAGGAAAACAACTAGAGGTGCCCGTTACTGCCTCTAGTGAAAAAATGAATTAAGTCTCGAAGGAAAACTCTAATCAAGCTAAGTATAATATTCTAGTTGCTAGGGAAGTCTATATTCAGGTAAGTTCACAATAATTGCACACACATGCACGAGAACTATACTTTTGCTCTAAGTAAATCCTTAAATATTTGAACAAGTGCTAAACATGATAGGGATGGTATTGTGGATAAGAATTGTTCACTAAATTAAGCCAAGAATATATATATATATATATATATATATATATATATGCATACATGTTAGTTAGGTTGCATTTGCTTGAGGACAAGCAAGGATTCGAGTTTGGGGGGTGTTGAGTGTGCAAAAGTTCTACTTTTCACCCCTTATTTACCTCATATTCCTGCTGCATTCAAGCATATTTCATTGCATTTAGGATAGATTTCAATTATACATCACAATTATATAAAAAGGCACAATTCCTACTGATTTTGGTTACTTTTGCATGTAGTTGTTGTAGCAGACTCAGTGCAGTGGAGAAGCAGAGCTGGAACACAAGACTGAAGTCGAGAAGGACGATGCTGCCGAGGCCGCTGCCGTGGCACCTAAGAACGACAGCAATGGTGAAGGGAAAAAGTGAAATGGAGCTCGATAGAAAGAGGAAATTAAGTCGGCCTGTTGTGGAGCACTCATATATTTTTCCGAGCCCTAGATCAGAATGAAGGTCAAGCCCAAAGTTCAAGGAAGAAACTCCAAGCAAGAAAAGAGGACGAATTAAAGACATCTACTCTGAAGATTTAGTCTTTAATAGAGTTGTACTTTAATTTAAACTTGTATTATTGCCATATTAGAAAACTTGAACCCAAGGCCTATATAAAGGCATGTAATTCGACCTAGGGAGGGATATCTTATTCTCTAGTTGTCTTCCCCTAAACCCTAGTCATTTTCCCCCTTCTCATCATGTTCTAAACTTCCCCTAGGGCTAAGGGTTGATTCTGTAAAGTAGTTGCAAGGATTGCATTGTTTTAGGATTTTTCTGTTCAATAAAATAGACTTCAAGTTTGCTTATTCTGGTTTTCAACATCTTGCAAGAGTATCGGGAGAGCATTGTGAGATTATATATTTACTTAATATCGGGAGAGTTAAGTATACGAAAGGAATAAGTACGGGTTCTCCAGTTTATGGTTGAACTATCTCGGACCTAGTGATAGGACGAGGTTAATTGGCTAAGGAAGAATTCAACAACATCGGTGTTCATCCTTCGATTCACGTCGGGAGGTATCATCAAAGATGTGTTCATCGATAGACTTGGACCTAGAGATAGGACAAGGCACAACAGGGATTCTTGCCAAGCTTGAAGTACAGAGTTGTGTGATCGCTGCCGCGACATCAACAGACCTTTGCTGTCGCAGGTGCTGCCGCGACAGGAGGAACGACAGAACAGGAAGTCCTAGACATTGCAACACCTACACTACTGAGCAAATCAATACCAGCCTATTCTCTCTATCCTGATTTCTTTAATCCTTTATCTTCAGTATTCTTTAGTTGTAACCCCCTTAACCTGGCCTAGACGGTTGACCCGAATTAAGAGAGTCACACGGGGAAAACCAAAGTCAACCCGAAAGTCAACCTTGATTAACGACCCTTTTTTTTCTTTTTAAACTTGTCTAGATGCATATTAATCCTTAGATATGATCATACAACAGCATACTCAAAGATCATAAACATCAGAGATCAAACAGGGATCCAATTGAACAAATTACAACTTTAGGGACCAAATTGTAATTTCTGATATATATAAGGACTTAACCCAAATTAAAGTTACCAACTTGGAATTAATCAGGTTTCATGCTTCTCTGTGAAATTTCAGCTCAAAAGGACTTCCCAAACTCATACAATTGCACAAACAAGATTCAGGACCAAAATGCAAACAATTCAAAACATTTAACTGCCAATGTCAGCCCCTAACGGTCACCCGTTCCGAAACAGGCAGAGCCCGTTTCGAAACGCGGGGCCGTTCCGCAACGCGTACCGCAACACGGGCTGACAGTAGCCAACCGTTTCGGAACGGTCCCTCCCGTTTCGGACGCCTGGGCTTGTTTAAGGCACCCGTTCTGAAACGGTAGGTACTGTTCCGGAACACCCTGCACAGATTACCCCAAAATGCATACTTAAACATGCAATTAAACATCCAATCATGCTCCAAATGCCACCAAACTTTACCAACATGCAATTCAACATATATGAGACATACTTGCATCAACAATTCATCAAAACATCAACATATGTGAAAAACCCCAAATATATAGGCATGCTTCCTACACAAGCAACCATTCAAGCATAAACTTCCAATTCAAGCATATAGTGGCCAACCACAAAAACCAGCATTCTCAACAACATTCAAAATACTTAGAGAGTTCAAAACATCTCCCAAAAACATACACATAGGTCCCCCATTGCCAAATTACCAAAAGCTAAATGTACTTAAGAAAACCTTCCATACTTTGAGCTTTACTTTCACTTAAATGATTGCCTTCCTTGCTGCCCTCAAAGTACTTTAATGTTCTGCATTATTGATTTGAGAAAACAAAGAGAGAGCGTAAGCAAAAGCTTAGTGAGGAATGCTCAATAAAACCATTCAATAATGCATTTATAAAACACTTTATAAATCATGCTTCAAATCATCATTTACACATGCTCAAAAGCATACTTAAACATGCATCTCATGCTTCATATCATAACATGTCATATTGGTCACAAGTGATAAGTTCCATTTCTTTAAAAACAAGTTCATCAACTTTCACCCCAAGGACTTTTAAACACCTTGGCCCATGGACTTTTAACCACCATGGAAAGGACCACACAAGGACTTTTAACCACCTTTGTGTCCGTATCAAGTTTCACCCCAAGGACTTTTAAACACCTTGGCCCATTGACTTTTAACCACCATGGAAAGGACCACACAAGGACTTTTAACCACCTTTGTGTCCGTAGCAAGAATCATCCAAGGACTTTTAACCACCTTGATGTTCTTAAATAAACAAGGCTCACTCAAGGACTTTTAACCACCTTAGTGACCTTAACCTTTGCAAAACATCACTTGCCAATATACATCATTATCATCAATTTATCCACTGTTTTAAAGCATTAAACCAAGCCATATTCATCATGCATTTAAAAGCATCAAACCACATTTAATCAATGCTCAAAAACAAGGAACTCTTACCTTGAGCTTCCTTCAACATATGGCTTACTAAAACAGCATTAACCATGCTAAATCATGCTTTCAAAACAGAGTTTAAAACATGCAATAAACCACATTGCACAACAATCAAATCATGGCCACCACTAGAGAGTATTTCCGAAAACTTACACTTGAGCTTAGCAAAGTTGTTTAGACTTAAACTAAGCTCCCAAGACATTGGTTTCAAAGCCGAAAACCCAATTTCACTCACCGATTCCACTTCGCCTCTTGCCGAAGCACCAAATCAAGCCTCCGGATCACCACCACTTGGATCCAAAGATGACTCCCCTGTTTTAACACATCAAAACAGTAGATTAATGCATCATCATGCATTAATATCCTCAATGAAAGCACCTAAACTCGCTGCTCTCATCACCACTCCATTTTCGGCCACCAAACACAACCGAAAATGCATCCAAACCACTTCTCAACAAAGCCCAGCCATTAACCATCAAAACCTAACATCCTTTAACATCATTTAACATCTAAAAAGAACCTAATAACATCCTTATACCTCCAGCAACACCAGATCCACAAGATCACCTCAAAAACAATCAAGAATCACAAGCTAAACTTAGGAAACCCAACCTATCCGGGATTGCATCAATCAAAACTCAATTCCTTATCAATTTAGTGTTCAAATAACATCAAAAACACATCTCAAATCACAGATTTAACAGATCAAACGAAAATCATCAAAAATCACCAAATCTTGCATTATAAGCCAAGATCCATTTCACAACTTAAAAGCCTTTAATAAAACATCAATTAAGGATTGAAAACTTAGGAATTTCAGTAAAGAACTGATAGTTTAGAGGAGAAGGACGTTCTTACCTCCAAACTTGAGTTTCTCCTCTTTTTGGAATCAAAAACCTTGATGAATCAAGTAGCAAATGATGAGGTTTTGTAGATATGATGATTAGGAATCAAAAGAGAGTTGAAAGGAGAGATTTAGGTGAGAAAATCAGAAACAATTCTCTGGAAAGAAAGTGTTTGGGTTGAGAGAAAATGAGAGAAAAGAAAATAGGAAGTTAGTTATCAAAATGGCCAAAATGGCTTTCCCTCCTCTTTTGATATGTTTAAAAATCAGAATATAGCTTAAAATATCTTAGAAAAATCTGGAGAAACTACTTTTGGAATAATAGCTCCTTAAAGATTCAAAGTTTCAACCCTTTCTAAAACAGTCACAAAACTTTCAAAAATTACATTTTGGTCACTAGCCAAAATGTCACCCTTCCAAAACTCATTTTCCAAAATTGATTTCACTGTTCACTTAATTATATTAAAAGATGATTTTAGAACATTTTTCCAAAATTTTAATGCAACCCGAACTAGGCTTTCCTAAATTCACCCTTTTAGATTCGAACAGCACTTTGACCAAACCGGTCAACGCCCAAAACTTCTAAGCCCAAAACCGGGGCGTTACAACTCTCCCCCCTTAAGAAATTTCGTCCCCGAAATTTACCTGAAGGAAAGAGATAAGGAAACTGCTTCAGCATGTCTTCCTTCCGCTCCCACGTGGCTTCCTCAACACCTCGATGCTTCCACAGCACCTTCACCAACTCAAAGGTCTTGCCACGAAGAACCTTGCTATCCGAATCCAGAACCTTCACCGGTTCCTCATCATAGGTCAAATCCGGATTCAAAACCACTTCCTCCACAGGCATCACATGCGAAGGATCAGATCTATACTTCCGGAGCATAGAAACATGAAACACATCATGAATCTTCTCCAACTCCTGAGGTAACCTCAACCGATACGCAACAGGACCCACACGCTCAACCACCTCATATGGTCCAATGTACCTAGGGCTCAACTTACCCTTCCGGCCAAACCTCATCACTTTTTTCCAAGGCGAAACCTTCAAGAACACACGGTCACCCACCGCATACTCAAACTCTTTACGCTTCAAATCTGCGTAAGACTTTTGCCGATCAGAGGCAGCCTTCAACCGCTCACAAATGAGCTTTACCTTCTCCGTGGTCCCTTTCAACAAAGCCGGCATCGAAACCAACTTTTGACCAGTTTCAGCCCAACACAGCGAAGTCCTACACTTCCTCCCGTACAAAGCCTCATAAGGTGCCATCTGTATACTTGCCTGATAACTATTGTTATAAGCAAACTCAACCAAAGGCAGATGCTTCTCCCAAGAACCCTGAAACTCAATCACGCAGCACCTCAACATATCCTCCAAAATCTGGATAACTCGCTCAGACTGACCATCCGACTGAGGATGATAGGATGTACTGAAATGCAACCTTGTACCCAGACCTTGATGCAAACACTGCCAGAAACGCGATGTGAACCTCGAATCCCTATCCGACACAATCGACTTAGGCACACCATGCAGTCGCACAATCTCAGCAATGTACAGCTCTGCCAACTTATCCAAAGAAAACGTGGTATGCACAGGCAGGAAATGCGCACACTTCGTTAGGCGATCCACAATCACCCAAACATAATTCTTCTTCGAGGGAGACAAAGGTAAACCAAATACAAAATCCATGGTAACCCTTTCCCACTTCCATTCAGGGATTTTTAACTGTTGCAACAACCCTGAAGGAACCTGATGCTCAGCCTTAACTCGCTGACACACCAAACACTTGCTCACAAACTCCGCAACATCCTTCTTCAAACCCACCCAATAGTACTCATCACGAAGATCACGATACATCTTGGTACTACCAGGGTGCATAGAAAAAGGACTACTATGACCTTCAGTCAGAATAGCACGCCTCAACTCAGCATCAGCAGGCACTACTATCCGACTCCCAAAGCACAACACACCATCATCATTAAAGCAGAAATCCGAAGGTCTACCCTCCGCGATATCCTGAACATGAGACACCAAGGAATCATACAGCAACTGCTTATCCTTGATCATCTGAACCAAAGATGGTTTCACTTGCAACTCAGCAACAAGACCACCATCTTGCGATATGCTCAAGCTAGCAAACATAGCCCTCAGCTCAACAGCTACTTTCCTACTCAAGGCATCCGCAACAACATTAGCTTTTCCAGGATGATACTCAATCGTCAGATCATAATCCTTGAGCAACTCTAACCAACGCCGCTGCCTAAGATTCAACTCCTTCTGAGACATCAGATACCTCAAACTCTTGTGATCTGTGTACACAGTACACTTCTCACCATACAGATAATGTCTCCAGATCTTCAGAGCAAAAACCACTGCAGCCAGCTCAATATCTTGCGTAGGGTAATTGCGCTCATGCACTTTCAACTGCCGCGATGCATAAGCCACCACATTACCCTCCTGCATCAGCACACACCCCAAACCAACATAGGATGCATCACTGTAAACCACAAACTCTTTCCCTGATTCAGGCTGAATCAAGATAGTAGCTTGCGTCAAAGCCGCCTTAAGCTTCTCAAAAGCCTGTTGTCTCGCTTCTGTCCACTCATACTTAACATCCTTTTGCAACAGCTTCGTCAAAGGAGCAGCAATCTTGGAAAAACCATCCACAAACCTACGATAGTATCCCGCCAAACCAAGGAAACTACGGACCTCATGAACAGACTTAGGAACTTTCCAATTCATCACCGCCTCAATCTTCTGAGGATCAACACGAATCCCCTCAGCTGAGACCACATGCCCAAGAAACACCACCTCCTTAAGCCATAACTCACACTTGCTCAGCTTAGCATAGAGCTGATTCTCCAACAAAGCCTGCAGCACAATCCTCAAATGCTCTTCATGCTCCTCCTCAGTACGCGAGTACACGAGGATATCATCAATGAATACCACAACGAACTTGTCCAGGTATTCATGAAACACACGATTCATCATGTCCATGAAAGCAGCAGGAGCATTTGTCAGACCAAACGGCATCACAAGGAACTCATAATGCCCATACCTTGTCCGGAAAGCTGTCTTAGGCACATCCACATCCTTCACCTTCAACTGATAATACCCTAACCTCAAGTCAATCTTAGAGAACACAGCAGCTCCCCGAAATTGATCAAAGAGATCATCAATCCTCGGCAAAGGATACCGATTCTTGATAGTCAACTTGTTCAGCTGACGGTAATCAATGCACATTCTCATAGTGCCATCCTTCTTCTTCACAAACAAGACCGGTGCTCCCCAAGGTGACACACTCGGCCGGATGAAACCACGATCAAGCAACTCTTGCAACTGCGTCTTCAGCTCCTTCAGCTCCTTAGGTGCCATTCTATAAGGAGTAATGGACACAGGAGTTGTATTCTCATACAGCTCAATTCCAAACTCCACCTCGCGGTTAGGAGGTAAACCATGCAACTCCTCAGGAAACACACCAGGAAACTCCTTCACAACTCTGATATCTTGCACCCTCAACTCTTTAGAGCTAGGATTCATCACAAAAGCTAGATAGGCTTCGCAACCTTGCCTCAGCATCCTGCTCGCCTCCAAGGTAGACACCACATTGGCAAGAAACTTCACATTCTCACCAACCACAACAACTTCATAATCATCTGCAAGCTTAAGCGAAACTCGCTTGTTTTTACAATCCACAACAGCACGATGCTCAGCAAGCCAATCCATACCAAGGATTACATCAAAACCATAAAAGGGCAACTCCATAAGATCAACATGAAAAACATGTTCTTGAACAACCAAGGGACACCTTCTATAAAGCTTTCGAGTCACAACAGTCTCACCAAAAGAACTAGTGACACGAACACCAACATCCAAAGACTCAACAGGAAAACCAAGCAATTCAGCATGCTCACGCAAAATGTATGAATGCGTAGATCCAGAATCTATCAAAGAAAGCAATGACAAGGATTGCAAAGTAAAGGTACCTGCAATCACATCCGCATCATTCCTTCCCTCACGCTGAGCATACACCCTCGCTTGGCCTCCACCTTCAGGCTGAATAGCCACAACATGGGCCACTCCACGACCACCTTCCTCTCTCCTCTGGAAATTACCAAGGCCGCGCCCACGACCTCTCTGCGGTGCAGCAACAACAGGAGCACGCACTTGATCACCAGCCAACCTAGGACAATCTCGCCTCAAATGGTCTGCGGATCCACAATTCCAACACCCATTACCAGCTGCCGCAACAGGAGCTTGCACCTCTCTCACAGCACGAGGACAGTCACGCTTCATGTGACCACGTGAACCACAGATCCAACAAGCACTCGGATCAGCTCTAGCATTGCCTCCTCTAGCAGGTGCACCACCACCTCTCTTAGCTGAAGACTGATACTTCTGATCACGTCCTCTCTTGTTCCGTCCACCTCCGGAACTATACTCAGCAGCTCTCTTACCAGAACTTGCTCCAGCACCTTTCGCAGATAAACCCAAGTTCATCTCAATGTCCTTGGCTCGGCCCACCAACACATCAAAATCATCATACTCGGTGGCCAGCACATACATTTTCACATCCGTCACTAAGCCATAACGGAACCTCTCGCACCTTGCCCGCTCATCAGGTACCAGCTCAGGTGCATACTGACTGAGTCGCACAAACTGTACTTCATACTCAGCCACACTCATGCTCCCTTGGGTAAGAGACATGAATTCACGCTTCTTCTCATCAAGGTATCTAACACCAAGATATCTCCGCTTGAACACATTCGGGAAGAATGTCCAGGTCACATCAGCTTCAACCATCCCAGCTATGGTGGTCGTCCACCACGTATACGCATCGTCCTGCAGCAAGGACACAACACAACCCAGCTTCTGCACATCAGTGCAACTCATCTGACCCAAGATTCGCTTGGTACTCTCTAGCCAAGCTTCAGAACTCTCAGCAGACATACCCTTGAACTCAGTCCCACCAAGACTGCGTAAGCGCTCCAAAGGTAGTCTAACACTAGCATCTCCCTGATGCCCAGCTCCTTGAGCTCCGGCTACTACTGCTCGGAAAGCACCCGCAATAGCTTGTACCAACATAGACATATCATGCATAGCTTGCCCCTGACCAACCTCTGGTCCAGCAGCTCCAGCACCAGCTGCAGCTTCAGCTCTTTCACCCTCAGCACCACCACCAGGTGGAGGAGGAGGTATCACCGCACTACCCGTGTTTTCCTCATTCTCGTTCTCATTAGGAGCCATAGCTCGCACATTACCTCGTAACTCTCTACGTGGTGCCATACTTTTACCATGCAATCACAATGCAAATAAAACGAAGTCAGGCCCAGCAAGGTAAGCAATCCAAGTATTCAAGCTCAATTTCATTCAAAATCAACACCATTTCATTAGCTTTTATTTGGCAATGGGTACCCACAACATGCTACATCACAGCATACATCTCAATTTCATCCAAATCACAAGCCACTAAACATGCTTTCGATCAACAAGCATACAAGGCACACATACTTCAATCATGCACACATTCATTCCCAATTACTCGAGAACTCAGCTCTGATACCACCAAATGTAACCCCCTTAACCCGGCCTAGACGGTTGACCCGAATTAAGAGAGTCACACGGGGAAAACCAAAGTCAACCCGAAAGTCAACCTTGATTAACGACCCTTTTTTTTCTTTTTAAACTTGTCTAGATGCATATTAATCCTTAGATATGATCATACAACAGCATACTCAAAGATCATAAACATCAGAGATCAAACAGGGATCCAATTGAACAAATTACAACTTTAGGGACCAAATTGTAATTTCTGATATATATAAGGACTTAACCCAAATTAAAGTTACCAACTTGGAATTAATCAGGTTTCATGCTTCTCTGTGAAATTTCAGCTCAAAAGGACTTCCCAAACTCATACAATTGCACAAACAAGATTCAGGACCAAAATGCAAACAATTCAAAACATTTAACTGCCAATGTCAGCCCCTAACGGTCACCCGTTCCGAAACAGGCAGAGCCCGTTTCGAAACGCGGGGCCGTTCCGCAACGCGTACCGCAACACGGGCTGACAGTAGCCAACCGTTTCGGAACGGTCCCTCCTGTTTCGGACGCCTGGGCTTGTTTAAGGCACCCGTTCCGAAACAGTAGGTACTGTTCCGGAACACCCTGCACAGATTACCCTAAAATGCATACTTAAACATGCAATTAAACATCCAATCATGCTCCAAATGCCACCAAACTTTACCAACATGCAATTCAACATATATGAGACATACTTGCATCAACAATTCATCAAAACATCAACATATGTGAAAAACCCCAAATCTATAGGCATGCTTCCTACACAAGCAACCATTCAAGCATAAACTTCCAATTCAAGCATATAGTGGCCAACCACAAAAACCAGCATTCTCAACAACATTCAAAATACTTAGAGAGTTCAAAACATCTCCCAAAAACATACACATAGGTCCCCCATTGCCAAATTACCAAAAGCTAAATGTACTTAAGAAAACCTTCCATACTTTGAGCTTTACTTTCACTTAAATGCTTGCCTTCCTTGCTGCCCTCAAAGTACTTTAATGTTATGCATTATTGATTTGAGAAAACAAAGAGAGAGCGTAAGCAAAAGCTTAGTGAGGAATGCTCAATAAAACCATTCAATAATGCATTTATAAAACACTTTATAAATCATGCTTCAAATCATCATTTACACATGCTCAAAAGCATACTTAAACATGCATCTCATGCTTCATATCATAACATGTCATATTGGCCACAAGTGATAAGTTCCATTTCTTCAAAAACAAGTTCATCAACTTTCACCCCAAGGACTTTTAAACACCTTGGCCCATGGACTTTTAACCACCATGGAAAGGACCACACAAGGACTTTTAACCACCTTTGTGTCCGTATCAAGTTTCACCCCAAGGACTTTTAAACACCTTGGCCCCAAGGACTTTTAAACACCTTGGCCCATGGACTTTTAACCACCATGGAAAGGACCACACAAGGACTTTTAACCACCTTTGTGTCCGTAGCAAGAATCATCCAAGGACTTTTAACCACCTTGATGTTCTTAAATAAACAAGGCTCACTCAAGGACTTTTAACCACCTTAGTGACCTTAACCTTTGCAAAACATCACTTGCCAATATACATCATTATCATCAATTTATCCACTGTTTTAAAGCATTAAACCAAGCCATATTCATCATGCATTTAAAAGCATCAAACCACATTTAATCAATGCTCAAAAACAAGGAACTCTTACCTTGAGCTTCCTTCAACATATGGCTTACAAAAACAGCATTAACCATGCTAAATCATGCTTTCAAAACAGAGTTTAAAACATGCAATAAACCACATTGCACAACAATCAAATCATGGCCACCACTAGAGAGTATTTCCGAAAACTTACACTTGAGCTTAGCAAAGTTGTTTAGACTTAAACTAAGCTCCCAAGACATTGGTTTCAAAGCCGAAAACCCAATTTTACTCACCGATTCCACTTCGCCTCTTGCCGAAGCACCAAATCAAGCCTCCGGATCACCAACACTTGGATCCAAAGATGACTCCCATGTTTTAACACATCAAAACAATAGATTAATGCATCATCAGGCATTAATATCCTCAATGAAAGCACCTAAACTCGCTGCTCTCATCACCACTCCATTTTCGGCCACCAAACACAACCGAAAATGCATCCAAACCACTTCTCAACAAAGCCCAGCCATTAACCATCAAAACCTAACATCCTTTAACATCATTTAACATCTAAAAAGAACCTAATAACATCCTTATACCTCCAGCAACACCAGATCCACAAGATCACCTCAAAAACAATCAAGAATCACAATCTAAACTTAGGAAACCCAACCTATTCGGGATTGCATCAATCAAAACTCAATTCCTTATCAATTTAGAGTTCAAATAACATCAAAAACACATCTCAAATCACAGATTTAACAGATCAAACGAAAATCATCAAAAATCACCAAATCTTGCATTATAAGCCAAGATCCATTTCACAACTTAAAAGCCTTTAATAAAACATCAATTAAGGATTGAAAACTTAGGAATTTCAGTAAAGAACTAATAGTTTAGAGGAGAAGGACGTTCTTACCTCCAAACTTGAGTTTCTCCTCTTTTTGGAATCAAAAACCTTGATGAATCAAGTAGCAAATGATGAGGTTTTGTAGATATGATGATTAGGAATCAAAAGAGAGTTGAAAGGAGAGATTTAGGTGAGAAAATCAGAAACAATTCTCTGGAAAGAAAGTGTTTGGGTTGAGAGAAAATGAGAGAAAAGAAAATAGGAAGTTAGTTATCAAAATGGCCAAAATGGCTTTCCCTCCTCTTTTGATATGTTTAAAAATCAGAATATAGCTTAAAATATCTTAGAAAAATCTGGAGAAACTACTTTTGGAATAATAGCTCCTTAAAGATTCAAAGTTTCAACCCTTTCTAAAACAGTCACAAAACTTTCAAAAATTACATTTTGGTCACTAGCTAAAATGTCACCCTTCCAAAACTCATTTTCCAAAATTGATTTCACAGTTCACTTAATTATATTAAAAGATGATTTTAGAACATTTTTCCAAAATTTTAATGCAACCCGAACTAGGCTTTCCTAAATTCACCCTTTTAGATTCGAACAGCACTTTGACCAAACCGGTCAACGCCCAAAACTTCTAAGCCCAAAACCGGGGCGTTACATTAGTATTCTCTTACAAACAATTAAAATTATCTTCTTTCTTGTGCAGCAATTCAAGGTTAAGGCTATTTCCAGTCCTTGTGGATTCGACATCTGATACTTCGTGTATCACTTTACTACTTGCGTCGTGTACACTTGCACTCTACTGCGATAGACTCTTTTACACGCAACAAGTTTTTGGTGTCGTTGCTGGGGAGTGGCAACATATCTTTACCCTACTTTTACTACACATTCTTTTTAATTTTTCTATTTTTATTTGGATTTTTCACCCTGTGCTTTTCACAAAGTCTTTTGTTTGCTTATGCGCGGATCTCAATGAGGCAAAGAACCTGAGCACAAATTAGACCCTGAAATCGAATGAACGTGCAACCTCAGGAAACAGTCCGCCTCCTAGTAGAAAGAAACGAATATCTGGAGGAACAGTTAGAAGCAATGGTGAATGGAAGACACGAAGACAGGAGGAACAACCAAGGGAATCCCCAAGATCCTAACGATCCTATCGGAGATGGAGGAAACGGACAGCCTGCCGCTCCTCCTGCTGCTAGGGCCGCACGCCGGTCATGCCGTGACTACATGATCAATGATCATGTGGAACTAGTGACCACCCTGCCAGATGTGAAAGCTGAAAATTTCTAGCAGAAAACCTGTCATGTTCAGCATGATTAATTCCGATGGCCAATTTAGTGGTGCTGCTACAGAGGATTCTAGGGAACATTTGAAAACGTTCCAAGAAATTTGTCGTTCGTTTAGACTACCAGGAGTAAATCCGGAGATACTGAGGCTTCTGTTATTTCCTCATTCATTGAGGGATAGAGCTAAAACTTGGTGGAACAAACTAACGTCGGGTTCAATACGAACTTGGGCAGATTTAACTCGTGAATTTTTATCTCATTTTAACCCTTCTCATTTATCTGAGCGATTACGTAACGAAATTGCTACTTTTCAAAAGGAAGATGACGACCAATGCACGAGGCATGGGATAGGTTTACTACTCTTCTGCGAAATTTCCCAATGCACAGATTCCCTGTTTAGACCTAGGGATAGGACAAGGCACAGCAGGGATTCTTGCCAAGCTTGAAGTACAGAGTTGTGTGATCGCTGCCGCGACATCAACAGACCTCTGCCGCCGCAGGTGCTGACGCGACAGGAGCAACGACAGAACAAAAAGTCCTAGACATTGCAACACCTACACTACTGAGAAAATCAATACCGGCCTATTCTCTCTATCCTAATTTCTTTAATCCTTTATCATCATTATTCTTTAGTATTCCCTTACAAACAATTAAAATTATATTATTTCTTGTGCAGCAATTCAAGGTTAAGGCTCTTTCTAGTTCCTGGGGATTCGACATCCGATACTTCGTGTATCACTTTACTACTTGCGTCGTGTACACTTGCACTCTATTGTGATAGACTATTTTACACGCAACAATCCACACGGAAACGAATGAACACTAAAAATGTGACGGCCAAAGAAAAGAGATTTGGGGAAAAGTTGGGCGCATGCCCGGCACCTTTATTTATATTGAAGCTTAACGAAAATAAATCAGAAGCCTAAAGAACATCTAATGAAGTGCCTAATGAGGTGTGGGTAAGCCTCTTTATATAATCCCCTACATCCAAGTCCTATTCTAACTAGGATAACTACTACTCAATCCTACTTTAACTAGGATAACTATTATATTATTCCTTCAGGGAGTAGTACTCCTTATCCTCCAAGGATTTGTACTCTTTAACCTCCAAGGATCCATCAAGTCAGATGGTTTCTAAGCCCAAGTCGGTGAGGTGGGCCTATCCAGCCCCTCGATGTGCACCCTTGGTGCCGGCCCCAGGGTCTTCGGTGCCGGCCCAAGGCCCTTCGGTGTGCACCCTTGGTGTCGGCCCTAGGCTTTTCGGTGTGTGCTGGACTCGGTCGCCTGGTCCGCCCCTGGAGCGCTCGCTCGTCCAGCCCCTCAGTGTGCTTCCTTGGTGTCGGCCTCCTGGTGTGCGTTTGCCCCGGCCCCTTGGTCCGCACACCCATCCCCGTGGGTTTTGGACGCGTCCCTTCAGTGTGTGGGCTCGGTTCCCTTGCGGCGCGTCGAACCAGGACCCTCGGTTGCCCTTCCTCGGGTTGTGCAGGTGTTTTCCTTAAGGTCCTCTCATGTGCGCGTGTGCGCCCTTGGTTTTAGCTGTACGTCCCCATTATGTGTGGGCATGGCCCTCTTGGTCTGCCCCGAGTTAGGTCCCTCGGGTGTTGTCCCTTGGTGAGCACACACTTGGCTCCTAGGTGCGTGGTTTCATCCTTTCAGTGTGCCCATCACCCTGGTGTAGTGGCTTGGTGCTTCAGATTTGGGTTGATGAATGTTGGGATCAAGCTCCTATGTTTAAGAGACAATTATCTCGCTTGCAAACATATCTGGGCGGGATTAAATATATGACGAGATTGTATGATATCGTAATCATCGTTGATCAGCAAGAAGAATATACGGGTCTTCGAGAATGTATAACTTTGGGAATTCCAACAATTTGTTTAATCTAAACAAATTGTGATCTCGATCTCGCAGATATTTTGATTCCAGCAAATGATAACGCTATAGCTTCAATTCATTTAATTCTTAACAAATTAGTAGTCGCAAGTTGTGAGGGTCATTCTAGCTATATATGAAATCCTTGATTAATAATAAATTAATAATAATATTAATAAATTATTTTTTGGAACTACATAGATCTATGGAATCGGTTACTATATCCTAAATCGCACAATAGAGATAAAAAATCGTAAATATTGTGTGATTAGTTTAGTTGGTGCCAAAAATATAGAATTTGAGTAGGAAAGAGAGAAGATTGAATCAAAATAATTTCTTTTTAAACTAAAGTTTTATTTCTGTCAGAGGTCAATATGAATGGTATATCATGTTCCATCAGCACACCAAACGGGTTATACGATATCTCTAGTATGGAAGTAGGCCAACATTTCTATTGGCAAATAGGAGGTTTCCAAGTCCATGCCCAAGTATCATCAATATCTACTGGAGGAGCAACAATGAAGGCGATAATAAATACATAAGTTGCGTTCAATAAGGTAGGGATCATCAAAACACTAAACCATCCAATGTAAAGACGGTTTTTAGTGCTAGTTATCCAGTTACAAAAACGACCCTATAGGCTTTCGCTTTCCTGTCTCTCTAAAATTGCCGCCATGGTAAAATCTTGGTTTATTTAATCATCAGGGACTCTGAAACGCACAAATTATCTAGAAATAGATAATTGAAGTCTTGTTATTAAACAGTATAACATGACTTATATACTCGTGTCAACCAATATCAAATAGAAAATATACATCTAGGATCGTATCTAGATTTATCATTTTTTAATCATAGGAGTTACAAAAGGAAAATACGAATTGATATGAATATGATATATATCCATATGATTCCTATATTCTATTAGGAATAGAATTTCGATATGATAATAAAAATGGGTTGCCCGGGACTCGAACCCAGAACTAGTCGGATGGAATAGATAATTTCCTTGTTAAAATAAAATTTCATTAATCATGAAATAGTTAAAGAATAAAAATCCCTCCCTAAACTATGCTTGCATTTTTCATTGCACACGGATTTCTCTATGTATACGTCTAAAATCGTGTTTATTCCCTAAACATGACACGAAAAAGTGGAATACTCGGTCTGGCCCCATGATGAGCGACTCGATCGACCCTTGAAATTTGGCCCGTGACATTCTCCCCCACTGGTTCTAGTGACGCCCTCGTCGTCGGCTAAAATGGCACCAGCTTACTTGGTTTTTGAACTGCCATACGACCTTGTTGGCTCCCAACTCCCTTTGTTGTCGGGAAGTCCTTTTCATAGGACAAAGTACTCATGTCTCGATTGTTGTCCCAGTCGTTGAATGACCCTTTCCGCTTGGATGTATCCAATTTTATCTGTGTAGGAGACCTTTACCTCGTTGAGTGCTTGGTGTAGCTTGCCTTGATCAGCATCCAGCTTACCTCAATGGTATGGCTTGAGTGAACTAACATTGAACTCTAGATGAGCCTGGATAGTCGACGACAACTCTAATTGGTACGTCTTCCTACCTACTCATGTAGATACTTTGAACGGGCCCTCGTACCTTCGCACAAGCCTTTTGTGGGCAGTTGGATTGTGCGATACCCCGATCAACTTGGCAAGAACTAAGTCTCCAACTTTGAAGTTTTTGTCCCTACGTTTCTTGTCTGCCCGCTTCTTGGCCTGCTTTTTCGCCTTGTGTAAACAATCTCGAGCGGGTGGCTCCGCCCTTGGCACAAGCTCGATCTTGTGCTTGACTTCCCGCTTTGGTGGAAGAGTCTTAGGTGATTCAGGTGGCATCAAATCCCGAGACTCGGATGCAACTCGTCCCGCCTTTATTGGGACTTCTTTGGACATGGTTGGCTCGTCATGTGCCATCGTTACTAAAGATGTTGGCACTTCCTTGCGTCCCCCTTCATTGAACTGAATGGTTGACACCATCTTGGCCCTAACTCTGGATTGTCGCTTCATTTTTACCGCGCATGGGCGTGCTGGGTCGAGTATGTATAAGCAATTGGCAAACGGATCAAGGAATGCCTTGATTCGATCAAGGAAATCGATGACAATCACTATGTCAAAGTCGTCAAGGGGAATTACTTTGATGGTTTCTTTGTTGAACCAGTCGCCTATGTTAAGTTTGACTCCTCTTGCTACCTCGGTGATTGGCGTCTCCATGGAATTCACGGTTTTAATAAACCCTCTTGCCTTCTCGACAAGAAGGCCAAGTCTTTTGGCAGCATGTTCTAACACGAATAAATCTGAGGCACATGTGTCCACTATTGCGCTCAATTTTTGGCCTGCCAAGGTGATGTCCACGAACATCAGACCCTTCTCTTTGGAACCCTTCTTAGTCTCCATGGAACTGATGATAGAATTGAGTTTGGTGAGTTCCTTTTCTTCTTCACTATCCTCTCCTTGGATGGTCGCTGCTTTCTCGAGTTCGGGACAATCCCTCTTCATGTGATTGCCTTCGCAGTTGTAACAACTAAAATTGTTGTTGTTCTTTACCCACGGCTTATGGAGTTTGACATCTCCGTTTGATGGCTTCTTAGTTTCGTCCTTGGGATGTCTATCATGATCTTCCTCGTCATTGTCTTCATACTTCGACTTTTGTCTTGGCTTGTCTGACTTTGTAACCCCCTCGTCCCGGCCTAGCCAACAGACCGGTCTGAACGGGTTACACAGGGAAAACCGAAGCGAAACCCGCTAAGGCCTCACTTCGATTAGCAACCCTATTTTTTCATTTATATATCTTGTCTAAATACCACATTTAATCCTAAGTGTGAAAAAACAACAACGGAAAAGCAAATACAGATACGAATCGAGCAGGGCATACGATATCTTAAACTTACCAATAGTTCGCTTATCATTTTTCATGCTCACGAGGCAAAACATTTACAAGAGGCACATACAACTCAATTAGGAAGCCTACGGGCTATAAGGGCTAAGGTACGACGTTGGAAAACCCTCGAAGATGCCGAATATCCATTTTAGCTGCCTGTGTTTCGAAACAGGTTTGCCCCTTCCGAAACACGGGCTCCATTTAAAGAGGCAGAACCAAGCCGTTTCGAAACGGTCCCACCATGTTCCGGAACGGGAGCCTCCAGTGGCAAATCGTACCGAACCGACCTACATGGTTCCGAAACAAGAGCCTCTAGTGGCAAATCGTACCAAAACGGCACCACCTCGTTCCGATACGGGTACCCCTGGAGCTCGACCGTTTCGAAACCATATCGGGCGTTTCGAAACACCTACACACAGTTTGGCCCGAAAACAAGTTTTGGCATCTCCAAACGTCCCCAAACTCGCCCTGAACCATCACAGCCCACATGGCAACATGTCATACATACAATCTAGAGGCAAGACATCCTAATCACATCATCATACATACAATCAAGCAACAAAATAGATTTCAAATCTAAAGCTCACAAAAACATTTGGTTTCAAAATACTAACAAGTCAAAATTCAAGGCAATTCATACATGGTCACATCACACCTCAACATATCATAGTATCAACCTCTAAAACATGCTAGCAACATAAACAAAGCCAAAGCATAGAAGTTTGAACACCAACTCCTTAACATACAAATCTAGTATTCTCATTGTCTAAGCATTATTACAAACACAAAATCATACTTTGAGCTAGTAAGAGACTCCAAGAACTCCTCATTTGCCCACTTGCCTCCCGAAGTCTCTAACGATCTGCACCGTTGGAAAAGGAGAGTGTAAGCTTGAAAGCTTAGTGAGAAGAGCTCTAAAACACAACAACAATGTAGTTTTAAACTATACTTTTAGATTTAAAGCAACCATTTAAGGAAAAGATGTAATGAAACACAAGCATAAACAATACATGGTATGCACATGCATAACCAAAACCCGGTGGGACTACAGATCACCGTTCACAACAACTAGTAGTTTTTCGATGGGAGTACACATCATCGTACTCTTCTACTAGTCACTATCGGTGGGACTACACATCACCGTAGCAACGACAACCATCGCGTGAGGCTCGACACCAACAACGACTAAACAACAACATTAAACGGAGAGTAAATGCAATCCACATTTCATACAACAACACAATTAATCGCACGCACCAAGACTTAACGAACAAGGTGAATTAGCAAACTTACACTTGGGTTTAGGTTAGCCCTTAAGGCTCCACCCAAACCCCCAAGAACCCACTTTGAAATCATTTTAAACTTCAAACATTACCAATCACCGATTGAGCCCAAACGAAAGCCGTAACGCCGATCTCAAGCCTCTGTAGCACCCGGTATCGCACCCGAAGTACCCGAAACAATATCCTCTGCTTCAAGACAACCCAAAAAACTATTAGAATGCTAATACACTTGTAAACCAGCGACAACCCAAAAATCTACTCCTTGCAACCAAAACACATCGATTCAAACCCAATTTTCATCCAAACTTCACCATTTTCGTTCTAGACAAACCCTACACTGAATCCAGCAATTTCAACCATCAAAACACATCAGAAATCATCTAGAAACAACCTTCAACATCAAGGGAACCACTAGCCACGTTTCCAACCCAAAAACTCAACTTTTTCAACCTTAAAATCCCATTTTTATACCCATTTCGAGTTTCCCACTATTTGCCACCATTTTAACATTTTTAAGACACCAAATCACAATTAAAAACACCCTTAAACATGACCTTAAAATACCCACACGAAAATCCCATAGAAATATCCATTTCTCAAACCCAACACCAAATTAAAATGCATTTTAATGGGTTTTAAAAGAAGGTTTTCAAAGAGTACAAGCTAACTATGTAAGAACTTAAACAAGGAAGAGATTACCTTTAAAAATCTTGCTTGGATGAGGGATTTGAGGCAATGGAATAGTGGATTAGGGTTTTGGAGAGGTTTTGGTGAAAAGGGGGTTTTTAAGAAGATAACTCTTTTCTTTTCTTTTCAAACTTTTCTTTTCTTTCTTTATTTTTTTACTCAAATTCCCATCATCAAATTTCATTAGTGGTATTTTTGTAATTAATGGTAAATTTAACCCAAAACTAATCCTGGATCAAAACTAATAACTCTCGGGCCCTAAACCGGGGCGTTACAGACTTCTTGTGTTCAAATTCTACAAGGGAGTTGGTTGCGTCCAATGCCTTGGAAAGATCTTGGATCCCCATTAGGTGTTACTCCATCTTTGCCCAATGTTGCAATCCATTTTTGAAGACAAAGAGTGCGTCGGCTTCACTCGTGCTGTGAATATGGAGCCTGAGTTCGGTGAATTTGTTGATGAACTCCCGAATTGAGCCGTCGTGCTTCAATCGATGAAGCTTCTCTCGAGCTTCTTTTTTAGCGTTCTTTGGGTAAAAGTGCTCCTTGAATTCGAATTGGAATTCTTTCCACGTCTTGATGGGGATCGTCTCATCTTTTGATTGGTAACACATATGTCGCCACCATAAGAGAGCCACATCAACCAAGTAAACAAAAGCAGTGTTTACCTTGGTGTCCTCATCATCGATGCCGGTGAGTCGAAAGTAATTCTCTAAGTTCCAAACGTTGTTGTCCACTTCTTGAACGTCCCGTTTCCCTTTGAACTCTTTCGGTTTTGGCACATCGATCATGGGCTTGGCTTCTATTGCTTTGCCCACTATGCTGGTTAACACGACATTCTTGTAGAGGGATAGTTTGACACTGAGTTTCTTAATCTCCCCTAATAATTCCCCTCTCAATGCCTCCATCGAAACTTGAAGCGAAACGTCTTGTTGGTTCAATCTCTCATATGTCTCGTTGAGAAGGTCTTGAACCTCTTCCGTGACTTCATCTTTGAAGGGGACGACCTTGGTTTTGAGCTTTCTGAGGCGATCGTTAACAACATCGATGGACTCTACCATCCCTTTGGCTTCGGTTTCAAGTCGTTTTATCTTGTCCTCGAGTGTTGTCAACTAATCCTTTGAAGCAGCTCTCTTTTTGTCGGTATCCTTATCGGTAGCCTTATCGATAGCCTTGTTGGTAGCTTGGGTCTCCACGACCTTTGATGTTGCACCAGTTTCGTCTTTCTTGGCCATCTTGAGCAAACTTCTTTGCTCTGATACCATTTATCACTTCCCTAGAGTCTCGACTAGCCGGACGTGTGGCCTTAAGCACCTTCGAAAGGGTGCGGAGCCTAAGTGAGCCTGAAGATCCAGGTGAGATTGCCTAGATCCACGCGAAAACAAATGAACACTGAAAGGTTGACAGCCAAAGAAAAGAGATTTGGGGAAAAGCCGGGTGAATGCCAGACACCTTTATTTATATTAAGGCTTAAAAAATAAATCTAAAGCCTAAAGAACAATTGGTGAAGTACATAATGGGGTGGGGATAAGCCTCTTTATATAGCCCCCTACATCCAAGTCCTATTCTAACTAGAATAACTACTACTCAATCATACTTTAACTAGGATAACTATTATTCTAATACTTCAGGGTGTAGTACTCCTTATCCTCTAAGGATTCGTACTCCTTAACCTCCAAGGATCTATCAAGTCGGTTGGTTTCTAAGCCCAAGTCGACTGTATGCCCTTCGGTGTCGGCCCTAGGCCCTTCGGTGTGTGCTGGAATCGGTCGCCTGGTCCGCCCCTGGAGCTCTCGCTCGTCCAGCCCATCGGTGCGCTTCCTTGGTGTCGGCCTCCTGGTGTGCATCTGGCCCGACCCCTTGGTCCGCATGTCCCATCCTTTAGTCCGCACACCCAGCCCTGTGGGTTGTAGACGCATCTCTTCGGTGTGTGGGCTCGATTCCCTTAAGGCGCGTCGAACCAGAACCCTCAGTTGCTCTCCCTCGAGTTGTGCAGGTGTTGGCCCTAGAGTCCTCTCATGTGTCCGTGTGCACCCCTGAGTGTGGCTGCACATACCCCATGATGTGTGGACATGGCCCTTTCGATCTGCCCCGAGATAGGTCCCTCGGGTGTTGTCCCTTGGTGAGCACGCACTTGGCTCCTAGGTGTGTGGTTTCGTCCCTTCGGTGTGCCCATCGCCTTGGTGTAGTGGCCTGGTACTTCGGATTTGGGGTCATGAATGTTGGGATTTGGCCCCTTGATACGCGACTCGGTCGACCCTTGAAGCTTGGCTCGTGACAATAAGAAAGAGTCCAACTCATATCTCGCTTATACATCAATTTGGCGTCACCACACACCAGAGTCAACGAATAAAGCTCATTAGTATTCAGGTTAGCACACGATCATTGTGGTGTTTGGTTAACAAAATATGCATCGTTGTATCGAAAGTCACCACCAAACACCACCATCACATGGCTAACTCATCACATCGTTTTCTCGCTCTGATACCACGTGTCAAGATGGTTCACTTTGGATGCTAGCCGAAGATTGAGTGATAGGGACCCCATCTGTAGTGAACCATCTAGGATTGGATCCATTCATTTCTTTAATGCATTACAGTCTTAGTTGGGAAATTTGAAGAAAGCCAAAAAGGGGCTCGATGTATGTGAACCTGGCAATCAATGGTAAGGCAACTAGGGCTTTGGTCGACACGGGAGCAACTGATACCTTTGTCTCACCTAGAGAAGCCAAGAAATGTAGTTTAATAGTTACTAAGGATGTGGGACAGATGAAAGCAGTCAATTCTGCTGCTGATGCGATATGTGGAAGTGCTACTGGAGTAAAGGCCAAGCTTGGTTCATGGGAGGGAAGCTTGGATTTCACTGTTTCCCCTATGGATGAATTTGATGTTGTTTTGGGGATGCATTTCATGACAAAAACCCAGGTCATCCTTGTCCTTGCTACGAGTTGTCTAGTGTTTTTAGGGGATTATCTGGGGTGGTGGCCGCTACAATTCTACCAAGGAGTGGGAAGAAGAGGTTGTCGGCAATGCAATTTAAGAAAGGGGTGAAGAAGGGGAACCTTCTTTTGTTGTGCTACCCATTCTACATAGAGAATCAAACCTTGAAGGGGTACCAAGTGGGATTCTTAGAGTGTTGGAGGACTATAAAGATGTCATGTTGGATCAGTTGCCATAATGACTCCCTCCTCGAAGGGTGGTGGTTCATGAAAGTAAACTGATCCCCAATACCAAACCTCCTGCGAGGTGTCCGTACCGCATGTCCCCGCCTGAGTTAGCTGAATTGAGGAAGCAACTAGATGAACTGCTTCAAGTTGGGTTCATTCGACCGTCCAAAGAAGGTTCCCCCTTAGCCTTGTGTCACGAAGATGTCCTTTCTTACTCGGTTCGCATGTCGTGCGGCACTTGAACGGGGTGTTAACCCGACAAGTCAGCCTTTCCTATGTCTCTAGTCTAACGTCTTGTCTCGATAGAGCCTATACAAGTTTGCCACGCAACAAGGACTTTTGAATATTGGATCCCGCAGGGCCTAGCGAAAGCTGGTCTTTAACCCCTCATCTCGGCCACAAGCGCGATATGGGGCCCTACGACCCCAAACCGTCCCTGGGTATTTCTCCCAAGGAGATAATGCGCCAACCACTAGGCCCCATTGCCCGCACACCTAGGTTCTACGCGGGACTAGGAGTAGGTCGCTTACACTAAGGGAAGCTTGGTCGCTAGCCTGGGCGAGAGGGATGGTGGAGACCCAACACCAGACCACTTCCCCTAAAGAGCTAAATAAACTTACCAAGAATGACGCCAATAGACGTTGGATCGTCCCAAACGAGGACACCTTCTAGACAGGGTCTTCATTGCCTTTCCAAAGCATCCCGACTTGCATCTTAGACTTGGTAGCTCCTTAAGGATTGCTCATAACATTACTCAGCCCGCATCTGCATGGCCCAAGACAAGCTTGTCAAGGCAGGACCGCAATACAATAATAGACAGCCTTGAAATTCTCCTATACTCCCTCTGATCGATGTCCTTATCGATGTACTCCAATAAGGGATGGTCTTGACATTCTCCCGCACTTCCTCTATCAATGTCCTCATCGATGTCGACACTAGATCTTCATCATGTGATGAATCGAGACGGACATATGCGATAGCTTATCCTTGTTCTAAGCCTGACATTTTTACGCTTTTCGAGTCCAATCATCTGAACACCCAAACGAATAACTCAAGCCTGGATCCTGGGTTCTTTCGATCACCTTATGCCTATGTTTTACATACATGACCATCTCGACAGATCATGAACTTGTTATGACTCAGTTCCGCTTCTTCAATCTCGAGTGTTGGATTCATACTCCCGCACTTCTACCCTAATTGTGGTTCGAGCAAAACATGAGTAACGAACCACTGGCCCACTCGAACATGTTCCCTATTGTTTCTCTATGCCACACAATCTGACCGACGACCTACAAAACACATAAGGTAACATACCTGGCCATATGCAAGTGAACTATGACTCTTCATGCAATGGCTTGCTCCTCGGCATTGAGCACATTCACCAACTATTGAACTTGTTACAACATCTCCATCACCCAAGCCTGTAGGCTCATGTGCACTTCATTGCTTAATGATATAAAGGGATCTCTAGTTGCCACCACAGAACATAAATGTGCTTCGTCTCTTTGTCCTTCTCTTTATTTTCTGTACTACAGGATATGCAAGCCAATACATCAATGATAATATATTCACAGAAGTCTGTATGATACCTGGATGTCACACATTGCCTTACGCCACCACCAATTATGGTGTGTTTTTGTATGCATTCCCACGTAATCCTGGCTATGCAATGATGAGTACATTGCCTCGCCCGCAAGTTATTCTCATCCTTTTGTGAGACTCTCTTCTACCCAATTCTACTGTAACCATTTGCCAAGTGAATGTACACCGTTGCCCACTCGAACAACCTTGCTCCCATTCCAGTAGCAAGTATATGGTCATATGCCTTCATTAGATCTTCGATGTATTTAAGTATGCTTGAACCCACATTTTCTTATATGTTATAATAAGAACGATATCAACCAAACTAAGACTCTCAATTAATTATTTTTTAAAAGTATAACTCACCACCAATTTTAATATGATAACTACATGATCCAATTTCACCATTAGAATAGGTAATATAAGTATCACTATTTTAAATCTCAGATTCAATCTCATCATTCGGCCCACCCAACTGCTGCTGAGTTCCAACTGCTGCAGAGAGACCTAATTTGATGTTCTAATGTTAGGGAACGAGTAATTCTTTCCCTTTCATGGTAAAAACAAAAAGAAAAGGAATGTGAAGCCCACGATGTTAATGAGTGTAAAGTGGGAAACTTACAAAAGAAATGACAACCCACGATCTTTTATATATGTGTGTGTGTGGGGAATAAATCATCAATATTTTTTTTCAACCTAAGCCAGATCCAAAGAAATGCTTTTTCTGCCCTTTATAGTCGTGTCATTGTAGCTTTTATTAAACCTTAAATTAATAGTCTTAAGAGACTCTACAAGAGTTAGATTGAAATTTATGTTTGATACTAATATATTTTATGTTCGTTTGAGTTTGATTTGACTTAACATATATACTCAAAAATTAATCAAATTTGTTTATACTTGTAAATGACAACCCCAAATACATTATAAACTTGACCATATTATTATTATTTGATACTAAAAACAAATAAATCTACAAATGATGTTCAAATAAGTTTAAGTGTATATTTTTTTAATTTTTAAAATTTTTCACTAACAATATATCAAATTATTATTATTATTATTATTATTATTATTATTATTATTATTATTATTATTATTATATGTCCATGGTGGGCGACACGTTCACAACGCCTCCACTGCAACTCTTGCAATTGGTTGACGATGATTGAGCACGGGCCGCAGCTCGTTGGTCGGGTTCTGCGCACCTGAGGGGTGTGGTGTTGGGGGACGGTTCGCGGTTGCATGCTGATCCTGGAGGCTAGGACAGTTTTAGAGTGAGTGTTGGTCCATGGCTTTTGTTTTCTTTATTAGTTGTTTGTTCATGAGTTGCATCGTCGAGCTTTGCTCGTGAAATTTGTTTCTGTAAGTATTATTGTGGGTACTCTTTTCTCCCATTTAAGTTTAGGTAGGGTTTTAACGAGGCCTACGAAATACAACTTCATTATTTATTAAAAATTATTATTATTATTACACTTGTCATCATTTGAATATCACTTGTAAAGTTATTTTTTCACTGACAATGTATCAAATTATTATTATTATTATTATTATTATTATTATTATTATTATTATTATTATTATTATTATTATTATTATTATTATTATTATTATTACATAAGTTGTGCTATTTTTAATTTAACATTTAAAGATTTAATGTTTTCTATTTTATTAAAATTTCAAATACAGAGTACTTAACATATTTTTCAATGTCTCAATTATAGTATTATATTATTGTAAATTAAATTTTTGTGTGATATAAAGTATATAATCTATAAAGATAATAATAAATTACAGTATTAGAATATAGATCAAACTAGGCTGGCTTGAGCCTTAAATATTAAAACTCAAATACGACCTTTCTTAAACAGGCCTAGTTTATTTTCTAAGATTATTTTATGAGACCTAATGTAACACCCCATTTTAGCCCCAATTTGTAAACCCTAAATTCTGAAAATTCCCAATTAGAAACTCTAAAATTTGGGAGAAATTTTGGAATTTAACCTAATTGGAATTTGGAACGTAATTGAATAAAGTTAAAGTATGATGGTTAATTGGTTAGGCGGGTTAAAGTTGGGACCCTTCTTTTGTAATTTTCCTTTTTGTCTAGGGCAAACACCCCTTTAATCTTATTTTTGTTATATGCGCAGCTCTCCCTCTCCCTTTTCTCTAAAAAAATAATAAAATAATCAAATCAAACCCTTCCCCATTTTTCGTTGAAGCCCCGACCAAGGTGGTTGTGTCGGCCGTTCGTCGTTCCGCGGCCATCAGTGGCTTCTCCGTAGCCGTCTGATCAAAACCCGAGTTAGGGTTACCTGTTCCCCGCTTCCCTTCGTCGGAAAAGTGAGTCGAAAGCTTCGACTCTTTGCCTTCCGCCGCCGCTGTCACCAGAAACGCTGAGTTTCCTTCGGGAACTCTCGCGCCGGCATCATCTCCTTTGCCTAGCCGCGTCTGGAACCGCAGGGTAAGCGCCGCGTTGGTCGTGGCTGGTATAGCCGTGGCCGTCGTTGGGTTCTTTGGTTGTGTCGTGGTGCTCGGGCGCCGCTGGGGTTTAGATCTAGGATTGGGTAATTTTGGGGATTAGGGTTTTGCCCTAATTTGGGTGGCTGTTGGATCTGAACCGGGTTGTGGGAACCGAACCGAACAGACCAGTGCTCTGAACCGAACCAACCTATTTGACCGAGTTGGATTACGTCAGTAGTGACGTCATCTGCTGTTGCAATGCTGATGCAAGCTGACATCAGCGATGACGTCATCATGGTTAATGATGACTTCAGCGATGACGTCATCATTGACTTTTTCGACTGAATTCACCTCTAAGTTTTTCGACGTTCTGGTTCCGTTGCCGCTGTCCGTTTCTTCAAATTCGAACCCGAAATACCTTTTTGGATCAAATTTATATGTTGAACTTTGAATTTTGTTAAGTGTTGCATTAGAGTTTGACTCGGTTGTTTATGTGTTCAGGTGACGTGGACTCTGACCCCGAGATTTTACCTCCTCCTCCGCCAGGCAGACCTCCAGTGGCACAGTGTTCGAGATCTGCTAGTAAGATTCCTGTTAAGCGTAGTTTATTCGAATGTGGCATAATAGGAAATCTTATATAGTGTTCTTTGTTTTTAGTAGCTGATTCTGTTCGACCTTCCGCTAGGGCTGAGCGTGGGAGACATCGCTATTGACGTTGACTGTTTAGCTGCCTAAGGTGTGTTCTCTGTCTGTGGTACATGTCCTTGATGTCTGATTGCATGATTTGTATGATATATATATATATATATATATATATATATATATATATATATATATATGTATATACATGTGTGCTATTCTGCTCTGTTATCTGATAAATATTATATGATTCGACTGTGTGTTATTCTGCTCTGATATCTGATAAATATTATATGACTCGAATGTTGTGACCATGTTATGTAACACATATCGAAATCGAATTATTATGTACATGCATCTTAGTTGTTTAACAAGATTGCATTCGGACTCTGAAATCGGATAAAATGTCATATCATTGGGTTGAGATATTGTATGGAGGAAGCTCAGCGACTTCATCCTTCGAGTTGAACTTCGCTTCGGATTAGTAGTTCCATCTTTCGGGATGAGTTCTACTTCGGACATGGTGTTGCGGTGTAGAGTGATTCAGGGGAACCTCACTCTTCGGACGGTGATGTAGATGGATACATGTCATGTTATGATATCTATATGCATTGCTTGTAATACTTCAGAATATCTGTTAAATCTTGATTTGTTGATTGACTGTTGGATTGACTTCTGTTATGCACATTAGAGACACACTGAGCTTTATAGCTGACCCCCCTTAGTATCTGTTTCAAATTTCCAGACTTAAGTTTCGATACATGGAGGACCTCATTTCAACAGATTGAATTTATTATTCAGTATGGACTATTTTACGTTTTCTTTCTTTATTTATGTATTTCGGATTTGGTTGTAATTTGGACTATGGACTTTTACTTTGGGACCAATGAACTAATTTATGCATGCATTGTTTTACGACAAGACTTCAAAGGACTTTTACAATTGTATAATAAATTTTGACACGTTTTCTTTTAAGCGATCTTTCTTGAGGGACAAGTTTTCTAAAATGACAAATATAATTTAAGCAAACCTCTTAGGTCAAAATAGGGGTTACACCTAAATTTTATCCAAACCCTCGTAAATTTTGAACGAGATTTTGAGCTTGGAAATGTAATAACCAAAATCTTAAACATGAATATAATGTGTATTAAACGCATTATGTTCATATATTGTTTTCGTATTGTGTCTAAAATTAGTACAACATCAAGTGAAAAGTAATTTATTGTGTCAGAGAAAAAGAAAAAACATTGAATAATCATTTCAACTGCAACGAAATAGTTACACACCATATGCTCTAGAAATTCAATTGTAATACTTAGTTGCAGTCAGAATCTAAAGCTAAAGCTTTGATTTACCTGGCTTTCTTCCAGGTATCTGCAGCGCATCATAATGACCAAAACCATGATACAGAACTCTGATCGGATTTTCAGTGCCATATTCTTGGCCATACTCCGCAATGGCGATCAAGCCAACGGCATCCTTGTCATACATGTAAACTGTGATTGGCATCCTGTCATCATCAAGTAATACAATGATTGATTTACTCAATGCCAGTATACACAGAGAAATAGCACAAGACTTACTGAAGAACATGTGAAGCCATGAACAGTTCAGGTTCACCACCCCAGACATGTGGCTTCCTTATATGTGATACATAGGTATCAAAATCTCCCTCAACAAACCTATTTCCATTGTTAACCCGTCAGATACATGTTTAGAAGAGATTCAAGAGTAAATTTTAACACAAGTTGTGTAATATCTTAACTAGAAAGACGAATGTCGTGTTTTTGCCCAAGGTGAATGATAAGTATTTTAATTTGGTAGGCAGAGTTGCATCATGAACAAGACAAACATAAAATCACCAGGGTGTTATGACTTAAAATTAATCAGTTGCCTACACGATTCCCATCACTGACGCATTTCTCTTCTTTCATACTCCCTCCGTCCCAATTATAATGTCCATTATTGACTTTTCACGTAGTTTTAGGAAGAAAAAAATTGTGTAAGAGATGTAATATAAAATAATTGGAATGTCAATTTTATCCTTAAAAAGTTAAATTTTATTTTGTTGGAAAACTAAAGAAAGGGTAGAAAGGTAAATGTGTCTTGTAAAAGTTGTTGATTTTTTCAATGAGACATTTTAAGTGGGACAATTTTAAAACACAAAATAGACATCTTAAGTGGGACGGAAGGAGTAGTATTTAACAATAAGTGTAACCTCTGAAGATTTTTCTGGCAACAAAATAAGTGACAGCAAAGTGACAACAGATGGAGTCGAAAAGCTGACAAAAAACAAACAGATGTACCATTCTGATTCTTTTCTTCGTTTGATGAATTCATTTGCAACCTGAAAATTTAATCAAACATCAAAAAAAATCAAGGGCTATAATACAAATTGCAGAAAACACAACCCTGTATTATGCATCAAACAAATTTGTCAGCTTGACAAGATCGTGAATGTAACAGAATACTTATTTATCAAACAAACCAGCATAAAATTTTGATTCAGTAATTTTTTTCTTAAAAGATTAGCAAAAGCTGCAAACTTAGCAGTTGCAAGTTATGAAAAGTATTTATATATAATCAGTAAACCTATCATAAGTAAATATGCTATTAAAAAAAATAAGTGTTTATGGAAACAAAGATTAAGAAAGTACTTTAGCTCTTAAGTCATCTGCTAGTTCTCTCTGAACTTGCTCACCGGGAGCTGACTTCCCAGATCTTAAACAAGCTCCATGTGCTACAGAACGGAACATACATCTTCCATCTCCAGGTATTCCTGCGTGATTTAGGACTTGGAGAAGTGATTTAACTGAACTGATACCTCTAATTTAAATTCAATAACAGTCTGCAAGTACTTTTTGACCAGGCTGTGTAAGGACTAGGGTGTAATCTGCCACTCACCAATAACAGAGTAGTCGGTATAGACTTTTTTCCCATGAGAGAATTGAGGAGATTCATGTTCATCTTCCTTGCCCTGCTTAGCCCCCCCAACTTCTGCATGTACTGGTTCAGAACTTGAATAACAAATTAACAAACCAAAAGCTAAGCCAGCAGAAACAGAACCTGGAGGCCAGGACGTAGGTCCTCCGAGACATTTAAATTTTTTAAGAGTTCCTTGTTTGGGCAGCAAAAGCCTCATTTTCATACTTTGGCTGGCCCAAGAAATTTCAAGCTCTCTTTTCTGCTTTCCTTGATTACTAACTGATTCACAAATTGTTAGTTTCTGGAATTTGCCACTTCGCCTGGATGAGTGAAAGAAACCTGCTTGAAATTCTTGACAGCCAATAGCAGGTGAAGCAGATATTGCACTTGAAACAGAAAGACCACTATATTTTGCCTTGGGTCCAGAGTACAAACAATAACAGCATGAACTAGATGGTCCACAGGAAATGATGTTGTATAGATTGCTGCTCATCCGTGCCCTCAAGTGGACAACATTCTTAACACATGTGCTGATGGGAGAACAAACCATCATTTTGACAAACCCTGATACACAAGCACAATACAAAGAGCTAAATACACAATAACCCAAAGGCATAAATGTCGAATTTCATGTCATCAAACAATTAGATTAATCATGAAATAATCACCAATTTGCAAAATCAAGTTGCACTTTTCCCCCATTGCAGATCAGTCGATTTATAAAGATTATAAGCAGGTATCATCGACACAAATTACTTCATGAAATTGTTTCTCAGAATTTCACCTATGGTGGCAAAGGCAATAGCCTAGTACATGTCACACCTACTCCAATATGAGGTCCCAGATGTTAATCCCATTCCCACCCCCAAACTTAACATATCAAAATAATAATTGCTCTTATGAATAGTTATATCTTATTACATACAAACAACACAGTACTCTTGAACAAAATCAATCAGCTTCAGATTTGGGTTAGATCAAACATTGAATTCCTAACCTCATTCTCGGCCATATTTTTCATGGCAACCTCATCTGTCCAAGCAGAAGAACTGAGTTAGGAATGTTCAATTCTCAGTTTGAAACTCTGGACAAGGTTAGCTTTAAAATTTCATGTCAACCTGAGAACCCTGGTTAGGTCCATTGTCTGTCAAGTCAAGCTTCCTTTTGCACCACTCATTTCCATGTCAGAAAAACAAAAGAAACTTTCCCCACAAAAAGAACAAATGTGGTTACTTAGACAAGTTAGGATCTCAAGCAATTAGGGAAACATCACGATGCAAAAAACAAAGAACAGAACGAACTTCTCTGTCAATCCCTAAAATAATTGATAACTGGTTTCAATGCTGATGATGTATTGCAGATTTAAAAGCGACCATATCAGTTCATTACCAAAACAACAAAGGCACCTGGTCTGGAAATCGGAAATCTCTCATTCACAGCGATAACTATAAAGCCCTATCGACACAAATTTTCCCCAATATAAAAATGTTAAAACTCATGAAGCCAAGTGTAGCTTCATTGTTTGATTTCTTGCCTTTTTCTTTTCTTTTCGATATTTTTATATCTAAGTACAAAATAAAAGGAATTGCAGTAATAATTGAAGAAAATAGATGAATGTGAAAAGAGCAAACCTGATGGGATGAGAAAATGGAAAATGGAAGTTAAAGAAAATGAAGGGATAAGGGAAGAGTTATAAGAGTGTGAGAAAAGAAAGGGTTAAAGGATTGGAT
Source organism: Hibiscus trionum (assembly GCA_030270665.1). Lineage (NCBI taxonomy): Eukaryota > Viridiplantae > Streptophyta > Magnoliopsida > Malvales > Malvaceae > Hibiscus > Hibiscus trionum. Next base: position 19,393,104 of record BSYR01000010.1, read on the forward strand.
TACGAAAAGAGAAAAGAATCATCTGGAAAGAAAGGATTACCTGGAAATCCAAAGAAAGTAAACGAGGGAATTTCACTTTTCAGTTGAGACGTCAAGCAATGAATTTTTGGTTTTCCTTGTTTCTTAAACTTGTTCTAATAATGCATTGGGTAAAATACTGAAATCATCACTCAACTTTGATCATTTGACTTATTTTGGTCACTGAACTTTCAAAACGCTAAATTTACTCACTAAACTTTATTTTCTGACCTATTTTGACCACTTTAAATTATTTTATTAATATTTTGGTATGACTTGGTATATTTTATTATTATTAAATATAAAAAATAATTTAAAATAAAAATAAAATATATCTTTATTAATTATAAAATACAAAAATTACAAAAATAAAACCCTAACATCCCTAAACCCATTTTGTCTTCTTTAATAAAACCTTTTTCTCAATCCTACCGAGCCGCCGCTGCCATCGCCGCCGTCGTCCTTCTCCTTGTCTCCGTCTATCGTTCTTCTTCGCTTGTTGTCACCGTCAAACGACAACTTTCTTCCTCTTTCTTTCCGGTTGATTTTCCCCAAAATCGGGTTCAAAGGCACAAAATCATCTCGAATCTGTTGACTTCTTTTGTAGTCAATCTGAGAAAACAGTCGTTGGATCAATTATAGTTTGATATATGATGTTCTTCTCGCGTTGTTGAAGGATCCCATTGTTTGAGTTTGAAAAGCGGCACTCCGACCACTGTGAATAACCCCTAACCGAACTTGGGTAATTTTCTTCTCCCATATCTTTTTTATTTCATTTTTTTACTTGGGTAGTTTTCTTCTCCCCTCAATTTGACGGCAGTGAGTATCTAGGAATGAGTGGTGGTGTTTAATGATTTGGTTCTTTGTTTAGGGTGGTGCCGAGAGAAAGTATAGAGCAGTGATTTTTAGATGTTGGTCGATGGTGGAAGACGATGCGGAGGTAGTTGAAGAAAGCCTCAGGTGATGGTGGATCATAGTTGGTTCGACTGAGCGGGGTGGTGAACGGTGGTTGTGTAGCAGCTCAGGGACTGTCTGCAATGGGAACAAGAGCGTTTAGGGTTGGGTTTTATTTTTTATTAAATAATAATAAAATATAAATTTATTTTTATTTTAAATTATATTTTATATTTAATAATAATAAAATAATCTACGTCATACCAAAATATTAATAAAATAATTCAAAGTGATTAAAATAGGTCAGAAAATAAAGTTTAGTGAGTAAATTTAGCGTTTTGAAAGTTCAGTGACCAAAATAGGTCAAATGACCAAAGTTGAGTGATGATTTCAGTATTTTACCCTAATGCATTTAACTTTTTGCTCTCCCTTCTCTCTCTTCCTGGAGCAAACTGTGTTTTGTAAATTGGACTCACTTGAACCACCTTGTTCCGTAACATTATTTGTCCTAAATTTTGAAAGATACAAAATCACAATTAAACTATATGTTTAATTCTCTATATTTAATCAATTCAGTCCAAATTCGAATTTATGTTTGATTTATGAGACATTATTTATTAGTATGCTAAATGGTACTGTCTTTCATGTATGAGCTTGTTCTTGTTCAAGCAATCCTTGTTGGGTCACGTCGGCACGTCCCGTGGCGCAGCGGAAAAATTAATCCGACGTAATCCAACCAGGATCCATGTACAGGAACAAATCCGGGGTGAAAAGATAAAGAGTTACCTTTTTAAAACTCTGAAAAACCGACGATATGTCGGAATAACCACGTCAAGTAAAACCGGAATCGTCACAGGTTCGCAACGACCTCTACGAAGTCCACCCGAACAAAACGAACAAAGTTTCCGCCTCCCTAACACTTAGAGATAAATTTCGACAGATTTGAACACCTTCTAGGGAGAAGTCGAAATCCCTCCAGGGATTCCCGAGGGAGTCTGAAATTGACCAGGAGTTCAACCGAGACTTGCAATCGAGCAAGGGAACCTTCAAGGACTTGCCAGGGGGAAAGTAAAACACCAGAAAAATATCGAACAGCTTCTCAGAGAGCTTTCTGGGATATGTTGAATTCCAGTGGGGAATCTCTAGGGTGTTGTCGAAAATCTGCAAGGAGGAATAGGGATGATTTGGTTGCTAGCCATTGTCCCTTTAAATAGTATTCAGAGACTTAATTCTAGTTGAATTCCTTAAATCCAAGTTCAACCAAAATTCATAGAATCTAATTCTACTTGAAATTGGTTTATATTAAATATACATTATATTTAATTATGCAGAATCTTATTCTACATAAAACATGGATTTAAATATACATTATATTTAATCCAAATATATATTTTATTATATAGAATCTCATTTTATCTTTACTTGGATTTAAATATATTTAAATATATATTTTTAATTATGTAGAATCTAATTCTACATAAACTTGGAATTAAATATACATTATATAAATTACAAATATATATTTAAATTTCTAGATTCTTATTCTATAATATTTGAGTCTCTAAATATTTTCCATACTCTAAATAATATCTGATAAATACAATATTTATCCAATATTATTCTCATTTAAGGGAATTGCCGATTTCCCCTATCCCATAGGGGATTTTCGGCAACCTCCCTAAAATAGGGAGTATGGTTTCCAATTTTTTTTGTTCGTTTCATTCGAAGGGTGTGACCCTTGTAGGTTCATGCAACGTTAGCAGCAAAATTAGAATTGTTCTAATTTTACAAACAATGAGTGACATCTAGCAATACATCATTGCTACCTAAGTTGAATGAAGTCATGGTTTGACTTTCCTAATTCCTGAATAAACTTCCTTTATGTATTTCATCATTTTGTCCTTTACATCTTAGATGAACACAAGTCATGGGTTAATCACACTTGCGTTGTCCATCTAGTGTTTCTTGATGTCTTGAGTAGATTATGATAAACGAATCTCTATGATATGTCATATCATAATATTCGAGCATGGCCATGCATTTTCTAATCTCACTCAATCAAGTGACCGAAGATATTTCTCCCATTATGTAGGAGGGACAAATCCTTTCTTGATCAACCATATTTCACTACATATGTAACCCCCTTAGCCCGGCCTAGACGGTTGACCCGAACTACGGAGATTACACGGGGAAAATCAAAGTCAACCCGAAAGTCAACCTTGATTTACGACCCTTTTTTTTCTTTTTAATCTTGTCTAGATACATGCTAACCCTAGGTGAACACTCGAGATACATATACGTATAAAGCACAGCGGTCGGATTTCAGAAAGGGACTCAATTGCACAATATACAATTATTAGGGACCAAAATGTAAATTCTGAAAATTAGAAGGTCAGAACTGATTTTAAAGTTACCAATATTAAATTAGTCATATTACATGCTTCCCTGTCAAATTTCACCTTAATTGGACATCTCAAATTCATGCAATTGCAATTACAATTTTCGGGTCTAAAACGTAAAGCTTGCAAACCTCAACACCATTCAAATCAGTGCCCAACGGTCACCCGTTTCGAAACGGTGTTGACCGTTCCGAAACAAGGGTTGGTTTCGAGACTAGTTCCGAAACAGGGCCTTCCAGTAGCCAAATCGTTTCGGAACATCCTCCAGCCGTTTCGAAACACGAAGGCCATTACAGGCCCTCGTTTCGAAACGCCAGTGCCTGTTCCAATACGGTTTGCCCAGAAGCTGCAGATTTTGCTGGTTTTCATACATAAATCCACTCAAACACAACCTAATGACTTCCTAATCATGCCAACAAGTCATCGTACATATATAGAGCATGATTGTAACTCCTAAACACATTCCTAGCATCAAACATGGAATTTCACAAATCTATATGCATGCTTCCTATAATCCAAAACCAAGCAATCAACCAATCTCCAAAACAAGCATTCGAAGGCCACTTACAAATTCAAACCATCAAAAACAACATGCCACAACCTAGGGAGTTCAACACACCTCCCAAAACACATCTTAGGTTCCCATTGCCAAATTACCAAAACTAATAGTGTATGAAAACATCACCATACATGAGCTTGGTTTCCCTTGGACACTCTAGCCTCCTTGTTGCCATTTAACACTTCAATTATCTGCATTATTGGTTCAAGAGAGAGAGCGTAAGCATAATTGCTTAGTGAGGCATGCTCTAAAGAAAACAACACAATAATGCATTTTAGAAAACACTTTCATCAAAGCTTTCTAAACTCATGCTCAACTCTTTTCATGCAACCTTGCATACATTACAAGCATCTCATGCTTCATTATAATCAACACATCATATTGGCTTTCAAGTGATATCTCATAACCATTTACAACTCAAAACACAATCGGATACGCGGATTACAAGCGTTGTCTCATACGCTTCATACACACTACCGAACAACATAAGGTGGAGTTTATCGGTACAATCACAACCTCTCAACACCCATGATGGAGTTTAACGGTACAATCACAACCCCTCCACATCACTCATCGGTAGTTGTATAATTCCACTAACGAGTGCAAGGGACACAAGACACAAGATCCACACACGGACTTTTAACCACCGTTGTGAACTTACCTCACTCGTTAGGGTACTTGGATGAAGTTTATGGTACAATCACAACCCCTCCACATCCAAGGCGACTTTATTCACGGTGCACCCAATCCTATAGCCGGCTAACTATAACCGATTCAAGTACTTTAAAACCATTACATCACTTGCCAATATACATCATTACCAACAACTATTCACTGTTTTATAGCATTAATCAAAGCCATTTATCATCATGCATCACTATGCATCAAAACCATATTAACAATATGTCAAACCAAGGATCTCTTACCTTGAGCATCCTTCAATACATGGCTCTCAAAACTAGCATTACCCATGCTAAAACATGCTTTCAAAACAAAATTTAAACATGCAAATTATAACCAATGCATCAAACCACTTCATGGCTCATCCAAGGGAGTTTTTCTAGAAACTTACTCTTGAGCTTAGCTAAGTTGTTTAGACTTAAACTAAGCTCCCAAAACCTTCAAATAATTGTATCAAAGCTGGAAACCCAACTCCACTCACCAATTACGTTTCGCACGCTTGCCGAAACGCCAATCAAGCCCCCAGATCAACTCCAAAAGTGTCTGAAGATGTCTCCCCTATTTTAAACACATCAAAGCAGAGGATTAATGCATCATCATGCATTGAAATATTCAGCCAACACACCTAAACTCGCTGCCCTAACCAAAACAAACATTTCGGCTACCAAACACAACCGAAATCACCTCCAAACTCTTCCAAAACTTAACCCAGTCAAGATCCATCACTTCTAACCATTTCTAAACATCAATTAACATCCAAAATAAACCTAAACTCGTCCATATACCTCCAGCTATAACAGAACACCAAGATCACCTCAAAAACCACCATTTACATAAGCAAAAACTTAGGAAATACAACCTATTCGGGATTGCATTAATAAAACCTCATTTCCACATCATTAGACATCCAAAATACATTTAAGAATCATCTCAAAACAGAGCCCAAGCAATCACAACGAAATTCTTCAAGATTTCTTCCAAATCTTGAGTTTTAAGCCAAAATAAAGTTTCTAACATTAAAACCATTTACAAAACTTAAATTAAGGATTGACAACTTGGGAATTTTAGTAAAGAACTGAGTATTTAGAGGAGAAGAACAATCTTACCTCTAAATGGTGATTTCTCCTTGATTTGAGCCAATTTCCTTGAAAATTCAATGAGGTAATCAAAAGGATTTGATGCAAGATTGATTAGGAATTAATTGATGATAGAAATCTCATCAATTGAAGTGAAGATCAATGCAAAAGTTGCTGGAGAAAAAGTGTTTGGATGATGGAATTTTGAGAGAAAAATGAATGAGAAAAATCTAGGAAAAGGTAGTTATGAAATTCCAAAAAGTAGTTTCCCTTTTCTTTTAATTAATTAAAACATTAATTAATTCACCCAAACTAAGGAAAATCTGGAGAAATCATTTTTGGGTAAATTAGCTCCTTAAAGATTCAAAGTTTCAATCCTTACAAAACAGTCACCACTAAACTTTTCAAAAATCACATTTTAGTCACTACACCGAAATGTAGTATTTCCAAACCTTATTTTGCAAAATTGATTTCACCACTCTCCTATACATATTAAAAGAGGATTTTTAGATATTTTTCCATATATTTAAAGTATCCCGAACTAGGCTTTCCCTAAAACCTCCTTTTATATTCGAACCGAAAATCAAACTGGTCTGGTTCAGACCCTAAACTTCTAAGCCCAAAATTGGGGTGTTACAACTCTCCATCCCTTGAGAAATTTCATCCCCGGAAACTGCTTCTTCATATCATCCTTTCTTTCCCACGTGGCTTCCTCAACACCACGATGCTTCCACAACACCTTAACCAATTCAATGGTCTTGCCTCGAAGAACTTTACCGTCCGAATCCAGAATTTCAATCGGCTCCTCATCATAGGTCAAGTATAGATTCAACTCCACTTCCTCCACAGGCATAACATGCGAAGGATCCGACATATACCTTTGAAGCATAGAGACATGAAACACATCATGAATCATTTCCAGCTCTTGCGGTAACCTCAACTTGTACGCAACAGGACCCACACGTTCAATCACCTCGTATGGTCCAGTGTACCTAGGGCTCAACTTACCCTTTCGGCCAAACCTCATCACCTTCTTCCAAGGCGAAACCTTCAAGAACACACGGTCACATACCGCAAACTCAATCTCCTTACGCTTCAAATCCGCGTAAGACTTCTGTCGATCAGAAGCTGGCTTCAATCGCTCACAAATGAGCTTCACCTTCTCAGTGATTCCTTTCAACAAAGCCGGCATTGAAACCAACTTCTGACCTGTTTCAGCCCAATAAAGAGGAGTTCTGCACTTCCTCCCGTACAAAGCTTCATAAGGTGCCATTTGAATACTTGCTTGGTAGCTATTGTTATAAGCAAATTCCACCAAAGGCAAATGCTTCTCCCAAGAACCTTGAAACTCAATCACACAACACCTCAACATATCTTCCAGCACTTGGATAACACGCTCAGACAGTCCATCCGACTGTGGATGATAAGAAGTACTGAAATTCAGCCGCGTACCCAAAGCTTGATGCAAACACTCCCAAAAACACGACGTAAACCTCGGATCTCTATCCGACTCTATAGACTTTGGCACACCATGCAGTCGCACAATCTCAGCAATGTACAACTCTGCAAGCTTGTCCAAGGTATACGTAGTATGCACAGGTAAGAAATGCGCACACTTCGTAAGGCGATCCACAATCACCCACACCGAATTCTTCTTCGATGGCGACAAAGGCAAACCAGACACAAAGTCCATGGTAATCCTTTCCCACTTCCACTCAGGAATCCTCAACGGTTGCAACAACCAAGAAGGAACCTGATGCTCAGCATTAACCCGCTGACAAACCATGCACCTACCCACGTACTCCGCAACATCCTTCTTCAAACCCACCCAATAGTACTTATCCTTTAGATCACGATACATCTTTGTACTACCAGGGTGCATAGCAAAAAGACTACTATGAGCTTCAGTCAGAATAATACGTCTCAACTCCGTATCATTCGGCACTACTATCCGACTCCCAAAACATAGAACCCCATAATCATTAAAACAGAAATCCGATGGTCTATCCTCAGCAATATCCTGAACATGTGGCACCAAAGAATCATCCAACAACTGCTTATCCTTTATCAACTGAACCAAAGATGGTTTCACTTGCAATTCAGCCACAAGACCCCCATCTCGCGAAATGCTCAAGCTGGCAAACATAGCCCTCAACTCCACTGCCACCTTTCTACTCAAGGCATCCGCTACAACATTAGCTTTTCCCGGATGGTACTCGATCGTTAGATCGTAATCTTTAAGCAACTCCACCCAACGTCGCTGCCTAAGATTCAACTCTTTCTGAGACATCAGATACTTCAAACTTTTGTGATCCGTGTACACAGTACACTTCTCACCATACAGGTAATGTCTCCAAATCTTCAAAGCAAAAACCACCGCAGCTAACTCAATATCATGCGTAGGATAATTGCGCTCATGCACCTTCAACTGGCGCGATGCATAAGCCACCACCTTACCCTCTTGCATCAACACAACCCCAAACCAACATAGGATGCATCGCTGTACACCACAAACTCTTTCCCTGATTCAGGTTGAACCAAGATAGGAGCTTGCGTCAAAGCTGCCTTAAGCTTCTCAAAAGCTTGTTGCCTTGCCTCTGTCCACTCATACCTGACATCCTTCTGCATCAACTTTGTCAAAGGAGTAGCAATCTTTGAAAATCCATCCACAAACCTACGATAGTATCCTGCCAACCCAAGGAAACTACGGACTTCATGAACAGACTTAGAAGGCTTCCAATTCATCACCGCCTCAATCTTCTGAGGATCAACACGAATCCCCTCAGCAGAAACCACATGACCAAGGAAAACAACTTCCCTAAGCCAGAATTCGCACTTGCTCAGCTTAGCATAAAGCTGATTCTCCAACAACGCCTGCAACACAGTCCTCAAATGCCCCTCATGCTCATCCTCTGTACGAGAGTACACAAGGATATCATCAATAAACACCACAACAAACTTGTCCAAGTACTCATAGAACACTCTATTCATCATGTCCATAAAAGCTGCAGGAGCATTCGTCAAGCCAAACGGCATCACAAGGAACTCATAATGCCCATACCTCGTTCTAAAGGTTGTTTTTGGCACATCCACATCCTTCACCTTGAGCTGGTAATAACCTGACCTTAAGTCAATCTTAGAGAACACAGCCGCTCCCCGAAACTGATCAAAAAGATCATCAATTCTCGGTAAAGGATACCGATTCTTGATAGTTAACTTGTTCAGCTGACGATAATCGATGCACATTCTCATAGTACCATCCTTCTTCTTCATAAACAAGACCGGTGCACCCCAAGGTGACACACTCGGCCGAATGAAAGCACGATCAAGCAACTCCTGAAGTTGCGTCTTCAACTCCTTCAACTCCTTAGGTGCCATTCTTGATAGTCAGCTTGCCCCTGCACACCTTCAGGTCCAACGACCCCAGCACCAGCACCAACACCAGCATTATCACCTCCAGCACCACCACCACCAGGGGGAGGAGGTATATCCACAACATTATCAGCATTTTCCTCATTCTCGTTCTGAGCCATAGCTCTCGTATTCATCCTCATCTCTCTACGAGGCCCCATTACAAGAAAACAATGCACTGACACAAATGCAATAAACATAATTAGACTCAACAAGGTAAGTAATCCAAGTACTCAAGCTCCTTTTCCAAAAACAATTCATTTCATTAGTTTTGATATGGCAATGGGTTCCCCTAACATGCTTCAACATAGCATAGCATCACAATTGCAACCATACATCACAATACATAAATCATTCCTTCACTTAAAAGGTCCATCCTGCAAAAACACATACATCATCCACATAACAATTCCCAATTACACGAGAACCAAGCTCTAATACCACCAAATGTAACCCCCTTAGCCCAGCCTAGACGGTTGACCCGAACTACGGAGATTACACGGGGAAAATCAAAGTCAACCCGAAAGTCAACCTTGATTTATGACCTTTTTTTTCTTTTTAATCTTGTCTAGATACATGCTAACCCTAGGTGAACACTCGAGATACATATACGTATAAAGTACATCGGTCGGATTTCAGAAAGGGACTCAATTGCACAATATACAATTATTAGGGACCAAAATGTAAATTCTGAAAATTAGAAGGTCGTAGCTGATTTTAAAGTTACCAATATTAAATTAGTCATATTACACGCTTCCCTGTCAAATTTCACCTTAATTGGACATCTCAAATTCATGCAATTGCAATTACAATTTTCGGGACTAAAACGTAAAGCTTGCAAACCTCAACACCATTCAAATCAGTGCCCAACGGTCACCCGTTTCGAAACGGTGTTGACCGTTCCGAAACACGGGATGGTTTCGAGACTAGTTCCGAAACAGGGCCTTCCAGTAGCCAAATCGTTTCGGAACAACCTCCAGTAGTTTCGAAACACGAAGGCCATTACAGGCCCCCGTTTCGAAACGCCAGTGCCTGTTCCAATACGGTTTTCCCAGAAGCTGCAGATTTTGCTGGTTTTCATACATAAATCCACTCAAACACAACCTAGTGACTTCCTAATCATGCCAACAATTCATCATACATATATAGAGCATGATTGTAACTCCTAAACACATTCATAGCATCAAACATGAAATTTCACAAATCTATAGGCATGCTTCCTATAATCCAAAACCAAGCAATCAACCAATCTCCAAAACAAGCATTAGAAGGCTACTTACAAATTCAAACCATAAAAAACAACATGCCACAACCTAGGGAGTTCAACACACCTCCCAAAACACATCTTAGGTTCCCATTGCCAAATTACCAAAACTAATAGTGTATGAAAACATCACCATACATGAGCTTGGTTTCCCTTGGACACTCTAGCCTCCTTGTTGCCCTTTAACACTTCAATTATCTGCATTATTGGTTCAAGAGAGAGAGCGTAAGCATAATTGCTTAGTGAGGTGTTGAGTGTGTAAAAGTTCTATTATTTACCCCCTATTTAACCCATATTTCTGCTGCATTCAAGCATTATTTATTGCATTTAGGTCAGTTTACAGCAAAACATCACAAATATATTAAAAGGCACAGTTTCTACTAAAAATGGTTGTTTTTGCAGGTTGCTGCTGTAGCAGACGGAATGGGCAGGCGCTGGGCAGTGAAGCAGAAGAACTGGAACTGGACGAGCAGTCAAGGAGGACGATGTTGCCATGGTTGCCGCCGTGACAGCAGAGGACGACAGCAGTCTTGAGGAGAAGAAGCAAAGTGGACCTCGACAGATAGAGAAAATTCAGCCCGTCTGTCGTGTGAAATCACCATATTTTTCCAAGCCCCAGATCGAAAGGAATGTCAAGCCCAAAGTTCAAGGGGAGAAAATCCCAAGCAAGAAAGATGACGGCTGGAAAGTAGATTCCTTGAAGATTTAGTCTTTATTAGAATTGTACTTTCATTTAAAGTTGTATTCTTGCTATTTTAGAAAACTTGGACCCAAAGCCTATATAAGGGCATATATTTCGACCTAAGGGGGCATAACCGATTCCCTAGCTTTCTTCCCAAAACCCTAGCCGTTTTCCTTCCCTCAACATGTTCTAAATTCCCCCTAGGGCCACGAGTTGATTTGTAAAGTAGTTGCAAGGGTTGTTTTGTTTTAGGAATTTTCAGTTCAATAAAATAAACTTCAAGTTCTCTTATTTTGGTTATTAATATCTTGTAAGAGCATCAGGAGAGCATTGTGAGGTTATCAATTTACTTAGCATCGGGAGAGTTAAGTATACGAAAGAAATAAGAGCAAGTTCTCTAGTTTATAGTTGAACTATCTCGGGCCTAGGGATAGGACGAGGTTAAGTGGCTAAAGAAGAATTCATCAACATCGGTGTTCATCCTTCGATTCACGCCGGGAGGTATGATCAAAGACGTGATCATCGACAGACTTGGACCTAGGGATAGGCCAAGGCACATCTGGGATTCTTGCCAAACTTGAAGTACTGAGTTGAGTGTTCCCTGCCGCGACAAGCAACGGAATGATACCGCGACAGGTGCTGCCGCGACGGGGACGACGACAGAACTGGAGTTCCGAGACTTAGCAATACCTGCACTACTGAGCAATTCAATACCAGCCCATTCTCTCTATCTTGATTTTTCTACTCTTTTATTTACGTTTACTTTATTATTCTCGTGACAACTTTCTCAATTATTTTCTTTACTTTCATGCAGTGAATTAAGGTTAAGCTATTAGCCCAATCCCTGTGGAGACGATATCCGATACTTCGTATCACTTTACTACTTGCGTCGTGTATACTTGCACTACCATTGTGATAGACACTTTTACACGCAACAAGTTTTTGGCGCTGTTGCCGGGGATTGGCAACATAACTCTACCTTTTCTTTTACTGCACTTTTTGTTTTTATTTTTATTTTCTGTTTTTCTTTGGTGTTTTCAACTCTTGCTTTTCACAAGGTTCCTTGTTTATGCGCAGATCGAAACGAGGTGAAGATCCTGAGTACCCATTAGATCTAGAAATTGAACATTCATTCAATCTCAAGAACCGACTTCGTCACATACTAGCCAGGAACGAGTACCTTGAGGAACAGTTAGAGACGATGGCTCATCAAGGAAACGACCCTCCTGTTGGAGACAGAGAGGTTATACCTCATGTCGGCAACCCTGCTGCCGCTGCCGGACGACAGTCCTGTCGTGACTACATGTTGAACGATCATGTAGAACTGGAAACCACGCTGCCGGACATAGATGTTGACCACTTCGAGCTGAAACCTGTTATGTTTAGCATGATCAACAATGCCGGTCAATTCAGTGGTGCTGTTACAGAGGATGCTAGGGAGCATCTAAAAACGTTCCCGGAAATCTGTGGTTCATTTAGACTGCCAGGAGTTAATCCGGAGATACTGAGGCTTCGGTTATTTCCCATTCATTGAAGGACAGAGCAAAGACTTGGTGGAATAAACTTACGTCGGGTTCAATTAGAACTTGGGAAGATTTATCTCGTGAATTTTTATCTCGTTTTAATCCTTCACATTTATCTGAGCGATTACATAATGAAATTGCTACTTTTCAATAGGAAGATGACGAGCCGATGCACGAGGCCTGAGACAGATTTACCACTCTTCTACGGAACTGCCCAATGCATGGATTCCCCGTCTGGAACCAGGTAACTAAGTTTTATAATGCTGCCAACTTACAAACTCGTATTCGAATTGATTCAGCAGCAAACATATTATTATTGGACAAAGACCCGGACGAGGCAATGCAAGTATTGAAAAATCTGGCTAAGAATGATGAGCAGTTTCCGACAGCAAGAAGAGGGGGTAAACGGGTTCTAGCTGTTAAGGATTATGAGGCCGACAGCACAATGAAATCACAGGTGGCATACCTTACTAAGGCAATGAAAAAGCTTTTGAACGATGATGCACAACATCGATTTGCTGTTGAGGAGGTATGTGAAATCTGTGAGGGAAATCATAGTTCGGATGAGTGTCCTATACAGTTAGAAGAGGGAAAGTACGTTGGAAACTATAAGCCGAATTACAACTCCAACAACTATAATCCCAACTGGAGAAAGGATCCCAAGTTTTCTTGGAGTAATCCTAATAATGCCCTGAATCCTCAAGCACACAATAATCAGAATCAGGGAGGACCTAGATTGCTGACTCGACAGCAACTGCAGCCGCAGCAGCAACAACAACAGCCACCAGCTGCCACGAACAGTATACTGGAACAGACTCTGGCTACTTTTATGTCTCAGACAGGTACTTATATTGAGAATATGAATCAGTTTGTCAAGAAAACAAAGGCATTCATGGATAAGACAGAAATGCGGATGACAAATCATGAAGCTACTCTAAAATCCTTGGAGACACAAATGGGTCAGGTTTCCCAGCATATCAAGCCAAGGCAGACTGGAGGATTTCCTAGCAATACTGAAAATACTAGACAACCCACACATGAACAATGTAAGGCCATTACTACTAGGAGTGGGAAGAAACTATCAGGGCTGGAAAAGGAAGTTGAATCAGTAAAGAAACCAGCCTTGGACAGACCTGCCGAGGAAGCTGCCCCGACAGGTAACAAACAGACTGCTACCGATAAACCTGTTACGACAGCAGAAGCGACAGAGGAGAAAAATGATGACCCCAAACCTCCTCAGATTCGTATGCAGTGGGAAGGACGTATTGTTGATTACCGTCCCCCACCTCCCTTTCCTCAACGGTTACAGCAATTGAAACAAGAATCTCAGCTCAAAAAGATTTATGATATTTTTAAGCAGGTTCATATTAACATTCCGCTGTTGGACGTCGTGAGGGAGATGCCCGGTTACGCCAAATTTCTCAAGGATGTTATGTCAAAGAAATCTAAACTTGGGGAATTTGAAACGGTGAAGATGACAGAATGCTGCATGAGCATTCTTCATAGGCAGCCACCCCAGAAAAAGAAGGATCCGGGGAGCTTCATCATACCTTGTGTAATCGGAGACAAATATGTGGGTAAGACACTTTGTGATCTTGGTGCTAGTATTAATTTAATGCCAAAATCTGTTTTTCAGAAATTAGGTAATGGAAAAGCTCGGCCCACGACAGTAATTCTGCAGCTGGCAGACCGCTCTTATGTTCATCCGGAAGGGAAAATCGAAGATATTCTGGTAAGAGTGGATAAATTTATTTTTCCTGCTGACTTTCTTGTTTTAGATTGTGAAGCAGATGAAAATGCACCAATCATCCTTGGGCGACCCTTCTTAGCCACGGGAAGATCACTGATTGATGTGGAAAAAGGAGAACTCACCATGCGAGTGAACGATCAAGAGATTAAGTTGAATGTTCTCCAAGCTATGAAGCATGCTGATGCAAACGAGGAATGCAAGGCTATCACTGAAGTTACCCTTGATCAACCCTGCATCAGGTCGGGCTGTTACGACATCCAAATTGGTTACTGCCTCGGCAGCCACTTACAGGACTGTCACGACAGCACCGACGACAGCAACTCCTCTGAATCCGATACATCTGATACGGAAGACCAGAAGGAGGTAAACTAGATAGGCGATCGTCCAGGTATGTTATTCGAACCCTTAAATTATACTTCGGATAACCATGCAATCCAAAAGCCATCTACTGTTGAGCCCCCTGTTTTCGAACTGAAGCCCCTGCCAGGGCAGTTAAAATATGCTTTTATTGGTTCAAATGATACGTTGCCCGTAATCATCTCTTCCAAGTTGATGCAAGAACAGGAACAACAGTTAATAGGGATGCTGCAGCAGCACAAAAAGGTAATTGGATGGACGATAGTTGATATTCAAGGCATTAGTCCGGCGTTATGCATGCATAAAATTCTTTTAGAGGATGATCATAAGCCGACTATAGATGCTCAAAGGCGGCTAAACCATGCGATGAAAGAGGTGGTGCGTAAAGAGATAATCAAATGGTTAGATGCTGATATAATTTACGCCATCTCCGACAGCAAATGGGTGAGCCCGGTGCAATGCGTTCCCAAGAAAAGAGGAATAACCGTGGTGACCAACGAAAACAATGAGTTAATCCCAACCAGGACTGTAACCGGTTGGAAGGTTTGCATGGACTATTGGAAGCTTAACAAAGCTACCCGAAAGGACCACTTTCCTTTACCCTTTATTGATCAAATGCTTGATAGACTAGCGGGTAAACCTTACTATTGTTTTCTTGATGGTTATTCATGTTATAATCAAATAGTTATCGCACCGGAAGATCAAGAAAAGACGACTTTCACATGCCCCTACGGAACATATGCTTTTAGGAGGATGCCGTTCGGATTATGCAACGCACCCGCCACCTTCCAAAGGTGCATGATGGCCATATTCTCCGACATGGTGGAAGACTTCCTTGAAATTTTTATGGATGATTTTTCAGTCTTTGGGGACGATTTTGAGAGCTGCTTAGGCAATCTACAAAAGGTACTTGAAAGATGTGAAAAAGCAAACCTGGTCTTAAATTGGGGAAAATGCCACTTTATGGTGGATGAAGGGATAGTCCTTGGCCATAAGATTAGCTGTCGAGGGATAGAAGTCGACAAGGCTAAAATAGAAGTGATCGAAAAGCTACCGCCACCCACCACAGTCAAGGGTATTAGAAGCTTCTTAGGACATGCTGGCTTTTATAGGAGGTTCATTGCGAATTTCTCAAAAATCACCAAGCCTCTATGTCATCTTTTAGAGCAGAATCGACCCTTTGACTTTAATGAAGAATGTACTGAAGCATTCAAGGTTCTGAAGGAAAAACTGGTAACAGCCCCAATAGTACAGCCACCAAACTGGACACAGCCATTTGAGATTATGTGTGATTCTAGTGACTATGCTGTCGGGGCAGCACTTGGGCTGCGGAAAGACAAATTATTTCATGTCATATACTATGCCAGCAAGACATTGAACGATGCCCAAGTAAACTACACCACCAAAGAGAAGGAGTTATTAGCTGTGGTGTTCTCCATTGACAAGTTTCGTTCTTACATACTTGGGACGAAGGTAATACTGCACACAGACCATTCTGCCCTGAAATATCTGTTCGCGAAAAAGGATGCAAAGCCTCGATTGGTACGGTGGATCCTGCTATTGCAAGAATTCGACCTTGAAATCAAGGAAAAAAGGGGATAGAAAATCAGGTTGCAGATCACTTGTCAAGGTTAGAGAAGGGACAGAGTCTACCAACAGATGAGACAAACATACTGGAGACCTTCCCAGACGAGCAGCTCTTTGCTGCCGCAATCACTGCCGCAACAGCCATGGCGGCAGGTAAGTCTTCTGAACTACCCTGGTATGCTGATTTCGTTAATTTCTTAGTTAGCGGAATAATTCATTCTAATCTTAATTATCAAGCCAGGAAGAGGTTCCAAAATGATGTTAAGCATTATTATTGGGACAAACCTCTTTTTTTTTTTAAATCTGTACAGATCAGGTTATAAGGAGATGTGTACCACAGGAAGAGCAAGAAGACATACTTCATCACTGCCATGCTTCACAGTATGGAGGTCACTTAGAAGGCAACAAAACTGCTGCCAAGGTGCTGCAGTCAGGGTTTTATCGGCCGTCACTGTATAAAGATGCGCAAATCTTCTACAAGAGTTGTGACAGGTGCCAAAGGACAAGAAACATCTCAAGGAGAAATGAGATGCCGCTGCAGAACATTCTAGAAGTGGAGATCTTCGACGTTTGGGGGATTGATTTTATGGGACCATTCCCATCTTCATGTGGGAATCTATACATCCTCCTGGCAGTAGATTATGTCTCTAAGTGGGTCGAAGCTATCGCAACTCAAAAGAATGATGCCAAAACAGTCCAGAGGTTTTTACACAAAAACATCTTTTCTAGGTTTGGCATACCTAAGGCGATTATCAGTGATGAAGGGAGACATTTTGACAACAGGGTTATTGCTACTTCCTTGAAGAAATATGGTGTCAAGCATCGGATCGCGACAGCATATCACCCACAAAACAATGGACAAGATGAAATATCTAATAGGGAAGTTAAGAACATTCTAGAGAAGATGGTTAAGCCAACTAGGAAAGACTGGTCTTTACTCCTCAATGATGCGTTATGGGCATATAAGACAACTTTTAAAACTCCATTAGGAATGTCTCCGTACCGATTGATTTATGGGAAAACATGTCATCTACCTGTCGAGATAGAGCACAGAGCATACTGGGCAATCAAGGCAGTGAATTTGGACTTGGATAGGGCAGGGCAGAAAAGGCTGTTAGATCTGAACGAAATCGAAGAAATCCGGACAATGGCCTATGACAATGCAAGAATCTACAAGGATAAAACTAAGAAGTGGCATGACAAGAAGTTGCTGCCACGACAGTTCTGCCCAGGGCAGCTTGTATTGCTCTTCAATTCTAGACTGAAACTTTTCCCAAGGAAACTGAAATCTAGATGGTCTGGCCCATTCCAAGTCGTACAGGTTTTTCCCCATGGTGCCATAACAATCCGATCATTAAAAGACGGGCACCAATTCAAAGTCAACGGACAACGCTTGAAGCATTATCAAGGGACTGAAGCCCTAGGAATGCAGGAAGTGGTTACTTTAGGAGATGCCCCACCTGGCATCCCTAATTTAACCTAAATATTATTTAATTATTTTACTTTTATTATTATTTATTATTTATTAGGAATTAAGATTTATTTTATAAGAATAATGTTTTTCTTTTTATTGTTTTTAGGAAATAAAGGAGTCAAGAAAAACAAGAGAAGTGAACTCAGCTCACCATCCATCCATCAGCCCAACAAAGCCCAATTTTTGAAGCTTGTCGTTACAGCTGCCACGACAGACGCGGAAACACGTCACATATGCGTAACAGACGCGGAAACGCGTGACAGACACGTCAGACACGCTAACGTATAAAAGCTGGCCCCGTTATTCGCGCCTGCCGTTACAGCTTCAACGGGCAGCAAATCCTTCTCTATATAACCCCGTTTCATTTTCATTTTCACTCACCTCTGCCTTTCTTACTTGCTCTCTCGTTAGTTTTCATTTGCTTTCAATATATTTTCACAACCCTTGCACAAATATGTCTTCTAGGAAAACCCGACGAAATGCTGCCTCTAGTTCCACACCGACAGCAACTCCCCCACGTTCCTTTGCTAGTAGAGACATGTGGGAAGAGAGAGGCTTTATCTACGCACCGACGGAGGAAAATCTGGGCCTCAAACCATTCATAGTCCGGAAGGTTAGAGCTTTACAGTGGAAAACCTTTGCGGAGTAGCCGGAGGAAATGAATGTCACGCTGGTTCGAGAATTTTATGCTGCCATCAGCAGCAGGACAGCGACAGCGGTGTTCGTTCGAGGGAAAGAAGTGTCGTTTGAAGCAGAGTACATTAACACCTTATATGGCTTCTACATCGGCATCAATGACGACGCCCACTAGCAATTCCTAAATACATTAGACACTGCTGCCTATGACGCTGTCATGGCAGAGTTGACCAGTGATGGGACTCAATGGAACACCAGCAGAAAAAATCCAAGGATAGTGAAGAAAACCCAGCTGCTGCCGGAGGCAAAGTTATGGAATGCCTTCATAAAGAAGAGGATCATGTCGTCATCCCACAACACCACCGTCGACCAACCGAGGTTAGCGTTGATACACTCTATTCTACATGAACGGCCCATTAATGTGGGCAACTATATTCGAGAAAGTATTTTGGAGTGTGCGCACAGACCGACGGGTCCCCTCTACCTTCTATACCTCATCACCTCGCTCTACCGCGGTCATAATGTCTTAGAAGTGCACACTGATTTGCTAGTCGAAGGAAGAGGTTGGACTGAAAAGAACATCCTCAGCCTTATGGAGCTGACTGCTACCACCCCTCTCTCGTCATTCGACCCTGCTGCCGCCACAGCCGATACGACAGAGCAGCCACACACTGAACCAGCTGCCGCAACAGCTGCCCCGACAGACTCCTCCGCCCAGATATTAGCTGCCATTCAGAAGCTGGAGGACAGACAGCTGGGCTTAATGACCTTCATCAGGGACTTTGCTACCTCTATGGTAACTTTTATTCAAAATTCTTTAAATTTCCCTGATGCTGCCTTCCCTACTTTTCCTGCCCATTACTTTACTGTCACTACACCTGCCCACACTCCTACACCTGCTGCTATCCCATAGACACCCTCTGCCGCCTCAATGCCATCGCCTGCCCCGACAGCAGCAGACATCACCCATGCTGAACCATCTACCCGAGGAACGAAACGTCGAATGGCATCGGAGGATCTAGATGCCTTTGTTGCTGGGTTCTCCTCCTCTTCTGTTTGGGCCGCCAGTGATACTGAACCCTCTATCAAGAAGAATCTGTCAAAGGAATTCTCACAAGTGAAGAGGCAGAAGCGGATGGCAGATAAAAATAACATGCCAAAAGCCAGCAGCAGCAGCAGCAGTGACAACAGCAGCGGGGAGAGCAGCAGCAGCAGCTCCGAAGTTCAGATTGTGGAGCAACCCCCTCACATCTCCCCAACCAGAATCCAGCCACCACGGGAGGCCAAGGCAAAGAACACATCTGCCTCCCCCGTGCCCTAGCCAGCTCCGAAAGCCAGAGCCCGCCGCCAGATCCGACTCAGCAGTAGCAGCGAAGACAGCGATTAAATTTAAGTAACTTACTTTTATATTTTGCTGTCTGCTATATATTTTGTGATGTACTGCCTTATCTTTTGTTTTTAATTGTCATTTGCATTGAGGGCAATGCAACCCACAAGCTTGGGGGTGGCAACCCTCCATTAATGGAGTACATCTTAGTTTAAAAATTTGTGTCTTTACTTAGTTTATTTTTGTCTAAAAAATGAAAATATTGAAAACTTTGGCTGAAAACTGTGAACTGAACTTACCTGCAGTGACAACCCTGTCCTGGCAGTGACTTTAGGATAGTTTTTAGGAGAAGTTTAGAGCCTTTCTATAGTTCTGAAAACTTAAACACAATTGTGACTGTTATACTTCTTAGAACTCTTCTAGTTAACTAGAATAGGAAGCTTAGCACTTGAATAGCCCCTAGAGGTGCCTAACACTGGCTCTAGGAAAGAAGTTTAGCAAAAGAGACTCAACAGCCCTAGAGGTGCCCGAAACTGGCTCTAGGAAGTTAGCTAGAGGTGCCCAAAACTAGCTCTAGTGAAACTTTAGCTTAAAAAAAATAGAGAAATCGAGTCAAAACAAAAAAATCAAAGGAGCATGAAAAAGTGCATTAAAAAGATAAAATTTGGCATAAAAATTCGAGTTAAGAGCTGAAATATTCTAGTTAAACTAAGAGAGTCTTGGCATATAACTGTTCACAAGCATGCACACACTACACGAGGACTATAGCGAGACTCCGGACATATCCTAGATTATCCGACAGGTTGCTGCCGTCACAGGAAACGAACGACGGGTAAGGGAAAGTTCATTGTTTGAAAGCCAAAACAAAAATATTTCATTTTTCTTTTAAGTCTTAGTTGCTTGAGGGCAAGCAAAAACTTGAGTTTGGGGGTGTTGAGTGTGTAAAAGTTCTATTATTTACCCCCTATTTAACCCATATTTCTGCTGCATTCAAGCATTATTTATTGCATTTAGGTCAGTTTACAGCAAAACATCACAAATATATTAAAAGGCACAGCTTCTACTAAAAATGGTTGTTTTTGCAGGTTGCTGCTGTAGCAGACGGAATGGGCAGGCGCTGGGCAGTGAAGCAGAAGAACTGGAACTTGACGAGCAGTCAAGGAGGACGATGCTGCCATGGTTACCGCCGTGACAGCAAAGGATGACAACAGTCTTGAGGAGAAGAAGCAAAGTGGACCTCGACAGATAGAGAAAATTCAGCCCGCCTATCGTGTGAAATCACCATATTTTTCCAAGCCCCAGATCGAAAGGAATGTCAAGCCCAAAGTTCAAGGAGAGAAAATCCCAAGCAAGAAATATGACGGCTGGAAAGTATATTCCTTGAAGATTTAGTCTTTATTAGAATTGTACTTTCATTTAAAGTTGTATTCTTGCTATTTTAGAAAACTTGGACCCAAAGCCTATATAAGGGCATATATTTCGACCTAAGGGGGCATAACCGATTCCCTAGCTTTCTTCCCAAAACCCTAGCCGTTTTCCTTCCCTCAACATGTTCTAAATTCCCCCTAGGGCCACGGGTTGATTTGTAAAGTAGTTGCAAGGGTTGTTTTGTTTTAGGAATTTTCAGTTCAATAAAATAAACTTCAAGTTCTCTTATTTTGGTTATTAATATCTTGCAAGAACATCGGGAGAGCATTGTAAGGTTATCAATTTACTTAGCATCGGGAGAGTTAAGTATACGAAAGAAATAAGAGCAAGTTCTCTAGTTTATAGTTGAACTATCTCGGGCCTAGGGATAGGACGAGGTTAAGTGGCTAAAGAAGAATTCATCAACATCGGTGTTCATCCTTCGATTCACGCCGGGAGGTATGATCAAAGACGTGATCATCGACAGACTTGGACCTAGGGATAGGCCAAGGCACATCTGGGATTCTTGCCAAACTTGAAGTACTGAGTTGAGTGTTCGCTGCCGCGACAAGCAACGGAATGCTGCCGCGACAGGTGCTGCAGCGACGGGGACGACAACAGAACTGGAGTTCTGAGACTTAGCAATACCTGCACTACTGAGCAATTCAATACCAGCCCATTCTCTCTATCTTGATTTTTCTACCCTTTTATTTACGTTTACTTTATTATTCTCGTGACAACTTTCTCAATTATTTTCTTTACTTTCGTGCAGTGAATTAAGGTGAAGCTATTAGCCCAATCCCCGTGGAGACGATATCCGATACTTCGTATCACTTTACTACTTGCGTCGTGTATACTTGCACTACCATTGCGGTAGACTCTTTTACACGCAACATGATGCATGCTCTAAAGAAAACAACACAATAATGCATTTTAGAAAACACTTTCATCAAAGCTTTCTAAACTCATGCTCAACTCTTTTCATGCAACCTTGCATACATTACAAGCATCTCATGCTTCATTATAATCAACACATCATATTGGCTTTCAAGTGATATCTCATAACCATTTACAACTCAAAACACGATCGGATACGCGGATTACAAGTGTTGTCCCATACGCTTCATACACACTACCGAACAACATAAGGTGGAGTTTATCGGTACAATCACAACCCCTCAACACCCGTGATGGAGTTTAACGGTACAATCACAACCCCTCCACATCACTCATCGGTAGTTGTATAATTCCACTAACGAGTGCAAGGGACACAAGACACAAGATCCACACACGGACTTTTAACCACCGTTGTGAACTTACCTCACTCGTTAGGGTACTTGGATGGAGTTTACGGTACAATCACAACCCCTCAACATCCAAGGCGACTTTATTCACGATGCACCCAATCCTATAGCCGGCTAACTATAACCAATTCAAGTACTTTAAAACCATTACATCACTTGCCAATATACATCATTACCAACAACTATTCACTGTTTTATAGCATTAATCAAAGCCATTTATCATCATGCATCACTATGCATCAAAACCATATTAACAATATGTCAAACCAAGGATCTCTTACCTTGAGCATCCTTCAATACATGGCTCTCAAAACTAGCATTACCCATGCTAAAAATGCTTTCAAAACAAAATTTAAACATGCAAATTATAACCAATGCATCAAACCACTTCATGGCTCATCCAAGGGAGTTTTTCCGAAAACTTACTCTTGAGCTTAGCTAAGTTGTTTAGACTTAAACTAAGCTCCCAAAACCTTCAAATAATTGTATCAAAGCTGGAAACCCAACTCCACTCACCAATTACGTTTCGCACGCTTGCCGAAACGCCAATTAAGCCCCCAGATCAACTCCAAAAGTGTCCGAAGATGTCTCCCCTATTTTAAACACACCAAATAAGAGGATTAATGCATCATCATGAATTGAAATCTTCAGCCAACACACCTAAACTCGCTGCCCTAACCAAAACCAACATTTCGGCTACCAAACACAACCGAAATCACCTCCAAACTCTTCCAAAACTTAACCCAGCCAAGATCCATTACTTCTAACCATTTCTAAACATCAATTAACATCCAAAATAAACCTAAACTCGTCCTTATACCTCCAGCTATAACAGAACACCAAGATCACCTCAAAAACCACCATTTACATAAGCAAAAACTTAGGAAATACAACCTATTCGGGATTGCATTAATAAAACCTCATTTCCACATCATTAGACATTAAAAATACATTTAAGAATCATCTCAAAATAGAGCCCAAGCAATCACAACGAAATTCTTCAAGATTTCTTCCAAATCTTGAGTTTGAAGCCAAAATCAAGTTTCTAACATTAAAACCATTTACAAAACTTAAATTAAGGATTGAAAACTTATGAATTTCAGTAAAGAACCGAGTATTTAGAGGAGAAGAACAATCTTACCTCTAAATGATGATTTCTCCTTGATTTGAGCCAATTTCCTTGAAAATTCAACGAGGTAATAAAAAGGATTTGATGCAAGATTGATTAGGAATTAATTGATAATAGAAATCTCATCAATTGAAGTGAAGATCAATGCAAAAGTTGCTGGAGAAAAAGTTTTTGGATGATGGAATTTTGAGAGAAAAAGGAATGAGAAAAATCTAGGAAAAGGTAGTTATGAAATTCCAAAAAGTAGTTTCTCTTTTCTTTTAATTAATTAAAACATTAATTAATTCACCCAAATTAAGGAAAAATCTGGAGAAATCATTTTTGGGTAAATTATCTCCTTAAAGATTTAAAGTTTCAATCCTTACAAATCAGTCACCACTAAACTTTTCAAAAATCACATTTTAGTCACTACACCGAAATGTAGTATTTCCAAACCTTATTTTGCAAAATTGATTTCACCACTCTTATATACATATTAAAAGAGGATTTTTAGATATTTTTCCATATTTTTAAAGCACCCCGAACTAGGCTTTCCCTAAAACCTCCTTTTATATTCGAACCGAAAATCAAACCGGTCCGGTTCAGACCCTAAACTTCTATGCCCAAAATAGGGGTGTTACAACATAGGTCATCACATATCCAATCACCAGTCTTTATAATGTAGTCAGTTACGACACAAGTTTGACTATGTCAAAATACGTAAATCTCTATGTTGAAATCATGTTGATCTCAAGTCTGAGGATTATACATATGTTTATCATGAGCAATGTTGTGACTGTCACATAATTACCCAAGAAACATGCTCATAGCGGGTCAATCCAGTTTGTTGTTCTCTAACAAATACTTATGTGTTGATTTTGACATTTTTATGTCAATGACAACGCTTGTCATCAACCACATATTAGTCTTTATATATTATCATTGTCCATACCCGTAATAATATTCGACTAAGGATCCTATTTAACAATAATCGTATTATTGTATGGACATTATTATCCAATGGTTAGTTTGATGCACAGAAACATACCAAATGATAATAACGGCAATGTCATTACTTGATAAATCTAGTAAAATAGTATGTCTATTCAATCATCATATGATTGGTCTTTGGGCATACTCCAACAATCTCCCACTAGCAGTAAGACCAATCATTCTCGTATCTAATACTATATGGCTTAGTGTAACTGACTTGCTTATGCTGTGTCAAAAGCTTTTTCAGGGAGTTAACAAAGTTATCAACTTTATGCGTATGTTGCATACTTTCACATCTACAAGATGTAAGTACTTTAGAATATGTTTGGATTTATTGATGAGATCTGGGTTTTATTTGCTTACGCAAGGGTTCCATCATAACAGAGTTATGTAGCATCTAATATGCTGGGAACAACCCTTAGTTCAGAAGTGAACCCTTTAGATCCAAACATCTTTCTTTATTGATATGTCGACTGTAATACATTCAGCCTATGTTGTAGAGTTAGATACTGACTCATGTGTCTAACTCGCAGTATCTTTTATTAATGCAAAACGGATTGCGATCTTTAGTTCCTTTTGATGAGTATGTCATCTACATACAATACTTAGGAAAGTAACAATGCTCCCACTAGCTCTTTTGAAAACAAGACTCCCCTTTGTTTCTAGATAAACCAAACCTTTTGATTGAATCTTCTGAAACGAATATCCCAACTTCGAGAAGCTTGCCTTAGTCTACGGATAGACCTTTGTAGCTTACATACCTTCCAAGTGTTTACTGGAGTGACAAAACCTTCTGGATGTGTCATGTACACATCTGTTTCAAGTTTTCCCTTAGGAAAGTGGTTTTGACATTCCTTTATTT
The DNA here is from genome assembly GCA_030270665.1 of Hibiscus trionum. Classification (NCBI taxonomy): domain Eukaryota; kingdom Viridiplantae; phylum Streptophyta; class Magnoliopsida; order Malvales; family Malvaceae; genus Hibiscus; species Hibiscus trionum. Next base: position 19,418,416 of record BSYR01000010.1, read on the forward strand.
GATTTCATAATCATCGTATGTAACTACTTGCAAGTGAGATTAAGATGGATTAAACATAGCTACAAGGAAGATGCTTTATCATAGTCTATACTATGAAGTTTGTCGAAAACTTTTAGCGACGAATCATCCTTTGTATGTTTTATCATCCATGTCAGTTTTTACTTTTTGAAAAACTCATCCATACCTCTTAGGTTTTACCCTTTTAGGTAACCAAAGTCTATACTTGGTTTTAGACATGGATTCCATCTCATATCTCATGGCTCTTAGCCATTTCTCGAACTTTGGGCTCACCATTGCTTTATGATAAGACCTAGTCTTTATCTTGATCCGAAAAGAAAAGTGTTTCCATTTACGGAGAGTGAGAAATCCATATTTCTCAAGTATATGGTATTCTCTTAAGGATCAACACAATGGTTGTGTTTTGTTCCAATGTTCCTTGATCATTTGTGGAACATTCTCAATCTTTGGTTCATAAATTTGTTGTATAAAATTTCTTCACATTCCAAATTTCCATTTTTTCTTTTGTGAGAGGTAATCTCTTTCGAGAGAAACTCTCGTTTGAGCAACAAACATTTTGTTCTCGTTGAAAAATGAAATCCTTTATTGATAAGTATTCTCTTTCGGGATAATCTATCGTTTGAGCAACAAATATTTTGTTCTCGTTAAAGCTGAAGAAATAATATCCCTTTGTGAGAATTAATCTCTTTCAAGATAAACTCTCGTTCGAGAAACAAACGCTTTGTTCTCGTTAGGATAAACAACAAATGGAGTTTTTAAGGTTCGAACTTTGTAAACATTTTAACATGTAAGTAACCTTAAAACTTCAAAGGTATTCTAGAACAATTCTTAGTCCATATCTTATATGACGTTTCGAAAAAAAACACGATTAAGTATGAGAGTTGTTTTTCTAGTGTGTAAAGAAGTCCAAAATGACTTGTTCTGAATCAAAACATGTCTAACATATTTGATTCTCTTTCAAAGACTTTTCGTTCCACTTGTGGGATTTAATTATGAGACAATCCCATATTCTTTGAAAGTTCATCAAACTTTAAATATTCTTGAATCTGATCTCATCAAATTACCTTAATACTTTTTATGAGTTTGAGATTAGTCATTTGTTTTATTTATCTTATAAATATTATTGATTTGATTAGTTTAAAGATCATTGATTCGTTTTGCCATAAGAGATTAAAAGAATAACATTTATTTAAATAATCTCAAAATTAAAAATATCTTGTCCTTACAAGATAACTAAAACTTAGGCACAAAATAATAATCTTAAAAACTAAAACAAATTTATTTAAGCAAAAACACATGTCCTAATGGATGATGTAGCAACTCTTGCTTTATTTCCACTCGCAGGTCCATGTCTATTCCGATGCCTTCTCTTTAGAAGCCTCTGAGGTTGATGCCTCACTCGTTTTTGCTTTCTTGACTTCTTGTAGGTGTGTGGGGCAGTTTCTCTTCCAATGTCCGGTCTTGCCACAATGGAAACATTTTCCATCCTTCTTGATTCCCTTCTTAGGTTTCAATGCCTCCTTTCCATCGGTTTTGATCTTACCATCACCTTTAGACTTTGCTGTCGATTTACCTTTCTTCTTGCCCTTACGGACCATCAGAACAGGTTTAGGTCCTACCTTCTTCAGGTTGATTTCAGCAGTTCTCAACATGCCGAGCAACTGTGGCAGCGTCTTGTTAATTTCATTCATATTGTAACGCCCCGGTTTTGGGCTTAGAAGTTTTGGGCGTTGACCGGTTTGGTCAAAGTGTTGTTCGAATCTAAGAGAGTGAATTTAGGAAAGCCTAGTTCGGGTTGCATTAAAAATATGGAAAAATGTTCTAAAATCATCTTTTAATATATTTAAGTGAACTGTGAAATCAATTTTGGAAAATGAGTTTCGGAAGGGTGACATTTTGGCTAGTGACCAAAATGTAATTTTTGAAAGTTTTGTGACTATTTTAAAAAGGATTGAAACTTTGAATCTTTAAGGAGCTATTTTACCCAAAGGGAGTTTCTCCAGATTTTCTAGAATATTAAATGATTTAATAATGGTTTTAAATAAAAGTAAAAGGAGGGAAAGATATTTTAGTCATTTTTAACTAACTTTCTAAATTTTCCATTTCCCATTTTCTCTCATCTTTTCTCTCAAACCAAACACATTCTCTCCAGATCTTTTCCTCTGATTTTTATCACCTAAATACTTCTTTTCAATCCTCTTTTGATTCCTAATCATCTCATCATCAAAACCTTTGTAATTGCTACTTGATTCATCAAGCTTTTTGGTTCCAAAAGAGGAGAAATTCAAGTTTGGAGGTAAGAACGTCCTTCTCCTCTGAACTTCAAGTTCTTTAATGAAATTCCTAAGTTCTCAATCCTTAATTGATGTTTTATAAATGGCTTTTAAGATTGTTTAATGGATCTTGGCTTAAAATGCAAGATTTGGTGAGTTTTTGATGAATTTTCGTTGGATCTGTTTAAGCAGTGTTTTAAGGTGTTAAAATGATGATTAATGAATGTTAATTTGATAAGGAATTGAGTTTTGATTAATGCAATCCTGGATAGGTTGAATTTCCTAAGTTTAGCTTATGATTCTTGGTTGTTTTTGAGGTGATCTTGTGGATCTGGTGTTGCTGGAGGTATAAGGATGTTGTTAGGTTCTTTTTAGATGTTGAAAGATGTTAAAGGATGTTAGGTTTTGATGGTTAATGGCTGGGCTTAGTTGAGAAGTGGTTTGGATGCATTTTCAGTTGTGTTTGGTGGCCGAAAATGGAGTGTGGATGAGAGCAGCGAGTTTAGGTGCTTTCATTGAAGTTATTAATGCATGATGATGCATTAATCTACTGTTTTAATGTGTTAAAACAGGGGAGTCATCTTTGGATCCAAGTGGTGGTGATCCGGAGGCTTGATTTGGTACTTCGGCAAGAGGCGAAGTGGAATCGGTGAGTGAAATTGGGTTTTCGGCTTTGAAACCAATGTCTTGGGAGCTTAGTTTAAGTCTAAAAAACTTTGCTAAGCTCAAGTGTAAGTTTTCGGAAATACTCTCTAGTGGTGGCCATGATTTGATTGTTGTGCAATGTGGTTTATTGCATGTTTTAAATTCTGTTTTGAAAGCATGATTTAGCATGGTTAATGCTGTTTTTGTAAGCCATATGTTGAAGGAAGCTCAAGGTAAGAGTTCCTTGTTTTTGAACATTGATCAAATGTGGTTTGATGCTTTTAAATGCATGATGAATATGGCTTGGTTTAATGCTTTAGAACAGTGGATAATTTGATGATAATGATGTATATTGGCAAGTGATGTTTTAAAAAGGTTGAGGTCACTAAGGTGGTTAAAAGTCCTTGAGTGAGCCTTGTTACTTAAGAACATCAAGGTGGTTAAAAGTCCTTGGATGATTCTTGTTACGGACACAAAGGTGTTTAAAAGTCCTTGTGTGGTCCTTTCTATGGTGTTTAAAAGTCCATAGGCCAAGGTGTTTAAAAGTCCTTGGGGTCAAGGTGTTTAAAAGTCCTTGAGGTAATTTATATCATGGTGTTTAAAAGTCCATGGCCAAGGTGTTTAAAAGTCCTTGGGGTCCAAGGTGTTTAAAAGTCCTTGGGGTGAATGTTGATGAACTTGTTTTCAAAGAAATGAAATGTATCACTTGTGGCCAATATGACATGTAATGATATGAAGCATGAGATGCTTGTTTAAAGATGCTTTTGAGCATGTGTAAATGATGATTTGAAGCATGATTTATAAAGCGTTTTATAAATGCATTATTGGATGGTTTTATTGAGCATTCCTCACTAAGCTTTTGCTTACGCTCTCTTTGTTTTCTCAAACCAATATTGCAGAGCATTAAAGTACTTTGAGGGCAGCAAGGAAGGCAAGCATTCAAGTGGTAGTAAAGCTCAAAGTATGGAAGGTTTTCTTAAGTACACTTAGCTTTTGATAATTTGGCAATGGGGGACCTATGTGTATGTTTTGGGAGATGTTTTGAACTCCCTAAGTATGTTGAATGTTGTTGAGAATGCTGGTTTTTGTGGTTGGCCTTTATATGCTTGAATTTGGAAGTTTATGCTTGAATGGTTGCTTGTGTAGGAAGCATGCCTATAGATTTGGGGCTTTTCATATATGCGGATGTTTTGATGAATTGTTGATGCAAGTATGTCTCATATATGTTGAATTGCATGTTGGCAAAGTTTGGTGACATTTGGAGCATGATTGGTTGGTCAATTGCATGTTTAAGTATGCATTTTTGGGCAATCTGTGCAGGGTGTTTCGGAACAGCACCTACCGTTTCGGAACGGGTGCCTTAAACAAGCCCAGGCGTCCGAAACGGGAGGGACCGTTCCGAAACGGAAAGGCTACTGCCCGACCCCCGTTTCGGTACGCGTTGCGGAACGGCCCCGTGTTTCGAAACGGGCTGTCTCCCGTTTCGGAACGGGTGACCGTTGGGGGCTGACATTGGCAGTTAAATGTTTTGAAATGTTTGCATTTTGGTCCTGAATCTTGTTTGTGCAATTGTATGAGTTTGGGTTGTCCTTTTGAACTGAAATTTCACAGAGAAGCATGAAACATGATTAATTTCAAGATGGTAACTTCAATTTGGGTTAAGTCCTTATATTTATCAGAATTTACAATTTGGTCCCTAAAGTTGTAAATTGTTCAATTGGGTCCCTGTTTGATCTCTGATGTTTATGATCTTTGAGTATGCTGTTGTATGATCATATCTAAGGCTTAATATGCATCTAGAAAAGTTTTAAAAGAAAAAAAAGGGTCGTTAATCAAGTTTAACTTTCGGGTTGACTTTGGTTTTCCCCGTGTGACTTTCTTAATTCGGGTCAACCGTCTAGGCTGGGTTAAGGGGGTTACATTTGGTGGTATCAGAGCTGAGTTCTCGAGTAATTGGGAATGAATGTGTGCATGATTGAAGTGTGTATGCTTTGTGTGCTTGTTGAGTGGAAGCATGTTGAGTGAATTGCATGTATGTTGCATTTGAGATGTATGTTGTGATGTAGCATGTTGTGGGTACCCATTGCCAAATAAAAGCTAGTGAAATGGTGTTGATTTTGAATGAAATTGAGCTTGAATACTTGGATTGCTTACCTTGCTGGGCCTGACTTTGTTTTATTTGTGTTGTGATTGCATGGTAAAAGTATGGCACCACGTAGAGAGTTACGAGGTAATGTGCGAGCTACGGCTCCTAATGAGAACGAGAATGAGGAAAACACGGGTAGTGCGGTGTTACCTCCTCCTCCACCTGGTGGTGGTGGTGCTGGGGCTGAGGAAGCTGGAGCTGTAGCTGGCGCTGGAGCTGCTGGACCTGGGGCTGGTCAGGGGCAAGCTATGCCTGATATGACGATGTTAGTACAAGCTATTGCTGGTGCTTTTCAAGCAGCAGTAGCTGGGGCTCGTGGAGCGGGGCATCAGGAAGATGCTGGAGTCAGACTACCTTTGGAGCGTCTGCGCAGTCTTGGTGGGACTGAGTTCAGGGGTATGTCTGCTGAGAGTTCTGAAGCTTGGCTTGAGAGTACCAAGCGAATCTTGGGTCAGATGAGCTGCACGGATGTGCAAAAACTGGGTTGTGTTGTGTCCTTGCTGCAGAAGGATGCGTATACGTGGTGGACAACCACTATTGCTGGGATGGCAGAAGCTGATGTGACTTGGACATTCTTTCAGAATGTGTTCAAGCGGAGATATCTTGGTGTGAGATATCTTGATGAGAAGAAGCGTGAATTCATGTCTCTTACCCAAGGGAGCATGAGTGTGGCTGAGTATGAAGTGCAGTTTGTGCGACTCAGTCAGTATGCACCTGAGCTGGTACCTGATGAGAGGGCAAGGTGCGAGAGGTTCCGTTACGGCTTAGAGACGGATGTGAAAATGTATTTGCTGGCCGCCGAGTATGATGATTTTGATGTGTTGGTGGGCCGAGCCAAGGACGTTGAGATGAACTTGAGTTTATCTGCTAAGGGTGCTGGCAAGCGAGCTGCTGAGTATAGTTCTGGAGGTGGACGGAACAAGAGGGGACGTGATCAGAAGTATCAGTCTTCTGCTAAGAGAGGTGGTGGTGCACCTGCTAGAGGAGGTAATGCTAGAGCTGATCCGAGTGCTTGTTGGATCTGTGGTTCACGTGGTCACATGAAACGTGACTGTCCCCGTGCTGTGAGAGAGGTGCAAGCTCCTGTTGCGGCAGCCGGTAATGGGTGCTGGAATTGTGGATCCGCAGACCATTTGAGGCGTGATTGTCCTAGGTTGGCTGGTGATCAGGTGCGTGCTCCTGTTGATGTTGCACCGCAGAGAGGTCGTGGGCGCGGCCGTGGTAATTTCCAGAGGAGAGAGGAAGGTGGTCGTGGAGTGGCCCATGTTGTGGCTATTCAGCCTGAAGGTGGAGGCCAAGCGAGGGTGTATGCTCAGCGTGAGGGAAGGAATGATGCGGATGTGATTGCAGGTACCTTTACTTTGCAATCCTTGTCATTGCTTTCTTTGATAGATTCTGGATCTACGCATTCATACATTTTGCGTGAGCATGCTGAATTGCTTGGTTTGCCTGTTGAGTCTTTGGATGTTGGTGTTCGTGTCACTAGTTCTTTTGGTGAGACTGTTGTGACTCGTAAGCTTTATAGAAGGTGTCCCTTGGTTGTTCAAGAACATGTTTTTCATGTTGATCTTATGGAGTTGCCCTTTTATGGTTTTGATGTAATCCTTGGTATGGATTGGCTTGCTGAGCATCGCGCTGTTGTGGATTGTGAAAACAAGCGAGTTTCGCTTAAGCTTGCGGATGATTATGAAGTTGTTGTGGTTGGTGAGAATGTGAAGTTTCTTGCCAATGTGGTGTCTACCTTGGAGGCGAGCAGGATGCTGAGGCAAGGTTGCGAAGCCTATCTAGCTTTTGTGATGAATCCTAGCTCTAAAGAGTTGAGGGTGCAAGATATCAGAGTTGTGAAGGAGTTTCCTGGTGTTTTTCCTGAGGAGTTGCCTGGTTTACCTCCTAACCGCGAGGTGGAGTTTGGAATTGAGCTGTATGAGAATACAACTCCTGTGTCCATTACTCCCTATAGAATGGCACCTAAGGAGCTGAAGGAGCTGAAGACGCAGTTGCAAGAGTTGCTTGATCGTGGTTTCATCCGGCCGAGTGTGTCACCTTGGGGAGCACCGGTCTTGTTTGTGAAGAAGAAGGATGGCACTATGAGAATGTGCATTGATTACCGTCAGCTGAACAAGTTGACTATCAAGAATCGGTATCCTTTGCCGAGGATTGATGATCTCTTTGATCAATTTCGGGGAGCTGCTGTGTTCTCTAAGATTGACTTGAGGTCAGGGTATTATCAGTTGAAGGTGAAGGATGTGGATGTGCCTAAGACAGCTTTCAGGACAAGGTATGGGCATTATGAGTTCCTTGTGATGCCGTTTGGGTTGACAAATGCTCCTGCTGCTTTCATGGACATGATGAATCGTGTGTTTCATGAATACCTGGACAAGTTTGTTGTGGTGTTCATTGATGATATCCTCGTGTACTCGCGTACTGAGGAGGAGCATGAAGAGCATTTGAGGATTGTTTTGCAAGCTTTGTTGGAGAATCAGCTTTATGCTAAGCTGAGCAAGTGTGAGTTCTGGTTAAGGGAGGTGGTGTTTCTTGGGCATGTGGTCTCAGCTGAGGGGATTCGTGTTGATCCTCAGAAGATTGAGGCGATGATGAATTGGAAAGTTCCTAAGTCTGTTCATGAGGTCCGTAGTTTCCTTGGTTTGGCGGGATACTACCGAAGGTTTGTGGATGGTTTTTCCAAGATTGCTGCTCCTTTGACGAAGCTGTTGCAAAAGGATGTTAAGTATGAGTGGACGGAAGCGAGACAGCAGGCTTTTGAGAAGCTTAAGGCGGCTTTGACGCAAGCTCCTATCTTGATTCAGCCTGAATCAGGGAAAGAGTTTGTGGTTTACAGTGATGCATCCTATGTTGGTTTGGGGTGTGTGCTGATGCAGGAGGGTAAGGTGGTGGCTTATGCATCGCGGCAGTTGAAAGTGCATGAGCGCAATTACCCTACGCATGATATTGAGCTGGCTGCAGTGGTTTTTGCTCTGAAGATCTGGAGACATTATCTGTATGGTGAGAAGTGTACTGTGTACACAAATCACAAGAGTTTGAGGTATCTGATGTCTCAGAAGGAGTTGAATCTTAGGCAGCGGCGTTGGTTGGAGTTGCTCAAGGATTATGATCTGACGATTGAGTATCATCCTGGAAAAGCTAATGTTGTTGCGGATGCCTTGAGTAGGAAAGTAGCTGTTGAGCTGAGGGCTATGTTTGCTAGCTTGAGCATATCGCAAGATGGTGGTCTCGTTGCTGAGTTGCAAGTGAAACCCTCTTTGGTTCAGTTGATCAAGGATAAGCAGTTGCTGGATGATTCCTTGGTGTCGCATGTTTAGGATATCGCGGAGGGTAGACCTTCGGATTTCTGTTTTAATGATGATGGTGTGTTGTGTTTTGGGAGTCGGATAGTAGTGCCTGCTGATGCTGAGTTGAGGCGTGCTATTCTGACTGAAGGTCATAGTAGTCCTTTTGCTATGCACCCTGGTAGTACTAAGATGTACCGTGATCTTCGTGATGAGTACTATTGGGTGGGTTTGAAGAAAGATGTTGCGGAGTTTGTTAGCAAGTGTTTGGTATGTCAGCGAGTTAAGGCTGAACATCAGTTTCCTTCAGGGTTGTTGCAACCGTTGAAAATCCCTGAGTGGAAGTGGGAACGGGTTACCATGGATTTTGTATCTGGTTTACCTTTGTCTCCCTCGAAGAAGAATTCGGTATGGGTGATTGTGGATCGCCTAACGAAGTGTGCGCATTTCTTGCCTGTGCATACCACGTTTTCTTTGGATAAGTTGGCAGAGCTGTACATTGCTGAGATTGTGCGGCTGCATGGTGTGCCTAAGTCGATTGTTTCGGATAGGGATCCGAGGTTCACATCGCGGTTCTGGCAGTGTTTGCATCAAGCTCTGGGTACAAGGTTGCATTCCAGTACATCCTATCATCCTCAGTCGGATGGTCAGTCTGAGCGAGTTATCTAGATTTTGGAGGATATGTTGAGGTGCTGTGTGATTGAGTTCCAAGGTTCTTGGGAGAAGCATCTGCCTTTGGTTGAGTTTGCTTATAACAATAGTTATCAGGCAAGTATACAGATGGCACCTTATGAGGCTTTGTACGGGAGGAAGTGTAGGACTCCTCTTTGTTGGGCTGAAACTGGTCAAAAGTTGGTTTCGATGCCGGCTTTGTTGAAAGGGACCACAGAGAAGGTAAAGCTCATTTGTGAGCGGTTGAAGGCTGCTTCTGATCGGCAGAAGTCTTACGCGGATTTGAAGCGTAAGGAGATAGAGTATGCGGTGGGTGACTGTGTGTTCTTGAAGGTTTCGCCTTGGAAGAAGGTGATGAGCTTTGGCCGGAAGGGCAAGTTGAGCCCTAGGTACATTGGACCATATGAAGTGGTTGAGCGTGTGGGTTCTGTTGCGTATCGGTTGAGGTTACCTCAGGAGTTGGAGAAGATTCATGATGTGTTCCATGTCTCTATGCTCCGGAGGTATAGATATGATCCTTCGCATGTGATGCCTGTGGAGGAAGTGGTTTTGAATCCGGATTTGACCTATGATGAGGAACCGGTGAAGGTTCTGGATTCGGATAGCAAGGTTCTTCGTGGCAAGACCATTGAGTTGGTGAAGGTGCTGTGGAAGCATCGAGGTGTTGAGGAAGCCATGTGGGAGCGGAAGGAAGACATGCTGAAGCAGTTTCCTTATCTCTTTCCTTCAGGTAAATTTCGGGGACGAAATTTCTTAAGGGGGGGAGAGTTGTAACGCCCCGTTTTTGGGCTTAGAAGTTTTGGGCGTTGACCGGTTTGGTCAAAGTGCTGTTCGAATCTAAGAGAGTGAATTTAGGAAAGCCTAGTTCGGGTTGCATTAAAAATATGGAAAAATGTTCTAAAATCATCTTTTAATATATTTAAGTGAACTGTGAAATCAATTTTGGAAAATGAGTTTTGGAAGGGTGACATTTTGGCTAGTGACCAAAATGTAATTTTTGAAAGTTTTGTGACTGTTTTAAAAAGGATTGAAACTTTGAATCTTTAAGGAGCTATTTTACCCAAAGGGAGTTTCTCCAGATTTTCTAGAATATTAAATGATTTAATAATGGTTTTAAATAAAAGTAAAAGGAGGGAAAGATATTTTAGTCATTTTTAACTAACTTTCTAAATTTTCCATTTCCCATTTTCTCTCATCTTTTCTCTCAAACCAAACACATTCTCTCCAGATCTTTTCCTCTGATTTTTATCACCTAAATACTTCTTTTCAATCCTCTTTTGATTCCTAATCATCTCATCATCAAAACCTTTGTAATTGCTACTTGATTCATCAAGCTTTTTGGTTCCAAAAGAGGAGAAATTCAAGTTTGGAGGTAAGAACGTCCTTCTCCTCTGAACTTCAAGTTCTTTAATGAAATTCCTAAGTTCTCAATCCTTAATTGATGTTTTATAAATGGCTTTTAAGATTGTTTAATGGATCTTGGCTTAAAATGCAAGATTTGGTGAGTTTTTGATGAATTTTCATTGGATCTGTTTAAGCAGTGTTTTAAGGTGTTAAAATGATGATTAATGAAGGTTAATTTGATAAGGAATTGAGTTTTGATTAATGCAATCCTGGATAGGTTGAATTTCCTAAGTTTAGCTTATGATTCTTGGTTGTTTTTGAGGTGATCTTGTGGATCTGGTGTTGCTGGAGGTATAAGGATGTTGTTAGGTTCTTTTTAGATGTTGAAAGATGTTAAAGGATGTTAGGTTTTGATGGTTAATGGCTGGGCTTAGTTGAGAAGTGGTTTGGATGTATTTTCGGTTGTGTTTGGTGGCCGAAAATGGAGTGTGGATGAGAGCAGCGAGTTTAGGTGCTTTCATTGAAGTTATTAATGCATGATGATGCATTAATCTACTGTTTTAATGTGTTAAAACAGGGGAGTCATCTTTGGATCCAAGTGGTGGTGATCCGGAGGCTTGATTTGGTACTTCGGCAAGAGGCGAAGTGGAATCGGTGAGTGAAATTGGGTTTTCGGCTTTGAAACCAATGTCTTGGGAGCTTAGTTTAAGTCTAAACAACTTTGCTAAGCTCAAGTGTAAGTTTTCGGAAATACTCTCTAGTGGTGGCCATGATTTGATTGTTGTGCAATGTGGTTTATTGCATGTTTTAAATTCTGTTTTGAAAGCATGATTTAGCATGGTTAATGCTGTTTTTGTAAGCCATATGTTGAAGGAAGCTCAAGGTAAGAGTTCCTTGTTTTTGAACATTGATCAAATGTGGTTTGATGCTTTTAAATGCATGATGAATATGGCTTGGTTTAATGCTTTAGAACAGTGGATAATTTGATGATAATGATGTATATTGGCAAGTGATGTTTTAAAAAGGTTGAGGTCACTAAGGTGGTTAAAAGTCCTTGAGTGAGCCTTGTTACTTAAGAACATCAAGGTGGTTAAAAGTCCTTGGATGATTCTTATTACGGACACAAAGGTGTTTAAAAGTCCTTGTGTGGTCCTTTCTATGGTGTTTAAAAGTCCATAGGCCAAGGTGTTTAAAAGTCCTTGGGGTCAAGGTGTTTAAAAGTCCTTGAGGTAATTTATATCATGGTGTTTAAAAGTCCTTGAGGTAATTTATATCATGGTGTTTAAAAGTCCATGGCCAAGGTGTTTAAAAGTCCTTGGGGTCCAAGGTGTTTAAAAGTCCTTGGGGTGAATGTTGATGAACTTGTTTTCAAAGAAATGAAATGTATCACTTGTGGCCAATATGACATGTAATGATATGAAGCATGAGATGCTTGTTTAAAGATGCTTTTGAGCATGTGTAAATGATGATTTGAAGCATGATTTATAAAGCGTTTTATAAATGCATTATTGGATGGTTTTATTGAGCATTCCTCACTAAGCTTTTGCTTACGCTCTCTTTGTTTTCTCAAACCAATATTGCAGAGCATTAAATTACTTTGAGGGCAGCAAGGAAGGCAAGCATTCAAGTGGTAGTAAAGCTCAAAGTATGGAAGGTTTTCTTAAGTACACTTAGCTTTTGATAATTTGGCAATGAGGGACCTATGTGTATGTTTTGGGAGATGTTTTGAACTCCCTAAGTATGTTGAATGTTGTTGAGAATGCTGGTTTTTGAGGTTGGCCTTTATATGCTTGAATTTGGAAGTTTATGCTTGAATGGTTGCTTGTGTAGGAAGCATGCCTATAGATTTGGGGCTTTTCATATATGCGGATGTTTTGATGAATTGTTGATGCAAGTATGTCTCATATATGTTGAATTGCATGTTGGCAAAGTTTGGTGACATTTGGAGCATGATTGGTTGGTCAATTGCATGTTTAAGTATGCATTTTTGGGCAATCTGTGCAGGGTGTTTCGGAACAGCACCTACCGTTTCGGAACGGGTGCCTTAAACAAGCCCAGGCGTCCGAAACGGGAGGGACCGTTCCGAAACGGAAAAGCTACTGCCCGACCCCCGTTTCGGTACGCGTTGCGGAACGGCCCTGTGTTTCGAAACGGGCTGTCTCCCGTTTCGGAACGGGTGACCGTTGGGGGCTGACATTGGCAGTTAAATGTTTTGAAATGTTTGCATTTTGGTCCTGAATCTTGTTTGTGCAATTGTATGAGTTTGGGATGTTCTTTTGAACTGAAATTTCACAGAGAAGCATGAAACATGATTAATTTCAAGATGGTAACTTCAATTTGGGTTAAGTCCTTATATTTATCAGAATTTACAATTTGGTCCCTAAAGTTGTAAATTGTTCAATTGGGTCCCTGTTTGATCTCTGATGTTTATGATCTTTGAGTATGCTGTTGTATGATCATATCTAAGGCTTAATATGCATCTAGACAAGTTTTAAAAGAAAAAAAAGGGTCGTTAATCAAGGTTGACTTTCGGGTTGACTTTGGTTTTCCCCGTGTGACTTTCTTAATTCGGGTCAACCGTCTAGGCCGGGTTAAGGGGGTTACACATATTGAAATTAAGGACGAACTGATTGAAACTATCCGACAACGATTGCAGGATGACATCAGCAGCTAATTCGTCTTTCAGCGGAAAGCCGAGCTTCTCCAACGTTTGGATGTAGCCCATCATTTTGATGACGTGAGCTCCTACGGGAGATCCCTCACTCATCTTGCATTGAAACAGAGCTTTAGAGGTCTCGTACCTCTCTTGACGAGCTTGCCCTTCATAAATCTCCTTGAGATTTTGAATCATATCATAAGCTACAATGTCCTCATGTTGCTTCTGAAGCTCAGGGGTCATGGAGGCAAGCATAAGACAACCGACATCCAGCATGTAGTCCATGTGTTTCTTAAACTTGTCTTTGTCAGCTCTGGAAGCAGTGGCAACCGGTTCATCAGGAACAGGTTCTTCAATGACATATTCCTTCTTTTCCTGTTTGAGAACAATTCTCAAATTGCAGAACCAGTCAAGGAAGTTTATGCCATTGAGCTTATCCTTCTCAAGGACAGATCTCAAAGATAGAGTATTATTTGCCATTAATTCTACAACAAAGAAAATATGCTACATAAGTTTTACTAAATTTTAAAATTTATAGATAGGTCTTTACTATAAATTTACTCCCAATATTTTCTTCAAAATTAAAAACCCTCTAGTTTTAATTTCGGAAAAACGTTTCGATAGTTTTTTCTAGTGAGTGAGGATCCGTATTTCACCATTCCTAAATCAGCTTTGGCAAGTCTTTTAGGAAATTGTTATTTAGGTAAGTAACACCTTACTAATTACATCTCATGTAATTCCTCATCTTTTGGCGAACAAATCTTGTTCTTTAAATCATCTTATGATTAACCAAAACTTTTAACCACTAGGTTTTCTAATCTTATTAGAACAACCTAGCTAAGTCAATACCAATATCTCAACCGGCGAATATCACTAGTTTATTCTTCGCGTTTAACTAAGATAGATAAATGTGACATTGCTTTGGCAAAGCTCGCATTATATCGATCGAAGCTTTAACGAGGGTAAATATTGGATGGTTAAAACAGACTTAGAATTATAGTGAGGGATTTACTTAATTATCTCATCATTTTAACATTGATCCTATCAATAGAACTATGTTTAATCATGCTTATAAAACGTCCATTGCATCACATACAAGGTAAAAATAAGCGGTAAATAAATATTCAATGATTATAGCCTTTCTAAACCTAAGGCGACCCATCCCAAGCCAATGGGAGGACCATTCTACTAAAGATAGAATCTGCTTCTGAAACGCCTGGTCCACCAGGGAAGGCCCACCACGCTGCTATGTTGGTCCTTGCTTTATCTCCATGAGTATTTACAATTTTCAGAAACTCGTGTTACATGCGAGGGAGTGAGATGAGAAGAGAAGTACAATAGAAGATAGAGAAAGGCACGACACACAGGCCGTATTTATAAAAACCAAAACTATAAAGGCTATGGGCTATAACCATGCAAAACAAACATCGTGCAATCAAACATGCATTTCAAACATCACGCGAACAAAGTAACGACGTGTTTATGGAATTTTAAACTGATTATTCCTATGTTGCGGTTAATGGGCCAAAGAAGGATCATGAGGTTTCATAAACCATTTGCGTTAACGAACAAATGCACCAGGTAGGTCAACATGAAAGAGAGGTGGCGCACTAGGCACACTCAAGTACCAGGTCTTTGATGAGTCCAATCCTAGACATGCATTTTTCATAACGTCTAACCATAACTCTTATGGATTCACTGTGAAAAATAGTTTGATAACTTTTATCAAATTAGAAGCCCTTTTAGAGATTTCATAAATCTATGAAACTATGAACAACTACTTGTTCTCTAGACTAAGTATTAGTCTCAACATGTTAACATTTAACATTGAAGCAACCTAACATAGTTATGATTAACTCTTAATCATTCAGTGATAATCAAAATAAGTCTTTATTAGGTGTGTTACGATAAACGATAAATATCTAAATCGAATCAAACAACATGCATCTCATACATAAACATCACCCCAAGAATTTAAGTCCGAATTCGTATGATACAAGTGGCTCTGGTACCACTGTTGGGTCACGTCGGCACGCCCCGTGGCGTAGCGGAAAAATTAATCCGACGTAATCCAGCCAGGATCCATGTACAGGAACGAATCCGGGTGAAAATATGAAGAGTTACCTTTTTAAAACTCTAGAAACCGAAAAACCGACGGTATGTCGGAATAACCACGTCAAGTAAAACCGGAATCGTCATAGGTTCGCAACGAACTCTACGGAGTCCACCCGAACAAAACGAACAAAGTTTTTGCCACCCTAACACTTAGGGATAAATTTCGACAGGTTTGAACACCTTCCAGGGAGAAGTCGAAATCCCTCCAGGGATTCCTAAAGGAGTCTGAAATCGACCAGGAGTTCAACCGGGACTTGCAATCGAGCAAGGGAACCTTCAGGGATTTGCCAGGGGGCAAGTAGAACACCAAAAAAATATCGAACAACTTCTCAGAGAGCTTTCTGGGATATGTCGAATTCCAGTGTGGAATCCCTAGGGGGTTGTCGAAAATCTGCAAAGAGGAATAGGGATGATTTGGTTGCTAGCCCTTGACCCTTTAAATAGTATTCAGAGACTTAATTCTAGTTGAATTTCTTAAATCCAAGTTCAACCAAAATTAATAGAATCTAATTATACTTGAAATTGGTTTATATTAAATATACATTATATTTAATAATATTAAATGAATTATATATATATTTAATTATGTAGAATCTTATTCTACATAAAACATGGATTTAAATATACATTATATTTAATCCAAATATATATATTTTATTATATAGAATCTCAGTCTATCTTTACTTGGATTTAAATATATTTAAATATATATTTTTAATTATGTAGAATCTAATTCTACATAAACTTGGAATTAAATATACATTATATAAATTCCAAATATATATTTAAATTTCTAGAATCTTATTCTATAATATTCAAGTCTCTAAATATTTTCCATACTCTAAATAATATCTGATAAATACAATATTTATCCAATATTATTCCCATTTAAGGGAATTGCCGATTTCCCCTATCCCATAGGGGATTTTCGGCAACCTCCCTAAAATAGGGAGTATAGTTTCCATTTTTTTTGTTCGTTTCATTCAAAGGGTGTGACCCTTGTAGGTTCATGCAACGTTAGCAGCAAAATTAGAACTGTTCTAATTTTACAAACAATGAGTGGCATCTAGCAATACATCATTGCTACCTAAGTTGCATGAAGTCATGGTTTGACTTTCTTAATTCCTGAATGAACTTCCTTTATGTATTTCATCCTTTTGTCCTTTATATCTTAGATGAACACAAGTCACGGGTTAGTCACACTTGCGTTGTCCATCTAGTGTTTCTTGATGTCTTGAGTAGATTATGATAAACAAATCTCTATGATATCTCATATCATAATATTCGAGCATGGCCATGCATTTTCTAATCTCACTCAATCAAGTGGCCAAAGATATTTCTCCCATTATGTAGGAGGGACAAATCCTTTCTTGATCAACCATATTTCACTACATAGGTCATCACGTATCCAATCACCAGTCTTTATAATGTAGTCAGTTACGACACACGTTTGACTATGTCAAAATAAGTAAATCTTTATGTTGAAATCATGTTGATCTCAAGTCTGAGGATTATACATATGTTTATCATGTGTAATGTTGTGACTGTCACATAATTACCCAAGAAACATGCTCATAGCGGGTCAATCCAGTATGTTGTTCTCTAACAAATACTTATGTGTTGATTTTGACATCTTTATGTCAATGACAACGCTTGTCATCAACCACATATTAGTCTTTATATATTATCACTGTCCATACCCGTAATAATATTCGACTAAGGATCCTATTTAATAATAATCGTATTATTGTATGGACATTATTATCCAATGGTTAGTTTGATGCACAGAAACATACCAAATGATAATAATGGCAATGCCATTACTTGATAAATCTAGTAAAATAGTATGTCTTTGCAATCATCATATGATTGGTCTTTGGGCATACTCCAACAATCCTCACTTTAATCATGCAAATTTTATGGATGAAATACAACTGACAGTTTGAGAAGAGAACTTGTTTATAAGTTAGCCATTGGAAATGCCACCCACAGTCAAGTAGTGAAATCTCTACCTCGCGACCTTTCTAAATCTAATTAGCTTCAAGAAATATTGCATAGGGTTGTTGTATACTTTAATCCACCAGACTTTAATAAAGTTTGAGTTTGATCTTATATATCCTTTCAATTTTATGGGTTGTTGATAGTACTTTAAAGAGCAGGTGTTTCCACCTTACTTATTAATTAATTTGCCCTTATCTTGCTATCTCTTGCATGTATTTCTGCATTTTCATCCTAGTATTTGCATATTCTTAACTCAGTATGCTTTTGTTTGAATTATCCTCAAATTTTTCGTATATTTATTACTAATGTCGCTGCATAAGTGTTGTCTAGATTGCATCAAAGACTTTTGCCGCAACTACAGTTGTCAAGAAGATCAGATCAAAAGGAAGATAAGCTAGAAGTTAGTTACAACAGTTGTTGTACGGACTGGTGTTGCTGCATTGGAAACATGATTGACGGTGCATTGAAAGCTAGCTATCAAGAAGATAAGATCAAATGAAGAAATTCACATCTACTTCATTTTGGGAGCTTTTCCCTCTTAGCCATGGCAGCTTAAGCTCTTCCCTGGGTGAACCGAGGTGGAGACAATGCAATATAACTCTTGAAGAAAAGGATTAAATGCAAAGAAGGAGGATTATACCAAGGATCAATCGAGTTAGGGAGGAATAGTTTTTCTCCATTCGGTTCTTAATGTTTTCTTTTGTTTTAAATGAAGATGATTGTAGATTTTATTCCTTAGTGTGGAAATACTTTGTGAATGATGATCGATTGTTAATTTTATTAAGTTTTTCATCTATCTATTAATCTTTAGGTTTGAATATTTTTATGCATGAAAGTTTTTATTGCAGTCACTGGAAGGTGCAGTGAAAGTTCAAGTTATCGAGCATGACAATGGAAGTTGCATGAGAGTAAAATCGAAATTTACTCACTCGTTCTTGTATTTGCTTTATTAACCATCACTGGAAGGTGTTGTAAGTTGGTTTATACAAGTCATTGATTAAAGGTAGATGTTAAGATTAGTAAGATTTGCATGAGATATTTGTGTTGACAGTAATCTATTGCTTTTGTCCCTGCAAACACTTAATTAATTGCTAAGATTTCACCAAGGGGATTCTTTTTCTATCACATTCATATTTCGTTTTACTTTCGAGTTATTGCTTTCACATCGCTTCCCACAATTATCTTTCTTTTCATTGTTATTACTCTAACATCTACTCTCGTATTTACATCTTAATTTTAGTATCATTGCTCTGACAATAGTAAACAACCAAATTCTTGTTCTCGTGGGATTGATATATGATAATATTAAACCTATCAACTATACTTGTTTCGACACGTGTGCGCTTGCACAATTGCTATGACGTTATACAATCGATCAGTTGTGAAGATAGTTTATGATCGGTTAATATTTCTTGATGGTGATGTTATTCCAGGGAATGTATTCATTGCGTTGGGCCTATTGGAAGGAGTTGGATTTATACCACCCTCGTTGGAACTCGAGGGATTTCCAAGTCACAGAAGGAAGATACTTATGTTTTTATGGTATTTCAACAATGACTACTCAGCTGCCTAAGTGGACAAAATATACCCTTCTATTGAGGGAGTTGCTAGGATTGCAACATGCAGAGAAACCTTTAAAATTATTCATGCAGTGTTATTTTATTATGTTTTCATTGATAAATTTATTGCTTTACGTTCTCTTGATGGAATCCTTATGACACCATTGCACTTGCTTGCGTTAGAATTAAACACTTCACTACAGCAAAATAGGTATTTTTAACGACGTTTTCTTAGCCCTATAGTGGCAATTTTTTAGTGCCGCTAAAAACCCTTGCGGCGGTTATAAAAGCGCTGCCTAAAGTGCCACTGAAACCAGGGCTGCAAACATTAGTGACATTTTTGTAAGAGAAATGCCGTAAAAGGTCGTGTTCTATGGCGGCGTATGATATACAAAGCGCCGCAAATAACCTTTCTTTAGCAGCGTTTTAATGTACAAATGGCACAATATGTCATGATTTTTAGTGGCATTTTTTGCCACAAATGTCGCTAATAACCTTTCTTTAGCAGTGTTTTGATGTACAAACGCCATAATATGTCATGATTTTTAGTGGCATTTTTTTGCCAGAAACGCCGCAAATGTGACGTCTTTACTGGCGTTTCATCCCAAAACACCACAAATGTGATCAATTATACCCAAAATGAAATTGATCAATTATACTTTCAAATGAATAAACTAACATCCAATTTCAAATGTAATCATCAAGGCGAAAACAGATAACTAATTATCAACCAAGTCATCACATTGCAAAGACAATTAATAAACTTAACCATAAATAAAATTATTGAATTGAAAACATCATTGAGGGGACGACAAAGTGTTTTTAATTCAACAATCACAAGTTGTTAAGTGCATCAATCGAATCAAAATGGCCAAGAGGGGGTGAATTGACTTTTTAAAAATGATGGGAGAAAATTGAAAATGTAGAAAATAAAGATAAAGACAACTTATAGTGGTTCAAGCTTAGAACAAACTCTACATACACTACCTTAGCTCCCACTTAGGATTTTCAACCAATTTCAGTAGAAATTTGTCCCATTTTCTCAGATTAGGAGGAAATCTTACAATAGGTTAATCTTTCTACCCAAAGATTAGCTAAGACTCTCTCAAATACAAAGATTGTTGGCAAATGAAAGATAAACCTCACATGGTGGAATATTTACCCCAAATTACAATTTCACTCAACCCAAATTGATAAAAGATGAATATAATTGAAAATCACTCAATTGGGTACAAGGTTTTGACTCTAATAGCTCAAAGGTTTGGATTTGTGCTTGGATTGTTGCAATTTAGTTCAATAATTGTTGATGTCGCTTTTGAGGCTTGTTTATATACCCTTGCATTGATTTCTAGCTGTTTTGGTGGTTGAGATCATCAATTGAGCCGTTGGGCTTTATTTTTCCCTCAATAATTGCACTTCTGCAACCTACTGTATCAGTACTCAAACAACCGCATCGATACCTATCTCAAAATAGAAAGAGTCGTTGTGCACATTTAAGAGGGCGTATCGATACGCTATAAGGGCATATCGGTACGAGTATAGTGTAAAAACAGGGGCGTATCGATACTCTATGGTCGTATTGATACGAATTTTACTCACTAGAATCCTGAGGAAAACTTTTGTAAAAAGTGTATCGATACGCTATATGGGCGTATCGATACGGTCTAACGACCGTTTGAATTTTTTTGAAATCATTACTAACAAGCAACGATCAATAACTTTAAATGTAAAGATTTATCGAATCAGATCAAACCGTACCAATACGGGGACTTACCATATCATTACGCTATGCCTTAAAGTTAAGCCTAGGTAAAATATCGTACCCATACGGGTAAAATCGTATTGGTACTCTTTTGTCGATTAAAATTCTAGAACCTAAAAACAGTATCGATACGGCTATAGCGTATCGATACACCTTGGCGTATAAACAAGTTTTGGGCTATAACACTTAGAAAAATTTTCTTCAAACAATTTGTTTGACTTGGAAATATTTTGGTTCAAGTTTGCCTGTCAATTTGTGAGACTTTGAAATACTTAAAAATTTATTTACTTTTACAAATAGGTCCTTAGACACTTTGTTATATCAAAATCAAATTAGGTTTTACAATCTCTCCCTTTTTGATATAATAAAACCAAAGTAAATTTTTAAGTATTTTGAAAAGTTTGAAAAGTTTACCCCCCTTTATTTAAGATTGGTTTTCAAAGACTTGTAAAAATTTATGTTTTACACTTCTCCCCATTTTTGTTAGATCAAAATCAATGTAAACATTCAAAGATAGTGGCAAGATATGACAATGAAGTACAAAGCATAATTAAAGCAACATAATAGCATTAAAACTCAAAATGAAATCCAAAGCAATAATAGTTCAAAGTAATTTCAAACTTAAATCCAAACTTAATCCTAAAAACAAAATCAAAACATAGGGTTTCTAACATAAATGTGCATAAAAAGAAATCATAATATGATATGTAATGAGATGATATGCTCAAAAACTACTCGTCCCCATCGTCTTCATCCTTGTCCTCTTCGTCTTCATCATCATGGTTGCTTTGAGATCTTCGAGTATGATTGAGCCAAGAACCACAGAAGGCGATGAGAGAAACATCCGTGATAGTTTGTTGTTGTTCAATGACCTTAACTCGATCCTCCAATGATGTAAAGCGAGTATCAATGGCGGCAAATTCAGCATCCATGTTATTCCCTAAGGTGGTGAATTGCTCATTGAGATACGCCATGAGTCCATCCATGAAAGATTGAGCTTGTTGGACTTGTAGACCTTGAGGAGCGACCGGAGGCGGTTGATCTTCTTGACGAGGAGGGCGAGCAACACGAACCCACTCATGATTAATGTACTCAAAGTGAGCACGAGTAAGAGAGTGTTCGTCAATGGGCTTGCCTAGAGGCTCGACGACATCATGGGAACAATCGATCTCCAAGGAATGGAACAAGAAGCTCAAAGCCTTGCCATAGAAAAAGGACTTGACTTGATCGATGTGACGGTGTTGTACAAGATAAACTAAGTCGACAAACATAATTTGGAAAATATTTGGGCGCTTACCCTCTCGAAAACAACGGAGCCAAAACGCATCAACTTGGCGAATGGTAGAGAATTTCCCACCGGAAGGGCGAATCCACCAAGAGATGATGAGATGGAAGATACGACCATGAGCATCAAGGACGGTTACGGAACCAAGTTGAGAGTGCCCCAAGGAGTGTTCATCATCAATTCCCAAGTTTTTCAAACCCAAAAACATTGCATAAAACAGTTTGATAAATTTGAAGCTTTTTGCCCATAAGGTAAGAGCCAATGGCAATAACACTCTCTCTAGCTTGGTTATGGACACATCAGGCATTAGCAAAGAAAATCAAAACAAGGTTTCAGCACATAATTGGGGGAACGCTTAAAAAAGGTAAAAGCTTTCATTGTTGTAACAACCCAAGATATTTGAATTTAAACCATTCGAAGTTTAGAAAATGGATTGAAACTAATTGTTCATCCCGGATTAGAAAGGCTTGGTATTGTTTATAATGGGCCATAGCTGAGGGGGTTAGAAAACTATTTTGAAGAATAAAACCAAGGTTCGATTTAGTAATACCCTCATTGTCCAAAGTTGTGAAACTAATAAATTGATTTCGATATAACAAAAGATTTAAGGACTAAATTGAAAAGGAGAAAATGAATTTTTAAGTCCTCAAAACCTCTCTATGTGTTTAAAGAAAAATGTACAAGTCAAAACCTCAACTTATCAAATATTTTCTTAATGTTTACCAAGTCAAAACAATGATTTTTGAGTCACTATTTCGGAACGGCCTTTGGGCGTTTCAGAACATTTTGAAACTGTTAACCTCTGTTTCAGAACGTGTTTCGAAACAAATGAAGAACAACAGAACAGTTTGAACCGTTTCAATACGGTAGTATCAAAACGATCTCAAACGTTTCGAAACAGAATTCAAACTTGGTTTCAAAATATGACCGTTGAGCTTTTAAACTAATTTTTTAAGAAATAATTAAAGCGTATCGAAACGCCTCTAAGCCGTTTCGATACAGGTTTTGACAGTGGCAAAATGTTTCGAAATGAGTTTCGGAACAGGCTCTTAGCGTATCGAAATGATCATGCCCGTTTTGGTACGGCCTATTTATTACACCGCAACGGCTCTTTCTATTTTGGTATGTTTCGAAACAGGGTCGGGCGTTTCAGAACGGGTAGTTGCAGACTGCATTTATGGAGGGAAGATAACATCCCAACGGCTACAATAATGAAGGCGAAAACCCCAACGGCTAGAATTCAATAAGAATGTATAAAAGGGACCTCTAAAAGCTCCAGCAACAACTATTGATCCAAAAAGAATTATCCAAACATCAAATCCAAGCAATTGTGATAAAATCCAATATTTTATTGTAAACCCCAAATTGTGTTGTGTGTAATTCCATTCTTATTTTCCAATTTGGGTTGAGTGCTTGTAAAAAGGGCTACATTTGTATTGAGAGATACTAGTCTTAGCCTTAAACTTCTTTGTATTACTTGATTGAGGATTGGGTCAAATTTTGGGTAGAAAATTTGACCAGTATTGTAAAGGTTACCTCCTAAGCCTTGAAAAGGGGAAGAACAATTAGTGGATTGTTGGAAAATTCTTAGTGAAGCTAAGGTAGTGGATTTAGAGTTCAATTGGAACTTAAACCACTCTAAAATCCATTTTCTAGAAAATTTTTAATTTTCCACTCCACCACCAAAAGTTCTAAAAATCCAATTCACTCCCTCTTGGCTTAAATCGTTTCATTGATCCACTCAACAATTGGTATCAGAGCCTACCTCTTTGAATGATTAACAACCACAAGAGGAGATTCTAGGAAGAGTGTGATCAACTACAAGACAAGCCATGACATCTACTTCAACCTCCAACCTCTATGAGTCACAATCAACCACTAAATCACCCTTCTTTAATGGGGACAACTACCCATATTGGAAGAATCATATTCGTCTCTTCATCAAGTCAACGGATTACATAGTTTGGGATGTAGAGGAAGAAGGCCTCTACATTCCGGTTAAGAGAAACGATGAAGGAAGACTAGTTCCGAAGGTGAAGTCGGAGATGACCGAGGAAGATAGACGGAAGATGCAAGTCAACGACAAAGCTCTACATATCATATTTTGTGCACTTGGTCCGGATATCTACTCAAAGGTTTCATCTATCGAAAGTGCAAAGGAAGTGTGGGACACTTTGTAGACGACTTATGAGGGCACTAGCAATGTAAAAGTGACGAAGATCGGGTTGCTAAACTTGAGCTATGAAAATTTTAAGATGGACCCCGATGAGAGCGTCTCAAAGATGTTTAATCGATTTTTTATCATCGTCAATGGTCTTAAAGGATTCGGTGAAATAAATATCGAAGATAAGCTAGTTAGGAACCTTCTATACTCTCTCCTGGAGTCTTGGGATGGTAAGAGTATGACCATCATTGAAGCAAAGAATTTGAAAACCTTGAAGCTTGATGAGCTTGTTGGGTCTCTTCTTACACACGAGATCATGAAGCAAGGAAGAGAAGAAGAAGGAAGAGAGAAGAATAGAGAAGCATAGGGTAAAGAAGAAAAAGAAGCTAGGAGTTTCTCTCAAAGCCTCTTTACATGAGGAGAGCTCTTCTAGTGAGAAGGAAGACCTTGAGAAATTGGCCATGATTGCCAAACGGTTCTCACGGTTCATGAAGTCCAACCGAGGGAGAAAATTTCAAAGAAATATGGACTTCAAGAACAAAAGCAAAGAAGAAGAGAGGGATCAAATCATTTGCTTTGAGTGCAAGAAGCCGGGTCACATACGTTCCGATTGCCCTCAACTCAAGAAGAAGGGCTTTGAGAAGAAGAAGAAGCTCAAAGCCAAGCTTGCTACTTGGAGTGATGAGGAGTCATCCGAGGATGAGGAACATGAAGTGGCCAACCTTTGCCTCATGGCTCTTGAGGAGGATTCCTCAATGGTAACCTCTAACTCATCTTCATTTGATTTTACATTTGATGAATTGCATGATGCTTATGATGAGTTACAAGAGGTATATGATGAGTTAGTTGAGAAGTATAAAGAGTCCGTCATAAGAAATAAAAAGATCATTTCGGAATTAAATGCTAAAAATGACTCACTTTCTCAAGCTAACTTGAAATTTGAGAAAAAGATCTTAGGTTTACAACATGAATTTAAGTGCTTTCAAGATGAAAATGTAGACTTAAACAATCTTATTTCTCAACGCAATAGTGAACACCAAAAGGTGTTAAATGAGCTTAATAAGCTTAAAGTGTCTTTCAAGTGTGTTGGTAATGTGAAATATGAAATAGGTGAATCATTTAGATCAAACCAACCTAAAAGAATGAACAATAACTACAAACAAAGTGGCTTCCATAGGCACAATAGAACTAAAAGAATTAGAAGTGTATGGGTTCCTAAGGAACTTTTCAAGTCTAATAATATTGATGCCATGTCACCTTGGATTCTTAAGGGAACCAAGCTTTTAAGAGCTAACACTCGTGGACCCAAAATGATTTGGGTACCAAAATTCAAAGTTTAACTCTTTGTTTGTAGGGGAGTATTGCTACAAGGCCAAAGCACAAAGTCAAAACTCATGGTACCTTGATAGTGGATGCTCGAGGCACATGACCGGAGACAAGAGTCCATTCATGGACTTAAAGCCAAAAAGTGGAGGAGTAGTGACATTTGGTGACAACTCCAAAGGCCACAGTAAAGGTATTGGATCCATAGGTAATCACTCTACTATATTCATTGAAAATGTTTTGTATGTTGATGGTCTAAAACACAATTTATTGAGCATTAGTCAATTGTGTGATAAACGATTTAATGTCTTATTTGATAAAAATGGATGCAAAACGGTTGACATTAAATCAAATAAAATAATGCCCATTGGTCATCGCATAGGTAACATTAACATGGTGCATCTAGATGACATTCATACATCCCATGCATGTTTTGTTGCACAAAATGAAAATGATGCATGGCTAAGGCATAAGAAACTATGACATGCTAACATTAGTATTTTAGAAAAATTAGTTTCCCTAAATCTAGTTAGAAGTTTACCCAAGATCAAATTTTTCAAATGATAAAATATGTGATGCATGCTCTAAGGGTAAACAACATAGATCATCCTTTAAATCCATTAATGATGTTTCTACAAGTAGGTGTTTACAACTAATTCATATGGATTTATTTGGGCCTATTAGAACTATGAGCTTGGGTGGTAAATCGTGTGCTTTTGTACTTGTTGATGACTATTCTAGCTTTACTTGGGTTCTATTCTTATGTACTAAAGATGAGGCTTTAGAAAAATTCATCACGTTTTCAAAATTAACTCAAAATGATCTTGAACTTAAAATTTCTCATATTAGAAGTGATCATGGAACCGAGTTTCAAAATCTTGGTTTTGAAGAGTATTAAAATGAAAATGGTATTAGCCACAATTTTTCGGCTCCTCGAACTCCTCAACAAAATGGGGTAGTTGAGAGGAAAAAATAAGACTTTACAAGAAATGGCTAGAACCATGCTTTGTGAAAACAATTCACCTAAATATTTTTGGGCAGAAGCCTCAAACACCGCTTGCTACATTGTAAATCGAGTAATGATTAGGCCACTTTTAAAGAAAACACCATATGAGATTTTAAAATCTAAAAGGCCTAACATTAGCTATTTTCATCCATTTGGTTGCAGGTGTTTTGTTTTAAATAATGGTAAAGACAACTTAGGTAAATTTGATGCTAAAAGTGATGAAACTATTTTCTTAGGGTATTCTTTAAACTCTAAAGCCTATCGTATATTTAATAAAAGAAATTTAGTAGTAGAAGAGTCTATTCATGTTGTTTTCGATGATAACCTCCTTCCGAGGAAGGAATCTTGTGATGATGATGATGTAGGAATCCTTGATGCCTTTGATGGAGGACAAACTTCAAAGGAGGATGAGATTTCAACTAAAGAGGAAGATGCACAAGATCCACCTCTTGAAGCCTTGAAGGACATGGCTCTTGAGGAAAAGGAAGTGAGCTACCCAATGGAGTACAACTATATCAAAGGTGGTGAAATCTTGGGTGATCCATCCTAGGGGGTAACTACTCGCTCTTCTCTTAAAATGCTTAATCATGTTGCATTTATCTCATGCATTGAGCCTAAAAATATTAAAGAAGCTTTAAAAGATGATTTTTGGATTATGGCCATGCAAGATGAGTTAAATCAATTTGAGAGAAGTAAAGTGTGAACATTAGTTGAAAGGCCTAGAAATCAATCTACTATAGGAACTAAATGGGTATTTAGGAATAAACTAGATGGGAGTGGTAAAATAGTGAGAAACAAAGCTAGGCTAGTTGCTCAAGGTTACACTCAGGAGGAGGGAATTGATTTTGATGAAACCTATGCACCCGTAGCTAGAATGGAAGCTATTAGGTTGTTGCTTGCATATGCATGTTATCATGATTTCAAGCTTTTTCAAATGGATGTCAAGAGTGCATTTTTAAATGGCTTTATAAATGAAGAAGTGTATGTGGAACAACCATCGGGTTTTGAAGATCCATTTTTTCCAAACCATGTTTTTAAATTGTCAAAAGCTTTATATGGTTTAAAACAAGCTCCTAGAGCTTGGTATGAACGACTTTCGAGTTTTCTAGTTGGAAAAGGTTTTGAGAAAGGAAAAGGAACACAACACTATTTATTAAAAACAATGGCAAAGATATATTAGTAGTTCAAATTTATGTTGATGATATTATATTTGGTTCTACTAATGAATTGCTTTGTCAAGATTTTTCAAAGTTGATGCAAGGTGAATTTGAAATGAGCATGATGGGGGAGCTATCATTCTTCTTGGGACTCCAAATCAAACAAATGAAGGGTAACATCTTCATCAATCAAGCTAAGTACATCAAGGATATGCTCAAGAAGTTTGGCTTGGAGAATGCAAAGCCTCAAGCCATACCAATGAGCTCATCCACAAAGCTTGAAAAAGATGAAGGAGGTAAGTGTGTTGACTCTAAGCTTCATCGCTCTATGATTGGATCTTTGCTTTACATTACCGCATGTAGACTGGATATATTGTTTAGTGTTTGCTTGTGTGCTAGGTTTCATGATAGTCCTAGAGAGTCTCACCTTATAGCCGTTAAGAGAATCTTTAGGTACCTTAGAAATACTCCTTGTCTAGGTCTTTGGTACCCTAGAGACTCAACATTTAACCTTCATGCTTATTCGGATGTGGATTATGGAGATGTAAAATCGATAGGAAAAGTACTTCTGGAACTTGCCAATTCTTAGGTAGTATGCTCATATCTTGGTTCTCTAAGAAACAAAATAGTGTAGCTCTTTCTACCACCGAAGCCGAGTACATATCCTTAGGAAGTTGTTGTGCTCAAGTTCTTTGGATGAAGCAACAACTGTTAGATTATGATGTTAAAGTTGAGACCATACCCCTTAAGTGTGACAACACTAGTGCTATATGCCTAACTAAAAATCCTACCCAACACTCTAGAACCAAACATATAGAAATAAGGCATCATTTCATTAGAGATCATGTCCTTAAGTAAAGATGTTGTTTTAGAGTTCGTAGATACCTTAAATCAACTAGCGGACATCTTTACAAAACCTCTAGATAAGGAGGGTTTTTGGTCCCTTAGGAGAGAGTTAGGCCTAACTAGCCTATCTTGACCTTTTATGACCTTTTTGTACTTAAATTGCTTGATTTCTTGTAAAATGCCATGCTTATGTGTTTTTACTCCTAATTTCATCCATGCTTATAGTTAGGGGGAGTATGTTTGTGTTTTAGCATGTTATTCCTGCTCATTCATATCATTTATGCATCTAAGACTTTATAAAATTCAATTTTTCTGCAATATTAGAGCCCCATCTGCACCTCCAGGCCTAGGCGTATCGAAACGGGTCAATCTGTTTCAATATGGGTGCCTTAAAAGAGTGATCTATGACTAGGGTGTTTCAAAACAAGTTTCGAAACGTTTTGCCTCTGCCAAGCATTGTATCGAAACGACCTAAAAGCGTTTCGATACGGGTCAACACGTGGGATTCGATACGGTCAAAGTCGTACCAGAACGGTCAACATGATTCGAAACATCAGTCAACGTTTCGGAACGATCGCGCCTGTTCCGAAACGGCTATGCGGACAGCTTTTTAAGGGCTTTAAATGATAAAGTTTGCTTTTAATTAAAACTTCTAAAAACCCTAACTCGATTTTCCCCAATAAAACCCCTCTAAACCTCATTGTTTTTTATCAAATCTTGAGGGCTTTTACTCACAAACTCAAGTCTAAGCAAGCTTCAACAATTCTGTGCAAGTTCTTCCATTCATTCATACAAAATCCATATTTGAGGTATTTTTCTTCTTTCTTGTTTTTCCTTTGATTTTATTTGAATCTTAGGTTAGAAAAAAAATTTGTATAGATTATATGTTTTGCAACTTGGGTTCTTCAAAACTTGTAAAAAAAATCAAAATCTTAAATTTTTTATTCGAATTTATTTTTTTTACTCGTATTTTTACTATTTTTTAAAAAGTTGTTTCCTCTTAATTTTTTGATATATGTATATATGTTTTTCTTAAAAGTGTTTTTCTATACAACATATATGGGATTTGTTATTTGATTGAATTAAGGATGTTCATGCATACACTTAGATTTTTAATTGCTTGCTTTATGTTTTTAGGAATTTCCCATGGAAAACGTTAATAAGAAACGCAAGACGACTCTAACGGGTGAAGCTTCAAACCAAGCTAATATCCGTCCTAACCTCACCCAACTTTCTCACAAGAGTCTTCTGAATCAAGAGACTAAGGACCGTTTCAAATACGTCAAAGATATAGCCGTTCGTCGAGAGCGTGTTGTTAGTATCCAATTCCTTGACTCCAAGCGTTTTGAATTCCGCTATCTAGCTCGTTTGCAAGAATGGAACTTCTTGGCCTTTTTGAGCATTCCGAATATTGTCTACAAGCATATGGTGCTCCTGTTCTACTCTAATGTCGTGCTTATTGATAATGAAGATCATACCGAGGTGATTGGCATTGAGTCGTACCTTTTGGGTAAGAAGTTCGTCATTAGTATATCTGTTTTAGATAATGCTCTTGGGCTCAAGAATCAAGGCATTGAGGATGAGAACCACTTTGGTGCTCACACCGGATCCGTTCTCTCTTTGGATGCTCATGACCAGTTCCTCCACTTGATGATTTCTCGGTTCATCCGCCCTTCCGGAGGTAAATTCTCCCATGTTCGTCAAGTTGACTATTTTTTGTTAGAGTGCTTTCGACAAGGACAACGACCGAATCTTGTTAAAATCATGTTCGCCGAGATGGTCCATAATGTGAAGATTCATGAAACCGATGATCTTACATCTTTCACTTATGCGACCGTTTTAAGTTATGTCTTTGGTACCCTCAACATTGATTGCACCTATGATTCTCCGAAACCCTGCAAGAACAAGATTGGTGAATCTTCTCTTCTTAAGTCTGGGTTCCGCTATACTCTTGGCCAATGGGTTCGTGTCGATAGGCAAGCTCCGCCACCTCAAGTTGAGCCACCACCTTAAGCTCCGGCTTTTAACAATGAAGCTCTTATGACTTTCCTAACCGAGCGGTTCAACTCGATGGATACGGCCATGGCTTCGAGTTTTGGTGCTATCAACACTCATTTGCAATCCTTGGAGGATCGCGTTCTTGGAAACGAAAATCGTCTCACCGCTCTTGAGAATCAACAAACATCGATGGACATGTCTTTCTCTACATTCTATGGTGAATGTATGAACTTTCGTCGTGCTCAAGCTAAAAACGATGATGATTATTCTGATGATGATGGTGACGATGATGACGAGGCTTAGGATTTCCTTTGCATATCATATTAGGAATAAGTTTTCACCTTTCTTTCTTTTTATGCTTTAAGAACCTATGCTTTGATTATTTTATGTTTGGGCTTGAGATTAAACTCTATTGCTTTAATAATTTGCGTTTGGTTATTTGAACTTAATTCTATCTATATTATGTTGTTTGGTTTTGCTTATAACCTTGTTTCTTCTCATGATGAGCCTTGATTATTATTCTTTTTGATCTAACAAAAAGGGGGAGAAGTAATATAATAGCCAAATTTGCCATTTTTTTTGTGGTTTTGAGTTTCAAAGACTTGAATTTTAAATTTTAAAATCTTTTCAAAACTTTAAAACCCATCTTACATTGAGGGGGAGTTAGAACGTTTTCAAGATTTCAAAATTCTTAAAAATTCAAACTTGGTTTTGTTATATCAAAAAGTGAGAGATTGTAAAACTAATAAATTGATTTTGATATAACAAAGGATTTAAGGACTAAATTGAAAAAGAGAAAATGAATTTTTAAGTACTCGAAACCTCTCTGTGTGTTTAAAGAAAAATGTACAAGTCAAAACCTCAACTTATCAAATATTTTTTAAGTGTTTACCAAGTCAAAACAGTGATTTACGTGTCACCGTTTCGGAACGACCTTTGGACGTTTCAGAACGTTTCGAAACTATTAACCTCTGTTTCGGAACGTGTTTCGAAATGGATGAAGAACAACGGAACGATTTGAACCGTTTCAATACGGCAATATTGAAACGACCTCAAACGTTTCAAAACAGAATTCAAACCTGGTTTCAAAATATGACCGTTGAGCTTTTAAACTATTTTTTAAAGAAATAATTAAAGCGTATCGAAACGCCTCTAAGCCGTTTCGATATAGGTTTTGACAGTGGCAAAATGTTTCGAAACAAGTTTCGGAACATGCTCTTAGCGTATCAAAACGATCGTGCCCGTTTCGGTATGGCCTATTTATTACACTCCAACGACTCTTTCTATTTTGGTCTGTTTCGAAACAGGGTCGGGCGTTTCAGAACGGGTAGTTGCAGACTGTATTTATAGAGGGAAGATAACATCCCAACGGCAATAATAATGAAGGCAACAACCCCAATGGCTAGAATTCAATGAGAAGGTATAAAAGGGACCTCTAAAAGCTTCAACAACAACTATTGATCCAAAAAGAATTATCCAAACATCAAATCCAAGCAATTGTGCAAAAATCCCATATTTTACTGTAAACCCCAAATTGTGTTGTGTGTAATTCCATTCTTATTTTAAAATTTGGGTTGAGTGCTTGATAAAAGGGCTACATTTGTATTGAGAGATACTAGTCTTAGCCTTAAACTTCTTTGTATTACTTGAGTGTGGATTGTATCAAATTTTGGGTAGAAAATATGATCGATATTGTAATGGTTACCTCCTAAGCCTTGAAAAGGGGAAGAGCGATTAGTGGATTGTTGGAAAATCCCTAGTGAAGCTAAGGTAGTGGATGTAGAGTTCAATTTGAACTTGAACAACTCTAAAATCTCTTGTCTAGCAATTTTTTAATTTTCCACTCCACCACCAAAAGTTTTAAAAATCCAATTCACCCCCTCTTGGCTTAAATCGTTTCATTGATCCACTCAACAAAAGTGGGATTGGATGAACTAGAAGCCAAATCTTTCCTTTGTCTCTTTTTCGGTGCCATAATATCCTGAAAAACATCAAAACCATTAAAAACAATGTATGCAATTATCATCACATTCGATCCAAAAATCATTCCAATAATTTAAGGTATTGAGAGAAATACTATATTTTGTACATGAAAATCATATACAAGTATATATATATGAATTTTGGTAAAAATAGTTTTGAAAAACTGTATACTAAAATATACTCTATATTTATATATTCGAAACAAAAAAATAGATTTTAAAGAATTTTTGCAAAAACTTCAAAACTCATACTATAATAATAATAAGTATACAAAAATTAATTGAAAACAATAACAAAAACTAAACGAAAATTAAAAAGAAAGAAAAGAGTTTTTATACCTTGAATAATGGATGTGGATGAATGAAGGTAGATGAATGCACCAATTTGATAGCAAAGCTTAGCCTTGATGTGTTGATGAAAAACCCTCAAAGAATTTTAGGTTTGATGTGCAAAATCAAAGGGTTTGAGGGGATTTTTATAGCCCAAAACGGTTAGGGTTTGAGAGAAAAGGAGATTTGTATTTTAATTAAAGTGAAACACCTTCTTTAATGCCAATTTAAAACCCAACGACATACTGTATCGATACGCTTAAATGGCGTATTGATCCACCGTATCGGTACAGTTTTCATACCGTATCGATACGCATGACCGTATCGACGCAGTTAAAATTGAATCGACGCCCATTAAGCAACCTGTATCGATACGCGGTGACCTGTATTGATACCTTTTTCCCAGAAATGCATTTTTGAGCTGACTTGAGTTCAAAAATTGGATTTTAAACGTCCTTAAATGCATGTGTGTGTGATGAATGAGCAGCATTTATAGACTAAAACATATACATATTCCCCTTAGCAACAAGCATAGATGCATCAAGAGGCGAAATTGCATAAACAAAATCATCATTCAAAATCAAGCAAATTTTTGACTCTTAAGGGCTCTAAAAGGTCAAGATAGGCTAGTTAGACCTAACTCTCTCCTAAGAGTCCAAAAACTCTCTTTGTCTAATGGCTTTGTAAAGATATCTGCTAGTTGGTTTGAGGTATCAACATATTCTAGAACAACATCATTTTTAGGACATGGTCCCTAATGAAATGGTGTCTTATCTCTATGTGCTTGGTTCTAGAATGTTGGATGAGATTCTTAGTGAGACATATGGCACTAGTGTTGTCACACTTAAGGGGTATTTTACCTACATCAATTGCATAATCTAGAAGTTGTTGCTTCATCTAAAGGACTTGAGCACAATAACTTCCGACCGATATATATTCAACTTCGGTGGTAGATAAGGCTACACTATTTTGTTTCTTAGAGAACCAAGATATGAGCATACTACCTAGGAATTGGCAAGTGCCACATCGGAATGAGCATGTAAGCTAAAGGAAGAGTCTCTAGGATACCAAAGGCCTAAACAAGGTGTGTCTCTAAGGCATCTAAATATTCTCTTAATGGCTACAAGGTGTGATTCTCTAGGGCTAGCTTGAAACCTAGCACACAAGCAAACACTAAACATGATACCGAGTCTACTTGCAGTAAGGTAAAGCAAAGAGCCAATCATTGAACGATAAATCTTAGAATCAACACACTTACCTCCTTCATCTTTGTCAAGCTTAATTGATGAGCTCATTGGAGTGGCTTGAGGCTTCACATTCTCCAAGCCAATTTTCTTGAGCATATCCTTGATGTACTTAGCTTGTTTGATAAAGATGTCATCCCTTTTTCCTTGATTTGGAGATCCAAGAAGAATGAAAGCTCCCCCATCATGCTCATCTCAAACTCACATTGCATTAACTTATAGAATTCTTGGCAATAAAGTTCATTAGTAGAACCAAATATAATATCATCAACATAAAATTGTAATACTAAGATGTCATTGCCATTTCTTTTAATGAAAAGTGTAGTGTCCACCTTCATTTTTTCAAAACCATTTTCAACCAAAAAGTTTGAAAGTCTTTCATACCAAGCTCTAGGAGCTTGTTTCAAACCATATAAAGCTTTAGTTAATTTAAAAACATGGTTTGGATAAATTGGATCTTCAAAACTGGGTGGTTGTTCACCATACACTTCTTCATTAATAAAGCCATTCAAAAATGTACTTTTGACATCCATTTTAAAAAGCATTAATTCACGATAACATGCAAATGCAAGAAGCATCCTAATAGCTTCCATTCTAGCTACGGGTGCATAAGTATCATCAAAATCGATTCCCTCTTCTTGAGTATAACCTTGAGCAACAAGTCTAGCCTTGTTCCTCACTATGTTACCACTCTCATATAGTTTGTTTCTAAAGACCCATTTAGTTCCTATAGTAAACTTATTACTAGGCCTATCAACTAATGTCCAAACTTTATTCCTCTCAAATTGATTAAGTTCTTCTTGCATGGCCAATATCCAAAAATCATCTTTTAATGCTTCTTTGATATTTTTAGGCTCAATGCATGAAATAAATGAAACATTATTAAGCAATCTAAGAGAGGATCTAGTGGTTACCCTCTTGGATGGATCACCCAAGATTTCACCATCTTTGACATAGTTGAGTTCCCTTGGGTAGCTTACTTCCTTTTCACCAAGATTCACGTCATTCAAGGATTCTATGGGAGGTTCTTGTGTTTCTTCTTCTTTGGTTGGAACCTCATCCACCTTTGATGATTTTCCATCATCATTGGCTTCAATGATCCCTACATCATCATCATCACAAGAACCCTTCCTCGGAACGAGGTTATCATCGAAAACCACATGAATAGGCTCTTCTACAACTAAGGTTCTTTTGTTAAACACTTGATAGGCTTTAGAGTTTAAAGAGTATCCTAAGAAAATAGCTTCATCTCTTTTTGCATCAAATTTACCTAAACGATCTTTTCCATTGTTCAAAACAAAACACTTGCATCCAAAAGGATGAAAATAGCTAATGTTAGGCTTCTTTGACTTTAAAATCTCATAAGGAGTTTTCTTTAAAATTGGTCTAATCATTACACGATTTATAATATAACAAGCGGTGTTTGTGGCTTCCGCCCAAAAATACTTAGGTAAATTATTTTCATAAAGCATGGTTCTAGCCATTTCTTCTAAAGTTCGATTTTTCCTCTCAACTATCCCATTTTGTTGGGGAGTGCTAGGTGCAGAAAATTTGTGACTAATACCATTTGAGTTACAAAATTTTTCAAAACCTAGATTTTGAAATTCTGTTCCATGGTCACTCTTAAATTGAGTTATGTTTTGACCAAGGTCATTTTGAGTAACTTTTGAAAATGTGATGAATTTTTCTAAAGCCTCATCCTTTGTACTTAAAAAGAGAACCCAAGTGTATCTAGAGAAATCATCAACTAAAACATAATCATTTGATTTTCCACCCAAGCTATTTGTCCTAATAGGCCCAAAAAGATTTATATGGATAAATTGTAAAATTGTACTAGTTGAAACGTCATTAGGGGATTTAAATGAAGTTCGTTTCTGTTTACCTTTAGCACAAGCATCACTAATTTTATCTAAAGAGAATTTTAGCTTAGGTAAACCTCTAACTAGATTTTGAGAAACCAATTTCTCTAAAACACTTATGCTAGCATGTCCTAGTTTCCTATGCCATAATCATGCATCATTTTCATTTTGAGCAACCAAACATGCATGTGATGTATGAATGTCATCTAGGTGCACTATGTATATATTACATATGCGATGACAAATGAGCATTATCTTGTTTGTTTTAATGTCCACAATTTTGCAATCATTTATATCAAAAAGAACATTAAAACCTCTATCACATAATTGAATAATGCTCAACAAGTTATGCTTTAGATCATTGACATATAAAACATCTTCAATGAGAATAGAGGAGAGATTACAAATGGAGCCAATACCCTCAATATGGCCTTTGGAGTTATCACCAAATGTCACCACTCCACCACTTTTTTGGCTTTGGATCCATGAATCTACTTTTGTCACCAGTCATGTGTCTTGAGCATCCACTATCAAGGTACCAAGTGTTTTGACTTGAAGCTTTGACCTTGTAGCAATGTTCCCCCTACAAACAAAGATTAGTTCTTGATTTTTGGTACCCAAATCATTTTGGGTCGATGTGAGTTAGCTCCCAAATACTTGGTTCCCTTAGGAATCCAAGAAGCAATAACATTAATATTATTAGAAACTACTAGTTCCTTAGGAACCCAAACATTTCTAATCCTTTTTACCTTTGGGTGCATTTGAGAGCTTCTTTGTTTGTAGCCATTAAAGTTCATTTTTACATAGTGGGTTTTGAAGAACTTGCTTTTTCAAAATCTTGTTTCCCAACTACATTAAAAGAAGCTTTAAGCTTATTCACCACTTTGTGGTGATCATCATGAACTTTTCAAAGAAGATTGTTTAAATCAACATTTTCATTTTGAAAATACTTTAAATCATCTTATAAAACAACACTATTCTCTTCGAGTTCTGAGTTGATTTTGGAAAGGGAATCATTTTGGTTTTTCAAATTAGAAATCATTTTCTTGTTTTTCAAAATCGATTCATTGTTCTTTTCAACCAACTCATCGTAAACCTCTTGCAACTCATCATATGCATCTTGTAGTTCATCAAATATAAAATCGAATGTAGATGAGTTAGAGTTTACCTTATGATCATCACCAATAGCCATGAGGCAAAGATTAGCCACTTCATGCTCCTCTTCATCGGATGATGATTCTTCATCACTCCAAGTGGCTACATGGGATTTTTGCCTTTTCTTCTTATCAAACCCCTTTTTCTTGAGTTGAGGGCAATCCGATCTTATGTACCCCAGCTTCTTGCACTCATAACAAATGAGTTGATCCCTTTACTTTTCTTTGTTCGTGTTCTTGAAGTATTTTCTCCTAGTAAACTTTCTTCTCTGGTTAGACTTCATGACCTGAGAGAATCACTTAGCTATCATAGCCAATTCCTCAAACTCATCCTCACTAGAATTTCTTTCCTTTCGAGATGTCTTGAGAGCAATTCCTTGCTTCTTCTTCTTTACCTCTTGCTTCTCTCTTCTCTCTTCTTTTCTTCTTCCCTTCCTTGCTTCATGATCTCATGAGTAAGGAGAGATCCCACTGACTCATCGAGCTTTAATGTCTTTAAGTTCTTGGCCTCGATGATTGTAGTTCTCTTCCCATCCCATGGTTCAGGAAGAGAGTAAAGAAGCTTCCAGACTAGCTTATCTTCAAGAATGATCTCATCAAAACCCTTGAGACGCTCTCATCCGGCTCCATCTTGAAGTTCTCATAGCTTAAATTAAGGGTCCCAATCTTGGTCTCCTTTACATTGTTGGTTCCCTCGTAGGTGGTCTCTAGCTTGTCCCACACTTCCTTTGCACTTGTGCAAGATGACATCTTTGCATACATATCGGGTCCAAGTGCACAAAAGATGATGTGAAGAGCCTTGTCATTCACTTGAAGTCTTCTTCGATCTTCATCGGTCATTTCCGCTCTTGTTTTCGGAGCTAGCTTTCCTTCTTCATCTCTCTTCATTGAAATAGTTGGCTCATCTTCCACTACATCCCAAAGGACATAGTCATTAGACTTGATGAAGAGCTTCATTCTATTTATCCAATAGGGATAGTTATCTCCATTGAAAAATGGCGGCTAGGTGATCGATTGTGACTCGAGGAAGTTTTGGCCGGAGGTAGATGCCATGGCTTGATTCGAAGGTTGATTGATCTTCTTCTAGGATCTTCTCTTGTAGATGTGAGTCCCTCAAAGAGTTAGGCTCTAGTATCAATTGTTAAGTGGATCAATCGAAACGAAAATGGCCAAGAGGAGGTGAATTGGATTTTTAAAAATGAAGGGAGCAAATTGAAAATGTAGAAAATAAAGACAATGCAATTTATAGTGGTTCAAGCTTAGAACCAGCTCTACATCCACTACCTTAGCTCCCACTAAGGATTTTCAACCAATTTCACTAGAAATTCGTCCCCTTTTCTCGGATTAGAAGGAAATCTTACAATTGATTAATCTTTCTACCCAAAGATTAACCAAGACTCTCTCAAATACAAATATTGTTGGCAAATGAAAGATAAACCTCACTATGTGGAATATTTTCCCCAAATTACAAGTTCACTCAACCCAAATTGATAAAAGATGAATACAATTGAAAATCACTCAATTGGGTACAAGGGTTTGACTCTAATAGCTCAAAGGTTTGGATTTGTGCTTGGATTGTTGCAATTCAATTCAATAGTTGTTGATGTAGCTTTTGAGGCTTATTTATATACCCTTGCATTGATTTCTAGTTGTTTTGGTAGTTGAGATCATCAATTGAGCCGTTGGGCTTCATTTGTCCCGTAATAAATGCACTTTTGCAACCTACCGTGTCGGTACTCAAACAACTGTGTCGATATCTGTCTCAAAACAAAAGGAGTCACTGTGTACATTTAAGAGGGCATATCAATACGCTATAAGGGCATATCGGTACGGGTATAGTGTAAAAATAGGGGCGTATCGATACTCAATGACTGTATCGATACAAATTTTTCTCACTTGAATTGTAAGGAAAACTTTTGTAAAAAGTGTATCGATACGCTATATGGGCGTATCGATATGGTCTAACGACCGTTTGAATTTTGCTAAAATCATAACTGACAAGCAACGGTCAAAAACTTTAAATACAAAGATTTATCGAATCAAATCAAATCATATCGATACGGGGACTTACTGTATCGGTACGCTATGCCTTAAAGTTAAGCTCAGGTAAAATAATGTATCGATACAGGTAAAATCGTTTCGGTACGCTTTTGTCAATTAAAATTTTAGAACCTAAAAATAGTATCGATACGGCTATAGTGTATCGATACACCTTGGCGTACAAACAACTTTTGGGCTATAACACTTTGAAAATTTTTCTTGAAACAATTTATTTGACTTAAAAATATTTTGGTTCAAGTTTGCTTATCAATTTGTGAGACTTTGAAATACTTAAAAATTTATTTACTTTTACAAATAGGTCCTTAGACACTTTGTTATATCAAAATCAAATTAGGATTTACACAAGTTCATACTAAATTAACTAAAATGATATTTTCTTGAAGCTCATCGAAATTCAGGGAACATACTATAAAGAAGGATAATTTGACACCTTCCCACTTTACATCATATATAACTCTTCAACGATATTGCAAAGAAGACAAGAAACAACATCGGTTAAGAAACCGTTTAAACAAACGAAGAAGAATATGATTACAATAACATTAACCATTACAAGAGTAACTTAATGAATCCAATTTCCTTGGCATTGCTACGGAAGCACTGTCTACAGCACATGAGACCGTACTTCCTAATGATGGCATGAGTGTTTCCAGTTCCACAAACACAGCTGTAAAAAAACAACACAATCATTAAATGCAGAATTCACTGTAATATTTAAGGTAATTTGAAATATTAATCAAAAGATCCTTCTGTGTCCTTAAAAGAAGAATATCAAACCTTTGATAGGAAAGAAGAAGAAGAATATCAAACCTGAAAAGGGGAAGTCAGTTGCCACCATATTGACTTGTGAAAAATCATTAATACACCCTATATTTTTTAGATTCAATATCTAAAATAAATGTAGCTACCATGATAAATTGAAAACAGAGTTCATAAATAGCTTTGAATCACAATTGCGTATATTGTCGTCTTCATTAAACCCAAACCATGTTAAATATGAACCAGGAGTTAATGGAAGACAACCTTTGAAGACTTGGGTTCCTTTAGATAATTTCAAAGTCGGCATCTCCAAGAGCTCTTTCTATCTCATTGGATGGACATATGTGCTGTAGTGATCTCCTTAGCATCTTACATTTTCCATTGAAGTTTTTAAGTAAAGAACTGCAAGATATCACTTCATTTAATCAATATTTTAGGTTTCATCATAAGTATATCATCCCAAAACAGGTCAATGGCCAAGTTTAAAGGTCTAATATATGTTCCTATTGTCCTACACGAACTATTCAAGTTTTACTAACAACTAAAAGTAAAGTAGCCTCAACATGAAAATCACCCAACCATAGTGAAAAAGTTTTTTTGTGGAAGCCCCTAAAGGATAGTCTGGAGCTTGCTTCATCTTAAACGTAGCGACAGCTGCATCAACCTACAGAAGGCGTTAGTATCCATCCTTTCGTTAAACTCAAAGATGGTTCACGTGGACCTTGATAGAGAAAGAAGGAACTACTCCATGTGAATCTGGAAATAAGAAAATATGACGCCTTAACACCATATAAAGATGTCACATAAATTTTTAAAAACAATCTTTACCAGGGATACATCAACAAAATTATTTCCCATTGCATATAGTTGAAAGCTAAAAAATGAACAGATTAACACCAAGCAAAAAGCTTCAAGGAATTAAAAGCACATGATGTAGTTTAAAAGCATAGAATGAGTAAATAATGTATTCTAGATCCCCTAAATATAGTAGAAATACCTCACTGTATTCAACCGGTAACTCAGTAACACAATCATTCAATAACCAACTCGGTATAATCTATAATTTAGCAAAGGTTACGATTAATTTACAATATGCATAAAGGTAATTATTGTTTGTTTCTAAATTCTCATGCTCAGTTGTTGGTTTTATAATTTTTTCTTCAGTGTCTTCTAATCACTAATTTTGTCCGGACACTCTTTTTATTTCATGTTATAATAATGGGCTTATATGGGTTGTCGTTTAATCATTAACTATATATATGTATACATGTTATATATGTATGTTATATAATATGTTATTATGTATGTTGTGTGTGTTACTATCATTTGTTTAGTGTATGTGTGTTTATTGAATATTTAGGCATTAATGCATGTTTATATGTATATGGTATATGAGCATATGTAAGGTATATGCATATGCTTATGTATCACATGTAACGCATGATTGAATATTGTTTGTGTTTACTATTATTTTAATGTGAATGTGAATAGGTATATTGCATGTATATGTATTAATGTTTACGTATGTGTAATATGTATACGTGCATCTACATTACGGCCATTGGATCCAAGGCGCACCGTACGACCGAGATCAATGTGGAGAAAATTCTAGAAGATGCACACACCCCACGCAAGCCCTTTCGTCTCCTTCACGTTCGACCCTTCAGCGCTCCTATGCGCGTGTTCAGCTCACCCGATCGGCCATTCGACTTCTCTAGGGCCACGTCCACTACCACGTGGGCAAAGGGAACCAGTGGCTCGATGCCACATCACCAACTTGCCGCATCGGCAGCCACGTCAGAGGCCAACTCGGCATCGATGCCCCCCTTGTCTCCGTCGTACAAGCCACACATACAAATGAAAAAGAAAAAAATAGAAAATACAACGATGCAAAGGGCGAAAACGACAGAGAGTGTAACGATATTCAGAGAAGAGCCGCGCATGAATCCAACCAAAAAGAATAGTACGAGCCAATAGAGTTTTTCGTTTCATTTTCATTTCTCTTTTTGTAAAAAATAGCAAAATCGGCTATAAAGGCCGAAAGCAAAACGAATGTAATCGGTTCGATTTTCAAAAGATAATGAATACAAGCAAAGGAAAAGTTCAGAGTTAGTCCTCTATTTATTGTTTCATCACCGCATAGCATAAACAAAGATAGAGTTTTTCTTTTTACCTTCGTCCTTCTCAAGGCGCCGTCTGGTTTCCCTCGCCGATGACAATCCTTCCGGCCACTTCGCGGCTGTGCATGGTGATTCGGCCGAGGGAGACAAATAAAAATGGTTTTTTTTTTATTTTATTTTCTTTCTTTTGATTTTAAAAAAGAGGGTTTTTTTCTTGTTTCTATTTTCTTCAAAACGAAAGAGAGGGGATGTTGTTCGAAATTCTGGGTATCGATTGAGTTTCGAAATATGAAATGGATGGTTTTTTGGGTGTTTTTGAGTCTGTCGGCTGATGATTAGCGTTAGCTGACACTTTGGGCGTCAAAGTCAAGAGAGGGAATGGTTGGGTCTGAGTTTTAGGGTTATCCAAAAGAGGGTTGAGGCTAATTAAAATGAACTTTTATAAAGATTTTGCATTTTAAAACTGGTTTAATCGCATTTTTAACCCTTCTGCGTCACGCTATTCACACGCATAGGGCTTCCGCGTTGTTAAATCTTGTTTTAGGTCTATGGAGTTTTAGGGTCCTTCGCAATGTCGTCCCATGTTAGATTGTAGCGGTCTAATCCCTCGCCCCCTCCTCCTTAGTTTCTGTTTCAGTAAGTTTAGTCATTATTGCAGTTTTCCTCATTTATCATGCATTTTTGAATTCTACTACAACATTTTGCTTTATTTTAATTTTAGACATTTTCTTGCCTTTTTTGCTATGTGATATGTGGAATATGTGATTTGTTGTGATTATGATTGTAGTTTTTGACATGAATGTGTGTGATTATCATATATGTGATGAATGCAATACCCCTTTTGTGTAATGAAAATTTTAAATAATATAACACATATAATATAAGGTTTTCGTATGATGTATAAGTTGGCGTAATGTAACATATGACTTTTTAATAGGTGTAATCTATGGTTTTAGTAAAGAATACGATTCATGGCTTTTACTTGTAAAAAAATGTAACATACGGTTCCTTTTTGTAAAAAGAAGAATAGGTTTTATGAAGCATGTAATTTTCCCTTTTTAATGTGTCATGCGAATTCTTTGTAAAACATATATACGAAAATGTCATTCAAAGTCTTTAAAGGTGTTAAGAACGGATGCACGGTGTAATATTACGTATATGATATATTGTAGCATAAAAAGGGAGATGGGTTTATATCTATAGGCTTGGCCGCTTGGGCCTTAGGTTTTAGGGCTTAGAACATTAGGTTAAGGTGATGGGTTAATTTTCCTTTTTAATAAATTCTTTAGGTAATATATATAGGTGACATGCAAAACTTAAAAAAAAAAAACACACGTAACATTAAGTTTTAAACAAATGTATAGTGTAGTGTATATATTATGCATGTGACAAATATCTATGTTTTTAAGCTTGTGCTTTGTGGTTTAGATTGTTAGGATTAAGTTTGGAGCTTTGCTTAGTCTAGGTGGGCTTGGGCTAGGTAGATTAGGCCTTAAGTTTCTTTTTTTAAATAGGACCGATTTAATTGTTTCGAATCATGTGCTTGTTTCATAGGGGCACGGTTTGTACAAATAAGTCGGTTTAGGTTTAGAGTTTTAGCCGGATTTAGGACTTTAACTAGTTTAATTCGCTTAAATTTGTCATTGCCTTATTGGGACGAATATCAAGTTCATTAAACCGGTTAAATACTTCTTAATTATTCTGTTAAGATAAAATTAATATTAATTTAGACGGATATAACACAAGATGATTTATAATTTATTAAGGCCTTCTAGTTTTTAGGGCACAATCAATTTAGGGTTGATATTAGGATCATCTAATTAATAATTAGATCACCTATCGAACTTCCATAATTTAGGCCTATTAAGCTAGGACCTTGGGTGGGCTTTTGTATGTTTACTTTAAAGTTTTTCTATGACATGAATTTATAGTTTTCATTCATGTGACCTTCGATGATTTGGAATGTTAATTAATCATTTTAAACCATACAAAAGGGAGGTATCTATTAACCCTGATATTTGTGTCAAAACAGTCTGAACTCAATGGATGTGGTCCAAATATTTGGGTTAATCTTTACCGTCTCGAGGTAAGCAATAACTTAAAAAGGGAAACATCATAACATCATTCCTAAATATTTGCATCATGCATAAAGGTGGCATATGAAAATCGAACCATAAATTAACACGACAGTCAGACTTATATGATGTCAGTTTAATCTATGGTCCGGAGTATCGTCATCCTTATTAATTAAATGCTTAACTAATTCTAAAGCAACAATTTGATAAAGCCCATATAATTAGAGTTCGGTTTCCAGTTAAGAGCATCTAATTAAATTCACTTTAAACTTTAAATAATTTCCATCGATTAAAGGCAACAAATATTTTGGTACCGATTTTCTGGGCATGATGGGGGTGCTAATCTTTCCCCATACGTAGCCAACTCTCGAACCATTTTAAAAACGAATCTCTAGTTTTTATGGTGTCCGGCCTACCTTAGTGGCTCTTGGCGACTCCAAGTGTTTTTACTGTTTTCCGAAACTCAAATTTTTAGAATGAATGTCCCTTTTAATCGGTTTTCTAAATCAAAACTATAATGAAAACTCGACCAAAAATAGTATTTAGAAGCCAAATATCTTGGGAATTTCAATAAAGAACTTTGATTAGAGGTTGAGAACGAGATTTTCCTCCAATCCTTGCTTTTCTCAATGAATGACAAGTTTTCTTTAGCCAAATCTT
This sequence comes from Hibiscus trionum, assembly GCA_030270665.1. Lineage (NCBI taxonomy): Eukaryota > Viridiplantae > Streptophyta > Magnoliopsida > Malvales > Malvaceae > Hibiscus > Hibiscus trionum. Next base: position 19,462,917 of record BSYR01000010.1, read on the forward strand.
GAAAAGCTTGAAAGGATTTCTTGATAATTGATTCGGAAATTTTAGGAGAGTGTTTGGGAGAAAAGATTTCTGAAAAAAAATGAATGGAAGTAGTGTTTCGCTGAAAATGAAAAGAAGTTGGTAGTTACGTAATTGGAAATCTCTAAATAACTACCTAATTTAATTAATTAAAGTAAAACCAAATAAAACCATTTAATTAAAAACCATTTAAAGCACATGTCATATTAAGGAAAGGCTAAATTGCCATAAAGCCCCTAAAGATTCTAAGAATTCGGCTTCTTCTTTAAAAATCACATTTTCCACATTTTTGAAACTTTACAATTTGGTCACTACTCAAAATGTCCCATTTCCGAAATCTGTTTTGTAAAATTCACTTGACCAACCTCTTAAACATATTTTTAGAGGATTTTATCAATTTTTACTACATTTTTATCCTATCCCGATCCTTGATTTCCTTAAATCACTTTATGCGATTTGAACCGTTCTCGACTGGTCCGATCCGATGTCTAAAACATCTAGGCCCAAAACCAGGGCGTTACATAACCTATATTTATTTCTAATTTTTATAATTTAGTCTAATATTTTTATAATCTAATCCTGGGAGTTTGACTGTCAATGTAACACCTAATACATGGTACAAATGAATCCAACTCGAATATCGAATGCCACAAATGGCCCATTTATGGCATAAAACAAATTAAAAAAACAAGCATATTTGATTACATTAAAGTAAACAACCAACATGAACATAAAGGAGAAACAATTAGTTAAAGTCACCCGAGAAAATAAACCGTTAAAAACTTTAGAAAATAAATGATTTAACAAAAAGGTATTTTGGTAATTTTACAAGATTTGAACTAAAAAACTTTCAAAACTTAAATAAAAGTTTAATATAAGTAGAAACATTGTATACCTCTATTTTACTAAAAAAACAAGTTCAAATCGAAGTAAATTAGGGACTAAAATGTAAATAGTTCATAAGTTGGATTTTAAGTTAAAAACTCAATTTTAGGTCTACTTTAGGCTCATTAATTCAAATTAGACTTAATGGTAAATTCATGTTTAAATCGAATTTAAAATAGAGTGTTAATTGCAAAAAAAAAGTAGTTTATGAGCTATTTTGAAAACATTGATAGAATATAGGGGCTAGTTTTTCAAAAAGTGAAATTAAAACTTACTTTATGAAATAAATATCATCATTGACATATAGACAAAGTTTCAGGTTAATCTGAGTTAAAACAAGTCCTTAATTGCAGTTATAAAATTAGTGACTAAAATGTAAAGTTTGTTATTATAAGGTAATGGATTGAATTGTAAAATAGAGGTTGATTCGTAATAAAATTTTAGGGATTAAATTGAATAAAACTAAAATCATAGTAAAAATACCCGATAGAATTTTAAAATTAGAAACAAATAGGGTTCAATTTCAGTTTAAATAGATATTTTAGGGACTAAGGTGAACAAAAATATTATTATATTAATAATAGTGAATTTAATAATATAATAATAAACAAATAAGGGTAAATTTTAGATTAAATAAAATTTTTAGGGACTAAAATGAATTAAACAAAATCATAATAAAAATATTGGATGCAATCATAAAAATTAATTATAAATATGGTTAAAATAAAATTGGAATTTTTTAAACATAATTTTATTATTAAAGTGGGATAGCTTTAACTTTTTTTTACTATTTTTCACCCAATTTGGAGAGAAAACTATTTGTACAGGAGTAAAGAAAACTACCTCCCCTCATATTTTCTTTCCCTCTAATTTTCCATTCTACTAAGCAACCCGTAAATTCTTTTTTTTTTCAATTTTATCTTCCCTCATTCCTCCTTTCTACCTTTTCTCTCTACCAAGCAAAGCCTAAATATTTTTCCTCAGATTCTTGCCCTTAGATTTGTTGAAAACAGGCTACCAACGCTTTTCTTCACTTTAAACCTAACCCATTCAACACCAGCCATTCTCCACCCAGTTTTATTCCTTATTTTTTCCCATAATTCTTCATGTTTTATGGATCCTCATGTTCTAAGTACTCAACTAGTTCTTTAAAGAGAATTAAACCAACTTACTGATTAAAGAGAAAAATAGACTGACTTTTTGTGCTTGCTTGATGGTGTGACCGAGCGATCTGAGAGACGAACGACGACGAGGAGCACGATAAGGAGGATCAAGAGCAGTTAGGAATTTATCATGGTTTATTTGGGGATGGTGAAAAGTTTCTGAGATTGAGATATAATCGTCAAATTAAAACGATGTGTTTTACTTATCGTGGCGTTTGTAAAAACAAACGCCGCTAAAACGAGACCTACTACGACGTTTTGACAACACACCACCATAGAATGGAACTATTGTGGCATTTTTGTTGGAGTATGCCCAAAGACCAATCATGAGATGGTTGTAAAAGACATACTTATTTTATCTTGTTTTTATTAATATAAAGTAATTATTATTATTTCAGTCTTGTTCTCTGTGTTTATAAATAAATTAAATTATAATAAAGTCTTTAGAATAATATAGTTATTCTCAAATGTCCTTAGTCAATTATTATTGTGGGCATACACAGCAATAATATATTAAGACTAATATGTAGTTGATTGATGACAAAGTGTTGTCATTGACATGGAGATGTCAAAATCAATACATAAGTATATGTTAGAGAATGACATACTAGACTGGCCCACTATGAGCATGTTTCTATGAAAATATTTGTGTTAAATGAGATTTACAAATGGTTGATGCATATGGTTGTTATGCATGATTTTTTTGTGGAAACAAATGTGAAAATGCTTGGGTAGTTAAGCATGTTTTGAAAAAAAAAGTGGTTCATAGTTTTCAAATGGTTTTCAAATGCATCAATGTTTTGTTTAAGAGCATCCTCACTAAGCATTTATGCTTACACTCTCTTTTTCCTATTGATGTAGAGCAATAGATTTGAGGAGTAGTATTGGTTCGGCAAAGATGGTCCAAGAACAAGACATTTATTTGAGTATGAAAACTAGTTTTAATTCAGTCAATAAGGCAAGGTGTTACCATGTTTTGGGGATTTGTAATATGGTTTTTAATTGTGTTGTGGTGAATTATATGTTGTGGTTTGATGGATTAGATTGATGACGTTTGTGGCTTGATTGTTGATGACATGCTTATACGAGTTAATGCGTTATAGCTTTCATAGTATGCATATGGTTTAAAAATGCCTATGTTTACGTTTTGGTGATTCTAGCATGTTTTAAATGATGCTAATAGGTCGTTGATGCAATGCCTAAGTTGAGATATGCCTTAAATTCCTTTTCCAATTTTGAGTTGGATGAAAATAGGAAGCATGCCTCAAGTGTTGTGTTCTTATAGGATTTGCCTCTAGTTATTCATGCTTCTATGAGATTTTGGCTTGTTTTAATGCTTGGTTTATTGGTGTATAAGTTAGGATTGATTGACGTATGATCAAGGCATCAATTGGATGAAAAAACAGCAAAATTGCACATTTTAGGTCCAAGGGTATCGGTACACGGGGTAGTGTATCGGTACAAGTATGTGTAATTTTGGCCCGGGTATCGGTACGGGTAGATGTTTATCGGTACATGTATGTGTAATATTGGCCTGGGTATCGATACAGGTAGAGGTGTATCGGTACGTGTTTTAGCTACTAGAATTTTGAGAAATCTACTTGTAGCCCGAGTATCATTATGCCTAGGGAACATATCGATACGCCCCTATGTATCAGTACACCTAGAGACCGTATCGGTACGCCTGGGCGTTATTTCTGTTAATGTGATGTTAAAGGTTTCTAATTCTTTCATTTTGGTCCCTTACTCTTGTGAATGCAATTGGATGAGTATGGATGATTGTTTTCAGCTGAAACTTGACGAGTAAGCATGTAATCTGACTAATTGAGGTTTGGTAACTTAAGTTTTGACTAAGTCCTTATAGTATTCTATATTTACGTTTTAGTCCCTAAAATACGAGTTTATGCAATCAAATGTTTGTTCGGTGTCCCTTTCTTTTGAGATTTCATCTGTTGCCGGTATGCACACCCTAGGTTAATATGTTGCATCTAGATAAGAGAAAAAGAAAAAATGGATCATTTCTTGTGTAATTGTTTCGGGGTTGCTTTAGCAAACCCAATGTAGCTCACTTGGTTCGGTCGAGCGCCTAGGTCGGGTCAAGGGGGTTACAAAGATGTATAGCAACATCTTCGAGGGTGATTGTGCAGTCCCCACACGACATGTGGAAGGTGTGCGTCTTCAGTCTCCAATGCTCCACCAACCCATTAATCAAATGTGGCTTGATTTGAAAGTCATGAATCTTTGCTGTGTAACTAAATCCGGCTATCTCTAGAAACCCAATTATCTCCATGCTTGGCGGATCGCTCCATAGCAATCGGGGTCGAAATATTGTCTTCTTTGTCTACAAACACAAGATTTAAATTATATCACTACTTGATCATTTACAAACAACAAATTAAAATTCGTAAAAAATTAATCAATTATTACCAATAAGACCATGTTGTTCGTGATGTGCGCTTCTTCACGTCTTAACTACGTCATTTTTTGAATCTTGAATCTTCTAAATTTTTTTGAGTGG